>CM060941.1:37302500-38575000 GCA_030765085.1 Allium cepa
AACAATAAACTGCAGCCACCACAAATGTTCAAGGGTAGAACTGCAACAATAACGCAGCCACCACCTGAATACACGGGCACAGCAACTACAAACTGCAACAACGAACTCAAAACAAAACAAAAGTTCCCAAATTCAACAGGGCAGCCAGTATTAGCGCACAAGGGAAAAGCTGCAACCAAGATCTGCAGCCGCCACGAGTACACGAAGCACGAAGGCTCGAATGACCCAGTGCGCAAAGGCAGGGGTACAAACTACATGAAAACAGCTGAAAGAAGGTGAGAGCGCCAAAAATATGGCACCACAACACACAAAACAAGATCAAAGTACAGTTAACATAAAACAGGTCAGAGTGACAACTCAGCATGTACAAGGCAACAGAGGATGAAAATATAGGCGGCAGCATGGTTAGCAAAGGCAACTGGGTTGAACTGCAACAAGAATGCAGCCACCTCAAGATCACGAGACTGCAACAAAAGAACTCAGATGCAAAACTTCAACAAATCAAAACATTATCAAAGCACATGAGAATTGCCTATATGCAATACAAATAAAATTACAGCCACCACAAGTATGCAAGGGCAACTGCAAATATACAACTTCCATATTGGGTCAAGCAAGTGCAACAGGTACAAAGGTCAATACAAGCACATACACGAACCAGAACAATACGGCTCGGCATGGCAAAAATGCAACAAAAAAAAATGAAACTGTAGAGGTCAAGTCACTAATATCATGACTCCACATCAACTGCAATATGGAAACACAACTACACAATGAAGCATGAATGAATGCTACAGCCTCAAGTCCAACTAGACCAAATTGAAACAGCAATTTGAAAATGCAACAAGAAACTCAAGTAATTCCAGAAATCAAAATAGTTTCAAGAATGTAAGCACTACAAGGAAACTGACTCCAAGCTGCATGTACACTCGAGTGAAACAAACAGTTGTCAAATGGAAGAATACAACAACAATGAAGGCACCAAATCAATAGAAATAAACACAGTGGCAACAGAAGTGTACACAGTGACAACTACTTCAATGACACAGACCAATGCAACCTATTCAATTTATCTTTAATTTAAAGATTGATGCTTAAATTTAATCACAGAAAGAGATTTGGAAATTTCTTTTCTTCTTGTCTGTAGCCTGTAGATAAACAGAGTGCATATTTGGTATTCCTACAGACACTTCATACATTCATACTTGCTTTCCCATTCATATCCATATTGGCACCATATTTCAAAACAATTTCCATCCCAATATTTAAGTAACATCACAAATACAAACTTGTTTTAAAAGGGAATGTTACTCACTTTATTTTGATTTATACCGATTTCAAGTTTTAACTTGCATTTGCTTTTCCAGGTTAAAAATGTTTTCAGTCTTGAAAGCTTTGATTTTTTTTATCCTAGTAAAAATATTCTTGTAACATATATTTCATATCAGAAACATATGCCGTTTATCAAATGCACCTGTATAGCAATCATAAGTTTTATAAAGGAAATGATTACTCACAAAAAAAACAATTAAAACAATATCAATGCAAATGCACAAGTACAGCTCGAGCTCAAGTCAACATATATGATCAAGCTAATAATATGCAGTAACCATGACATTAAAGACCCGAGCATCCCAAAACACTGTCGAAGTCACTCCAGGCTAGTTCAGGAAGAACAAGAATGGCCAGAGACAAAGTACACAGAGAAGAAACCATAAGCATCAATTAAATCAAACAACGAAATCCCAAACTTGAACAAAATCAGAGTACCAGAGAATTTCCAAGCCGAAGCATAGTATGGTCAACCAAACAAAAGTCCACAAAATCAAGCGACCGAAGTCAACAAGGAGTCAATGCTTTCAAAACCGTGAGGAACAATAAATCAAGCAATCCAAAAAATCGTGAATTTAAATAAGCAAGCAATCATGAAAAACGCTTGAATTAGATGTGAGTTACTGAAAGTACTCACCTTTCACCTGATGCGGAGACGAACGAGAAACGAAGACGAGCAAAAACCCTAATTTTGATCGAAGGACGAAGAGGAACGAAGAAGAACTCGTGGCGCCATTTTCTTTCTTTCGTTTTATTTTTTTTAATGAAAAGGAGGGGTTTTGAACGAGTATAAAAGAGAAGGGAAAACGTGATTCTGGCGTGGGTTATGGCGTAAATAATGGCGTGTTTTTAGCTGTTCAAAGTAAGGCAGTGGTACTCTTTTTATTTTATTATACTATTATTATTATTTTTTAAATTCAATTTGTTTTGTATATATTTTCTTTAGTAAATTTCATAGATATAAAAACGTTTTAAAGTTCAACTATCAAACATCAATTTATATTAATTTTACATAAATAATAATTCTTAAATCCAAATTATTTTCCTAAGTCATTAGTTCGAATTTTTAAATACAAATTTAACGTTCAATTTCAAACCCCAAAGTCAAATTCAAATTTAAATTCAACTTTAAATAAATTAAATTCAAAAATTTAATCGTCAAATTCATAGTTATATTGGGGATTCAAACTAAACCGTCATTCAAATATTTAAAATTAATTAAATATTTTCATTTTTAAATTGTTCAAAATTCAGGGTTGTTACAACGCAACATTACCAACACGCCATAATCGCTGCTGTATTCTAAGCGGGATTTAAAATTTACATAACAAAGCAAAGAAATAAAGAATTGAAAAATGGCATAGGCAGGATTTGAACCCAGGTCACACTGAATAAACAATACACACTCTTAGCATTGCATCGCATGACATTTTTTGTTTAAATATGCAACCAAATCTAAATGACAAAGCGAAGGAAATAAAGAATCTAAAAAAAGAACAGGGTTGGAATTCGAACCCAAGTTGCACAGGAAGATGACAACTCCCCAACCAATGCACCATAGACAACTTTGCTTTAAAAGATGCGAACACCTTTAGATGACCATTGGAAAACAAAAGGCCCAAGTGCCCATTCGAGCATCTTTCCAAAGCGTTGCGAATTATCAATGGATGCGCCTTTTCTAATACAAATTTCTAAAGGGTTGCGCTTGTTTATTGGCTTCCAATCACTCCTATATAAGCCTTCTATCACCTCCAAATCAAACACACAATTCTATGCTCTCAAAATCATTCTCATATTGCTTTCTAAATTATTAAACTATACATTCATTAGAAAAGCATCATTTTCAAAGATTACAGAAATTGCACTCCAGGGTGACAACTCAGTGTATTGAAGACATAGTATATAGTCAAGTTATTTCTTTATAAAATAAAATATTGAAGTCCTGTTTGGTTGTTCAGGCAGAGTTTGTAAGCCTATCCACCGGGTGAAGTGAGGGTGTTGATAGTGAAATTCCTAAGAGATGCCTAGGGACTGGACGTAGGAAGGGAGGTCCGAACTTGTATAAAATTGACCGTGTTATCTACTATTTTATTTCCACTGCATTTAAATTGTTTAGAACTGTAGGTCATTTCTGATCCTATGCATAGCAACTAACAAGTGGTATCAGAGCGAAGAATTTTATCGATCGTCATAACATCGTAGAATAATGGCCAGAAAAAGATCCAATTGAAATACAACAATCAGAATCCCTGCCAAAACCACCAATGAGGACTACAAAAGGTACTTTCTGATTTACAAATTTAAATGGTAAAATCTCAAAGCATAGTTTTCTTATTTTAGAAAAGATGAAAGCAATCAAACTTGAAAATAAGAAATTAGATTTAGAAAATCAACATGGTGTTTTGAAAAATAATTTTAAGGCTCTTAAAGATTTTCTAGATGAATAAAATGCTATGTTTGAAAAAGAAAACAAAAATTTTTGAAAAGAAATTATGGATTTGAAAAGATAAAATGATTTATTACAATCATCTTTAAATAATTCAGAATCTCGAATTTTTTTTCTCGAAAATGAGATTTGTACGTTAAAAAAAGCAGAATTCTGAATTAAAAATAAGCGAATTGATATTTCGAAAAATAGTAATATTTTTTTTTTGAAAATAATAACTGTGACTTTAAAGCTAAATTTGATAAACTTATAACTGAAGTCACAAAATTTAATAAACGTCAAAATGATTTAAATATGATTTTGTCTAGTTCTAGACTTTATGTGATAAAAGTGGTTTAAGGTATAATAAAAGTGATCATAGAAATAGAACAAGATATGCTTTCATGTATAGTAAAAATGTTAGTGATGTGCACGTACATGTGCATATTTTTACCACCATATTTAATCTATTTAAATCAAATAAATGATCATATTGGGTATTTTAACTTGTTTAAACCAAATTCAAATTATTTTCAAATCGTCACATACTCATCTTCATCCAAGGGCAAAATGGTCATTTTTGTGATAATATTAATTTTCTAAAATTTAATTGCAAATTTCATGTTGTTTTGTAGGAATTTAATTTCAAATACAAGCGGCTTCATGAAGACATGCATGCACAAAAGGAAACAAAGCAAATGAAGAAGAAAATAATTCAAAATGATGATCATGGAGGACCCCACTTACCCATCTACCTTAATTTACACTTAGGAGCTAATGCACATGCTAAAAGGCCATTAAATCTTCATGCACGTTTAATGGATGATTAGTGGAAGCTAATGATAACTTAGTCACCACACTACCTCAGGTCAATTTGCGCATTCCCCAAAAATATGAATTAGGGTTTAACACTTGTATAAATATTCCATATCTTTATGTAACCCTTTCTTCCTTAGTCTCTCTTAGTTTAGTTTAGGCTCAAGATAAAAAGGCAAGCTCTCTTTCTCTTTTCATGGCTACTTAGCCATTTTTATTTCATGTACTTTCCTTTTTTATGCAATGTTAATTAGTGTTTTATTTTACTTACACGCTCTCTTTTTTTCATGCTAATAGTGTAGATTTTATTTTATGCAATTAGATTAGTTCTCTTTTCTATCAGCTTTCATTTTTCTCTTCCTTTTGTTTTTGTTTATTTCATGTTGCTTTCTACTTGTGTTGATATGATAACACAAATGAGAGGCTAATCCCTTCAATTTAGGGGTAACAAAGCTCTCTTGAATCATGTAGATGCAACATAATTTCTCATTTATGTCTCTTTTGTGCTTAATGGGAAGTTAGATATTTGTGTGATTTTGTATTTAATATTGAGTTTGATAGCTTATGTTGTTCAAAATAAATAAGCTATGCTTAGTCATATGAATCACTAATTACCTCTTCATCTATATATGATCATGGTAATGAAAGTGGATTTAGTCAAAATTTGATGGCTTATGTTTCTAATTCAATAGTTAATAAGCCATGCTTAAAATAGATTCTACTTTTAATTTCATGTCATTTTCATTAAAGTTAGTAAGTGGGTTAGAGGATGCATTAAAGTTTGATAGTTTAAGTGTGCTAAGTAATAACACAATTAGGTCATGCTTATGATAAATGCATCAATTAAACTTACAAATGACCAAAAAGAGATCATAATTTCATTGTGTTGACTTATGTGGTCGTGAGAGATGATTTGCCTCTAAATTGCCCTTTAATCTCATATTTTTGTTCTCCTTAGTTTAGCTTGTTTTTTCTTCTTTCTTTTAGTTAATTAACAATCCCACAACTTTGGTTTAATTTGATTGAATAGAAAGTTAAAATCTACAATTCCTTGTGGATTGACCCGTACTCACCACGTACTATGATAATAGGCCGTGCGCTTGCGGTATAAATTTAATTCAAAATTTATGGACGGTTTTCTAACTTGATAGAATTTTCGTCGTTAAACAGTTAGTGCTAGTACTATATTTCGAGTAAAGTCTAAATTCAATTTCTATAAAAATTCAAATACTGCGATGACCAATAATATTTATAATATCTCTAGAAGTACAAAATCACTAACGAGAAATATGAATAAATCATCTAATTATTTGGGTTCCTGTTAATTGGAAAAAAGAAAAATAAAAAATACATTGTTGATTATTTTGATATAGCAGTTAATAATGAGAATTATATTATTAAAGGTTCCACTAAATCCTCTTGGATATGGTTACCTTTGACCTAACCTTAGACTCTAACGTAGAAACTGGGTACCAAAATATAGAATATTTTTTGTAGGCACACAAGAAAGATAAAAGGATGAGATGAATTTTGAATAACAAATGTTCTCTATATACGATGGAGAACGAGCATTTATATATAATGGAACTGCACCAAATTCGGTATACTAACTCATTTATTTATAAATAGTTTGGGTATTTTTATTAGAGTATCAAAAAGGAATATTTTTGAAATAAATAAATTAGGTACTCCTTTTATATAATACGTTGGTTTCAAAGGTGCTAGAAATATAATGTGAAAAATCATTTCAAGGAAACTAAAATTATTTTCTGAAGGTAATAAATATTTTAAAAAAGGTACAACTGTGCTTCATATTGTTTGAATCATTTTTTGTACCTAACTTTAGCCAATATTATGTACATTTTGTTAAAATATTTTTTGAAACTTAGCTAATAGTTATAGATTTTCAACGTTTTTCTTAAAGACAAAGGGGGAGAAAATTGGGCATGTTTATAGGGGAGTATATGAATTCAGGAAGAGTAAATATTAAGGGGAAGTGATATACTATTATTTTATTATTATTTTTTGAAAAGGTACTTAGATACAACATGTCACTAGGACAACATAACACAAATCACTTGTCAATATATGTTCGAATCATGCTAAGCAAGTTTCGAACTTATGACCTCTCGCACCAAAGTCGAATCACTTAACCACTAGGACAATGATGCTTGTCTAATAATTTCAAAAGTTATATGGTTGTCATCATCAAAAGAGGGAGGATGTTTGAAACACAATTTTAATATTTTGATGAGAACAACTATATGGCGATGTTACTAATGTGTTTGTTAAGTAATTTCAGGTTAAGCAGCCATATGATGAATAATGGAGTTTAAGTAGATATATTAAAGAACAAAAAAATGATAAAAGAAATAAAGAAAATATGAAGCACAAAAATATAGTGCAAATCTGGTATGGAAATCAAACAACATGGAGGAAATGCGCATCAACTAAAAATGTTGCAGCAGAACTTGAACCCAGGCATCAAGTAGAGAAACGTCACATGCTTACCACTACACTACCATCACTTTTGTTTATTACTTAGCATACGCCCTTATATATGGTTGAAAAAAAAGCGAAAACAAAAAGATAAGGGTGGAATAGGAACGTAAGACATGATATAACACATTCACTTTGAAGGCTAGTTAGCAATTTATATTTTGGCTCTGAAATGGAAGAAAAACAAATGGTTGAAAATATTGGGAGATGCAAGACTCGAACCCACATCATAATGCAAGATAAGCACCTCTTCACCAGCTGCACTACATCTACTTTTGCTAACAAAATGGTTTGCAGTCTTTCTTATTTGGCAAATTATCAGAAAAATAAATAGGAGGGAGGAATATAACCCGGGTAGCCTAAGAAGAAGCGCACATCATTACCAATACATCACAGTTGCTAATGTACTAGAAACGGGATTCAAAATTTACGTAACAAAGCAAAGAAATAAAGAACTGAAAAATGGAATAGGCGGGATTCAACCCAGGTCACATCGAATAAACAACACACACTCTCAGGCGTTGCACCATATAAAATTTTGTGTTTAAGTTTGCAACCAAATTTAAATGACAAAGCGAAGGAAATAAAGAATTTGAAAAGGAGCAGGGATGGGATTCAAACCTAGGTCACATGGGAAGATGACAACGCCCCAACCAACGCACCACAAACCACTTTGCTTTGAAGGATGCGAACACCTTTAGATGACCATTGGAAATGGAAAAGCCTAAGTGCCATTCAAGCATCTTTTCGAAGCGTTGCAAATTTTCAATGGATGTGCCTTTTCCAATGCAAGTTTCTAAAGGATTTCGCTTGTTTATTGGCTTCCAATCACTCCTATATAATCCTCTTATCTTCTCCAAATCAAACAAACAATTCTATGCTCTCAAAATCATTCTTGTATTGCTTTCTAAAGTATTAAACTATATATTCATTAGAAAAGCACGGTCTTCAAATATTACAGAAGTTGTACTCTAGTGTGACTACTCAGTGTATTGAAGACATAGTACATAGTCAAGTTATTTCTTTATAAAAGAAAACGTTGAAGTCCTATTTGGTTGTTCAGGCGGAGTCTATAAATTTGCTCCCCCTGGTGAAGATAGGGTGTTGATAATAAAATTCCTAAGAGGTGCTTAGGGACTAGATGTAGGATGGGAGGTCTGAACCAATATAAAATGAACTTGTTATCTACTATTTTATTTTCTTCTACATCTACATTGTTTACAACTATTGGCCATCTTTGATCCTGTGCATAGCGGCTAACAATTTGGGCTCGACAATGGATGTTTGTGAAGGGTGTGGACTTGTACTTTGGAAGAATGGTGTTGTGGTGTATGTAAAAGTGGTTAGTGGACTAAAGAAGTGATTTTGAGTAAAGAGAAGTGATTTTTATTACTTTAAATTTTTTGAATAGAATCCATGGATGTATTTTCACAAGCTCTTGGGAATTCTAAAAATGAAGATGGGTATTGTAAAATGAAAATTATGAAATGGAAGGAGTATTTATAGTCTTAGGAAAATATTTTGAAAATATAAAGTGGTTATGATTACATATACACACACGCATGCACCTCCATCTTCCTTCCACCCTTGAACACGTCCTCCCCCTTCCCCATTTTCATGCCTTGAATCACGCTAGAGCTTTCATGCGTGTACTAAGGATATGGAGGTGATTTTTATACATATAAGTGTGTTTACATGTGTGTATATGCCTTTTTATGACACAATTTGTCACATCCATGCTTATGTATTAATATATATATAAGTTAATATGCATAAGTATGCTTAATTAATACTAATCCTAACATATGTAAATGTGTACATGTTGCACCAAGTGTTCATAATGTTCCCAACGACTTTTGGTGTCGAAAAGTCGAAATTTTGGAAAACGCTCTTTGATCACATTTTCTATTTTTATTTGAACTATTTATGTTGTAAAAAAATTTTGAAAACTATTTTATCATCATTATTAAATAATTAAAATAGGTTTATTTGCTAATAAAAATCCATTTGTTGGTTATATAAATATTTAAATAGCCTATTTTAGAGTGGTAAAATAATGGGTCGTTACGGGTCTATTATATCATCATTTGTTATTATTTAAAAGAGTTATATTTTATTTAAAAAACCTATTATTGAATATTTTAAATATTCGCGAATCAAGGCGGTAAAATTCTGAGTCATTACACTCTCCCCCTAAAAGAATTTCATCCTCGAAATTGTACCACAACCATGATTCCCAAAAATACTTAAACTATTCATCAGTTCATATGATGTACATAGATCATTCCTATGTAAAATCTGATTTGATCATTCACTCGAACGCATAACTTCACTTCCGAACTAGCATCTTTCACTCAATTTCTTTGTACGGACTTTGATCATGCCTCTTAATGAAAAACCTATGTTCTCTTTGCATAGCCATAAACTATGATATACAACTTTGATTCTACATAATCGCCCTCACCAACGCTCGCCGTCAAAAATAAAGTGATAAATCCTTATTTGGAATGGTGTAAAACACCTTCAGTCATATACTCGAATCTAGGATCGAAAACTATGTGAAAAGGAGAAATGATCTTCATACAACCTACGTACTGATCTAACGATTCTTACTATTTAACTACTTTCTACCTTTTCGTCATGCTTCGTAAGAATCAGTTTTTAAATTTTTTAACTTATATAATACTCTTCTACATCCTAAGAGTATATACAAACATCTGATTTTTAATTGTATTTACTTCTAACTATTAGATGTATGGTAAAAATAAATTGGGTCTTGAAACTAAGTTGACCAAATCAACCTCTTTGCCTAATTGGTCTGGTAAGTAGCTAAGAAGAGTAGGATACTGGTATATAAACTCTATCATGGATTCTACTTTTTCTTAGACGCTACAAAGGTAAAAATGCCTATTTACCGGCCTAATATTATCAAATAATTGTTTACACCCTAGAAGTTAAAATAAAAGGACACGGTCTACATAAACAAAGTTTATCAAACCTCCTTATTAAGTTTAACCTAATTAAACTTCATTTATTAATCCACCTTATAAAATATTTTTTTATTTCGAAAAATCTTCCATTTAAGGAATCCAGGAAAACAATACACGGGTTTTATTTCAAAAACCTTTTGAAACATACATACAGCCCGAGTAACTTCAGAATGATGTTAAGGAACTGGGTGCTACCAAACAGTACCATATACCCCTTTACTGAAGATAGCAATACTCAAGAGAAGTGTATGCGATTTAAACATATCTCCTACCCATTTTTAGTCATTTTCGAGGCACTTAAATTAGTTAATAAAAAAATTTCTTTTTTTCAAGTTTCTTCTCTAAACAATACTATTTATAGACAAATAGTTTTTAATAAAATCGTCCACTTGCTTTGGATTCATTCGAATTTGAACTCCTCCTGATTGTATAATAACAAAGAGGATAATTTACTACGTGCACTATCCTATCTGCCTAAGCAAACATTCGATTGTCGCTTAGAAGATTATTTCGATCATCACAAAATAGATCAGGACTTATTCCTAAATGTCCAAAGAAAACATTACTCTCCAACTTTATTTTAAAATTTCTATATCTTAAAATATCTTTTAAGAAAGAATACTACCATTTTCTAGAATCATTTGAAATTTATCAAAGCCAAGGCGATTTAACATCCACATAACCCTTTTAATTTTAACACACAAGCAATGGTTCTGATTTGTAAAATCATCTATCTTAATTCATTATAAAACTATATGAAGATTTTCTTTTCATAAACACCTTTATTAACATTAAATTTGTTAACCCTACATGTCGTCAAATGCCTTACAGTCAAATTGTGAAACTTAATTCATGAGGTGTTCGATTCAATGTTCCTACAAATTCTATCTACCTAACCCATGATGGAAAAAGGAAATCTACTATTAAATCTTACAATAGGCAATGCTCAAAACTAGATGAGCATGACTAGTTAAACCCTAAACGCTAATAATTTGATATTATTAACTCCTAACCCACTCTCCTTATAGATAACTATGTATATTTTGAAAATCATCCCCATCTATATATAGAAAATATATTCCTTGGTAAAATTATTTCATGGACCAAATTTAAAAAAAATTATGTCAATTGAACTTGTTCAAGTGTTTAGCAAATTCCTATCGATAACGTTGATTAGGCGCATCGAGCAGAATTTTTAAGTCACTCAACAGATCAAACAACGCAATATAAATTTTTTTTATTCACTAATAAATACACACTCATATATATATTACATTCATACTCATACTAGGGAAATATTGACCCTATCTATGATGAGTTTGTCGTATAAAAGCCTAGGTGGTCGCTCAACCTAAGCTCTGATACCAAATTTAACGAACGTAGGCTTTTCAACCATCCATCGGTGATGATTGGTTGGCTTTTCAAGCACCCATCAATGATGATTAGTAGGCTTTTCAACCATCCGTCAATGATGATTGGTAGACGTTTCAACCATCCTAGCACCATCATGGCATACACTAGTACCTTGAATCTGCTTTTATGGCCAATCTTGCGACTGTAAGCACCTACCAAACCAATCTATCAAGGCCATATTCTACCTCTTCGGGACGTGTAGGGCTAAGAGTCTCTTGCTCGCAACCAAACAAGAAGCGAGACCCCCCTATCACGTTAATCCAACTAATGGAAACAGATTCGATCCCAGTCACTTCGAAACAACTTTCAATAATTTCCGATAAACTCAAACTCAGTTCTTTAGAAAATAAACAGTCAAAGATAAGAGTGAAGATCAACTCCTAACCGTTAGTGGATGGATTTTCTTATCGTTTGTCCTAGGAAAACGAAATGAGATTTATATGCATAGTGCATCATCATCAGAGATGACTATACCATATAACTCATGTGTTTCTCCTAGATATTTACAAAATTACGTTTTGGATCCATATTTGATAGTTGGTTATTTAACTATCAAATAAATAAACAACAACCAATTCCATTTGAGATTTATTAATCCATAACAATCACTAAGCCTCAAAACAAATCTTTATTTAATAAATCTCTTTCAAAAACGTTTGTCTAAACATTCAAATACTTATCTCTCTAACATAAGTGTATACATAAAAAATTCGTGAATAACTTCTTACTTCCAAATCATGTTAAAATGGATTAAACAAATGTTGTTTAAATTGGGGGTAAGGACAACCCTAACACTAAGTACAGAACGGATGTTCCATACTGCCATTTTTAAAAGGTCAGTTTGGAGAAACCCAGATCTTAAATTTTTTTGTACTTCTTTCGATAATCCTTTTTAATCAGATCTATTCATTCATGAAACATCTTTTAGTTGAATCCAAATTAATGTCAAAATACTTTTTAAATTCCTAAATTCATTTATAAAACCCTTTTATAAATATTCAAAATCATTTATAATAATTGCTTTTATAAATATCCAAACTTTTCATATAAATTTCTTATAAATATTCAAACATTTTTTTATAAACTCCCTTGATGAACATCCAAGTCATTTTCTAAAACTTAGTTTATAAATAACTAAATCATTTATAAAACTTCTTTATAATCCTTTCTTGCTCAATCAACTTAAAAAATAACCTTAATCAAACTACCTTCCATTAATAAGAAATCCATTTGATAATCTCCCTTATTATGAAATCTTATTTACTTAAAAATTGAAATCCATTTACCCAAAAACACCTTATAAACTTCAAAACTCCTTTATAAAACTTCTTTTAATGATATGAAAAACATTCCTATTAGTTAAAACATTTTTAGTAAAACCATTTGCCAAACCACCCTTTAAATATCTTATTCAAATTAAACCATTTCAAAAGGAAATGAACTATTTATCTTTACAAAATCAAATGGAGGCTTAATGACCACAATGGTGCTTTTAGTTTGGTTTTATCAATCCAATCTAACACAGCATCACATAACAATTGGTATATAAGGGATCAACACATAACAATCGATCAACTTAAGTAAATTTCCAAGTTAATTGTAAGAGCAGAATGATATTTTGTTATGCTAATAGATGTCATTTAGTTTTCCACATCATATGGGTTACTTAAGGGTAAGCGACACAGAAATCCCTTGATTTACAAAAAAACTTAAAAAGAAAACAGTTTAAAACAAAACTGATTACTTAAATTCAAAGCGATTTTAAAATAAGTTAAAACCTTTGTAAATGAGAGTCAAATCATTTTTAAATATTAATTAAACTCTAATTAAAATTAATTAAACCTTAATTTAATCATATTAATATAATTAACTTTAATCAAAGATAAATTAAATAAAACCCTTTTTAAAATAATAATTAATTATTAATTATCTTGAATAAACAATTAAATAATAATTAATTAATCCTTTATTAATAATTAATTAATTCTTTATTAATAATTAAATAATAATTAAATTTAATTAAGAAGCAAATCTTTATTAACTTAATTGATTAACATTTAAGTTTAAATTCCATTATTAACAAATGATTAAGTACTAATTACCTTTATTAATTAACAAATCAATCAAATGATCATTATGCAATTAAATAATTAAATAATTATTCTATAATTACTAATTTAAAGTTAGAATACATTTTCAAAAATATTTCTAAGTGAAAACAAGTTTGGATTAGAAAACTAGTTAAATTTTCCGAATTGCGCGTATAGCGACTATCGCTATACGGACCCGTAATTTTACAAACTTGAAGTTTTAATTTTCTAACTTTTAAAACTTTAATTTTTTAAACTCATATCACTTCTAAAACATAAAGAAATGTTTTTGAAACTCAAAACGAAAATTTTAACTTTAAAATAATTACAATTTCAAAAGTCAAATTTCACCCTTTTATAAAAGAAATTTCCATATCGCTTAAAGTTAGTAATTGCTAACTTTTCTAACATTAGCTAACTTTACTAAATTCCATTTCCATCGCACATTCACATCGTAGCTATCATCATAAATAATATACTAACTTTTCATTCACTAATTAACTTCAAATTTCAAGTTTTAACTACAACATATATAAAATGCGTATGCACAACCAAATTGTCAACACTTCCAACAAACTCAAGCATAACCAATTCGCATCATAACTACACAACTAAGCATCATTATTTACTACATACATCAAATTCAATGTTAGTAACTTGATTCAAAAAGAGAACCTTTACTCACCAAACTAAGTACAACTTAAACCAAAGCTATCGAAACCTCTTATCAAGTAATGGACCTATCTTCTCCTTGTAAAAACTCAACTTTTGGACATCAAGAAATCAAATATGGTAGGCTTGGGGTGTACATAGGGCTCGGCCTTGTGGTTTGGGCTCGACCATGGATGTTCGTGGAGGGTGTAGACTTTTACTTTGGAAAAAAGGTGCTGTAGTGTATGTAAAAGTGGTTTAGCGGCCTAAAGAGGAGATTTTCAGTAAAAAGAAGTGATTTTTCTTACTTCATAATTTATGAAGAGAAGCTATGGATGTATTTTCTCAAGCTTTTAGGAATTTTAGAAATGGCGTTCTAAAATGAAAATTATGAAATGGAAGGAGTATTTATAGGCTTAGGAAAATATTTCAAAAATATAAAGTGGTTATAATTAATTATAAACACATGAATGCACCTCCATATCCCTCCCACCCTAGAATACGTCTTCCCCCTTCCTTTCATTTTTAGAATCATGTTAGAGCTTCCATGTGTGTGTACTAAGGATATGGAGGTGATTTGTATACATATAAATGTGTTTATATGTATACATATGCCTTTTATAACATAATTTGTCACATTCATGCATATGTGTGTGTGTGTGTACGCAAAACGTTCACGATGACTTTTGGGTGTCAAAAAGTTAAATTTTGGGTAACGCTCTTCGATCACCTTTTCTATTTTTATTTGAACTATCCATATTGGTAAAAAAAATTAAAATTATTTTATCATAATTATTAAATGATTAAAATATGTTTATTTGCTAATAAAAATCCATTTATTAATTATATAAAATGTATTTAGATAGTCTATTTCAAAGTGGCAAAATCCTGGGTCATTATAAATCTATTTTAGCATTATTTGTTACTATTTAAAAGTGTTATACTTTAATTATAAAACATATTATTTGAATTTTTAAAATTCATAAATATTCACAAATCAAGGCGATAAAATTCCGGTTGGTTACAGATAAGGTATAACAATCAAGCATTACAGTCATGCCTACATGTGGCACAAGCACATAAAATCAAATATTACTAGCATTACAACTGGTCAATAGTCTATACAACCATATAGGAATACATCAAAATAACTCAAGATAAGTCTATTTAGTTATATAAACTGCCTTTCTTGCATCAAAAGACGAGCCGTTAAGGGTAGAAGAAAAAGAAAGATAAGAAGAAACTACACCATCATTGAATCTCGCCACGAATCAAAAATGCATATAATATATAATATGGGATATTACATTGTCACTTCCATAATAATAATACATTAGAGTCATTACATTACAACCTTCAACTGGATAGTTATAACTACCTTCCCATAAAAAATACATAGATCATTCAAAAGCATGGAGAAATAAGGTAATAAATATTTAATGGAAAAGCCACCTGCTCAACTCCTTCAAAATGCTTCCGTAAGAAACCTGGATCACTTGGCTACTCATATCAATTTGAGTACCCAAAAGTTTTAGGAAAAGAAAATAAAACTTCAGGTCAGACATGGGTCTGGTGTGAGTAAATTCAAACAACTTAATTTTTACTTTTATAAAACACTTTGAAAATCAAAGGTAACTGATAAGACCAAGCCGCAGATAAACACGGATGGGTTTTTACCTTACGATAACCAAAACACTTTATATAGAAATCTAGTGATATTATGTTAATGTTTAAGGTTTTCAGGTAAAATAGAACATAGCCGAAATTTTTACATTAATTAAATTCCATCATAATAGATATACAACTAAAACCGAAGGCACTTATTGGGAAATGCATTCCATACAATGACTGGGTTAATGGGCTACCGTCCTTCATGGCGCATCACTAGATAAAATACCAACGAAGACCTCATCGGGATCCCTTACCAACACAAGACCTACCTAACCCTTGTTGGGTAGTACCGAATAAGATAACCCCTCACTTAGGATAAGCAAGCGTACCGAAGCATACATGAGCTGATAGTAAGGACTCTAAATAGGGATGACCTTACCCTAAAAGGAGAGACCCACTTAGCCTTGCTGCATCTCCCAAGTTTTAATCAATCCCAATTGATGAGGCTTGAGGCTATGTCTTTATCTTTTTTATAGCATTGCCACTTGGAATGCTAACATTACCTTCCAAATGTTGACACAATAACAACATTCATCCATACAAGTTGTTTAGGAGATGAACAAACCGAAGTCACTATATCCACTACACTCGTTTTGGAATCACCCTCAGGATTAATAGCAAATAACCCTTGCACTTCAAAGTCTTCATCTTGGACCTTACATTTACTATTTCCAATTTGAACATTTATGTTGGTCTGAAGTTGTTATTTAATAACAACTAATATCTGATCACGGTCTCTTCAAACCAACGTTCAATAATTTATAAGGTCAAGTTGTTTATAGTGGACCGTTCCACTATAAGGGTGTAAAGATTTATTTTTAAACTTTCTTGTTTAAGTAAATGGTTTTAACCAACTTTAATACCATTCAATACCTTGATTAGATCATAATTTAAAGCTCAATTAAACTTAAACTAATCTTAATTAGATCATTAATAATCAAAATTTTATCTATAATTAAACTTTAATTAAATAACATCCATTTACGAATTAAACCCAAATTAAGTTAATAATTAATCTTTAATTAAATATTAATTAATTAAATAACTAACTGTAATTAAAATATAAATTTGATTAAATAAAATTAATTTCTTTTTATCTTAATTAATAATTATTTAAAACTTACTTAATTAAAAATAATTCACTTGGTTAATAATTTTCTTAAACTCTAATTATTTTAACATAATTACTTGATTAATTAATTAAAATAATTAGCGTAATTAATAAATTACTTAAGTCGATTATTAAATAATTAAAACTTAAACTTTTGACTTATTTAATTAATTCAAAATAAATTTTCATAAACAATCCCAAGGAAAACACTTAAAACTTGAAAATTATGGAATTTTTTGAACTGCATCCAATGTAACTATCGATGTGGACGCAGTTTACTAGAGTTGATTTCTAGGTGAAAAATCAACTTAACTTTACCTATTATATATTTGAAAACACAAAAGGAAAAGTTTTGAAAAACTTAAAAACAAAGGTGAAAACTTGGGAAAACATTTTCAAAATCCAAAAAGTAGAAAAGGAGCTTTTGTTTTCAAATCAGATCTCAAGTCCTTTGTGACTTTTCAGGATGCTAACTTCACAACATTTACATCACATACACTTGGTTTCATTTCATAAATACATTACCATCATATCATAACCAACCATTCACATATTCGTATCCAAACATATCATTTAACATCCAAATCACAAAATCCAAGTTCAAACACAACTTATGATCACATGTCATCACAACAACATGATATCTCAACACAATCAGCACTATAATTTCACAAAATATAGTTCATCACAAGTTATTTCTTTTCCAAAAAAAGAGTTTTACTCACGTAACATTATTAAATCATGGTGAAATTTTGGCAAAACTTGAAAACAACTTAGAATACTGCAAAATTAGAAACCTTTGGTTGCTCAAACACCTAAATAGGCACATCCAAGTGAACTTTGGGCTCAACCTGAAGGGGTTTGGGCTCGGTCGTAGGGTGGTTGGGTGGATGGTTGATTGTATTTTGGAAGAGAAGGAGTTGTAGAAGATGTAGAAGTGATTTTGTGAATTAAAGAGGAGATTTTGAGCAAAATGAAGTGGTTTTTTTCTCACTTTAAAAATTATGAAAAGGAAGCCATGTATGTTTGCTTAAGCTCTTAGGAATTTTTGGAAATGAAAATGAGGGTTTTAAAATGAGAAACATGAAGTATTTATAGACATAGGAAATTATTATATAAGTGCTTATTATAAAATATATTTACATGCACCATCACTCCTTCACCCTCATTATTTCCATCCACTACATGTTAAACCCTCTCTTGCACTATTTATGTCATATCCCCTTGTACTTGTGCTAAAAAGAGAGAGAGTGTGTGTGTGTGTGTGTGTGTGTGTATGTTATGTATATATATTTTTATGACATATATTCTTTTAATTTACATGTTTATATACTTAAGTGGGCTAATATGTACATGCATATGTACATGTACACACCATGTTAAAATGTTTTGTAATGTGCTCATGTGTGCTTACAATAGTGCTGTGACATTTTAAATAACGTTTAACTAGTGTAAAATCAATATTTCGAAAATTAATTTCAGGTCACATTTTCTATTTCTTTATGAACTATATATATTGATAAAAAAATTTAAAAATGATTTTATCACCATTAGTTATTATTTAAAATAGTTTTATTTGTTACTAAAAATTCACTTGTTAATTATTTAAAAATATAATTAAATATCCATTGAAATAGCGATTAAATTTTGGGTCCTTACATTAGCCTTATCCTAAGTCTCCTAAGTACATTCTCGTTCATCGTCACCTCACTAGACCTTTACCAACTTGACTATCTTATTTCTAAGCTCATCCATATATCTATCTTATTTCTAATCTCATCCATATATCTATCCAATATGCGAATGGGTTGCGTAATAATGGTCGTATCTGGTTCCACTACTAAATCCTTCAAATCATTGGTTCAATAGTAATTTCTGGGTCATGTTCATACTTTCTCAAATGACAGACATGAAAAAAATTATGGATTCTTGCAAAAGTATTGAGTAACTCGATACAATATGTGAGCATCTACATCCTCTCTGTAATAGGAAATGGTCCTATATATCTCTATGCTAGTTTCCTCAACTTCCCAAATCGTATAACACCCTTTATATGTGATACTTTTATAAAAAAATGATCTACGATTGAAAATTCCAAATCTTCACACCATCTGTCGACTTAAATTTTTACCTTGATTGAGCTTCCTTCATTCCTTTATGGATTAACTCAATTTTTTAGGCCGTCTCTTTTACCATATCCAAACCAAGCGTTGCTCTATCACCAGTCTGCAAGTGACAAGCTGATGATTTGCACTACCTTTTGTAAAGAGCTCCAAAAGATGTAATTCATATACTAGCCTGATAACTATTGTAGTAGGGTAACTCGACTAAATACAAATGGTCTTCCAATGACACTTCGAAATCTAGTACAAACGTCCTTATTAAATCTTCAAGTACCTTATTAACTATTTCAGTCTGTTTATCAATCTGTGGAAGGTAATTGGTACTTATCTTAATCTTGGTGCCCAACACATCCAGTAAGATCTTCTAGAAACACTGGTAGACAAAGGATTCGTACTTATTATACTACTCGAAATTGCAGGAAGTCTCATCGCATTCTTCGTAAACAATTTTTCCCAAACTCGATGATGTTTTTATTGATTTAACAGGATTAAAATGTGCTTTCTTTACTACCAAAATGCTTTTGTTTTCTCTCTTCGACCTTGGTAACCCATCTATAAAATCATTGGTATGGAATCCCATTGCCATAGTGGCACTTCCAAAGGTTGAAGTAATCCATTTGCCTTTTGATATTTGGTTTTTATCTACTGGAAATTCAGACATTGCTTCACATATGGGCCTACATCTCTCTTCATTCCTTCCTAAAAAACTCCTCTTCATATTTCGATACATCTTTATACCTCTAGGATGAATAGTAGCTTGATTAATGACATTCTCTAAGAACTTAGTTCGATATATTGTCTATATTTGGGACACATAATTGTTCGTTCTTTATTAACCAGCCCCTTTGGTCAAGTGCAAAATCATTCAAATCATCAATTGTAGCTCCTACTTCTAGTCTCTTATCCATTCGACTAGTAATGGATCATCTTTCTTCCTTGCAACAATTCTTTCGATCAATACTGGTCGAACTTCCAAACAAGTGATTACTGCAGTACATTGGCTAGAACTAGTCGTCGACCTTACAAAGACTCAACAGGAAGTCAACACCTCTAAATCATTCCTTACACCTAACATTGCCAACCCCACATTTTCACTGCTAAGTCCATCAGTCACCTTATCTGCTTTCTCTAGTGTATACTCAATCCTAAAGTCACCACTGCCAAAAACTCCAACCATCTTTGTTGTCTCATATTCAACTCAGAATAAATACTTTAAAGACTTATGATCCTTATATAACTCAAAATTTTCTCCCAAATGATAGTGTCTCCATACCTTCAATGTAAAGATTACCTCTGCCAACTCCAGATCATTAGTATTACAATAAACTTGGCGTGGTCAAAGTTGTCGAGAAGCAAAGGCAATGACTCTACCACTTTGCGTCTGTACGGCTCCTAACCCAGTTCCACATGCATCGATATAGACTGCCAAATCTTGGTTCACATTTGGAAAAGCTAACACAGATGCATTGATTATTAAATTCTTTAGCTTTTGAAATGCTTTTTCACATTTATAGGTCCAAACTACCTTTAGGTCATTTCTTGATAGTTTTGTCGGTAAAGCTACATGAGAGAAATCTTATTAAATATATGATAATAAATAGCCAATCCCAACAAACTTCTCATCTCGGCTACCTCTCGGATCCCTTCCAACTTTTAATGGCTACAATTTTTTACGGATCCATAGACAATCTATTCTTTGAAATCTAATGACCAAGAAACTCCACTTCTCTTTCCCAAAAAACGAAATTTTGAAAACTCCACCTTTAACTGATGCTACCTCAGCGCATTCAACACTATTCTTAGACAAACTTCATGATCTCATGAAATATACCAAAATATCATTAATAAATACCAATATGAATCTATTCAAACACTCTTGGAAGATCTGATTTATCAAGTCTAAAAAGAAAGCGGTGACTGGTCAGTCAAAAGGGAATGACTAACTTTTCATACGAACCATATCGTATTCAAAATGCAATTAATGGTATATTTTCCTCTGACATTCCCAATTGATAGAACCCCGTTGCAAAGACCAATTGTGAGAACACTTTGGCTTCACTCAATTGATTGAACAAATCATATATTCTTTAAAGGATATAGATTCTTTACAGTCTTTCCGGTTAGCATTCAATAAAAAATACATAACCTCAATGACACATGCAGTTTGTTCATGAACACCACAGCAATTCCCCAAGGTGAACTGCTAAGTCCAATAAAATTATTCCCTTTCAACTCCACAAGCTGCACCTTTCACTCCTTCATCTTTATAGGTGTCATTTTGCTAGGTTTCAACTTACAGGTTTCAATGGAACATTTTAGAGGTAGCCCCGTAACTTGTTCAAAACATTTGCATATTCTCTTACTATGAAAACCTGATTTATTTCATCCTCCACGCCTTTCATTACACCAAATATGGCTCATACATTGAAACACAATTCTTCTCATAAGTATATAATCTAACCATGGCAATCGGAATGTCTTAGGTATATTATTATATCTCGATAAAATATCCTAGCACCGTATATGCGTAACCAATCCATACCCAAAATTATCCTAAAACCCATATAGTCAAACACATCCAAACTGCAGGTAAACTTATGCCTAACATATTTAACTCTAAATGGTCATATCTCATTCCAAAGTTTCATAATCTCCTTTCATATTAGCAACCCTTAGAGAGGTTACAAGCCATGTTGGTTCAAGGTTTGATTTATCCATTAAACATTTAAATATAAAAGATTTTCCAGTATAAAATAACACTTAAACAGGTGCTATGTATAAGAAGCGTACCTCCGAATATAACATTTCCCTTCTCTTCGGCGGTCGATCTAGAAGATATAGGTTTCCAAAGCAAGAACTTTTCCCTTCTCATCTTTAATCGGTTTAGGTCACGCTCTCTTAAAATGCCCCCATCTTGTTGCAATCATAACATCTCACTCCTTTCTTATCAGAAACCTTCTTGTTATCATCAGAACGACACTGTTAACAAAGTACCCTTTTCTATAGCACTTGTAACAAGTCACGTCAGACTTTCCATTCTTTGGAACTTTGACATTCCAACCTTCCTTCTTGGTAAATAAATTCCCTTACTTGATTTGGAAACTCATAGCCTCCACGGGATTATTCTTCCTGAACAATGCAAGTAAATATTCATTTCCCAAACCATGTCCATAATGACATTTAATGGATCTCTACGATACGGCATAGTTGCTCTAGAATCAGGCTTTAAATCCTGATAAACTTCTCATTCTTCTTGGGGGAGGTGTTAATAACAGGCTTTCCATATCTCGAGAGTTCATCCAACTTAGTTCCATACTTCAGAACTGTCATATCTCCATACTCCAATTCTGAAAACTCTTGTACATTGTAGATTTTGTTGCATCAGATGAAAACTTTTCATCAAACCTTTCCCTAAAGTTGGCTCAAGTAAGATCATATCTTCTGATACTTCCAAAATCAAACTATTCCACCAGCACAAAATAACTCCTTACAATTGCCTTGAAGCCAATCTCCTCTTCTGTTCTCATTTGGTCCCTAATTCAACAAAATACTTTCACAATAAAGAAGCCAATTCTTTACCCCGGTGGCATTCTTTGTCCCCCAAAAAGGTTTTCCTCCTAGATTGTCATAGCGTCTATTCAATGCGGCTTTGATGTTGTGAGTAGCCACTTAAGGTATGAAAGCTCCCGCATTACCAGTGTTTCCTCCTATAAACTCAATGGCCGCTTCGAGTGCATCATATTAATGAAGAACGAATACATTACCCCATCTTAACTGGTTCGATTCCAACACCCACATTAATAATAACATTAGCATTGTTAGTTTAGTTAGCATTTCTAGTTAGCCTAAACATTTTCGGTAATTATTGTGCTTCTACCTCCCATTTTTGGTATCCATTTCTCATATGTGCATACGAGCCTTCATGGGATACAAAAGAAATGTCTAGAGATAGAGTGGAGATTATAGATAGATATACGTACTTATATATATAATAACAAGTATGCTACTATAGCATTATCTCATTCCCCAATTTATTCTTCCTAATTTATTTAGGTTATGTTTTTCAAAAATCTTATTAAGTTTTAAATTAACCCATGCTCTAATACCAAGTTGTAACATTCCCTAGTTTTAGACTCGAAAATAGACACTAATCATGCTATAGTCAATCCTTAGTACTATTTTATGGCAATAAAAATAAGAAAAATTATTGTATCATTAATATAAAAAAGAACAATAATAAAAATTCCAAAAAAATATTTTCGTTTATTCATTTCAAATTCATTACCTGCCACTTACATAACCTCATGATTACATCGTTTATATAAAATATAATAACTAAAATATAATTCCATGAGAAATATATGAAGATGCCCCTTGGGTGATCGGAATCGTAACTACTAATGGTTAGAATACCCGTCTTTACATGCAATCAACAAAAGCATCTACACTGCACATTGGAAAATAAACTAGACTACTAAAAGCTTGCCTTTAGCACATCTCGGAATCTTTATTCATCTTACCCTGGAAACTCTACTCTTGACTTAATCAAATGAGCATCGAGAGCTTAAAGGGAAATAAAAAATTTCATGTCAGGCAAAAAATAGGCATGAATAATATTGGTCCACCCTTATTAAAATAGATACATACATAACATTTTCCTGTAACCATAGTGGTTAAAACATAATAAATATATCGTACAAAATGGATCAAATATGAATAGTCCGGAATTCTATAGGGTCTACATTCCCATATATTTCATCCCATTAAGTGTAACGACCCGCCTTTTTGGACAGTTTTAAGACTAAAATATCCTTATGAAAGTAATGAAAAGACAAAACACTCGAGTCAGGACTGAAATATCCTTATCAAAAGACAAAACACTCGAGTCAGGACTAAAATATCCTTATGAAAGTTAAATCAATCGTAAATAAATATGAGTGTAACGGCGTCAGAGATGTTTACGGGGTTTGACATCTCATATCCAGTGTCAACGTGCGTGCAATAACTCAAAAGATGTTACGGGATTTTCCATCTCTTAAGGATCCGTTAAACTATCTACTATGTAGTAATGTACGCTAATTAGATAATGCCTATCAGTAATATAAAGTATCAAAATAGCGTTAAGGCGTTACCATAATCCCCCTTAACACATTTTTATAATGCCATAGTCTATACAGCACCGTAAGCCCCACCGTAAACTGGTGGTTATCAGAGGGTACCCCATAGGTATAACACAAAACATAACGTAGTGGTCGCGAATAGGATAATCAGTATGACAAGGTACATAAGGAGATACCAACTAGGATACTAGTAGTTGCGTGATCCGGACTGATGTTGGGCATAGCCAACAGCCACCCCAACACCGCGAAACAACACTCCCAAATCAAGGGGTGCACCCAAATCGAATCACAAATGTAATAGAAATGGTATCGAAGAAGTGTGTCCGCTAGAGGTGGCGAACCTCAATGGCCCGGCGCGGCTCCTGTTTTAGTCATGTCAGGGGTCATCCAATAATCATTCTCTTTCTTCAATCAATGCGTTCACCAAACCATCCACTTCATTCTGGATCAACACTCCGCGTATAATAGTTATTAAAGTAGTTTTCGGTATCGACAGAGAGTATGTCCATATCCGATCCCGGTCTCTTTAATAACTATGTATTATTACACCGTTGGCTCTTTTACATTTCAAATCAATTCATAATTGATATCAAAATATCATGTTCGCTTCAAAAATCAAATTCATTTCAAATATCGACATAGCCATTCAAAATTTTAAGGTTCCTTTTCAAAAATCATTTTTCGTCTCAATATCTCATTTCAATTTCAAAATCATTCCGAATTTCAATTTAGGTTGCAACTTCATTTAACCCAATTCGTATTTAAATTCAAGATTTAAACATAAACATTTCACCTTATTAACCAGCTTGAAATTTTTTAGAAAATAGTTTTAAGTAGTTTAAAAGTAGTTTAAATAATTAAAATAGTTAAAAATACTTAAAATCTTTAAAATAGATTTAAAATAGATAAATTAGTTTAAAATAATTTAAATTGGGTTAAGTAGATTAAAAATAGATTAAAATAGTTTAAGTATTCAAAATGGTTTATATAACAGAGAAATTTGGAAAACAAATTAAAACAGCTTCAAAACCAATCCATTTCAATTATAACTTCCCAATTCAAATAAATTTCAATTTCCAATTTACCGATTCAATTTCGATTTCAATTCAAATCAATGTCAACTTTGACTTCAAATTTATTCAATTTTACATTCACCTTCAACTTATTCAATTCCAATGTATATCGATTTTTAGCTTGATTTTTTTTCAAATATCAATTTTTAACACTTAACAAAATTTTCTTTCAATATTCAAATTTAAATCCAAATTCCAAATATGATTCAATTCCAAACTCGATTTCAAAATATCATTTTTTTTATATCACTTTTACTTAGTAATATTCAAAGCTCGAATTAAGGTTAAATCTCTAAACCAATCAATTTTCGACCTTCAATCATATCCAATTTCAAATTTCAAAGTCTCAACTTAATTATTTAACAAAATTCCTTTAACCAAAATTTTATTTCAACATTCCAAACTCAATTTGTCGATAAATTCGATTTCTATAAATTGATTTCTATTTATACTTTTAAATCAAAACATTTAAAACAAATTTCAAATCGACGATTTCAAAATTTATTAATTTAGCCAATTCGTTGTCCGTATATAATTTTCTATCCTATGGCCAAGTAGTTATTTATTTCAATTTAAATGTCAGGGATGAGCATATATTACTAAAATTAAATCACAGTATCATATGTATGCATAACAGGATATATATAAGCAAATAAACATCCAAACATTCAAACATCAACCAATAGCATCCATCGAAATACATCATCCAATAGGCAATACAATTCATGGCAATTTCATAGTTATCGATGCCAGGTAATTAAATCGCAAATCAATTTCAATTTTAATTTCAATTTAACTGTCAATTTAATTTTCGACGGTTAATTCAAATGACAATTAAATTCTATCAAACAACGACAAATAAAATTCATATCACTTCATAATATCAAATTTAACTAGCATAAAGATATTTAGTACGTTGTGAGCGTTATAAAACACTCACCTTGATTTCAATGCAGTTCCAGCGGTTTATTTCGAATGAAAGTAAACGAGCATTTAATTTTACCCAAAATTTTCACTTGCTCCAAACGACTCCAATCTGATTCCATAGCGTAGTGCTCGTCAATACGAAGCCAACGCAAAAGGTTTCGTCGAATTCCGACCTCGTATGACAAAGATATTATATTTTAAAGTTAACACGAATTTTTATATAAATTAATTACAACTTTATTTTAATTTTTAAACATAATCCATTCTGGGTCGTCCATCTCAAGGCCTGCAAATCCAAGCCGCCCCCTTCCTTTCTTCCTCTCCCCAGGTTTTGCACGCACGCACCAACCCATAGCCTCTACCAAACCCTAATTGCTCCGACCTCCTCGATGCACGAGACCCCATCACTCCACCACCATTCGAAAGCCCTCGCTTCACACCACCTTCACCATCAATAGCACCAAGCTCGGCCTCATCGAGGTCTGGAAAAACGAGAAAAACTTGTTGACTTTGTGGTCAATTTCGCGTCGATCCGTGGCTCCGTTTCAGATCTTGACCGTTGGATTTGTAGATCTCGTCGAGATCTACAACTTTGTAGTTGAGAGTTTTTGCTAATTCTTCACGGATTTGGAGATAATTAAGGAAGAAGTTTCGAAATTTCTGGCCATCAAAATGAAAGTGGCGGCTGGAACAAAGGAGTTAGGGTTTGGAGCAAATGAAAGAGGATGGATCCTTTTATAGAAAATTGCAAAAACACTATTCATCGAAAATTTTCCGAACTCCAAACGAAGCGTGCCGGCTGGCGTTACTAGGGTTTACCCCGCGTTCCGAACACAATGGAATAGGTTTCGGAGGCTAATTCGATCGTATGTGAGAGTTATGGAAACAAACGATCGATTTTAAATTAAACCGATTAACTAAATTTCTATGCGTTTTGGCTTGCCCCGGACAAACGGTTAATCCGATTGACACGAAATTCGAAACCTTACAATAATATGACATTACGGATCCGATGAAACTAGTTTCGTCGAAATCCGAGACTGTTTGGAAAATGGCTATTTTAACTCGCTAAATCAATATTAAAACGATTTCGATGCGTTTCGAGCTACCACGGTCAAACGACAACTCCGATTGCTACGAAAATTGAAATCCGATAATAACTAACTATTACGGATCCAATGGAACTAGTTTCGTCCAATTCTGAGACTGTTCAAAATTTGGCTATTTTCCAGTCGATAATTAAATATTAAAATATTCAATTTTCACAAATTTACTTTTAATTCGATTTTAAAAGTTCTACAACATCATTCTAACTTTAATATGACAAAATAAAATTTTACAAATCATTTCTTAATCATATTAAACCCGTTATTCAATTATCCAATAATTCCAATTTTAAAATCTTATTAACCCTATTATAATCCCAATATACTTACATTCACTTTGAAAACCAATTTGAATCATATTAAATCAAATTTCAATCACTCACTCTATTTTCATATATTAAATTTCAATATCAAATTAATCGTATCAAATTCGGAATTTAATTATTCAAACATTTGTAATACTAAATTTAAACAAATTGATTATTCTTAAATCACTATCTTTTGAAATATTCAAAACGAACTTAAAATTTAACTTTTCAAACGAATTAAGATTATAGAACAACCATTTCCATTATAGGTTATTCAATTCCCATTATTAAATTATTCAATAAATTCCAAATATTCAATTTAAACAATTTCGCTTATCCAATAATTCATTATCTTTTGAAATATTGAAATTGAACTTATAAAATTCAACTTTTAAAACCAATTCACAATTTAGAACACTATTTTCATTTACAGTTATTCAATTATTCAATAAGTTTTAAATATTTAATTTAAACAATTTACCTGTTCAATATTCAATGTTTGATTTTAAATAGATTTTACTTATCGATCAATTACTCTATTATACCCAATGAATTCAACATTTTATTATCCTATTCAACTTTTGATTGCAAAGGTATTCACTAAGTAGCTTTTATTTTTCATTACTTGGATAGTTATTGTTGCAATTCATTCCAGTTATTATTATTCCAAATGAATCACAAAATTTTTTTCTAACATTAAATCACGAAAACTTATTAAATTAGCTATTTTAATTATCGAAAATCTACGGGTCGTTACACTCTCCCCCACTCAAAACTTTTCGTCCCCGAAAAGGAAAAAGAAGGGAAAAGGAACTAAGTAAAGAATTCAACATTTGATATATTTTATTAAAAATTATCCACTTATAAACAATGAAATTCCACTTATAAAGTCATAACTACGCTTCCACTAAGTTACTCCAAACGGCTTCCTAACTTTAAAAGTTAGTAATCAAAACAAGTTATAAAAAAATTTTAAAACTTGAAAAATTTTCTAACACCCGGATTTTGCGGAAAATTTCGGCAGAGTCTCCTTTGCGCGGCTCGATCCGAAAAAAATATAACAATATATATATCACAAATATACATCTCATCAAGTGATGAGGCATCCCGCAGGGAAAAAGTGTAAAAATACGATATGTAATCCGAGATATGTACCTTATATATTGTTAGCGAGCATATACGGCTAATATAGCGCGAAAGCGAGCTCCAAATGCGAAGCAAGCGAAATCCGCACCTACTAAACACTCAATAACTAAGTTAGAACCATGCATATAAAGATAGATCGATATACTTAGCCTACACAACATATATATAACATATTTAGCTTCAAAACTGAGATTCCAATTTCAGGATAGCAAACAAATCTTAGTTTTAGGACACCTAAACCATAAAATTCGGCAACAGAATCTAAACAAAAGTTGTTGCATTCATTTCAGGCTTTCCGGAATGTCCAAAATCATCGAATTCGGACCATACGTTCAAAAATTATGGTCGTTTTACTTGGAGGATACGCCTCAGTCTGGGCAATGAATTGCACAGGTCAGCGACGTTCACCCACGTTTTCGACCTTCTAAACGACATCAAAACACAAAACATTTAAAACAAAAGTTTTATCTTAAGTTCTTAGCTTTCCAGAAAGTGTAAGATCATTAAAATATGATAAACCAGTCAATAGATATGGGGAAAATACTAAGGGTGTATACTACTGATTTTACTTATTTTTACACAGGACAGCGAGTAACATTCAAGTTTTTAACCTAGTAGATGAAGGAATTTTCTCAAGTTATCTAAACAAAAGTTGTGCTATAGTTTCTAAGATTTTCGAAAAGTCCAATATCGTCGAATTCCGTTCAGCCATTTAAAAGTTATGGTTGTTTTCGTTTCAGCATATATTGGACAATTTTGGAATTTTTCCAAAAATTTGCTTTTATTATTTCAAAGTGCAAACCATCAAAACTTCAAATTTTATAAAGAACAATCATAAACACAAAGTCATTTATTTTCTTATTCATCCATGCAATAGGTTTACATTTAATTTGTTTCCGATTTATTCAAGTTTGTTTCATTCACATTTTAAATTCAAGTCCATTTGCTTCAATTTAAATTGAATCCAATTATATTTAATTTCACTTTGCTTCAAATTTGAATTTAATTATTTTAAAATTTTATTACGTTTATTCAATTCCATTAACACCAATGAATTCTACTTAATCAATTTTCATCCATCTAACAACCAATGCATATCAAACATTAACATCCATCCAAAATCTACACTAAATCAATTATACATTTCCGAGTCAATTTTAATTTCATACACTTCCAAGTTTATTGACATTTAGTTATATTCAAATTTAATTAGTTTCCATTTACCAATTTATATTTCATTAATTTAAATTTATTCATTCACTTATATATATCATTTATTTTACTGCTTAAATTTCTTTTATATTTACAACTATCAATAGATCTTCACATTTTATTATTCACTCTCACACTGGTATATTATTTCTCTACTTATCCTTATTAGCATTTTAAACCTCTTAAGTATTTGGTAAGTTATAGTTATGCAAATAGAATGTAGTTAAACAACATACAACTTCTTTTCATTTAAAGTTGAATTTTCAATTAATTAATTCTTTAGTCATTACTTAAATTTCACTATAATTTAATTTCACATTTACATTCACATATAGTATTTCCATTTTATATTAACATAATTGTGAATCACCTTTAAATGTTAATTTAAATTCCAATTATTTACTAAAATTTTTATTTATATTTGCAAACCATTAATTAAATGCATATTTCATTATTCAAACATATACTTGTATATTATCCGATTAACAATTCATATAACATTTTTGAACTTCTTAAATATTTTGGTAAGTTATATCTATGCTATAAATGAAATTTAATACTATGCGAGTTTTACAGTTTCAATTTTATTTTAAGTTCATAATTTCCTAATTCTAAGGATTTCTACTTCAATTGATATTTTCACTTAGCTCTTACATTCATTTCTCATTTCACAATTCAGAAGTTCCTTAATGATTCAAGTCTAAATTCATTTCAATCATTTAAAAAAAATCATTAATTATTAAAGGGCTTAAGAATTCCAATCCCGGTTTCATTTCAAATCAAGTTTTGAAATAATATATACTATATAATTTATATATCAAATCATACTATAGAGAATGCAAAATAAAATAAAATTTGAATCAAAACAAGGTTTAGACAAGCTATTAAGTGGTCTCCCCCACTCAGACTCTCGAAAATAAACGCCGATGATGCGTGCACTCATCATCGAAATCATTTTCTAGCGTCAAGAGAAGGGAATATAACACTTATCATTAAAAAAATCCTTCGAAATCAATTTCAACTCAATTATACTATCATATAATACTCATATTACATTTTTCAAATTCTTGTAAGTCAATTTCAAACACCGGAATTAAAATTCCCAAATCCAAGTTAAAATTCATTTATATTCATTATCAATTGTGTTTACAAGATTTCATTTTCCTAAATCCATTTGTTGTTTAATCAATTGTTGTAAATATTGACTGATCAAACAATAACGATAATAATCTAATATTATCATCTCCTAACAATCAATTCAATCAAAATGGATAAATATTCGAATAATTCTTTTATATAAAATATATTCCAAAACGATATTGTGTTGGTTTGTCCTATTCGAGGTTTTAGAAATTCCTTTCGACGCCTTGGCGTCCCAAGTATCGACCAGAATTCATAAATACTCAACGGAACAAAGTTAACACAATATAAACCATTTTATATCAAATAACAAGTACGCTCTCTCATATACACTCAACTCATTCATAAAGTTTACCTCTATTTTAATGAGTTATTCCCCACTAGAGCCAAGGTTTATCGCTAAACCAAAGCTCTGATACCAACTGTAACGACCCGCCTTTTTGGACAGTTTAAACCGACGATCAAATACACATGTCGATTCCAAGCCATTCAAAAGGGCAGATGGTTATTGGGGTAAATAAGAAAAGAAAAGAAGAGAAATAAAGGAAATGAAACAACACAGAATCTCGCAGCGGAACGATAAAATATAATAGTCAAATAAACAGTTTATGAAGTTGTTTACTATACTTTGACAATTATTTATACAACATTTACCAGAGTTATACATATACAACAGAACAAATAAAATAATGCAGCAGATAGCATGATGCAAGGGTAATAATAGTAATAGTATACCAAATCTTCGTCTTCATCCTCCAGAATAGATCTTCAAAAATCTGTAAAACTCAGGACTGACCCGAGCGTAATGAAAAGACAAAACACTCGAGTCAGGACTAAAATATCTTTATGAAAGTTAAATCAATCGTAAATAAATATGAGTGTAACGGCGTCAGAGATGTTTACGGGGTTTGACATCTCATATCCAGTGTCAACGTGCGTGCAATAACTCAAAAGATGTTACGGGATTTTCCATCTCTTAAGGATCGGTTAAACTATCTACTATGTAGTAATGTACGCTAAGTAGATAATGCCTATCAGTAATATAAAGTATCAAAATAGCGTTAAGGCGTTACCATAATCCCACTTAACACATTTTTATAATGCCATAGTCTATACAGCACCGTAAGCCCCACCGTAAACTGGTGGTTACCAGAGGGTACCCCATAGGTATAACACAAAACATAACGTAGTGGTCGCGAATAGGATAATCAGTATGACAAGGTACATGAGGCGATACCAACTAGGATACTAGTAGTTGCGTGATCCGGACTGATGTTGGGCATAGCCAGCAGCCACCCCAACACCGCGAAACAACACTCCCAAATCAAGGGGTGCACCCAAATCGAATCACAAATGTAATAGAAATGGTATCGAAGAAGTGTGTCTGCTAGAGGTGGCGAACCTCAATGGCCCAGCGTGGCTCCTGTTTTAGTCATGTCAGGGGTCATCCAATAATCGTTCTCTTTCTTCAGTCAACGCGTTCACCAAACCATCCACTTCATTCTGGATCAACACTCTGCGTATAATAGTTATTAAAGTGGTTTTCGGTATCGACAGAGAGTATGTCCATATCCGATCCCGCTCTCTTTAATAACTACGTATTATTACACCGTTGGCTCTTTTACATTTCAAATCGATTCATAATTGATATCAAAATATCATGTTCGCTTCAAAAATCAAATTCATTTCAAATATCGACATAGCCATTCAAAATTTTAAGGTTCCTTTTCAAAAATCATTTTTCGTCTCAATATCTCATTTTGATTTCAAAATCATTCAAAATTTCAATTTAGGTTGCAACTTCATTTAACCCAATTCGTATTTAAATTCAAGATTTAAACATAAACATTTCACCTTATTAACCAGCTTGAAATTTTTTAGAAAATAGTTTTAAGTAGTTTAAAAGTAGTTTAAATAATTAAAATAGTTAAAAATACTTAAAATCTTTAAAATAGATTTAAAATAGATAAATTAGTTTAAAATAATTTAAATTGGGTTAAGTAGATTAAAAATAGATTAAAATAGTTTAAGTATTCAAAATGGTTTATATAACAGAGAAATTTGGAAAACAAATTAAAACAGCTTCAAAACCAGTCCATTTCAATTATAACTTCCCAATTCAAATAAATTTCAATTTCCAATTTACCGATTCAATTTCGATTTCAATTCAAATCAATGTCAACTTTGACTTCAAATTTATTCAATTTTACATTCACCTTCAACTTATTCAATTCTAATGTATATCGATTTTTAGCTTGATTTTTTTTCAAATATCAATTTTTAACACTTAACAAAATTTTCCTTCAATATTCAAATTTAAATCCAAATTCCAAATATGATTCAATTCCAAACTCGATTTCAAAATATCATTTTTTTATATCACTTTTACTTAGTAATATTCAAAGCTCGAATTAAGGTTAAATCTCTAAACCAATCAATTTTCGACCTTCAATCATATCCAATTTCAAATTTCAAAGTCTCAACTTAATTATTTAACAAAATTCCTTTTTTCAAAATTTTATTCAACATTCCAAACTCAATTTTTCGATAAATTCGATTTCTATAAATTGATTTCTATTTATACTTTTAAATCAAAACATTTAAACAAATTTCAAATCGACGATTTCAAAATTTATTAATTTAGCCAATTCGGTGTCCGTATATAATTTTCTATCCCATGGCCAAGTAGTTATTTATTTCAATTTAAATGTCAGGGATGAGCATATATTACTTAAATTAAATCACAGTATCATATGTATGCATAACAGGATATATATAAGCAAATAAACATCCAAACATTCAAACATCAACCAATAGCATCCATCGAAATACATCATCCAATAGGCAATACAATTCATGGCAATTTCATAGTTATCGATGTCAGGTAATTAAATCGCAATTCATTTTCAATTTTAATTTCAAATTTAACTGTCAATTTAATTTTCGACGGTTAATTCAAATGACAATTAAAGTCTATCAAACAACGACAAATAAAATTCATATCACTTCATAATATCAAATTTAACTAGCATAAAGATATTTAGTACGTTGTGAGCGTTATAAAACACTCACCTTGATTTCAATGCAGTTCCAGCGGTTTATTTCGAATGAAACTAAATGAGCGTTTAATTTTACCCGAAATTTTCACTTGCTCCAAACGACTCCAATCCAATTCTATAGCGTAGTGCTCGTCAATACGAAGCCAACGCAAAAAGTTTCGTCGAATTCCGACATCGTATGACAAAGATATTATATTTTAAAGTTAACACGAATTTTTATATAAATTAATTACAACTTTATTTTAATTTTTAAACCTAATCCATTCTGGGCCGTCCATCTCAAGGCCTGCAAATCCAAGCCGCCCCCTTCCTTTCTTCCTCTCCCCAGGTTTTGCACGCACGCACCAACCCATAGCCTCCACCAAACCCTAATTGCTGCGGCCTCCTCGATGCACGAGACCCCATCACTCCACCACCATTCGAAAGCCCTCGCTTCACTCCAACTTCACCATCAATAGCACCAAGCTCGGCCTCATCTAGGTCTGGAAAAACGTGAAAAACTTGTTGACTTTGTGGTCAATTTCCCGTCGATCCGTGGCTCCGTTTCAGATCATGAACGTTGGATTTGTAGATCTCGTCGAGATCTACAACTTTGTAGTTGAGAGTTTTTGCTAATTCTTCACGGATTTAGAGATAATTAAGGAAGAAGTTTCAAAATTTCTGGCCATTCAAAATGAAAGTGGCGGCTGGAACAAAGGAATTAGGGTTTGGAGCAAATGAAAGAGGATGGGTCCTTTTATAGAAAATTGCAAAAACACTATTCATCGAAAATTTTCCGAACTCCAAACGAAGCGTGTCGGCTGGCGTTTCTAGGGATTACCCCACGTTCCGGACATAATGGAATAGGTTTCGGAGGCTAATTCGATCGTATGTGAGAGTTATGTAAATAAACGATCGATTTTAAATTAAACCGATTAACTAAATTTCTATGCGTTTTGGCTTGCCCCGGACAAACGTTTAATCCGATTGACACGAAATTTGAAACCTTACAAAAATATGACATTACGGATCCGATGAAACTAGTTTCGTCGAAATCCGAGACTGTTTGAAAAATGGCTATTTTAACTCGCTAAATTAATATTAAAACGATTTCGATGCGTTTCGAGCTACCACGGTCAAACGACAACTCCGATTGCTACGAAAATTGAAATTCGATAATAACTAACTATTACGGATCCAATGGAACTAGTTTCGTCCAATTCTGAGACTGTTCAAAATTTGGCTATTTTTCAGTCGATAATTAAATATTAAAATATTCAATTTTCACAAATTTACTTTTAATTCGATTTTAAAAGTTCTACAACATCATTCTAACTTTAATATGACAAAATAAAATTTTACAAATCATTTCTTAATCATATTAAACCCGTTATTCAATTATCCAATAATTCCAATTTTAAAATCTTATTAACCCTATTATAATCCCAATATACTTACATTCACTTTGAAAACCAATTTGAATCATATTAAATCAAATTTCAATCACTCACTCTATTTTCATATATTAAATTTCAATATCAAATTAATCGTATCAAATTCGGAATTTAATTATTCAAACATTTGTAATACTAAATTTAAACAAATTGATTATTCTTAAATCACTATCTTTTGAAATATTCAAAACGAACTTAAAATTTAACTTTTCAAACGAATTAAGATTATAGAACCACCATTTCCATTATACGGTTATTCAATTCCCATTATTAAATTATTCAATAAATTCCAAATATTCAATATAAACAATTTCGCTTATCCAATAATTCATTATCTTTTGAAATATTGAAATTGAACTTATAAAATTCAACTTTTAAAACCAATTCACAATTTAGAACACTATTTTCATTTTACAGTTATTCAATTATTCAATAAGTTTTAAATATTTAATTTAAACAATTTACCTGTTCAATATTCAATGTTTGATTTTAAATAGATTTTACTTATCGATCAATTACTCTTTTATACCCAATGAATTCAACATTTTATTATCCTATTCAACTTTTGATTGCAAAGGTATTCACTAAGTAGCTTTTATTTTTCATTACTTGGATAGTTATTGTTGCAATTCATTCCAGTTATTATTATTCCAAATGAATCACAAAATTTTTTTCTAACATTAAATCACGAAATCTTATTAAATTAGCTATTTTAATTATCGAAAATTTACGGGTCGTTACATTAAGTGTCCATACATTTACATAGTTTTTGCACGGTTAATATGAACCTATTAGTTTTCATAGGCCAACTAAAAACATATTAGGATGACTCGGGCCAAAAATATAGCCAGATAATCTATTGATCTTTCATTCCCACAAGAGTACCGAGCTACTCCTATGATAAAAGAAAAAATTACAATGGCTTTCCATTCCCTTAAGGATACCAAGATATCCCCATGATAGAAGAAGAAAAATAATTGTGGATGCCACTACTATGAGTTCCTAGATGCATAATTTAAAAAATTTAGTCTTAATATTGGCACTATGCATAGAAATCGAGGACCTAATTAGCCAAGGGCTAAATGGCTAATGTGCGGAGCATGACCCCAATACTAGTCTCCAACCTTAAATCTGGTTTTATGAATATTGAATGAGCTATTTCTTTTGATTGGACATTCTAACATGAATTGATCTTCTTGACCTCGTAGATGCAAATTTACTCCCTCATGAGTTTACTCTGACCATACCCATTTTTGGTAGAGCCCTAATTGGTCATTAATTCTCAATCCCCAAGGTTATAAAGGCCGAGTGATATCATATAACTGAGCATGTCAATAATTTACATATACAATATTTACCGATCAAGATACGAAATTGATAAATTATCATCCACCATATAAATATGTTCACAAGATAGTCATTTTATACACTAAATACGTATAATCTAATTTTCGGTTTTTTCACATAAACTCGATAAATGTGCTGAAAATATGTTTTCTTTATATTTTCTTAATCTAAAGAAGAATTTATTATATATATATATATATATATATATATATATATATATATCAAAGTGTATGTACAAACATGAACATATGTTAATAAATATTTAATGGTCGAAATAACATTATATACAAGCAATGCCATGTTATTATCCAATCACATCACACCATATATGTATATGTACACATGAACGCAGTCATTATCACTTAACAATATACTTATGTTAAAAATCTCATTGTTCAAACAAAAAACTTAACAAAAACCCATATTTTATTGCAAGGAAAGTCTGGTCCAACAATTAGTTAAGTGCTATTGTGTGGCTATCACACCTCTCAAATCATAGTGCCATGGAACCTTAAATACTTATCTATCATAAGTATAAAACATGGTGTTATCGCATCTTAAAATCCAAAGCTAAGGTAAGTCAAAATATACATGGCTGCTGTAAGTCAAACACCATATAACTATCAGAAATGAAAACTATCATAAAACATAGGTGAAACACCCACTCTATACTCATACAATCCAAGAGTATTGCAGAGTAATAGTATCAGATAATGTAACGACCCGAAAATTTTTAAAAATGTTTAATTAATTTTTTTTACGTATTTAATTGAATATTTGTGAAATTTTATAATAAGTGAATCTTTGAAATATAATGTTCATGTAGTTAGAATACGTATAGTTAAATATAGCAGGTTGTAAATTTTCAATTAATTTTATCAAAGTTTATTTCATCGTGAAATTTCTATTAAATTCAAGCTAGCTAATAATTGCTGATAATAAATTTATTTTCAAGACCTGAATATTTTACATAGAAAAAATCCTAAACTCTCTTCTGAGTGAGGCGTCATCTTTCATTTTTCAAAATTCGGACTTTTATTGCTCCGTTTATCTTAATTCTGACAAAATAGTCGCATTTTAGGTACCGATTATCGACTTTTGATCGGATGATCGTACCACCGATATCTGTATACCGTTTTGATCGCCTCGTCGTACTGATTCCCATAGTATATTCATTTCTGTATTTTGAGATTCAGTACACGACGGTAATGATAAAACAGGCGGTACCACTTTTACATGTTTAATGGTGGCCGCTATTCAAATTTCAAACGGAAATTGTCACCAACTAGCATTTATTACCCTATTTATTATTTGCTATAATTTAGCCATTTCATAATCCTCATTTTTCCGCATTGATGTGTCTTTTCTAAATCTAGACAAAAATCTGGCCTACCCCTTTTATTCGTTTACATTTTTCCTTAGTTTCAAATTTCAACATGCTGTTCATTGCTTTAATTATTCACCAAATCAAGGCATTTGATTGTTGCTACTTCTTCATCTTCATGTATTATCTGACCGTTCATTTTTGAAAACGCTTCAGATTGGGTTCGCAAACGTATGGTATTATATACGTTTATATTTTTCTTTTATTGCTGACAGCTGTTTCCTTTTCCATTTCTCCTATTTACTGTGGTATGTTTCTTTGCTTTTTCTCCCCTCTGTTTTTCGGTTCACACTTGAGAAGGAAGTTGGACATTATTATATTAATGGATTATTATATCTAATTTCTTGTGCAATCTCCTTGTTGAAACTCATCTTCTCAAATTACCTTCAACACGCAACAGAGAAACCCACGGTGATTCATTTCACCTTTCCCCGCGAGCTACTCCAACCCCATCACCGATCCTCCACGCCTCTCACTCACGTCCATGTTTTCCTGATCCACCAAGACCACCCTCCACCTGAAACGCCGACAACCTCCCCTCACCGTGCGACCCTGACCAAGCCCCACAGTGTTCGGCCTCGCGTCCAAGCATGGCCTCGACCACCTGCAGCATCCACTCTAATTCTCCTCCTTCATGTAGCCGCCGAAACCACTCTCACAAAAAAAAAAAAAAAAAAAAAAAAAAAAAAAAAAAAACACTTGTATTTGTTTGATCTGTACCTGCTAGTCCTCACCGCCGTGCCCATCCTTGCCCATAACATTCGCCTAGCCTGCTCACCACACCCAGCCGTTCACCTTCAACTGCTGCCTCTCCGCCTCACACGGCCACATCACCGTCCTTTCCATTTGAAGACATGTCTGCATCCTTCTTCTTCTCGGTGCTTTAACATGTAAGTGTATATAACGGTTAACGTCAGAAAATTTGCTGCAAAGTTTGAGTATAGTTGGTTAAATTGCTCAACTTTTTGTTTTAAACGCTTATATGTACTGTGTTTTTATATAAGTTTTATTTTATTTTATTTTATTATTATTATCATATATTTTTTATTTATTTATTTTGAGTATACTTTTCTGTTATGTAAATGGGTTTGATTTATACAACGTTGTTTTATATATTGGGTTTTGTCGAATTTTATTTTGTATTGGGAAGTAAGTTTTGTTTGAGTTGCATAGTATTTACACTCATATAGTTCATAACATATTAGTCATAGTTACTTTTCCTTTTCATCCCTGTTGGCTTGCGTATAATAATATGCATAGTTATAGTTTTATATCTTAGTTTGTTGGTTGCAGTATGTAACAGTAAGGTACATAATAGCCTGCATCTTTTGTCAGTATGCATATAGTATATTATAAGTATTATATGTAAAGTTACATGCATATTGGTATGCATATAAAACGTTGTTCAAGAAATGTTTTTGTTGGTCTGCATAGGGTATAAACGTGTTTTGTACACGTAAGTATATAAGAGTATTCCTACTTCTTGTACCCTATTTTTAAGTCTGCATGTATATTTGTTTAATATGTTAGTAATTAATATACTATAGTATATAGGCTGTGAAATGATTTATTTATTTTGTTTCGTTCGTGGTCTGTTGACCATATGTCGAGTATAACTATAAGAGTAAGTAAGTTATTTTAATCAGTATATATAATTTAAATTGTATATTGTTAGTATATTTTTATGTATATATTATTTATGTACGTAAGTATTTTTAAAAATGTAAGTATTTATATATATAGATAATTTGTTTCTGGTTTTATAAATGCTAATATATATATAAAGTATATATGAGTTTATATGGGATTTAATATATGGATATTTTTAAATGAACATACAATATAGGTAAGTATTGGGCATTTTATTAAGCATACATTTGGTTTTGTGAACATGGATGTTTTATTTTAATACGTGAGTTTAATTTAAAGCCATCATTTTGAAAATATAAGTACATTTATATATATATATCAAATTTAATATATATAGTTATATATAGTTTTATATAAGTTCGCATATATCAATATCTGCATCGACCCAGTTCTGATTTATTTCGTCTGTTCGCATTATCAGCTTACCCATCAAATTTGTGCCAATATCATCTTTGCTTTGGAATTCGTAGCTTACCCTGTTGTCTATCCTCTCTAGCCTCGAAAGGTGAGTAATCACTCACGATTAACATTCCTGTATTTATTAAATTCAATTTCAATTGAAACAACAATTGAAATATACTGCTTTTAGTTATTTAAACTGCTTTATTTTATATGCTATTATCTGTAACTATTCACTTATGGGATATGACACCATATCCTATTGTTTATATTTATTTTGATGATATATGCCCGTTGTTATTTTTATTTCCATATCTGTTGTCACTCTGCAAGTTCCCTGTTAGTATAGAAATCGTTATGGGTTGAAATGATAAACCCAAGCGATTTTCATTTAATTAAATTTGGGATTTACGGGTTGAAATAATATCCACCCGTATATATTTAGTGTACGGATTGAAATGATAAATATCCGTAGCACTTGACTATATGATAGGAAATATATACAGACACCGTTGGTCCACATAAATATTTGAAAATAAATTTCTACAGTTCGAAAAGAAACATATAGGAATAAATAAATATTGGTTCTTAAAATATTATATATAAAGGGAAACTTTATATATAGATTTAATAATAATATTATTGGGATTGATTTAATCCATAGAATATGTTTAAGTATTATTTAAGATTCATATTTCAAAAATTTACCGTTGTAAATAATTAAGATTGGGAGATAAATTGGGTTTATTAAAAATGGTATTTAAATAAGGATTTATTTAATTAAATCAATTTGAAATTATTGAATGGGAAATTTAAGGGTATAATTTTGTAACTGGATTTTTGATGTAAGTGATTTAGTGAATATTTCACGTTTAAATAAATGAAAGAAAATATTGAGTAAAATGTAATTAAGGTTACTCACATGATATTGAATCTAATAAGGGAGTATTTCAAGACTAAATAATAATAAGAATAAATCGAGATCTATATGAAACTGTTATATTGAACATTTAAATATTTAATCCTTGAACTATATTGGAATTTAAATGGGTTATTTAGAGATTCGGATCTGTATTTGAAATCAATATAGTTGAACTTATTATTTAGAAACTAAATTGAATCAAGCGAAAATTTAGGTTGAATCAATATAGTTGAATTTATTATTTAGAAAACTAAATTGAATAAAATTTAGTTGAAACATTGAATACTTAAAGTTGAAATATATTGAATTTTAAAGGGGTATTTGTGATTATAAATCCGAATTTGAGATCGAGAAAATTTAAGTGGTTATTTTAGAATTTGAGTTGAATTTAAATTGATAAATTGAGATTGAATTTAATTTAAATGGGAAAGTCGGGTTGATGTTGAAACAAATTGTTAAGTTGAGGGAATTGAAAATATTTTACGGTATTAATTATTTAATATATCTAAATACTATGCTGGAAAATAGCTATATTTGAAGTGAAATGATATTTGATTTTGAGGTATAAATTAAGTTGAAAGAACCACGGTGTTATAGTGTATATTTCTAACATGTAGATAGTTCCATGGACCCTTAGAGGATGGTTATTCCAAACATCCTTTAAGTTATATGTATTTTAGTTGATATTTCACTTGAGTTGGATTTATTGATATAAGAATTTTAATCCTGACTCGAGTGTTTTGTGTTTTGCTTTACGCTCGGGTCAGACTGAGTAATACAGCATTAGAGACTCACCTTTGGAGATTGGAGCTTCATTTGGAGATCCAACTATCTATTCAGCTTTCAGTTTTTCTAGTTGACTGGTTCAGAGAAGTCATCGGCTCGTACTGAAGACTTCACTATATTCGAGATATTCTGATGTATTTTATTTTTAAACTCTGATGTATATAGTAGCTTCATGAACTACTATCCTTTATCTATTCCGCTGCATTATATTACTCTGTGTCTGTGATCTGTGATTGATTTATTTACTGTATATTTAAGTTTTGCCAAAATTTGTATTAACAATTCGGTATTTTGAATTATTCAAGTCGGACATGTACGGTTTTATTGTCGATTTGAATGGTCCAAAATAGTGGGTCGTTACAGTTGGTATCAGAGCTTTGGCTCTAGGCAAAACTTAACATATATGGTAAATTTATTTACAGAATCACTTTCGCTCGAGTTGAATCTCTTCTTTTTGACTCGATTTCCTTTGAATTTTGGAATGCCCCTTGGTTCCAAAATATATTCTGTCTCTCCCTATTTATATTCGTTTGATTCTGGAGTATCCCATAACTCCACTGAATGTTTTGTAAAGGGGGTGAGAACTCCTTTACAATCGGCATTGATTCACCGGAGATTCTGAATCCTCGGTTTATGATGCTACTATATCTAGTTATGCCGAATTCTGTATCGGGCGATCGGATGTCGATTTGCTTTAAAATTCCGCATCAATTATATCCCTGAAGTCACGGTTGACCCGGTTAAGGTCGCCCGAGATTTATAGAAGTATATCCATCTTCTATTTTGTAATTTGATTTTCTCAACTTTGTTTGAGCCTATCTTCGAATCAGGATTCTATTGATTAGAGTTCCTCTAAATTAAATCTCTATCTTTGTTTTGAAATCCATTCTTGAATCATCCTTTGAAAATCGGGTTTGTTGTATTTTAAAATTGTTTTATACGAAATTATTGTTTTGATAACTATGATTTTATTCTATATTGAAAAGTGAAAATGTTTTCGATAAGGATTATATACATATATATAAAACGAATAAGAAATGTTATTCTATATATAAAAGTTTTGAAAGGATTGGAAATTTTGAAAATTTATAAGAAAGTGATTTATATAAAAAGGATTTATAACTGAAGGGTTAAATTTGAAATTCGAGAATTGAATTCCGATATTTTGAAATTGGTTTTAAGATTTTGGGAAAATATATATAAATAATACGATTTAAAAGTATTTTTCCGAATAAGAAATGTTTCAAATGAGTTCAAATGAATTCCAATAATTTGAAGAAATTTCAAAGAAGTTTTCAAGAAAAATAGAAGTCCAGAACTCACTTATGTCGCTGGAGAATAATTTCGGTGATGAGTGCACGCATCATCGACATTGATTTTCGAGTTTCAGAGTGGGGGAGAGGCCACTTTAATAGCTTCGCTATGCGAGCGATTTTGAAAACTGTTGTTGATTTCAAATTCCGAAGTATAACTTGATATTTTAGAAAGATATAAGTATATATTTGAAATTTAAAGTATACCGGTGTTCGATCCTCGAGTTTTCGATTTGGCTTAGAATAACTCAACTTATAAAAAGGTTGATTTCCAACTCTTGGATTTGAAATTGATTTCACCGACTATTTTGAAGGTTTGAGCGCTTCCAAATCAAGGTTTAAAACTAAGAAATTTCGAAAAGTATAAAATATTTGATAAAGCATATAAGTTTAGTTTGTATGTTTAAGTTTGAAGCCTTTTTGTTAAATAAGAGAATATGAATATTTTGAATTATACTAATATGGAATTTAGTTTTGAAATGTTTTGAATGATTTTGAATAATGGTTTTCAGAAAGGTAAATTGGATATTTCAAATAAAAATAGGCAGCTTAAAAGTTTTAAAAGGATAATTATAAAGTTGGAAACCGTTTTTAAGTATAATTGATTTTGAGAAATATTTGGTTTTGAAATTAAATTGAAATTATAAACCAGTACATATATGGTGATGTTGGAAATAAATTTGTTTGACTGGAATCAGTTTAATTTGGAAACTGGGATTAATTTATAAGCCTGTTATTTTGGGAACTTTGAAACTAAGATATCTAATTTGGAAGAAAATTTGGTGAAATCATATATGATTTTGAAACTGAATTGATATTGAAATGATTTGAAGTTGAGAACCTTATATTATTAAGCACTTGATTTGGGAGTGGTCGAACTTATATAAAATGAATTTGTATAAGTATGAAGTTGATTTGAAATCTATTGATTTGAAAGGTACTCAATTTTGGAAAGAGAATTTTACATAATCAAAGTCTATATAAGTATGGTTGATCTACTATTGACTTGGAAAGTATTCGATTTAGAAAGGAATCCTATATATTATGGACTTTATATAAGTATGATATTTGAAAGGGATTTGAAAGGGTACTATATGATATATATTTTCCAAGTAAAGATATGGAAAGTGCCTTCTGCTTGATATCCGCTTTGTGGCCACATCGTGGATTCATTCTATCGATATATTCTCTTTGATTTTTGGTTTTCCGGATGTAATACTCGAGTATTCCCACCGTGGCGTAACCCACGGTTTCTTTTTTTTCTCTCGTGAATGCACAGCGAAATTGCCTGGCTGAGTCTAGCTTAGGGGTACGGATTGTTTCCTGGGGGAACCAGGCGTAACCATTGTGTATCCTGCAATCTGTGTAGGTCGCGAATAGTAGCGCAAGTGCCTGGCTGAGTCTTGCCTGGGGGTACGGATTGTTTCCTGGGGGAACCAGGCGTAACCATTGTGTATCCTGCACCCTACTAGTCATCATGGCGTAACTCGCAGGGCTGTGAAAGCTTACGGATATGGATTGTTTCCTGGGGGAACCAGGCGTAACCATTGTGTATCTGCGAACCATGATCGGACAAAGGTTTTGTTTTGGTTGATTTGATTGGATCGTACTTTCCATATCTGTTTTAAAAGGTTTTTCAAGTATTTTCACTGGGTGTTGAAACAAGTCTACTAAGTACTTGAAGAATTCTAGCTTTGCGCCTGATCAATGCATAGCCAGAGTCTGCAAGAACGAGGATAAACTTGTTGAAACATCGAGTTATAAAAAGTATTTTCGAAAGAAAATTTTGTTTTGATATAAAAATATTTTATATTAAAGGTATTTTATTATAAAAATATTTCCAACAAGAAATATCTGTATTGGTTTTTAAAAATTTAAATTCTTTTGGTTGAAATTAACTATTCGTGCCCGATACTATTCTTTTGGATCTACCTTATCTGCCCAGCTTTAGTTATTCACCTTGATTCTGATTTCCGAATCTACCTTCTTTCCTTGTTGGATATATCCTTTTTAAATTTTTTTTATTTATATACTACATTGGTTAATAGAAAATCTTAGTGTTATAAATATTTTTGAAGTTATTAATTAAATAAAACATATTAAATTCCAATGAGTTTTGAAAATTTTAAAGTATTAAAGAAAATTGAATTTCAAATGAATATTTCAAGTAAAATTTATATAGTTTTAAGTTAATTATTTACCCTTGACTTTCAATCTACTTTTATTTCTGGTTATTTCTATTCTCTTACCTCCTCCCTTTTCGGGGACGAAAAGTTTTGAGTGGGGGAGAGTGTAACGACCCGAAAATTTTTAAAAATGTTTAATTAATTTTTTTTACGTATTTAATTGAATATTTGTGAAATTTTATAATAAGTGAATCTTTGAAATATAATGTTCATGTAGTTAGAATACGTATAGTTAAATATAGCAGGTTGTAAATTTTCAATTAATTTTATCAAAGTTTATTTCATCGTGAAATTTCTATTAAATTCAAGCTAGCTAATAATTGCTGATAATAAATTTATTTTCAAGACCTGAATATTTTACATAGAAAAAATCCTAAACTCTCTTCTGAGTGAGGCGTCATCTTTCATTTTTCAAAATTCGGACTTTTATTGCTCCGTTTATCTTAATTCTGACAAAATAGTCGCATTTTAGGTACCGATTATCGACTTTTGATCGGATGATCGTACCACCGATATCTGTATACCGTTTTGATCGCCTCGTCGTACTGATTCCCATAGTATATTCATTTCTGTATTTTGAGATTCAGTACACGACGGTAATGATAAAACAGGCGGTACCACTTTTACATGTTTAATGGTGGCCGCTATTCAAATTTCAAACGGAAATTGTCACCAACTAGCATTTATTACCCTATTTATTATTTGCTATAATTTAGCCATTTCATAATCCTCATTTTTCCGCATTGATGTGTCTTTTCTAAATCTAGACAAAAATCTGGCCTACCCCTTTTATTCGTTTACATTTTTCCTTAGTTTCAAATTTCAACATGCTGTTCATTGCTTTAATTATTCACCAAATCAAGGCATTTGATTGTTGCTACTTCTTCATCTTCATGTATTATCTGACCGTTCATTTTTGAAAACGCTTCAGATTGGGTTCGCAAACGTATGGTATTATATACGTTTATATTTTTCTTTTATTGCTGACAGCTGTTTCCTTTTCCATTTCTCCTATTTACTGTGGTATGTTTCTTTGCTTTTTCTCCCCTCTGTTTTTCGGTTCACACTTGAGAAGGAAGTTGGACATTATTATATTAATGGATTATTATATCTAATTTCTTGTGCAATCTCCTTGTTGAAACTCATCTTCTCAAATTACCTTCAACACGCAACAGAGAAACCCACGGTGATTCATTTCACCTTTCCCCGCGAGCTACTCCAACCCCATCACCGATCCTCCACGCCTCTCACTCACGTCCATGTTTTCCTGATCCACCAAGACCACCCTCCACCTGAAACGCCGACAACCTCCCCTCACCGTGCGACCCTGACCAAGCCCCACAGTGTTCGGCCTCGCGTCCAAGCATGGCCTCGACCACCTGCAGCATCCACTCTAATTCTCCTCCTTCATGTAGCCGCCGAAACCACTCTCACAAAAAAAAAAAAAAAAAAAAAAAAAAAAAAAAAAAAAAAACACTTGTATTTGTTTGATCTGTACCTGCTAGTCCTCACCGCCGTGCCCATCCTTGCCCATAACATTCGCCTAGCCTGCTCACCACACCCAGCCGTTCACCTTCAACTGCTGCCTCTCCGCCTCACACGGCCACATCACCGTCCTTTCCATTTGAAGACATGTCTGCATCCTTCTTCTTCTCGGTGCTTTAACATGTAAGTGTATATAACGGTTAACGTCAGAAAATTTGCTGCAAAGTTTGAGTATAGTTGGTTAAATTGCTCAACTTTTTGTTTTAAACGCTTATATGTACTGTGTTTTTATATAAGTTTTATTTTATTTTATTTTATTATTATTATCATATATTTTTTATTTATTTATTTTGAGTATACTTTTCTGTTATGTAAATGGGTTTGATTTATACAACGTTGTTTTATATATTGGGTTTTGTCGAATTTTATTTTGTATTGGGAAGTAAGTTTTGTTTGAGTTGCATAGTATTTACACTCATATAGTTCATAACATATTAGTCATAGTTACTTTTCCTTTTCATCCCTGTTGGCTTGCGTATAATAATATGCATAGTTATAGTTTTATATCTTAGTTTGTTGGTTGCAGTATGTAACAGTAAGGTACATAATAGCCTGCATCTTTTGTCAGTATGCATATAGTATATTATAAGTATTATATGTAAAGTTACATGCATATTGGTATGCATATAAAACGTTGTTCAAGAAATGTTTTTGTTGGTCTGCATAGGGTATAAACGTGTTTTGTACACGTAAGTATATAAGAGTATTCCTACTTCTTGTACCCTATTTTTAAGTCTGCATGTATATTTGTTTAATATGTTAGTAATTAATATACTATAGTATATAGGCTGTGAAATGATTTATTTATTTTGTTTCGTTCGTGGTCTGTTGACCATATGTCGAGTATAACTATAAGAGTAAGTAAGTTATTTTAATCAGTATATATAATTTAAATTGTATATTGTTAGTATATTTTTATGTATATATTATTTATGTACGTAAGTATTTTTAAAAATGTAAGTATTTATATATATAGATAATTTGTTTCTGGTTTTATAAATGCTAATATATATATAAAGTATATATGAGTTTATATGGGATTTAATATATGGATATTTTTAAATGAACATACAATATAGGTAAGTATTGGGCATTTTATTAAGCATACATTTGGTTTTGTGAACATGGATGTTTTATTTTAATACGTGAGTTTAATTTAAAGCCATCATTTTGAAAATATAAGTACATTTATATATATATATCAAATTTAATATATATAGTTATATATAGTTTTATATAAGTTCGCATATATCAATATCTGCATCGACCCAGTTCTGATTTATTTCGTCTGTTCGCATTATCAGCTTACCCATCAAATTTGTGCCAATATCATCTTTGCTTTGGAATTCGTAGCTTACCCTGTTGTCTATCCTCTCTAGCCTCGAAAGGTGAGTAATCACTCACGATTAACATTCCTGTATTTATTAAATTCAATTTCAATTGAAACAACAATTGAAATATACTGCTTTTAGTTATTTAAACTGCTTTATTTTATATGCTATTATCTGTAACTATTCACTTATGGGATATGACACCATATCCTATTGTTTATATTTATTTTGATGATATATGCCCGTTGTTATTTTTATTTCCATATCTGTTGTCACTCTGCAAGTTCCCTGTTAGTATAGAAATCGTTATGGGTTGAAATGATAAACCCAAGCGATTTTCATTTAATTAAATTTGGGATTTACGGGTTGAAATAATATCCACCCGTATATATTTAGTGTACGGATTGAAATGATAAATATCCGTAGCACTTGACTATATGATAGGAAATATATACAGACACCGTTGGTCCACATAAATATTTGAAAATAAATTTCTACAGTTCGAAAAGAAACATATAGGAATAAATAAATATTGGTTCTTAAAATATTATATATAAAGGGAAACTTTATATATAGATTTAATAATAATATTATTGGGATTGATTTAATCCATAGAATATGTTTAAGTATTATTTAAGATTCATATTTCAAAAATTTACCGTTGTAAATAATTAAGATTGGGAGATAAATTGGGTTTATTAAAAATGGTATTTAAATAAGGATTTATTTAATTAAATCAATTTGAAATTATTGAATGGGAAATTTAAGGGTATAATTTTGTAACTGGATTTTTGATGTAAGTGATTTAGTGAATATTTCACGTTTAAATAAATGAAAGAAAATATTGAGTAAAATGTAATTAAGGTTACTCACATGATATTGAATCTAATAAGGGAGTATTTCAAGACTAAATAATAATAAGAATAAATCGAGATCTATATGAAACTGTTATATTGAACATTTAAATATTTAATCCTTGAACTATATTGGAATTTAAATGGGTTATTTAGAGATTCGGATCTGTATTTGAAATCAATATAGTTGAACTTATTATTTAGAAACTAAATTGAATCAAGCGAAAATTTAGGTTGAATCAATATAGTTGAATTTATTATTTAGAAAACTAAATTGAATAAAATTTAGTTGAAACATTGAATACTTAAAGTTGAAATATATTGAATTTTAAAGGGGTATTTGTGATTATAAATCCGAATTTGAGATCGAGAAAATTTAAGTGGTTATTTTAGAATTTGAGTTGAATTTAAATTGATAAATTGAGATTGAATTTAATTTAAATGGGAAAGTCGGGTTGATGTTGAAACAAATTGTTAAGTTGAGGGAATTGAAAATATTTTACGGTATTAATTATTTAATATATCTAAATACTATGCTGGAAAATAGCTATATTTGAAGTGAAATGATATTTGATTTTGAGGTATAAATTAAGTTGAAAGAACCACGGTGTTATAGTGTATATTTCTAACATGTAGATAGTTCCATGGACCCTTAGAGGATGGTTATTCCAAACATCCTTTAAGTTATATGTATTTTAGTTGATATTTCACTTGAGTTGGATTTATTGATATAAGAATTTTAATCCTGACTCGAGTGTTTTGTGTTTTGCTTTACGCTCGGGTCAGACTGAGTAATACAGCATTAGAGACTCACCTTTGGAGATTGGAGCTTCATTTGGAGATCCAACTATCTATTCAGCTTTCAGTTTTTCTAGTTGACTGGTTCAGAGAAGTCATCGGCTCGTACTGAAGACTTCACTATATTCGAGATATTCTGATGTATTTTATTTTTAAACTCTGATGTATATAGTAGCTTCATGAACTACTATCCTTTATCTATTCCGCTGCATTATATTACTCTGTGTCTGTGATCTGTGATTGATTTATTTACTGTATATTTAAGTTTTGCCAAAATTTGTATTAACAATTCGGTATTTTGAATTATTCAAGTCGGACATGTACGGTTTTATTGTCGATTTGAATGGTCCAAAATAGTGGGTCGTTACAGATAATATGGAGAATGAGGCTATATATGGCACAGACATGAATATTTCATTGAACTACACTGGTATGTACTAAAACATTAATTAAATGTCTTACCCATATGTACACGATATTAATGCAAGTAATAAACATGTGTGCCTCCAAGTCAGAATAATAAATAATATACAGTAAATCATAGAGAAAACAGAGTTAGAATCACAACGATAACATATAATATATAATACAATAAGGGTACAACTTATTTCAAATGTCAACTATCTCAATGTAATGTGATGAATAATCGATATACAGCTCAATGTCATATACACACACACAATGAATCAATGTTATATAAATATCGTATAACAATCCTAATATAAGACTCCTCTACGCCTAATAAAATATATGCTGGTCATATCGTCCATGTACCTAAAATGTCTCAGACTTACACGAGTATTGCATAAATAACACATGGGTTAGACTATGTATAATCAAGAATTTATTGTAACACCCCACCTATATACCCATATTACTCAAGAGTATTACTGCTATCGGGTAACACAGAGAATGAGGCGATGTGGGTGAAGCACACATGAATATTCCCTTGGACCAAAACTGAATATGTCTCACAATATACAAATCACTCACCTCAACGTAAAAAATCTCGGTGTACAAAGCAATAAACACATATGGTGCCTAAGGATAGAACAATACATAATATACAATATATAAACAGAGAACACAGAGTCAGAATCGCAGCGATAATATATAATACCTAAGTATTGGTATGTCCAATATACAACTCCAGAATTTACATACATGAAATTGTATAATACATGACTAATATACCAAATATCACATCCTAGTCTCCTCTATGCCCAATATAAAAGTCGGTTTCACTGTTTGTGTACTTGAAATGTTTCGGATAGATTCGAGTATTATGCAAATAATAAATGAGTTAAACTATATCTTAATCCAAGGTCAATAACATATAGAACTCTATATATACTGGGAATAAATAAAGATAATAATTTCATCTCATTAATCTCAAATATCATATCCGTATAACACCATAAGACTCGGTGTAAAAATGTCGCTACCCATATAAAATCATCAAATCAGAAACCATTAAATAAAGTTAAATAGTTGAATATCCATACAATAAGAACATTCCTAAAGAATATGAAACATCAAATAAATCGAGCTAGCACACAGCAATGCCGAAATGGATATAATGGGCGAGCACACAGCAATGCCTTGAAATAATATAATGGACATCCCGAGTCTATCATAATTAAAGTAATAAAATGAATAATCATTCAACGGTATGGATATAATAGGGACTGACTGCACTTTATACAGTCTCTAGAATAGTCAACTTATTGTAGGATAGAGATATATATGTCAATCCACTATCACATAGATATACCAAAACCAGAAGGGAGACTGATAACACACATCATGCTCCAGAAACCTAAGGTCTACTAGCACACACCAGGTAGCCGCATCCATTCCTACAGTCTTAGTTACCTCGACGAACACTGTGACTACGTCCACTTATGACTCGTCTACGCATAGCCTCGGCCATGACCTTATACTTGCCTCTATGGTAACAAACCGTTGGCATATGTGACACAGGGGCATTCGCACATAGTGATAGCATACAGCTATATAAGAAAAAGGTGTCATGGATCTAGGATGCAACCCTATGATCAGGCCACCGGGATGGATAATGGCCATCCTAGTTCACTCCCGAACCATAAAGGGAGTTGGTCACAACGTGGATGACATATTGTACATATATCTTATATTTATACATAGCTCTAGACGTAAGGCGACACATTGCTCTAAATAAGTCAACACATGACTGTAATATTATACTAAAGCTTTAATCCCCTACCGACACACTACTTTAACCATACGCCAACACATGGCTATAATTTTCTCATATTGCAATGAGTATTACAAGATACAAATAAACGTATCCCCTTTTGAGTGACATTTGCTTACAAGGAATAATCAAATAAATAACATTACGGCGTCCCATACCACCGTATATTATTCAGATAAATATTAAAGGTTCATAAACTACACTCGATCCATACTAAATATCTCTATATAACGAGTCTGATTAATTATCGAAAAAGTGTTACTGAAAGTCCAAGGTCAATGACATATAAAATTCTGCATATACTGGGCATAAATAAATATAATGATTTCATCTCAATAATCTCAAATATCATATCTATATAATAGCACAAAAAAACCCAGTATAAAAATGTCATCATCCATACAAAATAAAAACAAATTAGAAACCATGAAATAAAGTCAAATGAGTGAATCATCCATACAATAAGAACATCAGTAAAGAATATGAAACATCAAATAAATCGAGCTAGCACACAACAATGCTCAAGAATGAATATAATGGCCTAACAACCAACAATCCCAAAGAATGGATATAATGGCCAAACAACCAACAATCCCAAAGAATGAATATAGTGGCCTAGCACACAACAATGCCTAGAAATAATATAATGGACATTCCGAGTCTACCATAATCAAAGTAATAAAATGAATAATCATCAAACAGTATGGATATAATGGGGACCGACTACACTTTAATCACACATTCTCTAAAATAGTCAACCCATTATAGGATAGAGGCATATATGCTAATCCGCTATCATACGGTTTTATTGAAACCAGAATGGAAAGTGATAGCACATGGTATGATCTAGGAACCCAAGGTCTACTAATACATAGCAGATAGCCGGATCTATTCCCACGGTCCTAGCTGCCATGACAGACATCATGATCACATCCACCTATGACTCATCTACTCGTAGCCTCAGCCAGGACCCTACACTTTCCCCAATAGCAAAAGACTGCTGCCTTGGTAACATAAGGGCATCACACAGCGATAGCACATGGCTATATAAGAAAAAGGTGTCATGGATCTAGCATGCGACCCAATGATCAAGCCGCCAGGGTGGATATTGGCCAATCTGGTTCACTTCCGAACCACAAGGGGAGTTGGTCACAATGTGGACGACATATAATACATATATCATATATTTACACATAGCTCCAGGCGTAAGCCGATACACGACTCTAAATAAGTCAACATATGACTGTAATATATATACTAAAGCTTTAATCCCCTACCAACACATGTATTTAACCATATGCCAACACATGACCATAGTTTACTTATATCGCAATGAGTATTATAAGATACACATGAGTGTATCCCCATTTGACTGACATTTACTTATACAGAATAATCAAACAAATAGAATAACGACATTTAATACCACGACAAGTTATTCGGATAATTATTAAAGGTTCATAAACTACACTCGATCTATACTGAATATCTCTACATAACAAGTCAAATGAATAACTATAAAATTATAACCAAAAGTCCCATCCCAGATTATATCACTAAACCGTTTATGCAAAGTTCTAGTCACACAAAAATGAAATCTTATAAATTAAATATAAAGAACATATTAAAATATAAATCAAATCGATATCAATGGTGAATCATGCATATATCTAAAATCAATATCCAATAAAAGAATGATCAAAAAACCAACAAAAACATATTATATATATCACCAATATTCTGTGACCTACTACCGAACCTGTTCCAATTGCAACAGCTCGGACTTGGATCATGGGGATTGTTAGAGTGCTTCGTATCAACAGATAAGATACTCGATATATCAATATTGATTAGATCCAAAGTCTTTTATTGAATTGCTTATTTAATGAGCATTCTCAATATTGTGCCTTGAAGAGGACTCGAACCTCCATGCTACTTAGCATGAGAATATAACAACAAACATGTCAATATTTAATAATGAATCATTGACAACATATAATCTCATATAAAAAAATAAATTTTTATACATGTTTAGTAAGTATTATTTTAGAATGTGCAAGATAATTGCTGACCCAAATTTAATATTTTTTTGCAATAATAACTAATTTCGTAATCTTTTATAAACGCATTAATAATTTAATACTCACCAATAACATTTGAAACTCGTTTCCTTCATTTGAAACACCAAAAATAGTTTATGAAGCAAAATATTATGTTTAACAAATATTCCGTGATTTTCTAGATAATAAGGGTAAAAGTTGAACCTTTTTGTAGGCCATTTGCAACAAAATTTAAAGGGTTAAGGTCACTAAATAATTTAATACAGAAGAAATATTGTAGCATGGTCAAAGATCTTTACAAAATGTCTTTTAGATCACAAAAATATGAACTACATAAAAGGTCATATTAATCTTATGAAATGATACGAATTCTTAAATGGATTATTAAAAGCAGGTCACTCATTTAAAACATTAATTTCACTAAGCAAACCTCAAATTTTCGCATAACTCTCAAAACAAAAGATGTTGCACATTACCATAGCTTTCCAACAAGAGTTGGATCATAGAAAATAGATGATGGAGTCAAAATTTATGGCCAAAACAATATTGTGCTTCAATTCGAAAATCCCAAACACAGGCCTGAGTATTTACCTCATATTCAAACTCATTTCAGGCATAGGAAACTTCATATTTATGAAAAGTGGTAAACAAAAAGCATGTTTATTATAAAAATATCTTTATACTGAAAATACTCACATAAATTTGACTTGAAAATCAAAAGGTATGATTAATATACTACAATGCCTCCTTTTAGAACAAAACTCCGGCCAAAGTCAACACTTCATACTCAATCACACTTTAATATTTGAAAACTTCTGATTTTCGAAAAGTGATCAACAAAAATGTTGTTTCCTATGAAAATACCTTTCATCTGAAAGAAAATTCACTAATATCCGATCACAAAATCAAAAAATATGGCTATTTCATTACAGTACTACAATTCTAAAGTTTTAAGATTCGAAGCACATCAACTTCATCAAATTCAATCAACACATGAGCAAGGCAATCATATTTTAGAGTAAAAGGCAACATCAACTCATATACTTCATCAACAATCACTCGATCAAATTTGCACAAAGAGTCACATGATTTAGACATAAATTGTGAGTGAAATTATTCAACTTGACTATAGCTCTCCTAGTTTGCTTACTACCCATTCGTTTTTTTTTTTTTGAAATTATCAAACTCTAAAACTTGATCAAAACTTCAACTTCTTATTGAAAGTAGATTTATCTTGGTATTGAGAGCATCATACTATAAATTTGGAATTAATTGGAATTTATTTGATTTTATTTTGATTAAAATGAAGAAGAGGGTTTTGATATCTTCTTCCAGAAGCCAAAGAGAAAGAATGAGGTAAGTTATACGTGAACTATTTTGAACGTGAATTACATTTGATAAAATGAAAGAGGAAAGAATACTTTAGACAGTGAAGGGTCTAGATTTCTCATGTAACATAATTTAGTTTACATGAATTAATTATGGATTTGGGTCTTACACAATTCAAGCCTATTTCATATTCTTTTCTTATTTCTTCTTCTAAACAATTTCTAACTAATATGAAACTCAATATGACTTCAAGTATAAATCATATTCATGCTACTAATATGCTTACTCAACATCATAAATTTTTTTAAATTTTATATCCCATAAATTCTTCATTTATATAATAAAATTAAAACTATTGCCTTTAGCCCATTTAATGAATTCTGTTTATTAATCAAAACTAATTTAAATCTAATTGCCTAGAAAATATTACATCATAAATCTTCATTTCTTATTTTTATATAAATTATAAAAATATTATTTTCAAATTTACCCTATTTTATTTTAAGACATATTAATTAAATCATTAATTTTTCCAAAACCATTCTTTTAAATTAAATAATACTTCTTTCCTTTTTAAAGTAGATTTGAAATCACTTTTGCTAATAATAGAAGATTTTATAAATTATAAAATTATTTTTATCATATCTTAAATCATTTTAAATTCATAGATATACAAATAAATCCAAATTATTATTAACAAATCTCTAAAAATTTCATTTTTGTTAAATAAATCATTATTATTATCTTTAATAATTACTTCTCAACATCGGGTTGTTACATATATAATATGGGTAATGCGGTGTAAACAACGACTAACAAAATCAACACTATAAAGATAATCACATCATTAGATGACATGTCAATATTTATATATATACATACATATATATATATATCTATATTTATAAATATAGAAACATATATATGGTATATACAATAAGAACAACTAGCACTGTTATCAAAAGATGTCATCATCGATATGGAAATACATCAAATTGGGAATCACAAAATCAACACAAATGGGTGAATCATACATATATAGAAAAAATCAACAAATCCATAAAGATCAATAAATGAGAAATCACTAAGTATAATCAGGCTAGCACATAGAATTGCTCAAATATATCTCTCAATATTGATTAAAAAAACATCATCAATATATGAAAGATAATATAGGATATGCTACCTATCAATATAAATGAGAATCCACTATTCTCAGGATAAGAATCACAAGTATAATCTCATCTCCTCATATATAAACTATCTGAATGTATCGTGACGGGATATGACTGTCAATAGACATGTTGTCCCAAGTAAAGCCATATATATTACACCATGTAGGTCAACAAACCCATATCTATACTCAAGTGAGGTGTATCAATAGTATATGCCAATCTACTACTCCGTCAGTGCCTAACGAAAGACTTATAGTACTAAGCAAGCTCTAGAAACACTAAGTCTCTATAGTCCTAATTAACTTTACAATCATCATGATATGTATCCATTGATGTTCTCATCAATGCAAGGACTCATAAGTCATGACACTACGCTCTTCTCCATAGGTAACAGACTATTGGCCTAGGCAACATAGGGGAAAATGCACGCATAGAAGTAGCACAAAGTTGTATAATATAGTGTCACTAATCTAGGGTGTGACTCCACGATCGGGCCACTGTGGTGGATTTCAGCCATCTGGTCCTCTCCAACAAACATAATAGAGTACATCATAATAGTGGCATATAGAACCAATACATGTAGACACGCAATCTTGGTCATCGTTAGGCTCATACTTGTTGAATATAAGCACAAAACCATACTCATCACTATGTGTATCGCCTCACACTATCCACTATATTCTTGTAATGTAAGTGTCGTTTACTTACAATGAATAACCAACAAATATCACAAAAGCGGCTTATACTAGTACATGATACTCAAACAATTTCTCACTGCTTATAAACTACATTTAATCTCCAAATATTCTATACAACAAGCCTAAAGAATAACAGGAGAAATACTAACGAAAGTCTCATATTAGATGGTATTATAACTCCATTTATTTAGATTTTCTCATCACACGAAATAAAAATGCCATGAAATTATACAAAAAGATGCCATCATCTTAAATCACTAATAAAATCAACATCAATGGTGAATCACTCATAACATCAAAATCCATACTGAGAAGATGAGAAATAAAAAAAAATGAAAGTCAAACATAATTGTATATAAATGTAAAGCTCAGGTTAATAGTTCATAAATAATTATATATTAAAATTTCGTAACTATAATTTTGAAAACTCTTCTTTAATAATAATTACTTAGTTTCTAACTATTATATATATACCTTTTGAATAAATTTGATCCAAAATATTTTTCCTTAAACAGGTTAACATCCAAACATGATAATTTATATTTTCGAATCCAAAATAAAACATTACTTCATATACTCCAAACCATTGTATAGAGAAAGACTAAACAAGAAAAATATGAAATAGATTATCCGAATAAACATAATTATAAATCAACTGACTCGATATCTGATAAAATCATTCGCATCATTTTTATCTCATATAAGAAAATATATGCTTATAAACGAATAATAAAAAGATATTCATGGATTAGCAAGAAGTAAACTCATTGGTAATCTTATTATTTATAATGAATATTTAATTTCACAATCTTTAATAAATTAATTAGTAGTTAAATATTCATTAATGACATTAGTCAACTCATTTTATACATTTTTAATCCCTTAAAATAGTTTATAAAACTGAATATTACATATAGAAATCATTTCCTAATTTCTATAACCAAATACTATTTCGAAATAATTCTAACCTATCCAAACAATTTAATATACTCATAATCAAATAAATGCATTTATTAAAACTTAGATTATATATATACAAAATTTCCTATAACAAACTTTAACAACTCTTAAACATCAATTAGAAATAATACCATATTTTTTCTATAATTTAAAAGATTTTTATAGGTTTATTTTTAAATTCATCTATAATATCTAACTAAAACTTATATAAGAGTTTAAGTATGTTAATTTTAGTTTATTTAAATGAAAAAACATATATATGTATGTATGTATATTGTAATCATTTATTATGGAAATATGCACATACATATAGGGTTGCATACACACTATAGCAAACAAACATATCAACAGTTCAACACACACACACAAAATACTCACACACAAGTCATCACACATGTACGCAAATTCATGCAAGGGAAGGTCGACCTGTGGCCCTAATGGGTCGATTGGTCGGAGGTCTTCCACGACAAATTGATTGCCTGTTTCAGGTGATCCCTCCTGCTACATCGGTCGTTTCATTTTTAACTTGATGTTTATATGATACACAGACATAGGGGCAATTCAATCACATAAATATATATATATATATATATAAATTATCTTGATTAAGCATAGATTTGTGAGAAGAATCTCACCTGTTAGTTGTGCATCCTTTATCTTCTTCCTCTTTTTATACACACGCTTGCACAACACACACGCACAACAACTAGATTTACTTCTCTCCATAGATGTTGGATGATAAAGGAAATCATATACTCAAATTTAAGAATTTAACGTAATTTATTTGATGTGATTTCAACTTTTAAAATGAGGAGGGTTTATTGTTCTTATTGATTTAGGTGGAAGATAATAAATAGAACACCATAAATTAAAATTTGTGAACAAAGAAATATCGAGAGAGAAATGTTTGGAAAAATAAATTTAGGCCGTTATGAGTTGGGCTTGGATTTTTAAAATATAAAGTAAATACATATTCTTATTTTTCTTTTAATTTAAAACCAAATTCCCTTTAATTTAAATAAATAAAAGTTTCAATTTAAAAATAATCATTTCTTTTCCAAACTAATATTTTATTTTAATTACGTCACTTTAATAAAATATATATTTCGCATTTTAACTTATTTAAATTTTTAAATATCATATTTTCAAGGTTTGAACTCTTTTTGTTAAGTAATTTCAAAACTAATTTATCAATTAGATCCCCCAAATTCCAATTTAATTAATTAAATTACTATTATTATCTTCAATAATTATTCCTTGAAATCGAGTTATTACAATAGCTGTCGTAAATTTGAACCAGTAGTTATCATGGATAAAAAACCAACAGTTGTAATATCAACAACACATGGTCATCGTAAGTTACAAAAATATACATAGCTATCAAAAATCAAGGATAATTACTATCGTAAATCAAGAGTTCAAAGCCATCGTTAGTCTCAAATAATAACTACTATAAATCTCAAAGTAATGGTCATCTTAAATCAGGAATAATTGCGATCGTAAATCAAGAATAATAGCTATCGCAAATCGAGAATTATAGCTAACATAAATATAACTGTTAGATCTACAGTAAGTATAAAATTCAGTGCATTTTTTACTTTTAGAAGCTGCTATAAGTGTAAAATGTAGCTATCATAAATCAACACGATAGCTATCATACATCAATAAAATGGTTGATATCATAATCAAGATGGCATTTCAATAAATATCTTTAAAACTGATTTATGTCCTTTAAAAGTAATAATATTTCATTAAATCATACTATATGTCAATTGTTATTAGTAAACCAAAATCTTTAGAAATCCTGTAGGAAAAATAAAAGATATAACTTCTCGTTCTCACAAAATATTAAATAATACCCAAATTGCTTAATTAATTTGTGATTTTTAATTAAACTTTCCTTCAGCAAACAAATTATACTAGTTCGAAAATACACGAGAGAAATCCAAAAAAATTCCTAAAAATCTAATTTTCTATCTTTTAGCGCAAGGAAAAATAATCATTTTTCATGCTTCAAATAATTAAAATCCAAAATTAAGTCTATTCGCAATTTAGAAAATTCATAGAAAATCCAAATAAAGTCAAAAATTTGTGAAATTGAAAATCCATCTTCAAATCAATGTTTTAAATAATATATCAAAATTTCAAAGCACTGAAAAACCATTAACATAAGTTTCAAATTAAAAAATCCTTTATCTAATTCCATAATTTCATAAATGATAAACATAATCATATAGATGATTATCTCATCCAAAGACATGTTCCAACATTATATCAAATTTGGGTCATATTAAATCTAAAATAGAAAAACTACAAAGAGAAGCGATGTTAATATTATTCATCTTGATTAGTTAGTATGTGGAGAGATTTTCCCTTATGCCTCTTTCTTCAAGCTCTTTCTCCTTTTCTTTTTAATGGGGATAGTTAATGGAGTTTGTTTCAATTCTTTTGCTTTGTTTCGTATGAGATAATGAAATGAAGGGTAGGAAGGAGGTAAGATATGTCATGAGTCGACATTTCCTCTTTACCATTCCTTAATTAATAAAGTTAAGTTTTAATTTCTTTCTCTTTATAAAACACTACTCCATATAAATTCATATCAAAAATTTATTTAATATGGCAAATCTTTACACATATTCCATTTTCATTACATTATTTATTTAATTACTTTTTATTAAATATCTCGAATAACGTATGATAAAAATTTGGGTGTCACAACTGCGTCAGTTGGTGCGCCCCATCATTCTTCAATTATAGTTATCGAAGTAACATATGTCCCTTTCAATTCACATACCGGATCAAGGATTAGGGTGCATTTGCATACCAAATTTTCCCATTACTCTAGCCATCTTGGAAAAAAAAGAGAAGGATTTTGGCTGAAGAGCCTTTAGAGTCGAAGTTAGATTTTTATTATAATTTTAGTAGTATTGTATGTGAATATTTAAGGATATTGACTTGTAAGTGTGTGTAATGGCAGTATTATGTAAGGAACTATGTTAATAAGGAAACTAAATAAACAAGATTGTTATATCCAATTTTTTAAGAATGGATAATTCTTGAAACTATCAAAGGTTGATGGCTGTCGTAAATTGAATGTTATCGAAAAATGAAGGATATCCAGAGTTGAAGGATATCCAGAGTTGAAGGTTATCGAAGTTTGAAATCTATCTTAAGTTGAAAGATACTGTAAGGTGAAGGCTATCATGAGTTAAAGGCTAAAGAAGTTTGAAAAGCTATCATTAACTGAGGCTATCAAAGGCCAAAGGCTATCGCAAGTTGAAAACTATAGTAAGGTGAAGGCTAGTGTGAGTTGAAGGATATTAATGGTTGAAAGCTATTGTAAGTTGAGAACTATCAAACATTGAAGTCTATCATATGTTGAAAGCTACCGTAAGGTGAAAGCTATCATGAGTTGAAGGCCATCGAAGGTTGAAAGCTATCATAAGTTGAGGACAATCGAAGGTTAAAGGCTATTGTAGTTGGAAGCTATCGTAAGATGACGACTATCATGAGTTGAAGGCTATCGAAGGTTGAAATCTACCGTAAGTTGAGGATTATCAAAGGTTGAAGGCAGTCGCAAGTCAAGAATGAAGAAGCTATCGGATGATGAGGAATTAAGCCATCGTATGTTGAAAAGTGAAGCTATTGTTATACAAAAGAGTTAACGGAACATAAACGAAAGCACCATTAAATTGGAGAAGAATGTCAAATCAAAAGAAAAAGTATAGGATGCCATAATAAAGAATATTCATTAGAGTACAATAGTGTTTCCACTTCAAACAAATCGATTCAAATATATAGAAAAAGGAAGATATGAGCAACATTCAACGCCAAAGAATAACAATGAATCATATGGAGAGGTATCATATTATTGTGAAGGAGATTCTATATGATGAAGCTTTAAAGGACTCCAGTACCACCATATAATCTTTGTAGATACCAAGGCCAAGATAGCAACTGCTTTAACTACTATAACCCTAAGATTATGGAAAATAAAACCATTAAGACCATCCATTTTGCCGAGTCGTCGATTTATGGAAACTTTAATCAACCAATCCAAGCGAGGCTTGCCATTCTCGAACCACTATAAATAAAGACCCATTCACACGTGAGAAGGGGCTCTTCTTTCTCTCTCTTAACACAAATCAATTTTTGTACTTGACATTTCTAATCTTCTTAAGAGCGTTAGAACTCCTTCAGCGGCCGACAGAGAAGAAGATCACTTAGACTTTTGAATATAAGGACTTTTAGAAATAGAAATGTGCGTATTGACTCCATCCTTGAATTTTTGGACTATAACAATGGAGATGGCTGTACTTTTTACATATTAACTATTGGATGAGAATGTTGCACATATATTTGAATTTCTTACTATTTGCATACAAAAGAAGAATGAGTAGAACTTTCGAAATTTTTAGGCATTTTGGATATATTTTATTTTGACGATTGGCGTATTTGGAATTCTATTTCAATTATATTTCTTTTAAAATATCTGATATTGGACCAAAAATTGGTTTTAAAAGAGTTTACTTTTTGACTTTTTGCACTTTGTGAAGTTCTTTGTATGCACTTTCTGTTGATCTTAGTATGCAACCCTACACACCTTGTTTTGCGCATGGTGCTTCTTCTTGTTTCAAGCAACTGCTAACTGCATAGAAATAACATTTTCTATGCCTAGTCTAGTTTGTTGTATAATAATGTGTTTCCTAAACTTTGCTCTAGACACTTAGGTTGCATGGCCAAAGCCTTTTGGTGACCATGATTCTTTTCTTTTAAACATGTGCTTTAGCATGGGTCTGCTCTATTTGTGGTGCATGCAAGTTTATTTGTGTTCGACTGAGAAGCCTGATCATGTTCTTACAACCTTTATCTTTGTACATATGCATATATATTTTTTATTGGTTTAGTCCGTTTAATATCCTCACATATAGTGCAGTTTGGCTGAAAATTTGAGTTATATATTTTATAATTATGTTTTGTAGCTCAAGTAAATAATAGTAACACGTAGATTTTTATAGTAGTCCGGACTATATAATATCTCTACTTCCAGTTTATCATTTTATTACCTTTAATTGTTACAGCTCGTACATCATATTCTTTTACAAAAATGATCACACAAAGTAAGGCCTAAGGTATTATAATTACATGCTAAAGAACAAGGTTCCCATCTAGTCTAGGTGATTGGTATGTGCCTTTGGAAATCGTTATTGCAATGTTTAATGGTCCTTTCCAGTTTAGTTCTAATGCATCATCAGTCGGTAACTTGCGCTCCTTAACCGAGAGTTATAGCTTTCTTTGTTGGTATATTGTTGCTCTTATGATTGCTTCATCTCTTCTTTTATTTATTAAATTCAAGGCAGCTTTATTCAGATGTTGACTCTGCACTGCAACATACGATAAGCACCAGCGCGATGGCACTTCTACTTCAACTAGAAGCATTTTTTTATATCCATATGATGGCTAAAATGGGGTATATCATATGAGGATCTATTCGAGGTTCTATTGTCCCATAGGACTAAGGGTGACTCCTCAACACATTTCCACGTTGCCTTTGTTAACCCTTTCTTGAGCAGTTTCTTTACGGTTTTGTTCACTGCTTTAACTTACTCATTAGCTTGAAGGCGTTCTATAGAGAAGAAGGTTTAGACAATGTAGTTTCTTTTATAGAACTTAGTGAATTCTTTACTTTGAAACTATATGCCATTTATCGAAAATTATCTTGTCTGGTATCACATACTTGGTGGTACCGATGCTAATGTCGAAGTTTACTGTAACGACCGCCCTACATTTACGGTATCTAATGTAACCTATAATTGCGCAGTGATGGTACCTGGTCGATATAGGATGATTATCAAGAATTTGTGAATTTATAATCATCCAAAATAAACCTTTCATATATCTCACAGTGCAAAGATATAATATAATAATCAACATAGGTATAAAACGAAGGAGATCATAATAACTAAAATAAACCACATAATCAGAGTGCAATAAGTTCACCATAGTCATATACAAAGATCACAAAGTTTATAAATCAAATAATAAACCAAAATGTATTATCTCTAAATAAAAGTAAACACTGATAAAGCTCTATAGTGTTGCACAACTAAACATAAGCAATAGTAAGCCCAAAGTAGGTGTATAAAAGCATAGCCTCTTACTCATCCTCTGCATAACATCATGCACTATTCCATACCTGCCATCTAGTCTACTCATTTAGGAGTACTCAAGATAATAAGAAACAAAACATTGAACATCGAGTCAGACAATGGTACGGTATGAGCAATCTACAATCTCAAAATACTATAAAATTCAATATAGTAAGATATATGACATAGGGTATGGAGAATCATACCCGACCAATTCGTGCATCTAAAGTGTTAGCACATAATATCAATGTATGCCAATATACTATTATCACCATATAGGTGTACTACAAGTCAAAGTAAAATGTCGAGTGTCTAGGCATCTAGGTAAATTTTACCCCACATCATGTGACATCCTAAGCATAATAAGTAAACATAACAACTACCAAACAAATCTTATGTCATTCATTCAAGTGTGTTAGGTATATGATCTCTTGATGTACAAATCCATGCAACTTCGTAAGGTCAGAAACTATACTTATGGTCATAAAGTCCGAAGTGAAAAAAAAAAATCTAAGGTCAAAGATCTAGGATACAGTCAAATTCAAGTGAGCATCCTCAATTACCCACTTTTACGAGCACATTTTGAAACCTATGAGTTATCAATGAGCCCATTGCACTTGCCTCTACAGTAGAACACATCATCACTCTATTTCATTCTTCTTCAAAGTAGAACACATCCATGTTCCACCCACAAGTTTCCGCCATCGAACTTGTCCTTATGGATCATCATCACAACTCTCATCATCGAGTTTTCATCTTTTGGAACATATCTAAACACCCATCATAAGTCATAGAGTTATCATCATTAGTCTCTCTGTATCCTCATCAAATCCCTAGGCAAGTCTCGAAGTCATCATGCTAAAGCATTGCCTCATTACTCTACTTACTTAACTGCTTGTCACAGGGCCATAACTCTCAAACTGGATGTCAAAGGAACATCCTACCGGTCATGCCAAACCCTTTACGCCCACCATCCTTTTCCTAAAAATTATTAATCAAAAATTTTGGTCGACACCAACCAATATAGAGTGGTCGGTCCCAATCACTTTTAGCTAATACTTAGCTAAATCCGCTAAGTGTTTTAGGGAGCTAAGGTCGTTTTTCATTAGTCACTTTCCAGAAGCATTGTTCGAAAAACCTACATGCTAAGCATGAAATCCCAACGTCTCCACTCCAAAACTTATCATTGGTGAATAAAATCAATTGGGGGTATCTACTCCCTCGTGCTTCTTAAGGCCAAGCCCGGAGTTCCCCACCAAAAATCCCATAGTCCAATGCCTTAGATCCCTAAGCACCATCACCATTAACCACTCCAACTCCACCACTAACTATAATTTGTCTTAGCCATAACTTAACCCAAACTTCATGCGACCAAGATAGGCTTCTCTTGGCCATCATTAACGCTGAAAATCAATCACATCATATTTTGAATAAATTAGCACATCGATTGTCTCAAATGCCAATCGATCAGCAAATACACTCAAATAAGTCAGATTACAACCATTTACAAACATTATAAGTCATAAATACATCGTATTCAAGCAATTCAACAAGATCTAACCATTTCTAATATCCTAAGTTACCAAAATGGAAAATGACGACCGATATGGTCAAACACTCAAAAATGAATTAAAATCAACATTTAATATTCTAAATTGTTGTTTAGATTGGATAAATTATAAAAATCATTTTAACACTTGAAAATCATTTTAAAAATGTCATTTTTAACCATATAAACAAGCATAGTATAGTGAAAAGGATAAACCACTCACCTAGATCCAAAAAAGCACAAATATCCAAGCAAAATCCGATATGAGCAGTAACTTCACGGATCCTAATGCACCCCCAACAAATAATGAATGATTAATGTTTCACTAATACTCTTGTTATCACTTAATTTAGCTAAATTAAGCATGGATTATGGTTGCTTTTGGCTAAGAAATCAATCAATGGAGGTTTTAGGCTATTTAAGGAAGTGAAATAATGAACGGAGGCTGTCCCATTAGCTCCATTAGGCACAAATCCTAAAATGGGCTAGTGGACTTAGTCCGGGCCTAACTAATTACCCACTAATCCATCCAAAATCTATAAAAATTGAAATGGTAATATCTCCTAAATCATAAGTCCAAAATGCTGTTATGACCATTTTGTCGTAAAGATAAACCATAATATCTTTTTTCTATAAGTGGTTTTAGACCCTAATTTGGCTCATATTAAAAGTTATAGGTCTTACAAATTTTCAGGGTTAAAATCGTCCAAAAACATTTCTAAGGGTTACAAATATCGATACTCAACGTTTCCCAAAGTTTTCGACTCATACGACCCAATTTGGATTTAAAAATATTATTTTACGATCTTTTGAATGTTAAATATAGGCCATTACACCCTAGGCCATTTGTGGATTTCATCCTCGAAATCCCATCAAACAAGGTACAGTTAAACAATATAATCACCCACCATGCCTACTAACCATAAGCAAGTATATCAAACATCAAACATGTACACATAAACAAGAAATAATATCTATGTCTATCCTAGCATATAAGGTACTGAACTGCCTAGTACTGAACACCAAATGTGAAACCTAACGATAAAAAGGAAATCTTACTAAGTGAAGAAATCTAGATAAGCGGCCTCCATGCTCTCTTGGTATTCCATGTGCAATCGCTTTCATCCCATTTAACCTTTACCACTTCACCATCTTCCTCCTGAGCCATGCACAAATTTCCACAAATGTAGAACACAATGTGTACACCCATCATATTCTGAGGTAAGTCCATTTTATAAGAATGGTACCCAACCCTTTCAAGTACTGGAAAAGGACCTACAAATCTCGATGCCAGTTTTCTCTTAGTACCAAATAAAATTACATTCTTCAACCAAGAGATTTTGACAAACAGTATATCATCGACAAAGAACTCAAAGTCAAGTTTTCTCATGTCAGCGCAGCTCTTTTGTCCATCTTGAGCAGCTTTCATTCGTTCCCGAATTATCTCGATATTCATCGAAATTTCTCTTATCATATCTAGCTCAAGTATCATTTTATCATTCGCTTCCCATCAACATGAAGGAGCAATATAGATCAGCCATACAATGCCTCAAATGGTGCCATAACAATGTTAGATAGAAAACTGTTATTGTATGAAAAATTAGTGAGATGCAAATGATCGTCCTAAATGCCCTTAAAGTCAATTATGCAAGCTTGCAAGAAATCCTCTAAGATACGGTCCACTCTTTTAGTATGCCCATTAATTTGCAAGTGATAAACTGTACCTAAATGCAACACCTTCCTTAACGCCTCTTGTAAGATTTTCCAAAATCTACTAGTGAATAATGGGTCTTTATCGCTTATAATGCTCTTTAAAACACTATGGAATCACATGATCCACTTTTCATATAACTCGGCCAATTTAGATGCCATCATATTATACTTTATGGGTATGAATCAAGCACTCTTTGTCAACCTATTAACTATGATCCAGATGCTATCCTAGCCCACTTTGGTCATCGGTAATCCATCGATGAAATTCCATTGATACCAGTTTCCATTTCCACTTGAGAACTTAGAGGTTGCAACAAACCACTTGGCTTCTTCTATTCAGCCTTCACTAGCTGATAGTTCATACATTTCAAGATGAAAACCTCAACCATCTTCATCACTTTCCAATAAAATGTCTACTTCATATCATGGTACATTTTATTTCCTTCTGGATGTATACTCGAATGATGGCACTTGTGCAGGACATCATCCCTTAACACGTCAACATCAGGTACAACCAATCTACCATCTTTACGGAGCCAACAATCTCAATCAGGTTTGTACTGCCTCATCTTCTTAATCTCTACTCCATTCCCAATCTTAACAATGATATCTACTAGTTTGGCCTCATGTCTCTGACTAGTATTGATCCACTCAATCAGAGTAGGTCTGATAGTCAAGCTTTCCAACACAACTAGTTCTAGTTCACATCGAGGTCGGTAGTCATGACCAATAATATACTCAAGCTTCTTCCACTTTAGGAACATCGCTCCTATATTGGCATCAATTCGACTCAATGCATCAATGACCATATTTTTCTTTCCAGGTGTATAGGAAATATCAATGTTGTAGGAGGCCAAGGACTCTAACTATTACTGCTGGTAATTTACTCACTTCATGCGTCATGTATTCCCTCTAATGCGGTTTCAGATGTCAACTAGCATATATGAAAACTTTACCCCTTTGCATTAGTGCCTCGCCCAACCCAGTACCACAGGTGTTCACACCAAAAGTAGCATAGGCATCTGATTGAATAATAGAAATGGAAAATACCAAATAAAAGAAAGAAATAATAAGAAAAACACAAGATTTTTATATGGTTCAGCGAATGCTCCTGCCTATGTCCACTTAGTCGATTTTTATCGATTATTCTTTGTTTTTACAAAGCTGTTTTTACAACTTGCTAGGAATCCAGCTCAGTAATTTTTAGAGTTAAAATTTTACAACTCGTCGTTATTAGAAGTTCAGAATTGAAAAATCATTTTCTAAGTGCTCTCACCTCTATTTATAGGCAAAAATCTCCGAGATAATCATCAAAAATTTCACCACGCATTCTCTACGTCGTGCATGTCCTTCCATGAAAGTTGCACTTGGGGTTTTTTGTGTTTATTTTGGGCTTAACTTGGGGTTTTCCTAAGGTTCTCGTGATTTTGAGTTTTTCTTCCGTTGCTTCGAGTCCGACCCGATTATTTTTCCCATTTTCTCTAAGTCAACTTGGTGCCGATTTAGCATGGCAGATTTGTGAAACTAAAGTTACTTTTTTCGTTCATTTTTTATATTTCCTTTATCTTGCGTTTTTATGGTATTTCCCAAGTCCTTGGGTGATTTCTTCATCTTTTGTTTGTCCAATTCGATCATTTAAGTCCATTCAAAGACTGTGGAAATTCGACTGTAACACTTGACTCCTAAAGCATGTCTTGTGACAAATATCGAAGTCGAAAAATCACTAGTGGTTGAACTCTCTAACTATCGACTAATTTATAATAGTGAATCATCTGGTTCCTTTGGATCCACCTATAAATCAAAGATCATTCTCGACTTCTATAGCTAAGGAGTCAAGCCCTTGCTTAAATGTTAGTCGTAAATCATCATCGTTCTGTATTCTTCCAAAATTATCATATCATATATTGTAAATATTAGGGACAACCATTAGACTATGAGCTTAATAGTTAACCGTAATATGGCTAACTTAAACCGCATAGGCAATTGGGTTCTGATATCATTATTGGAATAGGGCCAGCTGGCAGTGGAAGTTATGAATGAATTTTAATTTTTTTTGCCTTATCGGATCTTTATTGGGTTTATGAAGTCCACTTTATTTAGAACATTTCTAAATTTAATTTAAATAAAATCATATGTTTTATTTATTGGGTATTCATAAATTGTTGTTTGAAATTTATTTGATTTATTTTCACTTAATATATAATTATACATATGTATCATATACATATGTATATGTGTGTGCTTGTGTAACATGATATTCTATGCAAGGTATAACATGCCTATATATAAATCTGGGATTTACATCACCATGGACACATGAACTCATTCTAAATGCATTGTATGTTGTCCAAATATGTGCATATACTTATAGTTGTAAATATCTAAACAACTATATATATAAGAATATATAAATTTCTTTACTATATAAAATTATTATAGAAACGTATACGTATACATATACATATACATATATATGCATATACATATATATATATATACATATACATATATTATCACAAACAATAATTAAATATATATGTGTGTGTACATAAAATTATACATTTATACAATAAATTATTTTACGCATTTAAATGTATATATACAAACTAAAATAAAGTAATTATATATATACACGTATGTATGTAAATTATAAATATAATAATTAAATATAAGTTCATATTATAATAATTATATATATAAATATACATATAATTTCTTTTTTAATTTTTAGTTCGAATATATTACAGATCTAAAGTTATTTTGATTAATATAATAATACATACAAATATATATGAATTAGTAAATTAATTCATTAATTAAATAGTATAAAATAATTTTTATTAAATATCAATTTTTAGAAAATCTAAAATGATATTTTAAAGGTTGTGAAAATATTCATAATTTTTTGAATAAAATAAATATTTAATTAATTAATTACCGATGCAGCCGATTTTAATTTACTTATTAAAAATATAAAAATAAAAGGGAAATTTTGAAAAAAAAGTTGAAAGCTTCTGGCATGATGAAATAATTTTAAAAATTATACAACTGAATTTTCAAAAAATTATTTACTTTATATGAATTTATTAACTCTTATAGTGATTAGATAAAAATATAAAATATCCAATAATAAAAAAATTCAACTTTTTCGACTGTAAAAATTATAATTAATATATGTTAAAAAATAAAATATGAATTAAAAAGAGAGGTATTTGACTTTTGATTTCTGAATTCTTATATCTAAACGCTTAACTCTATAGCTTGCTCTCTGCTCTTAAACAATCGTTGTGCTTTTAGTTCTGATCATTTACTGATTCAGTTATTTCCTATACCTCATCTACTTTCATTTCAAAATCATCCAGTGGGTTGGTGGAATATTACACATAAATGAAATAAATTGAATATTGAAGATACAAGCCAGTCTACAAAAATTCTTTATATTTGAGATCGTAAACCTACTACGATGTCTTCGAGCAATGAAGTTGAATACAAGTTCGGTTGTTCAGGTAGAGTTTATAGAAATTTGTTCCTCCGGGTGAAATGAGGGAAGTTGAAAATTCAAAAATAAGTTCTAGCATTGGATGTAGGACGGGAGTCTGAACCAATATGAAAATCCTAGTTTGATTTACTTTAATTACTTCATTTACTACTGCATTTTAAGTTTACATTATTACTACTTAGCTTAATATTCGTATTGTTGCATTTTAAGGCTATATTACCATATTCACTTGATATTTCGCTTTCATGAATAACATCTAAGCAAGGACCATATTCCTTAACCTCTTTGGGTTGACTGTAACCTTTAATTTGTAAATGAACCTATTATAACATCTTGAATGATTGGATAGATAATGTACTATTTTCTATAATCAAATGAGTTGAAATAAATGCTCCAAAGAAAATGAACTTAGAAAGTACTTTGTTATAGCTCTTTACACACCATCCTCAATGAAGTCATGGCAAGTATATGATATGCCCACCCATTATTACTTAGCTACTTGGGATTGAAGTTCCACAATGATGTCTTCATCTTACATGATGAAGTATATACTATTCAATTTCCAATATCAACAATCGTCTTGGTATAAAGTAAGTCTTGTATTCATGAAAGCATACTTTAGATGAAACGTGTTATAGATATATTTAGATAGTTGCACACCAGATTCCAACCTAGCTACTGCAAAATATTCCTTAAAGTGAGATATGTTGTGGGGATGAAACCATATCCACATGTGAGTAGAGGTGAAGGAAATGTGATGATCCAAATAATCGTTTCTACCAACTCAACGACATGCTTGCATAGAAGCTATCCAATTAATGCCCGGCTTAAGCCTTAAGCCTTGCTAAAGCACTTTGCGCACTTTAACCCCTATGTCATTTCAATTTAGTATTATTAAATAGTAGATCCACCTAAAATCCCATTATTATTTGCTACCTTCGCTAAATAAGGAGCTTTTAGCACCTGCTTTATCAACTTTAATATAAAATGGTTACTTTGACCGTTTTTCTTGTAAACCAAATTAATAAATTTAGGGTATAGTTATATGTTCAAGTCTTGAACGCTCAATATAAAATATAACTCTGTTCCATTTATTAGGTCTAAACCGCATGGATTATGATGTTCTTTGGTTTGTTATATAGGAGCAAATAAAAATTTACAACAATGGTGCGATAATGATGATAAATCAACTTTGGAGATTTTATTTTATTTCCAATAAAGATTTTTCGATCTTCTATATTTTTCCAATATATCCCTACTTTATCTTCGCTATAGTTTTTTGTACCTCCATCGCTATAAACCGCTAAGGCTTTAACTGCATAGCACTGAAGAATTATGATTAATTTACCTAGAGTAGGACACCTAACTTGTTGATCATGATGATACAAGAGTACTAGTTGAAGTTTAAGATAAGAGTGGACCAAATGAACTATATGGATTACGATGTTTTGCCTCGTTCAAGTTTAAGATAAGAAACTTATTTAGGTTGAATAATGGTTCTCCCCTTGGTCATACTTGTTGAAGAATCCTAGAAACAGCTATGTACTAAAAGCTTGAAAGATTATGAGAAACGTGTTAGATAGTGCATGAAATATTTGTGGAAACGGGGGGAGAAATTTTCCAAAGTCGAATTCTTCATTGGGTTGTGCCAAGAGATCCTTGGACCTAAACTTATTATTAAGTTCGATCTATGGCCTCATTGGGCTTAATTGACTAAATGGTTTGTACCAAGGCCCTAGATGGTTGAACCTATAAGTGTTTTTGGTCCTTAAGCGGGCTTACTGATCGTTTGGATCAATGCACTATTTTAGGGTTGGATAGATTGGTTCAACCCTCCGTCAAGGGCTCCTCCTTCACCATTTTCTCCTTGAAAATTGTTAAGTGCATCGTAAGGTTGAACCGATTGAGTTTTTTGCCAAACCAAATGTTAGAAAATTAAGTCATCTAGTGACTTGTTCTTTGGCTTACATTTATAGGTTTACACCTCATCCATCAAGGATGAATCTAATAGGACAATTTTGAATATTTTCTGCTAAATTTTGAATTAAGTACCCATATAGTCCTATAAATACCAGAAAACCTCCTACTCTTAAGGGATATGATCTACCATTGATGAACCTCTATTGGACTTTAATTTTTTTTTTTAATTATAATAAGACAATCAAACTATATTCAATCTAGATATAAATGCAGAAAAATCGGCAATAAAGATCAAAATGGACGTAGATCGAAGATTGTTGAACCACTATAAAAATTTGTATCCCTAACTTTATCTTTCTACTTTTATGTTCTAACATTCTGTGATATAACATTGTATGTATGTATGTATGTATGCATGCATGCATGTATATAAAATGTTATATCACAAAATGTTAGAATATTGAAAAGCATACACACACGAGATCCTGATTCAACTATTTCATATAGGTGATAATTTATTATGAAAGATATGTCGATCTCATGAAAACAAAATCTAGGATCACATACTGGATCCAAGGCTTTTTCTAGATTTTTCTTCTGGGTGTTTACCCATAATTTGATATATATATATATATATATATATATATATATATATATATATATATATATATCATGCCAAAATTCCCAAACTTCATCAAAGAAAGCATAAATAATGCTCTAGTGTGAAGCAAGTTCTTGTTCATCTCGGTTATAGCACTTACCCCTTTTCACTCCTCAATCTCGATTACCCATCTTAATGTTGGACTAAAGGAAGGTATGTCGACAGTTTTCAAGCCATGATGTCATATAATAAATGGATGTATCAAATAAGCATGGCTGAGATGGAATAGAAATTACCATCCAAATTCGAATGAAAGAAACGATCGTACGAAGAGCCACAAAGTTATTATTGGATCACCTCCTTTTCGTTATAATAACCGTGGTATTCTGTAACGACCGTGATTTTATTACCGTCGTAATAAATATTTTTAAAATCAGTAACGACCGTAATTTTTGAATTACTGTCGGAGTGGATAATTTAAATAGAAAATTTTTTAAATTAAATTTTTTGAATAAAATAATTTTATTTTAAATTAAAGTTTGGAAAGAAAAATATTGATGCAAACTCAGAGGCAAAGTCAGTGTGGCCAAGTCACTTATTTGGAACAAGCTTTACTATTTTCTTTCATGCGTGCTGTCACTATGCCCAAGTCATAAAATTTTAAAATAAATAAATTGTTGGGGTCATTTTAATCTTTTTGCATGCAACTGTCAGGTGGAGTTTTGAGTTGGACTTCCACCATTTTATGGTACATGCGCACACTTGTTATGTACAGGTTGCAAAAGTTAAAATGGTAGAGACGTGCGTGTATCATAGGGTGAGCTTGTATCTAAGTATAGAGAACAAAGTTCAGACATCATGCACGAAAAGTGAAAACATTTACATTGCTTCAAAATCTAAAAGTAAACCATGTACGTGCACATTTGTTGTACTGTCACAATTTACAAGCAAAACCCCTTTACATTATTTTTCTCTTATCTTTGCATTGCGGTTATTCAAAGAATAGAGCAGTGTGAAAACAAACTTCAAATACTGTCACTATAAATTATTGTAAAAGCAAACAATTAAACTTGCAACCATCATCACATTAACACAGTGAGGTCCTTTTCTTTTTTTTAAGCACGTCTAGCCTTAAATGAAATTGTACAAACCTCTGCCAAAAGAATTACTTTATTTGACTTATACGCAAATTGAAAAAATCTTTGCAACATTCTACTGCTCATTTTTAGCTACTCAGGGGATGCATTAATGGCTGGTTCACTTTGTGCTCTCTGTTGGATCTGAGTAGTTATTAGTTTTGAAGCTAAAAATATGTGAGTTATTTACTCACATTTCTACTTTATAGTCATCAAGCCTCTGACTTTGTTCGAAACATTGCTTTCATTGAGTTTGAAAATTTGATTCTGTGTGGTTTTTCCACCGTGATTTCGACACTGTGCTTGAGCGCAGGCGTGTTCATTTATGCATTCATGTATGTGTATACGCGTTATCATCTTGTACATCTTGGGTTGGGGTAGTTTTGCATTGTTGTGGTTATATATGGTGGTCACTGCATGTGTTCAAATTTGTAGTTTTCATGCATGTCTTCATTTTAACCTTCAGCAACTTCATTATATAAATGTAATAGAAAACCTTGCCTAGCCATTGATTGCATTCATTAAAAAAAAATTTGGTAAACTTGCTTTTAAAAAAAATCTAGTGCCAAGTCCTTATAAATTTTAACGTGTTGTATGAAAAAAGAAATTATGTTGCAGGTCATTTTTGCATTGATTTCATGCACGTCTTTATAGAACCCAGCTACATCATTTTATTTACAATTGTTAGTTGTAGGCGTGAGTCATATGGGTGCAGGCATTGTTTTTTTCTTTTTCTTTTTTGAGTTCAAAAGTTGTTGCATACGTAAGTTGGAAGTTTGGTTGAAGTCAAGATCATGTGCGTGCGTGAGTTAGTGTTTAGCCTTATTGAAATGTTTCCTCATATACCATCTGTTCAATATTGCTTTGTTAAGTTAAAGTGGAATATATATATATATATATATATATATGTGTGTGTGTGAAGTTCACTTTGGAACCCCCTGTTATTTTGTTACGTGAACAAGCTCACTATTGAATTACATTTTTATGAATGCCCGCATGGTTTGGTAACGTGTAGCTCAGAGTTTTGCTTTTATAAGAATTGAAGTTGTTTCTATTTTTGTTTTGTGAGAATTGCAATTGCATACGATTTTGTTCCTGTACAAGTGCACCAGTGCAACATTTTCTTGAATTTATAGTAGTGTCACCTACCCGTTAATTTACGTTGAACCGATGTTTGGTATTTTTTTAACGTACTTTGTTGCCGTTATTTTTATAACGGAATTTCTACACCGGCGCTATATTTTTGAAACGCGGTGTTTTGGTGAAATTTTTGATGAATGAAAATTCACTGTTATTTTAACGTCAGTAACCATTATTTTAAAGTGACTTTTCAAGCGGTTATCCCGCAGCACTGATTTGGTATCCGTTTTTACGGTGTTTTGTGAATCGCAATTTCCTCGTCGAAATTGCTACAGATGTTGCTGTTTTAATCACGTGTTTTAAAAATCGTTTTAAAATAAAAATTGTTTCCAAAAATTTTACACTTTGCGCTTTCAAAAGAATGAGAAAGCGATTTAAACGCTTCAGCAAAATTGGGGACTATGAACCCTCACTTTACTGATTTGCTTAATTCCGGACTTGTCCGTTTGAGAACGTAAAATGTTATTTATTTAAAATACAAAATTTTGCACTTTCAAGGAAACGATGAAGAGATTTAAACGATCTAGCAAAAATGCGGAGTATGGAACCACACTTTTACTATTTCGGTTAATTCCGGACTCGTTAATTGAAACATCTGCTGTTTGATGTTACTGATGATTTTGTTGGGCTTTCGAGCCACTCTGCTGGACCTTCGGGTAATCTGATGGACCTTCGGGTCAATTACCAGTACTAGACCTTCGGGTCACTCTACGAACCTTCGGGTCATCTGATGGGCGCCAAAAATTTATAGTACTTGGTAGGCTTCGGCCATCTGAGATGCAGGTGCGGCGTAGCTAAAACTCGCCATCTGCTGGGATCGATCCACTTTTATGCAGATTTTTCTAGTTATCTTATTTTGATTTCTAGATTTTGCGACTGATGATTTTCTAGTTATCTATTTTGATTTCTATATTTTGTAAATTGTTGTTTTGAATTCAATTATGAATTTAGAAGTTGAGTTTGCGTATAATCTCATTTGGGATTATAAATTTGCGTATTGCTGTTTTAAATTCAATGGTGAATTTGAAAACTGATTTTGATGGAGTTTAATTTGAGATTTCTTCATTTAAACTATGCTGATTATTTATGCTATATAGTCTCATTCGAGACTATAATTAATTATTTAAGTGTTAATTATTATTCACTTATTTCTGAGAATAAATTAGACTGATCCGTTTATTATTTTCTTTAAATAATACTCGGGTCAGACCGAGTTATTTCAGGGTGATCTCTATTTTTGATTCTGTAGTGGCTTCAGCTTTTGGAATTCTCATCATTTTGTCTAGTCCTCGAGGAGTACTTTTGGCTTATTAGCCATCATCTTATGTATGTATTGATGGATGTGTATATGTACATTTGGATCATGTGAACTATCATTTGTTATGGCATGTATTCCAGACTTGTCTTCCGCTATATATCTGATATTTCTATTCTAATGTGATTATACTATCAGTGTTGTTGTTATTATGAGTTGTGAGTTGTTCTGGATTTTCCTTTAGCCACTGTAGTTTCGTTTTAGATTTGGATTGAAATCATATGTTTGGGAGTAAATTTCATAACTCCTATCGATGTAATCAATACTCGTCTAAAGCATAACTTACGGATGGTGGCTTCTAACAAGCCTTATTCTTCGCAATAGCAGACGTTATTCCTTGTAATAACCTTTGTTATTGTGAGCATAGAGGTGGGGCGTCACAGCTTGGTATCAGAGCTGAAATTCAGAACAAATTATAATATACACAGAACAAAAACAGAATGGAACATGTGTTACAACTATTCGGGGGTTCTATTCGTGGTTTTATAATTTATTCTTTTCACTTTAACATGTGGAGTACGTCTAGGAATATATTATATATTCCGTAGTATTTCATTTGTTAAATTTCTTATCAATTGTGTATTGTTTTAACTAATCTTTATCTTCTCTTGTCTCTTAGCCCATGGCTAGAAGAGGTAGAGGGAAGCGTTCTTCTAGAGTGCCGTCTAGTGGTTCTCATCCGGACGGTGTCTATATGTTAACTGATCAGTTTATGGAGCTATTTCGGGGTACTCAGCCTCCTGTTACTACTCCTGCAGCTCCCGCTCAGAAGTCTGCCTTCGTCCGCATGTATAGTGACTATTCCCACCTTGGAGGTCAGACTTTCAAGGGATCGGAAAGTGTTATGGAAGTTCAGACTTGGCTGCGCACTTGTGAGCGCATATTTTCTCGGATGGATCTTTCGGATCATCATCGCATTCACATGGCATCTAGTATGTTGCAAGAGCATGCGCTGGATTGGTATGAGCTTTTTATTGCGGAAGTTGATGAGTCCGCTCTCTCTTGGGTTTGGTTTAAGGAACGTTTCGAACTTAAGTTCGTTCCTAAATCGGAAAAGGCTAATCTTGCTCGTAGTTTCCTTGAGTTGAAGCAAGGAAAGTCATCTGTTTCTGATTATGTTGCATCTTTTGAGGCCTTGTCCAAATACGGAGTTGAGTTCATTAACACTCCGCGTAAGAAAAATCTTCGTTTTGTTGGTGGTTTGAAGAAGTATTTGAAGAAAGTTCTTTTGCTTCAGCTTAAGCTTTCTTTTGAGGAGCTTGTTGATTCGGCTCTTTGTCTTGAAGCTGTGGAAAAGGAACGAGATAGCTGTGATGATGTTGAGGTTTCTAAGAACCCCAACAAGAAGAGGTTTCCATTTCGTAAGCCTAATTCTTCCAACTAGAAGAAGAAGAAGCAAGATACCTCTAGTTCTCAGCCTAGTAGTGCACCTTCTGTTCAGAGGGCGTGCTATAATTGTGGTTCATTGGATCATTTTCACTGTAATTGCCCTAAGCCTCGTATTTTCCGCTATTGTAAGAAGGAGGGTCATTGGATTACGGATTGCCCCACTGCTTCTAGGGGTCTCAAATCTGGAAAGCTTAATGTTGCTAAAGCTTCTGGTGTTTTTCCTCAGCCCAAAGGTATTACTCCTTCTGTTTTGGAAGGTTTCATTTTATTTCATGACCGTTCTATTAGAGTTTTTTTTGATACGGGTGCATCACATTCATTTGTGTCAAAGGAGCTTGTTGATATTATTCATTTGGATGTTGTTACTCTTTGCGACCCTTTGAGGATCGTAAATCCTATTGGTGGATCTGCTACTCTTGGTTTATTATGTGTTAATGTTGAGATTATTCTTTGTGGTTTCTCCTTTCATGCGAATCTGCATGTTATGGATCATCTTGGTTTTGATATGATATTGGGTATGGATTGGCTCGTTCGTTATGAAGTTCAAATCCTACGTCCCGAAAGAACTTTATATCTCAAACATCCCGATGCTAGCGAACAGTTATCTATTGTATTTTGAGACATGGATCATGCTTCTAGTGCTCTCATTTCTTCCTTCGAGTCGGAGGATATCATTGCTAATATCCCAGTTGTTTGTAATTTTTCTGATGTCTTCAAGCCTATTTCTAGATTGCCGCCGAAAAGGGCATTAGAGTTCCGTATTGATCTCATATCTGGTGCACATCCTGTCAGTCGTCCTCCCACGAGGATGTCTGCTAAGGAAAATGAGGAACTCAAGCAACAATTATCTGAGTTGGAAGCCAAGCATTTTATCCGTTCTAGCTCTTCTCCTTGGGGCGTCGTCGTTGTCTTCGTTAAAAAGCCAGATGGTACTCTTAGGCTTTGCATTGATTATCGCAAGCTTAACGAGCTCACTATCAAAAACAGGTATCCATTACCTAGGATCGATGACATGTTCGATCAGTTAAGTGGCGCTAAAGTCTTCTCCCAACTCGATCTTGCTACCGGTTTTCATCAGTTACGAGTGGCGGAAGATAGCATTCCTCTGACCGCATTCCGTACTCGTTATGGTTCTTACGAATGGCTTGTTATGCCGTTCGGTTTGACGAACGCTCCGGCGTATTTTGTAGATCTTATGAATCGGATATTTCGGGAATATCTCGATAAGTTTGTCTTGGTTTTCATTGAAGATATTCTTATCTATTCCAAATCTGAAGCCGATCATATTCAGCATTTGGAGATTGTTTTGAGCACTCTTCGTCAGCATCAGCTTTATGCCAAATTCTCCAAGTGTCACTTCTGGGAGAATAGGGTGAAGTTTCTCGGTCATATTGTTTCTTCCGATGGTATCTCTGTCGATCCTACCAAGATCAAATCTATTCAGAATTGGAAGAGGCTCGAGACTGTTACTGAGATCCGTAGTTTTCTTGGATTGGCGGGTTATTATCGCAGATTTATTAAGGACTTTTCTCGTATTGCTTTACTGCTTACCACTCTCACGAGAAAAGTTGTTCCTTTTATTTGGTCGGATAAGTGTGAGAATTCTTTCTTGAAGTTAAAAGACTTCCTTACTCATGCTCCTACCTTAGTGGTTCCCGAAGGGAATCATGATCTTATTGTTTATACCGATGCCAGTGGTTTTGGGCTCGGTGCTGTTCTTATGCAAAAAGATATAGTAGTTGCCTATGCTTCTAGACGACTAAAGCCTAACGAGATTCGTTATGCTACCCATGATTTGGAGTTAGCCGCTATAATCTTTGCTCTAAAGATTTGGCGACATTATTTATTGGGCGAGCGTTTTATTCTCTTCACTGATCACAAATCTCTGAAGTATTTATTTACTCAGAAAGAGCTTAATATGAGGCAACGACGTTTGCTCGAATTTCTTGCTTCATATGATTTCGATATTCAGTATACCCCTGGTAAGGGTAATCGAGTTGCTGATGCGTTTAGTCGCAAGCAGCAAGTTGTTGTTTCCATGATGCTAGCAGAGTGGAATTTTTGAAAGCTTTATCTCTTTGTGATATTAGAGACTGTCCTTCAGTTTCTGATTCTCCCGTGCTTTTATTTAGCATGGAAGCTCGTCCTAGTTTGTTGGATCGTGTTGTCGATGCCCAGAAACAGGATCCACATATTGCTTTTCTTATTTAGAGTTGAGAATCGGAATCCCGAAGTGATGATCTTAAGGATTTCGAAATTGATATTCATGGTTTTATTTGAAAGAAGGGTAGACTGATCGTGCCTGATATTTCAAATCTTAGAAATGACATTCTTGAGGACGGTAATCGTTCTAAGTATACTATCCATCCGGGTAGTAGTAAGATGTATGCTGATATGAAACGCTTATATTATTGGGAGGGTATGAAGCGTGATATTGCAAGTTATGTAAGTCGTTGCATGACTTGTCAACTTGTTAAAGAAGAACACCAGCGTCCCAGTGGTCTTTTGCAGCCTCTTGAGATTCCATTGTGGAAATGGGATCAGATTTCCATGGACTTCATTGATGGTCTACCTCGTTCGAGGTCGGGCTATACTAGTATTTGGGTGATTGTTGACAGATTGACTAAATCAGCCCATTTTATTCCTATCAAGTCCAATCGAACTACTCCTTTGTTGGCTAGGCTGTTTATTAAAGAAGTCGTTCGACTTCATGGAGTGCCTAGTTCTATTGTTAGTGATAGAGATCCGCTTTTCACTAGTGGTTTCTGGCGAAGCCTTCAGAAAGCTTTAGGCACTAGGCTCAATCTCAGTACAGCTTATCATCCACAGTCTGATGGTCAGACTGAAATGGTGAATCGGGTTTTAGAGGATCTCCTTCGAGCTTGCATTCTTGATTTTGGTGGTAGTTGGGAAGACCACTTACCTCTTGTTGAATTTTCGTATAACAACAGTTTTCAATCCAGTATTGGTATGGCTCCATTCGAAGCTCTTTACGGAAGGTCGTGTCAATCACCACCTTGTTGGTTGGAATCGAGGGAAAAGTTAGTTCTCGGCCCCGATAATATTCGTGATTCTTCTGAGAGGATTGATATTATCAGACAGAGAATGAAAGAGGCTCAGAATAGGTAGAAATCTTATGCCGATCATCGTAGGAAGCCTTTGGAATTTTCTGTTGGCGATCTTGTATTCATTCGTGTTTTCCCGATGAAGGGTGTGGTACGTTTTAGTAGCTCCGAGAAATTGGCACCCCGTTATATTGGACCGTTTCCTATTACAGAACGTATTGCCCCTGTTGCTTATCGTGTATTGCTACCTGTTCAGTTTTCGGGAATTCACGACGTATTTCATATATCTCAGCTTCGTAGGTGTCTTCGAGATTCAGATATTATTATTGATCCTCCTATGTTGCAAGATCTTGAGATCTCACCCGACTTGTCTATTGTGCAAAATCCTATTCGTGTGCTAGCTACGGAGGTGAAACGCTTTTGGAACAAAGAAGTTCCACTCGTAAAGATTCAATGGTCCGCAAACCCCAAGGATTGCACTTGAGAAACCAGAAAATTCATCGAGCGTTCTTATCCCGGTTTTCTCTCCTCTTCGGGTGGAGATGAGCATTCTTATTCATCTTATCCATTTTGAATCTTCGTTGTGATGAATTATGTACGTTGTTGACTGCTTCTAGTATGAAAATTGCGGGGACGCAATTTTTATAAGGAGGGGGGTCTGTAACGACCGTGATTTTATTACCGTCGTAATAAATATTTTTAAAATCGGTAACGACCGTAATTTTTGAATTACTATCGGAGTGGATAATTTAAATAGAAATTTTTTTAAATTAAATATTTTGAATAAAATAATTTTATTTTAAATTAAAGTTTGGAAAGAAAAATATTGATGCAAACTCAGAGGCAAAGTCAGTGTGGCCAAGTCACTTATTTGGAAACAACCTTTACTATTTTCTTTCATGCGTGCTGTCACTATGCCCAAGTCATAAAATTTTAAAATAAATAAATTGTTGGGGTCATTTTAATCTTTTTGCATGCAACTGTCAGGTGGAGTTTTGAGTTGGACTTCCACCTTTTTATGGTGCATGCGCACACTTGTTATGTACAGGTTGCAAAAGTTAAAATGGTAGAGACGTGCGTGTATCATAGGGTAAGCTTGTATCTAGTATAGTGAACAAAGTTCAGACATCATGCGCGAAAAGTGAAAACATTTACATTGCTTCAAAATCTAGAAGTAAACCATGTACGTGCACATTTGTTGTACTATCACAATTTACAAGCAAAACCCCTTTACATTATTTTTCTCTTATCTTTGCATTGCGGTCATTCAAAGAATAGAGCAGTGTGAAAACAAACTTCAAATACTGTCACTACAAATTATTGTAAAAGCAAACAATTAAACTTGCAACCATCATCACATTAACACAATGAGTTCCTTTTCCTTTTTTTAAGCACATCTAGCCTTAAATGAAATTGTACAAACCTCTGCCAAAAGAATTACTTTATTTGACTTATACGCAAATTGAAAAAATCTTTGCAACATTCTACTGCTCATTTTCAGCTACTCAGGGGATGCATTAATGGCTGGTTCACTTTGTGCTCTCTGTTGAATCTGAGTAGTTATTAGTTTTGAAGCTAAAAATATGTGATTTATTTACGCACATTTCTACTTTATAGTCATCAAGCCTCTGACTTTGTTCGAAACACTGCTTTCATTGATTTTGAAAATTTGATTCTGTGTGGTTTTTCCATCGTGATTTCGACACTGTGCTTGAGCGCAGGCGTGTACATTTATGCATTCATGTATGTGTATACGCGTTATCATCTTGTACATCTTGGGTTGGGGTAGTTTTGCATTGTCGTGGTTATATATGGTGGTCACCGCATGTGTTCAAATTTGTAGTTTTCATGCATGTCTTCATTTTAACCTTCAGCAACTTCATTATATAAATGCAATAGAAAACCTTGCTTGGCCATTGATTGCATTCATTAAAAAAAAAATGGGTAAACTTGCTTTTAAAAAAAAATCTAGTGCCAAGTCCTTATAAATTTTAACGTGTTGTATGAAAAAAGAAATTTTGTTGCAAGTCATTTTTCCATTGATTTCACGCACGTCTTTATAGAACCTAGCTACATCATTTTATTTACAACTGTTAGTTGTAGGCATAAGTCATATGGGTGCGGACATTGTTTTTTTCTTTTTCTTTTTTGAGTTCAAAAGTTGTTGCATACGTAAGTTGGAAGTTTGGTTGAAGTCCAGATCATGTGCGTGCGTGCGTGCGTGCGTGAGTTGGAAGTTTGGTATTTTTTTAACGTACTTTGTTGCCGTTATTTTTATAACAGAATTTCTACACCGGCGCTATATTTTTGAAACGCGGTGTTTTGGTGACATTTTCGATGAATGAAAATTCACTGTTATTTTAACGCCAGTAACCGTTATTTTAAAGTGACTTTTCAAGCGGCTATCCCGCAGCACTGATTTGGTATCCGTTTTTACGGTGTTTTGTGAAGCGCAATTTTCTCGTCGAAATTGCTACAGATGTTGCTGTTTTAATCACGTGTTTTAAAAATCGTTTTAAAATAAAAAATGTTTTCAAAATTTTTACAGTTTGCGCTTTCAAAAGAATGAGGAAGCGATTTAAACGCTTCAGCAAAGTTGGGGACTATGAAACCTCACTTTTACTGATTCGCTTAATTCTGGACTTGTCCGTTTGAGAACGTTAACATTTATTAAAATACACAATTTTGCATTTTCAAGGAAACGATGAAGAGATTTAAACGATCTAGCAAAAGTGCGGAGTATGGAACCACACTTTTACTATTTCGGTTAATTCCGGACTCGTTAATTGAAACATCTGCTGTTTGATGTTACTGATGATTTTGTTGGGCTTTCGAGCCACTCTGCTGGACCTTCGGGTCAATTACCAGTACTAGACCTTCGGGTCACTCTGCGGACCTTCGGGCCATCTGATGGGCGCCAAAAATTTATAGTACTTGGTAGGCTTCGGCCATCTGAGATGCACGTGCGGCGTAGCTAAAACTCGTCATCTGCTAGGATCGATCCACTTTTATGCTGATTTTTCTAGTTATCTTATTTTGATTTCTAGATTTTGCGACTGATGATTTTCTAGTTATCTATTTTGATTTTTAGATTTTGTAAATTGCTGCTTTGAATTCAATTATGAATTTGGAAGTTGAGTTTGTGTATAGTCTCATTTGAGATTATAAATTTGCGTATTGCTGTTTCAAATTCAATGGTGAATTTGAAAACTGATTTTGATGGAGTTTAATTTGAGATTTCTTCATTTAAACTATGCTGATTATTTATGATGTATAGTCTCATTCGAGACTATATTTAATTATTTAAGTGTTAATTATTATTCACTTATTTCTGAGAATAAATTAGACTGATCTGTTTATTATTTTCTTTTAAATAATACACGGGTCAGACCGAGTTATTTCAAGGTGATATCTATCTTTGATTCTGTAGCAGCTTCAGCTTTTGGAATTCGCATCATTTTGTCTAGTCCTCGAGGAGTACTTTTGTCTTATTAGCCCTCATCTTATGTATGTATTGATGGATATGTATATGTACATTTGGATCATGTGAACTATCGTTTGTTGTAGCATGTATTCCAGACTTGTCTTCCGCTATATATCTGATATTTCTGTTTTAATGTGATTATACTATCAGTGTTGTTATTATTATGAGTTGTTCTGGATTTTCTTTTAGCCACTGTAGTTTCGTTTTAGATTTCGATTGAAATTATATCTTTGGGAGTAAATTTCACAACTCCTATCGATGTAATCAATATTCGTCTAAGGCATAACTTACGGATGGTCGCTTCTAACAAGCCTTATTCTTCGCAATAGCAGACGTTATTGCTTATAATAACCTTTGTTATTGTGAGCATAGAGGTGGGGCGTCACATATTGAATCTACCAAGTCTACTAATAGAGTGAGAGGGTAGAGAATCGAATTTTGTTTGTCAAAGATCTATAAATTAGTGGTTAAAATGAATATTTTCAATTGTTCATATCCACTTATAATTTTAGAGGGAGTAGAAATTTTGAAATAATATAAATCTTTACTACTAATAATAAGAATTCTAGAAATAGAAAATCAACCGTGCCTTTTCAAACTGCCCAAAATACCCTTTCTTCATTCCTCTTCTGCCACCCTTCTCAAAATCAAAAAACGCGAAGTACAAAAAACCTGAATTCCATTTCCTCTCCGTCCCACTTTCGCAGATACTAAGTAGGATTCCTAATCTAGGTCTTCTCAAACTATGATCATCAAATAGCTTCGACCCTCATTTTTACTAGATTCGTTCGTCTTCCTTACTAATACTCAAAAGAGGGAGGTAGGATTGTCGACTTCTTTATTAGTTTCTTCGATTCAAGCTCTATAGGATAAAATTCAAAGAACAAAGCTGAAAGGAGTAACCTTATGGATGTTGGAACTGAAGTAGACCTAATTGGCATTCAGTACTACCTATAAGCCATCAGATTGCGGTGATGTATAGATTTTAGCAGTTTTGCCTGTTGATTGTAATCATTATAGGAGTAGACGAATGAAATCCATTTCACATTATATGATTTATTTGTTATTTGGTACTTGCGTCGGGTTAGATATGTTCATTGCCAAGTTTTTTTAGGTACGAATCTGACATTTTGATTGATTTGCTTTGGAGTGTTTTGGACCCTAAGTTATAATCATCCTACTGCTATGATATTCACTACTACCACATTCAATGTTATACTTTATGATAATTTCTTGTATTGGTCCTAGATTAAGATTTATTAGTTGACAGTGCTGCAAGTGTTTTACCATTTTGTGACATTTTTAATCATGATGACCATATTATAACAATTTTCTAATGTACTATACTATATATTTGTTTGTTCTTATTAGTTTTAGCATTTTGTGGCATTTTTAATCATGAATTCAAATGGATATCACTGTACAAGTACATGTGGCTGTTAAAAACAATGAAAAAATGTTTGCATAATGCTCTTTGTTTATAAAATTGATTTATTTTCTTTTTGTGTTTAGAGTCATGTGAACAAAACTTAACCTATGTGCTCTATGGTCATCATATTACATCATGGATCATTGTATTTTTTTTCCTTTTAGAAATTAGGAAATGTGAATATATCATTAATATTACTGCAATACTGAAAGGTCATTTTCATGTATATTCTCAACTTCTACCAATTGAGATGTTATTTTGATAATCTCATCATTTAATTGGTAATCAACTAATATTAGGTTGACTGAATGTTTGAAATTTGCGACTAAATGGATCTTGCATTCTTCAATTTTTGGTGGACAGAGATGAAAGACATGGAGTGAGTGAATTCTATGTTTGAGTTCTATGTAACTATTTTCCTTAATAATTTATCAGATCATCACCACTTTCATTAAATAAATAATTTTCTCTATTTATGTTTTCATGTTTCGTATCTATAGTTTACTTATACAGTATGTCACCTTAGTCCAATTTTAATTTGAACACAGTCAACCAAAAAGATAACCAAGGTAAAAGTTTTCATATTTGTGACATCTAACTTCATGCAGGTGGAATTATAAAGCATGAATACTCTCAAAGCGGCCAAATTCTCCCATGGATGCCCAAATATTTCTAGGTACACATTAAAACCACTAAATAATTGTTTATCATTTACTAATACTTTTAAAGAAAATATATATTTGTACCATTTTCCCTCATGATTTATAAAACATATTACAACACGGAAATGAACATTCTTTTCTTCATGAAAGAGTGCTAAATTGATACTGCTGCAATTTTCCCTACCATTTTTCATCATACATAGTTACTTTAGTTTAGTTGTAAACTGAATAAATAATTTATATTTTCCAGGACAAAGAACGAAAAAGTAATTTACTATGTACATAAGGTAGGAATTTTACGTTGGGAATTTTAAACCTGCACACCCAAGACACATATCATTCTTTTCCTTTTCTGCATTCATTCATATTAATGGCTTGGCACAAATACTTAACTGAATAAATAAGTTGATTTTGACCATTAATTACAGCTAAAGCTTTAAACCATTGCACCAAAATTATGTTATTTATAATTTAAACCTTATATTTTAGGGCAAGCAAACCACCTGGAAATGTGTAGCTGTTGTAAGAAAATGACAATTATGATTGTTAGTTTACACTATAAACGGCCACCGGAAGAACAAAAATTCATCAACTCACATTGTTTGTAATGATTACACTTTACACCTACACCAGACTTTAACATTTTACCATGATCGAATAGTGGAATCTTTACACTATATGAAATGCCTATGTTCTAATTTTTGTCCACTTTCTACATGGTCTGCAAATTCCATTTATAGATGCTGACAGCAATGTACTGTATAATGTGCTGGCTAATTGATTTTTCTTTAACTGTCTTAATTGGGTGATTAGTAATTTGATGAATGAATTCTTCAATATGCATTCTGGGATATGCAAAAATATCAAGTATATGGTGGTTCACTTATCCTTGCGAACATATATACAAACTTCATATTTTATACCCAACAAATATTTTTGTTATACCATTGAAACTAATACATCAGCATAGCCTTTCCCATGATTTTAAACGTCATGCCATTTTTTCCATGCAACGTTTGAGCAAGGAAATAAATTCATGGTAATGGATTTGCAATACAACCTTAAGATCTAACATTGGTTGCTGATTGAATTGGTTCAAAAGTAGCTAGCTTACTGAGGTTGATTTACTTATGTTTTCAATCGATAGTCAAATTTGCATACCATTCTACATTACATTTCCTTTCTACCTTACAGTGTTCAACATTGCTTACTAATTATGTCTGTTTCTTACGCTAAACTACTATTTTTCCAGGTTAAAGCAATGTAAGCAAGTTACATGTCGTCTAATGTTAAAATCCTTCCCATGTTCTACAAAGTCCAAATGTATCATTGTTCCCAGTGCAAGAGATCGTCTTCCCATTTCTCATTTGGTTTTCACAATTCTAATGTATTAAACATATGGTATAGCATTGTGTTGCTTTTGCATGTACTGTTTAACTTATTACTTGGCACATTATTTATAGTAAATTTGAATCAAATCCCGCCATTGTGCTCAAGTATTCATTTATTTTAATTCTGTTCAGTATTTAACCTTTCCATTTTCTCAGCTATGCTTCCGTCACTGCTATATGGAAAAAATTATAACATTTCAAAGTGCGGTATCTTTGATCAACCATGATATTATGTGAAAGTACAGTAAAGTATTAGTCGTATCAGGTGTCTAATTTCATTCTTAAGCTTCAGTTTACCTACACCTTTCTTTTCAATAGTACAATCAACTCCTATGACAATAATGCAAATTTATCTCCGTCACTTTGAATGCTACTGTTTACAGGTCTCATAATTTCATTGACAACTGTAAAGGCTACACTAACACACATTTCTCATACAAAAATTAATAAACAAACTTTAATGCTGCAATTAATTAACAAACTTCAATGCTACAATCTAGATATTAGACCTGAAAATGTATTGACATTGCTTCTTCACATCTAATCTAATATTCAAGATAATATATGTTTGTATGGAGATGAGGTCTAATATAAAACATATGAATTTTCCTTCAAAGACGTGTATAATTATTGTTACTAACATTTAAGCAACATGACAAAGATCCTAATAAATAAAATTAAGACATGAAAAAGAACCTTACATACATACATACTACACCAAAGCAACCTCTGTCACTAACAGAATTAATTTTTGTAAGAATGCCAAACAAGTTCCTAGCATATAAAAAAAGCGGGTGGGATTTTGAGACAAAACAAAATAATACGTTTCAGGTGCATTTTAGGACAAAAAAAAAGATGTTTACATATAAAAATGGAAGGAGGTGAGAAATGAGAAAAAAAGTGAGGAGGGAATTTGTTTCTAGGATTTGAAAGGAGCTAAAAAAGATGAATAATATACATGAAGTTCTATTAAAGCGCTTTCAGAACATAATAAATTTTAATCCAACTAAATAAAACAATTTAATGGCATATGTCTCAATAATTCCAAAGTAAGTTGGTATACCAGTTAGAAAAGGCACTTAAGTTGCGTAAGATAGAGACAGAAAGTGGACATATTAAATAGTGAGAATTTCCACTGATAATTAATCATACATCCATGTAGAAACTGATTTTTAAACGTAATCTCATTTTTAATATTTTAATTGTTAATAGATTTATAAAATTAAGTAAATATTTTGATTAAAAGCGTGTTGTATTAATGGATGCATATTGTGATTAAATGTAGGTCCATCTGAACGTGCGTATATATTCGTTTTTATGAATATGATTTGCACAATGGAGTGATCATACAGAAGAAGAAAAAGTTGTTCATTCCAAAACATTTAGATGATTATAGATTTTTCTTGGATGATTTTGCAAATGAATATAACTTAAAAAAAAAATTCACTTTGATCTGAATATTTTTAATGCCTTCAAAAATCGAAATGAGAATTATAAGAAGAAGAAAAAAAAACATGTTTACGCCAAAATAACCGCAATAAACAATTTATCACGTGGACCGCTTAAATCACCTTATAGTCCAATTCAAGACGAAATTTACTTTGATTTGCACCTTCTGTCCATATGAAGTAAAATATGCAAAGCACAACCCAAAAAAAAAGGTACAAAAATCATATAATAAGAATGTGAGGTTAGCTACTCGCAGCCATTTTCCATGTACGTAGCAAGTGCGAAGACTAGCTCAATACTTCCCGTTTGAGGAAATCATTCGTGAATTTTGTATCCTACTGTCAAAATCTGTACTTCCATTTCACTCCAATCAGTAAACAAACGTACACACACGCCACCCAAACGACATAAACACAAGTAACAAAACCCCGTTTCCCCAACCAATCCCCCAAATGAAATACGTTCACATTTTCAACCAAAAAACGGATTACCAACGTACGACCCCCATTTCATTTTTTTCCTACCCACTATACCCTCTATATATAAATTGTGGTTTAACTCCCTGAACTACTTCCAACCTCGTCATACATCACATACTTATAAATCCTCACCTCATCCCTTTACAAAATTTTCACCTTCACATCTCCCACTGTACCTGCAATGGCAAAAGCTTCAAGGGTATGTGCCCTTGTTGCCTTCAGGCTCCTCGCCTTCGCTGCTTCAGCTACTGCTACAGTGGTCATGGCTACCAGTCATCAGACCGCCACTTTCTATAATTTCACCATTGAAGCCAAATTTCAGTATACTCCTGCCTTTAAGTATGTCCTTTTCTTACTCCATTCATGTACATATATATATTCATTGTATTCAATTGCTTAGTTTGTAAGAACATGAACTTTTGCATGCAGATTCTTTGTTATAGCCAATGGCATCGTTGCTGCCTACACGTTCGTCGTTCTTTTTGTCCCTCGCTCGTGTTCTTTTTGCACATTTGTTGTGTATTTGGATGTCGTAAGTACATCGTATTTATAGTATTTATAGCATCTAGAACTAATTCTTACTTATAAACCACATGAAACTAACGTACTTTCATATAATGACTGATATGTCATTCAAAATGGTGTAGGTAATGACAATGCTGCTCACGGCTGCGATATCAGCGTCAGGAGCGATAGGTGAAGTAGGGAAGAAAGGAAACAGCCATGCAGGTTGGCTTCCAATTTGCAACCAATTCCATAAGTTTTGCGACCAAGTTATGGGCTCGATTATATGTGGTTTTATAGCGGTTCTTGTTTACCTGATCATCTTGTTCCATACTATACACAAGTCTCAAACTATACTATGAAGAAATATCACGTTTGAGCTTATCCCTTTTGATTCAAATTATACTGCTTTTGTATACTGTGATGTACAGCAAAACATGGTCATTGTAATTGATTTGTGCGTGACGATGCGTGGTTTTGTTTCTGCTGAAATATTTGTTTATTTTAATATGTTGGATTAGGTTGCCTACCTGTATTGAGTGTTTGTATCGTGTTTTTGCTGAGTACCTGCAAGTAAGAAAGTATATAAAATCACAGTTGTACATGGAGTAAAGATTAAGAAGCGTGTGCAAGTCACAATTCTAAAAAATTTGATGCCGAAATAATGAATATAATAATTACTGCAAGTAATGAATCATATAAGTAATGGAACAAGGTAAATGAACAAAGAATATGTAACATCAGATTGTATATATAGTTCTCAGTGTATGTTGAATAAGTATTACGGGTACATCAATTTTTCAAAACTATCTAGGTCTACAAGCAGAGTTGTTGAATCCTTGGTTTGCGCATAGTAGACCTACCTCTTCGAATTCTTCGAGCAGTTAATGCTTCTAGAAGAACATCGAGTCCATTTTCTATTGCTTCTGCTTGTTTATCGAGGCCATGTGAAGATAATTCAGGATAATGGTAACTTAGTTCTGAAAGAACACCGGCTGCAGCTGCTGCTGTACATGTCCGGTCCCACGATGGTTGAGGTCTTTAAATTGCAATTATCAAAATTATAATTAGAAAATTACTGATGTAAAAACAATCCATTTGTGATGATAAATAATGCAATATACCCAAGAATGTAGTATGAATTATGATGCTAGTGAAATGTATTAAAATTCATACAATGATGATATTATAAGTAAAATATTTTATCATATCATACGAAGACGAGATGATGCTATGATATATCTCAATATAATAAGTTGTGCAAAGAGCATCTACATCTAAACATTCTCCGCTTACCACATCCATTAACATGCACAAAGCAGAGAAAAGATAAAGAATACAATTATCTTTATCTTTTCTCTGGTTTGTGCTTGTTAAACTTTTGTTTTTAACTCAACTATAAATGTAGTTTTCATTAATAAATATACAAGACTACAACACTTGTAGTTGTTGTTTTCATGTTTAATTTCGGTTCTTTACGTCTTCGTGCTTTCACGTAAAAAGAAGGCCTGTACATGAACTATGTTTTCTCACTGACTATGATTACATTGAAGTTAACAGGAAAGGAAAGTACTAAACTTACCCCAAGTGTTATGATAAAGCAATAATACATAGAAAGAGAGAATCGCATTGGGATTAGCTACGTTACTATTCAGATATTCTAAGATTTAAATATATGTTTTTTTCTATATGGTTGCATGTATGCTTATTATCAGCTGAGAAGGTTGTGTTTTCACTAGATTACTAGCTCAAATAGTTTAAAAAAAGCTTCTAGAAAACGTTGGCAAAATTATAGCTTATAACCATTGTAGGAATAACAGCTGAAAATCCTTTTTAAGTGTAGAATAAAACACAAGTGCTTTACTCCTTGTACATAGGATAACTCATTTTTCTATAATAATAATAAAACAATTGAAAATCCTATTAATTGCTTATGTCCATACATAAAATAATATGACAGAATCATTTATTTAACATCTACAACTGATAGCTGTCTCATATTCTTGTGAACTAATTTAAATAAAGTAGTAAAATCTCATATTCATGGTTCCTAATGCACCAGTTAGAGTATATATCTTTCATAGATTACAAAATATTCTAGCAAATGAGTTTACTGCTCCCAAGGAACGCGATAGCTTGGTTCTGAAGACAAAAATCCTTGAAAAAGAAAAGGAACAAATAATCAAAATGCCTAAAATAAGGATGACAGTGCTCAATAGTAAGTCCTAAGAGGAAACTAATAACAAAACCTCAGACGATGTCCACGTGGCTAATAATATTGAAATTGATGAAGAGATTTCAATAAATTATGTCTTAATCCACTAACATGGTATCGGAAAGAAACAATCATGGACGGCCCTTTCACATCCAATCGCTAAATATAATGAAGAAGATAAGGATCATGCCAAGATTTGTTGATGAACGACGACACATAAAAGATTGACGAAAATGAAAAGATGCAATGCTAGTGGAATTTAATATTAAATTTGGATGATTCAAATATTTGTTAAAGAGGAAAGAAATTGATTAATTGATTCATTCAAATCAATTAATTTAGCTGTTATATGGAAGTATATTTTGAAGGAAACTAATTAATTAGTCAACCAATTAATTAGTCAATATATTTGATAAATGAAGAAATAAATGATTAGGCATGTATAATAAAGGAAAGATATGGAAAACAAGATTACGCCATCAATTTGCACTAAAATCAAATCAAGCAATTTGAAAAGATATCTGGGTAATCAGGAAATTGATTTTCTTAATCTACAAGCAACCCTTCATTATCAAGTCTATTTTCATGAAGAAATTACATCTTCGTATGAACAAGCAAGTGTGTGAGGTTATCCACCATTATTCTTCCTTCTCTTTTGTACTCTTTTCTTTAGTGGAATAAAAGAAATTGTTGGGTCTCCGTGAACGTAAGATATTCATATCTGAACCACGTTAAATCTTCCGTCTCTTATTTCTGCTATTATTTCTGTGAAACTTCATAATTGATTTTTTAAGTTCCATTGGTATCTAAATAGGCAATACTAGATGCTAAATAAATAAATCGCTTCCGCTCAAACTAAAACAAAATTTCACTATAGTTTGGTATCAGAGCTAGTGTTATTGTTCCTGTTTGGATATTAATGGCTACTTCTAGTAAGTCTGTTGGTAGATCTGAATCAATTATGGAGTAATACGTTTTGACGAAAAAGAAGATTTTGTTACTTGGAAGATGAAAATGGAGGCTGTATTGAAGAAGGAGAAGACTTATAAGGTTGTTTTTGCGCCTGAGAAATTGAAAAGTATTGATGCAGCTGATTTGGAAGAGATGGAAGATGAAGCTCTCACAACAATTCAATTGAGCCTTTCAGATGAAGTTCTTAAAGAATTCTCTCAGAAAAAGACGACGAGGGAACTATGGGATACATTATCAGATGCATATCAAGACAAATCTCTCACTAATCGGATTATTCTTCAGCAACAACTACATTCGTTTAAGATGAAGCCTGAAGCTGATCTCATGGAGCATGTAGATGCTTTAACGACTTTGATTATGAACCTGAAGGCAGCGGAAGTTGATATTATCGATGAGGCTCAAGTTGTGATCCTCTTATGTTCCTTGCCTAAGGAGTATACTGTTTTTGTTAATTCCATGATTTATTGTCGCAGTAAAATTAGCATGTCTGTTGTAAAGACTGATCTTCATAATGAAGTATTAAGGAAGATTGGCGAGCACTAACTTGGATAGTGATACCGAAGGCTTATCTGTTCAGAGAGGTAGAGGACAAAACAGGTCGAAGAAAGGTGGAGGACGGAATTCTTCACGGTCTCAGTCTAAGAGGCCTAAGAATTTGACTTGTCATTATTGTAAGAAACCAGGATACTTCATAGCACAATGTCCCAAGCTTGAAGGGAGAAGAAAAGATCCAAAGCAAGCCTCAGCTTCTACAGCAGAGAAATCGGATACAGAAAGTGACACCGATGTATTTACAGCTTTTGGCTCTTCTGGAAAGAGCAACTTATGGCTGATTGATTCTGCCGCATCCTATCATATGACACCTGATAGGAAATGCTTTTCCACTTACCGTGAAATTGATGGAGGAGAAGTTCTGATGGGTAATGATGCATCTTGCCGTATGGTTGGTATTGGTAGCGTGATGATTAGGATGTTTGATGGTGTTGTTCGTACGATCACCGATGTTATACATGTACCTGATTTTAAAAGGAGCTTGATTTCTGTTGGGGCATTGAGTAGACTTGGCTTGAAGATTGTAGTGGAAGGAGAGAATTGAAGATATCGAAGGGTTGCATGATTGTTATGAGAGGTGTGAGGGCAGAAAATCTTCATCTATTAAAGAGCACTACTGTAATTGGTGAATCAGCTTCTGTTACATCTGTTGATTCGAATTCTTTCAGATTATGGCACTTACAGATGAATCACATCGGTGAGCGCAGCATGAATGAGTTGAGAAAATGAGAATTGATGGATGGAGTTCATCATTCAAAACTTGGTTTTTGTGAAGAGTGTGTTCTTGGAAAGCAAACGAAAATTTCTTTTAGTATAAAAGAGCATAAAGCAAAAGCTGTCTTGGAGTATGTTCATACAGATGTCTGGGGTCCCTCCCCCTGTCCGTCTTTAGGTGACGCCAGATATTTTGTTTCATTTATAGATGATTTCTCTCGTAAAATATGGGTATACTTTCTTCAGTCAAAGAGTGAAACATTTGCCAAGTTTTGCAAGTGGAAATCTATGGTTGAGAAGCAGTCAGAAAAAAATTGAAAGTTCTCCGTTCAGATAATGGCGGTGAATTTGTATCACAGGAATTCATCGATTATTGTGAGTCTGAAGGCATTAAGAGACATTACACTATACCAGACAACCCTCAGTCTAATGGAGTTGCAGAAAGAATGAATCGGACATTATTGGAGAGAACAAGATGCCTCGGACTGACTGCTAAATTGAAGAAGAGATTTTGGGCTGAAGCTTTATCTATGGCAGCTTTCTTCATCAACTGCACACCTTCTACTGTCGTAGATATGAAGATCCCTGAAGAAGTATGGAAATGAGAGTCTGTTAGCTATTCATTTCTCAAAGTGTTTGGTTGCCCAACTTATGTGCACGAGAGCAAAGAGAAGCTGAAACCTAGAGCTCACAAGTGTATTTTTCTAGGTTATATGAGAGGAGTGAAGGGATATAAGTTGTGGTGTCCTATTAACAGAAGATCGTTATGAGCAGGCATGTGACTTTTGATGATAAGGCTATGTTAAAGGTGGAACCTTTCTCATCGGATGATAATGAGAGAACATGTGAAGAATACCAAACACAAAGCAAGTCATCTGTTGATTCTTTTCATAGACGTTCAAATGGTGTTTCCGATGACACCGTGGTTGATGAGGATAATATCGATGTTGATACAGAGGATTAAACTCAAGGTGGAGCTCATTCAGAACCTAGGCCTGTCAGACAAAGAAGAAAGTCTAAGTGGCTTGATGAGTTTGTTGGATTGAGCATCGAAGATATTAACTTCGATAATATGGCAACATATGCTTTGAATGTTGTCCATCATGAACCCTGTGATTATAGAAAAACTATCGCATCAGTTAGCAGTTCCAGTTGGTTAGTTGCAATGGAGGAGGAGATTGAACCATTGCAGAGAAATCATACTTGAAATTTGGTGCCTCTTTCCGCGAACAAGAGAGCTATTGGATACAAGTGGATCTATAGAGTGAAAGACGGTGAAAATGGTAATCTCGGATACAAGACAATGTTAGTCGCAAAGGGGTATGTTCAGAAGAAAATGGTAGAGTATCATGATATCTTTACTCCAGTGATTAGGCATACTTCTATTCGTATTCTTTTGGCATTAGTTGCTCATTATGATAATGGAATTAGAGCAACTAGATGTCAAAACTGCATTCTTACATGGTGATCTGGAGAGGAGATTTATTTAAAGCAGCCGAAAGGGTTCATTGATAGTAGCATGCCAGACAATGTTTGCAAACTCAAAAAATCTCTATATGAACTGAAGAAGTCTCCTAGACTATGGTATAAGAGGTTTGATAAGTTTATGCTTTCACAGGGATACTCCAGAAGTTTCAAAGACCAGTGTGTTTATTTCGGAAGATGTGACGTGATATGATTTATTTGTTGTTATATGTCGATGATATGCTGCTTGCATCTCGGAGTATGGTCAAAATTAAGGAGTTGAAAGCGGAGCTCAGTAGAGAGTTTGACATGAAGGATTTAGGAAAGACACAAAGAATATTGGGTATGGAGGTAAGCAGGGATAGGAAGCGGAGAGAGTTAAGGCTCATTCAAGCACAGTACATCGAGAAGGTCCTCGCTCGATTTGGAATGGAGAAAGCTAAACCGGTTGGCACTCCATTAGGCTCTCATTTTAAGTTGTCAAAAGACTTATCTCCCTCATCGAAAGAAGACAAGAGGTATATGGCTGATATACCTTATTCTAGTGCTGTTGGTAGTCTTATGTATGCGATGGTGTGCACAAGACCAGATTTGGCTCATGCAGTGGGTGTTATGAGTCGATATATGTCTAACCCAGGCAAAGAACATTGGCAAGCTGTGAAGTGGATTCTTAGATATCTTCGACGCACTTCTTCGGTGGCTTGTTATATGGTGGAGTGGATGGTGACATCTTTCTTAGAGGATACTTTGATTCTGATTATGCTGAGGATAGAGATGCTAAGAAGTCAGTGTTGGGCTATGTTTTTACACTTGGCATAGGCTCGATTTCATGGAGATCAAAGATGCAATCTATCGTAGCTTTATCGACTACCGAAGCAGAGTTAATATCGATTGTGGAAGCAACAAAGGAAGGATTATACTTACTTCAGTTGTTGGATGATCTTTCAATGGTGCAGCGGACAGTAGAGCTATTTTCAGACAGTTAGAGTGTGATTCATCTTGTAGAAAATGAAGCTTATAGTTCACGGACGAACAACATTGATGTTAGAGGTTTCTTTCTTATGCTTGAGGAAGAACGAAGAAAGATCAAATTGTTGAAAGTAAGTACTTTAGATAATCCTTCAGATATGATGACAAAGTCACTTCCTAAGGACAAATGCTCAAACTTGATCAATTTGATACATGTTGCTTGAGCGTCATGGGGCGCTAGACCCAACAACTTCTATGTTGATTGCTTGATGATAAAGTGATGAAGAGAAATTGTTATATTTGAATCAAGGTGGAGTGTTAAATTTGGATGATTCAAATATTTGTTAAAGATGAAAGAAATTGATTAATTGATTCATTCAAATCAATTAATTTGACTGCTATATGGAAGGATGTTTTGAAGGAAACTAATTAATTAGTCAATCAATTAATTAGTCAATATATTTGTTATATGAAAAAATAAATGATTAGGCATGAAGAATAAAGGAAAGATATGAAAACCAAGATTACGCCATTTATTTGTACTAAAATCAAATCATGCAATTTGAAAAGATATCTGGGTAATCAGGAAATTGATTTTCTTAATCTCCAAGTAACTCTTCATTATCAAGTCTATTTAAATGAAGAAATTTCATCTTCATATGAACAAGCAAGTGTGTGAGAGTATCCACCATTATTCTTCTCTCTCTTTTGTACACTTTCTTTAGTGAAATAAGAGAAGTTGTTGGATCTTCGTGGACGTAGGATATTCATATCCGAACCACGTTAAATCTTTTGTGTCTCTTATTTCTGCTATTATTTCTGTGAAACTTCATAATTGATTTTTTAAGTTCCATTGGTATCTAAATAGGCAATAGTAGATCCTGAACAAATAAATCGTTTCCGCTCAAATTAAAACAAAATTTCACTACATTTAACTCACTTAAAAACCATAAAGTATTTGGACCCATATCATTGACATCTTAGGCAGTAAAGCTAGTAAGGTATAAATGGGTATTTATACGAAGACGAAATGAGAAAAATAAAATTGTAGCACGATCTATAGCAGAAGGATTTTCACAAAGACCTAACATTGACTTTGATGAAATGTATTCAGCTGTGGTGGAAGTGGTTAAAATTCATTATTTTATAAATCTGGCTGTAAAAGAAAAACTTGGTATGCATATGCCCTGACAGCCCATTTATGAGTCTCTTAATAAATATATGGACAAAATTTAAAACTAGACCGAATAAAAAACTTATTTCAACTTCAAGCCTCCTTCAAAACTTAGTATAAAACTAGATCTGGTTTTGAGCAAATCAGGTTTTCTGTTTGTGCACTTTTAAAGTGCGCAAGCACAAATTTTTAGTGTGTACTTGCGCATACATACACAAATATATATATATATATATATATATATATATATATATGCTTGCACATTTTCAAAATTAATCCAGATGTATGCGCTATTATTTTCTAAGAGAGTATTTGTCAAAAGAAGGTTATAAAATGATGATATATGTCCTTGTGTTTTTGTGAAGAAATATATGGTTTTGATATAATTGTTGTACATGATGATGACCTTAACTTTTGTTGAAACCACTAAAGAGCTTCCAAAGGCAGTTGGTTACTTGGAAAAAAAGATTTCCAAATGAAAAATCATGGGAAAGCAAAATTTTGATTTGGTTTACAAAATAAGCATGTAAACAATGAAGCTTTTGTTCATAACTGATATATCCAAAAAAAAAAGGAACCTTTTTACGTGGACAAAGAACATCCATTGAGCAATCCAGTGATTGTCTGGTCTCCTGACATAAAAAGATGACCCACTTCAACCCACAAGATGAAAACAACCCTCTCATGTTGAAAAATTGTTATGACGGATACAAAATTACTTCTTTTCTGACGCGGGAGGGGGGGGGGGGGGGGGTAGGGGGTTAAAATTGTTATGACGGGTACACACAAAAAAATAAACCCTCCCATGTTGAAAAATCAACGCAATTACAAAATTACTTCTTTTCTGTCGATATTTCATATTAAAAATTTAAAACGGTTGATCAATGCACTGTTTTTATGCAATTTCGATAGATCGTTACCGTGCTACCGTTTCATCAATACCATACCGTTTTTATGTAGATTTTTTGGTACATCACTGCATATTTTTTAAATTTCCGATGAAATGCTACCAAATTTGTCTAAGGGAGGTAAAAATGTAAATTGCTTGCTTAAGCCACTCATATTATGTCCCTTAACAATTCTTTTCTTGGTTAAAGTCCCCTTAAATTATTCCGTATCCCACTTAACAATTTCTAGAGTTTCTTTAACAAAAATATTTAGACACGGTTCTATTCAAAAGCGGACTATTACAAGCATCAATAAAGGCATCATCCAATTTCAAGTTGAAACATAACCGTTACAAATAGCATCCAATTCACATACAATCCAAAAAAGAAACTTAAAAACACTAGTAGAAAAATAGGTTAACTGTTCTTTTGTTGTTTTTCTTCTTCCTCTCTTATTCCATCGTGCTTTTAAAAAGTTCATTCAAAATCAGAATTTGATTTCAATTTAGAAATCGATTTTGAAACTGATTATGAAATTTATTTGAAAATTAAAAAGAAATTACTCAATGATGTTTTCTTAACCTTGTTCTTTTTTGCTTCAAATAAGACAATGAGAGCTTTATAACTTTTGTTAGATGCAAAAATTTTCAAGTTGAAGGTTAAAAAAAAGGTTTGTTGTAAGGCGTGTGAGGCTTATAATTTGTACGCCTCAGATAGAAGAATTTTGATACAACTAGGTTGTATCAAAATTTGATACAATTCTTATCATTTAACATTTGTACTATAAAACAAAACTAGGTGCATAGAAGCATTTATTTCATACACCAACTTTTGTCTTATAACACAAGAATAACCGTATCGAATTTTGATACAGAAAATGATTGTTGTAACAACCCAGAATTTTGTTTATTTAAAATTGAAATATTTAATTGATTTTAATTATTTAAAAGTTAATTTTTAACTTGAATTTCAAATATAAGGATTTATTGGATAATTTAATTATTGAATTTAATAATCGAATATTGATTAAAATATTGAATCTGGAGTTCTACGCTTTGTTAAAAATAATTTAAAGGCTTATACATTTTTTATTAATAATAATGAAGATGATAAAACTTTCTAAACTGAATTTAAAAGTGATTTGTTCATTTTTAAAAATATATCGTTTAAATTGACATTTAAAAATAACCTTTCGGGACACAGTCTCGATTTCGACGAAACCGGTTCCATTGGATCTGTAATAGTGTATTATTATCGGATTTCAAATTTCGTAACGTTTGGAGTTATCGTTTGGCCGTACGGGATATAAACACGCTGAAAATTATATCGAAAATTCAATATAATAATTGGGTCCAAAAAGCTATCTTCTCCATACGATCGAATTAGGACTCGAAAACTTTTCCATTGCGTTCGGAATAGGGATATAACATTATAAATGCCTAGCGGCACGTCTCGATAGGGGTTCGATATTTTGAGCTATGTAATCGAGACGATTTGAAATTTTAAAATAATATATTTTATGTTAACCAGTCAAAATCTACTCACATCAGCCATCCTCTCCTTCAACTCAATCATTGTACCTTGCCGCCAAAAACACGTTTCCCCCTTTTAAAAATCACACGCAACAGTAGAGTAGAAGACAGAGAACAAAAATATGAAGAAGAAAAAATACGTGGAATGGTGGCTTCAAAAATTAATTTCTCTAATTCTGTTCATCTAAAATTCCTAAACGAATTTTAGAAATCCTATTTCGCCTAGAGCTTCTTGCTGGTATAGGTTATGGTGGATGCGGCAACCTTTTTGGGTTGCTCGACTTTGTACAGTGGAGCTAAGGTTTCGGTTTGATGGGGTTTGGGTCGTCGATGGCTCGTTTGGATGCCGGAATTGTGTTCGTGGTGGCGAGGCGCACGCGTGGCCGAGTTTTTGGAGGGTGTGTCATGTTTGGGTGGTCGCGACTTTTGGGTCGCCTGTAACTCGCACGGGTCGTCGCGTTTTGCTACGCTGGGTCGGAGACGATGACGAGGTGGGGATCAAGAAGGGCGGGGTAAGGCGATCACGATGGCAAGCTGGTTGAGGCGTTGATGGACTGGGCGAAGCGTGCACGTGCAGGATAATGGCGTGCATTTCCTTTGCTCAGGAAAAAAAAGGAAGGAAGAAGAAGAAGGGGGGTTTCGGGCCGAATGTTTTAAGGTATGGGTTTTTAAATATAATTATTATTGTTGTTGTGGTTGTTTAACTTAATTTTATTCAAATCGATGAATTAAAATTTAATATCTCTCTCACGGGGTCCGATTAGAACGATTCAAGATGCGTTAGGATCGTATTGCCATCGCCTATGCATAGAAAATGGTTTAGACGAATTTGGAGCTTCTGAAAATTTCAGATAATTTCAAACGCGTTCGGATTCAATTGGAACCGGAACGCGAAAAGCGACAGAAAATAAAGGTGAGTTAATCTCACTCAATGTTGGATGACTGGTGTTAATTTTAAATAGTTAAAATCAATTATTGATTGATTGGTTGAATTGATATATTTTATCAGTTGAATATGATGTTATATATATAGCAGTATATATATTGGAGTGGTTGATATTCCCGCATATATATAGCGGATGAGACCCTATGTGCCCTGCATAATAGCGGATGACCTTATATACCGTGATATCCCCCTCGAAGTGGGATTGGTATTTTTATAATTACATTAACATCTGTGGATGCAGAGAAACAGGTTGAAGGGATCCAACTAGATTCCTTAAAAACGCTGAATTTAATTTCACATATAGTGATATGTGAACTGTTGAAAAATCTGTGGTAGATTATAACGTAATTTGAAGTTATTGGATGCTATGGCATTAATGGCCTAGATTTTGATATTTTAAAATATCATAAATATATATACATTGAGTTGGAAGGAATTTTAAAGGGATTTTGAAAATGAAGTATTTATATTGAAATTTGGATTAATTAAAAAGAATGAATTTGGGAAAAATAAATAGTTTGATTTTAAATTTGTATTTAATAATTTCAGGATACGAAAAATAGAGATTTGGAATAATGTAAATAAAGGGGTTTTTATATAAAACTTAAGCGATATTTGTTCAAGTGTAAAAAGATTTTAAAATCGAGATTCAAAACAGTTTTGGAAAATAAAAAGGAAATTTGAAAATAAAATATGAAATTCTTATCCCAAATTTAAACAAGATTTTAAATTTATAAAACGAAAGTGAAATCTGAATTTAGTTGGGTTTTGGAATATAGTTGGGTTATTTAAGAAACTAAATTTAAAAATGTAATTTAAACTAGAAATCGACATAAAATCGATTAAGTACTGTGAAACCGTTATAAATGGGAAATGAGACTATGAAATTTATAAACAAGGTTTATAAATAAAGTAAGGTGATTATCGGTGGATAAATTGAAGTTATAAATTCACGGTGAGAATCTTATAAGGGAATGGGTAAATCGGTTTAAAAATAAATGGTAGATTTATTTTTAGAAATGCGAAAAGGGGATTTACGAAATTAGGACGTAAACCAAATTAGAAATAAATCGAGAGTGATTTATACATATTAGACCGGCTATAAGAGAGTTGAAAAATAAATTTTCCTGAGAAATTAAGTTTATTTTAAAAAGGGAGGAATTTTAAGTGTTAACTAGAAAATTTAAAGTGTTTAAGAATATTTCAGAAAGCTAATTATTTAGTTGTTTAAAATTGTTTTAAGCATATTTAGTTATTAATCAAGTTAGTTTATATGAAGTTAATTATTATTTAAGAATTAACCAATATTATTATTTTAAAAGATAAATTATTCAATATTTATATTATATGATAATTTTTATTTAAAAAATATTTGCCTAAAATTAACTTGGAAATTTATATAGAAATTTTATAAGTATTATTTGGAAAAAAATTATTTAATAAAGTTTTCGAAAAGTAATTGTATGCTTTCGTGGCGAAATCGGAGACAGTGAGTGTCTGCAGTTAAGTTTTGAATTTCTCTAGGATAGAGACGTAATCATTGAGCTGTGAATCCATGGTTGATACCGCAGTGCTACTTTTCATATTTATTTTATAAAGTTTTCAAATATTTTGAAAGAATGGTTAGTAAACGTACTTACTTCGGTAAGATAAGTATATGAATTTTGATAAGAGTTTTAGTTTATAAAATTTTATTAAAAAGAGATTTGGAGTTTTTCAGTGGAAAATGAAATATTTTGTTGAATGATTGTTTATTTGATAATTAAATAACCGACTATCAAATCTGGATTCAAAATATAACTTTGAAAATATCTAGGAGAAATACGGAAATTATATGGTACGGTTACCGTTCGAGGTGCTATACTGTACGTATAAACTCATTTTGTTCTTTTAGGACGATGATAAGGAAATCCGTTCACTAACGGTTAGGAGGTGATCTCCGATCTTATTTCGTCTGTTTATTTCCTAAAGAACCGGAGTTGAGTTTACCGGAAATGTTGAACGTTATTTCGAAGAGACCTGGATCAGACAAGTTATCTGAAACCACTTCGCTCCAACGAGTACATTTTCGTTGTGAAAATAAGAGCATGGAGTCGAAGATAGAGCAGTGAAATGTAAGGGCTAATCGTTACTAATTCTGAGGATTTTTCCAAAACGGATGTAGTAGGACTAGTGTCTTCGGTACCATTCGGACCCAAAACGTACTTGTATGGATGAATGCTATCAGTACATTGTCATTGGAGGACAATGAACATTCTAAGTGGAAATTCTTTAAAAAAGTAATCGTAGCCTCTAGCCTCATCAACCGAGAATGACTGAAAAGCAGGGGGAATGCAGCAAGGCTAAGTGGGTCACACCCAATTAGGATATGTTTATCACATTTCTAAATACCCTCAGATGTTATTACTACGATACATGGAAGGAGCTCGGTAAGGGTGGAAACACCCGGGGTGATAGCGTATTTGGTCTATCCAGGTTAGGGATAGTCCGGTCTTGTGTTGTAGGGGATCCCGGCGTAGTCCTCGGTACGCTGTTCTAGACGTGTACTGTGACAGGTGATACCCCAGTACCTAGTCATTCGTATGGAATCAATTCTTCAATACGTACATTTACGGTTTTGATTGTAGAGCCTGATATGCTGGAATTTAATTAATGTAACAATTTCAGCAATTTGAATAAGTATTTGTACTTAGACACTATTATAATATAAGAGGATTTAATATGAAATATTTAGGTTATCGTAAGATAAAAACTCGTCGTGTTTATTTGTGGCGTGATCTTATGAGACACCTTTGATTTCAAAGGATTTTGATAACTTTAATAATTCAATTTGAATGTGTTTTCTCACGCTGGTTTTCCAAACTGACCCGGGTGTTATTTTATTATAATGTTCGGGTCAGACAGAGTATAACACGTATCTGATTTATATTCCGCTGTGTGTTGTAGGCTGTACATTCAGCACTAGTGAGAACAAGTTATTATAACTGTCCAGTATTGATTTATCGATGTGTTGTGCTCTAATGATGTAATATGTAACTAACAGATATAGTTCTTTTTGTATAAAGACCAGTTGTTGTTTATTATACATTGTTCCGCTGCGAACACTGCGATTGTGAGATTCTGTGTTGTTGTTCAGTTTTCTTCTTCTACCTCTTTCTTCTTTTCTCTAACGATCTGTTATTTTCGACATTCAATTGTTCGGCATGTAATACAGTGGACGTATTGATGTCGACTTTCAGAGGTCGAATATCCTGGCCGTCACAATTGTATCATAGTTTTTTCTCGCCTAGGATATCTCAAGTTGCTAAGGCATAAGTCTTAGAGGCAAAAAGCCTTTCGAAGCAAAACTCAAGGCGTTGACTCGTCTACATCTTGAGATGGGCCTTGAGGTGGGTTTTGAGATGCACTTGAGACAAGTCTTTTAAAACACTCCCCACAATACAAAAACAAAAATAGCATTTGATTTCTAGGCAAAGATTTTAGTCTGATCCAACCATAAGGCTTTCGAACTGAATTAAACATAAACTTAGGTTCCTTAAAAAAAAGGTCAAATATGGCTTTTGTTTCACTCAAACTAAAAATAGCAATCAGTTGGTTATGCAAATGCATGATACTATCAGATCCACATAAAAGTAGATCTCAGACTGATTATCTTTTTACATATGGCAACACGGCAATATCATGTCACTCTGTAAAATAACTAATAATTGCACTTTTTCAAGTAATCATAAAGAAATACTGGCTTTTAGTGATCAGAGAATTCATATGGCTAAGATCATGATGCAGCATACCAAAGGAAAGCCTGATTCACCTACCAGCTAAGAAATACCGACTACATCAAATGAAGCCAATATTGCATGCATTGATTAACCTAAGAATTGATTTTTAAAAGGTTATAGCAGAAAACATATATCATCAAAAATCTTCATCACATGATAGTCAAAAGGAAGGTAAATTGAAATCTAGAAAATCCAACTATGTGATTATTTGGCAGACTTTTTAACTTAAGCATTGCATACTTCAACATTCAGGAAATTAATACGTTATATTGGAATGGGACAATGTAATTTTTTAACATAAAAAGTTCCTGATGCTACGCTTTATTTTTCTTTTGACTATGATTTTCCCACTAGTTTCTCTTGAAAATGTTATTAACGAGACAACAATTATTATGTAAAATTTTATAGAAACGTACGTTTAAAAATTGGCATTCAAGAAGGAATATGATGCAACAAATATATTATTAATAAGAATATTATATCATGCATCATTATTAGCTTTGTAGTAAAATCCTTCTAGGTCTCTGTCTATGCCCCGCTTAGGCGTCAAACGAGGCTTACCACCTAGTCATCCATCTATATTCGTATGAGAGAAGCATATCGCCTCATTTAAGCAGCTAAATGGATACCTAAGCACTACTTAGGTACTACTTGAGGTTTGATACTTTGTATAAGCAACTATGTGCTAGTTTTAGGTGGTTTTCCTTTCTTGACAGCTCTCAAGCTCATCCAAAACCATAAATTTCCAATTAGGATCAATTAATTATAAACCAATATTAAACTTTTATCGAAAATACATAGGTTTATCAAAAAAGCGTAACTCCAATTAATCGTACCACCAATTAATCACTGATTAACCCTCACCTAAACAATTAATCTATAGTCCATATATTACCGCCCGCCTAGCGATTTTTACAACCTTGATTACTAATATGTTGGTATTTTGGTGTTATTTTACATCAGATGTGATTGATATTGTTGATGGATATCAAAGTCTATAAATACTCTTTTCATTTATCATATGACGTAAGATAATGAACTCTTCCTGTCTTTGCCTCCAATGGCTTCTTTTTCATTGTTGGTTTAGTGCTTTATTTTAGTTTTAATACCTTTTGGCATCATATTTTTGTTTAAACACAGACGTTTTAAAATACCTATGTTATACAAATTAGGTCATAGTGACAGTTTAAATCCCAATATGTCAAAAGTTACTCCTTACTTCTAGTTGGCAAATTTATATGGATATGTGATCTGAATCCCAATCCTGATGAAAGTTCCATAACATTTTTCATTATATATTTCCAATTCATTTTGTTTATTATATCCTCATTAACAACACATTTTTATATATGTACTAATTATGGATTTTTAACATTTATACATTCAGACTTATTATATTTTCTATTTTCATGTTGAATAATTTTAGTATGAATACAAAATTATATTTGATCATTTAAATACATTTATATATTTTCTAACTAAAATATTTATGCATATGTGTATTGTTGGTTAAAATTCCTATTATGGACACATATATATTATTGTATGATGCTATTATAATTAATATAGGGTATTAACGTTATGAAATAAATGTGCAAAAACCATAAGTCATATTTACAATTTGATGAGGGGTCAAATTACAAATATCTAATAACTGATTATTATCAGTTAATATAAACGGTTGTGGTCCCTAGAAACAGTGCGTCTCTTTTCCTCTTCTTCCCATCAAAGAGAAATTAAAAAAAGAAACTGTTTTTCTTGGAAGATTGTAACATTTGTACAATCGATTCAATGGACTTCGGTACGCTTCCGCTAATATTTGGTTATTTATTTATTGTTAGTTTTCTCATGAATTGATTGAGGCTAAATTCAGATTTGTTTATCAACATGTGGTATCAGAGCAACCCTAAATTGATTTTTGAGGATTTATTGTAGTTCTGTTGCGATCGTAATCCACTTTAGTAAAATACTCTTTCAACACTCTATGTATTTTATCGCATCTAAATATCATGAAAGATCTGTCACTTCAGTTAAATAATGTTAAACACGTCATCTATATACATGTTTGCACACAACATCATGTGTTGATGAATTAGTAATATTAAAAGTGTACCTTAAGCCAGTCCTTAATCTTGTTTTTTTTTTACTCGGTTGTTCAAATTATGACATCAAAGTGATGAACTTTTCCATAAGAAAATGTTGCACTGTTGCCTTTTAGGCTTTTCAGAATGTAAAACCTGCATTTGGATGAACTCTCATTATCTTTTGTAAGCATTATCGCATGCTTCATGATGTGATATTTGTTTAATAAGATGTATAAAAATTTATGTATGTCTCCGGATAGATGCTATTTCAGGACCAATTCTTTATTGCCTCATCAAAATTCAAGTATTAAATTTCCAGTATGTCTCAGGGTTATAATACTGACATGCCAATTGAAAATTACAACGGGACTGATAAATTTAGTTTGTTGGATGAACTAGTTATATATACAATAAACATTGTGTCCATTCAGTCGGTAATGTTAATATTATATTATCTATGATGTAACGCGGTTTCTAATTCAATAGCATAAACTGCAGCAGTTTGTGCATAATTTTTTTTTAAACAATTTATATTCAAATTTGGTTTCAGATTTTCTTAAGGATGTCTAATATTTCAATAAATTAATTGAAATAAAATATCACCAAATTGATCACTTTTGTGTAGATTAATTTACTTAAAATATCAAAATAATTGTGCGTATGAAATTCACGCATTTATTAACAAACCCAAAGGTGAATTGGTATTTCACCGAATTTCATGCATATTGTCCCGATAAATGTGTGACAGTTATAAGGTATTTTATGTGAGCAATATGTTAGTTCAAAGACTGCATATTGTTTGACATAATTTATTGTCAATGTTTGATCGCTACAACAAGATTACCGTTTACGGTTAATATTACTGTTCAAAGACTTAATATTAATGATGTGTTTGGTATCTTGAGATGGGATTAACCATTATTTGAATTTACTGTTTTATATGGATTCTTATATGAGCGTGTTATTTATATAATTACCAGATTCTTTTTTCAGCTGTTGCTACTGTATCTACTAAGCTTAATTCAGTACCAGTCCTTAATGATAATAACTTTAAGAACTGGAAGAAGAACATTTTCATTGTTCTTGGCTGCATGAATTTTGACCTTGCATTAAGGATGGATAGGTCTGCTTTTCTTACGAATGCTAGTTCCTCCGAGGAAATGAAGATTTTTGAGAAGTGGAACCATTCAAATCGCATGAGTCTTATGATCATCAAACGCGACATACCCGAGGTAAATAGGGCTATAAACTTATTTTCATGAAATTCAAGGGCAAGGAAAACATAAAAGAGTACATTATGAAAATGTTTCACCTTGCTTCAAAGCTGAAGGCGCTAAAGCTTAAACTTTCGGATGACTTGCTTGTGCATTTGGTGCTTATCTCTCTTCCTCTACAGTTCAGTCAATTCAAGGTCAGTTACAACTGTCAAAAGGAGAAATTGACTCTTAATGAGCTCATTTCATTTTATGTTCATGAGGAAGAAAGATTGAAGCAAGAGAATGCTGAAAATGCTCATTTGGCAAGCACCTCGAAGGATAAGGACAAGAAAAGAAAATTTAAGAATGAAGCTGCTAAGAATCCAACTCAAAAGAAACAACAGAAGGAGACATATGGTTGTTTCTTTTGTCACAAGGCTGGGCATGTGAAGAAGGGATGTACCAAATATCATGCATGGCGTGCAAAGAAATATATGTTTCTTACTTTGGTCTACTCTAAGGTTAATTTATCTTCAGTGCCTATGAACACTTGGTGGATAGATTCTAGTGCTACTACTCATATTAGTGTTTCTATGCGGGGTTGCCTGAGCTACCGAAAGTCAAGTGATGGTGAAAGACGCATCTTTGTTGGTGATGATCAATTGGTAAAAGTGGAAGTTGGGCATTTTAGGTTATTGTTAAGAACTGGTTTTTATTTGGATTTGAAAAACACTTTTGTTGTACCGTCATTTAGACGAAATTTAGTTTTTGTTTCTGTGTTGGACAAATTTGGATATTGTTGTTCATTTGAAAACAAACAATTTACTTTGTCTTCGAATTCGAATGTTGTTGGAACTGGTTATTTAAATGCTTATGACAATCTTTATTTGTTGGAAACAGTTGCATCCTGTCATGAAACCATGCATGTGGAACTAAACGTAAATTAAATAAGGAAAATTCATCATCCTTGTGGCACAAGCGCTTAGGTCATATCTCAAAAGGTAGAGTTGAGCGCTTGGTGTCTGATGGCATTTTAGAATCTCTTGACTTCACAAACTTTGATGTTTGTGTGGATTGCATCAAGGGAAAACGGACTAAAACTAAAAGATTAGGTGCCAATAGATCTTCAGACGTCATAGAATTAATTCATACAGATATTTGTTGGTCATTCCCTACGACATTTTGGAATGGTCAACAATACTTCACATCATTCATAGATTGATTACTCACGTTATGGGTACATATATCTCATTCATGAAAAGTCACAAGCGATGGATGTGTTCAAAACTTATAAATTTAAAGTTGAGAATCAACTCAACAAAAGGATTAAAAATGTCAGATCTGATCGTGGTGGTGGGTACTACGGTAGATATGATGGCTCAGGTGGATAACATCCACAACAGTTCGCTAAATTCCTAGAGGAATGCGGTATTATCCCACAGTACACCATGCCAGGATCACCTAGCATTTGCTGAAAGACGAAATAGGACTCTTAAGGATATGCTAAAAGAGTATGATTGCTCATTCCACCTTACCAGAGTCTCTTTAGGGAGAAGCATTAGAGCAGCAGCTTACATTCTCAATAAAGTACCAACTAAAGCAGCTGCAAAAACACCTTATGAACTTTGAAAAGGTCGAAAGTCTGGTCTAAGGCAATTTCACATTTGGGGATGTCCAGTTGAGGCAGGACCGTATAGACCACATGAAAAGAAATTGGACTCCAAAATAATGAGCAGCTACTTTGTTGGTTATTCTGAGCGTTCTAAGTGCTATAAGTTTTATGATCTCATCGTCAGAAATATTTTTGAGACGAGAACTGCAATATTTTTTGAGGATGTTGAGTTTGGGAGGAGAAATAAAATTAAAAACATTACTTTTTGAGGAGAAATTGGATTCAAATCCAGTTTCTACTATCACTTTTGACAATGTTCGGTTTCCTACACCTATCATTGATCAAAAAGTGAATCCAGAACCTCAACAATACAATTTTGTACAACCACTTATTCAAAATGAAACAATTGTTGCACAAGAATCTGTGCAATTAAGGAGATCCATGAAAGAAAAGAGAAGTGCTATTTCAGATGATTATACTGTATTTTTTCAAGAACATGAGAATGACAATGGAATGATGGAAGATGGCCAATCAACTTTCATCATACCATGAAAAGTTCTTACTCTCAAAAGTGGATGGATGTCATGAATGACGAGTATAAGTCTATGCAAGACAATAAAGTTTAAGAACTTGTTCCATTACCGGAAGGTGCAAAACCAATTGACTGTAAATGGATATTTAAAACCAAGAAGGATGCAAATTGTAATGTGAACAGGTATATGGCACGCCTTGTAGCAAAAGGCTATACTCAAAAAGAAGGCATCGATTTCATAGAGATTTTCTCTCCAGTTTCATCAAAAGACCCTTTTAGGACAATTATGGCACTTATTGCTCATTTTAATCTTGAGTTACATCAGATGGATGTTAAGACAGCGTTTCTCGATGGCGACATTGATGAAACAATTATATGGTACAATCATAAAACTTTGTGTCGAGAGATCCAAAGAATATGGTTTGAAATTGACAAAATTCATCTATGGACTTAAGCAAGCTTCTTGTCATTGGTAATACAAGTTTCATCAAGTAATCATTTCATTTGGTTTTGATATGAATGTTGTTGATGATTGTGTGTATCACAAGTTTAGTGGGAGTAAACATATATTCGTGGTTTTGTATGTCGATGACATATTGCTTGCCACTAACAATATAGGCTTATTGTACGAAACCAAGAGATTTCTACCTAAACATTTTGAAATGAAAGATCTTAAGGACGCCTCTTTTGTATTAGGTATTCAATACTTCGAGATCGTTCTCGAGCTATTCTTGAATTATCACAAAAGAGCTATATTGATAAAGTGCTCAAAAGGTTTGGCATGCAAGATTGTAGACCAAGAGATACCCCTGTTGCTAAAAGAGATAAATTCAGTCTTAGTCAGTGCTCTAAAAGTATCCTTGAAATTCAAAAAATGCAAAAGATACCCTATGCTTCAGCTGTTAGGAATTTAATGTATGCTTAAGTATGTACGCGTTCAGATATTGCGTACATTGTTGGGATGTTAGGCAGATACTTCAGCAACCCTGGTATAGACCATTGGAGAGCAGCCCAGAGGGTTATAAGGTATCTTCAGAGAACAAAAGATTACATGCTTATTTATAGAAGATCAGATCATTTGCAGGTCGTAGGGTATTCTGATTCTGATTTCGCTGGATGTCAAGATAGCAGAAAATCTACATCAGGCTATATTTATCTGTTAGATGGTGGAGCTATATCTTGAAAAAGTGTTAAAACAAACACTTTTAACTTCTTCCACTATGGAAGCAGAATTTGTAGCATGTTATGAAGCATCAAACCAAGAAATATGGCTACGAAACTTTGTATCTGGGCTGCGGATTTTGAAAAATGTAGAAAGACCACTGAAGTTATAATGTGCAGCAGTGTTGTATTCCAACAACAACAGGAGCACAACTAAGTCAAAGCATATTGACATAAAATTCCTGATTGTGAAAGAGAGAGTGCAGAGTGGACAAATATCCATAAAGCACATTGGGACAAACTTCATGATAGCAGATCCACTCACAAAAGGTATACCACCCAAAGTTTTTCATGAGCACACAGCTCATATGGGTGTTATATTATTTGAGGATATTATGTTTAGTGGGAGTTTGTATTTTATTTGCTTTATGTTTATTTTAAGACATTTATGTATTTGGTTGTTTTCTGATCAGAAGTGAAGTATTCAGATCATTCACTCTGTTTTATTATTTTGATTCTGACCTCACTTAAGTTTAAGGATGACCAGTAGAAAATAGACATGTTTGATTCACATTGCATGTAATTTCCATGCTGCGCCATGGTTTTAAATCTTCTATATATCGCCCGAGATCTCCTCCGGTATCTCTTTTTCACACTTAAACGAGACGAGACATCAAATCTCCTCCGTATCTCTCTCGACACTCATCTCGTCCGAGATATTCAAATCTTATCCGATATATGGATCAAAATCTCAATTCGAGATCTCACCCGAAATTATACATCTTTCTTATTTTCCATAATATTTTTTATTTTCATATTGACTCAAAAGAAACTACTGAATCCAATTATAATTTACCAACTTCTTGAACATATTCTTTATTTTTTATCTTAATGGGTCATAGCGAAAGGTTTCACTTCTTTATTATGTTAAAATAAAAGGATATCATTCAATCATTACCAAATCAATTAACTCAATCAAGCTACTACTCTTTTAAAAATATTCATTTTTCCATGTAAATCAAGTACGTTACTATTTTTATTTTTACTAAGAAAGTTATGACCGTTAAATAAATTTTTAACATCAATTTTAGACACATAAGTACATCCGAGATATTCCAAAGATGCATTATAAGGCCCGAAGTGTCAATCCGAGATGTACACCCGATATGTACTCATCTCATCCGAGATCTTCCCGGATACGAAATAATTTGTGTAAAATTTCGAGATGAAACATGACTAAAATCCGATACTTAAAACCTTGTGCTGCGCATCCATAATTGATCTGTCATTTGACTCTATACACACACATATGTAGCCATTGATGGGTTTAATCATGATTAATATGGCGAAGACCACTTTGATCCTATATAGATATGGTTGATGGACAAGATTGTTAAAGAATACTTTTATTTAATAGCAAATTTTAAGCTCATAAAATTGTACATTTATAAGAAAACATATGTTGTTCAAGTGGGATATTGTTGGATTAAAATCCTATTATGGACACATATGTATTATTGTACGATGTTATTATAATTAATATAGGGTATTAAGTCATGGAATAAATGTGCAGAAACCATAAGTCATATTTACAATTTGACGAGGGGTCAAATTGCAAATATGCAATAACTGATTATTATCGGTTAATACAAATGGTTGTGGATCCCAAGAAATAGTACGTCTTTCTTTCTTTTCTTCCCATCAAAGAGAAATTAAAAAACAAAAAGAGAAACTGTTTTTCTTGAAAGATCATAACCTTTGTACAATCGATTCAACAGACTCCGGTGTGTTTCTGCTAATCTTTGGTTATTTATTGTTAGTTTTCTCATAAATTGATTAAGGCTGAATTCATATTTGTTTATCAACATGTATCTCATGTGTCGAAGTACTACTAATATAAAACCATAAACAAAAACTGTGCGTGTGTAACTATAAATCACTTGTCCTCAATCACTAGACTAATTTTAGCATTCATTAGTTTTTACTTGATGGTGTTTAATGATAATTGAAATTAGATTACAAAAAATTAATTAAATGGGTATCTTTGATGTCATTCATATTGAATTATTATGATAGTCGTATATTACTTAAAGCCTCTTTTTTATGTGATATATTAAGGTTTTAAATCGAGGAATTTGTCATCTCGGGATTTTCACACTATATCCTGTATCAACGAGATTACGAGCGAGATGACTACATCTCGGATGCACATCTCAAACTAACTTAAGGGTCTAAAATTGCCATTTTTAAATATCTTTGTAATAATTGTTATCCAAAGGTAAACAATTTAATATACATGATTTATATAGAAAGACAATGTTCATTTTTCTTCTTAAAGAAAAGTGGTAACATGATTGAATTGGTATCAACTGAATGGATTCTACTCATCTGAACATTAAAAGGAAAATCAAATTAAAGTCTTTTATTTTAGCATGCTCATTAAAAATTAAAACTAGAAATTGAGAGGTAGTAAAAAGTCATTAGAGCGGTAATTTATTTTGGACCCACATAAAAAGTACAAGAAATGTGAAAATTTTAAAAACATAATTTTGTATGAGATCTTACCTCAAATTTCACTTGAGATCTTAATATTTTTGACGAGATGAGTGTCAAATAAGATATAAACAAAATTTGATGTCTTTTTTTGTTAAATCTCATCTCATCGAAGTTCGAAAATGAAATCTCAAAGGAGATCTTGGGTGAGATAAATGAGATTTGAAACGATGTGACATATGCACGTCACTGTCACACATGCACAACACTAGTTGAATATGAGTTTTTTATATGATAAGGTTGCTACATAATATTAGAGAGTTAGCTCCAACAATATTATGCTTTTTATTTAAAGTTTAACAAAAAAGGGGGAATCTTTTTTTAAGCATGAGCATTGCATTATTAGTTTCACTAAATAGCAGTCTAGACCTTTGTGCAAGAAGAACAAATAGAACTGTAATTAAATTAGAATTCTAGTTGAAAAGCTAGAAAAATTCTTCTCTCTGGATACAGATAAATAATCAATATCAAACATACACTGCCCCCTTTCAAAAAAAGGTCCAAAACTTCCTCAACTTCTTTTGATTTGTCATTTCTTAAAAGATTGTCATTGCCTTGAAAAATTAGCCCTTTAGAAATAATGCAAAAAAAATCAAAATTCACACTTCTTATCCAGTTATTATTAGTTACTACGTCCATTCCGTTACCTTTTGTGTGTGCGCGCGTGTGCGCGCATCATGGCACAATAGCAGTGTATATATATGCATCATGGCACAATAACAATGTAAATGAAATTAAAATTAATGAACCAAACCGAAACTGTGATTTGTAAGATATAAATTGATTGTTTTTCTCACCGTAGCTTATGCATCACTGAAGCACCTGTGGTTGAAAGCGAGATGCAAGGCAAATCTTCTCCACCCCATAATGATGCCCATTTTTCCTGCAAATTAAAGGATACGTTTCCATAACTGTACACTCTCTGTGTGTGTGTGTAAAGAAGGAAAGAAAATATGGAAAACACCCATGCACATATCTCCTTTTATAACCATTAGAACATAAACTAATTCATCTTTAAAATGTGATAAAGAAGATTAAATACCTTCAGTCGCCTGTGCATTGCAGCTGAATTGCTCCATGTGCCATCAATTAGGATAACATTCAATGGCTTCTCTACCGTTTCCTGTTGAATTTGAAACTGACCTTTTATTATGACTTCATAAAGAACAGTTTTGCATTTTCAGTAACAAACAATAGTGTGTTTGGATTTTCATACTCTAGAAGAATTGACAGTGAATCATAACATAATTTGAAATCAGTGTATTATTGTAATCGGATGTTTGGAACTATTGCTGAAACAAGTTTACACGTATACCAATGTGGTAGTAGAACAAATCATCATTGTCATAAAAGGGCTGAAGATAAATTATGCATTGCACTAGTATGTGATTTACCTTAGCTACAATGAACCCATGTGATTTATATGGAGCGGTGCACGCTTCCGCAGAGTTTAAACCAAGTTTCTAATAAAAAATTATAGAAAGAATACGGGTATTAAGGTATTTCGTAGTGTACCATTGTATGACTTTCCGAATTGACTGCTGAACTACCAAGAACATCTTGAAGTGATTTTGGAGATGCATTTCTATTAGGATACAAAACACTAACCCTGCTTTTACCTAAAATGGTAAAAGTTTTATCATATAATACTAGTTCCAAAAAGAAATTCAAAATCTGAGAAAAGAACAAATATGATAGTACATTGACAAAATAAGTAATTAGTTATAAAATGTATATTAGCAAGAGAGTGAAGTATTAATAATAACATATTGCAGATTAAATGGCTCTTGCATTGTAGGATTGTCATAAGATGAAGCACAATATGAATAGGAAGCATTCATTTTACCAGGAACACTGCATTTTTTGTACAAAGCAAGATTAATTTAGAGTTGTTACAATCTGGGTAACATGAAAAAGCTTATTATTTATAACTTCTGGCATCACTGAATGACTGCTCCAAGATAAAGAATATAAGGAAATCAAGAATAAACCAGAAAATTTATTCAGAGATGCAAAAAAACTTTGTCAAATAATTATAGTATCACCTAGTTAACAAATACTTGCACAGTGTACAAAACAAGTTCTTATCTACAACTTTCTATGAAAAAACAAACTACATTGACTTAGTTTTAAAAGCTCTATCTTATTTTATGTAGACCAGTTTAAGAATTAAGAGACAAACAACAAAATACCTGACTGCTTGAAGGAATTCCACATAATTTCTTCTTGTTCAGGAATACCAAAAATACACAAAGATGCAGCTTCAACTCCAAATATTTGCCATAACAGCTTCCCGGTGTTATTTTGACGTAAAAAGTCCTTAAGAGAGACAGAAGGGCTCAAAAGGATGTACAAACTACAAAGTACTTGATCAAAATGCTCTGAACAGAATTGAATGGTGAGGAAAAATGTAGTTATTGTGCTATTACCTTTGGATGCATATAAAGCCAAAACCTTATTCCATGCCAAAGATGAGATGAGACTAATTTCGAGCACATGCAATCTTCAGTTGGAAGCCAACACTAAACAATATTATAATCAGCATACCACTTCAGATGAAAATCTACAATATCTTTTGTCTAATAAAGGTGAACGTTTGAGTATGTCGTTGCCAAATAAAATGAAAATAGTCAAATCATATGATTATAAACAGTGCATAGGACTGGTCAGACTTGAACTAAGGTTGCAAATAAACTGGTATTTAACGCACACATGTGCATGTGTCTGTTCCTAAGCAGCATATGTGAAAAACTGAATGACTGTTATTTTTGTAAAAAAAAAGAAAAAAAAAAGGAATCAGTTAACACGATTAGTAACTTTTTTACAGCTGCCGAAATATAATGTTCTGTTGAAAAACTGGGAATCTGGGATACAAAAATTATATACAAGTTTTTCCAGATTGAATGCCATGATATTGGCAGCATAGCCACAAGGCAGGCACTTATGGTATTAGCCTCTCAAAAATGAATTGTGAAAGACAAGGTTTTCAAAACAAGACTTAAATCATAAAACATAAAATTCAAACTCTAAATCAAAATGGGATTTAAATTCAAAAGATCCATATTTTAATATTTGTACACACTTTGAAAATAGTTTTGATGTTTGAACTTCCATATGTAAACCTAAAATTCAATTTTATCTCTTGTTCCATTTTGTTTTGAAACCATTAGAATTGAAATCGTGAATCGAAATAAGCATATAAAATGTATTAGTGTGGATTGCATGATTTTTTTTAAATTGCGGTTTTAACTAAGTTTGAATCAAAATGTAAATCAAATCATAAATGGCGAGATCTGATTTGAAACGAGATTTAAATTGTAATATTTTATGATTTTTGATAACAATGGAGGAAGATACATAACAATCATATAATATTTTAATCAACTCATATGGTAAACATCTTGAAAATCCTCTCAAATTATGAATTTAGGCATGTTAGTGTTTTTCCTAGAAATGTTGCCTTATAAATGAAACATTCCACATCTAATTTTCACATGGATGATTGATTTTGTCTTTGAACTTTGTACTGCAAGTACCCATAATCATTTCCCAATTGTGGTATGCTCAGCAATTGGCAGCTTGGTATAGGTTGCGTAAGTAGGGAATTTGTGATTAACAAACATTGCAAATTCCAATTTGGAAATATCCTGCCCTTTAATGTGCTGTAGATGAATATTAAATTGGTTGTTACATAAATAACAATAATCATGTTTGTCGAATGTTGATATGACCCAACGATATACCTTTTCTTCCTTTCCAGTTTCTTCTTTATTCAATACCAAATCAAGATATGCTTAAACTGTCAAACTCACAGGTTATAGTAATGACCAAATTGCACAACACCAATCTTATAACTAGAAACCATTTCATTAAGCTATAGAAAAAAGGGTAGTAATAGCAAAGGATTACGCTTTACGAGGATATTTTAAATAATTTATCAGAATGGATGAAACTAGGTAAATAAGGCAACCTTTTGGCAAAGGTACCCTCTGCTTCCAAGCAATCTGCATGCTATTTGTCGTGCTGAAAAAAACTGCAGCTTCTCTTCAGAATCATTTAACAACTCATAAACCGCTCTGTGTTTTTTATCCTCCTTGGCTTTAAAATCGCCCTGAAAAGTCCAGCAAGTTTTCAAAAAGTTATCCAAACATACTAAATTTTATATCAATAATGTTGATTTTCCTATTATAGGTAACTCGCCTGATCAAAATAATTCATAAAAGTTATAAAAATTCAGTGCAGCAATTAAACAAATATATTATAAGCAGCAAAAATAGAACAAAATTATTATTGAACCATCGTAAACCTTAAGCTTCCCACCAGTGCCACCGAAATCCATTTCTTGATTGAAATCAATTTCGAGCAATTTCAAATTCTTGACGACGTCAGACACTGACAACGGAAGAGGAGAAGAGGTTCCCCATGCTTGCCACTCTTCCCCGCTCACTGTTTTACTGGATTCGAACTCCGGATCGATTTCGGAAGTCGACATTGAAAAATATCCGCGCGCGCTAGTGGATCCGATCCGAAAATTGCTTGACAATTTGATTTTTTGAGTGTGAGTATTAATATAATACGGCGCCAAAAAGCGAGCCGTGGTGGTGGTCATTTTTTGCGCCCTCGGTGACATGCATTAGAAAAGGCTATGGCCATCTATCCATATCCCCCATCCATATCGGATCCGTCCGCATCGGTATCCGAAAATCAGATAAATATCCAAAATTTGAATAAACGGATACATATCCGAATATGAAGATATCCGCATCCGAAAATTATCCGTCCGGTTTTGTCAAATTTACAGATTCTTTTATATGTATTTTAGTACAATAAAATATATGCATTTATTGTTTTATTAAGTTAATGGTTTACATTATATGTATTTAGTATATATTCACTGGTCAAAACTATTTATTATCATCATATATGTTGATTTTGCGTGTTTTTATAATCAATGGGATTGAAAGAAAAAATATGTTTAACCAAAATATTCTATTTATGTTTCCTGATTTATCGATCGTTAGCGGATATAATTATTATCCGATATATGCCTGCATCCGTGGATGCGGGTATCCGAAAATTATTTCGGATGCGAATATGGCACTATCCATATCCGAAAGTATTTGTTAACGACCTAATTAGAACAAGAAATTTTAATTATACACCCAAATTTGCTTAATCGGCCAAAAAATTTGCACAAATATGTATATGCATAAGTTATATTCTTCTTTGCTTTCCTCCAATCACTACATCCGAATTTCTTCCATTCCCTCTCTATTTCATTTCAAAATTGGGTTGGAGTTGGTAATATATAAAGGCGTCGTATGGAGATGTAGAGGAGCATAGAAGAGACAATGGAGAAATGAGGGACTGAAGTCTGTAGCACTGGCTACAAACTTCCATTCGATTGGTAGAAGCTACCAGTCGACTGTTGTTTGGCTTGTTTTGGATTTGAAAACACTTTACTTTTTCCAGTCAACTGGATATCGCTTTCAGTCAATTGATGTTTATTTCCAATCAATTGGATTGGCTTTTTCATGAGAATTGGACTTCGAATTTTCAGGGATAATTTTATCATTTTTGAGGTATTTTGGAGTTTCTGTTCTCTGTATATCTTTGATCCAATGAATGGTATTGCACTATACTACTATAAATTGGCTTGTATAAAGATCATTGTAGTGTGTGTAGAGAAGAGTCGTTGCATTAGGATTTTGAGGATTGAGCTTTTTTCTCAATTTTAAGGCTTTTCCATTGTAATCATTTGAAGTATTAATAAAGTATTTTTTAAGGAAATTATCTATGTACTTTTTTTCTTCAATTCTTATCACTACTCAAATCTAACTGTGTATGGATCCTTGTGATAACCTAATAGTTTGTTTCAAAGCCTATTACATAAAAAATTTCGAAGAGAATTTGGTTACGGAGAAGATAAATATTGTTACTGATGAAAATCTACATATGTAATTTGAAAGAAATTGAAATGAATTTACGTGAAGAACTCTACAACAAATAATGATCTTCTTATAAGAAGATTGGTATATCTGAAATTTAAGGAATGTAGGTCAATTGGAGAACATCTTAATGATTTTTAAGCAATTTTGAATTGACTGGTGGCCATAAATTACAGGGTTGACAATGAAAACAAGCCTTGATATTGATGATTTCATTATCGAAAAGTTGGAAAACACTTGTGGTTGCATTAAATAACTCAAATTTTGATGGAGTTGTTTCAATGAGATCGATGGTTAACATCATCCTTAATGTATAGATATGAAGGACGAACCCAATGGAAGAAAAGGTTAATGCAGAAAGGGAAAAAGAAAATCTAATTGAAGAGGTGCGGCTTGTAAGGAGGGATAACCGTCCAAATATGTAAAGGCGAGTAAATAGATCAAACATGAAAGAGATTTCATGTGCTATTACTGTGAAAAACTAGGTCATCCAGTGAGATTATTTACAACAAAGTTAAAAGGGGAAAAAGGGAAGATGAAAGCATCAAAGAAAGGCAAAGGTAAGCTTGAGAAAGACATCAGTGATGAGGTGAATTTAGGTATTATTAATGATATGCTCTGAGTTGACGGAAGATAAGGAAATGGGTGGGTACTTGATTTAGGAGCAGTTTCCATATATGCAACTAAAAGAAGCCAAGAGGTTTACTTCAACATTTGGAAGCACCGAATTGGAAATAGGAGTCAATGTCCATGGATTTTATTGATGGGTTGCCTAGGTGGAGAGTGGAAAACAAAAGCATTTGGATGATAGTCGATAGACTAACTGTGAATGCCCACTTTCTCCCGGTGAGGTCGATAAGAATAATAGCTAGTTTGATGAAGTTGAGGAACGTAGTGAGACTGCATGGGATTTTGAGTTGTATTATCATCGATAGAGATCCATTATTCACCAGTGAGTTATGGAGAAGTTTACATAATGCATTGGGTACAGGTTTGAGCATGAGTACGACCTACCACTCAGTGGCTGATGGTCAAATAGAGAGGGTGAACCGTATGTTAGAGGATTTGCGAGGGCGTATGTTTTAGATTTTGGAGGAACTTGGGAAGATCCTTTGTATCTGGTAAAGTTTACTTATAATGATAGTTAGTAGTCGAGTATCGAGATGACCCCATTTGAGGCGCTTTACGGTAGACCATATAAGCCACTTATTTGTTAGTTGGACATGGGAGATACGCGTTAGGACCCAATTTGGTCAGAGTGAGTACTGAGAAGGTAGAATGAAATCGGCAAATCCAAGGCATAAGAGTTATATTGATAAAAGGAGGAAAAATCTTGAATTTGCGACAGGCGTTGTGTGTTTGTAAAGGTTTCTCCGATGCCAGGAGTTATGCTCTTTAGGAAGGCTGGGAAATTGGTACCTTGGTATGTAGGGTCATTTCCAATGATTAGAAGGTTGGGTAAACTCGCATATGGAGTCGAGTTATCAAGTAGTTTAGCAGGTGTGCATAATGTTTCACATATCACATCTTAGGGAATGTGTGCGTGACTCGATTTCGATGGTGGAACCAAGGGCAGTGGAAGGTTTATCTATAGAACCAGGTCTGACCTACGTTAGACGAGCAAAGGGAATAGTAGGCCATGATACAAAAGAGTTAAAGTCATAAAATTATCAAACTTTTTCACATCTAATGGAGTGACGATATTGATGATTGCACTTGGAAAGTAGAAGATAGGATTAGAAATATCTATCTCAATTTGTTTTGAAATGTGTGCTTCGTTGTATAGACTAATAGTGGCAATATTATGATTATATAATATGATGTTTGTATTGTTAGTAGTGACACTAATACTTATACGTAATAATTGATAATTTGTATTAGTGGGGAACTAGTGTAATGGTTGTACTATGTGTACATTAATTTATGACGATGACTTTATCCTGCCTTGTTTGAATTTTGAGGATGAAATTCTTGTAAGGATGAGAGATTATAACACCCCATATTATGAAGTACCATTGTTATCCTACCTTTTGACCAGGCAGTATATAGACAAACCCGACAAGTCAGACTTTGAGGTTATCGAGGCAAGAAGCCCAGAGAGGTGACTATAAGCTCAAAACTCAAGTACAATCAGGACCGTAAAGTAGAGGTAAACCATCCTAAAAAATTGCAAAGTCAAATCACTAAGTGAGGGATAGGTACCGATTCCATATGTTGAATTTAACTAAGTGTGGGTTAGATATCGATCCCTCACCTAGGGAATACCGATCTCACATGCTGAATTTAACTAAGTATGAGATAGGTACCGATCCCTCACCTAGGAAGTACCAATCCTATATGCTAGAATTCACTGAGTACTTTACCCTATATAGAGGATCGGTACCGACCCCTAAGGGTACATCCAGAGTGGCCTCCACTTCTATGAAACTCTTCTCGCTACATGGAACCTGATTCAAGTATTGATCTAGAGTTTCTATGCATCATATTGGCAATCTCCTTATACAGTCTAAAGCAGTAGTTCAACCTTCTGTAGATCCATCGCTTGGGCCAAAAAACACCTAGATGATTATGCAAAACAACCTTGGAAAAATGAAGCCAATATCAAGGCGAGCCAACAAGAAAAGTCGCTAAGTGTCTCTACCTATATACAGGGATCGGTATCGATTCCCAACCTTAAGGGATTTGAAGTTGAGATTTTTTGGACGACTTGGTCTTGGCGGTGAGATTCTGCAGGAGAAATTTCAGCGAGATATTTGGTCATCTACCCCTGTAAATAAAGAAGTCATGGTTCATTCAAGGGATCTTCTTTCTTCTTCCTTGCCTACATTCTACCATTTTTCCATAACTCCATGGATTTATACAATTCCAAGCAAACTGTACTTGTAATCTGCAATATAAATAGACAAAATATTTGGAGTGGACGTAGGTCAAAGTACGCCGAACCACTATAAAATCTCTACGTGTTCATATCTTTTTATTTTTTCATTTAATTTCTTCACTTTTTATTCTCTTCTACTTTCTATTGGGTGTTTGTGCCATTTTTTGTTCAAACATTTTGGTACTTTCACAAAGAAACACTTGAACTTGCTGATCGAAGATTTGAAAAGATTCTAAATGGCTATACAATTAACTAGGAGGATTTTTACTGCTGGAAATCAACAAAGGGGCAGCCAGGAGGCGTTCTTAGAAGCTAATCCATAATCTATCTACATAATTGAGATGAGATAGAGGCTACGATGAACGAGATGCAGGAAAGGATGATTGCACGAAATGAGGAAATGATGCAGAACTTCTTTAGAAGAATGGAACAAATGAGGACAACCAGAGTAGCTAAAAACTAGAATCAGGGACTTGAAACGGGAACTAGCATGCCAAGAGATAGAGTGAAATGACCAAGGGCAATCCCCGATCCTACGTCAGGGATCGTACTGATCCCCAACGATTTGGAACCGATCCTTAACGGTTCGGTACCAATCCCCAAGGCCTTGAGAGCATGGCCCAGGTAAAACTTGGAAGGAATGCTTTGCGTTGGTGAACAATGCTGAACATCAGAATCTGAATTGGGATACGAACGTGCTACTAGAAAAGTACATGCCAGATTTTTCCCTATAGAACAGGGGCAGGATGAATTTATGGATCAGAGACTTCGATTGGATGATAACCCTAAGTTTGGGACGACTTGAGGTAAGTTTTGAATCCTTTATCTTGCCTTTTCTTCTCAATAAATGCTTCAACATCACCTCAATGCTCTTACATGTGTATGGTATCCCCAACGGTCTCTAAGCATGCTTTGAATTGGATGAATAAGACAATTATTTAGGATATTTGTACAATATTGACCTCTGACCGCTTATACATCTACAGGATCCTGATCGATTCCTAAGCACACCCTGAGTGGGAAGTTTGAATATGACCTTGATGAAATTAGATGTCTACTAGATGCCCTGACTTAGACCCCATGAGTGATGACCAAATTCGATTACGAAAGACCAAGAATATTGATAACCCTAGGATTTGGTTAGGATTATATAAACCACCCGAACGTGATGACTGAATACTAAACGCTTCAAGTCCACCCGAAAAGGTGGGGCCGGTATGTAAGGTACAAGTTCCCTCGTCGGAGAGCGAGCAGATGGACTTGTATGATATTGATCGCGTTATGTTCCGTCCAGAGAGACGAGATCGTAGTACATGAAGTAAGTAACCTTACCGGAGTGTGAGCAGATGGGCTTACTTGTCATTGAGCCTCCTCGTCGGAGAGCAAGCGGATTGGGCTCAACAAGGGTTCGGATAGACCATGGATTTGATCGCGTTGTATTCCGTCTAGATAAACGGAACTAGAGTGCAAGGAGTAAGTCACCTCTCTAGAGTGCGAGCGGATAGGCTTACTTGTCGATGAGTCCCCTCATCGGAGCGCGAGCAGATTAGGCTTAACAAAGATCGCGTTATGTCCCAATTAGAGTGCAGGGAGGAGGTCACTTCATGGGAGAGTGATTGGATGGGATCACTTGTCGTTAAGTCCCCTCGTCGGAGAGCAGGTGGATTGAGCTTAGCAAGAACCCGGAGAGGCCATATATCGGTACGGAGAGACCGTGAACCTGATTATCGACCCCGAATGATCATCATCCCCGAATGGCTATGGATTTTATAAAAATGATCTTAATGCCTTGTAATTAGAATAAAAGTGACAAATCCCGGATGAACACGGGACGATTTTGATAAGTGATGTAATAACTGCGAATGAGATTGGAATGATGATGGTTTATAGATTACACTTAGACATAGCTTAGATTCTTAGGCTGTAATGGGTTTGGAACGACCAATGATTGATAAGAGAATCCGAAGGAACTGAATGATTCACCAAGATTGAACAAGCCAGAGAGCTCAACCGTTGATGATTAGCATTATATATGTTCTTGAGAAAAGCGCACCTTCCATTCGCAAAGTGCTTTAGGGAGCAAATGTTATCCCGCCTTTTGACCAGGCAGTATACAGACAACTCAACAAGTCAGACTTTGAGGTTATCGAGGCAAGAAGCCTAGAGAGATGACGATGAAGCTCAAAACTCAAGTGCAATCAAGACCGCAAAGTGGAGACAAACCATCCTAAAAATTGCAAAGTTAGAAAATCAGTAAGTGTGGGATAGGTACTGATTCCTCACATAGGGAGTACCGATCCCACAAGCTAAATTTAACTTAAGTGTAGGATAGGTACCGATCCCACATCTAGGGAGTACCGATCCCACGTGCTGAATTTAACTAAGTGTGGGATAGGTACTGATCCCCCACCTAAGGAGTACCAATACCACATGCCAGAATTCGCTAACTGTTTTACCCTATATAGAGTATCAGTACTGATCCCTAAGGGTACATCCAGAGTGGCCCCCACTTCTATGACATTCTTCTCTAGCTACATGGAGCCTGATTCAAGTGTTGTTCTAGAGTTTCTATGCATCATATTGGTAATCTCCATATAAAGCCTAAAGCAGCAGCAACTTTCTGTAGATTCATCGCTTGGGCCAAAAAACACCCAGGCGACTTTGTAAAACAATTTTGGAAACATGAAGCCAACATCAAGGCAAGCTAATATGAAAAGTTGCTAAGTGTCCTTGCCTATATATAGGGATCAACACCGATCATCCCTATAGGGGTCGAACCAATCCCCAACCCTAGAGGACATGGAGTAGAGATTTTTTGGGCGACTTGGTCTTGGCGGCGATATTTTACACGAGAAGTTTCAATGAGATATTTGATCGTTTACCCTTATAAAAAAGGCATGGTTCATTCAAGGGAACTTCTTTCTTCTTCCTTGCCTACACACTACCAGTTTTTCATAACTCCACAGATTTATACAAATCCATGCAACCTATACTTTTAATCTACAATATAAATAAACAAAATCTTTGGAGTGGACGTATACTGAAGTACGCCGAACCACTATAAAGTCATTATATGTTCATTTCTTTATAGTTTTTCATTTAATTTCTTCACTTTTTATTCTCTTCTACTTTCTATTGGGCGTTTGTACCGTTTTTGGTTCAAACAACCATAATGTGGAGAAATTAATTAAATAAGTGATTAATCGAATTAAATTGTGGGATACAATAAAGACAAGTTAATTAATAAAATAGTGAATGAATATAGGATGAGGAGGTAGGATTTTAACAAGAATATGCTAATATGAGGTATTAGCCCAAAACCTAAATTACTAAATCCTTCCACTCCAACCCCTCATTCACTCTCATACTTTTGCACAAACTAAAAGAAAGAAAACTAAGAAGATAGGTTGGCCACAATACTAGTAGGAGGATGGAAATCAAGCTAAAGTAAAGAGTATTCATATCTAAGAAGAACAAAAGGCTTAAATCAAGTTTAAATCAAGTAAAAAGTGAGTAATTCTTTCTCTAGAACCTTCCAAATCCGTACGGGTTAAGATTTTGATGTTTTAATGATAAGGAATAAATAAATGAATGTTAATAATATTTGTTTATGTTTGGAAATTTAAAGATGATGGTTTTTAATGTGCTAAAACTAAAACATGAATCAAACGTTGTGCAAATCACTTGAAATTTTTATATGATGCGTGACAATAATTTAGAGACGAGTTTTTAATTTCATAATTTTCTAAAATTATGTGGAATTATCATGAAATTCTAAGTTAAGAAAAGACATAAATTCAGAAATTAACTATTAAAGTAATTATTTTGGCTAAAAATCTGATAGGAGGCAAAATTCGATAATTCCAACTTTTTGTGAAATTTCGGAAATTTTTCCATGTATTTCGAATTATCATGAATTGTTTAGTAAAGGAAGGAGTTAATTACTAATAAGAAATTTGTTAATTAATTAAGAAGGCAATTAATAAATGCTGAAAAAATAAGTGGAAAAGCTTTGGGGAAGCAATGAGAATTTGACATATATATGGGTTAGATGAAAAGCAATTACTTGGAACGATAATAAAACAGTTTCAAATTTATTACAGAACTTCCATATCTACCAGCAATACCCCCATATATATATTACTAGATCTGGACCAGCCCGTGGCAGAAGAAATGAGTGAATTTCAAAAAAAATAACCATTTTGGATCTTTATTGGGCTTATGAAGTCTAATTAATTTAGAATATTTCTAATTAACTTTAAATATAATCATTATTTTATATAAATTTATAATATAATTTTATATTATGTAATTAATATTATATATGTATGTATGTGTGTGCATGGTAACATAGAGCAATCCACACAAAGTTTAACATGTCCATGTATAAGTGCTGAATTTATACCGCAACAGACATTTTAGCTCCTTTGGTATATACAAATATATCATCCAAATGTGTGCTTATATGCTTTAATTTATGTATACAAAATATTACATATATATATGTACATATATTTTATTTCACATGATATATATGTATATGTGTGTGTGTGTGGAATTTATAAAATATATACATATTTAATTATGTACATTTATATTTAAAATCATTTAAAACTATATTAAAAATTTATCTATTTATTTGGTGTAAAATCCAAAAACAAAATTTAATTTTTTTAAAATAAACGAATAAATTATATACATATAAATATCTTATAAATAATTTAATAATATATATATATCAACCCATAAATGAAATACATATAAATATAAAAATAAATAAATGTATACACAGCTGTAATGCTCACGAATTTTTTTTTTAAATTTTAATTTTAAATATTTATTAAAATTAAATTTCCATATGAAATTAATGGAAAATAAAAAAATTCGAAAGGAAATTTTGAATATTAATATTTTATTAAAAATCTGAATGATATTCTAATATTTTAATATTTATACATATTTTATAATTTAGGAATCAATTTTAAATTCAAATGTTAATCTCTGCAAGTATTTAAATATTTAAATTATATAATAAACCTTTATATCTTTACTTGTCGAAAGTATATCAGGTATAAATTTAATTCTATAGAATTTAAACTATATTTCACATAATATATATGTCGATATTATTAATTTATGAAATTAATTGTTATAAAACATATTTAAATAATATATGTATATATATATTAAAATAATTTTATTTATGTTGAAAGCCTTGTATAATATAAGATTTGATATTTAAATTATGAGACTTATATAATTTAAATACTATATTATTTAAATCAAAATCCAAAATTTCTATGCATGAGTATTAAAAGTATGTATAAGTCATAAAATTTTATTTTATTTAAAATTATATAAGCATATAATCATCCAACCATTTTAAAAGTGATGATATATCGATATGCTAGATTCATCAATTAACTAACAAGATAGTATATGATATATAAATTATCTTAACCTTAATTTATTGTTGTAGATTAGAAAATTACCATATCTCCCAAGCTAGTTAGTACACATTGAAACAAAGAGACTGACTCCTTGAACTAGATTCTAATTCAACAAGGTGTTAGCTTCTGAACTGATGACCATCGGCTATCGGACAACATTTTCTTATTTGATCTTGAGCTTGAAATGCAGGAAGAGATTGGGATGTGTTTCGGCCAGAAATAAAGAGGTTAGAGGCTTCTAAAATGTAGTAAATGAGCCAGAGTTATGGTGCTTTTATAAAGGAGAGATTGGAGATATAAGTTAGGATCAAGATCCACAATTTTCTCTTACCCGTTCTCTTCCTCTTATTCTATCAAAAACCTAGCCTATTTTCCATCATATGGCCGCCCCCGCCTGGTGTATTCATGGTCGAAAATCCACTTTCCCATTTGGGCTTTAAACAGATTTCGAGCCTAAACAATATTTATCACAATTAAATCCAATTTAAATGCATATCGACATTGTATATCGACTAATATATTTACAACTATTATAACTTAGTTAATATTGTTCAATACATCAAATAAAATTCATATTTCATAAATATTAATTAATTTATTAATTTATAACAATTAGAAATTAATTAAATTATTTAGTGAAAGGATTCGACGTTTCCGTTGTATGACTCTTTAGGTGTAAATTCGGTCAGCGATTAATATAGGAATATTCGAATATTAACGTTGATACGTCACTTAGCAGGTGGTGTGACATTTTGGCCAAATTTATCACTTACTTGGTTTCGGTAAAATCTAACTTTATTTTGTTAAGCGTTATCTAGTTGTGACTATTATTTTCACTAATTCTCATTGTCAAAATTATATTACCTTAGACTTATGGAAGTTGGTAATGGTCAAAATTCTAATATCATTCATATTTAACTATATAATCCAAACACAAAGTCCTTGGTTCAATAATAACAATTATTATTAACCGATGAGACATTCTATCTCTATACCTATATATTCCTACACTATCCAAGAGTGTTATAGAGTAATACAATCAGATAATATGAAGAATTAGATTCTATAGGATACACACATGAATATTTCCTTGGACTAATGCTGGTATGTATTAAAACATCAAGTAGATATCTCATTTATATGTACACAATATCGATACAAAGCAATAAACATGTGTACCACTAGGATAGAACAATATACAATAAATAATCCAAAGAACACAGAGTCAGAATTGCAGCGATAACATATGTGTGTATGTGTGTGTAACAGACTATATGGATACAAAACATCTCAAATGTCAACTGGCTCAATGAATATAATAATTAATCAATATACGACTTAGTATCATATATATACAATGTGTCAAAGTCATGAAATATACTTATAATACCATGGTATACATGGAAATGTATGCATACTATGGATAATATATATATATATATATGTATGTATGTATGTATGTATGTATTTGTATGTATGTATATATATAAAAATGTGTGTGTGTGCAAATGTATGATGGAATATACCTATAATACCATGGATAATCATCAATGCATCACAACGCTTAAATATCACAAAACTATGTATAAAGATGTCATCACCCTTATGGAAGCACAACAACTCAAAAATCAAAGAATCGATATAAATAGGTGAATTACACATATCCAAAAATCATTATCTAAATCTAGGAAATATTAGATAATGAGATATCATAAAGTATAGTCAGGCTAGCATGTAGCATTGCCCAAATATATCTCCCAATCTCAATAAATAAAACATCGTCATCCACGTTTAAAAGATAAGATAGGCTACCTATCAGTATAATAAAGATATGAGGATCCACTATACATTGACATCTATCACCGGTATAATCCCATCTTCTCATATATGAACTATTAGAATATATCACGACCGAAAATGACTGCACAACAGACTCGAGGTCCTAAGTAGAGTCATTCATGTATAAACATCAATATATGGGTCATCTAACCTACATCTATCCATAAGTGAGGTGTAGCAATAGTAAACGCCAAACTACTACTCCATCAGTTCCATAAGGAAGACCGATAGCACAAACCAAGCTCTAGAGACATGAGATCTCTAAGGTCTTAGTTACTTTCATAGGATTGTAACATGTATTCACCAGTGTACTTGTCGACAGGAGAACTTAATAGTCACGACTCAACTCTAGCCCCTATAGATAATGGATTGCTAGCCTATGTGACATAGGCGCAAATGCATGAAGCTATATAAATAAATAAAAGGTGTCGTAGATCTGGAGCGCGACCCCACGTTCTAGCCATTTGGTTCTCTCCAATGATAATAAAAGGAGTACATCATAATAGTGGCATATAGATACAATACATATAAACACAGAGTCAGGCTCATCGTTATACATGTAGCCATACTCGTTGAATATAGGCATGAAGCAATACTTGCCACTTCTGTATCACCTCACACTCATAGCACTATTCCCTTCACATGAGTGTAATATGCTTACAATGAATAATCGAATAAATATCACAACAGCGTCCCATACCACTATGTGGTACTCAAACGTTTACTCTTGGTTATAATCTACATTCAATCTAAATAATATTCTATATAAAGAATCCAAGGAATAACCAAAGAAATATTACCGAAAGTCCCATACCAGATGATATTATAACTCCTTTTATTCTAATTTCTCATCGCACAAAATTAAATATCATGAAATCATATCAAGGATGTCATCACCATATCATCTTAAATCAATAATCAAATCCATCTCAATGGTGAATCACTCATAACATTGAAATCATGATAGAGAAGATGAGAAATCAGAAACTTAGAAATCATGCATAAATATATCAAGAGCATACGTTAATAATTCATAAGTAATTATATATTAAGGAAATGCACTTTAAAAATACCAAATACTAATTAAAAAATATTTCATATTTTCCATAATCTATATTCTCTGAATAATTAATTAAACCAAATATAATATTTACTTTTCAATAAGCTATTAATTTCTAAACCTTTTATAAATTCAAATATTAATTTATCACTCGCCAATAATCCATAATCCTAGAAAACTCCTTTCCTTCTTTTGAACCTCCAAATAACTTATAAAACTAAATATTACTCATAGCATTCATTTCATAGTTTTCGTGCTTAAATAATGTTGTTAAATAATTTTATATCATCCAAATCCTTTTAATACATTCCAAATCAATACTATGTTCTTTCCATAACTATTATTATACGCAAAATCTCATAAAATATACTTTGAAAATTATAAAATATCATTGGAAAGTCATATTATATACTTGGAATTTATAGAATTTATATTACTTATATAATAATCTTATATTAATTAAATTTTATTCAATTAATTTTAATTAATTAATTCTTTAATCAATTTTATGTTACTTTAGTATAACACCTATATAGAATATTTATTATTATATTATAACACATATATCATATATATGTGCATATCATTTGATTAATTATAATTAGTTTAGTTAATTAAAGAATATTAATTAAATTATATTAATTTTGAAATTCATTATATATACATATGTATACTTATGTTATTTTAACATTTAAAACAACATAACATGTATCATAATATACACTACATGTATATATTTATTAACTAATTAACTTATTTAATTAATATATTTTATTAACTTTATTAATAAAATTTTAAATTTAGAAATTAATTTATACTAATTTTCAAACATTTGAAATTTTTTATTATACTATAACTTTATAATATGTTCATATCTTATTTTAAATTTAAAATCTTATATTTTTAATTTTCAAACAATTTTGAAAATTAGCATAAGGCTTAATTCAAATCGAGCCTTTTTTATTAGGGGAAACCTTTGGGCTCATATATATGTTCGGGCTAGGCTGGTAGCTAGGTAAGTTAGAGTTCTTGATTATCCAAACCTAATCCTTTGGCACTACCTTTCTAGATACCCTACTATCCAGGACATGAGCTTAATTAGATTGCCCTGGCACAATTAATTTAGACCACATAGGCTATTGGACTTCGATACCATTGTTGGAACAAGGCCTTCACATAGTGGAAGAAATAGGTGAATTTCAATTTTTTTTTACCATTTTGGATCTTCATTGGGCCTATTAAGTCTAATTTATTTAGAACATTTCTAAATTACTTTTAAATAAAATCATTATTTAATTTAATTTATAATATAGTTTTATATTATATAATTAATTTTATATTATAAAATACATGTATCACACACACACGTGTGTGTCCGCGCGCTCGCGTGCATGCATATGTAACATATCAATTTGTGCTAGGTTTTAACATGCTCGTGTATAAGTGTTGAGATTTAGACAACGGACATGTTTGCCCCTCTAGTATACATATATATCATCCAAATGTGTGCTTTAATTTATGTATAAAAATATTATATATATATATATATGTATGTATATATAAATCTATATTTTATTTTGAATAATTTATATATATATATGGAATTTATAATATATATAATTATGTATATGTATATTTAAAACCATTTAAAATTATATTAAAATTATACCAATTTATTCTGCTATAAAATCTAAAAACAAATTTTTTCAAATAAACGTACATAAGACATATATGTATATGTGTATATATATATATATATATATATATATATATATATATATATATCTTATAAATAAATTTTATATATATCTATATATAAACACATAAATGAAATACATATAAAATATAAAAAAAAAAATGTGTACACATCCGATAATGCTTACGGCTAAATTGTTTTTTTAATTTTAAATATTTATTAAAATTAATTTCTCATACGAAAATTAATAAAAATAAATACAATTATTTTTTAAAGATAATTTTGAATTTTAGTATTTCAGTAAAAATATGGTTGATATTTTAATATTTAAATATATTTTTTATAATTTAGAAATCAATTTTAAATTCAAATATTAATTTCTGCAAGTATTTAAGTATTTAAATTATATAAAGAATTTTTTTTACATGCCTAAAGTATACTAGGTATAAATTTAATTTTGTAAAATTTAAAACAAATTTTATATAATATATATCGATATTATTAATTTATGGAATTAATTGATTTAAATAATATTAAAATTTTACATATATATATATTAAAAATATTTTATTATGTCTAAAGTATTTTAAGTATAAAATTTTAAAACCATATTTTATAGAATATAAGATTTGATATTTAAATTATGAGATTTATATAATTTAAAATTTATATATTAAATTAATTTAAATCGAACATCAATTTTTTTATGCCATGAGTATTAAAAGTAAGTACATGTCATAATTTTTTTTATTTTAAATTATATAAGCCTATAATCATACAACCATTCTAAATATGATGATATATCAATAAATTAGATTCGTCACCTAACTAACAAGACAATATATAATATATAAATGATCTAAACATTAATTTATTATTGTAGATCAGAAAATTACCTCATCTCCAAAGCTAATTAGTATGTTGAAATGTAGAGATTGACTCATTGAACTAGATTCCACTTCGGTAAGGTTCTAGCTCCTGAACCGATACCGGCTATCTTATAACATTTGTTTCTATTTGATCTCGAGCTTGAAAAGAAGGAGGAGACAGGGATGTATTTCGACTAATAATAGAGAGGGCGGAGGCTTCCAAAAAGTGGCAAATGAAACAGGGTTGTGATGCTTTTGTAGAGGAGAGATTCGAGAGATAAGTTAGGATCAAGATCCACATTTCTATCTTACCTATTCTCTTCCTCTTATCCTGTTAAAACCCTAGCCTATTTTCCATCATATGGCTTCCCCTACCTAGTCTATTCATAGCCAAAAATCCCCTTGTCATTTGGGCTTCGAACTCTTGTTGAGACTGAACAATATTTAACACGTTTAAATCCAATTTAAACGTGTACTAATTTTGTATATCGATAAATATATTTACAACTATTATAAACGTATTTAATATTGTTCAACGCATCAAACAAAATTTAATATTTTATAAATATTAATTAATTTATAGCAATTACAAATTAATTAATTTATTTGGTCAAAGGAGTATGCAACATTTTGGTTGTGTGATTCTTTAGGTGTAAATTCAGTCATCGATTAAATTGCACTATTCGAATATTAACGTTCACATGTCACTTAGCAAGTGATGTGATATTTTGGTCAAATTTATTGCTTACTTGGTTTTGATAAAACCCAATTTTACTTTGTTAAGTGTTGTGACTATTATTTACACCAATTCTCTTCATAAAAACTATATCACTTTGGACTTATGGAATTTGCTAATGGCCAAAATTTCAATATCATCCATGTTCAACTCTATATTCCAAGCACAAAGTCCTTGGTTCAATAATAACAATTATTATTAACCAAACTACTCTAGCCAAAGATTTTGGCTTTGAGTTGACTTTGGTTGATCGTGGTATTATACCTATATAACTAAGGAGACCAATCTTACCTTGAATAGTGTTTCACTTCCAATACTTACACTCGACTCGACTATAGTCACTCGATGGATGTCGTGCCATGATTTAACTATAATCAAAGTGGTCATATTGAAGATCGATGGTATTCTCTAATCGAGAGAACCATGCAAATTAATCGCATCAATATTTTTTGTTTGATTTTAGTTATGTTAACCAATACAAACCATCGAGTGGGTCACTCTATAGTTACCCAATAACTATTAATATATAACCCTTTGGTTCCCCAGAAGTCATGAGTAATACACAACGCAACTCTTGGGGAGCGTTACACACTGTAGTCTTAAGGGATGCATCGATATCTAGTCTTGTTGAACCTTGAGTAGGAATGTTTAAAATGAGATGTTTATGTTATTGAAATACAATACCCATGATTACAACCATTTCTAATTACTATCACAAACACACCATTTATGGATTTTATATTAAATATATTTTAATTAAACATTTAATTTATTTATAACACATTATAACAAATATATAATAGCAAGAAAAACCCATTATTACGAATGGGAATTGATTACAAAGTCAATAATTTACAATAAATTACAGAATTTGTGATGGCCTGGATTTTCGACCTCCGAAAATCAACATCAATACGTCAACTGTATTACATGCCTAACAATCGAATGCCCGAAATACCAGATCGTTAGGGAAAAGAAGAAAGAGGTGGAAGAAGAAAATAGAAATAACAACATAGAATCTGACAATTGCAGTGGAACAATATATAATAGATAACAACTGGTCTTTATACAAAAAGAACTATAACTGTTTTTATACATTACACCATTAGAGTACAACACATCAATAAAACAACACTTGGACAGTTATAATAACTTGTCCTCACAAAAGCTGAATATACCAGCTACAATACACAACATAATATAAATCATATACGAGTAATACGTCTTCGCCATCCAGCTCATCTCCTGAGCTCCATAGCATCCTATCTTGAATCTGTAATACTCAGTCTGACCCGTGCATTATAATAAAATAACACCCGAGTCAGCGTGGAAAACCAGCATGAGAAAACACACTCAATTTTGGATTACTAAAGTTTCCAAAATCCTTTGAAAATCAAAGGTATCTCTTAAGACCATGCCACACATAAATACAACGGGTTCTTACCTTACGATAGCCAAAAAAAATTATATCAAATCCTGTGATATTATAATAGTGTCGAAGTATAAATACTTATTAAGTAGCTGAAATTGTTACATTAATTAAATTCCAGCATATTAGGTTCAACAACCAAAAGCATAAAGGCACGTATTGGAGAATGGATTACATACAAATGACTAGGTATTGGGGTATCACCTATCACGGCACACGTCTAGAATAGCACACCGAGAACCACGGCAGGATCCTCTGCAACACAAGACCGAACTATCCCTAACTTGGATAGACCGAATATGCTATCACCTCGGGCGTTCCCACTCTTTCTGAGCTCCTTCCATGTATCATAGTAATAATATCCTAGGGTATCTAGATAGGTGATAAACATACCTAATTGGGTGTTACCCACTTAGCCTTTCTGCATCTTCCTTGCTTTTCAGTCATTCCCACTTGATGAGGCTAGAGCCTACGATTACCTTTTGAAGGAATTTTCACTTAGAATGCTTATTGTCCTTCAATGAAAATTATTGATAACATTCATCCATACAAGTCCGTTCTGGGTCCGAACGGCACCGAAGGCACTATTCCTACTACATCCATTTTGTAAAAATCCTCAGGATTAGTAGTGATTAGCCCTTGCACTTCACTACTCCATCTTCGACCCCGTGCTCTTGTTTCCCTTTCAAAAACGTATACGTTGGATCGAAGTGGTTTTCGGATAACTTATCCAATCCCGGTCTCTCCGAAACTACAATCGATATTTCCAGTAAACTCAACCCTGGTTCTTTAGGAAATAAACAGACGAAATAAGATCTGAGATCACCTTCAAACCATTAGTGGACAGATTTCCTTATCATCGTCCTAGAAGAACGAAACAAGTTTATACGTACAGTATTGCACCTCGAACGGTAACTGCACCATATAATCCTCGTATTTCTCCTTGATATTCCCAAAGTTATATTTTGGGTCGAGAATTGATAGTCAGTTATTTAACTATCAAATAAACAATCATTCAACCAAATATTTTCCTTTTCCATTGAAAACACTAAATCTCTTTTAATTTAATTTTAATAATTTAAATCTCTTTATCCGAAATATATACTTATCTTATCGAATTTAGTATATTCGCGAAACTATTCTTTCAAAAATATTCGAAAAAACCCCTTTAAAATAATAATATGGAAAGTACCACTGCGGTATCAAACCATGGATTCATAGCTTAATGGTTACATCTCTATCCCGGTGAAATCCAAGACTTAATTACAAGCACTCACTGCCTCTGATTTCACCATGCGAGTATACCGTTACTTCCCGAAAACTTAATTTAATAATTTTCAAATAATACTTATGAAATTTCTATAATTTTTTCCGAGTTAAACTCTAGGTAAACTACTTTTTATATAAAGCTTATTATATAAAATATTGGTATTGAATAGTTTATCCTTTGAAAACAATAATAATGATTAATTCTTAAATAAAATTGACTTACTATAGACAAGCTGAACTAATATTAAAATATATTTTAAACAATTTTTAAAACAACTGAAAAATTAATTTTTTTATGAAATATTCTTTATACACTTTTTAAAACTACCCAATTAACAAACTAAAATCCTTCCGTTTTAAACAAACTCAATTCCTTGATAAAAATATATTCCCAATTCCAATATAACCAGTCTATCATTTTTAAATCTCTTTCGATTTATCCCCAATTTAATTTACGTCCCAATTCCGTAAATTCCTTCTCCACATTTCTTAAAATAATCTACCGTTTATTTCTAAACTAATTTACCCATCTCCTTATAAATCCTCACCGTGAATTTATAATTTCAATTTATCCACTGATAATTACTTCACTTTATTTATAAACTATGTTTATAAACTCCGTAGTCTCATTCCCGTTTAAAACGGTTTCACAACACTTGATTGATCTTAAATCAGTTTCTGATTTGAACTTCATTTTTGAATCAATTTCTCCAAAATAACTCAACTGTATTCCAAAACCAACTACATTCCGATTCTACTTCCCTTTTTATAATTAAAATCTTATTTAAGATCTAGACGACAATCCCATATTTTGTTTTCAAAATTCCCTTTTTATTCTTCCAACTATTTAAATCTTGATTTTAAAAGTAAATCCTTTTATACTTAAACAATATCGCTTAAGTTCTACTATTTAAAAATCCTTTTATTTACATCATTCAAAATCTCTATTTTTTTCCATATTCCGAAATTACCAGATAGAGATTTTAAACTCAAGCTATCTATTTTTCCCAAATTTATTTCCTTTAATAAATCATATTTCACTATAAACATTTTTACTTCAAGTTTCCCTTTTTAATTTCTTTCCAAAATTTAAACATTTACCATTTGTATTTAAAAATACCAAAATCTAACCAGTAATACCATAGCGTCCAATAAATTCAGTCACGCTATAATCTATCACAGATTATTCAATATATCATATCACCGAATATGAAAAATAAATACAACATATTTGAGGAATCCAGTTGGATCCCTCCAATATGTTTTCCTGCATCCATGGATGTTAATACAATTATAAAAATACGAATCCCACTTCGAGGAGGATATCGCAGTATATATGATCATTTGCTATTATGCGGGGCGCATAGGGTCTCATCCATTGTATATATGCAGGAATATCAATTGCTCCAATATATATACTACTATATATATTATCACATCCATTGATAATAATTTATCCATTCAACCAATCAATCAAAAATTAATTTTAACTATTTAAAATTAATTACAGTAATTCAAAATTGTGTGAGATAAACTCACTTTTGATCTTTAGATTTGCCAACGATCCCACTTAGATTAAATCGAACGCGATCGATTTAACTTTAATTTTTCCGCTATCCAAATTGACTCTAATTAATTTCATAATGAAGCTCACACCATCACCGATCAAATGTTGTTGGTTCCACATAATTTCAACCTCGTACAAGTAATTTATTTAAAACAATAAGTTAATGATATTTTTTTAAAATAATCTATAAACTAAATCACTTTTTTTTTAAAAAGAACCATACCACTGTTAAAATCAAACCTAGCTTCAAATAGAGCTTCTTCCCTAAATTTCCCAAAACTGCTCCCTCCTGGACATGCACACAACAACACAACCCCCAAGCCATGATCGCAGCATCCCACAATGGCATTGCACTGCTCGTCGATTTCTTTACCCGTCCCTCGCCAAAACAATGCATTCGAGTCACCTCCTTAAAACGTGACAGTCACTTCGTGACATGGCCAGGCTAACTCGTGCCTTGCAATAGCCGATCGCACGCCATCAAAATCGTCCCCACTACTTGAGCATCGAGCAGAAACCACTCGCGACCCACCTAGCTCATCCTCGACGAAGATCGACTCCCCCAAAGCATCGTCGTTAGTTCGACGAAGTTAGCCCCTAAAGCCGCTCGACTTCGACCGTTCCCTTAGGCGACTCGCCAATTTTCGAATCACGATTCATCATGCATATTTCTTTTTTTCTACGAGAATGAGATTTGTTCTCGTTTTCCCCCAATTTTTTAAAACTGAAGCTCGATCGAATTCTTTGAACGAGTAGGAAACCTCGATTTTTATTTTGAAAGGAGAGGAAAATCATTCGTGATTTAAAAAAAGGAAAGGGGAACAACTCACGATTTAATTTTTTTTCATCGCTTGGTTGTACTGTTGTGTGTAAAAAGATGCGTGCATGAATATGTAAAGTCATGACCATAGTTGTAAAGGATAGACAGATTTGACTAGAATATATATACATATTAATTAAATTCAAAATGTCTCGGTTTACGCAACTCAAAATGTCGAACCCCTATCGAAACATACCGCTGGGGTTTTATAATCTTATACCCCTATTTTGAACACAATGGAAAAGGTTTCGAGTCCTAATTCGATCGTATGGGGAAGATAGCTTTTTGGACCCACTTATTATATTGAATTTTCGATATAAATTTCAACGCGTCTATATCCCATACGACCGAACAATAACTCCAAACACTACGAAATTTGAAATTCAATAATAATACACTATTACGGATCTAATGAAATTTGTTTCATCGAATTCCGAGACCGTGTCCCATAATAAATGAAAATTTAAACGATATATTTTTAAAACTGAACAAATCACTTTTAAATTCAATGTAAAAGTTTTTATTATCTTCAGTATTGTTCATATAAATTTTATAAGCCTTTAAATTATTATTTTTAAGCTTAAAACTCAAGATTCACTAATTTACCCAATATTCAATTATTAAATTGAATAACTAAATTATTCAATGAATTATTTTATTTGAAATTCAAGTTAAAAATTAACTTTTAAATATTTAAAATCAATTAAATATTCCAATCTCAAACAACCAAAATTCCGGGTCGTTACCGAATTGTCCCTAGGGCATCTCCTAACTCTATCATATATGCATACATGCATGCATACATACATAAACTTATGGTTGCTAATTTGGAGTCAACATGCGATAGCTATGTTTGGGATGAACTCGCGTTAGCAAAGTTAGAGTCAACATGTTATAGCTATGTTTGGGGTTAACTTGCGATAGCTACGTTGGAGTCAACACACGATGGCTATGTAGGAAATGCAGATTATGGATCTTAAGGAAGAATTAACACTAGAGCAGGGGTGAATAGTGTTTAATTAATTTTATGAATCCTTTTGAAATCTTTTCAAATTAAATCCAGACAGATGCAATTCACAAACACAGAAGCAGTCACTAAATCAAACATAGATGTAAATAGTAATTAAAAGCAGTAAAGGACTAGAATTTTATAATGGTTCAAAGTTATCCTACATCCAGTCTCACACAATTTCTTGTGCATATTTCTTTTCAAATATAATATCGACATTACAATCGATTTCCAGGCCACGAGATACACCCTCCTGTCTCCGAGTCCTGGGCAAAACTCTCTTGATTTAACCAGGCTACAAGATCACCTGATTGATTTACAGTCTACAATCACACCCAATTGATTTATGGGCTACAATCATACCGTTTCCAATCACGCTTTGATGGAGAGAGACTCGATACACTTCGATCTTTGATTACAAATGATCCTATAACTCTGAATAGCACCGAATCTTTGAGAGAGAGTAGTAGAGAATCAAACTAGAGATGATCAAGTTCGATTCACTTAGAACTTCGATAGAGTTTTATTAAAGCATTTGAGAGAATATTTGAGTGGAGAAGGAGTGAAGAAATGAAGAAAAACTAACTTAAAATTTGTTGAAAACAATTGATATTTATAGAAGAACAAAGTCATGTCCATTCACTAAGGGTTATGACGAATAGACGCTTCTTTTGAAAATTTGAAATTTTAATTCTACGGTCACAATGTCGACATGGAGGATGAGGGATGTCGACATGCCTATGATAATTTTGAAAATTGATTTTGCTTTAAAATGATTTCTATTCTAAAACTTGTCAAAACAATTTCTAAACTTAGTAAACCATTTTGAATATAGTTTAAACTTATAAAATAGATTTAAAAATATATAATCTATAATATAAAAATAATATCAAGAACTATGTATAAACTTCTATTAAAATATATTTTTTGAGATTTAAAGCTATAATATTAAATCCAGGAGATAGTTTAAAAACAAGAAATGATTTTGAAATTTTAAAATAGTTTTTGAATTAAGGATAAAATATTTAAACAGAGAGATGACTTTTAAAATATAGTTTTTGGAAAAATCTTAAAAATAAATCATTTTGAAAATTTTGTGGATTCCATTCCACTAGAGAAGGTCGTGGGTTCCATCCCACTATTAAAGCGAGAAGGTGGATTCCATTCCATAATTAAAATCCGAATAAAGATTTTAGTGCTATTATGAAGTTTTAATATAAATCTATACTCTATTACTTATCTTGATATCTTGAACTCTTGAACTCTTGATACTCATGAGTCTTCGGTCTTGATTTCTTTAATCTTGAATTCGTCAGCCTTGAATCTCTATATTGTACAATCTTCATTCTCAGTACCTGCATATATATACCCTGCGTATACATATATATCTAGATAAGAATATTAGTATTTATATTTTATAACAAATCCTAAGGCTGTTGTCATCAAAACCATCATCTCAGGAATTAACAGGCTACATTGGGATCAACTAGCGATAACCCATATATGTATCAACTTGTGGTGGCTAGGTTAACGTCAACATGCGATAGGCCTAGGGTGTACCAACTTGTGATAGCTCTGAAGCATTTCAACATGCGATGATTCCTGAACACTCAAATTATGATGGCTTATGAGACTAAACTACGATGATTAGGGAAACATCATTATGCAATAGCCCAGTGTCAACATGCAACAGCCATGTAAAGTAGAAATGAGATGGCAAACAAAGCTAATAAAATGCTACGTGTAAATGAAATTAGAATTGAAATGGTCATGGAAATAATAAGTTAAGAGGAACAACTCGATTGAGGAATGAAACTGAGATTAAGCTTGATTAATCTATGTGATTACAAGTTGAATCATTAGAAATAATGAAATGTGATTACAAGGCCATAGTGGCAACAACATGTCTAAAATATGACAGTATATTCAATAATCCTGATGGAAGGCCTACGTGGCTACTAAATGTCCAAATGTGACATTATATTTGGTAAAGTTGATGGAAGTCCTATGTGAGTACCAAATGTCCAAACGTGACATTATATAGGTAACGTGATGAAAGGCCTATATGGCTACCAAATGTCTAAAATACAACATTATATTTGGTAAGATTGATGGAAGGCCTGGGTGGCTACCAAATGTCCAAAAATGACATTGTATTTGGGAATATCAATTGAAGGCCACAGCGGCAAACCCATGTCTGTTCACGATAATATATGGAAATGATGGTGTAAGGCTTGCATAGCATCCAATTGTCTATTCAGCACAACATGCGAGAACTTTGGTATAAGACCTTTGTGGCAACCTAGTAATCAGTTTATGGTAAGAAGTGAGAGAAATTAAGATAGAATACTTAAGTGTAAATCTTAGGTGTTAAGTACTATTATCGAACTAGTAAGAGTAAGGCCCTAGTGGCAATTAAAAATGAATTGACTACAGAACTAGTCAAACATGTGTGTAAGAAATCTCTCACTTATGATGAATTGATGATTTATGTTTGTTCATGACATGATGTTGTTACATAGTATAACGTAATTGATGATGATTGGAATAGTAAGGGGATAACCTGTTCTCTGCTTTGATGGTGTGGTCTGGATTGTTTGTTTAGGGTAAAGTATTACTCATATTAGGTTTTATGTCTGACCCGTGTTTTTTATTATTTTCCATAAACTTATGGGTACTCATTCAAGTAGGTTGAGTTTATGGCTTAAACATATATCTTTTAAAAAGGTGAATAAATGAGCCGAAGACTAAGTGGGAAGCTTATTTTTGCAAATAAAAGTTATTTAAAAAGTTCCACTTTGTAAAACTGGAATCCATAACAGGTTAAGTGTCCATGTTAGCATCTTCATATGTTAGGCATAGCACTCTATTTATATTTTATTGTATTTACACCCTTGTGAGAGCGAAATGGGTTCATGCCGATGTAAAGACTCATATAAACCATTTTGATAAAATGAAATTATTAGTTGCTCTGCTTACTTAATATTGTGAAAAAATACCATTCTCACTTTGTCACTTGAAAATAATTCTTGTAATGACTAAAGCACCATTGCCGTTTATTTTTGGGTCTTGAAGTGGGGGATGTTATAGAACCGATTATTTTTCCTTCACCAACATCACCATTCTGCAAATCCTCTTCACTGTTAGATAAGTTCAACATGTCGGCAAACCCCTTAGCATAGGTTGTTTGGACCTCTTTATACCGACTTGTTTTAATGTTTGCTGACTGACTCCATTTTTCACAACACTCTTCAATGTTACCCTAGCACCCTCTTCAACGGTTGTTTGCCTTTTCTTCAGTTCCATTCTATTAGAGAGAAAGTTTATTCACTAGAATCAGAAGATAATGAATCTCTTCTGCTTCTTCATTGCATATGAGATTCAACTCATTATTGGGGCTGGGCTAATGCCATCGACTGCTTTTGCATACTCGTCATCAGTTCCATCTGAGTCTTCTGTTTTTCTAGCATCTTTGCATTCATTTCCGACATCATATTTTCCATCTTAGATTTTGTTACAACTATTAGGCGGTAAATTTTCTATCGATTTGAAAATCGTAGAAAAATTATAATCATCATAAAACTACAAGCGCACGACGTACAATTGTAGTACGTATGCGAGTACGAGTCGATCCGTGGGGAATGAATTAAATTTCAATAATAATAAACCAAATTAACCCAAAGTTTAGAAGTGGTTTTGAACTAAGAAAATTATTGAAAAAAATAAACTAGAGCAAAGATGAAGAAAACTATATGGTTAAGGAACAATTTAGAGGCAAAATCCACTTCCAATCATTCATATAAATCAACAAAAAATTCATTTATAATCTCCCATTAACATAAACTAGATCACCTCCCATTTATAATCTTTTTTGAACATGATCTATTTACTATTAATCAGTAACATAGACCATCAAATTTTGATTCTAGTTTGACTTTCATTATCAAAATCAGTTAGGCAAATGATCGAATAATTTATGTCTAAAAAGGAGTTAAGCATAGACTATTTGAGATGTCAACATAGGCTATTAAAATTCACAAAAGATAGAAACATAAACCACCAATCATTCATAATTTCATCAAGCACATAAGGGAGATTACAAATGAAATCATTATGTTAATTTAATATGTTTCATGAGAGATTCATACCCCTAAATTGAAGGGGTTTAGCTACTCATATTTGAAAACATGTTAACATAAAATGATTTCAACATAAACATAAATGAAGATAGGTGTTAATTAAAAGAAGAGAGAACTAACTACTTGCGTAAAATAAATCTAAACTAATCGCATGAATTAAAAAGAGCATAAGATAATAAAAGAGCATAAAAGAAAGAATAAATAACAGTTTGCATGAAAGAAAAAAAATAAGGCTAAGAAGCCATGGAAGAAATTTTTATTTAAGTTTGATTTGTGGCTATAACCTGCATAAAAAATAAGAAGATAGTTACATAAAACATAAGGGGTATTTATACATACTTAAAACCCTAATTCATATTTTAGGCGACTACCTAAAATATCCTTGAGAAAGTGTAACCTCCAAGTAATCATTAGAGAATTAATTAATCCGCACTAACATGTCTTTAATCCTCCATTAACATGTGCATGTGCTTTTAATTATGAACCATATAGTAGTGGGTTCATGGGCTCCTCCATGTTGCATGAATTTATTTATTTTCATTCTTCATTTGCCTTCAACATATGTGCATGCATTCATCTATGAACCCACTTCATATTTTGGCTTCATTTCCTATAAATAAAAATAAAAATGTGCAAATAAATTTTCTCAAATTAAATCATACATAAAATTACCATTTTACCCCCCAAATGAAGATGAATAAATGACGATTTGAATATAATTTAAATTTTGGTTTAAACATGTATAATATCATGCTTATTTATCTAATTAAAAGAAGATTAGATATGGAAGTAAAAATATGCACTTTTACGTGCATATCAAATACCCCCACACTTATCTTTTTATTCATCCTTGAACAAACTAAAATTAGGATAAATCTGTTTTCGTCGGAAACACAATTACATTGAGCATATGCAATAAGGCATTAAACCTCCAAGTGTTCCTGGTAGGATGAGTTTTGTCTCGTGAGGGTTTTTAGCAGATACTACCCATAAAATCCAAATGCAATATGCGAATTCAAAATCAACTACATAATGCAAGTTTCGAAAATATTTACAAATGAGAAATTTACTTTCAAATTGGCATGAGTAAGTTAAATATAAGTTTTGGTAATTATCAGTAAATTTCATTCCTTTTACTCGTCAAAACTTCCAACAAAAATTAAGTTAACATCATAATTAGTCCCAAGTTTGGCTAGTTGTTTCGGTTGATTACATAGTACAACTATGAAATGAATCCTTTAGTTGATTATCAAAGTTTTGCAAAGTGGTATTTTTATTTCTTTTGAATAGCAATTTGAATCAAATAAGTGAAGATAATTCTAGGATTTCAATTTCTTTCTCTCTCTCTCTCTCTCTCTCTCTCTCTCTCTTTTGAAAATTATGAACATTATTATTATTTACATACCTAACTCATATAAACTAATGCCATGTATACCGATCATGCACTGCCTTTCGGTCTTACGTAAGAAGAGTATAGAGCGTGGTGAGTGTACACACTTGTGTATGAACACATGACTCTAGATGGTTATTTTTATTAGATCTATTTACATACACCTAACTCAGATAAACTTAGGCCGGATATACCGATCATGCACTACCATTTGGGCTTACGTGAGAAGGGTACAGAGCATGGCGAGTGTATACACTTATGTGTAAACACCTGACTCTATGCGTTTCTTATTTTTATAAAAGCTCTTTTCATGAAAGAGAGAGTTTTGCAAAATCATTTTAGCACCACTTAATATAAAAGATCAAAAATGTTATCGCCATTACTTCAAATCAACCACTCTTTTAAACATAGATTACAATCAGGGCATACTTCATAATTATCGCCTATGAACCTTCCTACATACTAGTTAAACCATAGTTACTTATAATCAAACTTTTTTTCATTTTCGTTGAGACAAATAAATTTTCAAAAATTTCAATTTAGTAACAAAAAACATATACTTATATCCTATAGTGTTTCTTCAAAAGTAAATCAATATGCTAAAAAAATTGTTTTGGATTTTTTTTGGTTTTGGAAAGAAAATGCAAAACATAAACCATGAAAAATCAAAAATGAACATGAGACGCCCCGCACTTAATTTTGATTGTGTCCTCACAGTTAATGCATGATATAATGAGTGTAACGGGGAAAAATATATACATATTTACAAGAGAGGGTTCATAATTCTTACTAAACGTAGTGTGGCTCATGAAGAGTCTTGAGCTCCTCCTCTCAATCACTCGACAATCCCATGTAATGCTTTAAATGATGACCATTGACTTTAAAAATGGATTCATCCATAGGGTTTTCTATTTCTATGGCACCATGTGGAAAAACTGTACGGACAATGTATGGTCCTGTCCACCTTGATTTTAATTTCCCAGGGAATAAATGAAGTCGGGAGTCATATAAAAGAACTTTTTGGTTTGATGAAAATGTTTTCCTTAGGATCTATTTGTTATGAAAAACTTTTGTTCCTTCTTTGTAAATTTTCTTGTTTTCATATGCGTCGTTCCTAATCTCCTCTAATTCATTGATTTGTAATTTTCTGTTTTCGCCAGATTTTCAAGATCAAAGTTTATGTTCTTAATTGCCCACAATGCTTTATGTTCAAGTTCGACGGGTAAATGGCACGCTTGGTCATTTACTAGCCTAAAAGGACACATCCCAAGATTGGTTTTATACGAAGTTCTGTAAGCCCAAAGCACATCTGTCACTTTTTATGACCAATTCTTTCGATTTTTATTCACTGTTTTCTCCAAAATTTGTTTGATTTGACGATTTGAAACTTTAATTTGACCACAAGTTTGAGGATGATAAGGAGTGGATAACTTGTGGGTTATCGAGTATTTCTTTATCAGAGTTTCAAATAAACGATTACAAAAACGGGTTCCATTATCACTTATTATGGTGCGAGGTGTTCCAAACCTCTAAAAGATGTTTTCTTTTATGAATTTCACAATAAATTTGTGGTCATTTGTTTCACAAGGAATGGCTTCAACCCATTTAGAGACGTAATCAACAACAAGTAGAATGTATAAATTTCCGAAAGAGTTGGGAGCTGGTCCAATGAAATCAATACCCCAAACATCAAAGATTTCGATTGTAAGAATGGGGTTCAAAGACATCATATTTCATTAAGAGATTCTTCCTAACATTTGGTAGCGATCACAAGTTTTACAAATCTCAAATGCATCTTTAAAAAGCGTAGGCCGGTAAATACCATATTGAAGCACTTTCGTGGTGTTCTTCGAACCGAAGTGACCACCACAAGCTTGGTTATGACAAAACAAAAGAATACTTTTGATTTCATAATCTGGAAAGCAATGTCGAATGATTTGGTTGGAACAACACTTAAACACATAAGGATCATCCCAATAAAGTACTTGACTTGGGAAAGAAATTTATATTTATCTTCTTACGACCAAATAAAGGAATCTCCTTACCATGGATCGACAAAAACATAAAGGATTTGTTCATCAGGGAAGTTCTTGTTGATCACTAAAGAAGATGGTACATTTGGAAGATGCGACAGATGATCAACAATAACATTGTTGGATCCTTTTTTGTCTTTAATCGTAAGGTCAAATTGTTGGAGTAAAAGGATCCAACGGATCAAATGAGACTTAACATCCTTTTTAGCGAAGAGATACTTGAGAGCAGAATGGTCAATGTAAATAGTAATGTGTGAGCCAATCAAATAAGGTCGGAATTTTTTGAGTGCAAAGACTACCGCTAGAAGCTCTTTTCCAGTGGTCATGTAATTGAGTTGAGCATCGTTTAGAGTTATACTAGCGTAGTAGATAACATGAAGGATTTTGTTGATGCGTTGTCCTAAGACAGCACCTACTACAATGTCAGAAGCCTCATACATTATTTTGATACAAAGATCCCAATTGGGTGAGAAAATGATGGGAGCGGAAAGGAGTTCGTTTTTGAGACGTTCGAAAGCAAAAATATAATCAAAATTTAAGTCGAATAGAATGTCTTTTCCAAGAAGATTCGTCAGAGGTTGAGCAATTTTACCAAAGTCTTTCATAAAGAGTCGATAAAAACCAGCGTGTCTAGGAAATGAACGAATGTCCTTGACATATTTGGGAATGGGTAGATTCACAATTACGTCAACTTTCGCTTTATCTACCTCAATGTCTTTGTTTGAAATGACATGCCCAAGGATAATGCCATGTTTGACCATAAAATGACATTTTTTCCAATTTAGTGTTAAGTGTTTGTCCTTGCATCGTTTAAGAACCAACTCCAGATAGTGTGAGCATTCAGAAAAAGAGTTTCCAATGATGGAAAAATCATCCATAAACACTTCAAGAGAGCGTTCGATCATATTGGAAAAGATGCTGACCATGCATCTTTAGAAAGTACCATGAGCATTGCAAAGGCCAAAATGTGACGAACCAGAATTTCTGGATATTTTAAATCGAAATATTTAATTGATTTTAAATATTGGAAAGTTAGTTTAATTTGAATTTCAAATATCAGTGTTTATTTGGATAATTAAAAAATTGGATTTGATAATTGGAAATTGGTTAAATAGTGAATCTTGGTTTTAAGATGGTTAAAAAAATTTCAAAGGCTTGTAGAATTTTATATTGATAATACTGAAGGTAATAAAACTTTTAAAATTTAATTTAAAAAGTGGTTTATTCAGTTTTGAAAATATATCATTTAAATCGATATTTAAAAATAGCCTTCTAGGGCATAGTCTCGGAATTCGCTGAAACTAGTTCCATTGGATCCGTAATAGTGTAATATTATTATCGGATTTCAAATTTCGTATTGTTTGGAGTTGTCGTGTGATCGTACGGTAGGTAAATGCACTGAAATCTATATCGAAATTTAATGTCCAAAAAGCTATCTTCTCCATACGATCGAGTTAGGCCTCTAAACCTTTTTTAATGCTTTGGAAATAGGGGTATAACATTATAAACGCCTAGCGGCACGCCTCGATAGGATGTTAAGATTTTGAGTTGCGAAAATCGAGACGGTTTCAATTTGAATTTAAATTAAATTTTATATATTCACATACTATAGATAAATTAGACCCGTTTCCTCTCAAAAATAAATAATCAAACATGTTTGACAAAATTTTATTTTATATAACCAAACTTAGAGAAAAAAAGGGATATTGCATGCCGAACAAAATCGAAATCACAAAATAAAAAAATAGCGGCTGAATCAATGTCATTCCTCAAAAATATAATAGATGGCCGATTCAAGGAAGATTTCCAAGCTAAAAAAAGGGGAAGAAAGCGATTATTTCAAAATTCTCGAAGGGGATTGAATGGCGGAACAAGAATTTCGATATCGAATTTGAAAAAGAAAATGTTGAATGAAGTCGTATTCGATCCTACCAAAACATAAAGGAGTCGAAGCCGAATTCTCGGCGTTCCCAAAACGTTCAAGAGGAAAAGTGGAGATTATCTAAATCAAAATCGATTTCGTGTCGATCGATTCTGCGAGGCTCGATCTAGGGCATCAAATGCCGACGAGTTCGATTGGAGTAGCAATGGCGATCGAGGCCGATACCGAGTTTGATGAAAAGGAGGTGGAACTTCCATGCTCAATTTGAAGTGGCTACTCAGGGCTTCGAGCGGTGGCTGGTCGAAGCTGGGGTTCGATAGTGAGGGCAGTATGGTAAATTCTATTTCGGTTTTAATTCTGTGTATATACAAAAAAATGCTGAATCAGCTATGTATATGTATGTATGTATATACACACACATTAAGATTTATACGTTGGAAAGAGATTCTATTTTCATTTAAAATTAAATAAATATATGTATATGTAGAAAAAAACAAAAAATGATACACACACACACACACACTTAAGGGTTAGGAAATAGAAAATTTACAATGGTAATACGGATTATTTTATAGATACATATGTATATATATTTTTGGAATCTATACAAACTATTTTCAAAAGGGTATGTGTTTTCAAAAATAAATATATATATATATATATATACACACACACACCTTTTAGATTTACAGGCTTATTTTAAAAATAATGGATTTGGTGATTAATTTGTTTAATTAACTTATTTAATTATTTTAGCTACTAAGAAATTATTAAAGGAAAGATTAGTTAAAATAAATTATTAGTTAATTAAAATTAACAAATGGTAATTTATAGTTGTATTATTCAAAATGTTAATAAATCTTATAATGTTTATACAAGGTTCAAAATAGTGGAGGAAATAGCTAGTTTGTATCGAATTGAAAATTAAAGGGGCAAGGTGAGTTTATGTCACTCAACTTGGAATCTCTACAATTTATTTTAAGTAGTAAAATTAATTATTGATTGATGTATTGAATTTGATAATTATCATCAGTTGGATGTGGTATATTATATATAGTAGTACATATATATATTGGAGTGATTGATTTATCGCATTATATAGCGGATGAGACCCTATGTGCCCCGCATAATAGTGGATGACCCTATATACCGCGATATTCCACCTTGAAGTGGAATTGGTATTTTACATTGTGCTAACATCTGTGGATGCAAGATTGTTTTAATATTCCATGATATGATTATTTGATAATCTGTGATAGACTATATTGGTAATTGAAATTTATTAAATGCTATGGCTTGGTTGAATATATATTGATTATATTGGAAATTGAATCATTAAATGCTATAACTTGGTTGATTATATATTGGTATTTGAAAGAATGAAAAATATATAAGTTTGGATTTTAATGGAAATAAAAAGGGGAAATTTTTAAGTAAAATCATTTAGTGAATTTGGGTAAATTAATGATTGGATTTGGAAAAAATATATAAAAGTTTGATTTTTAAATTCTATTAAATAAATCTGAATATGGAATTAAAGATAGAGATTTTAAATAAATGAAAATAAAAGAGTTTTGGAGACTTAAGTGATATTGCCTAAAAATTTAAAGGATTTTATTTTCAAATTTATGATTTAAATGTTTGGGAAGAAATTAAAGGATAGAACTTTGAATGAGGAATGAAGTGGGTATTTCAGTTTAAAATAAGATTTTAAATCATAAATATAGAAGTAAATATGGAATTAATGGGTTTTAAAATAAATTAGATAAGTAAAGGAATTTGTTTTTTTAAATGGAGTTGGTTATGAAAATCGATTTAAAAACCAATTAAGTATTTGAAACTGTGATTTAATGGAGGATGAAACCATGGAATTAATAAACTGGGTTTATAAAGTGAAATAAGATATTAGTGAATATTTGAAAGTATGAATTCATGATGGGAATTTATAAAGGAATGGGTAATTTGTTTTAAAATTAAATGATGGTTTATTTTTAAAGGTGTGAAAGAAGAGTGTATTTCCCAGAAAAGCCAAGTACGTTTTCAAAGCAGATTTTTAAGTACAAGTTAAAAGTTTAAAAGTTGTTTTAAAAGAATGTTTTTGAGAAATTATTATTTAAGTTGTTTAAAATTTTAAAGGTAAATGTTTATTAAATTAATTATAGTAGTAATAATTTTAAAGGGGTAATTTGTATTATGATTTGGAAAGATAATTATTAATATTCATATTTTATAAAGTAGTTTTATTTTAAAGATAGTTTGGCTAAAGTTTTTATTTGTAAAACTTGTATAGAATTTCATTACTTTTATTTTAATATTTGTTTTGGCTTAAGTTTTACATGAGAAATCATTATAAATTTCTAACTTGTATTTTAAATAAAGTATATTAAGCAGTTTTTATATCAAATGTTTTAAAGTATATATTTTGGATAAAGTGATTTAAATTATTTTAAATTCTAAGTATTAAGACTTGGTGATTTCAGTGGAAATAAACAATATTTGGAAATTTATTCTACGAAAGAAAAGTGATTTGAAAACAATTTTCAAACAGTTGAAGTGTAGAAAAATAGCTTGTGAAGATATATTGAAATAAATAATTTGGAAAAGTATTTAAAGTTTGGTAGTTGTTTGTGTATGTTATTTGATAGTTAAATAACCGACTATCAATATTGGCTAATGCGTTGATTGTTTTGAAGAGACCGAGATCGGGAGTAATTTCCCAGAAACCACTTCGATCCGATTTGAATGTTTTCATGAGGAAGACAAGAGCTTGGAGTCGAAGATGGAGCAATAAAGTGCAAGGGCTAATCGCTACTAATCCTGAGGGTGATTCCAAAATGGATGTAGTAGGAGTAGTGCCTTCGGTTCCGTTCGGATCCGGAACAGACTTGTATTGATGAATGCTATCAGAACATCATCACGAGGACGATGAGCATTCTAAGTAAATGTGTGCTAGAAAGGTAACGCTTAACCTCAAGCCTCATCAACTGAGAATGGCTAAAACAGGGGAGGTTCACACAAGGCTAAGTGGCTAGCAACCAATTGGGGTAAGGTCATCCCTGTCTAGAGGTCCCTTTTATTCGGCCGTGTGGGCGGTTGCTGATTCCAACCATGGGGTGATCTTATTCGGACTATCCAGTAAGGGGTAGCTCCGGTCTTGTGATGCACGGGATTAGAGTGGATCCTCGGTATGGTGATCTAGACCATGTACTGTGATGGGAGGTACCCCAGTAGCCCTGCCATTGATAGAAATCCATTCTCCTCACGTGTCTTTACGGTTTTGTTTACAGAACCTAGTATGCTGGAATTTAATGAATGTAACAATTTCGGCTATTTGAATAAGCATTTGTATATAGACACTACTGTAATATCAGAGGATTTGATAAGAAATGTTTTGGTTATCATAAGGTAAAAACCCAGCATGTTTATTTATGGTGTGGTCTTATGAGATACCTTTGATTTCAAAAAGGATTTTGAAAACTTTAATAATCCAATTGAGTGTGTTTTCTTGCGCCGTTTTTCCAGACTGACTCAGGTGTTATTTAACTATAATACTTGGGTCAGGCCATGTATTATAGGATACAGGAAAGGATGTCGTGGAGCTAAGGAGTCGAACTGGATGGCGAAACGTATCACACGTAATTGATGTATATTCCGCCGTGTCTGATTAACTGCATGGTCAGTTTGTGAGGACAGGTTAATATAACTGTCCAATTGTGCGCTATAGATTTTGTTGCACTCTGATGATGTAATGTATAAATAGATATAGTTCTTTGTTTAAATATTAGTCATTTATCTATTATATATTGTTTCACTGCGATTGTGAGATTCTGGTATTGGTTTTATTTCTTCTTCTACCTCCTTTTTTAACTCCAATGGTTCAGTTTTTCGACATTCGATTGTTCGACATTTGATACAGTGGACGTACTGATGTCGATTCTCGGGCGACGAAAAATCGGGTCGTTACACAAAGGGCATACGTCGATACGCAAAAGTGCGAAAGGGACACGTGAAAATCATTTTCTCTCGATCTTCGGGAACGATTGAAATTTGGTTATAACCGGAATAACCATCAAGAAGGCAATAGATTTCATGGCCAGCTAAACATTCAAGCATTTGGTCGATAAAAGAAAGAGGGAAGTGATCTTTACGCGTTGCCGCATTTAATTTTCAATAATCAATGAAAACATGCCTGCCCGTTTGAGTACGAGTTGGAATGAGTTTGTTAGAGTCGTTCTTAATAATGGTAAGTCTAGACATCTTTGGCACGACATGAACTGGGGCAACCCATGAACTATCAAAGATTGGTTATATGATTCTGTTATCAGGAAGTTTAAGAATTTCATCTCAATCCGCATCCTTCATTTTTGGATTAAACCTTCTTTGTGCGTCACGAACAGGCTTGGCATCGTCAACTAAGTGGATGCGATGTTGAATAAGAGCGGGACTGATTCCCTTTATATCGTAATTGACCATCCAGTTACCTCTTTGTTTTCCAACAGAATTGGAAGTAAGGAAGCATCTTGATCAAGAGAGAGTTGAAGAGATTTTGACGGAAAACTTTTCGTTGTTACCTAAGTATGCGTACTTAAAGTGATCAGGAAGGGATTTGAGTTCCAACCTCGGAGGTTGCTCAATCAAAGATTTCGGTTAAAGTTCTAATTCCATAGTGAGGGTTCAAATGGAAGCGCGTTTTCATTTTCATTATGCTCGTTTTGAAACAGTTGTTCGTATTCGGTCTCGCGTTCGTTGTTTAGGCCAACTATTTCATTATCAAAATTTTCTTGAATGGAGTTAACTTCCAACGTTTTGTCATGTGGTTTGTTTGATTGATTTTCAAGATTGAAAACGTTAAGATCTAAAGTCATGTTTCCAAAAGAAATTTTCATCAAATCGTTTCGACAATTGATTAGAGCATTTGAAGTATCCAAGAAAAATCGGCATAAAATCAATGGAATTTGACTCATCGAATTGTTCATGAGTTGTGTCTCTAAAATGATGAAATCGATGAAGAATATGAATGATCCAATTTTGATGAGTACGTCCTCGATTTCTCCCATGGGTTTCTTTATCAAACGATCGGCAAATTGAAGAGTTACTTTCATTAGTTTTAGTTCACCCAAGCCATGTTGCTGGTAAACTGAAAAATGAATCAAATAGACACTTACGCCATGTCTAGTAAGCACTTATTAATGGCCTTTTCTCTTATCGTGTACGAGATCATCGGACATCCATGATCTTTGTATTTAACGGGGATTGATTGGGACAAAACTTCGCTAAGTCCGACAGCTAAGAAAACTTTCTTGGGAACATGAGTGTGTCATTTTTGAGTATACAAGTCCTTGAGCAACTTAGCGTAAGTCGGGACTTGTTGAACGATATCAAGAAGTGGGATGTTAACTTTGACTTATTTCAAAATTTGCAACATCTTTTTCATTTGGTCAGAATGTTTCTTGGGTCAAAGGCGATGTGGAAAAGGAACATGATACTCAGTAGGTTGTTCTGCTTAAGTAGAAGAAGAACTTAGATTGGCATTTGATTCAATGTTTGGCTCAAAGTTCTGTTCAGATTCGCTTGTTATTTTTAAAGCGTCAAGAGGATTTTTCCATAAACCGTTTGGATTAACAACTTATTATCGATTTGTTTACCGGAACGTAAAGTCATGAAAGCATTCATTTGGTTTACGTTTGTATTTGAACAATATGGGCTTGATTTGAGTTCGTAGTTTGATTTCTAGGATTCGAAACTGACTGACTTAGGGATGTGTCTTGTTCACGTTCACTCACAGACGTGGCTAATTGACTCATTTGCATTTCAAGTTTTGCAATTGATTGACTTGTATTCTCCATATATGAGGTTAATAAATTTTCAAATTACTGTTTGATTAGATGCTTTGAGTGGTTTCTTTAGCCAAAATTTCATGATTTTTCTCAAGTGAAGCCAATCGTTTATCGTCTTGGAAGCAAAAGATTGTTGCGGTTGATTTTGAGACGGAGGCATAAAATTTTGTTGAAAATGATTAGGTTGAAAGAGAGGAGCATTGTTTGAAAATGCTTGAAAGTTAGGACAAACCAAGTTTGTGTTGGAATTATTTTGGTTCCATGCAAAATTAGGATGATTTCTCCAACCAGGATTGTACGTTGAAGAAAACGGGTCATTTTTAACCTTATTGAAAGCATTGAGCTGTTCTACCGAATTAGGACACCAATCAGCTACGTGATTCGAACCATTGCATTTATAACACATTAGTAGGAAAGCTTAGTTCATTTGGTTGGATAAGAAAATGTTATCGAATTTACTGATCATTACATAGATTTTAGCTTCCAAAGGCAAAGACGATTCTATCGAGTGCGCGCTTGATCGTGAATAAATGAATTTTTCGTTAGAACATTCCCATTGGGATGATTTTTCTGCCAAGTTTTCAAGAAATTTTTAAGCATCGTTGTGATGTTGGGCAAGAAAATTGCCTTGGCACATCGATTCAAGCATGATTCGCGATCTATTTTCAAGTCCATTATATAAGATTTGGCAAAGAGTGCATTTTTGGAAATTATGTTATGGACATTTTATCAAAAGCTCTTTAAACCTTTCAAACTATTTTCCGAAAGGTTCAACACTAAATTGATGAAAATTGGCAATTTCTTTGGATTTTAGTTGTTTTTTCCAAGGGGTAGAACTTTTTTAAGAAAACTTTAACGAATTCTTCCCATGTTTTGATCGAGTTTGATGGTAAGCTGTACAACCATTTTTCAACGTAATCGGTAGGGGAAAATGGAATTGACCGAATTTGATTCCATCATCACATAATTGTTGGAGTTTAATGGTTGCACATACTTGTTCGAATTTCGTTAGGAAATGTATGGGTCATCATGTTCAAAATTGCAAAATTTCGGAAGCGTGGTAATATGATTGGAATGAATTTCAAAATGGTTTCCCATTGGGGTGGGTAAGGTGATGCAAGAAGGAATAGAAACTCTATCAGAAAAGATTCTATTCATGAGAGTTCACGGGGAATTTTTGTTCGCCATTGTTGGAGGGTCGTTCGATCGGGTTGAACGATTCGTTGTTGTGCCATGAGTCTAGGTACTCATGCACAAGAAGAAGTCAAGGAGAGAGAGAAGCGAGAATCGAGTTTAAGAGATTGAAGCAAGGTTTAGGAAATGAAATCAAGTGAAAAATTGTTTTTATATATTTTTTTATAAAAGTTTTTTAAAAGGAAAAGTATTTACCAAAGTGTATTTGTTTTTCAAAAGGGAGATTTGATTTTTGTTTTTTGGATTATCAAATTATTTATATGTTTTTGCTTTTTTTTCTTTTGAATTTTGTTTTTCTTAAAAAAACTAACTTAAGAAAAATGCTTGTCTTTGGATTTTTTGTTTGTTTGATATTTTGGATTTTGAAATTTTGAAATTTTTCTCTTTTTTTAAAGGAATTTTTTTTGGATTTTTGTAAAAAAAACTAGGTTAAGTAAAATGCAAATTTTTTTAACTTTTGAATTTTTTTTTGAATTATTTTTATATATGCATGAAATACAACTAAATGAATAAAATGACTTAATTACAAATTTTCTATCCTTAGTAGCTCTTAACCCAAAATTGTATGGTCAAACTTTGTCTTAGTCCAACAAAATTTTTCTTAGCTAGGTAACAGACAAGAGTTATCGGTGCACCACGAATCACCGAAGCAGTGAACCCGAAGGTTTAAGTCCTTCAGAGAAACAATCACTATAATATTTACAAATCACTGTAATATTAATATATGATTATTGCTCTGTCATAGCCTAGACACCAAAAAGTTAGATTGTCGAAAGAATAGAACTTGTCAAGATATAATTAAGCCCTAGGTGAGCTCGTGACACTCTTAAGTCTAACATCTAATCGTTATTATTAGTCAAATTCTACTATAAAATGCAATTTATGAGCCAAGGAAGGGGTGATAAAATTCTCTACCTTATGTGGATTTAGGTATTTCCCTTAGAAAATAAAAAAAGATGAAATGAATGCAAAACTAAAATTAAACGTGCATCAACAATGCAACTACGAATGAGATCTTGATTTTATTTTTGGATTTTTAAAATGCAAGTAACCATCGATGCAATGAAAATAACAACAAGGGATAAGAGCGTGATAGCAGAGCGTACAGAATTATTAGCAAATTTTTTCTTCAAGAAGTGATTTTTTTAAAGCAAGCAATTTATTTGGCAAGCATAGCGAACTAGCAAATGATTTCTTTTTTTGATTTTCTATTTTTGCGACCTAAAAATTTTGACCAAGATGTAACTTTTTTGTTTTTTGTTTATTTTTCCAAAAACGAAGCTTTACAACAAAGAAACTTAAAAATAAAAAATCAAAACCCACACAACAAACACGCGCGCGGCCCAGTAGCCCGATATCCCAACACTTTAAAATAATTCCCAAACTTGCTGCGTAAAACAAACCATATAAAGAAGAACGCAAACAAAAAAAGATGAAATCTAGTTTCTAGTTAATTCAATAACGTTTTGGATGATTGCGGATAATCGTGTTGGTTCAAGGGTTTTGGTTAGTCGCGATTGTGATTATAGGGTTGTTGTGGAAACAGTTCCATTGGTGGATTAGGGGAATTGCAATGGTTCTGGTGAATTCAGTTTGCAAAAATTGGATGGTTGTTGAGTGTTGTGGGTCAGTTTGGTGTTGATGGAGATAGGAATTTGGAAATGGCTATTATGGGAGGAGGAGCTGCTGTTTGGAGTGGTCAGAGAAGTAATGTAGGGGAGAGGTAGATGAGTTCGATTGTAGGCAGCGGTTGTAGGCAGTTGTTGGAGAAGTACGTAGTGGTTTTGGGTGAAGCGAATGACTAAAGTGCATGTGAATGGTAGTGTATGTCGATGGTGACAGGCTCGAGTTTTGTAGACTGCTGTGTGAGATGATGAACGCTTCTAGTTGTTATTGTTTGGACGTAGAGATTGCAGTAGGTGGTTGACTTTGTATGGAGGCTAATCAGGCAGAGGAAGGAAGAAAAGAGATTGTGAAGTGTGGTTGAGGCTGAATGTGGTTATGGTAGAAATTGGTGGTGTGCAGTTTGGTTTATGGATGTGTAGTGATTTATGTTAAAGCAATTTGAAGTATGGTGCTGGAAGTGAATTGAAGAGTAGATGTTGGACAGAGGGGAAGATGTCACGATAAAGTAGAGATGATGGCAGAAAGAAATTTGTAGTAGTTTTGAGCTGTGTTGTAACGACCCATAAATTTCGATAATTAAAATTTGTTGAATTAATAAAGCTTTGCGATTTAATGTTGCTAGAAATAAAAAAAATTATGATTTAATAATAAGAATATAGTTGGAATGAAATGTAATAGTATTAATTTAAGGTAATATCAAGTTAAGGTAACCTATAATTGCTTTGAATGTGATTCCAATTAAATACAATGATTAAAAGTCATAATTGGTTATAGATCGTAAATTGATTATAATAAGGTGCGTATTAATTGATAATTGGATTTAAAGAGTAATTAATAATGTAAATGTTGATTAATTAATGAAATATTATGCAATAGATTGAATTGGATAAACAATTTGTAATGTGAATTGTTAAAACATTTGTTTGTAAATTATAAACTTACAAATGTTATTAAATGAAGAAATGGTGACAATTGTTATTCGTTACCAGTATAATTAATTAATTACAAATAAATGTAAATAAATGTTACATTAACAGTTAAGAGAATAACTGCGACTTTTGAATGTTATAAAATGAATAGAAATGTTAATTATATTCTTAAGGTAATAATTGATTAAATAAAGGAATGAAACCAAGATAAATTAATTAATTAGGATTTCAAATTTTAATTAATGTGAAAAATGGACAAAATTCAATATAATTGAAATGTAGTAGTTAATACAAATAAAAGATGAAATTTGTAGCATATTAGTGAAATAAGATATAAACAAATGTTTACTATGTTATTTGAGCAATAATTGATTAAATAAAAAGATTGAAATCAAATTAAATCAAATTAAATTATAATTAATTGGATTTAATTACAATTGAAATTGAATGATGTAATTAGTAAAATAATTGACATTGAATTGATATGTAGATTTGTTTTAAATTATTATAAATGTCTAAGCAATCAAAAAGATGAAAATTTGTTAGTTTACAAATATTGAATTAAAAAGTGATTAATTAATTTAATATCAATTTATTTAATTAACGTGAAAATAGCCATTTCGACCACTATCTCGGATTTTGATGAAACTAGTTTCATCGGATCCGTAATGGTAAATTATTGTAGGATTTCAAGTTTCGTATCGATCGGACTTGTCATTTGGCCGTACGGACTCGAAACGTGTATAAATCAATTTAATTAAATTCAACTAAAATCAATTTGAAATAAGCTGATTTTAAGCTAACTTCTTCATACGATGGAATTAGGACTTGAAACCTATTCCACTGGGTTTAAAAATATCGAAAACATCTATTTTGATATATGAGATGACCCATTTTCATTTCGGGAATGAAACGTGCTTTTTGTGTCGTTTATCGTTCAACTTTCAAATCGATTAAGCCCATTCATTCTATTTCTGATTTGCCTATATATAGCCTATTATAAACCCTAGCTATTTCTAATTCCATTTATCCATCTGTACATTTCTATCCGCTTCTCTCTTTCCAATGGCAGACAAACCAATTCCAAATTCAATTGCAAACCAAAATCAAATAGAAAAATCAAAACTCCTCCAAGCCATATCAAATCATATATCGATTCGAAGCTCTCGACGAGCGCAACTCAAATCTACAGTTCGTTTTTGCAATCGGATTCTGGTTTGTCCGGTATTGGCCAAATTAGTCTCGGCCATCCAAATAGGAGGTTGATGATCATCGACCGATTGTCGACTCGTTGGTACTGTTGTGTGGAGAGTCGAGTGCGTAGTCCATCAATGCAGTTTGTGTGGCATTTTCGGGTTGAATCGAGCTGGAAAATTCGATTAGGGTTAGGTCTCTTCAGTGGTGGCTGCTTCTTTGTGTGGGCACAGAGGTTCACGCGAGGCGTGTAGGGGAGTCGTGAGGCTTGGAGGTGGTGGCGGCTGTCCGATTTGTGAGGGTCGGGGTATGCGCGGCTAGCTGTTGCGACGTGTGACTAGAGTAGTTGGTGGCAGTTCGTTAGCTGTAGCATGTTAGGGTTTCGGTTATGTGAGAAGAAGCAATGATGTGGCGTGTGTGGTAACGTGATTATTATTTGTTTTATATATTTTATAATAAAAATCGCTTAATGTTCTAACATACACAACTTTTACATCCGAGATCGGATTTACGCACAGTTTGTTCCATTGGGATCGTATCGAAATTTGGACATTTTGACAATGGTTCGAAAAAATTCTAAGACTGTATGAATTTGGGACCAAAATTGGATTTTAATTCGATTTAAAATCGAAGGAGAATGTTTTAACCCACTCACAATTACTAAACTATCTTATCTTAGTTAAATTTAATCTATGTTGTGATATGAAATTAATTGATTGATGTTTGGTATGTTTAAATTGTCATTCTAGTTAAATTTGACTTTTATTACATTTAATCATCGTTTAATTTAATATTGAATTTAAATTGTCAATTTAATACCTATTATTGATTATCAGTTACCTATTGATGTATATTGATCGATTTGGATGATATTGTGGTGGATGTTTGATTGCTGATATTGGATGACTGGATGTTGTATTTTATATTGTTATAACATTGCAAGTTTCCTATGGGTTGAAATGATACATACCTGAATCATCTATAGATTAGGGAAAAATTGTTATGGGTTGAAATGATAGACTTGAGCGATTTTACGGATTTGTCTTAAGTTCGGGATTGCGGTTTGAAATGATATATAAATGCAAAATTTTAAATGGTGGATTGAAATGATAGATATCTGTATCACTTGACCCTAGGGTAGAAAATTATATACGGATACCGGATTGGTTAAATTAAATGATTTTTAATTCCTTAAAAATTGAATTCAGTTAACTAGCATTTCGAAATAGAAACCGATTTATATAAACTGAATTGATTTAATGAATTATTCAAAGGATTTAAATTTGAAATTTCAAAGTTGAAGTGTCAAATATAAGTGAATTTATTTAACCTATTTTAATTTATTTACATCATTTCACATCTAATTAAATCTATATTTAATCTATTTAAATCATTTAAAAAAACTAATTTAAATCTATTTAAACTATTTTGCTATTTTAAAACTATTTTTAATCCATTTTAAATTATTTTCAAACTATTTATGACTATCGAAACTATTTTTTAAATTTTCAGACTATGTAAAGATGAAGTGTCTATATTTAAATCCTTGATGATGATACAACCTAAGTTGGAATTTGGAATTGATACTTTTTTGTGAATTGACATATTTGAGTAAATATGATTTTGAAAGTGAATATGTTTCGAAAGTGAATATGATTTCGAAAGTGATATGGTTTGAAATCGAATATGATATTTTGATATTAAGCATGAATTGACTTTTGAAATGTAAAAGAACCATCCAGTGTGTAATAAGCGTTTGGTTGTTGAAGAGACCGTTATCGGATATTGTCATCCTCTCTGCCAATATCGAAAACCACTTTAAGAACTGTGTACGTGTTGGAGATTCCAGAAATGAAGTAGGATGGTTTGATGAACGATTCTGTATGAGGTATTTATGTGACCCTGACTCCCGTGAGTCAGCTTGATGTGGCTAAAACAGGAACTATACAGGGCCAAGTGAGGACATTACTTCTATTGGGCGAAAATATGACGAAACTTCGAGGTTCGACCAAAAAACCGTCATTCCTAACCGTCTCAGCTGTTTCTATGTCATTAAGGGATGACGCAGTTTAAGTTCCACGATCGATTGTTAGCAAGTAAAAGTTCGATTTTTTATATTCAGACATGGATGAGCTTCAGGAGATTGGTCAAAGGCATTGATTCATGTCAAAGTTCAGATGTCAAATATTACAGAATGTGCAGTTCAAATCCAATATGAGTCATTAGCATTCACTTAAATATGCAAGGCTGAAGCTCATCTTTGAACTCAATTTCATTTTTTTGGATACCATTTTTGAATTTCAATAGCTGAAAACTGACCGTTCAAGTCAGACATGTCAATCATTCACTCTATTCATTTCACTCGATCGTTCACATCTCCTAATAGTTCGATCGTTCATCGATTACATCTATAACGTCCCATAAATTTTTAATAATTAAAATTGTTAAATTGATAAAATGTTGGTAATTTAATATGAAGAATTTTTTTAATAAATGTTATTTATTTAATTTAGATAATTTTGTTATTTAAAACATAAATTTAGGTGTGGATTAGAATTTCACACATGAGTTAATAGAATATTTTTCGAAAATGTGAATTTTGTCAATATGGTCAAATTTTTACTTTTAAATTTAAAAATTTAAAAGTTTAAAAAATTTGAATTTTATATTTTATTTTGAAAGTAAATAAAATTTTAAGAATACAACTTTTCGTTTCGTTGAAATCTGATTTATAATGTGAAAGTTATGCCTTTTTGACTACTGTGTGTAATTTGCTGTATTTAACAAAATTGTTTACCTTAAATTTTATAAATAATATTTTATTTATTCATGTAATGTTCTAATTTATGTTTTCGGGGTAAAAAATTTTTTTTTTTAATATATTTTGGTTTTAGAACGTTTTAAAAGTGTAATTGACATTTTTCCAGGGTCAGTTGTATTTTGTTTACAATTTCTAATTTCCAACTTCAATTAATTTAAGAAATTCTTTATTTATTTTTATATTTTTCTTAAGAACTTATTTTATTCTTTTATTTTTAAACTTTGGGTTTTATTTTAAAACAAAAGGTTGAATTTTTAATCACCTAAATGTTATAAATATAAACAAATGTCTATAATTTCTATTTTGGTTAAAGTCTAACATTAATTGAAGTTTTAAGTTTTTAATCCTAACTTCCTAATCTTTTATAATAACTGAATATATCCATAACAACGTTTTGTTTCATTTTTTTTTGTTTGTTATTTTTTTTAAAAATGGATTATATACCTTTTAAAATTAAGTAATTAATATTTTACTTATATACATCCATTTAAGTAATAATTTTTTTTGTAAGTGGTAAATGAATAAAAAGGATGTAAGCAAATCATATTTTAATTAAGTAATAAATTTTAAAAATAAATAGTATATAGATAAGCTTTATAAAAAGAACGTTTAATTTGTGCGTTCGTGCCCGTTTTGATTAATTTAGTAGTATAAATAGTATGTATTTAATGAATACTGTTTAAAAGATATATTTTGCTAATATAAGTAACAAATAAATAAGAAAACGTATGAATTTAAATACGTTATTTTCGTTATATTTGGGTGTATGTTTGATTTGATAAATGCGTCTATAGTGCACATTCTTTAAATTATTACCTTAGCTATGAATATAAAAATATATCCGTTGACGTGCATTTCATAGTGGGAAAGAAATAAAATCCCTAGCCATTCAAATCTTTTTAATGCTTGATTGAAATTCGCGTGTAAACATTCCACTTTCCTTTTTCTCTCCTAATTTAATAGAAACGTTATCCAAAAATTTCATAACCGTTCACATTTATTTCATACCATTTCCTCCACTCAATCAACGCAAATTACTCCCTTTGAATATAAAACGTGCCTCATCATTTGCGTGCAAAATATATTCACTTTCCTTTTGCTCATCTGATTTAATAGGAACGTGATCCACAAATTGCTAACCATTCCAAAATCTTAAAATTCCTTGCAACTTTATCATTGATTCTTGCGTTTTAACGCAATCACTTCTGTGTAAATTTTTAACCATTCCTCCACTGTTGAATACTAAGTCACGATCAATAAGATTTATAACCTGCTAAATTTACGTGCTATTCAAAAACAAATTTTAATATTTCTTGCGTTTTTAACCTATGCAATTTACTTCTTTTGAATACAAAGCCACACACTCCTCTGATGTATATAAGATTCGCAATAACTTTCTTTTACATCCCAACACATTCTTTTCCTAATAATTTTAAACGAGTATAAAATGTTTGCCAAATATTTCTTGCAGCTTTCTTTTGCTAAATTCACGCAATCAATACCACTGATAATTAAGCTACTCGCGTGCGTGTTCCTTGCCGTTCAAACAAATTTATTTCTTGCTTTTTAACAAACGCAATTACATAATTCAAACATCACGCAAATTCACTAACCGGTGCAAATTAATTTCTTGCCATTGTTCCCAAATCAACGCAAGTTTTTATTTAGAAAACACGTTTAAAATTGTTATTTCTTGCCTCGACGTCTCCCACAGAAATCTATGCATTTATTTCTCATGCCTTTTCTAGCAAATTTTGCCTAAAATTTTCGCATGCCTTCAATTGGCATTTCTCACTTTATCAATTTGCCTGCGTTTTAAATAAATAAATCAACGTAATTACCTTTCTAAACTCAAACATCACGCACCAAAATTGCTCTACCATTTAAAATTTATTACTTCTTGCGCCTTTTGCCTCATCGTGTATAATTGATAGTGTTAAATTCCATAACCGTTTCAAAATATATAAATTTATTTCCTGCCTATTTCTTTCACCTCTATCTAACGTAAGTTTTCTTTTAAATTAAAACATGTCGCATAGATTTTGCAATTTCCTCTACCGTTTCAAAGAAAAAGGAGATTGCTTGCCTTTTTTTCTTTCTTTTTCTGATAAAATTCAATATCACTACAAAATATTTGCTTCCAAATCTTTCTCACCTTGATTTGAGCCAGCTCATTTTAAAAGCAAACCCATGCAGCATTTCATTTCCGCACCCTCCTATATATATGCATCGCATACAATTTTTTTTTCCTGACTATATTTTTGGACTTCTTCTTCCTCCTTGCGTGTAAGATCTTGCATCAGGTAAATGGCTGCCAATGTTTTCTCTTTCTCTTATTTTTCTTTTCTTTAGTTTTCTTTACTTCCATCTGTTTATTCCACGCCATGCTCAACCTCTCCGCCACCCCTCCTGACCTTGCCTCGCCTCCATATGCAGTGATGGCCAAGCCATGAAAGTGGACATGTCACTTAATATATATAAAAAAAAGAAAAAAACAAAAGAAAGTATTTTTGTTCGTGCACCACTTTTGCCACATATTGCTCTGACAAATGTTAGAAAAGAAAAGGAAAAAAATATAAAATATAATAAATAATGTTATCCCACCTTTTGGTCAAGGCCGGAATATGAACAAATTGGCAAGGAATGATGGATATTGTGATTGGAGATCGATTGGGATCAAGGGTGCAATCGATATCGTCAAAATTTGGTTGGGCTCCGATCAGGACGAAACTGATTGAAGATGATGATAAGGACTAGGAGAGGCTATGTTTCATATTTCAGGTTAATCGGAGTTCGTATGGAGGAGATATGATCGATGCAAGGTAGGAAGAACATGCTGTTCGTATCCATCGGTGCGCAAGGCACGGTTCGTATCGATGCATTTCGCATCGATCAACAGGGGAGGTTCGTATCGATCAGGTGGTCGGTGTTTCGTATCGATCGGCTTCGTATCGATCGGGTGTTGGTTCGACTCGATAGTGTTCGTATCGAACAAAGGCAGAGCAGGGTGAAGGACTTCGAATCGATACTGTTTGTATCGATCAACTTGGACATGGCTCAATGGTTTTATATTGGTCAGATGGGAAGAGGCAGCCTGTCTCGAATCGATACTTTCGTATCGATGGCAGAAGAGTATGGCACTTTCGAATCCATCATAAACGAACAAGGAAGATCCACGAATCAAGGGAGTAACGGTGAAGAATGCTCACGTCTCTAGGAAAAGAAGCATTTAACACGGCAAGAAAGGTGGATCAACCCAGGAATTTCGCGACACGTCATCGATGCGCACGCGCCCCATCGAGTCGAGAGTGATGGATTCGAACGGATGGATTCGAAGACGACAGCCAATGGACAACCCAAATTCGAATCGATCATAACTCAAGATCCATTGATCCAAATGCAACGAAATTTTCACAGCAGCTTGCATACAAGGTAAAGGATGTTCCTGCCAAGTTTCAGCTCGATTGGATCATTTTTTGGTGGATACGAAATCACTTCGTATCGATCACAGATCGAGTCGAAACTTGGTGGGGTCGGTCGCGTGGGCCCACTCACGTGCCAAAAGAAGTCTCCCGAAGTTTGAGCGCGATCTCAGCCCCCTACGCCTATAAATAGAGCCCCGGAGCCTACGGAAAAGGGACCTTTTGGCTATTGGACGTCCAGACTCTGCCGGATTCATTTCTACACTTCAATACAACTGTTATACTTGAAATTCTTCATTATTACTGCTGTAATCATCTGTAACCAGCAAAGATCATCAATAAAAAGAAAAAACTTTGAAGTGGACGTAGGCTGGAGATAGCCGAACCACTATAAATCTTGTGTCTCTATCATTACTTTTGGATTATTACTTATAATTTGCTGTGATCTGTGACTTGCGCTTGGGATATCGCTGATTTATATTCGTACTTTGGTGCTTTCACGGTATTTGGGGTTTGTGACCAATTTTGGCGCAAACACTTTGGTGCTTCCACTGAGAAGGACTTGCACCCGCTACATCGGGTTTGAAGTTCAGATTTGAAGAGTTTGGATTTGAAGATAATGACTAGACAAAATAGTAAAAGACAAAGGGCTGAGAGAAGCCAACAAGGAGGAAGCCAGGAAGCATCCTCCGGAGCTGGAGAAGGGCAAGCTTCCATCTACATCACCAGAGACGAAATGGAAGCTATAAAAAATTCACTGCAAGAGAGGTTGTTGAAGAGTCAACAGGAAATGATGCAGACTTTCTTTGAGCAAATGAGAGCTGCAGGGATGCAGAACTTAGGAACAGCTACAGCGGCTGTGGATGCAGGACAGGGGACTAGGGCTGTGGAACCCAATGGAGGACAGGATACAAAGCCAGAAGGCAATCAGCAAGGGCTTGGGGGCAGGCCCACAGGATCCAACACAGGAGGACCTTTGGAAGGAGTTCAACAGGCCAGAGCAAACGTTGCTGCTAGTGAGCCACATGAAGAATATGTGCCGGAGTTCCCTCGGGGGCATGGGGGGCAAACCCTGATAGACAATACTGGATTAGTGGAGATCATCAGGAAAACCATGCGTGGAGGCTTGACCAATAGAGACTTGGAAGGAGTGAATAGGAGTCCGTTCGCTCAGGAAATAAGGATGGCTCAGAATCCACCTAAGTTTAAGTTACCTAGTGTGGAGGTATACGATGGCAAAGCAGACCCAACCGATCACTTGATGAGGCACACCAGACACATGGAGGTGTTGGGGGCATCGGAGAAAGTGATGGCCCGATGCTTCCCTTTGTGCTTGACGGACTTAGCTGCAATGTGGTTTAGGCAGCTGGGAGAAGGATCTATCAGGACTTGGAGGGAATTGGTGGATAGGTTTTTGGGACAGTTTCGGGTTCATATCAAGGGGCCGAAGAACATGATGACATTGACATCGGTAAAGTAAAGGATGGATGAATCGCTTAGAGCTTTTCTAACTCGATTCAATGCGGCGGTTGCTTCGGTGGATGGCCTGACCCATCGATGGTTTTAATGGCGGCAGTATCGGGAGTCAGGGAGGATTCGGATTTTAAGGTATCTTTGATACGAGACCCACCACTGGATCTCAGGGAATTCTTTCACGAAGTTGAGAGGTTCCTCCGACAAGAGGATGTGTGTGCAGATTTAAAGTTGAAGGAGGTGAATGCAACTGAGGGTGGAGGACCATCCAGCAAAGGTTCGGATAAAGATAAAGGAAAGAGGAAGTTGGACGATGATTCTGGAAAAGCTAGGAAGCGATGGAAGGATCCAAAGTTTTCTACATACACAGGATTGAACGAGACGCCGGAACGGATATACTTGGACACTCGAAATTGTCTTCCCTACCGAAGGCCAGCTAGGAGAGAACCTTCTGAACGAGAGAGGGCATCAGGAAGGCACTGTCTCTTCCATGATTTAGATGGACATGATACCAACAGCTGCATGCACTTAAAGGATATAATTGAGGAGCATGTAAGGAATAGACAGTTGCGACAATATGTCAGAACTCGGTATGCGGCAGTGGAACAGGAGCAACCACCATCTACCTCACACCATGACGATGTGAGGCCCAGGAATGACGGTCGATTGATTATCCATTGACCAGGATAATATGAAATAAGTAACAAGCTACTGGCAAACGGCAAAGTCATTTACACATGTACGGGGACAGAGATAGCCCCTAGGCATGCTCTGAATGATGATAAACTACGATGCTATTGTTTGTGAAATTTGTTTTTTGTTTTGGATTGAACATAGATTTTTCTGGTTTGGTTTTGGAGTTTGGATTGAACTCCTGGTTTTGTTTGCTTTCTGATTTAGATTTTCCTTTGGATGATTGTTTTCGGTTTTTGGACGCTGGTTTGAATTTCTGATTTTCTGGTTTTGATTTGGATTTTGGATTTGGATTGGATTTTGATTGGATTTTTATCTGGTTTTTGATAAACGGTCGTCGGGTATGGATTATGCCTGGCAAGGGGTGAGTCACTTTGCCCGAACGTGGTAAGTTGACTCATTCAGGTCGTCGAGTATGGACTATGCTCGACAAGGGTCCGGAGGGACCAAGATCTGGCCTAGGACTTAGGCCATGTATTATCAATTGTTATATTCAGGTCGTCGAGTATGGACTATGCTCGACAAGGGTTCGGAGTGACCAGGATTCGGCCTAGGATTTAGGCCCCATATTATCGATTACTGTTTCAGGTCATTGAGTATGGACTATGCTCAACAAGGGTCCGAAGAGACCAGGATTCGGCTTAGGACTTAAGCAACGACATTGTACAACGTCCAGGGACATTGGACCACGGTCGTCAAGTGTGGATTGCGCTTGGCAAGAACCCGGAGAGGTTAGCTTAACGCCCAGGGACACTGGACCACGGTCGTCAAGTGTGGATTGCGCTTGGCAAGAATCCGGAGAGGTTAGCTCGACATCCAGGGACACTGGACCACGATCGCCAAGTGTGGATTGCGCTCGGCAAGGGCCCGGAGAGGCTATGGATTTGGATATCGACCCGGAGAGGTCCTGGATTCGGTTATTGGCTATTGGATAAGGATGGATTAAAAGCTCGGTCATCGAGTTCGGACGGACATGGAATTGGCTATGGACTTTGGATATCGGATTTGGAATTTTCAAAACACGCCTTCTTACCACAAGGCATGTTTTAGGGGGCAAATGTTATCCCACCTTTTGGTCAGGGCCGGGATGTCAACAAATTGGCATGGAATGATGGATATTGCGATTGGAGATTGATTGGAATCAAGGCTGCAATCGATATCTCAAAATTTGGTTGGGCTCCGATCAGGACGAAACTGATTGGAGATGATGATAAGGACTAGAAGAGGCTATGTTTCAAATTTCAGGTTAATCGTAATTCGTATGGAGGAGATATGATCGATGCAAGGTAGGAAGAACATGCTGTTCGTATCCATCAGTGCGCAAGGCACGGTTCGTATGGATAAATTTCGCATCGATCAGCAGGGGAGGTTCGTATCGATATGTTTTGTATCGATCAGTTGGTTGGTGTTTCGTATCGATCGGCTTCGTATCGATCAGGTGTTGGTTCGACTCAATAGTGTTCGTATCGATCAAAGGCAGAGTAGGGTGAAGGACTTCGAATCAATACTGTTTGTATCGATCAACATGGACATGACTCAATGGTTTCGTATTGGTCAGATGGGAAGAGGCGGCGTGTCTTGAATCGATACTTTCGTATCGATGGCAGAAGAGTTTGGCACTTTCGAATCCATCAGAAATGAACAAGGAAGATCCACGAATCAAGGGAGTAACGGTGAAGAATGCCCACGTCTCCAGGAAAAGAAGCATTCAACACGGTAAGAAAGGTGGATCAACCCAGGGATTTCGCGACACGTCATCGATGCGCACACGCCCCCATCGAGTCGAGAGTGATGGATTCGAACGGATGGATTCGAAGACAATAGCCAACGGACAATCCAAATTCGAATCGATCATAACTCGAGATCCACTGATCCAAATGCAACGAAATTTTCACAGCAGCTTGCATACAAGGTAAAGGATGTTCCTGCCAAGTTTCAGCTCGATTGGATCATTTTTTGATGGATATGAAATCACTTCGTATCGATCACAGATCGAGTCGAAACTTGGTGGGGCCGGTCGCATGGGCCCACTCACGTGCCAAAAGAAGTCTCCCGAAATTTGAGCGCGATCTCAGCCTCCTACGCCTATAAATAGATCCCAGAGCCTACAGAAAAGGGACCTTTTGGCTATTGGTCGTCCAGACTCTACCGGATTCATTTCTACACTTCAATACAACTATTGTACTCGAAATTCTTCATTATTACTGCTGTAATCATCTGTAACCAGCAAGGATCGTCAATAAAAAGAAAAAACTTTGAAGTGGACGTTGGTCGGAGATAGCCGAACCACTATAAATCTTGTGTCTCTGTCATTACCTTTGGATTATTACTTATAATTTGCTATGATATGTGACTTGTGCTTGGGATATCACTGATTTATATTCATACTTTGGTGCTTTCATGGTATTTGGGGTTTGTGACCAATTTTGGCGCAAACAAATAAATAAAATAAGTGCATGCGCACCTGCACAAAATGATAACACGGCCCTTATGTCCAAAATATTCCACTGCTTGAATACTTGCGCATCCAGAATCTGGTCAGTGCCGAGCATGTGAGGTGTAGTTGGAGTTATGTGGTGAAGTGGTCGAGCAATTTTGTCAAATCATCCTTTTATCTTAAATCTCGTTCCAATTTTGATTTATTTAAAAATTTGCTTTGTCCGTTATTGAATTCGCGTACTCGGTTTATTTATTTATCTTGTTTCAAGATCAAAATCGGTTTGTCTCATCTTTCAATATTTGATCGTGCTTTCTATACGCTATTTCCAATGTGGTTATCCTAGTTTTGAGTCTAATCTTCAGCACTATAGAGGTGAATATTTCTCACACGACAAACGTACTTATAGATCTGTAAATTATTAACAAGTGAAATTGTAGAATGATTTTATTTTATATTTTACCTATGATAAATTTATGATGTTCAAAAACCTCGTTATTAAATTTACCCATCATCAGTTATATTTTATACTATTATATTACCGTTTATCACGGCAAGTTCCCTGTAGAATAGAAATCGTTACGGGCTGAAATGATAGGCCTGAACGATATTGTTTATTTATTTATTTATTTATTTATTTATTTATTTAACTTGGGATTGCGGGTTTGAAATGATAGAACCTGGGTTTTTCTTTGTAAATTACGGATTGAAATGATATATTATCTGTATCACTTGACCTAGGTTAGAAAATGTTATACAGACCCAAGGTTATTATATATATACATATATATTTCTGGAAATTGTAAGTATTTTAAATATATATTTTAATATTTTGATTTAAATTGAGTTAAAGTATTTGTTGGTAGTCTTATACAAGTTAAATGTATAAATAAATAAATAGTAAGTTGGAATTTGAAGTAATAAATTCATTTTGGAAATTTTGATGGAATTCAAGCTAAGTATGTAAATGTAATAAATTTTGATGTAAATTGGAATTTAAATAAATTAATAAGGTGTTATTGAATTTTCTATGAATTTAATAGTTAAATAAATAAATACTTAAACATAAAATTTGAAATATATCTTAATTTAGAAATGGAAGTTTGGTTTAAGAATAAAAGGTAAGTTAATAAATAAAGAGGAAATTTAGCTATATTTTGAAATGATAATTCAACTAAATGGTTAAGAAGATTTTGAATATAGAAAAATATAGAAATTTGGGCATTTAACTTTAATAAGTAAAGCCTTGAGAGGTTGATATTTATTAGTGGAATATACTTCATAAAAATCATAAATTTTTGGGTAGATTTAAATGGCTATTTCAAATGGATAATATGTTTTTAAGTTAATTTAGTTTAAAATTTAAGTTTAATTATTGATGAATTTATATTGAAGTCTAAAAAAAATAATTAACTTAAAACTGTTGTAAGGGATATTACCGCACTTTGTAAGTGCCGTAGTTGATGCAAATGAACTAAAAGCTAAAAATTAATTAAGGGCTATTGTAGTACTTGGTAAGTGCTGTGGTCACGAAATTTAAAATTAAACCCAAATAAATAAAAAGGTTACAGTAGCACTTGTTAAGTGTTGCAGTGGCTGAAATTGAGATTTTTGGATATTCGATTCGTAAATATAATAACTTCACTTTTAAAAGTTAAAATGAAGTATTTTGATTTAATATTAACTATTTTGGAATTTATAACCACGGGTGTTAATAACGTTGGTTGTTAAAGAGACCAGGATCAGATATGGGAATACTCTCTGTCGATACCGAAAACCACTTTAACAACCGTGTACGCGGTGGAGATTCCAGAATGAAGTAGGATGGTGGCGGCGTTTCCTTTGAGGTAAATACGTGGACCCAACTCCCGTGAGTTGGCATAAGGTGGCTAAAACAGGAGCGATCGACGGGTTAATTGAGGTAGCACCTTTGATCGGACACATCCCTTCGATATTATACTTTGACTTTTGGATTGATTCGGTGGCCACTTTTGATTTTTGATTTTGGGGGTGTTGTTCAAGGTGGGCGGTAGTAGCTGCTACGCTTTACCACCGACCTGGAAGCGTAATTGGTATATTTACCCTGGCATTGCCTAGTTGTGCCATGTCATCTACCCTAGCGCGCCTTGTACGAGTTTCTATTTGTGTCGTACCTATGAAGTATCCTCTGGTAGCCTCTCGATCAGGAAGTATTACGGTACTGTATAGACTATTGACATTATTTCGTGTTAAGGTGGAAAATGTAAATCCTTAACGCTATTTAAAAGTAAGTTTATTTTACAAATAGACACTATTATAATAGCCAAATATTACTACATAGTAAATAGTTTAACGAATCCTTAGAGGATGGGCGGTCCCAAGCATCCTTTAAGTTACTTGTCTTTATATTACAGTTCACTTGAATTAGCTTACACTGTATAAGTATGTATGTCCTGACTCGAGTGTTTATGTTTATTTTATGCTCGGGTCGGCCTGAGTTTCAGTTCGAACCTCTTTCTCCGGAGCTAGGACTTCTGAAGATTAACCTTTCAAGCCGCTGTCAAGTTTGTGTTTAGTTCTTATTTTAGCTTTTGTAATCGAGATAATTGAATTTTGATATTTTCTGTGGTTGACTCAAACTATATTTGGTTTTAAAGACTATGTAAAAATTTCTTATTTTGAGACTATTGATAGTGGCTTCATGAACCACTAAGTTATTTTAATTCCACTGCGAGTATTCTGATATCTGTGTCTATGATTCTTTGATTATTTATTTACTGTATATTCTAAGATTTGCCAAATTTTGTTTACAACGCGGTATTATGAACAATTCAAGCCTGACATGTGTGGATGTGAATGGTTGAAAATATCGGGTCGTTACAACATCCTTACCGATCATTTCTGAACTCAGTATCGATCGTTCACAATTGTGCATGTTCAATGATCGTTCTCCACAACCTTCTATACTAATCGTTATATCAACGCCATCAATCGATCGTCCCAATTTACCCTTTCCATCTTAAAAGCTCCAACTCCAAAACATTTCCGATCATTCATAGATAATTGTTAAACACCCAAGCTTCAATGTCACTCCATAACGATCGGTATATCGTCATCATTATCCACCCCTAATTCGTCTAAATTTAAGATTTTGCCGATCATCCAAGAACGATCGTAGCACATTGGTTTGCATCATTTCCTTTACTCTATAATTTCATCTTTCACAACTCGCATCCTCTCCAACATGATTCATATCGAACAACTTCCCCAACTAAGCTAACCTACACGAGATTATCAACACTAGACGTCCTGTACTCAAATTACAAAATATGTACGACTGCTAAATTGGAGTTAAGAGAAGAGAGATGGATTCAAATTCGAAGATAAGTTAAGGCCTGGAGGAACTGGAATGGTGGTGATTCGTGAGGAGGAATTGTTCTAGAAAGTCCTATCAATCTTGGATCAGTAAGGAAGGGAGATGGAACGAATCATGTTTTTCTCTTTTAATCCCACAAGGAAACGATGCGAAATGAATGAAGGATGTAAAGAAAATAACCAAGTTTAGGGGCTTATATACGAAGAGCATTTGCGGATCGTTCCCTACCTAATTTGAAGCCACGATCGGTTAAGTTGTGTGCTCTATACCGATCGTTCCACTCAGGCTTAGTGTCGATCGTTTTGAAACATCTATGAGTGATCGAATAAACAAACTAAAAAGAAAAACAATCGGTAAAGAGCATTTTTCCATAGAAATGTTTATGTAAATAAAAATAATGATCAACAGAGATCGTTTATGAAAATTTCAAAACTTGACAATGACCCGTGAGACTGTAACCATGATCGGGATTCGGGTACAAACACATATACGCGCTGGTATATGCTTTAAAGTTTGATTCTTCCAAATCAACAGAAATTGAATGTTCACCTAAAATCGACCAAACAAAAATTAAAACCAAGTTGTTGAAGTTTAGAAATTTCCAGAAACAAAACAAGATGATCATCAACAAGTGGTGATCTCGTATTTATACTATTGAAAATCGACCAATCGTCATGACGAATAAGGAAGTTACGACCCTCAACAAGAAAACAATTTGATGGAAGGATAACGACCATTTAATAAACCGGATGGATTTCCTTTTGACGATTCTGTCTTGCAATGATTCAAGGCATGCCATGTTCACAACAAGACGTACTTTACCAGGCAAATGTTATCCCGCTTTTTGGTAAGGCCGTGATATCATCAATTTGGCTTGGAACAAATGGTTACAAGCTTTAAGAATCGATTATATACGACACTGTGGACAATGGTCGGGAAAATCTAAACCGGGTCCCAATCAAGGTACAATCGGTATGGAGTGGCTGGCATATTTCCATGAAGTTACGATTCAATTTTCAAGACGATCGGAGTTCATACGCTCGAACTACGGACAAGGCAAAGATTTATACGGATCGATCGGGAACGATCCATAAAACAGCTCGAATAAGCGAAGATCGATCGATATCTCAAAATCCATAAGGCCAATCCACTTAAAACTTTCAGAGCATCAATATATTGAAGATTGAAGCCCACAAAAATGATCGCAGGTTAAAACCTTGAGATACAAAGAAGGCCGACCGTTTTTGTCGATCCTTCATAACGATTAGTGTAGCTCAATGAACATTTCAAATGCAACAAGGCATATCTCACAATCTACAACTCCATACGACTTCATATTTTTGGGGAAAGTTATGGAGGCGCATGAGACCCCCCCTCCCCCCAAAAAAAAAAGATTGCACATCATTTGGAGACAAAAATGAAGATTGACATAACTATGCCAATCGTTCTTAAACATCGAGTTAGAGCCACCGATCGTTATGGTGGGCCCCTATGGACCTAAAGAGCCTTCTGCCGAATCATAGTGAAATATCTCATCATCTCTCCCTATAAATACAGGCCTTTTAGTTTATTTTTAGGATCTTTACGCTCTTGTTACTCCAGACTCCATTGTAATCAAGCACTTGCTATTTTCTACTGTTGTAATCAGATTTATAACTAATAAAGGATAACCTTCAAAGTGGACGTAGGCCGACAGTGCCAAACCACTATAAATTTTCATGTCATTGATTATAGCTTATTCTCTGTTGCTTGCTAATTCACCTACTCAGTTTAATTTTGCTTTTCTTCATTTACTTCTCTACAAAACTATTCTTAGGTGTTTATGACTAATTTACTAGTAAACAGTTGGAAAGCCCTAGAACCGTCAGATTTAATTCGATTTAAAATAATAAAATCCGGACCATTCACAGTGTTAAAAACCTTAGTCGCCAATATGGTCATCAGTCCATCGTTCCTACCTAGGCAGACGACCTTTATCCCTTGATCGGCCATACGTAGCGGTCGACGGGTTAATGTATTTTGGGAATGTTTTTTTTATTGCCGTTTCATTTATTATTTATTTCCTTAACCAATATTTAATGTTGACTTTTATTTTAACGTTTACTTAACCTCAGGTCTAAATACCATTAAATTTTGAATTTCAAACTTTAGCATTAATCATTTATTTAGATTTGAATTCCATTTAAGTATTTTGAATTCGAAAACTTCAACCATCAATTACTTTTTCGTTTGACCTCTGACATCAAAATTTTATATATGGAAATTTATCAAAAGATCATCAAGAGTGCATTGGCACAATTATTGTGGCCAAATTTCAACATTTACAAGAATTTCATTTTTAGCCTTATTATTAATTAAATATTCTTTATTAGCTAATTTCTTGTTAATTTTTATAGGGTGTTACATTCGCCCCCCTCTTTAAAAAATAATTTGTCTCCGAAATCCCTAAGGGGCGGATAAGGTAATGTGCACTAAGCATCCATGTTATATAACTAAGTTTCGTGCACAACCATCTACTCAACCAAAAGTGAAATGCGATTATGAATGCAGATACTATAGGTAAGCTCAATCTTAGTGTGACTGCAAGTGTCATCACATATAGGCATGTATGCAAATGTCTTAAACATGCAAAAAGTTTTCTATACGAGTGCAAAAGCGACAGTAAAAAGTGTGGCAACCATCCCTACCATCCAATCTAGCAAACCATAATGCAACCTAAACCTAATTTAGAGAGAGAAAGTTTACCAACGAAAAGCTTAGGATGGAAAGTTCTCATCTTCTCTTCAAAGTCTCATGTGTTTTTTGCCGAGTTATCACCCCATTGTTCATGAACCAGCCTAATTTCTTTGTTATAGAGCTTCCTAATTTTGTGCTCCACTATGTATATGGTGGCATGGGGTGCTACCAACTCCATCTCAACGTCTACTAACTTATTAGGCTCTACAATGGCAGTTGTACTATGAAGCCATTTCCTCAAGTGTGAAATGTGAAAAACATCACAGACTCCTGCTAACTTATCCGGTAGCTCCACAAGATAAGCAAGTCTTCCTATTTTTTCCAAAATTTGGAAAGGCCCAACAAATCTTTGTACCAACTTTCCCGACTTTTCGTATCTCACAACCTTCCCAAGAGGAGAAACTCTATTGAACACCATGTCTCTTGCCATAAACACCAATTCCTTTCTTCGCCCGTCTTTATATGATTTCGGACGATCTTGTGCAACCTTATATGCTGCCTTATAATTCTACATTTTTCGAAGTCTCATGAATTAATTCTAGTCCAAGTAAAAAAAATTCGGTGGTTTCCCGCCAGTAATTAGGCAATTTGCATAGCCTCTTATAAAACGCTTCAAAGGGTGCCATGCCAATCGTCGCCTGGTGACTATTATTACACGCGAATCCGACTAAAGGTAGGTGTTGCTCCCAGTGTCCTCTAAAGTCCATGATGCAAGCTCACAACAAACCTTCCAAAATCATATTCACTCTTTCAGGTTGTCCATGGTTTGTGGGTGGTAAGAAGTGCTAAGATTCAATAAAATTCTTAAAGCTGTCTGGAAACTCCTCAAAAATTCTCTAGTAAATAATGGGTCTCTATCACTAACAATGCTAATAGGAATTCCATGAAGTCGAACCAACTCTTTGATATAAATTTATGCTAAAGATGTTGCGGTCCAACTACTTCTAATGGGAATAAAATGGATGCTTTTAGTGAGTCTATCCATTATGTCCTAAATTGCTTCGTTGCCTCTTTGGCTCTAGGCTACCCATCTGTGAAATCCATCGACATATGCTCTCATTTCCAAGTCAAAATCACCAATGGAAATAACAATCATCCGGCTTCCCTTTATCATCCTTTATCCTTTGGGACATCAAACATTTGGAAACAAATACAACAAAACACTTGTTCATTCTTAACCAATAGAAAATTCTCTCCATATCATATACATCTTATTTCCTCCGAGGTATATGGTCATTCTTGAATGGTGACAGTCTGCAAGTTAAAATCTATTTTTTTCCAAAATCCTAAAGTTTATGGGATTGAAGTATTCTCTATTCCTAGTTGCTAACCTAATTTCTTCATTAACTTCCAGTCTTACCTACAATTAACGCTAGTAAAATGTCCTTATGAAAATTTCTTGTTTTTGTTGTTTCTTAATATGTATATATTTATCTAGCTGTCTAATCCCACCCATAAAATAAACCCAATGATAAAATAGGAACATATCTTATACCATATCATATGATTTTCCAATAACCTATGGGAGACAACCAGTGATTACAACCAAAAAACTCTAACAGAAAATTTTGTTGGAAGCTGCCATTCCTGATCAACTGGTGTTAATAATGTTGTGGTCCTAACACTCCTTAAATTAAGATGGACATTCTTTGAATGTGATTCCACTATCACCCACCTTCCTTAATTCTCCTTCTTGGTTTGTAATAAATACTGTCCAATCTATTACTTCAGTTAATATACCCGATTATGGGATAAATTGTGCATCCCCATAAACACTGTATTAAATTCTCTAATCAGCCCCATTTAATTGCTTTTAACTCTCTATTAATTATACATTTATCTCCTATTAAATCTGTAATTAATGTCCTTAAATCCTAGTCCTACATTACTACAATGTTAATAACTAATATGAAATTGTCGTAAATTATACTATTTATATAATTTTATTTTTGAACGTTATGCGCAGTTATACTATGTGTGTGTATTTCTTATTTCTAACTATTAAATTTTAAACTAGAACATTCCTTTCCATATTTTAATTTATCAAAGGTATCATTCCAAAAGGATTATCGCTGTAATTTTTCATTAATTAACCAAAAGTCAAATCTTTGCTTTGTTTTGAAATTACAAGGAATTTTTTTCTTTTATTGAAATAGATAGTGTAAACTACAGAAAAGAATATCCATATCTTGCACATCTCTTTCCCCTTTTGATATATCCTTTGTTAATTCAAACGACACACTTTTACATATATGTTGGAATTGGATAATTTACGGAAATTATACACGGAACCTGCACAAAATAACTCAAAACATAAAAATTCACTAAGTCAACTAGGCAAACTAATTTACTAGATCTAGAATATCTCTAGAACTTTACTTACATTCTATAATTACATATTTGGGACAGATTTCGAAGTTCCAGATCATGTTGTATATACAATTCCTATTTTATTCATATCCTAAAACTTTACCTTGTCTTATCTAGGTAGTGATCTCTATCTACTCAGAAGAAAACATTTGGTTTAGTCCTCACCATTCTTTATATAATTAAAATTTCACAATCATGAAGTATCTAATTTGAAACATTTATCTTTGAAAATATAAACATAGAAACCCCCATTATGCTAGTACTTGGCATTTGAAATTCAAAAACTTTCCCATTTCCAAAGAAATTTTTTAGACATGTTTTCTAAAAGAATTGCTAACTTGTAAAACAGTTTGAAGAATCGAATTCCCAAAAGCATTTAAACACTATATTTTATTTTATTAATTTTATTTTACTCTACATTTTTATTCTATTTTTATTTTCATTTTTATTACTCTTTTAAGCACTTGAACAAAATCTTCCAAAAACATTTGAACTAGACATCTAAATTGCATTTAAACAAAAAATTTCAAAAGCATTCAAACACAATTTTTTAAAACGTTTGCCACTATATCCTTGACCCTAAATCCAAAATTGAAAAACTGCTTAGCAAAATAATTTTCCATCTTAAAGGCAATTACCACTTCTTTAATAGGATTTTTTACCCAAAACATTGAAAAACTCAATTATCATACCAATTCATTATTTTTTCTTCAGAGGCATCTTTTATAAATTTAAACAATGAAAACCGGAGTAGATAAGGATAATTTCCATCCTATGATTTTCCTACCATATTCTTATCACTTCTCTCCTATATTATTTCTAACTAGATTACTAATCCTATTTTATATAAATTCCAAATGTTATTACTATCTAAATTTCCCAATATTAACTCATCGCAGCACGTTTGCCTACTACTTCAGCTAGTTGGCCACCTGGGCTTTTGTAGCATTAGGCATATGTTCAACACACACACACACACACATTATAAGGTTTTTGAAAAAATATTTTGAAAAAAATAAGAAGCATGCCACTCATGCCTATATGTATCCCAATTGATCGGGTAACGTAGCTCTGATACCAAATGTAACGACCCGCTTCGAAACATGCCTAATTTTTGACCCAGAAAAAGTCCATTGAACCTTACATCTATTCCAAAGTGGGCCGTTAGTTGGTAAAATTAATACAAATAAAAATATATAGAGCTATCTATTTACACATTTGGGATCTCATGGAGGAAAGTAAAATATAATATCAAAAACATCACCCATTTTATTTAAAATTTAAATGTCAGAAAAATACAACACGATACTATATAACAACACCAAGTATTCGTAGTGTAATATCTTAAAATACATCAACAATTTTAATTGGGTCCATCAGAGATATAAAAAACATAAGTAGATAAATAGATAGCTGCCACAAATTCCCTCATCGCCTTCTCGTTCGTAATCTGTATCATCTTCTCTAACCTGTGCTGTAATTAGGATGGAGTCAGAACAACAATGTCTGATGTAACGACCTGGGTATTTCAAACCATTCGAATCCCTACATGCCCAACTTGAATTGCTCAAAACATCAGATTGCTAATTTTATATTTGGCAAAACTCAGCATATACAGTAAATAATCAACCACAAAGTCACAAACATAGAGTATTATAACAATAAGCAACGGAATAGATAAATAGTAGTTCATGAAGCTACTATATGAACAATAAAATTTGAAATAAAATACAACAAAATATCTCAGATACAATGTAGTCTCGAATACAAACAGATGATAAGTCTGAGCAAAACAACTAGATATCTGAAAACTGAATAGATATAGATGGATCTCCAAGTGAAGCTCCAATTTCAAAAGTTAGTCTCAAATGCCGTGTCACTCAGTCTGACCAAAGCATAAAGAAAAATACAAAACATTCGAGTCAGGAATAACATTCTTATATTAATAAATTCAATTAAAGTGAGATGTCAACTGAAATACAAGTAACTTAAAGGATGTTTAGGATTTCCATCCTCTAAGGATCCGTGGAACTATCTACTATGCAGTAATATACACTATTATAATATGTCCATAGTAAAGTAAACTATCAAAATAGCATTAAGGCATTACTCATATCCCCTTAACACATTTTATATATTCCTGTAGTCTATACAATGCCGTATGCTCCTCCATAAACTGGAGGTTTACCCAAAGGACATCACATAGGTACAGTATAAAACATACTCGTAAAAGGTGCGATAGGGCATGCAACAAGGCACTCGAGGCAATGCCAGGGTAGATATACTGTTTGCGGATTCGGACTGGTGGTAACGCATAGTAGCTACTACCGCCCACGTCGTGACACGCTCCCAAATCAAAGGTGCATCCAATCAAATCACAAAAGCAATTGAATGACATCGAAGGAATGTACCTGATCGGAGGAATGACCTCATTTGGCCCGACATAGCTCCTGTTTTAGCTGCATCAAGCTGAATCATGGGAGTCATGGATACGTAAATATCATATAGAACCGTCACCAAACCATCCTACTTCATTTTGGAATCTCCATCTCTTACACAATTGTTAAAGTGGTTTTCGGTATTGGCAGAGAGTATGACAATATCCGATCCAGGTCTCTTTAACAACCAAATGCTTATTTCACACCGTGGTCATTTCATTTCAAATAGTTCATACTTCACATCAAATTATCATATTCATTACAAACTATGTCAATTCGATATCATTATTCACTTTAAAATAGTATTCATTTCCAGAATCGTAACACTTTAAAATTTATAACACTTTCGAAATCATAGCACTTTTGAAAATCATACCACTTTGAAATCATAAAACTTTTGAAATCATAACAGTTCCAACTTAAACAATTTAGATATTGAAACAATATATATATATATATATATATATATATATATTAAAATAGTTATAAATTAAAATAGTTTATATATTAAATTACTCAATATAATAAAATTAGTTTCTTCCAATTTTGCAAGTCAATTCAATTCATCTTAAATTCCAAAATTTCAATTTAAATCAATTTCAGTTTAACCATTTCAATTTAAAGTTCAAAGGTTCTAGTTTAAATATTCAAACATTTACAATATAAAATTCACTTATAATTCAACATTTACTTTAATTTTGTTCAAGTTGGAAAATATTCACTTAATCATTTTAATAACAATTAGATAAAATCTTAATTTATAAATTTAAATCAATATTGAATATTCAGTCTCAATTATATTTAAAGTTGAGAATATTCATTTAATCACCCTTTTATCGAATCAAGTTATAAATCAAAATTTTCAAAATTTCAAAATTAATAAGTTTATATCAATGTTTATTTAAATTCAATTATTATTCAAATTTAAATTCCAAGTTAACATTAATTTATCTTCCTAACCTTTATTATTAAAGTTATAAAATCTATTTTTAAAATATTAATATAATCTAAGTAAATACTTAAACATATTTTGTACTAATTAAATTAAATATTAGTATTAGGTGAGTATTTATACTAAATATTATTTTATATATTTTTAAAATAATAAAATTATAAGTAAATCTTAAAATTCATATTTTTCAAAACTACCTTATAAATTAAATTTTGAAAATAAATTATTTTAAAAATCTAAATTTAGACATATATAAAAACAACGTTTATACATATTATATTTTAGAAATCAATGAATCCGTATATTTTCTTTCAAAACTTTGACAATCATTTTTCAGAATATAGACCAACGGTGTCTGTATATAATTTTCTATCCTATAGTCAGGTGATACTGATATCTATCATTTCAATCCGTAATTTAAATATCTACGGGTATATATTATTTTAACCCGCAATCCCAAAATTCAAAATCAATGAAAATCGCTTGGGTTTATCATTTCAACCTATAACGATTTTCCCATATTCTACAAAATCGTTCTGGGATGTATCATTCAAACCATAAGGAATTATAAATTTACAGGGAACTTGCATAATGAGAACAAATATGATAACATTACAACATATCAACAACACACACACACACACACACATATATCATCGGTGGCAGATCAAATAAAATGTATATACAATAGGATATGGTGTCATACATCACAGGCGAACAATTGTAGGAAATGGCATATCATATTTAACAATTAAATACTAGCAATTCAAATTTTTAATAGCATATCTCAATTGTCGTTTCAAGTGAAATCAAATTTACGAATATAAAAATGTTAATCGTGAGTGATTGCTCACCTTTCGAGGCTAGAGAACGATGAGAGTGGGAACAATGTAACCGATATGCACATGGAAATGGACACGACATTCAAATGTGGATCCGAATAGCGATGAAGTTAGAAATTTGAATCGATGGAACAAATCAGGGATGGTTGGAACAAAGATATGTGTATAACAATTTCTATTCGAAAATCAATATTCATTTTAAACACATATTTAATATTGGAAAATCTTTATATATAATTTATTCAATTGTATAAGAAAATCTTTACATAAATATCATGTTGAGAAGAATCATTAAACATTATATATATATATATATATATATATATATACTTACTTAAAATATTACAAAGTATTAACATATAGAGTAAAATTATAAAGCCATGGGATAACATAAAAGTATAAATTTCAAATCGGCATTAGACAAAACATGAATTGGTTTAACAAAAATACGTGTATATATGTACATAATAATAGAACAAACTTTATAATATATAAGTGTAGTACATTTTCTTTTTTTTACAATATACCTTTAAAGCTACTGTATAGGTGATGCGGCAGCATAAAGGTAAAATATAAATATACAAACGTATATATATATATATAAATCTACTATATATATATATCTAAATAAAATGAGGCTGCAAGGAGTACCTCAGGCAAAATAAGTAAATTTAAATATATATATATATCATTATATTGTATGCGAATAATATATATAACAGGTAATATACAAATAGAAGAAGGGTTGTTGCTTTAAAATATATATAAAGACCTCATATACTTTTTATATATAAAAGAAGCTTGAAATATGTATGTACGGCTTTCTTTATGTATAGTATATACTTATATTTTCTTATTCAGTACAAAGATATAAACTTAAAAGTCGAAACACATATAAACACTAGGCAAAAAAATTTGAAAGATATATATATACACACACATACATACACACCCAACTAAACGCACACACATATATCAGCAATAGTATACCTGAGCACATATTGTATAAAAACATAATATAACTTATATTATAATAATACTCTCTGTATAAATCATGCATTACAACACCCAGTATACATCATGAAGGAAAGTTGGACGAAAACATTGTCATGGCGGAGAGAATAAAATGTAACAAATATATATATATATATATATATATATATATATATATATATATAAGCAAATACATATATATATATATATATACACACAGTGGTTACAAAATCTATATTATATATATCAGTTGATTGCATCATAAAAAGTGTTAAAATTACTAGGTCGTTATACTCTTCCCCACTCAAAACTTTTCGTCCTCAAAAAGGAACGAGATAGGAGGATAGAAGCAACTAGGAAGGAAAATAGATTGAAATGCAAAATACAACAACAAATTCAAACCCATATAAATTTCAATTTAAATTAATTAATATTCAACAATTTTGGGCTAATCCATTTTATTTACTAACTATCCATTGTATTCATAATCTGTTACAATTAATTGTATTTCCATTAAATTGATTTGCTTTCGAAAATTGATTACAAATTATTAACATTTATTAAAAAAATTCCTTTCAAAACAAAATTTATTTTATTCGGCTCATTTATTTACTCCATTTGATTTCACTTAAGTTAATTCCTCATATAATTAAATTTCAACTATTCTTTATAATTTACCATTTATTCATAAAGATATGAATTCTTTTATTACCAGTTTAGTTTCTTAAGTTTACATTTATTTACTCATACTCTATTTATTATTCAATTTGATTCGATTTATAACATAAATTAAATGTATAACATTCACTATAACAACACAATTCTTATTTATAAATTCCCTTATCAGAATTTATTTTTTGCATATTTTACTTCTTACATCTTATATTGTACACTGTTCAACTACATATTCTTATCGGATTTAAACTTTTGAATATTTCAAGTAAGTTTTTTTTACTAGTGTTTCATATGTAATTGAGCACTATACTAATCTACTTGTTATTTATAGTATTTTTATTAAGCAAGAGAAATTAATTTGAACAGTATGTTGCCTATGTGTTCTCTTATATAACATTCAGCTGCCAATTTCATCTTAACATTTCAAATTTTTAAATAATTCAGGTAAGTTATACATGTTTATTAGAATGAAATTTGAATATTATACAAATAAAATCTTTATCCTAATTCAACTATTTCAAGTTATTTTAAATTCCAACTTAAATTTTAAACACTTCAAATGTTCCATAGTATTTTTTTCTCTAAATAATTGAAAACCCAAACTTAACACAGAATTTAGGAATTTAGTTTTCCGTTTCACATCAAAACCACTTTGAAATAAATATATACATATACCCATGTAGTTTATAAATCAAATCATACTCAATAAATTTAAATCAAATTATTATTTTTCCAAAACAAAAGGGTAGCAAAGCTACTAAGGGGCCTCTCCACTTCGAGACTAGAAAATGAATGTCGATGATGCTGCAGTCATCATCAAAGTTATTTTCCAGCTACAAATGAGGAGAGTGTTGATTTTCTTCATTTTAAACTTCTTTGAAAACAATTTATATTTGAAAGACTTTCAAGTAATATATAATTCTCAAACTTTGAAGATTAAATTTTGAAAAGCACCAAAAATTTAATTCTCCAAATATTAATTTAAATTCATTTCATTTACAAATCAAATTTATAAACCACATTTTAAAGTTTTATGACCTTATAATATACAATAATAGTTAATAATTTATGGATGTAACAAAATAATAAATGATTACCTAGCGTTATCATTTCTAACAACCAATTCATTTAACTGTCTAATTTCAGAAAATTATACTTATAAAATATTACCATACATAAAATTATATCATCTACCATCGAAAACAGTATTGTGTTAGTTTGCTCTACTCAAGTGTTTTGGAATTTCTATCGATGGCGTGGGCCAGACGAATCGATCAAGACCTAAATCAACTTAACAACTCAAACAACACAATATAAAATATTTTATATAAATTACGAAATACACTCCCTCATAGGATGATTCAAGAATGGATTTCAAAAAAAGAATAGAGTTTCAAATTTAGAGGAACCATAATCGAATAGAATTCTAGATAAAAGGGAAAGCTCGAAACGGAAGATAAGATAATCGAATTATGAAAGAGGGAAGATGGATAGATCTATATATCGCGGCAACCTTAACCTGGTCAACCGAGATTCCAGGAATAAGATCGATGGGGAAATTCAATTTCCCGCTTGAAGGGAAGTGGAGTGACTTCACCTAATATCAGGATAATCTCTGATTATCGGAGTGGAGTCAAGATTACAATGGAATTATCCTTATTATCTACTAGATATGGTTGGGCTTCATAAGGAATAACAGCATTGTAAACTAAGGACATAGAAATCATTGGAGAATCGACGCTTGTTATAAAGGAGTTCAACCCCTTTTACAAATCATATTTAGGTTTGGTGGGACCGCCAATGGGATTTGGTCACACCCAAAAGGACGAAGTTTACAGTTGAGGTTGGAGCTATGGGATGTTCCAGTATCAAAAGAACACGAACACGAAAAGACCAGAATGCGTTTTTTGAACAAGGTAGAGTTCTAAAGATCGAAGGAAATTCGAATCAAAGGGGAAGAGATTCAAGCTCGAACGAAGGTGATTCTGTAGTTAATTTTACTCAATATGCTAAGTTTTGCCTAAACCTGGCTTTGATACCAACTGTAATGACCTGTGTATTTCAAACAATTCGCATTCACACATATCGTACTTGAATTGCTAAAAACTTCAAAATTTCAATTTTATATTTGGCAAAACTCAGCATATGTAGTAAATAATCAATCACAGAGTCACAGACACAGAGTAATATAACAATAAGCAGTGGAATAGATAAATAGTAGTTCATGAAGCTACTATATGAACAATAGAATTTGAAATAAAATACAACAAAGTATCTCTGATACAATGTAGCCTCGAATACAAACAGATGAAAAGTCTGAACAAAACAACTGGATGGCTAAAAGCTGAATAGATATAGATGGATCTCCAAGTGAAGCTCCAACTCCAAAGGTGAGTCTCAAATGCTGTGTCGCTCAGTCTGACCCGAGCATAAAGCAAAACGCAAAACACTCTAGTCAGGATTAACATTCTTATATTAATAAATCCAACTCAAGTGAAATGTCAACTGAAATACAAGTAACTTAAAGGATGTTTGGGATTTCCATCCTCTAAGGATCCGTGGAACTATCTACTATGCAGTAATATACGCTATTATAATATGTCTATATTAAAGTAAACTATTAAAATAGCGTTAAGGCATTACCTATATCCCTTTAACACATTTTATATATTCCTGTAGTCTATACAATGTCATACACTCCTCCGTATGCTGGAGGTTTACCTAAAGGACATCACATAGGTACGGTACAAAACAAACTCGTAGAAGGTGCGATAGGGAATGCGACAAGGAACTCGAGGCAATGTCAGGGTAGATATACAGTTTGTGAATCCGGACCGGTGATAACGCATAGCAGCTACTACCGCCCACCTCATGATACACTCCCAAATCAAAGGTGAACCAAATCAAATCACAAAAGCAATAGAATGGTATCGAAGGAATGTGCCCGATCAAAGGAATGACCTCACTTGACCCAACGTGACTCCTGTTTTAGCCTCACAAAGCTGACTCACGGGAGTCAGGGCTATGTGAATACCATATAGAACCGTCACCAAACCATCCTACTTCATTCTAGAATCTCCACCATGTACACAGCTGTTAAAGTGGTTTTCGGTATTGGCAGACAGCATGACAATATCCGATCTTGGTCTCTTAAACAACCAAATGCTTATTTCACATCGTGGTCATTCCATTTCAAATAGTTCATACTTCATATCAAAATATCATATTCATTTCATATTATATCAATTCGATATCATTATTCACTTTAAAATAATATTTATTTCCAGAATCGTAACACTTTAAAATTTATAACACTTTCGAAATCATAGCACTTCTGAAAATCAGAACACTTTGAAATCATAACACCTTTGAAATCATAACAGTTCCAACCTAAACAGTTTAGATATTGAAACAATATATATTAAAATAGCTATAAATTAAAATAGTTTATATATTAAAATTACTTAATATAATAAAATTAGTTTCTTTCATTTTCGCAAGTCAATTCAATTCATCTTAAATTCCAAAATTTCAATTTAAATCAATTCCAGTTTAACCATTTCAATTTAAAGTTCAAAGATTCAAGTTTGAATGTTCAAACATTTACAATATAAAGTTCACATGTATTACAACATTTAAATTTAAATTTATTCAAATTGGAAAATATTCACTTAATCATTTTAATAACAATTAGACAAAATCTTAATTTATAAATTTAAATCAATATTAAATATTCAGTCTCAGTTTTATTTAAAGTTGAGAATATTCATTTAATCACCCTTTTATCGAATCAAGTTATAAATCAAAATTTTAAAAATTTCAAAATCAATAAGTTTATATCAATGTTTAATTAAATTCAATTATTAATCAAATTTAAATTCCAAGTTAACATTAATTTATCTTCCTAATCTTTATTATTAAAGTTATGAAATCTATTTTTAAAATATTAATATAATTTAAGTAAATACTTAAACATATTATATACTAATTAAATTAAATTTTTATTAAATTAAATCTTATTATTAGGTGTATAATTTATACTAAGTATTATTTTATATATTTTTAAAATAATAAAATTATAAATAAATCTTAAAATTCATATTTTTCAAAATTAACCTATAAATTAAAATTTTGAAAACATATTATTTTAAAAATATAAATGTAGACATATATAAAAATAACGTTTATACATATTATATTTTAGAAATCAATAAACCCATATATTTCCTTTCAAAACTTTGGCAATCATTTTCAAAATATAGACCAACAGTGTCCGTATATAATTTTTTATCCTATTGTCAGGTGATACAGATGTTTTTCACTTCAATTTGCAATTTAAATATCTACAGGTATATTTCAACCCGCAATCCTAAAATTCAAAATCAATGAAAATCGCTTAGGTTTATCATTTCAATCCGTAATAATTTTCCCCTATTCTACAAAATCGTTCGGGTATGTATCATTTCAACCCATAGGGAATTCTAAATTTACAGGGAACTTGCAGAGTGAGAACAAATATGATAACAATATAATATATTAACAACATATATATGTATATATATCATCGCTGACAAATTAAATAAAATATATACACAATAGGATATGATGTCATACATCATAGATGAACAATTGCAGGAAATAGCATATCATATTTAATAATTAAATAACTAGCATTTCAAATTTTTAACAACATATTTCAATTGTTGTTTCAAGTGAAATCAAATTTACTAACTATAAGAATGTTAATCGTGAGTGATTGCTCACCTTTCGAGGTTAGGGAACCATGAGAGTAGGAACAGTGTAACAGATATGCACACGGAAATGGACACGACATTCAAATGTGGATCCGAACAGCGATGAAGCTAGAAATTTGAATCGATGGAACGAATAAGGGCTGGTTTGAAAAAAGATACGTGTATAATAATTTCTATTCAAAAATCAATATTTGTTTTAAACACATATTAAATATGGGAAAAATATTTATATATATTTTATTCAATTATATAAGAAAATATTTACATAAATATCATGTTGAAAAGAATCATTGAACAGTATGTATATGTGTGTGTGTATATATATATATATATATATATATATATATATTTAAAACTATTAATATATAGAGTAAAATTATTAAGCCATAGGATAACATAAAAGTATAAATTTCAAATTGGCTTCAGACAAAACAAGAATTGGTATAACAAAAATACACACACGCACACAATAACAGAACAAACTTTATAATATATAAATGTAGTACGTTTTCTTTTTATTGTACAATATACCTTTAAAGCTACTATACAGGTAATGCCGCAGCATAAAGGTAACATATAAATATACAAACGTGTGTGTATATGTATATATGTATATAAATCTATTATATATATCTAAACAAAGGGAGGCTGCAATGAGTACCTCAGGAAAAACAAGTATATATATCATTATACTGTATGCGAATAATACATATAATAGGTAACATATGAACAGAAGAAGGGTTGTTGCTTTAATTATATATAAACACTTCATATACTTTTACACATAAAAGAAGCTTGAAATATGTATATACGGCTTTCTTTATGTATATTATGTACTTATATTTTCTTATTCAATACAAAGAAATAAACTTAAAAGTCGAAACATATATATAAACACTAGACAAATAAATTTGATATATATATATATATATATATATATATACACACACATACATACACACACCCAACTAAAGGCACACACGTGTATATCAGCAACAGTATAACTGAGCACGTTCTGTATAAAAACATAATACATCTTATACTATAATAATACTCTCTTTATAAAACATGCATTACAACACCCAGTATATATTATAAAGGAAAGTTGTACGAAAACATTGTCAGGTCGGAGAGAATAAAATGTAACAAATATATATATATATATATATATATATATATATATATATATATATATATAAAAGCAACTATTTATAAACTTACACACACATATATATATATACGGTGGTTATAAAATCTATATTTTTTCAAAATAAGTGTATATTACATATATAAAACTGTAAAATATAAAACAAAGAAACAAAGCAGCTTTCAGATTGAAAAATATGTGCGACTACAAAGTTTATATATACTTACAATATTATGTATGTACAAAACTTGCTTGTTGCTTGCTGTTAGAGGAGGGGTGGTTCGATGGCTGATATGGTATGCGGAGGAGGATGGTGTTTATGGCAGGAGCTAAGGCAGAGGTGGGCCTGGTTGCTCAAGTTAGTGGTTGGCCTTGCGTGATGGAGGTGGAAAAAGCGGAACGGGGAATCTCGGCCAAGTGGCAGGTGGAGATGCAGGAAGGGAAGTTGTGGCTTGGCCGCGCGTCACGGCAAGGCAGTGGTGTGGTGGGTGGATGCTCGGCCTATGTGTAGAGGTGGTTTGTCGCAGGTAGGTGGAGGTTGGCCGGTTGAAGACTTTGGTGGAGGGAAGGTTGATGGTGGGGAAGCTTGATGGCAAGAGAAAGCAAATTGTAGATAGGAGCAAATATAGGTGCAGCTCCATTCATATATATATATATATATATATATATATATATATATATATATATATATATATATATATATATATATATATATATATAAAGAAGGCAGAATGAATGAAAATCTCCAATCAAAATGATGAGCAGTAGATGGGATAGCAAAGGGCACGTTCAAACGAGATACATATCTTACGAACCGAAAGAAGAAGAATAAAGAACAAATCAGAAAGAGGTGCACAGTAAAAGGCTGAACCAGTTTATATTAGAAAAGTGGGAAAAGCAAAAGTCAATTTCTGAATTTATGGAATATTAATAGCAAATGGTTGTTACACGGGGACAAATGAAGGACACGGATGAATATACTGCGGAAACCCACACGACGAGATGATCAGAAAGGTACACAGATATCAGCGATATGACCATCCTATCAAAAGTCGATATTTCGCTGCTAAATTGTTGCAAATTTGCCGAAATTAAGAAGAACGAGGCTAGAGATGTCCAAATTTGACGAAATGAAATATGACGTCTCACTAAAAAAATAGTTTATATATAAAATATTCAAATTTCAAAAGCATTTTATTTTCATCAAATTAACTTATTTTAAACTGAAATTGAAAACTACACAATTGAATTATCTTTCATATTTTCCAATGAAAATTTACCATTTGCTATGTTTAAATAGACGCATACCAAATATCAATTTTCATTACCCAATTTAATTGTTTAAAATTTTACAAAAATTCAGTTTATTACGTTATAAAAACCATTAAAATTACCTGGTCGTTACATCTGATGAATAAAAATTTCGAGCCTTTTTATAATAGTACTTGGCTAGTATAATTTAAATAAGAATATGTCTTACACATCCTAACTATATTTTACGTTTTTCCAACTACAATCCCTAATGCTTTTCCAGTCCAATTCTATAACCTATATCCTTTCAACCCAATAACCCATCTTCAACTGTAGGCCAAAGGCCATTTCCAGTCCCACACATTTACTGTCAATAATGTCCTAACAATGTAAAAGATAGTATCCAAGTTACTTAATATCTTTTAAATGGGAATTAGGCATACTTTGGCCATTTAATACCTTATTTTAGGCAGGTCCCCGTCATTTAATACCTATCCTTAGGTGGACTTCTCTTCGTACCTATCTACCTGACATCGTACAGAGTCTCAAAGGGCCACTTAACGCTTCTTCATAGGAGAAACGGATCCTATAATAATACTTGATACTTTAAATCTGAAGCGGGCCCATCTTGAGATATCCATTACCATGCCTAATCGCTAATCCTTGCCATTTAACATTTCCAAAATAGGGAGGAAGTGGGGCCTCAATTAGCCACTTACTACCTTTGACCCAAAAGCAGGTCCTACGCATTATGACCCATATCCCAAACTGTAATGAAACTATGGAATCTCACATTAGTCCGGCTATTCGATGGTATTGGTAGCCAGATTAGTTGGGCAGGTTTACCCTATAGAATTTAGGACTAACCTCGCATCCTCCGTGGGTACTTATTATAGGTGATGTCTCACTTCAGCCACAAAGTCACACTACCGATTGCTGGATTAGCTGGGTAGACTTCTATGTGTTTTTTCACCGACCTCGCATCCCTATAACTTAGTCATAATTTTCACTCGCTAACATACTACCATATACCTCACCGCATTCCATAATATTACTAACCATAATTATCCCACTTCTTTCCTAAGGGGGATTTAATATTAATTAATAATCTATTTACCATGCAATTAATACGCTATTAATTATATGTTAGTTGTACGCTAATAATTTATATAAATATGTGCTTAAAATATTTCTAATCGTGCGAAGATTATGCCATATACTAATACTTCTAAATGCCAAAACTTTTAAATTTATACAAGTCCAGTTCAATATCAACACATACCATATATCCAACATTTGCAACTCAACAACTGACTTATATAAAAATAGAATCCATACCAAATTTATTTTATATTAAAATTGTAGAATCAACATTAATAGAATTTACAATTCAAATCCTTTTACGCTCCATCAAACTTCTTCATATATAAATGAAAAAGGGAATTTTCATTTAAATTATGGAAATAGGCAGTGCAAACTACGAATAAAGAGAATCTGTATCTTACACACCATTTCCTAACTTATTTGTTTTTAAAACCCTTATTCAAATTCAAAGAAGGAGGTGACAAATAAAATAGAATGTAAAACATTAAAATTCCAATAACTACACAATTCCATTATTCTAATATAGAATAATTTAGATTCTAACTTAAGAATTGACATCTCGCTTTAGGGGAATTTTGAGTTTTAGTGTGATGTTACAAAATTCCTGAAGGCATATATCAAATCCAAGTTATACTATACAATTACTAAAGAAAGAAAGACTAAAATTTGCACTCACAAAAGTCCTTTGCTCTTCCCTCGTTTGGATTTGTTTATGCATGCTTTGATCTCTTGCAGATCTTTTCTTTTAGAAATATACAGCAAGGGAGTTGTATATGAATTAGATTTAGAAATTTAGGAATTGAAGGAGAATATGATTAGAAATTGAATAATAAACGTCTAAAGTTTCTTACCTGAAACCCTAGAGAATTTTCTGAATCTTTGAAGAGAGAGAGACCGATAGAGCTTCGCTTAATTTTCAAAATAATTTGTGAATAAAAGCGAGGGGCTAGATTCTTATTTTAGTGGTTAGAAGGTACTAGAACCGTTGGATTTAAGTTGACTTAAAATAATAATACATGGACCGTTCACGTTGTTAAAAATCCTAGTCGATACTAGGATCACATGTCGACTGCTCCTACCTAGGCGGTCGACCGGTTGGCGTATTTTGGGAACTTTTGTTTGTTGCCTTTTTTATTTATTATTTAATTCCTTAATTAATATTTAAAGTTAACTTTTATTTTAACGTTTATTTAACCCCCAGTCTAACTACAGTTAATTTTTGAATTTCAGACTTTAGCATCAATTTTTATTTAAATTTGAATTCCATATAAATTAATTTGAATTCGAAATCTTTAATCGTCAATAACATTTACGTTTGAGCTCCGATTTCAAAACTTTATATATGGAAATTGATCAAATGGTCGCCCTGCATGTAATGACACAATCTTCTTGGCTAAATTTTGACATTTAGAAAATTTCCATTTTTAGCCTTTTTATTAATTAATTATTCCTCATTAATTAATTCTTGTTAATTTTTACGGGGTGTGACACTCTCAAATACCTTATGGATAGACATGTTTTCATGCTGCCACTGCAATGACTTGTCTAACATAGACATTGCAAAAACTTGAACGATCTCTAGGTCTGAAACCCAATTCTCGTATGCAGGTCTAAGTTCGGGGTCCGCATCATCAGTAGGTTGTTTTTTAGGTTCACATTTAATAGCCAACCAAAGATGCCCGCAAGTCAATGCTGTCTTAATTGCTCTTAACCAATCGATATAGTTTGGTTTAGTAAGCTTGTCACTTCGAAAAACAGTTTTGGGATGGTCATTTTCTACAAGTTTTAATTGGTAGATTATTAGGAACATATCATAGTAGAGGTTCTTATCATATTAGTAAGGTTAAACTTTATGTTTCATTTTACTATTAAGCTCCCACTAGTCTTTTATGTTTCTCCAAACCCAAAGCATTGAAATCTTTCGACTTCACTAATAGGTGATAGGACTCGTCTGCCTTAGAATTCCGACCTTGAGTTTGCTTAATAAGTCATAGCTCCACATACAACGTGTAATAAGCTGCACCTTAGTGATTCCGACTATTTGACTAAATAGAAAAACCGAGTCCATTAGGGTACGGATCGTTGGTGTTGGTAACTTGTAATAAACATAAGTATTTAAGAGAGTTATCTATACGAACTCATAGCAGAATATTAAAATATAATAAAATGTATATATTGAGTAAGGCTGTTACCTTGAAACCAATATTATTACTTAGATATCTAGTTGCCTTGTTAATGTTGAGCATGAATGACAAGACATGTCCATCCACCATTCCGGTCTTATTACAGTATCATGTACCTTAAATCTATCATGTAGGTTATAATGAGGAGGGGATAAAAACAACGTTCTAGTGACTAGTAAATAATATACTTTATCCACAACAGTAGTTTACGTCATTTGATCCTACTTAAGTGTTTTGTCTATTATTAAGGACTCTGGATTTAATTTCACCTATAAGTAAAATATATCTAACATGCTCTAATTTATAAGTGTGTGTGTGTATAAGCAATCGTATTCTCCCCAAAAGAAAACCCATTCGCACTATGATCGATAGTCAATCGGCTCGAAATCCAATGATCCACATACATGGCTTTATAATTTAACTAGTCGTATAACCATTGTATCTCAAAGACTTATCAAAGGGTTAACTAGCCAACCTCAAAACAAACCAAAAAACAACCAATTTCCATGATTAATGCATATCCCATACAAACTCTACACCAATAGGAAGTGTAATTCGTACAAGCTTAACCTAAGTCTTTGCTAATCGACTGCACGAGGACCGCCTATGGCTTCGACCTATGCCTAGCCCTACTTTACATATACCGGTACACCACGTTGACATAGCATCGACCTCACTACACAGTTCCCATTTAGATTTGTGCAACTCAATTCAAGGAAAATGCCCATTACTGGTTATTTAATACTTCTGGTTTGGAATTGAAGTAGATCCTATGACGATTTACTACTTCAAATCCAAGGCAAACCTTGATTTATTTTCCCCAAACCTATATATGAATGTATATTTTTTCCAAACCTAAATATAAATGTATATCCATCTCACCGATCTTATAGTTAAAGATGTGTCACATCGGTAGTATGTATACACAACTGCCAATAGACCCTTGCGGAGTGTAAACTTCCATTGTGTAACCCTACTACCTTGCGTCTCAGCCCTTACTAAACCAATCATTTATAATTAACATAAATATTGGGCTAGGCCCACTAATCACACCCATTGCAATCATATTATTGGGTATACAGTTTCACTGTGGAAATTGTTACGCCTTCTAAGTTCATTTATTAATATTCATTTATTTAATTTTTATGAGCTTCTGTTTTGTTTGTGCACTTACTTCTTTAAATTCTTACTTCGTTATTGTTATTAAATGTCATTTACTACTTCTGTTACATCCAATTAATCTACTTATAAACGGTCTCTTAAATTCAAATTGGAAAAATATTAATGGCCTTTAGTTGTTCATTCCAAATTTAATTTATCATGTTTATCTAACTTCTTTTATCAAAAACATATTTTGATTTAGTAATTAAATCCGTTAGATGGGTCAAAAACTAGATCTTAACTTTAAAACAACCAATTAACTTTTTTAAGTAAATGTTATAATACCCAAATCAGATTTGGGTATAATAGCTGAATATGATAGAAACAACTAGATCAAACTGAATTCTGCTTGAAATTCTGGATGTGGAACTCAGTTCTTCTACTCTTTTTCAGTGTGCATACACGATTGTGCTTAGGGTGTAATAGCAATACTCATTTTTATAATAAACTTAGGACACCAATTTTTCCTCACATTAAAAATAAACTTAGAATACCATTTTTTTTCCTTAAAATACGTTCCCATAATGCCACTTCAGTATATTTATCGTTGATAAAGACCATCATTTATATCTTCTACACTATCCAAACTTTGTCACTAGAAGATTGAATAAGTACAATGCCTAATGGGCTGATGGGGACATATACATGCGCAACCCAGAAATTACGTCGCTTGGATGTGAGGTTATCATCAACTATGCTGCCTTTTTCGAGTAGATTTGGGGTAAAGCTTGAGTCTTTCAGCAATGACTTAATGTCTATAATTGGATCAATGTGACTTAAAATAGGTTTGTGTTTTTGGAGCAATGTAATGTCATTAGAGGCTCCATCTTCAGATATGAGGGACCTTCAATGGGCGAGGCCATCGAATTTTTGTGGGCTTTTTGGTAGTGGGTCACCGAGCATAGCATAAATTTTTTCGATAGGTTTGATCGATTTTTTTTGCCTGCCCCCTTTCGAAAAGTGATAATTGTTTGACGATGGCCTTTTTCATGTACAGTAAAGACTATTGGGGATACGAGATGCTTCATTTCACAAAATCGAATATGGGTTCACTTCAATTTGTAACGTGTCCTCATTGAAATCTATAGATCTGGGATGTCTATCATTAGTAGACACCACAACGACACAAAAGAGGTTGGCTTAGGAGCAATGATTTTAAGATGGCCTCCCATCTTTGACTATTTTGATGTCATTTCTCTCGGATATGCATAAGAGCATCTCCAACAAGAAGCAATTTAGCCTAATTATTGAGAGTTCCCTTTCCATCAACACCATTTTTCTAAATATTACGGATAATATTCAGTTTCTAATTCAACAGACTGCATTGGAATTGAACGTCCATTTAATGGACATTCAAAGTTAGACGTCCATTTAATGGGTGTCTGACACAAGTGTCCATTTAATGGGTGCTCGGATTTGTTAAAAAAGTATAGTGTAATAAGCATTAATTCAATAAAGTTATGAGATCTAGGCACCAATTTAATGAGCATCTAATGTTGGACGTCTAGTAAATGAGCGTTCAATATAAGGAACTCATAAGTAAGCACTGGATATTGGGATTTTCTCCTCCTTCAGCCTTGAATATTCAGGGTTGCAGCTGCTAGAGATGCCCAAGAGAATAATTATATTTTTGTACTAGGAAGAGGTGCACGAATGACTACAACAACCGTTATTTCACATTTTGGGTCTTTTAATATATGGTTTCTACCGTGAAGCGTTGACTAGTTAAAACTGAATGAGTTTTGTATGCCTTAGATGGGTTCTTCGTTATATATTGTAACGTATGTATTGCATAAATATAAATTTATTAGATTCACACACACACTCTTATGTATATAACCAACTTATGTCCATTGTCTAATTAATGGTATAACAATTCAAATGTATTTAGGAATAGGTTAAAAACGAAAATAGGATAAGTCGATGTTTTACAATTTTCATAATTTGTGACGACTAAAAACCATTTCTCGATCCTTAAAAAATTAAGATTGAAATTCTGTCTTTAAATTCAGAAATAGAAAATTCAATCTTGAATTTATTTTTACGACTAAGGAAAAAAAAACAAAAAATTTCAGTCACTAGTTGGTCATAATAAGTTTTTTAAAATTTCGGTCACTTGTTGGTATTGATAAGTATTTTAAAAACTGAATACTTAGTTAATGACTAAATTATTCGGTCATTAATTCAATGAATTTTCTGTGATGAATGTGCTTTTATGGAGGTGTAGAAAATCCTCCCTTTACTTGATTTTGGAAAAATATTAATACTAAGTTGATCTACCTTGAATTTCATTCTTTTATCATCAATATGGAAATGCGTAGCAATTACTATCTGTGTAATGTATGCACACATCTCTACTATGTGCTTCTCATGAGAAAATACGATGAATCATGAAAATGTACTATATTTGACTTTGTCCTTTATTCCCTTCGGCGGCATATTTGCAAAATCCTATATATTCTCCACTTCAAAGTATGTATTGCTATGAAAATTACATCATACTTACACCGCACATTGTGATATATAAAATAAATATAATACTAGTATAACCGCACAACGGTGGGGAAACCGACCGTTGTGGTATTTGATATCAAAGAAAAACTTTAATATGGACCTTCACTGATAGACATCTAAGACTAAACATTAAAAACGCTGTTACTGCAATTAATAAAACAATGTTCATAAACCTAGTATACAGATAATTATCGCTCATTGCGTAGAATAGTCATCTGTACATTATGTGGTCTTTTGACATACTGATAGCTGTAGAGTTTTTTTTTAAAATTAAAATAAAAAAGAATTATTTTTTTACTATAAATACATCGGGGGGGTATTGGTTTAAAAACATTATCGAAGATTTGAAGCCAAAAAAACTTTAATATTCATATTTTTGAACAAAGATTTCGTCTATATAGTTTGTGGATGGTGAGTTTGCACATTTATACTGTATATGATAAGAATTCTGATTGAAGATGATGATTCCGCCATTGGAAATATTTTTGTTGCAGTAATTTTTATATTTTGTCAAGCTATCGTCTGACTATGATTTTTAAACAACAAAAATAGAACACTAATATGTAAACATTGCTAACATTTAGCATATCTCTCAAAAGAAAGACTGTTGTACTCATACAAGGTTTGATGAATACGAGAAGTATTTATGTTACACAACTTTTAACCAAAGTAAAAATTTCTACAGAAATATGTTTAAAGTCGAAATTTGCCACGAGGTATAAAACAAATCAATGAAACCACATTTTTGTAACTGGAAATGAGTTAAGTGGTACACAGTACACCATACACAAGTGACGAAATTATTGGTGTACCAAACATTGTTGCTATATGAACGTTTATTGGCTTTTAAGGTACTTCCACTCATCTATTTTTGGCTCTTGGCTTCTAAAAGGTCATTTGTCTGGATGGAAACTCTAAATCATCTCCATCATAAACTAAGAACAGTTAAATCAATTCAACAACTTGCCTGACAAAACAACTTACAATTCACTTTCCTCTACCAAGACAGAAATTGCAAGCTGATAAAATAAGTGAAAATTGCAGCTCTGATACCTGAAACACAGGAAAGTAAATGGTCACATACATAATTAGGTTTATAGACTAGATCTGAGAAAAGGAGGAAATGAATAAACAATAAAGTAGCGAAAAATTAGGTTTATAGACTGGATCTGAGAAAAAGAGGAGAGAAAATGGGAATTATGGAAAAATGGTCACATACAGAATTTGAATAATGAGAATCGAAGAGGAGGAACAAAAAAAGGGCCAGAAAACGGAAGAGAAAGGGGGAGCGAGAAAACATGATAAACACGCGTTGGATTGTTTGCATGTTTTTTTGCCTTCAGAGTATTTGATTTTGGCCCACTGAAGTAAACAAACCTTCATACGGTCGGTTTGATCACTATTGTCGGCATTATGTAAAAGTTGGATGTAAAAAATTTCATGGGTCTTGCCGTCCAAGTCAATGGTCCATTAACATATTATTTCAGCTGTTAAAAAATGGGCTAAAATGTTATTTTCCAAAACAGATGTATGAACTAAAAGCAAATGTATGTCTATATCTTTCAAGTTAGTATATGCCATATGACTTCAATGTAATGATAAAACGTCATTTCTACAATCTAAACATATCATTGTCTTAACAATATCTTTAACACACATAAAGCCTAAAATATACATGCTAATATTATAGATAAACATCAAGATGAAATTTCAGTCCAATTTTATACAAATGACATATAATTTCATCATCCAATCACACACAAATATGATATCTTTCTTTCGGTGTCACAAAAACAGTTTGTGCTAGAAGATAATATTTTTGATGCAAAATTTACATTTTACCTCCATTTTAGGACTATACATAGTTATCATGACCGGACCGTGAGTCGAATCGTGACGTCTCAAGTTTTAAGGTTTTGATGGTTCAATCGGTTGAAGCATCGAAACCGTGCATTTTTTATTTTTTGAAAATTTACAAATCTAAGCACAGGTTACACGCACGAATATTGAAAGAAAAATACTGGGTAGGTGAGTCGTAGAGGGTTTTTAATGTCTACAATAAAAGTCACACAACCAAAATTATGTACTGCTACAGTGTACAACTACAACAGTTATGAAAAGCTGGAATTGCACAACTATGTCAACACAACTGTTTTGCGCACAGTAGTAGTGCAAAATGGTAGAAGCTTAGTAGCGGCAAACTCAGTGAAGCATATAATGGTCCTGGAGGTGCCAACAACATCAAAAAAGTAAGTTGTGTAGGTTGCTGTTATAAAATTTAGGTATGAATATACTGTTGATTGATGAAGAAGAAAGAGAACAAAGTTTATTACCTTTATCATTGAACTTCTTTAAAGTAGGGCCTACGAGTATTATTGATGTTGCTTCCAAATGGAGCATATCCAGTATTGGGTTTTCCTCCAAGCGCAAATGCTGTGGAAGTACACGTGAATTATATTGAGCTGTTCATGTAAATTTTAATAGCAACTAGAACAGCAGCAGCAACAGTAGATATAATAGAAGCAAACAAATTGATTGAGTTTAGATGAATACTATGAAATCGCAAAGGATTATTACCAGAAGATACAATATCAACAGATTCATGATAACGGACGACTATTTAGCTCAGAGTTGCAGAAAGGCAACTCGGCATAAGAGAGAAAATGGGGCAAAAATAGATTATAGACCTAGGAAAAAGAGTTGATGAATGTGTTGAGTCATAATACAACGAGTGTTTCTTTACAAAAATGTTGGGAGATGTTTAGACAAATGTAAATTCCGTGTAGGACATACACTGTATTTAGAAAAGCACGACAACACAATTTACCATTTAAATGTACATTAAATGCAACTTAACCTTTTAAAACCTAGTCATCTGTTCTTTACCTCTGTCTTCATATATTGTGTTACAAAATTTGAAGAACAGCAATCGATAATTTTCAACTAATTGAAAGCTGCTACATCACACAATACATAATACATCTTGTTCTTTAGAATAATGAAAATTATCATTGGTCAAATGCGTATGGCCAAACTACATAAGCTGAGGTTAGCAGCTTAGGATAGAATATGCAAAATACCATGAAGCATTCTCAAGGACAAATCGAAAATCAGTTTAATATAGAAAATATGAGAAATGGTACTTAAACTTTGATCCAATATATGCATAGCTGGAATGCAAACCTCAAGAACGGGTAAATGTGGAAAGCCCTTCAGAGTAGATATTTTGTTTTTACTTGCAGCCAATACCTAGGTAAAAGCGAGCATCGAGGGTGAGACTAAGAAACAAAATAGAATATAAGACTAAAAAATTACAGAATACTGACCTGCTGTCGAGGTTGGCTAGCCATGGAAAGAGATTTTAACCTGTTTCGAGCAACAGATAAAAACTAGAAGGAAGAGAAAGCCCTTGAGACTCGTATACATTTAATGGAATGAATTACAGCTATTGTGCTAAACATACCTCCAAATTAGGAAGTTGAGGAAGACTAGCAAGTGATGTTATTTTATTACCCGCAAGATAAAGTTGCTGAAGGAATTAATAATTTTAAAAGGTGAGTAAGATACATTCAAATACACACACCTATTTATTAACTCCATTGAAACAAAAATATTAACAAACAAGCATTTATGCCAACCTGAAGTGCCTTGCAATTCTCAAGAGGCTCAAATCCAGGTCCTTTGAAGTCATTAAAACTTAAATCAAGAACCTATGATTTATAAGGAAGGTGGTGAATAACATAACTTCAGATATTATAATTTATAAGAAGACTTAAATTAAATCCAGGTCCTCTAATGATATACTGCATAATATTTCAAATATTATGAAAAATGAAAAGAAAAAAAAATGAAAGAGAGAAAAAGGATACACAGAACATACTTTGACTCGCTTCAATATTTCGATCCCCTCTACAGATGACAGCAGGTTGTCTCTGAGATAAACAAACTGCAAACAGATATCATATTAAAACAAGAATTGCATTTTAAGAATTGTAAATATTTAATCCTAGTGTATATAAATCACATACGCATAGGGAGAAATAATATGTATATAGCCAAAATACCGAAATGTTGTGGCCCATAATTAAAAGGAATAACAAATATTTACAAGATCATCTCCAGCTTTTATCTCCACATATGGTAGCATCATGAATCGTGCCTCCCGACTATCTGGAACCTCTTAACCTCAAACCCTTCTTCAATCGCCAAACTCAAGGAAGCCCACTCCTCCAACAATTCAACCATACCCCTCGACAATATAGTCCTGATTCCAACTACCTGCAACTGTAGCAACGGATTCTACTAACTCTAATTACGTCGTCCATATTCAAGGTGAGACCAACTTTACTATCGATAATGACGCTTACCAAGGCTTAGCCACCTGTCAAGCTTTAATCAATCAGAACAAGATTAAAAAAGGACAGATTTTCGCTGGAGATAATATATTACTCCCATTAAGGTGCACATGCCCAACTAAGAATCAAACGGAGCTCGGATTTAAATTCTTGCTAACTTACATAGTCGTCACGAATGATGTTGATTTGATTTGGGCATTGATGGCGTTCACCTATAGATTATGAGGTTAATTGCAAGCATGAGGAAGAAAGGAGGCAACCGGCGGTGGTGAGTAAAAGTGTGAAATTGATTTAGGAAGGTAGGGGCTTTGATGTTCGGATTTGGTACAGGGGATTTGAAATATAAGGGGAGTCTTGGCAGCAGAGAAAATGGGAGATATTTCACGCGAATAATGGGAAAATCAAATGACGAAGAAACATGGAAGCATGTTATTTTGGCTTCAGAGTATTTTATTTTGGCCCACTAGAAATAAACAAACCTCCCTACGGTCGGTTTGATTATTCTCGGGTCTCTATTTCATAATTGAATTATAAAAAAGAACTCTTAATCACTAATTATAAAAAGCGTGCTGCTAAAAGCACCCAAAAATATTTACTAATACCATTTCTAAGAAGCACCTCTACTAACCAGCGTATATGCTATGTAACACCACCAAATAAACAAATCTGGCTACCACATCCTATTTTCTCTTTCCCTCCTTCTTCATCGTTCTCTTCAGGGGGGCTACTGTAAAACATTAATGGTAACTTTTTTTTTAAATTACAAAAAGGAATGAACAAAACATTCAAATAATCATTGGAAATAGCACTAAAAACATACAAAATTAATTTAAATCAAAATTACCTCTTTTCATTCCTATGAGCATTGACTAATCACTGAATCACCTTCTTTCTTAGAAAATTTCTCTCCTTTCATTATTCAAAAAAAATTAATCACTACGATAAGGAGATTTTCAACAATGAAGAATTTAGGTATTAGGGTTTAAGCTAGATGAAAAACATGGAAGTTGGATATTAGAGTTTTCAGTTTAACCGTTTAGATGAAGAAGAAGAAGAAGAAGAACAAGAAGAGATGTGAGCTATGGTTTAGGTTTGACGTGGAGGAGAAGAAGAAAAGGCGTATGAGAGAAAAAAGAATGTGAAGTCATTTGTTGATTAATGACCGAGTGGAGAGACAAACATGGTATTAGAAAGCACATAAATTAATTAAGATTGATTAAAAAAAATTATGGTAATAATAAGCATTTTTTGGGTGCTTTTAGTAGCACACTATGTAAATTAGGTCTCTACTTCTCTAACATCACACCCGACAATAATTAGCATTCGTTAATTCATTTATTTTCAATCTTTAAAATGTTTTAACTTTTTATATATTAATCAAAGTTGAGAATCGTTTTGATTATTAAATCACAAATTTAGTAAACTTTCCAATGGTATCCATTGTTGATATCTAAAAATAAAATTTTGAAAACCATAATATTACATAGCAATTTTTAACTAATTTTAGTAATACAACTAAAAATTGCATTTTTAATAGTACAGTTTTTAACTACATTAGGAAAATGCAGTTAAAATCTACATTTTAATACACCATTAAAATGCAATTTTTAACTGCATTTTAAATATAGTTCAAAATTGCATTTTAACAACACGTTAAAATGCAGTTTTTAACTGCATTTTTGTAATGCAGTTAAAAGCTGCATTTTAATACATTCTGGAAATGCAGTTAAAAAATGCATTTTAGTAATGCAGTACAAAAGCCGCATTGTAATAATGTAGTTTTTAACAGCATTACTATAATGCAGTTAAAAATGCACCACTAAAATGCCAGTAATACAGTTATAACTGCATCACTAAAATGCAGTTAAAAACTTTATGTTTTGAATGCAACTATAATTGCATCAGTAAGATTTTTTTCAAGCGATATAATTAAAAAATATGATTGTGTTTGGAAATTTTCAAAAATTCGAATTTGAAAAAGGATTTTCGAAATCATGAATTTTACATATCCATAATACTTATCATTAAAATGATAGTGACATTTGTGATTTAACGGTAAAAACGGTTTATTAATCCAAGTTTCTAGAAAAGGTTATTGTGTTTCAAGATTAACAATTAACTAGGCGTAGAGTTTAAATAAGAATGTGAGAATAATAGCCATCTATGAAAGAAATACATGCCTAAGGACCTAATTTAAATGAATTATTGCGTACTATGTGTTTGTTCATTTTAATTAAAAATAATGACTAAAATAAATCTAAGCGCAAGACACATACAATTTTTTCTAGAAATATGTTCATTTTTATCGTTTTCAAGAAAGTTTGCACTATATAGTACACATTGTTGGCCTACAAATAATTGGGCCTCAACCTTTGACAAACGAAATAAAGTAAACATATAGTACAAACCGTGTACAATTCATCATAATTCAAAAACAAACTTCACAAGTGTTATCTAGTTTGTTATCATCTGCTGTCTGTATCCATGATAGTAGCCATTTTTTTACTTTTAAATGGTTTATCCAATAAGTCCACTAGTATAGTTCTCTATCTTGCTTGTCAAGTGAATTCCTCTGTCCCTTTTACCCTGTCCCCTATCCACAGTCAATTTGCAGCCACATTATAATGACCCGTAATTTTGTAACTTTTAAATAGAACATTTAATTAATTTTAAATACTCAAATACAGAATTTCAAACTTAATAATCATGTTTTATGTGATAAATAAGAATGATGAACTTATTTTTAGAATTAAATAGAGATTTTGAAGTTTTGTCGTAAAATTGACAAAAGCCAATTTTAGATTAAATTTAATATACATTCGAATAATTGTTGTAAACGGTAAATAACTCTTTTTTATAGTTATCTATTGATATGATAATAATATCAATTTGATTTATAATGGTTATTTAAACATATATACTTGTTTTATAAAAATGTACAAACTTCGTCGTACATTGACAAATTGACATCGTATTTTTATAATAGAATTTTAATATTATATAATATGATTTTATAACTAAATAAACTTTTTAATTATTTGAATATGATAAGAAACTTATTTTCAAGTTTTGTTTATATAAATAAATAGTTCAGCAAAAACATCAAAATATGACCGTAATACGTTTTGACGAAAATTAACGTTTTTGTTTTAAATAAGTTGTTGCAACGTCTTTGTAAACATGTTTTAACATATGTATACACATATTTTAATACCAAAACATTTGTACTATTTCTAAGTACCGTTAGAAAATTCTAGAATATCAATAGTAAAAGTAAGTAAGGTAATTAACAAAAGTAAAAAAACAAACATCAAACATCAAATCAATCACATCCAAATCCCACAAAATCATTACTTTATTTTTTAATGCTTAAGTGATTAAGACATAAAATTGTGAAATGAAATGTGATGTTAAGTGTTGAAAAAATGGAGTTTACTTAATGGCTAAGGAAATGGTATTTTGACCATTTTGCTTAATGATATTTTGTATACCTTTTCTTCCTGTAAATGCACATGCATACCCTCTTCAATTTCATTCATTCAAAACTCATTTCCTTTTTCATTTTCTTCTTCTTCTTCCATGCTTTCTAATGGCTTCTGCCTCTATTCTTCCTCCACTCTAGCTTTTTAGAAAACTATGTAAATCATGTCCAATCTCCTCTAAACTCTACCAAAGTTCTTATATAGCTTAGATGTAACAACCCTGGTTTTGGAAATTATCTGATAATATTAACCTATAACGGTACTTATAATTTAATATTGTAAATTAAAATTGGAAATTTTATTTGTTTATTTGGAATATACAGTGACTTTTGGAAATAAAATGAGAAAACTAAAGTTTGAAACTTTATTTTATTTATTTGGGTTAATAATGATGGGAAAATGGGTTTTATTTGAAGAAAATGCTATAACTTTATTAATTATTGTCGATTACTTATTTTAATAATTTTTAAAAGAAGTGTGAGATTTGTAAAGGTTGTTTATTTACATAAAAAGATGGAAGTTGATTTTAAAATGAGTTTAATTGTAAATTTGAGTTTAAAATGGTTTAAAAGATTTTTCTAAGCAAGAAAAGTATTTTTGTGGAATTTTAGAAATTTAAAATAGTGTTTTATTCATTTATTTGAGTAAGTTGTGTATTATTGTGAAATAAGGGATTCTAACAATAATAATGTTTTAAAAACAAAAATTAATCTTTTCATATAGTGAAAAATAATTTATTTTATGTGTATGTAAATTTACAAATTTTATTTGGTTGAAAATTGAAAGGAAAATGACTTTGTTTTGTAAGTTAGTGTATATAAGAATGCACTTGGTTTTATGTTAAGTAATTAACCTAGGCCATTTGATTTTTCTTTTAATTTTAGATCCATAAGCCCATTTAGACTTAGTCAGATAATAAGAAAGAGAAGAAACCAATTCCTGTACGTTCTAACACAAGTCCACCTTCTTCCTCTTTTCTGTAAAACAAGAGCAACGACCATTTTCAAACCCTAGCTTTCAAACTAACCTTTCTCCAAGTCAAGCTGAAATTTCTTCAAATTAAAGTTAATTAAAAGGTATTCAAATTCTAAATTCTACAATTTCATCAAATTCCTAATTTCTGCAAGGGGTTTTCTAATTTACTGTAAAAATTCTTTTGCATGCAGTGTTTTCTTCCAATTCAGGTTATTTGAAGCTCCTTCTCCTCAAAGCTTGCTTCTTTCAACACAAATTGGAGTTTTTATTTTATTACAGTAAGGTGAGTTTATTAACTCACATTTCTAGCTAAATCTTGCCTGTAATTGCTAAAGATGAGAAAAAAAATCGTTTATTGTATATTGCTGAAATATAATATGAATGAGCTGAAGTAAAACAACCATAACTATCATGTTTCTTATCCGTTTAAAGTCATTCTTTTTTCGTTAAAAAGTAGATTCGGTAAGGAACACTTTCTGTTTTGATTACTTTTTGAGATTTCGAAATTTTATTGACCTGGAATAGAATCGAAAATAAGTGTACGATTCTATCTTTAACTAAATTTCCTGAGTTTGAATGCGAAATTGATTTAGCCATATCTTCTTTAGTTTTGATCAGAATTCGATAATTTTTAATGTCCTTCAAAACTAACTTTATATATGACAACTTTCATGTTGAACATATTTGTAAATTTTAAGCATAGATTGACTGAAATTCTATCACAAACTCCCAGCTCTGTCACTTTGATAATTACACTATCTAACTAAACGCAGTTAGTAAATTAGACGTATCTTTCACGTTTCTTGTCGGATTTAGATAATTCTTAATGTTTTGGAAAGCTTAGAAAATTTCTAAAAATTTCTTGTTTTGATGTTTTCAAAATTTTGAGGTTAATATAGTCAAAATCTTATTTCTTTGCTGCTGCTCTGAGAATAAACAACAGAGACAGTGAATTTAAAATTTGAGAATTATATTAGCCATATCTTTCATGTTTCATATCCAAATTCAGCAATCTTAGACGTTTCGAAAAGCATAGGATTTGTTCTAAAAGTTTGATGTTTTGAGTTTTCCAAAATTTTGAAGTTAGGTTGGTCAAATCTATGTTTGATTGTTGCTATTCCGAGACCAAAATGACAGAAGTATTGAAATTCAGAACCCCAAATTGTTTTTGCTATAACGTTTCCATTTCTTATCCAAATTCAATAATTTTAGATGATCTGGAAATCATAAACTTTGCAATAAAAGTTTCATGTTTTGTGTTTTTTGAAATTTTAAAGTTTTCTTGATCAAAACAGTGTTTGTTTGTTGCTATCCTGAGGACAAAACGACAACAACAATGATTGTTGATCTAAGAATTGTTTTAGCCGTATCTTTTGATCAGTAAGTCTAATTTTGGTGATTCTTTTGCTGATTTCAAGCTAATAAAATACCTTCAAATTTTATGTCATTTTGGTCAAAACTTTGTTTGTTTGTTGCTGTCCCGAGAGCAAAACGACAGCAATAACAATTATTGACATGAGAATTGTATTAGCTTATTTTTGCTCTCCTTCCTGTTTGATTTGATGTTGTTTTTATGATGTTTTGAGAGCTATGATGCCTCTTAATAGGCTAGCTATATTTTAAGAATTTGAAATTCAAATTTAAGTAGAATTTGTATTGATTTTGGATTAAATTTGAATCGAATTCGTATTGAATTCAAGTTATCGGTCTTGAGTTATTTTTCTTGTTTTTCATTGTTTCCGAGCATGGTTTTCACTAAAGCATTTTGAAGTGATTTTTTTGAAATAAACGAACATTTCAAATTAATATTATTTTTGCATTTTAAAATTATTTTTCTAATATAAAATCTATTTATTTCCTATAATAAAGGATTTCAAATATTGGTTTTATTAATCTTTTCGGAAAAAAGTTTTAAAAGCTTGTTTTCTCTAGTAAACTATTTTAAATATAAAACATACACTTTTGCACTATTCAAATGTATGAGAAAGAGAATTAAACGATTTAGTAAAACACGTGGTATGGGACATGTGTGTTTACTATTTCGGTTAATTCCGGACTTGTACGATCGAAGCTATTAGAGATTATTGATACTGAATGTTTTGTCATTTTATGGCGTATTTTCAGTTTTATAATTCCTATTTATTGGAATTATTTAAGATGGCCAATATTTGGCAAACATTATGGTTTGAGATCTCCTACGTAGGAGTATGGACGATGAGAAGCATCATGATGTTTTATTTACTTGCCAATGATATAAGGCCACTCTTGAGTATATGATTTCATATTTTGAGATTTGTAGTTTATGAGGAACCATCACGATGTTTTCACTTGTCGATGAGATGAGACAAGTTACGATGTCATCTAATACTTATCGATGAGATGAGACGAGCATGGTGTATCTTTATCGCTCGCCAATGAGACGAGGCGATATATGATTTTTTGAGTTTTATGATGTTCCTAGTGTGGCATCGACTAGCGGCTAGTAAACCGCTAAGTGCCATCGTGTGTTATGGGACACATGTTAATACTTTTCGGGTTTCTATCCATGAGTTTGTGACACATTCACGATGTTTACCTAATAGAACTGCTTTGATAGGTGTTAGCTACCTAGTTATGAGGACGGACTGCCTTGGGAGGTGTTAGCGACTTTGTTAGGGCTGACAAAACAGCTTGGAGAGGTGTCAGCTTGTCAGCGAATTTGTCATGAGGATGAACTGCTTTGGAAGGTATTAGCAACCTTGTTAGAGGCTTCAGCCATTTGAGTTTGGCATGTGCGGCATTGCTTCGGCTTGCAATTAGGGATCTGGCCAATCCGGGTTTTTTGAGTTTTTTGAGTTTTCTATTTTATTATGATTTCACCATCTCAAGATGTTTTATTACATCGATAACCTTTTGCTATATGAGATGTTATATATATGGTGATTTCATTTATGATGTTTTGAACTCTTATCGAGTTCCTTGAGTGATGAGTTTGGATGATTTCATGATTTTATAAGATATTCTGGGTTTTTCCATTTTGGCGAGTTGAGATTGAAATTTATGTACATTTATGCCAATGAGATGAGGTATAATTGAGTTTGGATATTTTGCTATATTTGAGTTTTGGATCATCCTATTTGATGATGTTTTATGTTTGCCATTTTGACGAGAGTTTGTATTGATGTTTCTCCTTTTGAGGAGATATGGTTCATGGAAACCATGTAGACATTTTGGGATGTCGCCGATGATGTGAGACAAATGTTTATATTATTTGAGTATTATTGTTGAATTTACCTCTTTTGTGGTCCTTGTATACTTAAGTGACATTAGTTCACTTAAGTCATGGGTTATATCCTTCTATTACATCTTCTTATTCGGCAAGAATTATCACCTTGTATCTTATGCTTCATATTATCGTCTATCCATATTAACTGATTGTTTTAGCTAGACTGACCCGTGTATTTTATACTCGGGTCAGAATGAGTATGTTTCAGGTTAAGCATTTCTTTTGGATATAGCTATTACGTGATGCTTCTACATGGATGTTGGGTTATCTTCTTTAGCTGTTATTGTCCTTATGAGTTGTATTGTATATTCATTTGACTCATGTATATAGAGTGGTCATCATACCATTTGATGTGTCATTGGTATTGTATTAAGATGTATCGTTGTATATGTGAATGTGTGTGTGTATATGCTGTTGTTCCATGACTAGTTATTCATTTAGTTACGGTATTTTGTTCTGATAGATCCATTAGCCACATATAGTTTTGTATTAAGTATTTATTGGATATGTCGATCTACTTGAGTAGAAAAAATATAGATATAAATTGTCGACGTATTCAATAGATATTTAAGACAGGGCTATAGATGGTCTCCCTTAACCAGCTCTACTCTCCACATTAGCAGAAATGATTACTATGTAATTCTCTTTGTTAATGTGGGCCTCGTAATGGGGCATCATATTAGAGAACATGGTTTAGCACCTAAAAAGAGAAGAATTGGGAAGGGGGAGATAAGTCTTGGACCATGAGCACCATGATGGAGGAGATGGAGGATGACCGTGAGCTAAAAGATGGTGATGAAGGATGTTTATGTGGTTTAGAGGAGAGAAGCATGGTTCTAGGTGATGTTTAAGTGAAGAAGAAATTGATATAGAGGAGTAGAAGTTGATTAGTTGAAGTCAACAATGATCAAGTGAAGTGTTGTGATGATATGAATGTTGGTAGGAAGTTGGTTTGATTTAAGTGAGTACTCGTATTTAAATTTACTAATTAATAATTCCAAGTATAATGATATGAAAAGTTAAAGTATTGGATGTTTAGTATGTTTGATAACTTGGATGATAAAATGGTTGCTTATATGGATGTTAAGATGGTTGATAACTTGGTCGATAAATCATAATGGAAATAGATAATTGACCAATGTTAATTAAACGAAAATTAAATCCATGTAAAGACATGCATGGAGTTGTTTAGCCTCTATTTGGTATTGAATATCTAAAAAGGTTGAAAATTATATTACAATAATATAACATGAAATGAAATAAAATATGAGTTTGAAATATGATTATATTGGTTGAAATGAGTTTAAAATTGTTTTGAAATTTTTTTAAACATATAAAAGTGTTTCCATGAGGTTTGAAAAGAAATTGAAAAACAAGTCAAAACTAGGCACGTCGCATAACGGTAGTTCATGATTTCGCGATGAAGATTTCAAATGAGTATATGAAATGGAATATAGCACGGAATTGTTCGAGAAAAGAATTTTCTGGACTATTATATTAATTGTTTTTAAATAAAGGAAGAAAATCAAGATTTCATAATGTAAATTTTTAAATATGAGTTAAACAAGTTTTAAGAAAAATCACGATTTTGAAGTTTAAAACTGGAATTTAAAATTGATTTAAAATGAAGATTTTAAAATATAAATATATTTTATAAATGTTTTAAAAGAGATTTGAGTGATAAAAATGAATTTCTAAATGATAGAAAAGTCGTTTTTGTGAAATAAGCATTTAAAGCACTATTTGCAGCAGTTTTTAATAATTTTTAAAATATGGCTTTAAACTTAAGTATTCTTTCCAAAAAAATTATAAGTGTTTTAAAATATATGAATAAGTGTTTTAAATAATGATTTGGAAGTTTTATAAACCATTTTTAAATATAAAAGGAGTATAAAGAAATGACTAGTACATTTGTCCTGCCTATGAGATCTAGAAAGGTAAAACGAGATGAACAACTATGGTTAAGGATGGAGCAACTAGTGCCATGAACTTACATGGCCTCCATTTTCTCTTTTTAGGTGAGGGGTGGAACATATCATTAGAAAAGCCCGGATGCTTTAAAATAATGTTTTTCAATATGATATTTGAACGAATGATTTGGAAATGGTTTTCCTAATAAAACGGTGAATTGATTTGGAATTATTCCAAAATTAGTAAGGTTTAAATTAACCAAATGATTTGATAAATGCAACGTAATGATTCCACATACTATTAAGGAGATAAATGGAATAATTTAAAATAATATGTCTCTCTGAGATATTTATGTATGAATAAAAAAGACGAATTAAATTGATCGATGATTGATAATCATATATGAACTTAACATCTTTTTAATTGATGATTGGTGAGAAGGAACCAGGGTTGGATTTGGGTAATTTCTATCTTAAAACCACTTCGAACCAATGTATACGTTAGAAAGTGAATACCTATTGAAGATGATTATTTTTGAAGACCGAAGATCTTCATAATGTAGGGATTGCTGTCACGAGTCCTAGGGGTTTACCCCACATTATATTTATATGGCAGTGGTGCCTGCATTATGACAATCTTCGTTGTATTGAAGATCAAAGATCTTCGTAGCGAAAGGACTGCTTGTTGACATTCTCTTGGTTGCTCCCAATATTGAGATATTTATTATAGCAATGGTCATATCATGTTTTGAAATCTTTGTATTGCAAGTACTACTCGCTACTGATCCTAAGGGTGATTCCCAAAAAAAAGATGTGGTAGGAGGAGTGCCTTTGGTTTTGTTCAGTCCCAGAACAAACTTGTATGGACGGATATTTGACATTACATTTTTATGATCACAACGTAGACTTTTACAAACGTACATTTGCTTGGTGGCGGAGAAGGCAACTTCTCTTAGCTTAACACCCTTCTTTTAGACGTACGAGCTCAGAGGTTGTATGTTCATGAAAGTCAATAGTGATCGAAGGAATGGCAGCGTGGCATTCTAAGTGGTATGTGCTATGTGGAAAAACAAAGTATGTCTTTGTGAAAAGCAAACCGTTTCTTTGTTGAAATTAAGCATAGCCTCCCGAGCCTCACATCTCGGAGATGATACAGTTAATTATGTGGTCTGCGGGACTTATGTTTCAGGCTATCGGTTGTATGAGTATGGAGGAGTCCAGTGGAATCTGGATCCTCAAGGCATTTATTTTAATATAGTGGCTTGCTTATGAGAAGCGATAAGGCAACTAAATATTGGTAGTGTACAAGTGCTGCTCGAAGTGGCTTGCTTGAGAAAAGCGATAAAGGCACCGCGGGAACTATGTTTGCTATGCGTGGATCGAAAGAAAATGCCACTTGTTCCCTATCATGCTGGAAATCCAATTCCAATACGAATTTTACGGTTTTGATTGTATTCCCAAAATAGCTGTAATGCTTTGCAAACATTTCAGCTACACCTTTGGTATCATATATTCCGTCCAGGTATATTCCGTTTGACTTGGTCTGGGTATATTACCATAGACTTAGTCTGGGTATTGATACTTTTTTTATTTATATTTACATGAAAAATGTTTTCGAAACCCATGTCATTAAAGATAATATCAAAGTGTTTTCAGTATAAAGTATTTTGGTTATCGTAAGATAAAAACCCATCTGTATTTATGTGCGAGCGTGGTCTTATGAGATACCCTTCTTTTCAAAGGTTTTTAACTTGTATCAATTTTTAAATCGAGTATCTCATGCTGGTTTATCAAGCCTGATCTGAGTATTTTTAATACTTGGGTCAGATTCGAGTAGTTTCATATTTAGTTGAAGACGCTTGGAGTTTCCAGAGGAGAGTTAGAGATCTTCATCGACGTATGGATGTATTCTATTATCTACTGCATCTATTGCATTTGTTTTAACATGTATAAGTACATAGGGTTTATTACTATCCAGGCTAAATCTAGGTTAGACACTGATATCGTATTCAAATTTTTTCCGCTGTAAAGATTATATATTGAAATAATATATGTTATTCCATTCGTGTGAGATTTTGTTCAATCCTTATTTTCTTTTTCCCTAAACAATTGAGCTTTCCAGCACTTGGATATGTGACACGAGGATGTATTAGTGTCGATTTTCGATGGTCAAAAATCCCCGGTCATTACATTTGGTAACAGAGCTTAGGTTGGACGAACACCTAGGCTTTGTTGGGGGTAAAACTCATTATAGATAGGGTTAGTAATACCCTAGAATGAGTGATTCATTAGAGATAGGGTTAGTAACACCTTAGACTGAGTTTGAGAGTGTTATATATATGAGCACGTATTTGTTATTTGATATAAAAATGCTTTGTGTTGATTTATCTGTTGAGTGGTTTATAGATTCTGGTCAGTGTATGGGAAGCGACGATATCGATAAGGGTTTCTAAACCCTTAATCAAGGCAAATTGACACACCATTTGAAAAGGATTATGTTTTATATATATACAAAAGTATAAATATTTATGTGATATGGAAAATTTACAAGATGTTATCCCTTTGGAAAGTTCCAATAAAAAGGTCTTGATCTATGTAGTGATGGTGGAAATAATATTCTAAGTATCGACCATATTTTGGCTTGGACGAATAGTATCGAACACTATATAAATGATTCTTCCTATCATTGTACAATCAAGGCAAGTTCAAAGCCGAACAAGTTGAATCAAGTAATTTGGATAAGTCAAGAAATTAATGCTATGAAACTTCTGATAATAACTTAGTATATCATTTAGGTCTGGATGTCTTATTTTGTGCCGGTGATGACATATGGGCTAATCTAAAATGAGCATGTAGAGTACGTGCATGGAAAGAAGCTGAAAAAAGGAAGAAAAACTAGGATCTTGTGCCAACATCTTTTATTACAAATGCGATAAAGAAAGGCATTATGTAGTTCTGCGTAAGGATAGGAAAATAAAGGAAAAGAATAAAAGGGAAGCAAAGAAAAAGAAGAAAGAAACTTTTTTAGGGTTGATAAATTCTGTTTCAAAGATATATGATTAATAAAAAGGAATTTTAAGAACTCCTATCCTAATCTTTTGAAAATTTAAAAGAATTATATTTTAAGTATAAAGGAATATCTTTTGAAAGATATAGATATTTATGTGTGTCAATTTATGGTTAAGGGAACAATAATATTCCATTATTACCATTTGTTGGTCGAACGAATATTTTAACATATGTATACACATATTTAATACCAAAACATTTTTACCTTTTTAAGTAACATTAGAAAATTCTAGAATATCATTAGTAAAAGTAAGTAAGGTAATTAACAAAAGTAAAAAAAGCAAACATCAAATCAATCACATCCAAATCTAAGAAAAACATTACTTTATTTATTAATGCTTAAGCGATTAAGACATAAAGTTGTGAAGTGAAAAGTGATTTAAGTGTTGAAAAAATGGAGTTTATTTAATGGTTAAGGAAAGAGTATTTTGGTCTTTTTACCTAAATATATCTTGCAAACTTTTTCTTCCTATAAATACACATGCATACCATCTTCATTTTCACTCATTCAAAACTTATCTCCTTCTTCATTTTCTTCTACTTCCATGCTCTTTAATGGCTTTTACTCTCTTCTTCCTCCTCTCTAACTTTTTAGAAAACTATGTGAATCACGTCCAATCTCCACCAAACTCTACCAAAGTTCTTATATCGCTTGAAGAACATGGTTTAGCACCTAAAAAGGGAAGAAATGATGAAAGAAGAGGGAGATAAGGCTTGGGCCGCGAACACCATGATGGAGGAGATGGAGGATGGGCGTGAGCTAAAAGATGGTGATGGAGGATGGTTGTGTGGTTTAGAGGATAGAAGCATGGTTCTAGGTGGTTTTTAAGTGAAGAAGAAATTGATTTAGTGGAGTAGAAGTTGATTAGTTTAAGTTAACAATGGTAAAGTGAAGTGTTGTGTTGATATAAGTGTTGGTAGGAAGTTGATTTGACTTAAGGTAATTACTCGCACTTAAATTTACTAATTAATAATTCCAAGTATAATGATATGAAAATTTAACGTTTTGGTTGTTTAATATGTTTAATAACTTGGATGATAATGTGGTTGCTTATATGGATGTTAAGACGGTTGATAAATTGGTTGACAAATCGTAATGGATATGGTTAGTAATTAACCATAGTTAACTAAATGAGAATTAAATCCATATAAAGATGTGTATGGAGTTGTTTAGCCTCTATTTGGGATTAAATATCTAGAAAGGTTGAAAATGATATTATAATATGAAATGAAATATGAGTTTGAAATATTATTATATTGGTTTAAATGAGTTTAAAATGGTTTATAAATTTTCTATAAACATATAAAAGTATTTCCATGAAGTTTGAAAAGAAATTGAAAAAAAAGTCAAAACTAGACGCGTCACATAACGGTAGTTCGTGATTTCGCACCGAAGATTTCAAATGAGTATAAAAATGGAATATAGCTCAGAATTGTTTGAGAATAGAATTTTCTGGACTTTATATCCATTGTTTTTAAATGATGAAAGGAAATCAAGATTTCATATTGTATAATTATAAATATGAGTTAGACAAGTTTTAAAAAAAAATCACGGTTTCGAAGTTTAAAATCCAAACTTGAAATTGACTTAAAACGAATATTTTTAAATGTTTTAAAATATGAAATAAAATTTATAAATCTTTTAAAATGTTTTAAAGGAGATTTGAGTTATAAAAATGAATTTCGAAATGATAGAAAAGTTGTTTTTATCAAATAAGCCTTTAAAACACTATCCGCAGAACTACTTGTAGCACTTTTTAATAGTTTTTAAAATATGGGTTTGAACTTAAGTATTCTTTCCAAAAAACATTATAAGTGTTTTCAAATAAATGAATAAGTGTTTTAAATAATGATTTGGAAATTTTATAAATCATTTCTAAAAATGAAAGTAGTATGTGGAAACGACTAGTACATTTGTCTCGCCTATGAGATCTAGAAAGGTAAAATAAGGTGTGTAACTAAGGTTAGGGATGTAGCAACTAGTAAACCTTAACTTGCATAGCCTCTGTTTTTTTCTTTTTAGGCGAGGGGTGTAACAGACTGGAAGGAAATCCAATATGCTCTAAAATAATGTTTTTCAATATGTGATTTAAACGAATGATTTGAAAAAGTTTTTCCTAAGTAAAAGGTGAATTGATTTGGAATCATTTCAAGATTAAAAAGGTTTAAATTTACCAAATGATTTGATAAATGAGACTTAATGATTTCATATACTATTAAGAAGATAAATGGAATAATTTAAAATAATATGCCTCTCTAAGATATTTATGTATGAATAAAAAGGTTAATCAAATTGATTGATGATTGATAATCACATATGAACTTCATATCTTTTCAATCGACGATTGGTGCAAAGGAAGCAGGGTCGGATTTGAGTAATTCCTATCTAAAAACCATTTCGAACCAACGTATACATTAGAAAGTTAAGACATGCTGAAGATGATGACTTTTGAAGATCCGAGATCTTCAAAATGTAGGGATTGCTGTCACGAGTCCCAAGGGTTTACCCCATATTATATTTATATGGCAATGGTGTATGCATTCTGAAAATCTTCGTTGTCTTAAAGACCGAAGATCTTTATAGTGGAAGGACTGCTTATTGACATTCTCTGGGTCGCTCCCAATATAGAGTTATTTATTAAAACAGTGGTCCTGTCGTGTTTTGAAATCTTCATAATGCAATTAAGGACTACTCACTATTGATCCTAGGGGTGATTCCCAAATAAAACGATGTGGCAGGAGGAGTACCTTCGGCTTCGTTCAGTCTCAGAACAAACTTGTATGGACGAATGTTTGACATTGCATTTCTAAGATCACAACATTGACTTTTACAAATATATATCTGCTCGGTGGCGGAGAAGGAAACTTCTCTTTGCTTAACACCCTTCTCCGTGACGTAGAAGCTCAAAGGTTGTATGTTCGTTGAAGTCAATAGTAATCGAAGGAATGACAGTGTGGCATTCTAACTAGAATGTGCATTATGGAAGAATAAAGCGTGGCTTTGTGAATAGCAAAGCGTATATGGGCAATTATGTGGTCCGTAGGACATATATTTCTGGCTATCGGTTGTATGAGTATGGAGGAGTCCAATGGAATGTGGATCCTTAAGGCATTTATTTTAATATAGTGGCTTGCTGTATGAAGCGATAAGGCAACCGAATATTGGTAGTGTAGGAAGTGCAGTTCCAAGTGGCTTACTTGAGAAAAGCAATAAAGGCATCGCGGGAGCTATGTTTGGTATGCATGGATTGAAGGAAAAGGCCACTAGTTCCCTATCATGTTGGAAATTCAATTCCAATACGAGTTTTATGGTTTTGGTTGTATTTTCAAAATAGCTGTAATGCTTTGCAAACATTACAGCTACCCCTATGGTATCATGTATTCCATCCAGATATATTCCATTTGACTTAGTCTAGATATATATCATCATAAACTTAGTCCGGGTATTGATACTTGTTTTATATATATTATTTGAATTTTTTTCGAAACCTATGTTATTAAATATAATATCAAAGTGTTTTCGATATAAAATATTTTGGTTACCGTAAGATAAAAACCCGTCTGTATTTATGTGTGGACTGGTCTTATGAAATACCCTTCTTTTCAAAGGTTTTTAACTGACATCAATTTTTAAATCGAGTATCTCACACTGGTTTATCAAGCCTGATCCGGGTATTTTTAATACTCGGGTCAGATCCAAATAGTTTTAAGTCTAGTTGAAGGCACTTGGAGTTTCCAAAGGAGAGCTGGAGATCTTCATCTAGGTATGGAGGTATTCTATTATGTACTGCATCTATTACATTTGTTTTTACATTTATAAGTACATAGGGTTTATAACTATCCATGCTAAGACCAGGTTAGACTCCGATATTGTATTCAAATTTTATCTGCTGTAAAGGATATATATTGAAAAATATATGTTATTCCATTCGTGTGAGATTATTTTCTATCCTTATCTTCTTTTTCCTCTAACAGTTAGGCTTTTAGGCATTTGGATTTGCGGCACAAAGATGTATTGGTGTCGATTTTCGATGGTCAAAATTTTTTGGTCATTACATTTGGTACCAGAGCTTAGGTTGAGCGAACACCTAGGCTTTGTTGAGCTAAAACTCATTATAGATAGGGTTAGCAATATCCTAGAATGAGTGACTCATTAGAGATAGGGTTAGTAACACCTTAGAATAAGTTTGAGAGTATTATATATATGAGCGCGTATTTGTCATTTGATATAAAAATGCTTTGTGTTGATTTATCTATTGAGTTGTTTATAAATTCTGGTCGGTATGTGGGACACCATGGTATCGTTAAGGGTTTATATACCCTTAAACAAGGTAAATCAACACACCGTTTTAAAAGGAGTATATATATACACACACACACACAAAAGTATAAATATTTATGTGATATGGAAAACTTATAAGATGTTATCCTTTTGGAAAGTTCCAAGAATAAGTTCTTGATCTGTGTAGTGATGGTGGGAATAATCTTCTAATATATTAATCATATGTTGGTTTGGGAGAATGGTATCTAACACTTGTTAAATTATTCGTCTTATCATTGTACAATCAAGGAAAGTTCAAAGCCGAACAAGTTGAATCAAGTAATTTGGATAAGTCAAGAAATTAATGTTATGAAACTTCTGATAATAACCTAGCATATCATTTAGTTCAGGATCTCTTATTTTATGCTGGTGATGACTTATGGGCTAATCCAAAAGGAGCATGTAGCGTACGTGCATAGAAAGAAGCTGAAGAAAAAGCAAAACTAGGATCTTGTGCCGACATCTTCTATTACAAATGCGGTAAAGAAGGGCATTATGCAGTTCTGTGTAAGGATAGGAAAATAAAGGAAAAGGATAAAAGGGAAGTAAAGAAAAAGAAGAAAGAATTTTTTTTAGGGTTGATATTTTCAGTTTCAAAGATATATGATTAATAAAAAGGAATTTTAAGAACTCCTTTCCAAGTCTTTTGAAAATTTAAAGGATTACATTTTAAGTATAAAGGAATGTCTTTTGAAAGATATATATATATTTATGTGTGTTAGTTTATGATTAAGGGAATAATAATATTTAGTTTTTACCATTTGTTGGTTGAACGAACATCTTGTAAAATTAAGTTTCACGATTTGACTATAAGATGTTTGATAATAATACTGGGTTAAGATTAATGAGTTTATATAAGATAATGGATAAGAATGTAGTATAAAAATGTGTTTTATGCAAATAAAATAATTTTGAAAAAGATGGATATAGAAGATATGTTATATAAATTTTGAGAATTCTAGTAGTTTGGGAAAAGAATTGTGAAAATTCAAATACGATTAAAAGGAAGTAAGTTAATATAAGATGATTTGACGAATGGAATTTATAAAATGGGTTTTATAAACTAAATAATCTCTACGGATTTTGAAAAGAAATTTCAAATAAGAAATTTGAAAAAGTAAGGAAATCTCAAATTATAACTAGTATGAGTGGCTTGAAAATAACTAAAAATGGAAAAGAGGTATGTTCGGATGGTAAACACTTATCTTAAGTAACCTTCTTGTTAAAGGGACATAGAATACTACTGGTAGTGCCCAGTTCCTTGGTATTATTTTTGGTTACTCGATCTATGTAGTTTTCGTTAATTTAAATAGATAATCTTGAATTATTAGTTGATAAGTTAATATCAATATCGGTTAAAAAGGAATATATTATAATGAGAGAAGCTGATTGTAATTTTGGGAAATAAAACGTAAACTATGTTAAAAATTTAAATGGTTCCTTTGGATGAATTTTTTTTCTTTAAGAAAAATATTTAGAAATAAATATTCAGAGTGGTTATATATAAGTAAGCATTTTTGAAAAAAAATTATGAAAAGTTTTCATAAATATTTTTGAATGTTAATAAGTACATATGAGGTATATAGATGATTTCATCGCACAATCCTGATCTAAGATTCAAATACAGAACTTTAAGGTGTTCTCACTGGTCCGAAAAAGGATTTATTACTCGATTCTTGATGACGAACATTGATGAGGGTTTATGATTGGGTACTTAAGTTTTCTATCATATTTGAGAGCTATGTAAGGGAAACGAAGTTTTTAATCAAAGAGCCTAATCAGAGTCCACACTAGAGGATCAGAGGATCAATACTAGTTCGGAAGTAAAATTATGGATTTGAATAGTAGATCGAATCAAATATTGCATGCGGGTGATCTATGTATATCATACCAAATTGAGTTTAAAGATTGTTTTGAGTAAGTATTACAGGGCTTTGAATTTTGGTTTAATTTCGAGGATGGATTTTTTTTTAAGGGGAGAAGTATGTAACGACCCGTAATTATATAATCTTTAAATGGAATATTTAATTAATTTTAAATATTCAAATATAGAATTTTCAAACTTAATAATCATGCTTTATGTGATAAATAAGAATATTGAACTTATTTTTAGAATTAAAGAAAGATTTTGAAGTTTTGTCGTAAAATTGACAAAAGCCGGTTTTCAATGAAATTTAATATACATTTGAAGAATTGTTGTAAATGGTAAATAATTATTTTTAATGGTTATATAACGATATGATAATAATATAAAATTGATTTATAATAATTTTATACACATATATACTTGTTTTATAAAAATGTACAAACTTCATCGCACGTTGACAAATCGACGTCGTATTTTTAGAATTGAATTTTTATATTAATACGATTTTATAACTAAAATAAACTTGTTTTAATTATTTTATTATGACAAGAAACTTGTTTTCAAGTTTTTTACATAAATAAATTGTTTAACAAAAAAGTTAAAATTTGAGCATAACACATTTTGTAGAAAATCAACGTTTTTGTTCAAAATAAGTTGTCACAACATTGTTGCACCTTCGTTAACATGTTTTAACATATGTATATACATATGTTAATAGAAAAACATGTTTACCTTTTCTAAGTACAATTAGAAAATTCGAGAATATCATTAGTAAAAGTAGGTAAGGTAATTAACAAAAGTAAAAAAGCAAACATCAAATCATCACATACAAATCCAACGAAATCATTGCTTTATTTTTTAATGCTTAAGCGATTAAGACATAAAGTTGTGAAGTGAAATATGATGTTAAGTGCTGAAAAAATGGAGTTTACTTAATGGTTAAAGAAAATGTATTTTGGTCTTTTACCTAAAGATGTTTTGCGTACTTTTTCTTTCTATAAATACACATGCATACCCTCTTCATTTCATTCATTCGAAACTCATTTCCTTCTTCATTTTCTTTTTCTTCATCCATGCTCTCTATTGGCTTCTTCCTCTTCTCTATCTTTTTAGAAAACTATGTAAATTACATCCAATCTCCATCAAACTTTACCAAAGTTCTTATATCGCTTAGAGAACATGGTTTAGCATCGAAAAATGGAAGAAATGATGAAGGAAGAAGGAGATAAGGCTTGGGCCATGAGCATCTCAATGGAGGAGATGAAGGATGGTCATGAGCTAAAAGATGGTGATGGAGGATGGTTGTGTGGTTTGGAGGAGAAAAACATGGTTCAAGGTGATGTTTAAGTGAAGAAGAAATTAATTTAGTGGAGTAGAAGTCAATTATTTGAAGTTAACTATAGTCAAGTGAAGATTGTGATGATATGAATGTCGGTAGGAAGTTGGTTTAATTTAAGGCGAGTACTCAGATTTAAATTTACTAACTAATAATTACAAGTATAATGATATGAAAAGTTAATGTATTTGATGTTTGATATGTTTGATAACTTGGATGATAATGAGGTTGCTTATATAGATGGTAAGATGGTTGATAACTTGGTTGATAAATCATAATGGAAATGGTTAGTAATTAACCGTAGTTAATTAAATGTGAATTAAATCCATATAAAGATTTGTATGAAGTTGTTTAGCGTCTATTTGGTATTAAATATCTAAAATGGTTAAAAATGATATTATAATAATATAATATTATAACATGAAATGAAATGAAATATGAGTTTGAAATATGATTATATTGGTTTAAATGAGTTTAAAATGGCTTAGAAATGTTGTATAAACATATAAAAGTATGTCAAAACTAGGTGTGTCGCGTAACAGTAATTCGCGATTTCACGCCGAAGATTTCAAATGAGTATACGAAATGGAATATAGCTCGTAATTGTTCGAGAAAATAATTTTATGAACTATTGTATCCATATTTTTTAAATGAAGAAAGAAAGTCATGATTTCATCTTGTAAATTTTTAAATATTAGTTAAGCAAGCTTTCAAAAAAAATCACTATGTTATGGAAGCAGAGGATCAGGCAAGGAGACCCCATATCTTCATACATTTTCATTCTTGTTATGGAAGTTTTGAATGTTATGTTGATAAATAACTATGAACAGAAGAAGATTTTGTATCATTCTAAATGCAAATCACCGCAAATAACATCTTTATTCTTTGCTGATGACATCTTATTATTCACTAAACCTGATCAAGTTTCCCTTGAAAACATTAAAACAGTTCTACAAAACTTCTACCTTATGACTGGTCTTCAACTCAACCTAAGCAAATCTCACATGATCTCCTCTGGGATCTCTTCTGAACAAGAAACTCAAATATTGTCATTATCTGGTCTTCAAGCTATGAATAATAGCATGTGCTATCTGGGACTTCCACTTTGCTCATCCAGGATTACCACTGCCAACTGCTTGCCACTGTATGACAAAATTTGTAGCACCATGAACTGTTGGGCAAATAGACTTCTTTCTCAAGCTGGCAGGCTTGTGCTCATCAGATCTGTCATTTCCTCAATGATTGTGTACTGGGCTAAGGCATTCATTCTCCCCATCAAACTCATTAAAATGATAAGAAAAGCTATGATAAGGTTCTTCTGGTCTGGAACCATCCATAATAGGAAATTAATACCCTGCTCCTTTGGTATTATGGAGCTTCCAAAAAACAAAGGTGGTCTTGGCATTCTTAACTTACAAACATGGAATAGAGCTGCTATCAGTACGCTTATGAATGCCTTACTAAACAACGCTGACAACTTGTGGGTTCAGTGGACTAGAACCCATAACTTGGGTAGAAAGATATTTTGGACCATGACTGTGCCACAAAATTCCAGTTGGACTTGGAGAAGTATTCTGATGTCAAGAGCATCTTTTCTTCCACTAATCAAGGTTAAGCTCTCACCCACCAGTGATGCTAGCTTCTGGAATTCACCTTGGTTGGAGGATGGTATGATACTATCCAACATTTTCACTCCCCAGCAAATCATGCAAACTGGTATTAATCGTGATGCGTTTGCATCTGATTACATTACTGATGGGAAGTTGTCTCTACCATACACCAGTAATCAAGTCATTAGAGCTGTTTGGAACAAGTATCAATCTATGAGTTTCATGCCTGCCATGACTGATGAAATACAGTGGAAAGGAAAACCACACTCTATTGCTTCTGTTTACAGATTGCTTGTTAATTCTCCTGCTACTAGTAATATAAAATGGCACAGAGTGCTATGGACCAGATATTCATCTCACAGAGATAACCTAATGTTATGGAAAGTAATTAATAGTGCTCTACTTACCAAAGACAGATTAATGAGTTTTGGGATGCTTGTTGATCCCCTTTGCTTCTTCTGCAAGTTGCTTCCTGAAACGGTTAGTCACCTATTTTTTGAATGTAGCTCTCTTTTGGGAATGTGGAAGTACCTCATGTCTGTTTTGAGTATAAATCATATCCATGGTAATGCCAGTGAAGAGTGGGATCTCATTGGAAAGGCAACGAGGTGGAAGAAAAAAGAAAGATTTGTGTATTTTTTTGTGATCAAGAGATATCTTAACTTCGTATGGGATGAAAGAAATTTGAGGTGCTTTGAGAACAAGATGAGGAACAGTGATCAGCTGATGCATGCCTTTCATGCAAGCATAAAAATGGGAATAAAGGACAGTAAATTTGATTTTACATCCTTTGTCTTGAATGATTGGATATAGTGCTCCTTCTTATCTGTGTTTTTTCCTTTTTTTGTATGTTCTTGTGAGTGTTGTAATTTCTTCTTTTTTTTTGTTAGCTTTTCGCGATTGTGAGCATGTTCATAGTCGCTTTCTTTTCTTTATTTTAATAACATCCTGGTAGGGGACCAGTCAACCCCGCTTGCCTTTCAAAAAAAAAAAAAATCGCGATTTTGAAGTTTAAAACCCGAATTTGAAATTGATTTAAAATGAATATTTTAAATGTTTTAAAATACGAAATAGATTTTATAAATATTTTAAAATGTTTTAAAAGAGATTTGAGTTAAAAAATGAATTTCTAAGTGATAGAAAAGTCGTTTTTATCAAATAAGCCTTTAAAGCATTATTCGCAGCACTGTTTGCTGCAGTTTTTAATAACTTTTAAAATATGGTTTTAAACTTAAGTATTATTTCCAAATCTTTTATAAGTGTTTTTAAATAAACGAGCAAGTGTTTAAATAATGGTTTGGAAGTTTTATAAATCATTTCTAAAAATGAAAGGAGTATGCGTAAACGATTAGTACATTTGTCTCGCCTGTGAGATCTGAAAAGGTAAAACGAGGTGTGTAACTAAGGTTAGGGATGGAGCAACCAGTGCCTTGAACTTACCTAGCCTATATTTTCTATTTTTAGAAGAGGGGTGGAATAGATTGAAAGGAAAGCCCGATGCTCTAAAATAATATTTTCAAATATGAGATTTAAACGAATGATTTGGAAATGTTTTTCCTCAGTAAATGGGAATTGATTTGGAATTATTCCAAGATTAAAAAGGTTCAAATTTGCCAAATGATTTGATAAATGACGCTTATTGATTCCATCTACTATTAGGAAGATAAATGGAATAACTTAAAATAATATGTCTCTCTAAGATATTTATGCGTGAATGAAAAAAATGAATTAAATTGATTGATGATTGATAATCACATATGAACTTAACATCTTTTTAATAGATTATTGGTGCAAAGGAACCAGGGTCGGATTTGGGCAATTCCTATTTGAAAACCACTTCTAACCAATGTATACGTTCGAAAGTGAAGACATGTTGAAGATGATGATTTTTGAAGACCGAAGATCTTCATAATGTAGGGATTACTACCACAAGTCCTAGGGGTTTACCCCACATTATATTTATATAGCAGTGGCGTCTGCATTCTGAAAATCTTCACTGTATTGAACACCGAAGATTATCATAGAGGAAGGACTGCTTATAGACATTCTCTGGGTCGCTCCAAATATGAAGATATTTATTATAGCAGTGGTCTTGTCGTGTTTTGAAATCTTCGTAATGCATGGACTACTCGTTACTGATCTTAAGGGTGATTCCTAAAATAAAGGATGTGGTAGGAGGACTGCCTTCAGTTTTGTTCAGTCTTAGAACAAACTTGTATGGAAGAATGTCTGACATTGCATTTCCAAGATCACAATGTAGACTTTTACAAATGTACATCTGCTTGGTAGCGGAGAAGGCAACTTCTCTTAGCTTAACACCCTTCTCTAAGATGCGCCAGAGGTTGTATGTTCTCGAAAGTCAATAGTGATCGAAGGAATGACAGCGTGGCATTATAAGTGGAATGTGCTTTATGGAAGAATAAAGTGTGGCTTTGTAAATAGCAAAGCATGGCTTTGTTAAAATTTAGCGTAGCTTCACGAGCCTTACATCCTGGAGATGATACGGGTAATTATGTGCTCTATAGGATAGATATTTCAGGCTATCGGTTGTATGAGTATGGAGGAGTCCAATGAGATCTGGATCCTCAAGGCATTTATTTTAATATAGTGGCCTTCTTGTGAGAAGCGATAAGGCTACTGGGCATTGGTAGTGTAGGAAGTGCAGTTCCAAGTGGCTTGCTTGGGAAAAGTGATAAAAACACCGTAGGAACTATGTTTGCTATGCGTGGATCGAAGGAAAAGGCCACTAGTTCCTTATCTTGTTGGAAATCCAATTCCAATACGAGCTTTATGGTTTTGGTTGTATTTCTAAAGTAGTTATACTGTATTTCGGCTACTCCTTTGGTATCATATATTCCGTCCATGTATATTCCATTTGACTTAGTCTAGATATATTACCATAGATTTAGTCCGGGTATTGATGCTTGTTTTTTATATATATTTACTTGAAAAATGTTTTCAAAACCTATGTCATTAGAGATAATATCAAAGTGTTTTCAGTACAAAGTATTTTGGTTATCAGAAGATAAAAATCCATCTGTATTTATGTGTGGGCATCTTATTATGAGATACCCTTCTTTTCAAAGGTTTTAACTGGCATCATTTTTTAAATCGAGTATCTCGCGCTGGTTTATTAAGCCTGATTGGGGTTTTTTAATACTCTGATCAGATCCGAATAGTTTCAGGTTTAGTTGAAGACGCTTGGAGTTTCTAGAGAAGAGTTGGAGATCTTCATCTATGTATGGACGTATTCTATTATCTGTTGCATCTATTGCATGTTTTTTTACATTTATAAGAACATAGAGTTTATAACTGTCCAGGCTAAATCCAGGTTAGACTCTGATATTGTATCAAATTTTTTCTGCTATAAAATTATATATTGAAATAATATATGTTATTCCATTCGTCTAAGATTTTGTTCTATCCTTATTTTCTTTTCCCTCTAACAATCGGGCTTTCTGGCACTTGAATTTGTGGCATGAAGATGAATTAGTGTCGATTTTCAAGGGTAAAAAATCCTCGGTTGTTACACATATATTATAATTATTTAAGTGAAAATTTATCGCACTTCCTTATTTTAATATTTTATAAAATATACCCCTCCTCATTTCCACTTAGCTTACGTCCATATTTTCATTTTTCACATTCATCTTTATATTTTTACCCTTCTAATACCCAATTTCGGCTTCTTCTCAAAAACTTTCAAATTTTTCTGAAAATTTAGAATTGTAATTTCCATGGTTTTTAGGTGCTGACTTTTGTTATATCTTGTTCGATTCGATCTTTAGTTGCATCTCATTCGAATTTAGCTGCATCTCATTCGAATTTAGCTGTATGTTATTCGGTTCGAATTTAGTTGTATCTAGTTCGATTTGATCTTCAGCAACAATAATTCGAATTTAGTTGCATTCACATTCAATTTGATAAGTTTTTCCTACATCTCGATTTATTTCACCTTTTCATCTTCTTCTGCTTTGCGTAGAAATATGAGTTCGAGGTTAGTTTTTTTTTCATAGTAATTTTTGTTTGTTTAAATTTTGATCTTTGATTATGCTGAATTAAATTTTATTCATTTTGTTGTATTTGCAATTTATTATTAGTTTTTTTAATTTTTTAGTTGAACTTTGTTGATGTTTATGATATGGAGGCAATTTTGATATGACATACATTTATGTTTGCTGAATTTATCGTGTTTGTTATTGTCATTAATGGGATGTAGCAGTGAAGTTTTATGCAGGAAATTGTTTTTATGGCAAATATTTGCCATAACAATATTTGTTTAGTAAATAATTGTTACGGTAGTTTTTACTATAACAATTATATTTTTTATGTTGTGCTTTTATTCTAACATTATATTTGTTTTTTTAGGTGTAAGCCTATTGATGTTCTTGTCGTTTTTCTATTGGGTAATGATACTTAAGGTAGGCGTCTTGGTTTGAGCGATTGTGTACTGAGATTGAGAAATGATATTTAGACTTGAGTTAACACTTGATTCTATTGAATTGGTTTACAAAAGTAATGAAAAGAAAAGAGTTATTGAAACTAATTCTGATTTGCATAGTATATTGTATCTTGTTCTCATAGCCATGAAATTTTCTACTTGTTTCAGTTAAATCTAAGCAGTGTAAAAATATTTTGGCTGATGTTGATTCTGATAGTTCTTTGTTTGTTGGTTTTTTCGATGAGCATGGCTCATCTACTTCATCAATGGTTTATTCTTCGGTTGATTATGGTTCTATTTTGAAATGGTTGTTAAAAAATGATTCTAGCAATCCAGTATTTGCCAGTGTTAGTCAAAGATTTGTTAGTGGCATTGAGGGTTTCGATTGTATCTTATGATATACTATATTAAGAACGGTTACAAAGTTAATGTTGTTAAAAATGATAGAGAGCGAGTTTAGCTGTTTGTTCATGGAAAGGTTTTACCTTTTTCATTCATGCTTCTCACAAGTTTAACATACTAGGTTTTTTTTTTATCAAAACTATGTAGCCTAATCATTTATGTGGACCTGGTATTGTAGATGTTAACCATGCATCTGTTTCTAGCAAATTAGTTAAGTAGTTGGTTGTTGATTTTGTTCGGTCAAAACTTCTTATGAAAATAAAAGATATTGTACATTTATTTCATACCGAGTACAATATTATGTTAAATTACTATTTTGCTTATACGGGGAAAAGATTGACTTTGGAAGAAATACTTGGCAATGATTTGCTTTCATATCATCATTTGAAATCTTATTATAAAGCTGTGGTTAAGTGTGATCCTAGTGGTACCGTCGAACTTCAAGTTGATTCTGTTAGTCATGAATTTAAAAGGGTTTTTATTGGGTTTGAAGCATGCAAATATAGATTTGATTATTGTCATCCTTTTTTTTTTAATGGGACTTTTATGAGAGCTAGGGGACAAGGTTGTATTAAGTTTGCTACGGCTAAAAATGGTAATCAATTATGATTCATTTTTGAAAATTATAATATAATTTAACCGTCTTTCATTTAATGAAATATTTGCATGTCGAATATTTTTCATATTTTTATGGCAAATATTACTGTCAAATATTTTCCATGTTTTTATGGAAAATATTTGAAATACCTGTGTTGTTTCATTTCATTTAATATGTTTATTTTCTTGTTATTTTATTTGCTAAACTAGTATTATATATGCTATTTTATTTACGTGGCAGACTTTTTTAAATGGTTTAACTTTTTTATTATATTGGATGATTTAGTTGTTAGGTATTGCAATGTCAAATATTTGTCATATTCTTCGTACCTTTGATGTTGCATTTTTTATATTTTGTGCATTTATTTCTATTTTGATTTTGTGACAAAAGTGTTTTTATTTCTTTTAGGTTTTTTCCGCTGCTTTTGTGATTTTATCGCGTGAAGATGAACCTAATCGGTATTGGTTTTTGACGAAGCTTCGAGAAATGTTATGTCAAGATGATCATTATTTCACCTTTATATCTGATCGGCATCTTGGTCTTTTTCTTGTTATTCCTCAATTTTGCCAGATTCAGCTCATGGTTCATGTTACTATCATTCAAAGAATAATTTTAAGATTTTTTTTAACAAAAAGGTGTCCTCAAGGTAAAAAGAAATGAATTATTTCATTATATATCAAGTTCTAATGCTACTACAATAGTTGTATTTAATCAAGCTTTGTCCGAGTTTAAAAGTGGTGGTGGGGTTGAAGTAGAAAATTTCTTGCATGGTTTGCCTTTTGAAAAGCTTGCTAATGTTTTTTTATTGATTATCTATATGGTGAAATGAGTTTAAATTCTACGGAAAGTTTTAGTCTATGAATTTTAGAGGAAACATATTTATCTATCATTGCATGTTTAGGTAAAATTCGTTTGAAGCTCATGAAACTTATGTCTGATAGACATGAGATAAGTAAAACTCAAAATAGTCAATTGGGCACTATTATGGAGAAGCGTTTAAGAGATTTATACCTTGAGGATATTCAGCGGAAATTTACTAGATCTACTATTGATGTTTATGAAATTTAATCAACTCAATCTCATCGTGTTGATTTGAGTGTACGACAATGTAGTTGTAACTTATGGCGAATGTATTCTTGTTGTTAGATGTATTCTTGCTTTTGATTTGGATTTTTATTCCTATATTGAGGAAAATTTCAAAGTGTCCTTTTTCTGAGCATCTTATTCTCATCTGATTTACCCAATTGTTAATTTTCAAATGGAAGATGTTTTACCTAAAAATGTCGAAGTTCATCCTCCTAAGAGGAGACATAGTGCAGTAAGGCCTTCTTCTTCTGAATGGATTAAGCCAGCTGGTTAGGTGAATAAGTACAAAAGTTGTAGTCTGTGTAAGAAACTGGGTCATAACAAAAGATCTCATTTGTTAAGAAATAAAGTGTAACTTTTATGCATTATTGACTTTTTGTTGTGAACACTATTAATGTAACTTCATGCTTTGTTTTGTTGAATTAAATGTTTTATTTTGTTATTTTACTTATTTGTTTTCTTAATAGTGTAATTTTCTTTTATTGGTTAGTAACAGTCCCATGATTAATAGTCTGGCAAATATGGGTAATATTTGTCAAGTTGATACCTGCTAGTGATATGTTTAGTAGTTTATGTTTGCTACTTATACATAAGTGATTAATATATATGTGTGTGTGTTTTTTCATTATAATATATTTTTAGTTAATTTTGAAGATAAGTTTGGTTAGTTGTTATTATATATATGTTAAAATTAGTTATATTTTTGTACTTGATCGTGATGTGTATTTGGTTATATTTTGCATCCATAAGTATATGATTGTGTTGTATATCTTGTAATATTTTGCATTCACATGATTCTTATTACGTTATGCACCAGTCAAATGTCTATTGATAAATATTTACCTAGAAAATATTTTCCTACCAAATATTTGGCTTTTCTTTCATGATTATATTGCTTAACGATTGTTATTTTGCATATATTGTTAGGTTTGACATTAACTAATATTCGGTTGGCTTTTTCATCCATACATACATGTATAAGTTTGACATTCAACTAACTTTTTCACTTATACGTAACTGATTAGGTTTGGCATTCAATTGGCATTTGCGTTTAGTGGTATGCATGGTTGAACAATATACCTCAGTTATATATTGGTTTTTATATGTACCCGATTAGGTGTGGAATTCAGTTTGATTTTGCATCCATATATACCCGATTAGGTCTGGTATTCGGTTAGCTTTTTGCATCTATATGTACTCAATTGGCTTTGGTATTCGGTTAGCTTTTGTATCCATACATACGAGATTAGGTTGGGAATTTGGCTACGTACCCAATTAGTTCGGCATTAGGTTAGCTTTTGCATTGATATGTACTCAATTACATTTGACATTGGTTGGCTTTTGCATCCATACGTTCCCGATTAGGTTTGGCATTCACTTGACTTTCACATGCATATGTACTCGTTTAGGTTAAGTATTCACTTGGCTTTTACATATAAATGCACCCAATTAGGCTAGGCATTCAGCAGTTTTGGCATTCCATTGTATGCTCAGTTAAACAATGTAACTTGGCTATAGATTGGTTTTCATATGTACCCAATTAAGTTTGGCATTCGATTGGTTTTCGCATCCATATGTACCTAATTAGGATTGATATTCGACTAGTTTTAGATATAGACTCGATTAGGTTTGGCATTCGGTTGGATTTTGCATTCCATGGTTTGCTTGGTTAAATAATGTATCTTAGGTATAGGTCGATTTTCATATGTACCCGGTTTAGTTTGGAATTTGGTTGGTTTTTGAATCCGTACGTATCCGATTAAGTTTGGCACTCGGTTGTGCATCCATATGTATCCAATTAGGTATGGTATTTAGCTAGCTTTTGCATCCATACATGCCCGATTATATATCGCATTCGGCTTGCTTTTGCATTCCGTTGTATGCTCGGTTAAACAATGTATCTTGGCAATAGATTGGTATTCTTACATACCCAATTTAGTTTGGCTTCTGCTTCCATACGTACCCAATTAGGTTTGGAACTCAGCTAGTTTTTGCTTACAAATGTACCCGATTAGGTTAGACATTCAGTTGGCTTTTCCATTCCATGGGTTGCTCAGTTAAACAATGTATCTTAAGTATAGATTAGTTTTATATGTACCCGATTAGGTTTGTCATTCAGTTAGCTTTTTCATACATACGTACCTGATTAGGTTTGGCATTCGGTGAGCTTTGGCATCCATACGTACCTGATTAGGTTTGGCATTCGACTAACTTTTGTATTCCATGGTTTACTTGGTTAAACAATATATCTGGGTATATATCAGTTTTCATATTTACCCGATTATATTTGGCATTCGGTTGGATTTTGCATTCATATGTATCTATAACATCCCCCACTTAGAGGTCCAAAACGAACGGTTACAGATGCTGCAGTCATCCTTAGTTATTAATCTTCGGTGAACTAATACGGTAATGTTAGATAAATTAATATAACAGAAACACATGGATAAGGAAATTTTTTAAAATCATTAAACAACTTTCACATTCCATTTCAAATCATTTCAAATTCATTGCATAATCTCACATACAAAAACCACGCACATACGCCAAGAGCGACATATGAAGATTCCCCCATGGATGACCGGAGTATATATATCTAGGCAATTAAACAACTTTGCCTTTACAAAAAACATAGTGGAATAAAAATAGAAAACAACCTTTAATAGCTATCATGCGTCCTGAACGTCTCCGGAAGCTTATTCGTCTAAAGAGGTTCCTGAAAACCTTAACTCTCAAACTACTCAAAATTAACCCAGCACCCGAGAATTTAAGAGGAAAACATAAAGTTCGAGTCAGACATAAATCTAGTATGAATAATAACCTACCTTCTCAAACCATTTAGATATCTAGTAAGACCGCGCTGCTTAGCGGAATGGGTTTTCCATGGGTTTTCCTGGTATCTTATCCAAAAATTATATAATAACCATATATTGTGCTCCTGCATCCACAATGGCTAAAGCATAGCAATTCAAAATATTATGATGATGTGCAAACAAGTAAAGCATTCTGGATTTCCCATCCCCGTTCATTTGACTATCTATCTCGGTTATAGTTTCTATGGTCACTATTAACCTATTAGTATTCATGGGCTGACTAATAACTTGTTTAAAGTTTATGAACTATCTATCCGGTCTCATAGTTTCATAGGATCACTAAGAACCTATTGGCCCCTGCCAATAACTTCATTAATTCATGGGTTCTCCCTAAATGTATTGGTATCTCCAATAACTTTTCTCATATCATAGTTTTTAAGGTTGAATAAGAACCCATTGACTTCTACAATAACTTTATCCGGTTATAGTTTTCATGAGTTCACTACAAACTATTGGCCCATGCCAATAACTCTTTCTAAACATAGTTTTCATGGGTTTTCTACGAACCTGCCTATTTGACAACTTCTTTAATCAGTATTTAGGCATACTATATTCTGGTCTACCGAACTTGTTGGATGTAATTCTACTCATACAGAAGTTAACTGAATTTATATTCACTACTGGGTCTACCTAGCTGGTTATTCTGCCATTTATTCCTAAACTACAATTATGGGTTCATTATATAGTGAATATATATATTCGAAGAAGCAACATAATAACACTGACATCTATGTTTTAATATCCATGAAATCATTTTCATACGAAACATGGTTAATCCTTTTAACCCATTACTTTATCAAGGAAAGATTCTTCAAAACCTCCATACTTAAAAGCCATTTTAAAACTCCTTTTATTTTTTCCATGGTTTTCCTTTAAAACCATGATTGGGTTCTTTGTTTTGAAAACTAAGGCTTTCGAAACTTTAGCCCTTTGTTTTCGAAACCTTTGGAAAGCCTCCTTCGAAACCATTCAAATCTTCTTTTCAAAACAATAAGCATATGCTTTTCGAAACACGTTATAACATCTCTTTCGAAACCATTAAAACATAGCTTTCGAAAGTATTAAAGCATGATTTATTAACGCATAGAAGCATAGCTTCGAAACCAATTGAAAGTACCCCTTTCAAAACTATTGAAAGTACTCATTTCAAAACCATTGAGAGTACCTCTTTCAAAATCATTAGGTTCAATTTTTAACATATCTTTTGGGTCAAAGTGAACATAAACGAAAGTACCCCTTTCTAAACCATTAACCTTCAAGTAAAAGTGATTGGAGAAAATTGATGGCTTTGGAACCGTCCTTTTGAAAGCATTAATCATTAAAGTAAAATATTTGAAAGGATAGTTTTGAAACCCCTTTCGAAGCCATTGTCTTCGAAACCATTATGTGGCTACTGGAGCCCTTTCAAAAGCTTTGGGAAGTGGCTTATTACATTTATAAAACAAAAGCTACCTTTCGAACCCGTTGATGACTTCAATCCCTTCGAAAGGCATAAAGACAGTAGTAGGGTTTCAACTGGGTTCAAACTACCCTTTCAAAAGCAATGATTTAAAAACAAGGCAAATCATTCAAAAGCTACCATTTTGAAACAAAATGGCGCAACTTCTTTGAAAGCTATCGTAAACCCTTTCGAAAGCATTCTTTTAAATCAAGGCAAGCGGTATTTCTTTGGAAAGCAAAATGAAGGCTTCGACCCCTTTGAAAGCTTGGTTTGGACTCCATACCCTCCAACTTTCTCCAATCCACTACATAACAAAGCCTTGATACCTTTTTTTTTTATTGGTTTCGACTTCAGTGGGGGTGGAAGTATAGGGTTGAAAGGTAGCTACTAGAAGTGGCGAAACAATGAACTTATGCAAAACTGTTTTGATTGCCATTTTAAGTAATACTTTTCAACTAACTTGTCTATTTGTAAAAATATGATTAGTTGCCATAAACTTTATTATAATCTTTTCTAAAAGATTGCTAAATTATTTCTGATTTAAATAAAAATAATTTAGCAAATAAGTCATTCCCTTAAGCAAAACAATTTAAAACATATAAGTCCTCAAATTAATTAATTTAATTTCCGTAGTAATTACATAAGAAAAGTTCCCAAAAATCATAAAAATTGAATTTTAAAATGTTATCTAACATATATAAATTTTAGACCCAAAATCCTTCATATAATAGCCGAATTAAATTATAAACCCAATTTATTCATTTCTTCCTTTAAAAATTCATAATGATTTATCCATAACTTGAAAAATTATGAAAATTAAAACCCATCTCCTAAATAACATTTTTCATAATATATTAATTCATCACGACATTCAAAATTCAGTAGATAATGATTTTTAACCTAAAATCAAACCAAATATTTTCAAACAATCTTGTTTGAATCAAACATATCATAAAATGCATGCATATCATCAATAAAATCATTACAAAGGTTTTAAACATAAAACCCAAAATCAAATAATCTTTAAAAAAATTGAGATGGTTTTGATTATCATTCACCTTGATTAGGATAAGGAGCTTGAGATATAATTTAGATTAATCGTCCTAGCTTGATTCCTTAGCTCTTGATGAATTTCTCTTCTGTTTTCCTCCTAAGGTATGGCAGGCTTGAGCTCTCTTTGATTTACATTTTTGAATAATAAAATATGAATGTGTAGAGTAATGGAAACAAGATTTTATGGATAATAGGATTATGGGTTTGGCTATTACCCATAATGCCCTTGCCTTATTTCTTAATTAGTTAATTTATGAAAACATTTTTAAAGCCTATTCTTCTTGTTTGATTAGCACGGCCTCTAATTAATTTTTCAAATCTGAATCCCCTTATCACTCTAATATTTACATTATTATATTTAATTTATCTAATCAAATCTTATGAATAATGTTATTAAAAATTACGGGTGTTACCGGCTCCTCCCCTTAGAAATTTCATCATCGAAATTCAGTAAGGACTAAACACTAAACATAGCAATCATCTGTAGCATCTCCTAACTATCATTCTAGCCTACCTGACTAGCAATAGTCAATGTAAAGAAAACATAGAACATACCCTCACAACAGATCAGGATAAGTATTTCTAATCCTGTCTTCCGTCTTCTAAGTACAGTCCTTCTTCTTATTGCTCCACTGAACTTTCACCAACTTGACTGTCTTGTTCTTTAACCTTTACTCACTCCTCGCTACAACCCGAACTGGTTGTATAACAAAAGTCAAATTTTGGTTCTACTCTCAACTCTTCCAACTTTGTCGGACGAATAGTAGTCTCTGGATCATGCACATACTTCGTAAATGAGACGCATGAAACATACTATGGACTACTGCCATACTACTTGGCAAATGTACTCTGTATGCGAGCTTTCCGATCCTCTCTATAACTTGGAATGGACCAACATATCTTGGTGTTATTTTCCTTGACTTTCCGAGTTGCACCACACCCTTCATCGGTGATACCTTAATGAGAACTCTATCTCCAACTGAGAATTCTAGATCTTTACGTCTCTTATCTACGTAACTATTCTGTCTAGACTGAGCTTCTTTCATCCTTTCTCAGATCAACTCAGTCTTCTCGATCGCCTCTCCAATCAGAACTGGACCTAAGACTAGTTTGTCTCCAGTTTTCAACTAACATGCTGGTGATTTGCATGGCCTTCCATACAATGCTTCAAAAGGCGCCATTCTTATACTAATACGATAACTGTTATTATAGGAAAACTACATTAAGTGTAGGTGATCTTACCAAGATCCACCAAAGTTCACTACACAAGCTCTTAATAAATCCTCGAGTACCTTATTGACTCTCTCTATTTGCCCATCCATTCGAGCACGATACACAGTACTCATCTTAAGTTTGGTACCCAACACATCCCGTAGACTCTTTGAGAACTCGCTAGTAAACAAAGCATCTCTATCACCGACTATACTACTAGCAATTCCATCTATTCTTACTATGTTCTTCATGAACAACTTAGCTAAAATAGGTACATACTGGTTGACTTAACTGGAATGAACTGGGCATTCTTGGTCAACCTGTCAACTGAAACGACCCGACTTTCTTACCACAGAAAATCGCATCATTTTTAAGAAAGAAAGGGATAGAAAAGAGAAAAGACAGAGAAGAAGAAAAGAAGAACATCAGAATCTAAACAGCGGAACGAATAAATTATATTAATCACATAATACATTACATAGTATCATATACATCAGAGATACACAGCTAAAACAACACATACTAGACAGTTATAAACACCTGTCTAGTAATTACAACTCAATACAACACAAAGACAAACGACTCAGAGAACACACAGCGGAATACTAAATATCTATACGCAGAAGCCTCCTGCTCCATTTTCTCCTACAGAATTCGTCAAGCCAACCTGAATTCCCTTGGCTACTCGTAAAAATTTGAGTACACAAGAGTTTAAGAAAAACAGAATAAACTCCGGGTCAGACATAGGTGTGGTGTGAGTAAACGGTTAAAGTTGCTTAACTTTAAAAAAACCTTTTGAAAGAAAAGGTATCACGTAAGACTTCCCCCACATAAACATGGAAAAGATTTTACCTTACGCTAACCAAAACATTTGATAGGAACTCTGATGATATTATAATAGTGTCTAGGGTTTTCAAGTAAAATACAGATTTAGCTGGAATGCTTACATCTCACATTCCAACATAGTTGGGCACGACTAATACGTACAACACTTATTAGATTTTGGATTCCATACAATGGCAGAGCTACTGGGGTACCGCCCGTCACAGTACGTGGCCTAGATCACCATACCAAGGAGTACGCCCGCTCCCCTGCAATATAAAGCCGGAACTATTCCTTACTAAACAGTTCCGAATAAGACAACCCCGGCGGATGTAGCTATTCAACCGCCCATACAGCCGAAAGAAAAGGGACCTCTAGACAGGGGTAAATCTTACTATTAAGTGGGGGCTACCCACGAAGCCTTGCTGCACCTCCCTTGTTTTAACCATTCCCGATTGATGAGGCTTGAGGCTACGATTACCTTTAGTGAACACATCACTTAGAATGCTCATCGTCCACCTGACGATGTTCTGAAAGGATTCAATCCATACAAGTTCGTTCCTGGTTCGAACGAAACCGAAGGTATTATCTCATTACACTCATTTTGGAATCACCCTCAGAGTTAACGATAATAACCCTTGCACTCTGAATCTTCACCTTCACTTGAGATTCACGACCTATCGTTAATTTGGATCGATGTGGTTTTTGGATATCCAAATATGGAAACCCGATCCCGGTCTCATCGAAATCCAAAATGTATCTTTTAGGTCCAAGTTGTTTAAGGTTAAACAATTCAATTCAACTATCTATATACACACAGAATAGATAATTCACAAGTCACAATTGATAATCACATTATCAAAATAAACAGATGATCCAGAACCAAAATAGGTAATTCACATCATTATCACAATAGATAATCTATATTACCATCACAATGCAACCAAGCATTCGTACCACACAACATTACTTATCTTATTACTGAGATTACATCCATTCAAGACAATCAATGTCACCCATTCATACATAAGCAATGATTTACTTAATCACAATATAATTAATTTAAAATGAATTAAATTAACTATCTCTATCTCTAATTAATTTAAAGTGAATTAAATTAATTACTACATCTCTTAATTAATTTAAAATTAATTAAATTAATTACCTTCATTACAATAAATCTTGCTTACATATTCATTAATTAAACCAATTAATGAATCATCATCTTAATTAATCAACCTCGATTAATTAACTCTTAATCAAATAATTAATACTTAATTATTCTCATTAATCATATCAATTAATGAACCTTAATTAATTACTTCCATTAATTAATTAACTATAATTAATTACATTATTTCTTTTATTAATTACATCAATTAATCATGCTTAAATTAATTGCTTCCAATTAATCAACTTAAATAAATATAAACATTAATTAATTATTCTTAATTACTTCTTAATTACTTTTAATTACTTTTAAGAAACCTTTTGATTTATTACACCAAGTAATAAACCCTTAATTACTTTATCAAGTAATTATCCATTTTAAAAATTACTTCCCAATCAGTAATTTCACTTATCCCAATTACCTCTGTAATTTATCAATTACTTACCTTAAGTAATTAGCCTTATCAAAACTTATTAAGTAAACATACTTAATCTTTTATCAAGTGACTGTATTTAATTAATTAACAAATTAATTAACTTACTTGATCACACTTATCTAATAAATCAAAATCGAGCAATTCATTCCTTGATTACTCTTTAACCAAATTAATCTTCAATTAACAGATTAATTATCTTCAACTATTAATTAATAAACCTTAATTATTAATAAACTCTTTAATACAACGTAGTTAATCACTAATTACTATTATAATTAATTAATTAACCTTAATTGACTAAGTAATCATCTCTTAATCACTAATTAATAAAACTTAATTATTAATTAACAACTTTAATTACAAATTAATTAATTCATAATTAAAGTTAATCAATTCTTAATTACAATTAATTAATCTTAATAAAAATAGTTAATTAATTCTTAATTAATTATAGATTAATAACCCTTTTTTTAATTAAGAAAAAACCAATTAAAACTTAATTACTAGTTTAATCACTTAATTAATTAATATTAAAATTTAATTAATCATTAGTCATTAATTAAATCATCATAATTATTACTTAATTAATTTAATAATTATCCTTAATTGATTACCTAATTAATCCTTTAAAATAATTAATTAAGTTAATTAATTAAACTTAAAATTTCTTAATTAACTAACTAATTATTATTCATTAACACTTTATTATTATTTAAGATAAAACATTATCTTAAATTATCCTTAAAAAACTTTACTTAACATAAGTCATTAATTAGTTTAAAATATAAAGTAATCATTAATTAATTTCCTTTAATTATTAATTAACAATTCTATTTTCAAGTTAATAAATTACTTAAACCTTTAATTGTTAATTATAAATCATTTTTCATTAACCAATAAAAACTTTCCCTTATAAATTTCCTTTTTATATTTCGAAAATAAGTTGGAAAATAACGTTAAGGTTTTTATCATAAAACATTTTAAACCATTCATACAAATTCATTTATAAAAACAATTCAATTCAAAGACAAGAATTTTAATTTAACTTAAATTATTTAAAGTTTAAAACTTACTATATTTTAAATTATAAAATTTGTTTAAGCATTTCAATTTGGGTTCAACCCATATGTACATGAATCCAAGAACCCAGTACATCATCCTTTCCTTAAAAAAACAAAACAGTTTAACTTTAAAACTTAAAAGCTGTTTTAGTTTAAATTTTAAAAACTGTTAAAAACATAACAGTTTAATCAGCAAGCAAAACCCAGACACCACAAGAGTTTTCCCCTGAGCCATCTTCCTTATATCCCGAGTCTTACTCGAGAAAAACATGTGAACCCAAAGCAAAACCCACAGATACAATCAACCCCCCAGTGCAAGTGCACCAGCGATCAACGCCGTCGCGACCAACTCCAGCCCTTCTCATATGTCAGCGACACCCACTGCAAACGATTCCGACCACCATCTCGTCATTACAGTACCCAAATCAAAATCGAGCTCCTCAATTGAACTCGAACCCACAACCCCTTCCTGAAAACACCTCGCTTCCCCATCACCGACCACTAGATCATCAAAAAATCTAGCCACACCATTCCCAAGCTTCCACGATCAAATTCTCACAATCCCATCAAGCTCGATGCAAAAAAGAAGGTGTAGTGGACAAACTTCCAAGTTTGAACAGAACTAGGTTAAAAAAAATAAAATCGAGCAATTCAACCTCCACAATGAATTACAAACTCTTCAACCATTTTTGCCACATTCCATAAACATGCTTCTAGCTTCAATCAAGGACCCGAGCAACCCAGATGCACATATCATCAAAATTAGACCAAAACCCAAATTCCAGTTGAACCCCAAATACTCACTTAATACAATTTTAAATTTTTTGATTTTCTTTCTAAAATTCATAATTCCCAGTGATACTCCTAATTATATAATTATTTCATCAAATTTCAATATTTGGTTTCACACATTGGTGATTATGTATCACCGCTTTGTTTATTTTCAAGAAAACTTAAAATACCAGAAATTCTATTTTTTGTTCTTAGTTATACTTAACTAACTTATTTAATTTTAGTCTAAGACTTAACAAGATTTTTTTTTTAAATAGAATAGCTTGAAGATTTGATCTTTACTTAGATTCTATAGTAGATAACAGAGAGGAAAATGAACTATCATATACAGTTCCAACATAACAAATCCCACTATATATTTATCTCAACACAGAGGCAACTTCTATGTATATAAAATAAACATCATCTCAAAATCATGCAACAGAAAATTACTACTTAAATTTTTGTAAATTGTTCACTCACCTTTATAAAAGAAATGCAGAGGTTTGATAAGCTGGAAATCTGCCAAAATGCTTTGAACTGGAACTTGCAAAAACATTTGAACTTGAAGCTTTTTTCTAAAAAAAAAAAAACTAGAGCACTTGCTATGCTTTAACTTTGCTTCAGATAATACCTTGACCCATTTGCATGCATATGAAAAATTTGCAGATACTTGAATTTTTGAAAACAAACTGTAGATCTGGTATAAGGAAGTTATAGACATGGAAATGCAGATTTTGTTTTGAGGTTTGTTTCAGCATTTGAACTTGAGTTTGAGGAGTGTTTGCACTTGAAAAGGGTTACAGGTTTTGGTACAAGGAAGCTACAGGATTTTGGTCTCAGATTTCAAAATATTTGCATGGATTTCCAGATTTTTGTTTGAGGCAAAACTAAAAAGAATGTTTACAGTTTTCTGTAAACAGAGGTTGATGTTTTTGAGGAGATTTTAGATTTTTGTTTGAGCAATTGTATGAGGATTGTTTTGAAGATTTTCTGGTTTATGGATGTTGAGTGAATATTTGCATGAATATTTCTTGTTTCTCTTAGAAATGAACAAAAGTTTTAAAGAAAAAGAAAGTGAGAGAGATGGTGTTTAAATAGCAATTTTCAGATTTATTAAATTAAAAATAAAATTAAAAAAAACATGGACACTTGTCTTAAAAATCATAAATGTTTTAACACTTGTTGACAAAGTGATTTAGGATATAACACATGTCCTAGTTTATTTAATTTTATTCTAAAAGAAATTTAAAAGCCCTTTTAAATTATTTTCCTAATTACTAATATGTTTTTCTTAATTTTAAAAATACTTTTCTAATTAAATTTCCAATTAACAAATATATTTATACATTTATAAATGTTTTCTAAATTATACAATCATTGAAAAGAAAAGAAAATAAAATCAATTTAAAATACACAGAAATAAATATTTTTAAACACACTTATCAATTTTGAACACAATAAATCTATTTAGAATTTATTTACACAAATAAAATAATTATTCCTATTATAAAACTAATTTATAGCCATAATTAAAACATTATATTATTATTACTTGGTTATTTATTTTTGAAAATAACAATTTTACCACTTTCAAATAATTAAACTTAAGAGATTATCACATTTTAAATTCTGGGAAATTTCGGGATATTACATTCCTTCCCCCTTAAAAGAATTTCGTCCTCGAAATTTAAAACAAAGATAATCCAAAGTTAATTTTATTTTAACCAATTCAAACATTCATAACAGCCACACACTATCAATCAAACAAACAATTTCATCAAAACAACCAATTCAATCAAATAAACAACACTAGCTATCCGGACACAGATTTAGATAAACTTTCTAAAATTATCTCGAGTTTCCCAGGTACAATCACAGGGATACTCGCTCTACTAAATCCAAACTAGCTATACTGCTAAGCTACTGAGTTCCTACTCAGCTAGATCTATAATCTGCAAAAGATACCAGACCACAGGCAAGTCTGATCAAGAACTAAATCCTTCACATGACTACTAGTCTCAAAACCAAGGATGGACCAAACACGTACTCCCTCAAAGACACGTGAAATATTTTGAATTCCAGTCTTCCAAACTGGCAATTCAACTATTCAAATCAAAGCACTGATCTCTACAAAAACTTAGAAGAATCCAATATACCTCGGAGATCACCTCAAATCTCACCAAATCTTATTTCTCCCTTTACCAGAGAAAATCTCAACAATATCGAAGCCTCCAACTTCGAATTCCAAATTCTTCCGTTACTTAACCTCAAAAACTTCCGGATGATCTGTGCTGCCTATAGATCCTTCCCGATCAGCTCAACCTTCACTGATGCCTCTACAACAAACTGGATCAAAACAACTCAATAAACTGATCCTCACAAGATCAATCCAAAATCAAAACCAAACTTTACTAGTAATAGTAGAAAACAACTTCTCCCATCTGGAAAAGACAGAACAGAATCACTCGCCAACTTTCCTCAGATCCTGAAAAATAAATTCAGTAGAAACTCTCTAATCCAAAATACTGCAACTTCCGGTTGCTTCTACTCAACAACAACAGCCACATTGCTTCCACTGCACAACTATGATCTGGAGAAGATGAAAGTGCCGTTGAATGAACATAGGCACAGACTAAACATCACATCTTGGAAATAAGGTTCAACAGAAGTTCCAAGAAATACAGAGCTGCTTCACTAAACAATCAACCTAGGAGACAACCTTCTACCTAGCTGAATCACCAGTATCACTCCTGACATGAAGTCGACTCGGAACTCTTTCTCCAATGTGGGCAAATCTCTAACTTTCCTGAAGATATATCCAGAAAAATCTTCAGCAACTCCATAACTTCTACATCCACCAGAAATGCCACGAACCCAAGCAAAAAACTATTTAAGATAATCACGAAACCATCGCAAGTCACTTTTGCGATCACCCAACCTAAATTTCTAAAGATACTGCTCTCTTTCCACTAATCAGAATAGTTTATCCTCGAGCAACTAATCCATCGACGAAACAGATCCTTACTGCTGCTTTCGAATTCCACCTCCAGAAAATGCTAAGCCAAAAAGATCTTCCTGCTGGAACACAGAACATCTCCCGAGCTGCACTGCTAACACAGATGTCAAAGTCTTCTTATCCAAAGTTCTTTGAGAAACTCGGTCCTCCAACTAAACACAAACATCCTGCTGAACTCAGCTACAACTCCGAAGCAGACACACTTCCTTAACTTGCTCCGAAAGAAAACATCTTCGGAGACACCCATAGTCACTGCATCTCATCCCGCAGCTACTACTTCCTAAGGTTGCCAAGATACCATCACTTACTTCTGCCTAATCGACAGATCCACATTCTCAAAAAACCGCTCACATGAGCGCAATCAAACTCACACTTCAAAGATGAACTCCAAACCTTAACAGGTTTCCTTCAGAGATCAAATGAAATCTTACACCAAACTTCAAAGATTACTCGAGACGGTATTAGGTCTACAGTCTCGACAAATACACTTCCAACCTCAAACATTCAAACTCCAACCATTGGTAGTCGTGTTACACACACCACTACTTCATCTACCTTTATAACTTATATTGGAAAACCCGAACAGGTAACCCAACAGATAGGTAGAAATATATATATATATTATTATATATAAAAATTACAAGTACGCTCTCTCAAGAAAGACACCACTACAGAGCCTAGGTATTCACTCAACCTAATGCACTGATACCAACTGAAATGACCCGACTTTCTTACCACAGAAAATCACATCATTTTTAAGAAAGAAAGGGATAGAAAAGAGAAAAGACAGAGAAGAAGAAAAGAAGAACATCAGAATCTAAACAGCGGAACGAATAAATTATATTAATCACATAATACATTACATAGTATCATATACATCAGAGATACACAGCTAAAACAACACATACTAGACAGTTATAAACACCTGTCTAGTTATTACAACTCAATACAACACAAAGACAAACGACTCAGAGAACACACAGCAGAATACTAAATATCTATACGTAGAAGCCTCCTGCTCCATTTGCTCCTCTAGAATTCGTTAAGCCAACCCGAATTCCCCCGGCTACTCGTAAAAATTTGAGTACCCAAGAGTTTAAGAAAAACAGAATAAACTCCGGGTCAGACATGGGTGTTGTGTGAGTAAACGGTTAAAGTTGCTTAACTTTAAAAAAACCTTTTGAAAGAAAAGGTATCACGTAAGACTTCCCCCACATAAACATGGAATAGTCTTTATCTTACACTAACCAAAACATTTGATAGGAAATCCGATGATATTATAATAGTGTCTAGGGTTTTCAAGTAAAATACAGAAATAGCTGGAATGCTTACATCTCTCGTTCCAACATAGTTGGGCACAACTAATACGTACGACACTTATTAGATTTTGGATTCCATATAATGGCAGGGATACTGGGGTACCGCCCGTCACAGTACGTGGCCTAGATCACCGTACCGAGGAGTATGCCCACTCCTCTGCAACACAAAGCCGGAACTATTCCTTACTGAATAGTTTCGAATAAGACAACCCCGGTGGATGTAGCTATTCAACCTCCCACATAGCGGAAATAAAAGGGACCTCTAGGCAGGGGTAAATCTTACTCTTAAGTGGGGGCTACCCACGAAGCCTTGCTGCACCTCCTCCGTTTTAGCCATTCCTGGTTGATGAGGCTTGAGGTTATGATTACCTTTAGTGAACACATCACTTAGAATGCTCATCGTCCACTTGACGATGTTCTGAAAGCATTCAATCCATACAAGTTCCATCCGGGTTCAAACGAAACCGAAGGCACTATCTCGTTACACTCATTTTGGAATCACCCTCAGAGTTAACGACAATAACCCTTGCACTCTGAATCGTCACCTTCATTTGAGATTCACGACCTATCGTTAATTTGGATCGATGTGGTTTTCGGATATCCAAATATGGAAACCCGATCCCGGTCTCATCGAAATCCAAAACGTATCTTTTAGGTCCAAGTTGTTTAAGGTTAAACAATTCAATTCAACTATCTATATACACACAGAATAGATAATTCACTAGTCACAATTGATAATCACATTATCAAAATAAACAGATGATCCATAACCAAAATAGGTAATCTATATCATTATCACAATAGATAATCTATATTACCATCACCGTTACCCCATTTTTGGTCAAAACTGGAATATCAGTGTTGGGTGCGTTTCCACCACGACCGAACCAAGAAGAAGCAGCCGGCAAGCGTATATAAGTCTGGGGTTTCACTCATGACTCAAGTATAAAATTCCATTCGGTATCAAAGATTTAAAGTTTCATTCGGCAACGTAGAGCGAAGTCTCATTCGGCATTCAAGATGCCTTGGTTCATCCGGCGTTCCCAATACAAGAGCTCATTCGGCACTCCCAAATATAGAAGCATTCGGCATTCCCAACTCATCACCGAACCAACCACACTTCCATGTACTATCGAACGAGCTCCACCGAATCACCTCCACCGGACCAAGCTCCACCGGTCCAAACCCACACCGAACCAGATTCCACTTAACCTACCACCGGACCTACACTCCACTCAACCTACCACTGGACCAACACTCCACTCAACCTACCACCGGACCAACCTACCACCGGTCCAACCATCCCAGCTACGACCGAACCAAGCTCCGCCGAACCAGATGTGCCAGGCTAGATTGCTTCAGCCCAGACCCACCAGCAGCTATATACATCCAGGACCCCTGCCCCCAGCCTCACTCTATAAATAGAGGGGCAGGGGTACAACAATGGCAGACAAGTTTGAGAGCTCAAGCACGGATAGAACTTTCAAACAACTTTCAGTTACTTGTAATCAAGCTTTGTACTTGTAATCTGAAGAGAAAAGGAGAATAACATATAAAGTGGACGTAGGCACGTTCTGGCCGAACCACTATAAATCCGTGTGTCTTTTACAGTTTAGTCCCTGCTTTTTATATATTTGCATAAATCACCCAAATCACTAAGAACAACATAAAATCAGCTATACGACATGGAGGTGTTTGCCTATTTTTTGCGCAAACATTTTGGTGCTTTCATTGAGAGTTGAACTCAAGTACCTACCGCTTGGAAGTTGAATTTGAGAGTTTAGAGATTCAGATTGGAAGAGTCATGGCGAGACAATCAAGCAGAAGGCCAAGGCCAGAGCAGAGTCAACAGGAAGGGAGTCAAGAGGCTTCCTCAGGAGCAAACCAAGCTTCAGCCTTCATCACCAGGGATGAGATGGAGGCTATGATGAGAAGACAAGAAGAGATGATCCAGAACTTGCTTCAGCAAATTGGGCAACTTGGAGCACAAAACCAAGGAGCAACTGGAGTTCAGAACGGAGAAGGACCATCTGGCGTAGCACCAGAGCTAGGGGGCACTCACGCAGAGCATGTTGATCCGACCCCGGGAAGAGAGATGGGGGCATCCGAGCCACCTGGTAGCAATAGAGGAATGAACGTTCAGCCAGGGAGGCATACACATGAAAACTCCCGCAGACTCGGGGGGCAGGTCGAAGGCAGTGAACGAGGACTACAGCTTGGAGACAATGACAGATTAGCAGAGATGGTTAGAAGAGCTATGAGAGGCGGTTTAGTAAACAGAGACTTGGAAGATGTAAACAGGAGTCCTTTTTCTTCTGCGATTAGGATGGCTAGGAACACACCAGAATTCAAGCTACCATCAGTAGAGATGTACGATGGGAGGACAGACCCTGCGGTCCATCTTGCTAAGTATATGAGGCACATGGAAGTGCTGGGGGCATCACAGGAGGTCATGGCCCGGTGCTTTCCACTGTATTTGACGGACATTGCAGCGTTATGGTTTAGGCAACTGGAGAGCGGCTCCATAGGAACCTGGGAAGATTTAACTGAGAAATTCATGAGGCAATTCAGGGTTCATATTGCGAGACCCAAGAATGTGATGACTTTGGCAACCTTGAAGCAGAAAACTGGAGAGACTTTGAGGAGCTATATAACGCGATTTAATGCGACGGCAGCATCAGTGGATCGACCGGATCCATCTATGGTCATGATGGCGGCTGTATCTGGAATAGATGATAGTACAGAGTTCAAGAAATCATTAACCAAGGACCCGCTTATGAATCTGGGAGAGTTCTATCATGAGGCTGAAAAGTTTCTGCATTTGGAAGATGCTAGTGCAGAAAGAGAGGAAGAAGATGACGTTTACGCAATCGAGAGCGGAAACCCACCTGGAAAGGGTGCGAAGACTAGCAAAGGAAAGAGAAAGGCTGAGGATAATGATGACAGGACAAAGCGGCAACGGAGGGAGCCGCGATTCACCACTCACACTGAGCTGAATGAGAGTTTGGAACGAATTTATCAGGATACCAAGGAGCATGTTCCGTATCGTAGACCAATACGAAGGGATCCAACCTCTGACGAAAGAAAATCAGATAAGTTTTGTGTATTCCATGAATTAAACGGTCATAACACTAATGATTGTAGGCATTTGAAGGATGAGGTGGAAGGGCATATTAGGAACGGTATGCTCCTTCAGTATGTGAGGAGGCGAACTCCAGCTGTGGAGCCAGAGCGACCACCGTCTACATCGGCTAGAGGTGACCCTGGATCGGGGCACCGTTTGATTATCCATTGATTGCTTGATTAAAATAACGATTAACAAGTTGTAAACCTCTCGCTAACACGGTTAAACCATTTACACATGTGAGCGATCACGCACGATCCATATGCATGCTCTGAATGACTACCAGCCGCGTTATAGTAAGAGTTTACGCTTTGACATCTTCATTCTGCTCTTTGCTTTGATTTTGATTTGAACATTTAAATTCTTTCTGTTTGGACATGTCTGCTGTAAAGTTCATATGATTATTGCTTTAACATTTACAATTCTATGGAAAAATTACTTGTATGCCCGTGGATCGCGAACGGTCCACGAGCACCTCTTGCATGGCAGCGGACTGCCGAAGTCTTTGATTCGGAAACTCCCCCAAACAATAACTCCGACACTGATAATATTAAGTCCCCCCGGGCACACATAATTCGCCTCGAACGGCACCCGACTACGAACAGTCGGAAACTCGCCTCGAACGGCACCCGACTACGAACAGTCGCCAACTCGCCTCGAACGGCACCCGACTACGAACAGTCGCAAACTTGCCTCGAACGGCACCCGACCTCGAACAGTCACAACTCGCCTCGAACGGCACACGACCTCGAACGGTCACACACTCGCCTCGAATGACACAACTCATCTCGCCACAAATGGCTCGATCGCGAAAGGTCGCCATTTGAGGTCCACCCACTGACCGCCAACAGTCGCACCTTACCACGAATGGCTCGATCTCGAACGATCGTCATCCGAAGTAAGGCGCTTGACCGCGAACGGTCCCATTTCATCTTTTGCCGCGAGCGGCACCGGCCGTGAACGGTCACATTTCACCCCAAGTGGCTTGATCGCGAACGGTCGTAATTTGAGGTCCGCCCTCTGACCGGGCTCGGTCGCACTTTACCTCGAATGGCTCGATCCCGGATGGTCGTCATTTGAAGTAAAGCGCTTGACCGTGAACGATCACATTCCACCGCAAATGACTCGATCTCGAACGATCGTCGCATGGATTTAGACGCTTGACCGCGAACGGTCGCACTTCACCTCAAATGACTCGATCGCGAACGGTCGTCATTTGAAGTTAGGCGCTTGACCATGAACGACCGCGCTTCATCCCATATAGCTCGATCCCGAACGGTCGTTATTTGAGGCCATATAAAATATCAAACTCTTTACAGGTTGTCAACAGGATATGAACATCCAGCTCATGGCATTACAAAACACGCCTTCCTATCGCAAGGCATGTTTTGGGGGGCAAAGTGTTATACCATTTTTGGTCAAAACTGGAATTTCAGTGTTGGGTGCGTTTCCACCACGACCGAACCAAGAAGAAGCAGCCAGCAAGCGTATATAAGTCTGGGGTTTCACTCATGACTCAAGTATAAAAGTCCATTCGGTATCAAAGATTTAAAGTTTCATTCGGCAATGTAGAGCGAAGTCTCATTCGGCATTCAAGATGCCTTGGTTCATCCGGCGTTCCCAATACAAGAGCTCATTCGGCACTCCTAAATATAGAAGCATTCGGCATTCCCAACTCATCACCGAACCGACCACACTTCCATGTACTACCGAACGAGCTCCACCGAATCACCTCCACCGGACCAAGCTCCACCGGTCCAAACCCACACCGAACCAATCCACACCGAACCAGATTCCACTCAACCTACCACCGGACCAACACTCCACTCAACCTACCACCGGACCAACACTCCACTCAACCTATCACCGGACCAACCTACCACCGGTCCAACCATCCCAGCTACGACCGAACCAAGCTCCACCGAACCAGATGTGCCAGGCTAGATTGCTTCAGCCCAGGCCCACCAGCAGCTATATACATCCAGGACCCCTACCCCCAGCCTCACTCTATAAATAGAGGGGCAGGGGTACAACAATGGCAGACAAGTTTGAGAGCTCAAGCATGGATAGAACTTTCAAACAACTTTCAGTTACTTGTAATCAAGCTTTGTACTTGTAATCTGAAGAGAAAAGGAGAATAACATATAAAGTGGACGTAGGCACGTTCTGGCCGAACCACTATAAATCTGTGTGTCTTTTACAGTTCAGTCCCTGCTTTTTATATATTTGCATAAATCACCCAAATCACTAAGAACAACATAAAATCAGCTAAATCATACGACATGGAGGTGTTTGCCCATTTTTTGCGCAAACAATCACAATGCAACCAAGCATTCATACCATACAACATTACTTATCTCATTGCTGAGATTACATCCATTCAAGACAATCAATGTCACTCATTCATACATAAGCAATGATTTACTTAATCACAATATAATTAATTTAAAATGAATTAAATTAACTATCTCTATCTCAAATTAATTTAAAGCGAATTAAATTAATTACTACATCTGTTAATTAATTTAAAATTAATTAAATTAATTACCTTCATTGCAATAAATCTTGCTTACATATTCATTAATTAAACCAATTAATTAATCATCATCTTAATTAATCAACCTTGATTAATTAACTCTTAATCAAATAATTAATCCATAATTATTCTCATTAATCATATCAATTAATGAACCTTATTTAATTACTTCCATTAATTAATTAGCTATAATTAATTACATTATTTCTTTAATTAATTACATCAATTAATCATGCTTAAATTAATTGCTTCCAATTAATCAACTTAAATAAATATAAACAGTAGTTAATTATTCTTAATTAATTCTTAATTACTTTTAATTACTTTTAAGAAACCTTTTGATTTATTAGACCAAGCAATAAACCCTTAATTACTTTATCAAGTAATTATCCACTTTAAAAATTACTTCCCAATCAGTAATTCACTTATCCCAATTACCTCTGTAATTTATCAATTACTTACCTTAAGTAATTAGCCTTATCACAACTTATTAAGTAAACATACTTAATCTTTTATCAAGTGACTATATTTAATTAATTAACCAATTAATTAACTTACTTGATCACACTTATCTAATAAATCAAAATCGAGTAATTCATTCCTTAATAACTCTTTAACCAAATTAATCTTCAATTAACAAATTAATTATCTTTAACTATTAAGTAATAAACCGTAATTATTAATCAACTCTTTAATACAAATTAATTAATCACTAATTACTTTTATAACTAATTAATTAACCTTGATTAACTAATTAATCATCTCTTAATCATTAATTAATAAAACTTAATTATTAATTAACAACCTTAATTACAAATTAATTAATTCATAATTAAAATTAATCAATTCTTAATTACAATTAATTAATCTTAATAAAAATAGTTAATTAATTCTTAACTAATTATAGATTAGTAACCCTTTTTTTAATTAAAAAAAAACAATCAAAACTTAATTACTAGTTTAATCACTTAATTAGTTAATAATTAAAATTTAATTAATCATTAGTCATTAATTAAATCATCATAATTATTAGTTAATTAATTTAATAATTATCCTTATTTAATTACCTAATTAATCCTTTAAAATGATTAATTAAATTAATTAATTAAACTTAAAATTTGTTAATTAACTAATTAATTATTATTCATTAACACTTTATTATTATTTAAGATATTATCTTAAATTATCCTGAAAAAACTTTACTTAACATAAGTGATTAATTAGTTTAAAATATAAAGTAATCATTAATTACTTTCCTTTAATTATTAATTAACAATTCTAATTTCAAGTTAATAAATTACTTAAACCTTTAATTGTTAATTATAAATCATTTTTCATTAACCCATAAAAACTTTCCCTTATAAATTTCCTTTTTATATTTCCAAAATAAGTTGGAAAATAACATTAAGGTTTTTATCATAAAACATTTTAAACCATTCACAAATTCATTCATAAAAACAATTCAATTCAAAGACAAGAATTTTAATTTAACTTAAATTATTTAAAGTTTAAAACTTACTATATTTTAAATTATAAAATTTGTTTAAGCATTTCAATTTGGGTTCAACCCATATGTACATGAATCCAAGAACCCAGTACATCATCCTTTCCTTAAAAAAACAAAACAGTTTAACTTTAAAACTTAAAAGCTGTTTTAGTTTAAATTTTAAAAACTGTTAAAAACATAACAGTTTAATCAGCAAGCAAAACCCAGACACCACACGAGTTTTTCCCCGAGCCATCTTCCTTATATCCCGAGTCCTACTCGAGAAAAACATGCGAACCGAAAACAAAACCCACAGATACACTCAACCCCCCCAGTGTAAGTGCACCGACGATCAACGCCGCCGCGACCAACTCCAGCCCTTCTCACGTGTCAGCGACACCCACTGCAAACGATTCCGACCACCATCTCGTCATTATAGTACCCATATCAAAATCGAGCTCCTCAGTTGAACTCGAACCCACAACCCCTTCCTGAAAACACCTTCTTCCCCATCGCCGACCACTGGATCATCAGAAAATCTAGCCACACCATTCCCACGCTTCCACGATCAAATTCTCACAATCCCATCAAGCTCGATGCAAAAATGAAGGTGCAGTGGACAAACTTCCAAGTTTGAACAGAACTAGGTTAAAAAAAACAAAATCGGGCAATTCAACCTCCACAATGAATTACAAACTCTTCAACCATTTGTGCCACATTCCATAAACATGCTTCTAGCTTCAATCAAGGAACCGAGCAACCCAGATGCACAGATCATCAAAATTAGACCAAAACCCAAATTCCAGTTGAACCCCAAATACTCACTTAATACAATTTTAAATTTTTTGATTTTCTTTCTAAAATTCATAATTCCCAGTGACGCTCACAATTATATAATTATTTCATCAAATTTCAATATTTGGTTTCACACAATGGTGATTAAGTATCACTGCTTTGTTTATTTTCCAGAAAACTTAAAATACCATAAATTCTATTTTTAGTTCTTAGTTATACTTAACTAACTTATTTAATTTAAATCTAAGACTTAACATGAATTTTTTTTAAATAGAATAGCTTGAAGATTTGATCTTTACTTAGATTCTACAGTAGATAACAGAGAGGAAAATGAACAATCATACACAGTTCCAACATAACAAATCCCACTGCATATTTATCTCAACACAGAGGCAACTTCTATGTATATAAAATAAACATCATCTCAAAATGATGCAACAGAAAATTACTACTTAAATTTTTGTAAATTGTTTACTCACCTTTATAAAAGATATGCAGAGGTTTGATAAGCTGGAAATTTGCCAAAATGCTTTGAACTGGAACTTGCAAAAACATTTGAACTTGAAGCTTTTTTTTTAAAAAAAAAACTGGAGTACTTGCTATGCTTTAACTTTGCTTTAGATAATACCTTGACCCATTTGCATGCATATGAAAAATTTGCAGATACTTGAATTTTTGAAAATAAACAGCAGATCTGGTATAAGGAAGTTATAGACATGGAAATGCAGATTTTGTTTTGAGGATTGTTTCAGGCATTTGAACTTGAGTTTGAGGAGTGTTTGCACTTGAAAAGGGTTACAGGTCTTGGTACAAGGAAGCTACAGGATTTTGGTCTCAGATTTCAAAATATTTGCATGGATTTCTAGATTTTTGTTTGAGGCAAAACTGAAAAGAATGTTTACAGTTTTCTATAAACAGAGGTTGATGTTTTTGAGGAGATTTCAGATTTTTGTTTGAGCAATTGTTTGAGGATTGTTTTGAAGATTTTCTGGTTTTTGGATGTTGAGTGAAGATTTGCATGAATATTTCTTGTTTCTCTTAGAAATGAACAAAAGTTTCAAAAAAAAGAAAGTGAGAGAGATGGTGTTTAAATAGCAATTTTCAGATTTATTAAATTAAAAAGAAAATTAAAAAAAAACATGGACACTTGTCTTAAAAATCATAAATGTTTTAACACTTGTTGACAAAGTGATTTAGGATATAACACATGTCCTAGTTTATTTAATTTTATTCTAAAAGAAATTTAAAAGCTCTTTTAAATTATTTTCCTAATTACTAAAATGTTTTTCTTAATTTTAAAAATACTTTTCTAATTAAATTTCCAATTAATAAATATGTTTATACATTTATAAATGTTTTCTAAATTTATAAAAATACAATCTTTGAGAAGAAAAGAAAATAAAATCAATTTAAAATACACAGAAATAAATATTTTTAAGCATACTTATCAATTTTGAACACAATAAATCTATTTAGAATTTATTTACACAAATAAAATAATTATTCCTATTATAAAACCAATTTATAGCCATAATTAAAACATTATATTATTATTGCTTGTAATTTTATCACTTTCAAATAATTAAACTTAAGAGATTATCACATTTTAAATTCCTGGAAATTCCGGGATATTACATGTCCACCATGACCCATATACTTTCGTTTCCTCTATTTGACCTTGGCAACTCATCTATAAAATCCATGGATATCGAATCCCATTTCCAAACTAGTATCTCCAAAATTTGAAGCAATCCACTCGACTTCTGATGTTTGGCCTTCACTTGTTGACAATTTACACACCATCAATCCAAAAGCCAACATCCTTCTTCATACCTTCCTAGTAGAAGTTCCTCTTCATATCTTGATACATATTCGTTCCTACAGGATGAATTGTAAATTTGGATCGATGACATTCCCTAAGAACTTATTTCCTCAAGTCGTCAACATTCGGAACATACATCCGTCGCTTCTTTCTGAACCATCTTCTCTGGTCAAGATTAAAATCCATTAGATTATCGATCTCGGTTCCAACCTCAAGCCTTCTAATCCTCTCGACTGATAATGGATCCTCCTTCTGCTTAGAAGCAATCCTTTCGATCAACACTGGTGGAACTTCCAAATAGGATAATATGGTCGTGCTATGACTAGAACTAGCAGTTGATCTTAATTGCACACGACAAGTAGTCAAAGCTTCTAAGTCGTTCCAATCTACTAACATAGCTAACACTACATTCTGATGTCGTCTGCTAAAAGCATCCGCTACCTAATTTCCTTTCCCAGGTGTACACTCTATACCAAATCATAAGCAGCTAAAAACTCCAACCACCTTTGCTATCCCATATTTAACTCCTTCTGAGTGAATAAATACCTTAATGACTTATGATCTGTGTATAGCTCAAATCTCTCCCTTAAGAGATAATGTCTCCATATCTTCAATGCGAAGATCACCGCACATCATGAGTAAGATATCTCATTTCATGCAGTCTAAGCTGTCGTAAAGCGTAGGCAATAACTTTACCCTTCTGCATCAGTACAACTCCTAATCCAGTCCCACATGCATCGGTTTACACCACCGACCCTTGGTTTCTATCTGGAACTATAACACATGTGCATTAGACAACAAATATTTTAACTTAAGGAATGATTCCTCACATCTATCGGACCATACATACTTCACGTCCTTCCTGGTTAACTTAGTCAATGTCTTTTCTATCTACGAGAAATCCTTAACGAATCTCCGATAATAGCCAAAAGTCCAAGAGAACTTCTAATCTTAGTCACCATCTCTGGTCTCTTCCAGCTATTAATAGCTTCGATCTTATCTAGATCAATTGACAGCCCTTTCTCTGAAAGCACGTGACCAAGAAACTTAAGCTTTTCCATCCCAAAATGACACTTGGTAAACTTCGCTTTCAGTTGATGCTGCCTCAACGTCTCAAGCATTACTCTAAGATGACCTTCATTCTCTCTTTCATCCTTAGATTATCCTAAAATGTCATCTATAAACACCAACACGAACCTGTCTAAGTAATCTCGAAAAACTCGGTTCATCAGATCCAAGAAGAAAGCTGTTCGTTCATTAACCCGAACGACATTACTCACCACTCATACAGACCATACCTAGTCTGAAATGCTATCAATGGAATACTGTCCTCTACCACTCTTAACTGATAAAAACTAGTCGCCAAATCCACTAGGAGAACACTCTGGCTCCACACAACTGATCAAATAGATTGGCAACTCTCGGCAAAGGATACTTGTTCTTAATCGTCTTCTCGTTCAACTTACGATAGTCGATACACATCCTTAACGACCCATTCGATTTCTTCACGAACACCGCGGCCACTCCCTAAGGCGAACTGCTTGGTTTAATAAAATTCCACTCTTCTAGATCCACTAGCTGCAACTTCAATTACTTCATCTCGGTCGGTGTCATCTTGTTAGGTGGCCAACTTATAGGTTTAGCTCCTGGCACAACATCTATATGAAACTCAATAGCTCATTTCATTAGTAGTCTTATAACCGGCTCAAAAAATGTCTACAAACTCTTACTACTCGAACCTGACTTAGTACTTCTTCCACTTCCATAGTTCTCAACAAAGCACAAGCTCTTTGGTTAGAAATCTCCACTAAGAATATGATTCGGTTATGATTATCAGGTGTCTTAGTGATATCTCCCTATCCTGGCAAAAATTTCCTAGCCTCATATTTAACCAACCAATCCATGTCCAAAATGATCATGAAATCCAAGAAATCAAAAAAATACAGACTGCATGTCAACTTATAACTTAACAACTCAAGTCCTAACTGGTCATCTCATCCCTAGAGTTGCATACCCTCCTATCGGATTCGTAACCCTAAAAGAAGTAACAAGGCTTGTAGGTTCTACACATAACCTATCGACCAGACATTGAGATATAAATAAGCGTGATGCACCGATATCAAATAATATTCAAACTGGTATACTTTGAATCAAAAGTGTACCTTCCATCACAGTCTTTCCCTTCTCAGTAGCAGTTGGTCTAGCAGATGATGGTCCAATAGAAAAAACCTTTGCCTTGTCCACCCCGACTAATTTTGGACACTGATTCTTATAATGCCCAACCTGGTCACATTTAAAGCACTTCACACCCTACTTCTCTGCGACCTTCCTCCCCTTGCCTATTCTAAATTCATGATCATAATGATTCTTCTTATCACACTTTAAACAAATCGGATCAGCCTTTGCTTTCTTAGCAGCCTCTCCTTTCTAGGCTTCCTTCCTCTTAAAGAACTTCCTCTTCTTCCTCTGAGAACCCTTGATTCAACTGGCTTTTCCTTCCCACAAATAGCAAGCATCTCCTCATGTCGGATTGCCATCTCAACAACAACATTACAAGGATCACAAAGATGTGGCAGGGTCGCCCTAGCAATCTCGGGTCTCCACCTTCGAATAAATTTCTCTTTCCTCTAGATGACGGTTTCAATAACAGCGTACCCATATCTAGACAGCTCATCAAACTTAGTAGCATACTCAATTACCGATATCTCTTCTTGCATTAAATCTATAAACTTTCTCAACAAAGCCGACCTAGTAACTTCAGATAAAAACCTCTGCTCGAATCTCCTTCAAAATTCTGCCGAAGTCAACTCTTCCTCAGTAACTCCGATAGTAACATTATTCCACTAATGAAACGCTGCTCCCTGCAACTACCTAAAGCTAGTCTCCTCTTTTGCTAATCATTCAATCCCAAATCACCAAAGATTCTTTCACAATGCAACAGCCAATTCTCAACTTTTATGGCATTCTCCGTTCCCACAAATGGCTTCCTACCAAGACTGGTGTAATCTCTGCTCAATGTATCATAGTTATTCCCAATTAGAGCCATGTGATTACCTCCTCCAACATTCCTAGCAACTCCAGCAGCTACTCCTGCTGCATTAGGTTGACAAAGAACTGATACATCATTCCCATATCCACTGGTGGATTTCCAGCACCTACGTTGGCATCTGCATTTTGATTAGCATTTGCCTATCGAAACGGGTTCCTCTTGGTGGGTCAAGCATTTCTGTTTGTTGTGGTGCTTCCTCCACTGGTATTTCCTCTTCCGTTTCTTGCCTCCATATCTTCTTTCTCATAAATCTGCATACGAGCCTGTGTAAGATACAGAAGAATGGTCTAAGAGAGAGGGGAATATGTACTTATATATATATATAATAATAATAATAATAAGTACATTACTTTAGCGTTAACCCAAACCCCGATCTTATTTTTCTGATTCATTGAATTAAGTTTTGAAAAATGTTTTAGGCCTAAATTTCTTTTCAGTTTTCATAAACCTATACTCTGATATCGACTTATAGCATCCCCCACTTGGAGGCCCAAAACTAACAGCTACGGATGCTGTAGTCATCCATAGTTATTAATCATCGACGACCAAACACAGTAATGTTAGATATATTGATATAATAGAAACACATGGATATGGAAATTGTTTATAATCATTAAACAAATTTCACATTCCATTTCAAATTCATTACATAATCCCACATACGGGAACCATATTCAGAGAAATCATAATTATTACAACATATGCCAAGAGTGACATATAAAGATGCCTCATTGGATGATCAGAGTATATATATCTAGGAAATTAAACAAATTGCCTTTACAAAAAACACAACATAATCAAAATAGAAAAGAGCTCTTAATAGCTATCATGCCTCCTGCACATCTCCGGAAGTTTATTCACCTAAAGAGGTACTTGAAAACATCAACACTCAAACTACTCAAAATTAATTGAGCGCCCGAGAGTTTAAAAACATAAACTTCGAGTCAAACATAAAGCCTGATATGAATAATAACCTACCATCTCAAACCATTTAGATATCTAGTGACACCACACCGCTTATCGGAATGAGTTTTCCTCTCACTAGTATCTTATCTAAAAATTATATAATAACCATATACTTGGTTCCTGCATCCACAATGATTAAAACATAGTAATTCAAAATATTATGATGATACGCAAACAAGTAAAGTATTCTGGATTTCTCATCCCCATTTATTTAAATATCTATCTTAATTATAGTTTCTAGGGTCACGTTTAACCTATTAGTTTTCAAGGGCTGGCTAATAACTTGTTTAAAGTTTATGAACTATCTGTCCGCTCCCATAGTTTTCATGGGATCACTAAGAACCTATTGGCCCCTGCCAATAACTTCATTAATTCATGGGTTCTCCCCAAACCTATTGGTATCTCCAATAACTTCTCTGTCAATAAATTTATCCGGATATAGGTTTCATTGGTTCACTACTCTCTAAACATAGTTTTCATAGGTCTACTACGAACCTGTCCATCTGTCAACTACTTTAATCAGTATTTTGGCATCTATATTCTGGTCTACCTGACCTTCTAGATGCAATTCTACTCATACAGGAGTTCACTCAATTTATATTCAGTATTAGGTCAACCTAGCTGGTTATTCTGCCCTTTTTCCCCAAAAATATAGGAAGAAGCAAACATAATAACATCAACATATATGGTTTAATATCCTTGAAATCATTTTCATACGAAACAGGGTTAATCCCTTTGACCTATTACTTTATCAAGGAAAACTTCTTCAAAAACTCCATGCTTAAAAGCCATTTTAAAACTACTTTTATTTTTTTCCATGATTTTCCTTTAAAAATGTGATCGAGTTCTTTGTTTCGAAACCTAAGGCTTTCAAAACCTTAGGCCTTTACTTTCAAAACCTTCAGAAATCCTCCTTCAAAAGCATTCAAATTTTCTTCTCAAAACACTAAGCATATGCCTTTCGAAACGCTTTAAAACATCTCTTTCAAAACCATCATGTTTGTACCAAAATTGGGCACAACATTCTTTGGAAGTATTTGAAGAGATAAAATGAAGAAAATAAATGTTAAAGAGGATTATCTAACAAACGCTCCAAATTATAATAAAAAAAAACAAAGAAACACAAAGGTATAGAATGGTTCGACGTGTTGCCTACCTCCACTATGAAATGGTTGATCTTTATTAACCTTTTCTTGCTGAATACAATGAATTACAACAGTGAATTTCGTATACAACAGTGATTTTCAAGCACAGCAATGGTTTCGGCAGAGTTTGGACGTAGGAGAGTCAAAAAGTCCCTTTATTTATAGGTCCTGGGATGCTTTTTATTGGTGTAGGCTACAAATATCTCACTCAGATCTCGAAAGACCTCTTATCTCACGTGGGTGGGCCCACACGATCGATCCCATAACGTTTTCACTCGGTCCGTGATCGATACGAAAGAACTTCGTATTGATCAATATCTCGTCCAATCGAGCCGAGATCAATCACGAACATTTATGAGGATGCACGTAAGCTTCGGTGAAAATTTGATGGCATTTGGACTTGTAGATTTTGAGTTATGATCGATGTAAGTTCAGGTTTATTGAAGGCTGCTGAATTCGCATCTCTCCTGCTCGCATCGATCTGTTTGTATCGATTTGAGCATGTGCCTGCAAGTTGACATGATGCTAAATTCTTGGATCAATCCACTTTTTATGCCAAGTGACCGAGTTAATCATTTTTGCGCCTTCTTTTCGTATCGATCACTTGAGGCACTATTCGTATCGATGCTCATAAGTCACTTCGTATTGATGGCTGGCGGACACTTCGTATCGATAGCTAGAGGTCATTTCGTATCGATGAAAGATGCTACTTCATATCAACCGTTTGATGTTTCATTCGTATCGATCATTAATCGATCGATACGAACTGTGCAGTTGGAATCGATACGAATTTGACTCCAATTGATGGATACAAAGTCGAGCCAATCTGATGGATGCGAAGTAGAACCGGGCTAAGTGGATATGAAGTAGAGTGTACGCGATGGATACGAATCGATGGATGTTTGATGGATGTGAAACCGATCGAAGCGAAATGATGGATGCGACTCAATCGATGCAGAATGATGGATGCGAGTGAGTTTATTTTCTAGGTTGCATCAATCATATCTTAACTATATGAACTCCGATTGACTTGCAATTTGAAATGTTGGCTTTCATAGCTTTATTGGTCATCTCATATCAATTGTAGCTCAATCTAGACTTGGACAAAATTTACTAGTATCCATAGTAGATCTTTGTATTAAGTATCTCCAGGACGAACTATCCTCATTTTCTAGTCAAGTTCTTGGTGTCACTGCCTTACCAAAAGGCGGGATAACATTTGCCCACCAAAGTACGTCTTATGTGAATACAACGTGCTTTGAAAATCTGCACCTTTTCAGTGCCGCTCTAGGATCGATACGAATGTTGGACCTGGCGATCGGTACGAATTAGAGGACTTCAATCGGTACAAACTGAATTTTGGGTGACCGATACGAAGTGCCGCTCTAGGATCGATACAACTGCTACCTGCCATGACCGATATGAACTCATCCCCAATGATCAATCCAAGTACACATTGTGATGGATACGAAACCTTGCACAATCGAACATCTGACTCCGACGAGCTTCAATCTTGCATAATTGGACTTTACCATTTCACTGCATATTTGGCTACCTATCGAAGCTTGTCGATGGAATTGTAACTCGACCAATATGATGAACTTTAACTTGGATCGTTCTCCTAAGTCTTAATGGTACGATTGTGAAGTCAGCGATGACGGTCACTTCAGTTAAATTCTAAAGTCTCGTCGTTCAAACACCTTTCAATTTTCATAAAATTTCTTAAATAATATACAACACACTGCACAATACACCCATGCACTTTACACTAGGGAACACATGGGCTTATTATCATCTAATGATGGTTTTTGATAAGTTGATTAGTTATGGAATCCAGTAGTTCACAGCAGCAAGAGCTTCAAAGTCTATCTCCCTTAGTCATAGAGATACCGGTTATCGCGATCGAACTTATAGGTCCAGCTTCGGACGAGCTGCCTGGTGCTGGGTTTATCGAGAAACCCACAAGATTCTATGTCGTCTAACGTCTTCGAAGATATGTTGGGGTGGATATGCCTATGGCACGGTCTGCCATTGGACGACATATTATCACAGGGATCGAATGACAGACCGCATGCTCCCTCAGAATGGTTTATTACCTTTAATCGCCATGTGTGTACAATGGGAATACTTCCTCCATTTAACCAGTATATTAGAGAATCTTTGGAATAGCCCCTTCGCAGCTACATCCCAATGGATATGCACTGCTAAATAATTTATTCGTTGTATTCATGGAGCATCTTTTTCGACCTCCAACACCGATCAAAATCAGATACCTGTTTAATGTTAAGAGTCAGGGAGATAGTTCTTCTTTCACGTTCTTGGAGGCAGTCTAGGCTGCCAAGTTGTGACTGGTACCTGGGCCAGATTGAGCTACTTCAAAACTGAGTGGTTCTATGTTAGATGCCCTTCATGGTTTGCTGGTCGATGGCTAGTCAGATGTAAGTGCTACAATATTATCCGTAATTGGCAAACTAGCCGTAATTGATTCTGAAACTAATATCTTCTTTCCTTACAGCCGCAATTCCACGACCTGAAAGTGCACACTTTAAAGAAATAGTATGTGTTCTTCAAGAAATGCCAAGTGAAATGAGGGAAACCGAGTCGGTGCTAACAGATAGAAACTTGAGAACCGTTGGGCTAATCGAACGAAACCAAAGTATCAGACTGGAGGGGACGTGTAGGGAAGCTCCGATGAGGTGGGTGAAGCGTAAAGCGATAGGGTTTGTAATAGCCAAGGAGGGCGATAAAGAAAATATGCATACCGATGATGAACCCGTAGCTGGGCCTTCTGACAGCCTTCAATCTTGAGGGAAGGAGGAAATGCAAGGCAGTAGCACAAAAGCATCGTAAGTCCTTGAGATGGAAATCTGTTATTGTGTCTCTGCCTGTCTCCGGTATTAGAATTTCGAAGGCTTCTCACTCACAAGTAGAGAATCCTTTCGAAGGACTTGCTGATATTCCGATTCCGGACTATGTGTCACTTCAACTTGACACCAGATTGGAGGAGCTACAAAGTGCTCTAGACTTAAGCGAATCTGTTCCTACAAGCGTGGCGACATTACCGTTTGGTCATGGGGTTGCACATACATATGCACTTTACAGCACTACACGGTTTCTAGTCTTTAGTTGTCCATTTCGGGAGGTTACTAACTTTGTTTCCTTTTACTTTTAAGATACAATGATTAGGTGAGATTCTATGCTTGGATGTCTCCTTTCAGCGCGTCAGTCATCGAGCTCGTATTATGAGTCCCGCCGGAGGGAGGATGATATAAACCGCGATCGCGGTTATTCCAGTCAAGAGTGCTATGAGAGGGATAAAGATAGGGACATAGAATACAAACATCGCTCCCAATCCCACTCTCTACCCCCTTGAGCTCCAACACAACCTTATGGTCGTGGAAAACAACCAATAGAGCCTCCGCATACTAAACCATCTTTTCACGCTCCGAGGTCTGAGTCTCAACACCATAGGGCTGAAGATATAGCTCCCACTGTTACTGAGCAGGCTATTACTGAGCCTATGGGGGAAGGGGCGATCCAAATCGCCCAGCTGAAGAAAGACTTTCCTAATATTTGCTTCGACGGCTTTGTTTTCCCCCCACACTAGAAGAAAATTCCCTTTCAGGCTGAAAAAACATGCACGACTACATTCACGATGTATATAGCCAACATAGAGAGTGGATGAAGACTGCTGATAAGGTCTCTGCGGTGGCTTTCGAATGGGCAAAGATGATTGAGAAGTTAGAAACTTATCTTGCTCAAAAAGATCGTATTATTCAAGTGCTCAATGATGAAGCTGAATCCTCTTGGAAATCGAAAATAGAGGCCACCCAAAAGCTGATGAGGCAAACCTGGATATGGAGAGGATGCGACAAACACATTTTTCTTTGGTGGAGGAGATGGCAAACTGAAACATCACCGTCGTAGACGAAAGGGACGCTACTCTGAAAGAACTTAATGAGCTTAAAGCCAAATTTTTCGAAATCATCAAACAGAAGGATGATGCAAATAAAGCAGCCCAGGGGCGTGTGAATAAGCGGTGATGCTTCAGAGTGTACGAGATGTAGCAATACTCAAAATTTAGGAGGTAGAGGCCAAAGTTGAGGAGGAAGTCAAAATGGCGGAGTCCAGGCTAGAGATTGATATTGAAGATCTCCTCATTACTTTCAATGCTAACGTTTTGAAGAATAGAAACCTAGCCTGGCTTGATAATTATTCGACACATCTGTACAACGCCTGGGGCCGATTATTTTGAAGATGAAAAGGTCGCGCATCAGGGCGAATCGGTTGATGAGTTCGAGCTTGAGAACTTAGTGCTGAGCGAAGATGAAAGAAAAATTCTCAACGACATAATGATTTCATATGAAAAGGAGAAACTTATCACCGATCACATGGAGATTGGAGAGGGTTCAGGTGTTGAGCACCATGATACAAGTCCTAAAATTCCTACGCCAACCCAGCCTGAATCTGTATGTACGGTTGATCCTCAATTCATTCTTACTTATAACCCTGATCAACCGCAGATATTTCCGGCTTACGAACAAGTCTCTGTAGCTACTCCACCAACGAGTCAAACTGAGGAAGGTACTCCGAACATTGATCATACTTATGCAAAATCAGGAGCTTTATTTGAAGTAATTACTAACAGTTTTTCCTTTGCTCCTATCCAATGGTTGAAGCTACATCAATCATGCCTCCTATAACTCAAGAACAACACCAAGTGCATGAGGCAATCATAACCGAAGCAACCACGACGATGGCTACCGCACATACGGATGGGGTACAATAGAGCACACTGACTTTTGATGAACAGATGATGGAGGAACTCCTCGGTCATCATAGTGACCCTTTTGCTGATTTACCATTTGTTATGGGTAGAGTAGCTCCAGCGACCACCTCCTCAATCCCAACCATTAATGTTCCTGACGAGGCCCAAACAACTCACGAAGAAGAGATAATAACCGAAATTAATGTAGAAATGGAAGTAACCGCTCAAGCTAGTAGTTTTGGAGGTAGGATAGCGGGACCCGGCCAAGCTCCGTTAAGAATGATATCTCCTGGTGGTAAAGTTTTCAACACCAGCATGCCTATCATCTCCTCCTACAGTTGATCCGTCCCTTCGACTCCGCCATTAGGAAACATTCCCATACACGTAAGTTCAAAGGAGAAAGTTGATATAATGTCCCCGACTAGAGATCGGTTGTCGTAAGGAAAGGGCTTAAAGTGAAAACCAAGTGGTAGCTCCAACGGGTCAACACTGAAGGGGAAACTAAAAAAGAAAAAAGAGTAGACACGTCTCCTCGGCTCATTTTTGTGTAAATAGGAATTTCTTTAGTTTTGTAGGCTGTGTGTAGATGCGGGTTCGGCCCCTACTAGTAAGATTTTTTGGATAAACTTGTACTTTATTTTCTTCCACAAATAGTTGAAATAAAATTCCATTTTGTCTTTAACTCGATTTTCATTTATCTACTTAAGTGTTTCAACATTTGAACTCCCATTCAGTACACTTGTAAAGTTTCGACTCTCAGATTGGATCCGAGTTTATTTGTTAAGTCTTTAAATCGCGTCACGACCGAACATTAAGCTGGACTCTGATGCTGCACTATCTTAGTCAGTGATTGGCACTTAAGTTCTACCCCAGTTTCAAGGACAAATTGTAAAGATCAGTTATCAATTGTATTTCGCCTTCAACACATCGAGCTTAACGTCGTTGAATTGATGCCGAAACAAGGAAAATTCAAGTGGTCGAATCACGGTCTCATCTGTTGATGATTGCAACTAGACTATGGGGATTTGCATTTGTATGTCGGTGGTCGATTATGCCTGTTTAATATCTATAACTGCATCCAGACTCTGGGGACTTTAGATTGATTCATGGGTGGTCAGTCACATCTGATTTAAGTTTATGCTCTGATCGCACTCTGGGGGCTCAGAGTTGTGTTAAGGATATTTATATTTAAACTCCGACCCGCACTCTAGGGATGTTAGAGTTAGTCGGTTTTTATACTCCAACCCCATGCTCCGGGGACTTGAGTCAATTACCGTCGAACTCTAGTTTGCATTTCGAGAATCCAGAGTTAGTTGATGTTTGCACTCCAGTTCGTACTTCGAAAATCTGGAGTTGATGTTTATACTCCAATTCGCACTCTGGGAATTTGGAGTTGATGTTTATACTCCAATTCATACTTTGGGAGTTTGGAGTTGATGTTTATACTGTAATTCGCATTTTGTGGACTTGAAGTTGGCCGACAGACGGTCAATCACATCTGCTTAGGATTTAGGATTTTCTTCGTAGACGAATCTGTCAGGATCGTGGATGGTCGGTTCACATCCACCCTGAGTTAACAAGCGAGGTCGTTAGATGGACGGATCCATCTTCTTCAAACATGGTCAAGATACGGGAGAATTCATTAGATAGACGGATCCATCGTCTTCGAGACCGTATGTATAAGTTTACACTCCAGCTCACACTCTGGGAATCTAGAGTTAGTTAAAGAATTGTCGTGTATCAATCCTTTTTTGACTTCGGTGTGATGACTTGCCCCCGAGCTCAGGTTTCACTTAGCGAGTAACTGGTCGTATCACAGTTACTCCCTATTTGAATAAACTCCACCATTGGGTGAATTTAGCTCTCCGTGCATAGTGATAGTTGTATGTCGCGTTTAATAAATCACAGCTCTGGCTCGAAGTGATTGCATTTTATGATGAAATAAGAAAATATGGCAAATTCAGTTTCCTTATTACAAATTCAAATTTAAAAATGTAGAAACAAATTGCAAATGAAAAGTTGACTGAATAAATAAAGCCTATCATGTGTAGTAGCGACGGAGACTCTCGCTTTTACAGGTTCTTGGTAGAGTAAGACCGTCAACGGTCGATAATTTAAATGTGCCATCTCCGAGCTTTTGTTCGATTACATACGCCCCTTCCCATATTGGTTTCATGTGCGAAGGGACCGGGTAGATTCTTTTAAGGACGAGGTCACTGAGTTCGAAGGTTCGAGGTCGGACCTTGGCATTGTACAACCAGGCGACTCGAGTTTAATATGCGGCTGCCCTCAAGTCAGCCTCTTCTCGCTTCTCATCCAATAAATCTAGGGATTCAGCAAGTAATATAGCATTTGTATTTGGATCATAGTAAGTCACAGATAAGAAGGAACTTCCTTCTCGACTAGAATAATGGCTTCTGAACCGCAAAAAAGGAAGGACAGAGTGTGGCCAGTTGTAGACTTGTCGGTTGTTCGGTAAGCCCATAAAGCCATAGGAAGTTCATCGACCCACTTGCCCCTGGCCTTTTCCAGTCGTTTCTTTAGAATATACTTTATGACTTTATTCAGCTTCAACCTGTCCATTTGCTTAAGGGTGTGCGATTGCGGTGACTTTCTTCCGAATATGGAAGCATTGACAGAAATCCCTAAATTCAACACTATCGAATTAGGTCCCGTTATTAGTGATGATGGTGTATGGGAGACCAAATCGGCAGATAATGTTGCGGAGTACAAATTTGATCACCTTCTTCATCGTGATTGTAGCAAGAGGCTCAACTTCCACCCGCTTGATAAAGTAATCAACTACAACGACGGCGTACTTCGCACCACCTTTGGCCAGAGATAGAGAGCCAATAATATCAATACCCCATATTGTAAATGGCCATGGACTGACCATTTGAGTTATCTCAGTAGATGGGGCTCTAGGAATTCGAGCATTCTTCTGACATCTGTCACATTTTCTGGCATAATCCGATGCATCGCGATTTATAGTCGGCCAATAGTATCCATATCGGAGCACTTTCTTGGCAAGAGCATGCCCCCCGGTGTGATTGTCATATTCTCCTTCGTGCACATCATGCAATACTTGTTTGATTTCATCATGAAAATACACCGATGTAAAGGAACAGAGTATCCCCTTCTATACATGACTCCATTCTGAATAGGGAACCGCGAAACTTTTCGAAGATTCTGTCTCTTTTCACTCCTACATTATGGCAGGGTTCTATGCTCAAGATAATTTCTAAACGGAGTCATCCATGACTCCTTACCGGGGACAACCTCAAATACCCAATCCGTCTCCATTTGATCGATGCTTGGGGAAGACAATGTTTCCACCGAAATGAGTCCCATTTGTTGTGCTTCACCTATGCTGGCTAACTTTTCTAATGAATCGGTTTTTTGATTGCGCTCTCGGGGTATGCAGTAGATGGCATAATAATCGAGATGATTTAATATTTCTTGAACCCGAGCAAGGTAAGCAGCCAGTCTTCGGTTCTCGACTTGGTACTTCCCCCGAACTTGATACACGACCAATTGTGAATCACAATTAATCTCCACAGCAATGATTCTCAAATCTTTGGCAAATCTCAATCCAGCAAGTAGGGCTTTATACTCAACTTCATTGTTGGTCGCACGAAAATCAAAATTCAAAGCAAAACATATAGATCGACCTTCAGGAGTTTCAAGTACAACCCCGGCACCTGAGAAAGGATCATTTGATGCACCATCAGTATGCAGCTTCCAGATATACTGAGGAGATTCACTGGCTTCGGGTAGGTCCTCTAGGATGGTAAATTCAGCTAGAAATATGCTAGGACTTGTCCTTGAATGGCTCGCCTTAGAGTGTAAGTAATATCAAACTGACTTAGCTCGATATTCCACTTGAGCAACCTACCAGACGTCTCAAGCCGCATAAGGACCTGTCGTAGCGGCTGGTCGTTGTAAACGGTGATAGGATGAGCCTGGAAATACGGACGGAGCTTCCTTGAGGCAATAATAAGACAATAAGCCAACTTCTCTAGCTTCGGATGATTTCTATCGGATTTGGTTAGTCATTTGCTAATATAGTAGACCGGTTTTTGTATTCGGTCTTCCTTTCGAATTAAGGTAGCATTGATTGCGTTTTCTGATATCGCCTAGTAAATATACAATTTCTTGTGATCGATAGGCTTTGACAAAATAGGCGGTGTGGAGAGGTGTTGAATTAGTGCTCGGAGTGCGCACTCACATTCTGTAGTCCATTCAAAGTTTTGTTTTCCTTTTCGGATCAGATCGAAGAAGGGAATGAATTTGTCAGTGGATTTTGAAATGAAAACTTGCTTAGCATTGCTACTTTCCTATTGAGGCTCTGGACTTGCTTTATAGTTCTTGGAGTCTCAAGATTTCTAATCGTCTAGATCTTTTCGGGATTGGCTTCAATTCCTCGAGTATTAACAATAAACCCGAGGAAATTTCCTAATGCGACACCAAAGTGACATTTCAACGGGTTTTGCTTCATCCTATATTCTCGGAGGATGTCAAACATTGACTCTAGGTCTCTGACATGATCGGTGGAGAATCGTGACTTCACGAGCATGTTGTCTACATATACCTCCATGGTTTTTCTGATCTGGTTGGCGAACATCCGATTAACCAACCGTTGGTAAGTTGTGACGGCATTTTTGAGTCCGAAAGGCATAACTTTGTAGCCGTAAAGTCCAGATCAGTCATGAAACTGGTATGCTCCTTGTCGGATAAGTGCATGAGTATCTGGTTGTAACCAGAATATGCATCTATAAAGGATAAGAGGTCGTGTCCAACCATTGAATCTACGAGCTGATCGATTCGTGGAAGCGAAAACCTGTCTTTGGGGCAAACTTAGTTCAAATCTGAGTAGTCAACACACGTTCTCCATTTCTCATTTGGCTTTCGAACAAGTACAGGGTTGGATACCCATTCAGGGTATAATGCATCTTGAATAAATTCGTTCGATTTAAGCTTATCTACCTCTTCCTTAAGGGGGCAGTTCTCTATTGATCCATACCATGCCTTTTTTGTTTGACCGGGACATGCCGCAGGTCAATGTTCAATGTGTGGCTCGCGATGTCCGAGGAGATTCCATACATGTCATAATGTTTCCAGGCAAATACGTCGAGGTTTGTCTGGAGAAATTCAACCAATTCCTCTTGCACTTATTGGCTTAACCGAGATCCAATCTTTATCATTTTAGAATCGTCGCTATCATCGATCGGGATATTGATCGTCAGTTTGACTGGAGAAGCTTGAAAGTCTTTACTTTCATCTTCACTTTCGGCATCTCTTGGATCAAGATCTTTTTGGAATTGGTAGGGGTGCCCGGGCTTGGGCCCGACACCAATTGTCAATTTTTAACAAAGAGGACGCAGAGAGATTCCTCTACGCCCTTTTCTTTTTTTCTTTGCTACGCATCTCGCAGCTGGGTAACATAAAAGGCTCGTTCGACAGCCTGATCTCCTTGAACGACTCCAACCCCATGATCGGTTGGGAACTTTAGAGTCAGACACCATAAGGCAATAGCATCCCTGAACTCAGCTAGGGCCGGTCAGCCCAAGAAGGCATTATATGGCGAGTCTGTATCCAACACCATAAATTGTAACATCCGGACTCTCTGGCGTTCTGCAATTCCTAACTTCACTGAAAATTCCACCACTCCAGCGGGTATAGTCGCACTCATGTTGAAACCATGAATACGGGACTGACAAGGCTTCAAATCTTTAGTCTCCACTTTCATCTGGTCATAGGCTCGCTTGAACAATATATTCACAGAACTTCCACTGTCTATGAAGATCCTCTTCATCCAAGCAGGACCTACTTGAGCTGATATGACAGGTGGATCGATGGTTAGGGCTTCGACCCTGTCGTCATCTCTATCTCGAAAGACGATGTCGTCAGTCATAGTCTTCTATTGTTTGGCCGAAGCCCCATCTTCCAAACTACTACAACATTCGAAGCTCGCACGCCTCACAGAACTGTCATACGACTCCATTTCTTTCCAGCTTCGGTCTGCTGGATGAGGACCACAACTAATAGTATTTATCACCAATCTCCTGCCGGTAGGAGCAGCTTCCTCCGTCTCACCTGATTGGACACATGGTTCTGATTTGATGGGCCCGCACCTCCAGACCGCGCCTCCGGCACAAACTGATCCAATTTTCTCTCACATATCAACTTTTCAATGATATCCTACAAATGATGGCACTCATTCGTGTTATGGACGTAGCTTTCATGGAATCTACAAAACTTCTCTATTTGAATCTATCTCTCCGGTGATTGCTTAGGGGTAGGTTTCTTGTATTGAATAGTATTGCAGGTCTGTAAATATACATTTTCTAGCGACGTGTTCAAAGGAGTATGATTATCAAACATTGGAGCCCTACATCATGGACCACGATTCAGATCCCGCTTCCTATTTTGATTACCATCGCCTTTTTGTTGATTTTTCTTATTCTGAATGTTCAATTGCACTTTTCCAGAGCACTCCCCGGATTGTTTAACAACCACATTGCTGTGAATTCCTTCCATACCAGGCTCTGCATCATTCTGTTTTCTAGACTGTTTTGCATCCTCCTTTCTCAAGAATTGGGTTGCCTTTGAATAGAAACGGTCCAATGAGGCAGGAGGTTTTTCGACCAACCAGTTGCTGAATTCAGAATCGGGATCAGTCGCCTTAGTTGATGCCATCAAAATAGAGTTATCATTAGGATTGCTAATCTCAACGCATGCAGCATGAAATCTCTCCAAATAACATTTGAGTGTCTCTCCAGGAGCTTGAGTGACACTGGACAAAGTATTAACATCCTTTGGCCTCGTTACATGCATCTGGAACAGCTCAACAAACTTAGTCACCAACTGATCAAAACAAGAGATAGATCGAGGTGGTAGATGGTAAACCACATAGTAGCTATGGCCACTAGAGAGATCGAGAATCTTCGGCATTTAACTACATCATCAGCTCGTTCAACATTCATTAACCATTCATACTTTAGGATGTGTTGATTAGGGCCAGAGCTCCCTTCATAAATGGGTAGAGTCGGCATCCTGGATCGTTGAGGTGGTTCGGCATAGAGAATCTCATCAGTAAAAGGAGTATGACTTCGGAAGATTCCCTAGTCGTCAGTGGTGAGTCCTTGACTCTCTCGGATCATCTGACGGATCATCATCGGGATGTCCAGCATCTGGACATTCTAGGCTTGTTGAGCTAAGGTGTGGTCGGGTTCCATAATGCAAGGTTAGGCCGGTCGCGGTCAACGGTCCGTACCTCGCCTGCTTGGTTCTAAGTCCTTTGGAACATAAGGGTCGGGAGTATGTTGGTGACGGTAAGGATCTGTCCGATTTTGGGGACCAACTTCCAATTCAATGGTAGCGGTGGCAGTGCGGTTACCTGTAACACGATGATGAACAGTACCTCGTCGGGAGGACGGTCCAGTCTGATAGCTGGTTGACGAGACAACTCTCGGTTGCTCAATATTCAGTGTATGCTGATGTCCAGTAGCTTGAGTGTAACTCCCATCCAGCTATGGACATGTGGATCTATGATGGAAATCTGAAGAGGCTAAACTCTAAGTGGATAAATAGAAAGCCTGATCCCTCATGGATCTCCTTCGTAGTTGACGGTCAGTTGGTTGGTCAGTTCCGCATTAGGGCAGAATTGTTGAGTGAGCTGTTGCCGACTCAAAGTTAGCTCTTGCATTAGCATTTGAAATTCTTCCCTGGTGACAGGGCCTTGCGGATCTGATGGTCCAGCAGCTTTCTAATCGATAGAAGGTAGCTGTATGGGATTCTACCTGTCCCGTCCTTCTGGATCTGCGGTAGCTGAAGTAGTCCTTGTGTTAACCATGATGGATGGTGAAGCTCTTTCCTAGACTTGATGCAAATCTGAATAGGATGGAAGAACTTTAAACTTCAAAATTTGGATCTTCTTCTTAGATTTGTGCAATCTGATATCGATAGTAGGTCCAACGAGCAGGAGAAAAACTGTATTTTCTTAGTGAAAGCACCAAGTGTTTGTACCAAAATTGGGTAATTTTGCTCTAAGATGGTAATTTTCGATCACAACAATGATTTTCGGCAGAGTCTGGATGAAAGAGAGCCAAAAAGTTCCTTTTCCTTCCGGTCCTGAGATGCTATTTATAGGTGTAGACTGCAAATATCTTGCTTGGATCTCGAAAGACATCTTATCTCACATGGGTGGGCCCACACGATCGATTCCATAACATTTGCACTCGGTTCGTGATCGATACGAACGAACTTCGTATCGATCAACATCTCATCCAGTCGAGCCGAGATCGATCACGAACATTCTTGAGGATGCACGTAAGCTCCTGTGAAAATTGGTGGCATTTGGACTTGTAGATTTTAAGTTATGATCGATGCAAGTTTGAATTTATTGAAGGCTGCTGAATTCGTATTGCTCCTGTTCGCATCGATCCGTTTGTATCGATTTGAGCACGTGCCTGAAAGTTGGCGTGGTGCTAAATTCTTGGATCAATCTACTTTTTATGTCGAGTAACCGAGTCAACCATTTTTACGCATTCTCTTCGTATCGATCACTTGAGGCTCTGTTTGTATTGATTCTCACAGGTCATTTCGTAACGATGGATGGGGGCCACTTTGTATCGATAGCTAGAGGTCATTTTGTATCGATGGACGATGCTACTTTGTATCGATCGTTTGATGTTTCGTTCGTATTGATCGTTGATCGATCGAACGAAATGTGCAATTGGAATTGATACAAATTTGACTCTAATTGATGGATACAAAGTCAAGCCAATTTAGTGGATACGAAGTAGAACCAGACCAAGTGGATACAAAGTAGAGTGTACACGATGGATACGAATCAATGGATGTTTGATGGATGCGAAACTAATCGTTGCGAAACGATGGATGCAACTCGATCGATGCAGAATGATGGATGTGAGTGAGTTGATTTCCTTGGTTTGCATCGATCATATCTTGAGCCTACAAACTCCGATTGACTTGAAATTTGAAACGTTGGCTTTTATAGCTTTGCTGGTCATGTCATATCAATTGTAGCTCGATCTGAACTTGGACAAAATTTACCGGTATCCATAGTAGATTTGTGTATTAACGATCTCCAAGATGAACTATCCTCAGTTTATAGTCAAGTTATTGGTGTCACGGCCTTGCCAAAAGGCGGGATAACACATAAAAACATACCTTTTGAAAGTATTAAAACAACACTTATTAACTCATAGAAGCGTTGCTTTGGAACCCTTTGAAATAACCTTTCGAAACCATTGAAAGTACCCCTTTCGAAACCATTGGGCTTAATCTTAAATATATCTTTCGAGTCAGAGTGAATATAAATGAAAGTACCCCTTTCGAAACCATTAACCTTTAAGTAAAAGTGATTAGAGAAAATAGATGGCTTCAAAACCATCCTTTCGAAAACATTAATCATTTAAGTAAAATATTTAAAGGATAGCTTCGAAACCCCTTTCGAAGCCATTTCCTTCGAAACCTTTACGTGGCTACTGGAGCCATTTTGAAAGCTTTGAGAGGTGGATTATTATATTTGTAAAACAAAAACTACGTTTCGAACTCGTTGATGATCTTTGTCTATGAGATCTCATATAGGATGTGAAGTCTTAATTTTTGAATTTCTCCATGTTCTCATAAATCTTCATTTCCTTCTATTTGTATGTCATTGGATAGGTCTTCTATATATCACATAACAAATATTGCACAATCAATTCTGCATCACTATAAAAATGTTTTTTTTAATGTCATTAAATTTACTTTTATAAAATAAAATTTTATACTTATGAATAGTATTTTTGTTGTGGATAATTCACAAAGTTAACTGGTTTGTTTGGAAGTTTTGATGGTTTTTTTTTTCATTTTTTTTGTATAAATTGGCTTTAGAACATCCATTATTCTGCCTCTCTTCCAAATATAATCATGTCAAGTAAGTGAATAAATATTTTCCACCAGGTAAATATTCGCCACAGATAGTTATTAAAACCATTAAAATTTACCACTATTTTTGCTTGCTGTTTGTGTGGGAAGTCGAAGTTTCTTCTTCTTGGTGTTTGAGAAACATAATGTGTCCAGGTTTTGTCAACTGCATTGAACTTCAATAGCGTATACTGATTTTTATGATGTAGTGGCATCGATATTTTTATGCAATCCATAGCTTCTTCTTCCAACACTTTGACTACCAATGCTTCATATGTTGGTTTGTAGTCTTGAATTATTGATACCTGCGATTACATATTAATTAGCTTTCAAACTTTCAAGTGATATTTATTTGCAATTTTAAGTATTTCATACCAATTGCATAAGATTTTAAGTGTATGATGTCTTTGTCATTTGACTTCAATTCTATCGTTGAGCACTAGTTTATAACCTGCATAGAAATTAGATTTTATATATTAGTTTTGTTATTTTCAGTTTGTAAAATTATATTGATTTATATACCATTGAGTCAATGAATTTATTGAATAACATGTCAGAAATATTGATCTCTCTTATTTCAATGTTTTTTTGGGGTTATAGTATGCAGCTTTCCTGTTTTATTAATAGGTAAAGTATATTAGTACGTATTATAGTAAGAAGATTGGAATATAATATATGGATTTAATTATTATTTGTGTCTGAAATTGACACTTAGGATGTTAATATTATTTAAACATTTGTTTTGCATATATGTTCCTAACAAATAATTGCATGGCAAATATTTGTCATGCAAATATTTGTCGAGCACAAATTTGCTATGCATTCATACATTTCGTATGTTTGTTTGTAAATTTGCATTTCATGTTTTAATAAAATAAATTACCCATTTTCATCCGCTTCATAAAAAGCATTAAGCTCATGAATTTTTTCATTCGTGAGCAATTTTTTCCAAGCTTTCTTTTTTGCACCAATATCTTTGTTTTTTCTTTTATTTCAGACCTATCATGATCAGGTTCTATGCTTTGGTCTAATAAATATTCAAGTTGAGGTGCTTCTTCACCTTTTTTCATCAACTGTGCTTTTATCCAATTTCTTTTGGTATGCTTTGTTTTGAGTTGGATATTGAAAATCTGTATCTGTTTTTTTTTGTTCTTTACTCGTTTTAGGAGGGAAGAAGGAAAAACTTTTATTTGTTTTCTTTTTGACTTTTTCTCCTCCTTTTCAAGCTTGATTTTGAAATCTACAGCCGCTTTTTGTTGAATATTTTTTGATTATTGGGTTAAATTTTCTCTTACTTGAAAGTGTCGTATGTAGAATGTTTGTGTAGTCTATACCAGGTCTGTCTTTCTTTGAATCATCTGTTACAATTGTATATTTAGTATATGTCAAATATTTGAGATATATTATTTTATATATAAAACGAATTTTGTTCTAAAACATATACATTTTGTTTTTTTACTATATTTCCCTGATGTCTTTCTATGATCAAATCTTCTGATTTATCGGCTGGTTTGTCAAAAATTTCAATTGTTAAATATTTTATTTGCTAGCATATAGATGGAAAATGTTTGCCTGGCTGAATTTTTAACAATAAGTTGTAAATATTTACCTTTTTGTGCTTTCTTTTTTCTCTTCAATAGCTTAGCTTCTTTTTGTTCATCGCTTTTTACTGCTTTTGGTATGGCAACTATTTCAAATTGGATTACTATTTGGCTATTAGTATCATCATCATCTTTGGCAGTAGCGTCATCTTTATCCTGGTCATCACCATCATCATTTTTCCTTTGATCATCGTTATCTTTTCTTTCCTCTGAATCATCACCATCATCTTTTCTTTTCTTTGCACTATCAACATCAGCATCTTTTTCATCACCACCACCAATACAGTCACCCCCACAACCAACTCCACCATCAACATTACCATCAATATTACGACCACCATCAGCTCCACCATCAACATTATCATCACCATCATCATCAATGCCACCATTACCATGTTTGCCATCTTCAACATTAGTATCATTTGGACCGTCAGTTATCACCATCTTTAGGCTCATTTCCCTCATCACCATCTTTTTTTATCCTCATCCCATTCTTCTCCATCATGAGCAACACTACTGTCATTATGCTCATTACCATCTTTTTTGTCTTTCTCAGCACCATCACATTCACCAACTTTGTCTTCATTAAGACCATCAACATTAGCATCTATACCTACATCATCATCATCATCGACATCTTCACTTTTATCGGTATCATCACCGTCACCATCATCCGCTTTATCAATACTAACATATTTATCTTTGTCGGCACCATCTCCATTTTTGTCTTCATTTTCATTTTGTTCATAATTATCATCATTATCTATTATTTGTCATCATTAGTTTGATCATTATCCAATTTGTCGTCGTCGTCATCTTGTTCTTTTTCTTTCCTTTTTCTCAAATCTTTGTTTTCTTTTTAGGAGCTTGTTCTTTTTTTAGAGCTACATTCTCTATTTTCAGCTTCTTCACTTCCAAATTTATATCTTTCAGTTGTTTGTTGATATTTTCATATTTTTTATCAGTAACTGAAGATTTTTCTTTAAGAGATTTAGCTTTGGTATATTTTAGCTCATTTCCCTTCTTTTTTTTTTCTCTGCAAATTAGAAAAAAAATCAACTTTTATATTTGCTCGGCACGTATTAGGCAGGCAACTATTTGCCAGACAAATATTATAACAACATTTCCATGTTTTGCTAGGTGATTTACCTTTTTGTCAAGGAAGCACTTCATTTTGCTTGGAGTAACTTCCAATAATGTACATTCAGAAAAAGTTTGTTCATTCTGTTGATAGCTTGATTTTGGAGGAATTATTTCTGTAATATCACAGAACTAATACCGCACAAAGAGACATTAGGTGTTAGTTTAGTTTATGATAGAAATAAAAATAAAATGAGTTATTAAAGTTTACCAATAGCAGGGTTACACATGCTCGTATTCTTCTTGGATTGTCTTTATTTTTTCTCACTTACTGCAATAAATGTTTTCCTATTGTTATTGGTCAAGAAACAATTTTCATTTGCTTCAATCTATGAACAGATGATAATAGCACCAAAGGAAATGCTGAATTTATGTTGAAGAACAAGCGTGTTGAAATCAAATATATAATAAGCAACCTTGCATCATCAACCATATTTTCTGTTTTTCAGCTTTTTAAAGCTAACAAGATGTTTATTTCGATATCCTTTGCTTCGATCATTTTTGAATTACTGAATTATTTCTGTTTGAATTCTTTTACTTTAGAGTTCATGTCAGATTCTTTCAAATAAAACATTGTCTCAATTGTGATCCCTCCATTTGGGAATCCAAAAATTGTTGCGATGTCGCGTTCTTTCAAAATTGCTTTCATGCCTAAAAAATAAAAATAGTTTTCTTTAATTGAAAAACATTTTATTATCGTATCTATTTGACTTGATTCTTTCGATATGTCTTCAGTTGTTATAGCTCTTTCGAAGAATGGATTGATGATGTTGAAGAATGAAGTTTTCTTCAATAATTATGTGTGTGCTTCTTGAAGTGGTTTTTTTTAAGTTAAATTTTCTACTAATGTATGTAAAGACTTTAAGCTACTTCTATAGCTTTCTAGATTTTCTTTTAGCTCTTCATTTTTCTATTTCTGTGTAGGTGTTTTTTTACTACTACTTCTTGTTGCTGTGTTTTTCTCTTGAGGGATGAAAGAGGAACATCATCTTCTGATGGTATATGTTTTTAAGATTCTGATGTTGGAGTTGCTGGACTTTCCGAATTTGAGGATTCGGTGTTTTGAAGTGATTCGAGTTTGTGAAAAGATTCAAGTAAATTAAAAATTTCATGGCTTTTGATAGCATTATTCTTTTTTGTGCTGCGACTTTTTGTCTTCGTCGTTGTACCCGTAATGGGTATAAAATTATCAAATTAGTGTTAAATTTCCTGTAGCAGCGGGAGAATTATTTTAAAGGACAAAAATTTGTATATATTTTGCCTCAAGGACACGACCTCAATATTTTCACCACAAGGACAAACATTCTTCTAAAATTTATTCAAAAGGACAAACATTTTCCAAAATTATTCATAAGAACAACAAAACTGCTACCAAGCTAAAACTGATACCTAAAAACTGCTACCGATTACTACAAACTGATACCTAAAAACTGCTATCAATAACTAAAAACTGATACCTACAGAAAGTTGTCCTTCGGGATAAAATATTGAACGTCTGTCCTTGAGGCTAAAAAGCTGTGAAATTTTGTCCTTGACAATAATTTCCTGTAGCAAAAATGGGCATGGTAAATATTTGCCTGGGTAATACGTCCCATGATCATTCTTTTATAACACTCTAATATAATTTTCATTCATTTTTTTTTACTCATTTTAAGTTAATCTTTCAAGCATCTTGAAGATTTGAAAAACAACCTTAATTTAGATAAAAATGAAATATTGGAGTAGTTCAGCAAGTCAACATGCATGTTGGGTAATATCCGTTTGATCAAGTTTGTTTAAATTCTTTTTCAAGTGTATGCTTTTATATAAATGTATATATACTAAAATTTCATTCGACCAAAAATCTAAACTTTGTTTTATAAATATTTAATATTTTTAGTATTTGCAGTAAAAAAAAATGCACAAAATTACAATCATAAATTATTTGGAAAATATTTATCATCCTTATTTGCGTTAAAGGTTTTTGTAATATATAATGCTACTTTAAAAATAAATTTATTAATGCAAATATTTGCGCTATACTGACTGCATCTTTTAATTTTACACTACAGTTAAAATCTACCATCAATCAAAGCTACATTTATGATTAATTGGACATTTTTATCACTTGTATTAAAAATATTTTAATCTTTGCCAAGTACATATTATGACAAATATTTGCCATGTGAATATTTCCACTAGCAATTAATTCCTCGTCACCCCATATCAATGTCGCAATATTTCCAAGTAAATATCATAGCAAAATATTTGTAATTACTCAGCTAGGTAATCTACATATATAAGCAATTACTGATAATAACTTATGACATATATTTGCTAAGAAAACATTTGCCATTTGTCATTTTTCATTTCAATCTACAATTCCAATCTATCTAGTACCAAAATAATGTATATCAAATATTTATCATTTTCATTTTATTGTATACGAATCTACAATTTCAATCTATCAATACTAAAATAATGTATGTCAAATATTTGTCATAAGTTCCCTTTCACTTATATACACAGTATAAAGACAGAAATTTCAAATTATCTTTTTTACTTCACTTTCTGGATTTTTAGTTTGAATCGATGCATATTCGTCGCAGTAGTTAATTTTGGTTGTTACATTCGAACCTAGAAGCTACAACTTTGCATATATTTTCTATTTTTTTTGGAAACAACTTCAATTTCTTCTTGCTTGGGCTTGGTTGCTCGACTGAAACTGTAACCGGCAAGTTTTAATTCTATTCCGTCGATCGAAAGTGTAAAGAAGACATAATTTGCAAATTAGGTATTTTGTTCGATGTTGACTTTTTTTTGTTCGATCGAATGACTGAAGAAAGCGGGTAGGATTTGCGGGTTTATGTTTTTTAATTATTTAAAAAGAGGGATGTTGATTATAATTTATAAATGGGAGGGATGTAAGCCTAATTATTTTCAAATTGAGAGACCTCCACCAAAAATGTTCATTATTTTATTCATGCGCGGGACCCATCATATAAAATAGAGGGTGATGATGGAGAAATCAATGGTGGAGATGCCACTGACACATGGAGATAGCCAAAATGGTGACAGAGAAATAATGCCCCTTGCCTATGATATAATAATGTTGTAGACTACATAACCTTTGGATTAACAATTAGGATATATATAACTATGACATTAACAAAACACTTAAGATAGATGCACTGAACTTGGAAATACACAAACAAGAGACACACTGACAGTGACCTATATACACTGAACTTGCATGGTGTTCTTAGTCCGGAGATCACATAATGGAACAACTAGCCCCATTCCCTTCTCCATCCATGTACGGCATGCCCATCCATGTACGAACAAAAAACTGGTTAAAGTGAACTCTACAATTAATGTCCTCCCATTCAACCTTCTCCCACCATTCTTGTTCTCCGCGGACCAAAGCAAGTTTAGGGGCTGTATTCGGACCACATGGCAGTGTCTTTAACAACGGACACTTGCGAACATGCATTTCTTTAAGCTGTCGAAAAGAAAGTGAACCCGTAGATATTTTTTCCAAATTAGTCCCGTTGATCAAAATTAATGACTCGAGTGAAGGAAAAGGTTCATCCATTGAATCCAAGTCATCATTATTGACAGCAAATCTCATGCTATAACAATCGTGTATGGTTAACCTTTTGAGAGATGGAAGATGAATAACCCATGTAATATCCTCTAGCCTGCATTTTGATATTTTAACCTCTTGTAGCTCAGCGAATAATCTTTTTGGTGCCATGTCTTTCCAAATTATCCTTCTTAGATTGCTGAGATCGTCTAACCAAAGAAATTCCAAATTAAATGGAGGAAGATCCTGATGAATTTCGTTCTTATCAAAAACTATTTCTGATAAACTTCTACCACATTTTTCGATGTAAAGTCGATTTAGGCGATGATGGTTACCTAGTTTTGACACAAAATGGAAGGACGTATTGTGCAAACCCTGTATTGAAAGTTCTTTGATGCATAATTTGGACAATGACATGAGCTCATCGAGTTTTTGTTCAGACCAAACAGTTGCTCCAAAATATAACAGTTGGTTCTCTATTCTCTTCAACAACGCTTTTATATCAATAAATGAATAATTCTCAGAATCAGTTGGATTGAACATGTCCAACACCAAAAGTTTTGCCAGCTCAGAGAACACTTCTTGCGGTACATTTCTTAGGGGATTCGTTCTTAACATCAAATATTTGAGCTTTTTCAGATTTTTTAGCATTATAGGAAGGTTTCTAATATTATTGTAAGATACATTCAAGTACTGAAGCTCCGTTAAGTCACATATCGATTTGGGAAAATGATTCAAGGAGTTGTAAGATAAATCTAAATAGGTTAGAGAGCGAAACTTATTGAAACTATCAACTTTAGACTCAGTGATATGGTTATATTTAAGTATTAGAGTTAAGAGATTGGGGCAACTAGGAATACCCGATGGTAGCTCTTTAATGTTGTTATTCATAAGAGAGATGCATTCAGCCTCGCTCCATTTCGCTTGAATATTGGGCGCCTCTTGGAGCCGTATCCCAGCTTTAATCATCCATTTGTTTTTCTTTTTTCCATAATCAGAAGCTATCCATAATGCCAAATCCCTTATAACATCATGCATCTTTACACCTCTTTCTTGCACATGCTCCAACAAACATGCGTCTTGAAGCCTTCTAATCAAAGAATGACCAATTTCGTTAGCCTGATCCATAGTTTCAAAGTTATCTATGAAACCAAGACCCATCCAAAACTCAATCAGCTCCTTTTTATCTATCATGTGGGATTCGGGCCACATCGAAATGCTGAGAAAGCATTTTTTCAGCAGATCCCCGGTTAAGTAGTCGTAGCTCATTTTCAAAACTGAAAGCAACTGTTTATCTGCGCCCAAGGCATGATAATCTTGTGAAATTTTCAATTGATTAAGAGCGATTTTCCATTCATCTACATTTTTATTTTTGAACATGGCTTGGCCAATTGTTACTATAGCAAGGGGCAAGCCTTTGCATTCTTCAACAACATCCTTTGCTAACTTTGAGATACGACGATCAGATAGAATCTGCTCACCAACATGTTTTCTAAAAAGGACCCTCGACTGTGTCCAATCTAGACACTTAACTTCAATTATCTTTTCAGCTCTCATTCCACCACAGACCATCTTGGATCGAGTAGTAAAAATAACTTTGCGTTTTAGACCACATTGATCCTCTTCATGAGTACTTGGAACACCAATTTGGTGTAAATTCACAGCTTCCCACAAATTGTCTATGAACAACAAGAAATTCTTGTTTCTTAAAAACTCGTGAATTAGACGAGCCTGTGAGTGGGAATCTTCTTGTTTCTTCAAACCAAGCTTACCAACTATTTTTTCTTGAATCTTCTCATTGGTACTTTGTTCGCTGGATGCCTCGATCCAAATTACGAGTTTGAACTCCGAGGAAGTTCCAATGCAAGAGTTATGAATCCTTTTTAGCAACGTTGTTTTTCCCACACCCCCGAGTCCCCATATGCCAATCACATTTGAATTTGATTTGTCATCTTCTATGTACTTTTGTGCCTCTGCAGAGTTCAAATCAAGTGATTCTGGTACCACATACTCCATCGGTATGGAAAGTTTAGAATTGTCACAGTCCACCATCTCCACTTTAAGTTTTTCAAATGACTGGGTCAGCAGTTCCACTTCTTTAAGCATGTCATCACAGCTACGACCTATTTTATGGCCTGAACATATCTTAAAGGCACAAGATCTGGTCTCCTGGGGAGAATGTATAATAGTATCTATTTTTTCCAACATAGCAACAGCTTGTTCTTGCCAAACAACTACTTCGTTGGTGGGTCTTTGTGACTTTTTTTCAGCTTCTTCTATCCTTTCGTTCATGTCATCTTTTCTAGCATTCAGTACAGCTCTTTGTTTTTGGAGGTTTTCCACATAACTGGAAGTTGAGGTTATGTATTTTATATGGCGCTCTACCATGTCCAGAAATCTATTGTAAATTGGAGCAATACAAGTATCTACACTCATGACTGTAATAATTTTAATGAGAGGAAAGAAGAGGAACTGGAACTACCAAAATTTTCTCTATCAACTTTGTGTCATGTTCCATTTTCACATGTTCTTAAATAGCAGCGTAATAGAGAAGAAGAGTTAACTATTAGTTTATTTGAAGAAAGACAATCAATTATTCAAAGCAATTGATTGCACTTGAGTTATATATGGAACTATGGAAGGGTGAATGTAGTATAGCCAAATTGATCAGAAAGTCGAATTTATTTTGGTTAATTTTTTTTTTTAATCTAGTTGCATTACAATTATGTAAGTAAAATATTTAAATTTTATATTTTTTTAATATGCATTATACACTAGCAGATAATAATTTTTTAGCAGTGCCACGTGGCCCTTTCTAATTAAATAATTGAAACGAATAGCCGAGATTCAACCTGGCACCTGGGAAAATTCAGAAACTAAGCTTTAATATCTCATATAATCGCATCGAATCTACGCCTCCAAACGATGAATTGATGGGCATACTACCAATATTATATCAATAATCTTCTCTATTACCAGTCATGTGAAACTAAAGATTTGTGAACCTATGGTACGAATTGGACATTTGCATGAAAATAGAAAAACATAGCTGTATATGCAATAAATGAGACATGTGCAACATAAACGGGTGTTTGACATTTAAATTAATTAATATTACCGCATGAAGTTACTTACTTTATTTTGAATCCAGCTTTTGAACATAGCATCATCTTGATGAACAGGGACATTAAGATGATAAAAATAAATAGATCCAAAGGTCCGGGAGGTGTCAAGAATGATAAATAGAAAAAGTATAAGAAGCTTGAGTTAGAATTGAGCAAGAAGAATTATTTTGGCATCGGCATGATTGATCACGTCAGTACCGACAGGATTGACACGTTCGCACTGATATGGAAGATGGCATGGAACACACCAAAAATGTAGAAGAACCTACTTCGCACCGCAAAGTTGAAGTGGCTTTGTACTTTGAATTAAAAGACAAGAATCACGTACGACAAATCATGTATGTACTATGTGATTTGTATGATCAATTAGTACAACAAAATCCGATGAGTGGAAGAGTTGAACAAGTACGAAGAAAAATGGGATATGTGAGATGTAAAATCATGTAAGCACCGACATGGTCATGTCGATACCGATATGATTGAAGTTACAAGTTTTACTCGTTCTTCCTTCCCAATTGCATGGATCTGATATCTTAGCCGATCTTCTGCAAGCTAGCAACTCTGGGTGGGTGGATTCGACTAAAAATATTCATCTTCGTGAAACGAAAAAGAGCTCTTGGATCTTTCTCCTCTTTAACTCTATTATGCCACGAAGTGCCATTGAACTTGATTTTGCATATTTTTCCAAATCTGAAACTTTTTAATCTGATTTTACCTGTGCAAAGCTCTGTGAAATTAAATTAAAGTGGACATAGGCAATATTTTGAGGTCGAGCCACTATAAAACTCTATATGTTCAAGCATTTACTTTTCGTTTTTGATCCGATATCTTCGTTTTGATTGATTTGAGGTGTTGTGTTATTTTTTGTGCTTTCACCAAGAAAGAAGATTCTCTAGAATAGATTTAGCTTTAAATTTGGATTTGAAGTACCTAAAAGAAAGATCTAGATATTGTTTGTTCCAGATACGAAGTTACGTGGATTTTGAAGAAAAATCTACCACATTCGATAAGAAATGGCTCCAAAGAAAACTGTTTCGACATCTGGAGTTGCCGTTGGAGGTGATGATGAAAGGTCTCGATATGCACAAGAGACTAATCATCCACTGAGTGCTTTACCAAAACCTTCGTGTCAACAAAAGATGGTGACAAAAGGCCGAACTGGATAGGGTGATGGTTGAGATGAATAAGAAAATGTTGAAGACTGAAAATGCTAAGGTAGAAAGGATTGAAAAAGGATTTGCAACGATGTCCTAACGACCTTAAAGGCATAGGAGAAGCCATAGGGATTCATCGTCTTCAAATTCTAAGAAAGAAGGTTCATCTTCATCAAATCAGAATCGAAGAGATGACAAGCAGAAAATGAAGAGGAAGGCTGCTGGATCATCATAGAGGCACACTGCAAGAGATAGAGCTAATTAGGAAAATGCCATTACGTCATTGCCGATATGAATCAACTTGGCGCCATCATGATCGGTATGTCGGTGCTGATAAAGTTAGGGGTGTGCTCAAGATGCAATTCTTTAATTTTTGCAAATTGTTAACTTTGTAATGAAATCCCATTCAAAATAAAATGTGTTTTTCTTTATATTATATACTTATTATAATGTGTTGCATTAATTAATTATTTTATTTAAGTATATGTAACAACCTGTAGCTTAATGAGCTTGAATTTTGACCTATTTTGTGATAGTAATTACAATGTGTTGTAATCATGAGCAATTTATCATAATATAATAAACATATTGTGTTAAATATTCATAGTCATGATGTATCGAGACTGAATATCGATATATTCTTGAGACTAGAGTACGTAACGCGTGCAAAATATTGGACAATTTATAACTCATTGTTGTTGGGGGTACCAAGGGGTTGCATATTGATAGTTACTGGATAACTATAGAATGACTCATTCGATGGTTTATTATCGGTTAATATAACTAAGTTAAAATACCGATTTGACAGTATTACAAAATTCTCTTGACTTAAGTATACTATTGAGCTTCAATGTGGAAACTGCGCTTTGATTATAGTTTGGCTAGGCACAGTTTCCATCGTACAACTATAGTTGGGTTGAGTTGAAGTATTGAAAGTGAAACACTATTCAATACAGAATTCGTCTTTTCAATTATACGAGGTTAGTATAATGGTCAACTGAAATCAACTTAAAGTCAAAGTCTTTGACCAGTGTAGTTCGGCTAATAATAGTTGTTATTATTGAAACAATGATTTTGTGTTCGGACTATGCAAGTTGAATGTGGGCTATATTAGAATATTGGCCGCTACAAAATTTCTATAAGTCCTATTGTGTTATAGTTTTGACGAAAAAAATTGGTGTAAATAATTTTCACTACGGAGGTCCACTTAAAATAAGTAAAATTGGATTTGATCGAAATTATATAAGCAATAAGTGTGGCCATCATATCATACTACTAACTAGGATGACGTATGAACTTTAATATTTGAATTGCTCGATATTAATCACCGATCGAATTTGCACGTAAGAGTCACATAACCGAAATATTGAATACTCCGACTACCACCTGTTGATTAAATTCCAGTCGTTATAAATTAATCAAATTAATTAATATTTATGAAATATTAACTATAATTTTTTTGTTTAATTTATATTTATCAGTATCAAAAATAGTGTGTATGTAAAAGTTGTATACACATGTATCGATACACGATATTGATGCACGTTTAGATTTAATTTATATGCAACTATCTTATTTGGCTTAAAATGGAATGGAGGTCTTATAGGCTGATGGTGTAGCCGACAAAAGCATGGGGATGGACGGGTTTTGATTTGATTTTTGTGACTTTTAATTGGTAGAGAAAAGAGTGCATCCGGATCTATAATTTACTCTCTCTCTCTCTCTCTCTCTCTCTCTCTCTCTCTCTCTCTCTCTCTCTCTCTCTCTCTCTTCTCTATTATTTAAACTAACTTACCCCTCACTTTTATTTTTTACCTTTCTCTTCCCTTATCTATACCTCCGATCGAAATTGCTTGCTCATTTCTCCTGCATTATTTCAAGTTTAAAACATAGAATCAAATCAAATAGTGCATGGGTGCATAGATCTTTTAGTCTACTACCGCCTTTTGGAGGATATTGGATTCAGATCCAAAGGGGATCAGTATATTCAAAATTCAAGGTGTTGTTATTAGGCAGTAATTGAGGTAACATTCCTTATATATACTTATTCGTCATTCATTTGATTTACATGTGGTTAGATTAGACGTATATATCACGAATCTTTATACATGTGTGCTGTCAAACTTGGGCATATATATATATATTGTTATTATAAATTAAAAAATTATACATATATGAATATATTCTTTCGGCTACTAATAAAAAAAATCCAATTTTAAAAACAATTTGGAAAGGTTTTTTAATCCAAAATGTTTTTTAAATTATATATAAACATACCTATACAATATATATAAATTTGGTTTTAAATTATGTACATATTAATGTTTTGAAATATGTGTGTGTGTGTATATATTAATGTTCGAATATATATATATATATATATATATACACATACATACATACATTATTTCATAATATATTAAATTATTTTAATATATTATAAATACGAGAGTTGACCAAAAGGAGTGAGAGTGAAGGTGCTAAAAGCAGCAACTGCAAATGCTGAAGGTGTCTACGATCAAGGTGTGGGGATTTGAATTTGGGAATATGGTTGATTTTGGGAAGAGATGGCAAATTAGGTCTTGTGGAGCGGGAATGTGAATGGAAAGATAAAGGGTATATTAGGTATTTCAAAAAAGACACGGTTGAATATAGTGGACGGAATTTACATTATTAGTAGTAAAGATATATACACATACACACAAACTAATATGTACAAAATTTATACACATTGTAAAATTTTATTTTTCTAAAAATAATTTAATTTTTATGTATGGAAATTGATTTTTAATTAGTTAAAAAAATCCATTTGGATTTAACAAAAAAATAAAATTTATCAAGGACCCTAGCTCAAATGATTAAATGTAAGACGATTTGGATAATAGTTCTAGAGGCCTTGGGTTTGAGTCCGAAGACATCATAATTTTTACTTAATAAAGGATCATACTTGTTATCAGACTAATATTATTTTTTATTTTGTCAAATCATAATTTGGCCAAAATAATATATATATATTATAATATTATTTTATATTATAAATGGTTTAAATATTAATTTGAATATATAAATACGTATGAATATTTACATTTATAAATATGAAAAAAATTATTTCCATATATATATACTACAATTTATTTACAAAACCAAAATTTAAATTTGAATTAAAAGATATTATCAAATCTAGACTTAATTTTGAAATTTGAATTTGAATTATTTATTATTTATGAATAATACTTTATGGACATATATATATATGCATTTATATAATGTTCCTTTACATTAAAATATATACTTATACATTTACATAACTATGAACAAGATTTTTTATATTATATATATAGAGGTCCAAAATGATGACATAGTTGGTGATATAATAAATCTCAACCGTTGGATTATCTCCTGATTGTGTCATTAATTGTGTTTTATTTTATGTCAAAATAGCCATGTCTATACACACACACACACAATACAACACAGATGTAAATAGAGGGACTAACATGTTCATGGCAACATAAATCCCAACGTTTAGATAGAGACATGTTAAACCATGCACATTGTATATGTTGCATTTGTGTTATACATACATGTGCATACAATATGCATGCACACAATATATAATATAAATGTAAATAAAAACAAACTTTTATTGACAAATAAAATGGTGTAATAATTTTATTGAAAATTAATTTATATTAGGTCTAAAATAATTTAGACTTTCTAGGCCAATAAGGTCAAAAATGGTTAAAAAATTAAAATTCATCTATTTAACTCGCTATGTGCTGGTCTAGTTTCAATAACAGTATCAAAACCCTATAGCCTATGCAGTCCAAATTAGCGGTGTTAGGGCTAACTTATTAAAGGCTAACCATTAGGTAGGGTATCCAGAAAAATAGCATCAAAGGTTAGATTTAGATAATCAAGTACTCTACCCTACTTAGCTACTAGCCTGGTCTGAAAGGATGAGGTACGCCAAAAGGTTATCCTCATGTAAAGGCCTAAATTGATTTACGCTTTGGACTAATTTTCAAAATCTGGTTTGAAACTAAAATAAAATTTTAAATTTAATGGTTAATTTTCAAGTAAATAAAAGTAATATTTTAAATTAAAAAATTTATATTTTAAATAAGTAATGATTTTTTAAATGTTATGAAATAATTTTTAGAACAAAATTTTCAATAATAATTAGATTAATTAAATGAGTAATCAATTAAAATTTAATTAATTAAATTACATAATATATATATTGATACATGTAACATTATCTTAAAATGTTAAGGTTATATATATAATTTTTGAAATTAATTATAATTAATTATAATTGTTTTAATTAAATTTTAATTAATAAATAATATATATATATATATATATATATTTGTGTGTATGTGTAACTATAAATGTTATAGTGCACATATTTAATTTAAAATGTTTAAAAAGAATAAAATAAAATTAATTAAAATGTTAATTAATTAAGTTTAATTAATAAAATTAATATAAGAGTATATGAAAGATTATTACATACGTTAATTAATTTATAAAATGTTACACAAAAATTAAACTTATATAATATAAATATATAATAAAAGGTGAATCGGTAATAAAACCCAAATAGATTTAAGAAATAAGTACATAAGTATATTACATATACCATGATTTCATATATTTTCGATACTTGAATTACGAAGGCATTTCCTAAGAAATATATTATTCCATAAGTCGATATTACTTAGCTAAATATATTTAAGATTATAAACCTTTAATATAAATTTTTCCCTTTACTATTTATATGTTAATAGATTATTTGCATACTACTTAGTTGTTGATATTCCTCAAGCTAAGGATTTTATACGTAGTACTATTAATATATAAAATATATATGGTAAGATATATGTACGTATTTGTTGATATTCCTTAAGGCACATACATTTATATTTAAATCGTCGCGAAATGGAAGATACCAGTGAATTATCTCTTTTAATTTGTTGATATTCTTCAAAGTCGAAATGATATTAGGAAAAAGGCTATGGGTTAGGAGTTGTATATGATAATACCGACAAAGTATTATCCATCGTTTGTGGGCCTATGATTTTGTATTCCTCAAGGTCAGAATACCAAGGCAAGCGAGTCCTAACACCCACTAGAGAAGCCAAAAGATTTTTATGTTTCTTTTTATTATTTTTATAAAAGTTTAGTGGGAGCCTTTTTAGAAAAATAAAATGGTAGCATTTAACCTTTATAATATTGCAAGAATATTTTCTACATAAAGTTAAATAGTCTATATCAATAAATTTGTGCAGCTAATATAACAGATAAAATGTTTTTAGGTTAAAATATACAAATATACCGAATTAAGATTGACTAATATAAGTATAAAATATTCCTACCAATAAATATTTTTGCATGCTGTTGTTTCAAGGCCCATGAAAGCGCCTAATATACAACTACGAAATATGTTCTTAACTTAGCCACTTACGTTTTTATCTTCCAAGATTGTGTATTGTCTTCAATGAGGTTTGAACACTAAAAGCAACACAAGAATATGGATATTTAATCCACACGCAATCGCATATAAATATTATGTATCGAACGATCACAATTCGTAACGTATGAAACCTCGATGAAATGAGTTTAGCTGAAATAAGCAAGTAAACTATAGTATGAGATCATGTAATCAATGAGACTGATGACAAAAAGGATATTGTTGTGTGAAATGTAGCATTAGACCAAAAGCTACAAGATAGGTATAAGAAGTCGACAATGAAATGTCATTTAAATCATTTTATGTAAAGGTCAACTTACTATATATCCTCAAAAATAAGGATGATCAAATGCAGTTTTGCAAAGAGTTCATTATGGTACTGTAATAAGGATTTCCTTTGAATTGTTAAACGGTTTAGAAAGAAAATCAGATGTATGAGAGTGGATGTAGCATAAGACGCAACTAGGATGAAGAGAGTGAATGGTCACTTCTACTTCATGAATGTGGAAAAATGGGCTATCTATAACACAATGCGAAATGGATCTTAAGGCTATTTATACACTAAACGGGGTAAAGTGTGTATATCAACTACTTACTTATAAATTTCAAATTTATCTATTCAAATTGCAAATAGAAACAAATAGTTACATAATACGTAAGTAGTAAGTAAGATGCAGTAAAATAAATAACACCAGAGATTTTAATACTGGTTCGGACTGACCAATCCTACATCTAATGCAACACTACACCATGCAGAATTTCCCTATCACCACTTTTTTCCAAGAGTGGAAAGAGCACCTTTACAATCTTAATTTCATAGGCTACAAGATGCACCCTCTTGATTTATCGGGCTACAGGATCACCATCTTTATTTCATGGGCTATAAGAACACATTCTTCTCTTTATAATCAATAGTAGAGTATGGAATGTTGTTGTATCTTCAATATAGGTTCTTGTAGGTTCAGTATAATGATCTTATAGAACTCCAATAGTAATATATCTTTGAACTTTTTAAAGTATAGAATGAAATTAGAGAGAGAGTGATATGAATTCAAGTGTGAATTCTTTGATTTTGTGTGGTTTGCAAACCCTTGAAGAATTAGAGTGTGGATTTGCAAAGAGAGTGGAAGAACATATAATGGATCTTTCTCATGGAAATATGGAAATGAAAGAGTAAGAGAAAATGAGGATGTTGTACATTAAATTTCATTTTCTAGAGCCATTACATAGTGGTTGAGGAGACATGTCCATTGGTGAAAGGGTGGAGGGGAAATCCCTTCATTTTAATTAAAAAGAAAAAGAAAAACGGTCGATATGTCAACATACTTAGGTAGGATATGTCAACATACTTAGGTATATGTCAACATACTTAGCTAGGATACGTCGATATACATGTTAGATTTTCAGTTTTTTAAAGTTCTTTATATTTGTGGATATTTTATGATTTGAGATCAGTGGTTGATGATCTCCAGTATAATTGTCATGGGGTCTTTAACAAAGATTCTAAGATTCAAACAAGTACTCATCACTTCAAATATCTCCATCTTATAGCATTTGCTCTCATTCTTCTTCAGTCGGTTTTATTCTTTCATTTACTCTGATTAATCTTCATATATATAATTTATTTGCCTCCCAAATTTCTTGTTTGTCTCTGTAAAATGTCTCCATAATATATCTGGAAGTACTGCACAATTTATGTTAATAGTAATATTTATATAGCTGTTTATCAAACTCAATAATTAGGGCATTGACAATCTTCCCCTTTTTAATGATAACAACCATATAAATATTTGAGAGATAAAATATAATATTTTTATATTTGACTCCCCCTAACTCTATGCACTACCTCTATCATTTTGCAAGTATATTTATACATTCTCTCCCTTTGTCATCAATAAAAATGGACGAAAAAGAATCACTTAAGCACAAATAGACAATACGTGTAGAGTTTGTGTGTGTGCATATATATATAAATGTAATTAAATAAAGCTCACGATGGGAATCAAAAATCAATACAAAGCATGAAATAAATTTATCAAGTAAAATATCTAAAATAAGAGGAATTTTAGAATAACCGATGGCGTCGATGCTAATAACATATCCTTTTGAATTATATCCAACATTCACCGTTCCACCATCTTTGTATATAATGTCGCTTGGTATCCATGGATTTCTTGTTATATGCTTTGAACTTCCACCGTACGGTCTCCAGTTCTCTTTCTTTATATTTAGTGCATTGTTCAGTACGTGAAAATGTATAATATGTGCCCTCGTACCTTATTTTATTTTAGTGTCCATGGAGTTAAGTTTTGGGAAGCCAAATCCATAAAGAGTTTGAATACCTTTCAAAGTATAATCATTAGATAAATGAACTTTTTTACTAAAATTAACAATATATTCTTTTTTCTCATTGATCCTTCTAGGAACCTATAAATTAATGAAATTATTTATGGATTTTAACTTTGATTTTCTTGGTTTTAGTTTGAACTTAATACTCTTAACACGTTTAGTACTTTAAGTACTATTTTTCTTTGATTTGGGCTTAGGGCTGTATCCAAGTCCACATTTGTTATTAGTGGGTTTAGATGCAGATAATAAATTTTCTAGATTATCCTTCTCTTTGTTAAATTTATTAACATCAGTTATCATTTTATCAAAATCCTTATTACAGTTAAGAATAACATTGTCCAATGATGTTATTTTTTCATTTAGATTAGTGATCTCTAACTTCATTGAAATATTTTATAATTTTAAGGATTTATTTTTTTCTTTTCTTTTTTTTAGAACTTTCAAGTTTTAAATCATTATGTCCATTAAGTCTTTCAATTCCAACTTTTAGACATTGTTTTTCTTCGGTTAACATATCGTTAAACATTTTTAATTAATCTATCTATGCAATACTAATCTAGTACTCTTTTCTAAGCATTTTATATCTCTTATGCATATCATTCAAAATATTAATAATCTCTTTGTTAGAACTCCATACACGATCATCATTTTCCATGAGGCATATTTTGGCATTCTCAGTTTCTGAATCACTATCACTTGATGATGTATCTGAGACTCTGAATCATCACATGTTGCATTGAAATCATGTTTCCTCTTCTTATTGAAAGTGTTTGAAGAGTACTTTGATATCTTCATGTTCTGACAATATCTTCTCAAATGATCGGTTTTATCACATTCGAAACACTTAACAATATTTCCATTTCTGAAAGTATAGTCGTTAATTTTTTAAAGTTTGTTCATTTTTCTATGTTTTAAGAATTTTTTGAAATTCCTAGTTATGACATCAATTTACTTGTCATCATTATTGTCTGGTTCATGGTTGTCATTTATAGTGTTGAGTGCAAGTGATTTCTTCTCGTTTTCTTAGTTCTCTTTTCTAACCTACATCATTCTTTATTAGACATTAGATTACCAATTAAATCATCTATTTTCATAATACTAATATCATTGGCTTCTTCGATTGCCAGAATCTTCTGATCTCATTCACTAGAAAGTGAATTCAAGATCTTTTTGACTTAGTCCACTTCAACAACACTCTTTCCAAATGATATTAATGCATGTAATATATTTTACAATCTAGAATATATATATCAGAAATGGATTCATTTTATTTCATTCTAAACAGTAGAAATTAATTAGTTATCGTGGATATCTTTGTCTATTTAACTTTGTTAGTGCCTTCATGTATGACTTGCAGTATTTTCAAAATTTCGTATGCACTTTTACTAAATGACACTCTGTTAAACTCATTTTTATCCAAGGTGCAAAATAAAATATTAATTTCCTTTTAATTGTTGAGTGATTATGTCTTTTGATTGTTTTTCCACTGTGCATAATTCATTTGGGGTTAAGTTTACTTTATTTGTTTAGTGCGTTAAATATCTAAACCATTAGATTATAAATATAATTTTCATCCTACAAGCCTAATAGGCATAGTTACTACTGTTAAATAGTGGGGGTCTAGTAGTAGATTATACTTCTACAAAAGCATTAAAGAAAGTGTTACTAGTGTTATTATCCATTTATACTATTTAAAAATCAAATTATGAACTTTTGAAACCCAGTCGCTCCGATACCAAACTTGGAAAAATGGGTTATTTATAACACAACGCGAAATGAATCTTGAGTCTATTTATACACTAGAGGGTGCGAATGTATATTTTGAAAGAGGCTATGAGGAAGGATCGTGTAATATGGAATAATGAAATAGTCTAGGTAGATAAAGTAGGTAAATGCAAGGAGACACCAAGATTTTTATACTAGTTCGGACCTCTCGTCCTACGTCCAGTCCCTAAGCTTCACTTAGGAATTTCACTAACTAACACCCTCACTTCACCCGGAGGAATAGGTTTACAACTTACCCGAACAACCGAACGGGATTTCTTGCCTCAACTACCGAAGAGGACTTCAACTCAATTACTAAAATACAATATTCGACTTGTTGTGTTCTTGTCAACATTAATGAGTCTAATGTAGTACAATATTCCTATAATCTTATCCTCGAGAATATGCAATGTGTTTGTGAAGATTTAGGAAATGTGAATTGCTGTGAATCAAAAGAATGTTATAAACAAAAACAGTGATTCAAGCAATAGATTGGTGATTGCTTTGAGAATATCTAGAGAATATGAACAAGAGAATAGTAAGATTAAAGCAAGAGAATTCGGTTAATTAAATGATGTTAGAATCATGTATATATACTTGTAGAAGAGGTGCATAAGTTGTCAAGGGTTGCAAACAAGAGATGCTTCCATTTCCATTGATGAATAGTTGCAACTCTTGGGAAGAAGAAGGTGTCTTTTTAGAGAAAATTCGCAGGTTCAAATTCAGTCGACTGAGCAGGAGATTCAGTCGACTGAAAATATGAAGAAAAATTTTCAGGAACAATTTTAGTCGACTGCACAGGTACTTCAGTCGACTGAAACTGTGCAATTTTGTATATGTGTACAGTTTCAGTCGACTGGCCATGTCTGTTCAGTCGACTGAAGTATAAAAGTATGCACAGTGAACATGTGAATGAAGTTTTTATGAATGTGTTCTAATGTTCGTGCAAATCTCTTGATGATAGATTTTAACAAATAACCTAGACTAAGACACATAGAAAATCATACTAATGTTTATACTATGGTCTTCATCAATCTTCTTCTAGCTTTTGCATTCTCTTCCTATTTGTTGAAGCTCATTGTCATTGATCAAAATCTTCGTGTATCAACATTCTCCCCCTTTTTGATTGATGACAATACTATTCTAGAGATGTATATACTTACTTTCTCCCCCTGAATGTATGCACTATCTTTTCTACAAAACAAAGTTAGTACCATAGATTTTCTCCCCCTTTGTCATCGACAAAAAGGAAGAACTAACAGCAGTAATAATATATCAAAACAATCACTAAATCATAGAGAATATAAGCATGAATTAAGAGAAATAAAAATGTTATAACAGACAAGCATAAAATGGCTATTTATACAAGCCATTAGAAAGTTTAAAAATAGACATCAAAACAACAAAATCACTCATCCTTATCCCAGTCATATGAACCTTCCCTTCCAGTTGGTTCACGTATGACGGGTCCTCTTGTTAGTGGTCTAGATGCTCTTCCTCCTTGGCCACAACTAGCTCCGCTTGCGCTGCTACTTGTATGCTCTTCGAAAGTCGTCCATGTAAACGTGGGTGCCGGACGTTTGCCGCGAGATGTTGAAGCAGTAGTCGTGCTTGAGCACGAGATTGCATCATAAAGCTTGTTGAAGAATCCTTTGATTTTATCAAGCTTATGATCTACCTTTTTAAGGCGAGTGTCAAGAATTTGTTGATTTCTTGACAATATCCCCAAGGATTGGTTGGTAGTGAAGCTTGGGTCAACAAGACGAATTTCATCATCTTGCTCGAGATGTTCTTCGTGGCGAGGTTGAGGAGGTTGTTGTTGTTGTTGTTCTTGATGCGTTGCTTCCCATTCGGCAAGTGATATTATGCGAGGAGGTCGAGATGGGAGTTGCATTAGGCTTATGGTCCGATGGTTAATCTGATGGACCATTGTATTCTCTGATTCAGGTAATGGCATATCGACATTTAGGAGAAGTCGCATGATGTACTCTCCAAAGTAAATAGTGCTCATTTTGCCATTGTTGAAAGTGAGAAACTCATCAAGAATAAGCTGTACCCAATTAACTTGTATATTGCCAAAAATAGCATACATTGCCAAAAATAGCATATAAAGATCGATAGTTATTTGGGTAGACAATTTCGTATGAGCCCGTGCGAGGAGTAATCGTTCTCATTAGGGCTTTATGGAGGATTCTTGCCATAGGTCGAAGGGAGGTGGACTTAAAATCCGTAAAGTTGATGTTATCATCCATAAATCGATGGTTGATGTTGTCACGAATGTGTGGATTGAATTCTATCTTCTCGAGCTCTCTCCCAACATTTGGGACTCTAAAATGTGTGCTATTCTATCCAAGGAGAACCAAACTTTCTTTCCACACACCATACTCCAAACACTGTTGTTTGGATTTCTTGGAGTTTGGTGTCCAAGATTAAGATTAGCATAAAATAATTTTACCATTACATGATTAATGGCATGATCATTTCTTTTCAAATCTAGAAGTGGAGTCAAACCTACCGGATCTGTTAACGCTTGAAGGTTGTAGGTTTGAAAGCTTTGAAAATCAACGAAAGAATGCTCAAAAATTCGAGAATTCTTCATCTTGTTCCATCGAGTGACAGCGGTTCCATCATAAAGCCATTGTGCTATTTGAGCATCAATTGGCTCGGAGGATGAAGAAGATGAGGCTCTTGATCTTTTTGGTGCCATTTGGGTGAGAATTGATTTGATTTTGAGGAATTTGGGAGCTAGGGTTACGAAATTAATTTGGGGAAGATATTTGTAGGAGGTAAAAGTGAATTGGTAGGGTAAAATGTGATGGTTAAAAGGGGAAATTTTGCCTGGGAAGCAGCGTTCAGTCGACTGAATATGCTGTTCAGTCGACTGAATCAAAGGCCGAAGTAATTTGTTATAGATTCAGTCGACTGAGCAGAATATTTAGTCGACTGAATTTTTGTTGCTGAAATTATTTGTTTGAATGTTTAGTCGACTGTGCAGATCATTTCAGTCGACTGAACTTCGTAAATATTGTTTTCTGTCATACTTTCAGTCGACTAAGCAGGAGCTTTCAGTTGACTGAAACATGCATTTTTGTTGCTTCAGTTAATTTTTGAAATTTAAATAAATTATTTAAAGGAATATTTACAAAAATATTGATATAAATATTTCAAAATTCAACTATTTCTTTGGGGATGGACTTGGAGTCTTCTTTCCTTCATTCTTCATGTAATTTATATCCCATGAATTCAGACTATATTGAGGAGTCTTAGGAGACATCCAAGGATTCACAGGATCAATTGGTGTACGATAAGATGAAGATGGATCAAGTGAGCTAACAGGACGAGGTAGAGGTTGAGCCACTTCGTTCTTCTTTGATCCACAGAAGCGTAAACCAATTTGCTCTAGAAAACTTAACCTTCTAGCCGTAACTTTTTTCTCGAAGTATAGCTCTCGTTGAAGATCTATCTATTGTTGTTGAAAGTGATGAATTTGATCAATCTTTCTTTTTGTGTCAGGTGAAATAAAGAGTCCACTTTTCGCCTTTTTCGATTCTGGTGTGAAACCAGTACGATAATTTTCCCATTTGTAAACCGGCTCATGTGCTGGTGTTGGTGTGGGAAGTTTTGGCGATGTTGGAGTGTTATCAACTGACGAGGTGATATTGATCGGAGAGAAGGAGTTGTTTGACGACATTTTATATTGAAATTGTTTAAGCTTTTAATCGTAAAATCGAGATGTGAAAATAAATTTTTTTTAGAATTTATTTATAGTGGAATTTTACTAAACAACTAATGGTTATAATTTATTTAATTTTTTAACCGCATAATGATTTAATGGTTAGGAGAATTTTGTTAGAAAAGTATGGTTCTTATTAAAATTCAGTTTTTAAAATGTGTGGTCTATAAATTATATAATGTAGCATATAACTTTTCTGAAAAATATTTGATATGTTCATTCAATCGACTGAACAGATTGTTTTAGTCGACTGAAATGAGTGAATATTTCAAATGCATCTCTAATTGATATCTTTAAAGGATATTATACCTAATTCTTGTCGAAGTTTTATAAAGGAGTTTTCTAATAGAGGTTTAGTAAATATATCGGCAATTTGATTTTCGGTAGAAATATGTTCTAAATTAATTATTCCTCTTTCGGTATTGTCACGTAAAAAATGGTGACGAATATCTATATGTTTTGTACGAGAGTGATTAACCGGATTTTTAGATAAGTTTATTGTACTTGTATTATCACAATATATTGTAGAATTTGTTAAATTTATATTAAAATCTTTACGTGTTTGTTGCATGTATATAACTTGAGTGCAAGCTAAAGCAGCTGATATATACTCTGCTTCGCATGTGGAAAGCGAGACACAATTTTGTTTCTTACTAAACCAAGATACAAGTGATTTTCCAATGAAATGGCAAGTACCACTTGTACTTTTTCTATCCATTCGGGATCCACCAAAATCAGCATCACTGAATGACACTAACTCAAACGAACATTCCTTTGGATAGAAAAGACCGAAATCTTTAGTTTGGCTAAGATATCGCATTATTCGTTTTACTGCTCTTAAGTGTGAATCTTTAGGATCGGATTGAAAATGTGCACATAAAAAAACACTCATCATTATGTCAGGTCTACTAGCGGTTAAATAGAGCAAAGAACCTATCATACTTCTAAACAATTTTTGATCTATAATTTTACCATTTTCATCTCGATCGAGATGTGTAGTGGTACTCATAGGAGTAGGTTTTGCAGAAGTGTTTTCCATACCGAATCGTTTTATTAAATTATCACAATATTTTTCTTGGTTTATAAAAATTCCATTTGTTAATTGTTTTATTTGAAGTCCGAGAAAATAAGATAGTTCTCCCATATGAGACATTTCGAACTCATTAGTCATTATATTTGAAAATTCTTTACATAAATTTTCATTTGTTGAACCAAAAATAATATCATCTACATATATTTGAATTATTAAAATATCTTTGGCGGTATTTTTAATAAAAAGTGTTTGATCTACTTTTCCAATTTTAAATCCTGAGTTTAATAAATAACTTTTAAGTCTTTCATACCAAGCACGAGGAGCTTGTTTAAGACCATATAGTGCTTTCTTTAATTTAAATACATGATCCGGATATTTTTCATGCATAAATAACGGAGGTTGTTCTACATATACATTTTCTTTAATAAAACCATTTAAAAATGCACTTTTAACATCCATTTGATAAAGTTTAAAATTGTGAAAACAAGCAAAGGCTAATAATATACGTATTGCTTCCAATCTTGCAACGGGAGCAAATGTTTCTTCAAAATCAATACCTTCTTCTTGATTATACCCTTGTGCTACTAGTCTTGCTTTATTCCTAGTTATATCACCTTGTTCATCTATTTTATTTTTGTAAATCCATTTTGTTCCAATTACTGATTGATTATTAGGACGGGGAACTAATTCCCAAACATTGTTACGTTCAAATTGATTTAATTCTTCTTGCATTGCGATAATCCAATAATCATCTGTTGATGCTTCTTTTGAATTTTTAGGTTCTATAGATGAAATGAAAGCTACATGACCCATTTGATTTAGTTGGTTTCTTGTTCTAACTTGAGAATTTATTTCTCCTATTATATTTTGAGTTGGATGATCTCGTAATATTCTAGGCGGAGATCTTAGTTCATTATTATTTTCAAGGTTTATTTCTTCTATATTTATCAATTCTTCATCATCTTTTATATTTACATTTTTATTAAAATTTTCATCAAAAGATATATGCAAAGTTTCTTCAATTAAGTTTGTTCGTTTATTAAATACTTGATATGCTTTACTTCGTTCAGAATATCCTACAAAAATTCCTTCATCAGCTTTTGAATCGAATTTTCCTAGTTGATCTTCTGTATTTAAAATAAAACATTTTGATCCAAATATTTTAAAATAAGATATATTTGGTTTTTTATTATTGAATAATTAATAAGAAGTATTTTTAGTTAAAGGTCTAATTGAAATTCTATTTAATACATAACATGCAGTAGCAACGGCTTCTGCCCAAAAATGTTTTGGTAGAGAACACCCATTTAACAATGTTCTTGCGCATTCTTGTAATGTTCTATTCTTTCTTTATACAACTCCATTTTGTTGAGGAGTTCTAGGAAAAGAAAAATTATGATTAATTCCTTTCTTTTTACAAAACGTTTAAAAAACTTCATTTTCCAATTCGCCTCCATGATCACTTCGAATATTTTTAATTTTCAAATCTTTAATGTTTTGAATTCTTTTGACAAATGTTTTAAAATGCTAAAAAGTGTCGCTTTTATTTTTCATAAAAATAGTCCATGTATATCTTGAAAAATCATCAACAATTACAAATACGTATTGACTATGATTAATGGATTGAACTTGTGTTGGTCCAAATAAATCCATATGTAGTAATTCTAATGGTTGTAAAGTTGAAATATTTTTCTTAGATTTAAAAGATGATTTCGTTAATTTTCCTTTTTGACAGTCATCACAAAAATTATTTATTTTAAAATTTATTTTGGGTAATCCTCTTACTAATTCATTTTTGGAAAGTTTTCTAATAGTTTTAAAATTTATATGACAAAATCTTTTGTGCCATAACCAAGGATCATTATCTTTGGCAAGTAAACACATACTTGAATTATGATTAATATTCATATTTAAAGCATAAATATTTCTATCTCTATTTCCTTCAAAAATAAGATTTTGGTTTTGATCAAAAATACTACATTTATTATTCGAGAAAGTTATTTTAAAACCTTTGTCACACAGTTGACTTATGCTAAGTAGATTATGTTTTAAATTTTCAACTAATGAAACATTTGTTATAAAAGGTAAATTTGATGTACCGTAATTGTTCAAATCTCCTTTGCCAATGATATAGCCTGTTGAATTGTCTCCGAAGGTAACCGAGCCACCATCAAAGTATGTGATGTTTATAAGCATATCTTTGTCTCCGGTCATGTGTTTTGAACAACCACTGTCTAATATCCATTTCTTCTTTTTAAGTGGGACCTGAAAATAGATATGAAATTATTGGTACCCACTTTTTAATAGGGTCCTAAGAAGTTAGAGTTTTAGGAAATCAAATCCAATTTGGTTTAGTGTCCTTTTTATAAATATAGTTTTTATTATGATGAACATTATCCATAAATGTTTTAATATATTTATTTCTTATTAATACATTGTTAGTTTTTGGTACCCAAATTGTAACTACCTTGTTTTCTACTTTCGTTTTAATAGGTTTCTTTATTAATATTTGTTGTTTTGAATCCATATTCCACTTAAAATGTGTATTTTTCTTTTTAGGAATTTTTGACTCCTTTCTATATCCTAATCCGTGTTTACTTGAAGAGGATTGAGAATTTTCTAAAATCTTAGATAAATTTTCTCTTCCTTTGTTGAAGTTAGAAACATTTTTTGTGATGTTATCTAATCTAGCTTGAAGACTATTATTTTCTAACTCAACTTGTCTAATCTTAGTTTTTAACTCATGATTTTCAGAAACAATCATATCATTCTTTATCTTTTGAGTTTCAATTTCTTGACTTAAAAGTGATAATTGAGTTTCTGAATTTGAAGAAGATTCTTGAAGTTTTTCAAGTTCTTCTTCAAGAATTTTCTTTTCATCATTTAACATATCTCTTTCAAATTCAGCTTTGTTTTGATTTTCACGAGTTTCTTTTTAAGGGTTTTTATTGTATTCAAAAGTTCAGTGTTTACTTCAATTAAATCGTCGAAAGTTAAATTATTTACCTCAGATTCTTGAGCCATGAAGCATACATTTGCCTGTTCATTATCGCTATCACTATCATTTTCGGATGATGATGAATCTGAATCGTCCCATGCCTACTTTTTGAATTTATCCTTCTTGTTTTTGAAGTTTTTCTGATTTTCCTTCACTTGTTCTTGACAATCTTTTTGCATATGTCCTTTCTTATGACAATTGAAGCATTCTATATTTGAGGATGATGGTTTGTTCAAGAAATTCTTTTTGAATCCGTTTTTGTTTCCTTTTCTATACTTTAGGAATTTCTTGAAATTTTTGGCTATAAATGCTAGATCCTCATCTTCAGACTCTGATTCTTCCTTTTCCGCATGAAAAGCAATATTCTTTCTTTCTTGAGCTTGATCCTTTTGAGCTTGCATATTTACTTCATACGACATAAGATTTCCAATCATTTCTTCTGGTTTCATTGTAGATAAATCATTTGCTTCCTCGATTGCTAGTACTTTTCTCTCCCATTCATCAGTGAGTGAATTTAGAACTTTAGACAAAATGTCAAAGTCTGTGTATCTTTCTCCTAGTCCGATTAGAGCATGATGAATGTCTTGAAATCTTGAGTACATGTCATTAATGGATTCATTTTGTCGCATTCTAAAGTTTTGGAATTGATTCTTCAGCATGGATATCTTTGTTTGTTTAACCTTGTTTGTGCCTTCATGTATGACTTTAAGAGTTTCCCATATCTGATATGCAGTAGTACATATGCTAACACGGTTGAATTCATTTTTATCAAGGGCACAAAAAAGCATATTCATAGCTTTGGCATTTGCACTAGCTTCATTCTTTTGAGTTTGTGTCCATGTAGGATAATCGGTTGTGGGTACAACGAACTCTGCTTGAGTAGCATTCCAGGCTTCGAAACTTGTTGCTTGCATATAAATTCTCATCCTTGTAGCCCAATTGTTATAGTTTAGTCCATTGAATAGAGGAGGTCTTTGGGTGGATTGTCCTTCCGCAAATGTAGAACTATAGGCAGATGTTGTGCTTGTGGTTGCGTTATTTTCCATATTATCAATATGTCTAATAACGGTGTTATGGTTATAGGACGGCCTTGCTCTGATACCAATTGAAAGAGGCTATGAGGTAGGATCGTGTAATATGGAATAATGAAATAGTCTGGGTAGATAAAGTAGGTAAATGCAAGGAGACACCAAGACTTTTATACTGGTTCGGACCTCTTGTCCTACGTCCAGTCCCTAAGCTTCACTTAGAAATTTCACTAACTAACACCCTCACTTCACCCGGAGGAATAGGTTTACAACTTACCCGAACAACCGAAAGGGATTTCTTGCCTAAACTACCGAAGAGGACTTCAACTCAATTACTAAAATACAATATTCGACTTGTTGTGTTCTTGTCAACACTAATGAGTCTAATGTAGTACAATATTCCTATAATCTTATCCTCGAGAATATGCAATGTGTTTGTGAAGATTTAGGAAATGTGAATTGCTATGAATCAAAAGAATGTTATAAACAAAAACAGTGATTCAAGCAATAGATTGGTGGTTGCTTTGAGAATATCTAGAGAATATGAACAAGAGAATAGTAAGATTAAAGCAAGAGTATTCGGTTAATTAAATGATGTTAGAATCATGTATATATACTTGTAGAAGAGGTGCATAAGTTGTCAAGGGTTGCAAACAAGAGATGCTTCCATTTCCATTGATGAATGGTTGCAACTCTTGGGAAAAAGAAGGTGTCTTTTCAGAGAAAATTCGCAGGTTTAATTTCATTCGACTGAGCAGGAGATTCAGTCGACTGAAAATATGAAGAAAAATTTTCAGGAACAATTTCAGTCGACTGCACAGGTAATTCAGTCGACTGAAACTGTGCAATTTTGTATATGTGTACAGTTTCAGTTGACTGGCCATGTCTGTTCAGTCGGCTGAAGTATAAAAGTATACACAGTGAACATGTGAATGAAGTTTTTATGAATGTGTTCTAATGTTCGTGCAAATCTCTTGAGGATAGATTTTAACAAATAATCTAGACTAAGACACATAGAAAATCATACTAATGTTTATACTTTGGTCTTCATCAAATTGCAAACATAAATAAATAATCACATAATAAGTAAGTAAAGATGTAGTAAAATAAATAACACCATGGAGTTTTATACTGGTTCAGATCGACCAATCCTATATCCAATCCTACACCATATATAATTTCACTATCACCACTTTCTTTGCACGTGCAGCAAGAACACATTTATAATCATAATCTCACAGGCTATAAGATGCAACCTCTTGATTTATCGGACTGCAAGATCACTTCTTGATTTCATAGGCTAAAAGAACACCTTCTTCTCTTTATAGTCAATGGTAGAGTATGTCAAATAGTTGTATCTTCAATACAGATCCTTGCAAATTTAGTACAGTGATTCTATAGAGCTCCAATAGCAATATGTTTTTGAACTCTTTGAAGAATATAATGAAATCAAAGAAAGAATGATATGAATTCAAGTGCAAATACTCTGAACTTGTGTGGTTTGCAAATCCTTGAAGAATTGGAGTGAAAGAGTATGAATTTGAAAAGAGAGTTGAAGAATATGTAATGGATCTTTCTTATAGAGGTGTGGGAATGAAAGAATAAGAGAAAATGAGAATTTATATATTAAATTTTATTTTCCAAAGCCATTATATAGTGGTTAAAGAGACATGTCCATTAATGAAAGGATAGGGGGAAATCCTTTCATTTGAATTTTAAAAATAGAATGTCAATATCTCAACATACTTAGGTAGGATATGTTGCCATCTTTAGGTATATATTGACATGAATATGTAGGATATATCGAAATACATGTGAGATTTCCATATTTCAAATTTCTTCAAATTTATGGGTACATAGTCATTCGATTAAGGTCAATGTTTTATGATCTTCTAGTATAATTACCAGGAGGTCTTTAACAAAGATTCTAAGATTGAAAAAAGTGCTCATCACTTCAAATATCTACGTCGTTATGGCATTTGTGTTCATTCTTCTTCAATCGGTTTTATTCTTCCATTTGCTCTGATTAATCTTTATATATACAATTCATTTGCTTCAATTGAATTCTTGTTTATCTTTATAAAATATGTCCATATTATATTTGAAAGTACTGCACAACTCGAAGATATGTTAGCGGTAATATTTATATGGTTGTTCATCAAAATCAATACTTAGGTATTAACAACGAAGAGATATTTTGTGACGACCCAGAATTTTCAGCAATTTAAAAACAGGATAATTAAAGTGATTTTAAATATTTAAAAGTTAATTTTAACTTGAATTCAAGGTATCAATATTTTCTGGATAATTAAACCATCGAATTATATAGTATAAATTGTTGAATCTGGAATTTTTAAGCCTGTTTAAAATAATTTGAAGACTTATAAAATTTATAATGATAATACTGAAGATAATAGAATGGTTGGAATTTAACTTAAAGATGTTTTGTTCAGTTTTAATAATATATCGTTTAAATTGGAACTTGAAAATATCCTTCCGAGACACAGTCTCGGAATTTGACGAAACCTGTTCCATTGGATCCGTAATAGTTAGTTATTATCGGATTTCAATTTTCGTAGCAATCGGAGTTGTCATTTGACCCTGACAGCTCAAAACGCTTAGAACTATTTTAATCGATTTAATTTAGAATTGATCGTTTTCTTCTGTAACTCGCGCATATGATTGAATTAGCTTCCGAAACACGTTTCATCGGGTTCGAAACGCGGGTAAAACTTTATAATTGCCTAACGACATTCCTTAAGAGGGGTTCGAAAGTTAAATAATAGTTAATGAAACGTTTTGAAATTTCATAATATTATTAATTTAAAGTAAAATTAACAAGATATTTTCGTGGACTACGTCGTGCTCAGGAAGCCTTCCACCATCTTATATTCATTCCCGTCCCCCTTTTCCTTCAGGAAGCAAAATCGAATTTAAAAAAAATAAAAAAATAAAATAAGCATGGCCGAAACCCTTTTCTCCCTCGAATCAAAATAAAATCGAATCAGATCAAGGGCGAAGCCCTCATTTTCCCCTCTCATCCAAATCAAAGTCATTCATTCGTTCTAATGGCTGCAACCCACTATAGCATCGCACTCGAACTCATTCAATTCGAAAGAGATGCATCGCGTGACCGAAGTGTAGCAAGCTCCTCGAGAAAAGGGTGGGAGCTCGGGGCGATTTCTGAGGCGATTTCAAGGAGGCTGAGGCATGCGCTCACGCGAAGACAAATTGGGGTCGAAGCAGTGGGGTTTTGAGGTCGCGTACGCGCGAGATGGAGAGAGGGGAGGATCGCGATTAGGCAGGCCGGGTAGGGTGCAAATCGAGGCGCGTCTTCACGTAGGGGTGCAACAGCGTTGAGGCTGGGTCGAATCATTGGGAGTCGCTCTCTGTTCATGTGTAAGGTGAGTATTCCCTGCTCACTTTCTTCCCCTGTGAGTTGTATACAAGTACTTGTGTAAATTGAGTTAATTTAACTAACGTACTTGCGATTAGATATATGGTCAGGAATTCGACTTGGCAAATTTAAATTCAAACTAGAATCTAAATAATCAACTTGTACACACTTACGGGTTTCTATTTATAACTATTGTACAGGTTGATTTTTAACGAAATATATGGGTAAGATACGTTAAAATTTACACATGTACAAGTTGAACCAATTTCCATTGTACAGGTTTTTAAACTAGAAAGGGAGTTTGGTCAGGAGTAAAAGTAAGTAAATGGGTGAATAAGCTTCTTAGGTTAACATCAACAAGTTTTCAATATATAGTTTTAAATGATTGGAATCCAATTGTATTGAATGGATATTTATATATGGGTCCTACAAATTATGTATCTAACTATTTTCAAAATATGAGAACGTGATGTAAATAGAAAATAAAGATAAGGATATTGAATTTTAAGCCCTAAGTGATTTGTATAATTAATTCCAAACTCTTGGTTTAAAATTAAGGATTCGAGCCTTTTAGAGTTAATTAATTTACATAAGTAATTAAAGGGTGGCTAACTACGGAATGTAATAAATTAAGGGTTGAATTAATTAATTAAGGATTAAGTTAATTAATGAAGTTTAATTAATTTAAAATAATCAATGGATGGTTTGGTAGGTAATTACTTAATGTATTTAATGAGATATAATTACTTTGTGAAATTAATCACGAGATTAATTAAAATGATTAATTAAGGAATAACTAATTTATTCAATAAAGTAAATAAAAGATAGCTAATCATCGGTGGAGATAAATCAAGAATGACATATATATTTGTGTTTTAATTAATGATTAATTATTTAATATCATTAATTTTGATTAAAAATGTAAATGAGAAATCATTAATCTATGAAATCAATAATGAAAATAGAGATTGATTAGTTAAGAAAATAAATAAATACAAGTGACTTATGAGAAGTTAATTAATATAAATATTTATGGACCAATGTAATTAAAATAGTTAATTAATTCCTGAGGCAATCGAGATTTCTGATTGATTTGGGTCAAGAACAATTAATATCGTGAAATGAATTAAAGGTAATTACTTGAACGTAATTGAAGAATAATTAATTCAGGTAGAATAATGCTGATGAATGTTGAAGGGATAACTGAATTATTTGATTTGGAATTAATTAATATAATATGAAGGAATCTAAGTGAATGTGGTTTGAAATTCAATTGGAATCAATTGAATTGATTTGTATGCGGTTAAGTTTTGCATATGGATGAGGGAATGGTATTGGATGATTTGAATGAGTTGAAACCTCTGGTATGAAATGTGATGTATTTCATTTGAATAACTTGGGTAGGATAATTTGAGTTTCGAAGAGACCGGGATCGGGTATTAGGAAATACCCGAAACCCACTTCGGATTAAAAATAAACTAATGTGTGGATCAATAGATTGGAATGAAATGATTTAAGTGAAATGGATTATTTTATCTAAGTTTGGTACTTAGAAATTGATGTGAGGAATAAGAGTTGTCTATAACAAATTTTGAATTTGTTAAATTGATATAAGTTACCCCGGGTTTATATTAGTAGATTGTCTTGGTATTCCAGGTTAGTTGGGTTTACTCACGCTGGTTTCCAGCCTGACCCGGGTGTTACTTTGATGTAATGCTCGGGTCAGATCGAGTATTACAGATTTTCAGGTAGGTACGTTCTGGAGCTCAGGAGACGAGATGGATGGCTATAGCGTATTAAATACTTCCGCTGTATTATGTTGCTGTGTATGTGAGACATGATGATTGTGTATATTCAGTGACTGTTTAAATGTGAAAACTCTGATGTATATTAAATGCAATCAACAGATATAGTATTCTTTTGTAAGCTATTATTATTTATTATTATATTTTATCCGCTGCGAATGTGAGATGTTGTTGAGTTTGTTCTTCTTTTTCTTCTATCTTTTTCTTCTTTTTCATAACTATCTGAAATTTTCGGGGTCTGAAAAGTTTGGGTCGTTGGTATCAGAGTGGAAAGGTTAAGCGAGAACCTTGGCTCTGGTGGAGATTTACTCATTAAATAGAGTCTGTAGTACTCTAGAATGAGTTAAGTATATATATATATATATATATATATATATGAGAGCGTACTTGTTATTTGCTTATAAAGGTTTTAAATGATTTTACATAAAAATATATTTTGATATATAAAGCAATATTTCCTTCTAATGAATATTAAGGTGGATGGTTGTTAAATTATTGAAACTAAGATAAGAAGTAATATAAAATACGACTAAATTGAAAACTTATAACCAAAGTTGAAGAATAAACTTATATAACAAAATGGAATTTGAAATAAAGGTTGTAAATGTAATTTATAAATTGAAATAAACTTCATAAATAAATAAGATTATAATTTGAAATAGAATTCCAGAGAATATTTGAAAATAAAGTAAGATGAAAATTCCAGAGTAATGTTTAAATAAAAATTTGATGGATTGGAAATTTGAAATTTTTGGGAAAATTTAAAATTCCTTTGGATTTGAAAGTGGTTTCCAAAGGTTTTGGAGAAATAATAGCATTATTTCAAAAATATTTTTGTGTTGAATTTGAAATCTGGGAGATTTGAAATCAAAAATATTTGGAAGTGTTTTTAGAGAGATAAAAGCATTGAACTCTTTTGGTTACTGGAAAATAACGCAGTGATGACTACAGTATCATCGATGTTCATTTTCGAGTTTCTAGAAGAGAAATTGCTACCAAATTGTTTTAAATTGGAATTGTTTGTGAACTGGGTTTGGATTTGAAGTTCAAGAGGATAAATGAATTTGCCAAAGAATTTTGTATATAGTTGAATCCTAAGGTGATATTGAAATTTTGGAAATTTGTTTAAACTCTGGAATCTTGATTAATTGTTTATGCAATAATAAAAATATATCGGCTAAATAAAAGGTATAATTCCGAGTTAAAAGCAAAATGTGAATGTAATTGATTATAAATGGAAGTTGTAAAATTGAAATTATAATTAAAGTTGTACAAGTTTAAAGACTAAATGGAATTTGATTTGAAGTTGGAACTAAATTGAGAATCAATTCAACTTGAATTGGGATTAAATCAATTTCAATGGAAACTGAAGTTAGAATTGAATCAATTTAAATGGTAGTGGGAATTTAAATTGAATGGTTGGGGGAAGTGAACAATTTTGACTCTGGACTATTCTTAATTTAATTGTTTTGATGTAAACTTATTTTTTCAAGCTCTTAAATATATACCATTTTTCTTTCTTAAAGCCTAATTATTTTATACTTGTTTATAATTATTTTTGGAACTATTTAACCCATTTTCAATTGCTTACTATCCTCATTACTATATTTCAACTATGCTATAAATTAATTACTATTTTACAACTATTTTGCAATTATCTAAGATTTCTATAACTATTTAACTATTTTTCAATTATTTTGCAATTAGTTAACTATTTTATAGCTATTTTGCAAACTAATAATTATTTTTCAACTACTATCTATTTCTGAAATTTTCAAGCTATTTTCCAAACATAAACTGGTCGAAGTTCAAACTGTTATTGATTTAAATACCCAACTGAGATAAGAGTTGAAGTGATAATCCAAATGGGGATTAAGGCAAATGTGAATGGAAATGAAATTGATTTGGCTAATAATCAATGAAGTTAAATACGTAGGATGTATGTATATTATTCTATTCGTATAGTGGTTTGATCCAGATTCGAGCACAGAATTTCGAGATAATTTATTAGTCCGAATTGGGATTTTTCACTCGATTTTCGACGGCGGACCTGGATATGGATTATTGATTGGTTCTGGATATTCTCTATCATAGTTATGGCTATGCAAGGAGAATGACGGTTTCTAATCAAGAAATCAGATCTGTGTCTGCACTAGAAAGTCAGGTGAACGATACTAGTTCGGAAGTGAAATTGTGTGATCGAGTGAGCGATCAGATTGATATAGCGTACGGATGATAAGTGTACATCGTGCGGGTTTAAATGAAGTTGATATTGAAAAGAGTAATCAAATTTTAATATTGGTTTTTGAATAAACAAAGTTGAATATCTTTGTTATATAAGATAAATCTCCCCTCGTTGAATTTATTGCTGGAAGGAAAAGGGTTTTTGAAGGTGTTTGAAGTATAAAAGGGATTTTATACAAGTTTGAAATGATCCAAAGTTTTAAAAATTATATATATCTGTATATATATAAAGGATCTTATGAGAATTTTGGAAAGGGTTTTGGGAACCTTTGGATTTGGAAAGGCTTTTGATTTTTGGGTAAAATCAATATTGGAATTTGGAAAGCCTAATTTGAGAATTATCGATTTTGGAATAAACGATTTTGTGTAAAGGAGCCTTGTATGAGATCATACTAGGTGTATGATTTGAAAGATACTACATGAATAGTATAAAGTGTTTTGATGATGGCTCTGGGGAAAAAGGCGCTCCCTTGGAATGAACTTCTCAGGAGTGCCACCGGGTGGTGCTGCCTTGAGCCCCAAGGGGGGTTCTAAAGTTGATCCTGTGAGGAGTCCGGACAAAACTAGTTTCTGGGGATTATGAGTAGTGTATACCATAGCGGAAGTCGTGTGTTCCGCTGAGAACCAACAGTCTGCGCTTGATTTTATATCGGCAGACCGCGACCTATGTAGGAGTGGAGAAGTTTCATTTCGTCAGCGAAAATCAGAGGCCGCTGAGAGCCTGCAGTTACATGGACTTTTGCTGTGATGGCAACGTAACCCTGGATGTAACTGTGATCTGTTGTGTGGGATCCATGACGTAATCGAGAGGGCGCGGAGAGCCTGCAGTTACATGGACTTTTGCTGCGACGGCAACGTAACCCTGGCATGTAACTATGACCATGGATGGGGGTGATGATTTCCAGAGCATTCTCACTAAAGATATTTCCTCTATTTCAAAATCCTTTCAATAGTTTCAATAAAATTATTTTCAAAGGTATTTTCACTAGGTGTTGAAAACAGGTTTACCAAGTACTTATAGATTTTCAGTTCTACGCCTGATTAACGTATGACTGAATTTCTGTGAGAACAAGGATGGACTGGTTGAGACATTGAGTTATAAGAAATATTTTATAAAAGCTATAATAATATTATGAGATTTTATAGGCATTTCTAAAATTTTAAAATAAAAGAGATGGAATTTTGGAAAATCAAGGAAAATCCAAACTGAAATTGTAAAATAAAATTGAAACTCGGGAAAATTTAATGAAGTGATTCTTTGTAATTAAAAATCCAATGTTGAATTAAAAGTGGAAGTAAGCTAATTAGCTAAATAAATTATTTAATAGAGTATGTTAATAAAATTTAACTCGGTTAAATAAAATTAATTATAATTTAATAATGGAGTTTAGAAATGAATTCGAATTATAAATAGAATTCGACTTGGATTTGATATTGAATTAAATAAGAGGAGATGTTGTAAAATAAAAATAAAATAGAATTAGATTGGAAAATGTGATGGTTTGAATTACTAATAAAATTCAAAGGTGACCTGAATAATATTTAATGAAATTTGCAAGTAAATTGGATATAAGAGAAGTGATTATAATAGAAATGGTTTGGGTTGCAAAACAAAACCCACGTGGATAAGAATAAATTGAGAATGGCCTTGTATTAATAAAATAAATTCGAAATGAGTTAAGCAGGTGAATTAAAAAATTAAAATGGGTGGATAAATTGGTTAATTGAAAAAAAAAATGGATGAAGTCTGATTGAGTAATTTTTTTTTTAATCCAAGTTTATTTGGAATTGGATTATCAGACTGAACTTAAATTTGGTATTATATTAATTTGATGTATAAATGAGTTAAGTATGTGTTGCATATTATATTGATAAATTAAGAAAGTAAACTAAAATTAAAGTTAAAGTGGAGGGACTAACTGAATTTAAAGGAATTTGATTAAATGAGAGTCAAAAAAAGGTAAACTTAAGTTTGATGTTGGAATAAATTAAAGTAAATTAATTTAAGCTTAAAATTTTGGAAACTTGGCTTCGAATAAGGATGAAAGCCCATTAATTAAAGCTTGGATTGAGTTAATTTGGGAATGGCTAGTAGTATACAAGAATGGAATGTGGTGAATTAAATAAATGGGTGTGAATAAATTAAAATGGATTGGAATTAAATAAAATTTAGTTGGAATCAATTTTAATTGGTTATAAAACTTAAGTAATTGCCGATTCACATGGATATTATCAAATTACGTAGAAATGATTGTCGTTTAACGTAAACGAGATTTCATTAAATTCTATGAATTAGTGAAAGCAATATAATTGATTTTTGAATCAATTGTTATGAATACGAGTTTGTATTGCTTAAAAATGAATTGAATGCAAGCAATTGCATTGTAAACCCTCAAATTGAATGAAATGGCATATGAATTGGTTGAAAGCAATTGAATGAGCTTTAAGATTATATAAATCTCTTATGGAAGGGTTTTGGTGCTTGTTGCTTATTATATACATGTGTTTAGCTATTGAAAGTAAGTGAAAAGCTAATAAATTTTCAATATATGGCACTTACATATTTAAATTGAGTAAGTACAGGTAACTGAAGGCCGTTTGGGTGGATTTGGATGCACTAATTGCTAAAATTAATAAGCTGCTTGCTTAAAATGCTAAATAAGATACGCCTACGCAATAAAAAATAGGAAATATGAACTGTTTTTGCTTTTTCCGACTGGGTGGGTCGATGTATATATTTATATCTCTTGTCAAATTGCAAAAAGCTCCTCCATACAAAGGAGACTCTGCCAAAATTTTCTGAAAATTTTGGGAGTTGGAAAATTTTTGAGAAAAAAAAATTGGTTAACGACAAATCGATTTCAAATTGGAAAACTAATGTAAATTAGTAGATGATACTAATAAGACTCAGTTATAAATGGAAAATAAGAATTTAATATTCAAAATTTAACTAAGTTGAATTCATATTAAAACAGGAAAATGAATTTAAATAGAAGTAAATATGAAAACCTATATAAGAGAATGTATAAAATAATTTGTAAAGTTTCGATTGTATTTATTGCTAAGTAAGATATGCAGGTATATAAAGGGGGAAAGGAAATTGGATTTGATTTCAAAAAGATAAATTCGTATTGCCCAACAAAAAGGTACGTATTTAAATTTCTAGATGGAATTGGATTGGGTTTTTGATGTAGCCACTTGGCTTTTGTTTTCTTTTGGAATTTGGAAGCCCGTAGAGGCCTTTTGTAGTAATACCGAGCTAGCCGCGCAAAGGAAACGCTGGCAAAATTTTCGGAAATTTAGAGAGTCAGAAAAATTTTAAGAAATTTTGATAATTCAAAATTTGATTTTAAATTAAAAATTTAGATGATTGAGAAAAGGGGTATTGTTTGAAACTATAGAAAGTTTTGGGAAGTTGGTTGATGTGATAATGGGTTTTAATAAAGGATAGTGGGTAGAATGTTGAATAGTGAGTGTTGGAGAAAAGTAATCGGGTATTGGACCATTCTTCCTAGCTAGTAATTTCGGGGACGAAATTCTTTTAAGGGGAAAGGAATGTGACGACCCAGAATTTTCAGCAATTTAAAAACAGGATAATTAAATTGATTTTAAATATTTAAAAGTTAATTTTAACTTGAATTCAAGGTATCAATATTTTCTGGATAATTAAACCATCGAATTATATAGTGTAAATTGTTGAATCTGGAATTTTTAAGCCTGTTTAAAATAATTTGAAGACTTATAAAATTTATAATGATAATACTGAAGATAATAGAATGGTTGGAATTTAACTTAAAGATGTTTTGTTCAGTTTTAATAATATATCGTTTAAATTGGAACTTGAAAATAGCCTTCCGAGACACAGTCTCGGAATTTGGCGAAACCAATTCCATTGGATCCGTAATAGTTAGTTATTATCGGATTTCAATTTTTGTAGCAATCGGAGTTGTCGTTTGACCCTGACAGCTCAAAACGCTTAGAACTATTTTAATCGATTTAATTTAGAATTGATCGTTTTCTTCTGTAACTCGCGTATATGATTGAATTAGCTTCCGAAACACGTTTCATCGGGTTCGAAACGCGGGTAAAACTTTATAATTGCCTAACGACATTCCTTAAGAGGGGTTCGAAAGTTAAATGACAGTTAATGAAACGTTTTGAAATTTCATAATATAATTAATTTAAAGTAAAATTAACAAGATATTTTCATGGACTACGTCGTGCTCAGGAAGCCTTCCACCATATTATATTCATTCCCGTCCCCCTCTTCCTTCAGGAAGCAAAATCGAATTTAAAAAAAAAAGAAAATAAAATAAGCATGGCCGAAACCATTTTCTCCCTCGAATCAAAATAAAATCGAATCAGATCAAGGGCGAAGCCCTCATTTTCCCCTCTCATCTAAATCGAAACCATTCATTCGTTCTAATGGCCGCAACCCACTATAGCATCGCACTCGAACTCATTCAATTCGAAAGAGATGCATCGCGTGACCGAAGTGTAGCAAGCTACTCGAGAAAAGGGTGGGAGCTCGGGGCGATTTCTGAGGCGATTTCAAGGAGGCAGAGGCGCGCGCTTACGCGAAGACAAATTGGGGTCGAAGCAGTGGGGTTTTGAGGTCGCGTACGCGCGAGATGGCGAGAGGGGAGGATCGCGATTAGGCAGGCCGGGTAGGGTGCAAATCGAGGCGCGTCTTCACGTGGGGGTGCAACAGCGTTGAGGCTGGGTCAAATCATTGGGAGTCGCTCTCTGTTCATGTGTAAGGTGAGTATTCCCTGCTCACTTTCTTCCCCTGTGAGTTGTATACAAGTACTTGTGTAAATTGAGTTAATTTAACTAATGTACTTGCAATTAGATATATGGTCAGGAATTCGACTTGGCAAATTTAAATTCAAGCTAGAATCTAAATAATCAACTTGTACACACTTACGGGTTTCTATTTATAACTATTGTACAGGTTGATTTTTAACGAAATATATGGGTAAGATACATTAAAATTTACACAAGTACAAGTTGAACCAATTTCCATTGTATAGGTTTTTAAACTAGAAAGGGAGTTTGGTCAGGAGTAAAAGTAAGTAAATGGGTGAATAAGCTTCTTAGGTTAACATCAACAAGTTTTCAATATATAGTTTTAAATGATCGGAATCCAATTGTATTGAATGGATATTTATATGTGGGTCCTACAAATTATGTCTCTAACTATTTTAAAAATATGAGAACGTGATGTAAATAGAAAATAAAGATAAGGATATTGAATTTTAAGCCCTAAGTGATTTGTATAATTAATTCCAAACTCTTGGTTTAAAATTAAGGATTCGAGCCGTTTAGAGTTAATTAATTTACATAAGTAATTAAAGGGTGGCTAACTGCGGAATGTAATAAATTAAGGGTTGAATTAATTAATTAAGGATTAAGTTAATTAATGAAGTTTAATTAATTTAAAATAATCAATGGATGTTTTGGTAGGTAATTACTTAATGTATTTAATGAGATATAATTACTTTGTGAAATTAATCACGAGATTAATTAAAATGATTAATTAAGGAATAATTAATTTATTCAATAAAGTAAATAAAAGATAGCTAATCATCGGAGGAGATAAATCAAGAATGATATATATATTTGTGTTTTAATTAATGATTAATTATTTAATATCATTAATTTTGATTAAAAATGTAAATGAGAAATCATTAATCTATGAAATCAATAATGAAAATAGAGATTGATTAGTTAAGAAAATAAATAAATACAAGTGACTTATGAGCAGTTAATTAATATAAATATTTATGGACCAATGTAATTAAAATAGTTAATTAATTCCTGAGGCAATCAAGATTTCTAATTGATTTGGGTCAAGAACAATTAATATCGTGAAATGAATTAAAGGTAATTACTTGAACATAATTGAAGAATAATTAATTCAGGTTGAATAATGCTGATGAATGTTGAAGGGATAACTGAATTATTTGATTTGGAATTAATTAATATAATATGAAGGAATCTAAGTGAATGTGGTTCGAAATTCAATTGGAATCAATTGAATTGATTTGTATGCGGTTAAGTTTTGCTTGTGGATGAGGGAATGTATTGGATGATTTGAATGAGCTGAAATCTTTGGTATGAAATGTGATGTATTTCATTTGAATAACTTGGGTAGGATAATTTGAGTTTCGAAGAGACCGGGATCGGGTATTAGGAAATACCCGAAACCCACTTCGGATTAAAAATAAACTGATGTGTGGATCAATAGACTGGAATGAAATGATTTAAGTGAAATGGATTATTTTATCTAAGTTTGGTACTTAGAAATTGATGTGAGGAATAAGAGTTGTCTATAACAAATTGTGAATTTGTTAAATTGATATAAGTTACCCCGGGTTTATATTAGTATATTGTCTTGGTATTCCATGTTAGTTGGGTTTACTCACGCTGGTTTCCAGCCTGACCCGGGTGTTACTTTGATGTAATGCTTGGGTCAGACCGAGTATTACAGATTTTCAGGTAGGTACGTTCAAGAGCTCAGCAGACTAGATGGATGGCTATAGCGTATTAAATACTTCCGCTGTATTATGTTGCTGTGTATGTGAGACATGATGATTGTGTATATTCAGTGACTGTATAAATGTGAAAATTCTGATGTATATTAAATGTAATCAACAGATATAGTATTCTTTTGTAAGCTATTATTATTTATTATTATATTTTATCCGCTGCGAATGTGAGATGTTGTTGAGTTTGTTCTTCTTTTTCTTCTATCTTTTTCTTCTTTTTCATAACTATCTGAAATTTTCGGGGTCTGAAAATTTTGGGTCGTTACATATTTCAATTGAGAATTGTATAAAATGATAATAAATACCTAACAAGGAATTAGAAATATGATTTCAATTTCGAAATGTATTTTCATATATAAAATTATTTTCTATGAGATTTATTACTTAGAGTTTAAGATATTTGATCAAAAGACTCTTGACTATAATTTGTTCAGCAAATGAAACAAATAGCTCATATTAAGTGGTTGAATGGATTTTTATATTTCATATGCTATTATGGTAATGACACAAATAGTAGGAGCATAATATATAACATTTTAGGGATATCATCAAGCTATGATTTTTTTTCATAAACATACCAAATATATTATTTAGGAAATAATAATTAGTTCAGTATTACCTGAAAATATACATAGTTCTATTTTAATATGATTATTTTAATACACGTTATAAAATAAAACTATAACAGTGGTATTTGCTTTCATAACCAAAGTGATAGATTGGAAAATACAGAAGTATTTGAAAATTTTGCAATTATTTTGGAATTATGTACAAGGCCATAGTTTTGAGGAATAATTCTTTAGTTGTATGATTATGAATCATATAGCATTAGTGAATTATGTCTTGAACAATAAAGAGCAAAGCACCAATTCAGTGGTAGTGCATGAACATAAGTGAACTATTAGGACTGATACATATATATGCAATCGTAAGTCTAATGATAGCAAAATGGTTCCTCGTACTTTCTTAAATTCACCAATGAAATATCAAAGACAAAATCATGTGTATTAGTAACAAATGTAGCAGCCTGTGGTAAGCTAATATAATATAAAATGAAAGTAAATAACATAACATACAAAAGAAAATAAAATGATTCGATCTGATCGAATAGGTAAATATATTAGAATGAATTCCTAATGTATCTTAAAATGATTAAAGACTCGACCTCAAAATCACTCCTCCCTACGTTACATAATGGTGTATTGATAAGGAGTAATTAGACTATATTGAACAAAGTACGATTGACAATGAGTAAAGTTGAGTGAACTTTTTTCTGTATGGTCATGTACTTAAGAGAAGTATATAATGTTAAAATTAGGTTCAACTAAAGAATGGCTTACAAAATAATACAAGACAAGGGGCTATACGAAACCCCAACATATTCTAGGTAAATGAGTTGATAATTTGTGCAAGTCGCAAGAAGACACATAATAATTGTTTTTAGGCATCTTATGTGGACTACCCCAAAAGGTGGGTGGGGCTGATCGTCATCGGATGACCAATTTGTATTTTTAAACTTAAATTTTTTGCACTAAAACCAAATTAGTTTTATATACCTATCCTATTGCGTCGATAAACAATTGTTGTTTAATGAAATACCAACTTCACACTAAAGGAGTTTTTATAGAAATTATTGGAGGTAAAATAGATTTGGATACAATCCAAAGATGAAATTGATTGCATGTGATGAAATGAAATTAACTAAACCTAAAACAAATACAACACATTAGAGTGTCTAATAAGCAATCTCCGATATTAAAGAGAGACTACGAGTCTTTTAACAATATTGAGAATAGATATCCCTGTCACAACCCGATTTTTCGATGCTCGAAAATCGACATCAATACATCCACTGTATTAAATGCCGAACAATGGAATGCCGAAAAAACAGACCGTAAGGAAAAGAAGAAGGAGGTAGAAGAGGAGAAAACAAAACAACGATAAAATCTCGCAAACGTAACAGAACAACATATAATATGTATAACAATATATTTTTGTACCAAAGAACCTGTAACTGTACATTACTTACAATCATCAGAGTGCAACACAATCCATAGCACATAACTGGACATTTATCATAACTTGTCCTCACAGAAACTGTTTATGCATCAAACCATACGCAGCGGATAATACATCAAATTCGTGTGGTATGCCTCGCCATCCAGCTCGTCTCCTGAGCTCCACAACACCCTGTCCTGTATCCTATAATACTCGGTCTGACCCGAGCATTATAGTAAAATAACACCCGAGTTAGTCTGGAAAACCAGTGTGAGAAAACACACTCAATTGAATTACTAAAGTTCCAAAACCTTTTGAAACCAAAGGTATCTCCTAAGACCACTCCACAAATAAACATGTCAGGTTTTTACCTTAGGATAACCAAAACATTTTATATCAAATCCTCTGATATTATAATAGTGTCTAAGTACAAATACTTATTCAAATAGCTGAAATTGTTACATTCATTAAATTCCAGCAATTACTAGGCTCTACAATCAAAACCGTTAAGACACGTAGGGATAATGGATTTCCAACTAATGATTAGGCATCGGTACCACCTATCACGGTACATGGTCTAGATCAGCATGCTGGGGATCCTTGCCGATGCTCTACAACACAAGACCGGAGCTACCCCTTACTGGATAGTCCGAATAAGATCACCCCATGGTTGGCATCAGCAACCGCCCACACAGCCGAATAAAAAGGGACCTCTAGACAGGGATGACCTTACCCTAATTGGTTGCTAGCCACTTAGCCTTGCTGCATATCCCCTGATTTTCCGTCATTACCGGCTGATGAGGCTCGAGGCTAAGCGTTACCTTTTTAGAACACATCTCGCTTAGAATGCTTATCTTCCTTCTGACGATGTTCTGATAACATTCATCCATACAAGCCCGTTCCCGGTTCGAATGGAACCGATGACAATACTCCTACTACGTCCATTTTGGAATCACCCTCAGGAATAATATCGATTAGCCCTTGCACTTGACTGCTCCATTTTCGATTCCAAGCTCTTGTCTTCATCACAAAATTGTACTCGTTGGATCGAAGTGGTTTTCGAATCACAAATCTGATCTCCGTCTCTTCGAAACAACATTCGATATTTCCTGGTAAACTCAACCCCGGTTCTTTAGGAAGTACACAGACGAGAATAAGATCGGAGTTCACCTCCTAACCGTTAGTGGGCGGATTTCCTTATAAACGTCCTAGAAGAACGAACGAGTTCATACGTATAGTATAGCACCTCGAACGTAAGTGTGCCATATAATTTTGGTACTCCTCCTAGATATTTCCAAAGTCATATTTGGGTCCAGATTTGATAATTGGTTATTTAACTATCAAATAAACAATCAATTCAATTAATTATTTTATTTCCACTGAAAAACACCCAGTCTTATAAAATATTATATTTTAATAATTTAAATCACTTTACCCAAAAATATGCACTTAAAACCTTTGAAATAAAACTACTTAAATTACTTTATTCAAAACAATACTTGTGGAATTCTATAATAATTTTCCAAGTAAAACTTTTGCCAAAAACTTTTTTTAAAATAAAACTATTGTATAAAACATAAATATTAAATAATTTTCTTTTAAAACATAGTACTAATTTAACCTTTAAAATAAATTCTATTATAACCTATCTTAATAAATATTTACCTTTAAAATTTTAGACAACGTAAATAATAAATTTCTTAAAAAAGAACATTGTTTAAAAACAACCTTTAAAACTTTTAACTTATATTAAAAAATCTTCTTTGAAACATACTTGTATTTTTCAGGAAAATACACTTTCCATTCCAATATAGTCCATTTAATCAGTTGATAAATCCTTCTTGATTTATCCCTATTTAATTTACGACCCAAACCCATAAATTTACTTTTCCTTACTTTTTTTTTAAAAATAAACCACTATTTATATTTAAAACAAATCAACCTTTCCTTTATAAATTTCCCCCTGAATTTACAAATCCAAACTATCCACTGATAAATATTCAATTTATTTATAAACCTCGTTTATAAACTTCATAATCTCATTCTCTTTTAAACACTGTCACAAAACACTTAATCGATTTTAAATTCGAGTCTCTAAATTAAATTCCCTTTAAATTTATTTCAGAATCCATTAATTCCAGGTGAACCCCATTATTATGATTTTAAACTTTATTTAAATCTGAACTATCCACTTCATATTCTATTTCAAAATTTCCCAAACATTTTAAATATTGAATTTAAAAAAAACTTTTAATTCTTAGACAATATGACTTAATTCCCCAAACTCTTTTATTTTCATTTATTTAAAATCTCAGTTTTCCCATGATCAGAATTTATTTAACAGAATTTTAGAATCAAACTTTTTATACCTTTTAAAATTCAATCTTTATATTTTGATATCTTCAAATACCTAAATATATTTAGCAAAACCCATAGCATTCAATATTTTACGTTTCCAATATAATCTTTCATAGATAATAAATAAACGTATCACCAAATATGAAAATAAATTCCAATATTTTTAGGAATCCAATTGGATCCCTCCAACCTATTTCTCTGCATCCATAGATGTTAGCACAATATAAAAAACCAATCCCACTTCGCGGGGGAAATCGCATTATAAAGGGTCATCCGCTACTATGCGGGGTGCATAGGGTCTCATCCGCTATATAATGCAGGAATATCAATCACTCCAATATATATATATATATATATATATATATATATATTACTATATATAATATCACATCCAAACTGGTATTAAATTATTAATTCAAGCAAACAACCAATAATTTAAATTTAAAAGGTAATCCAAATGAGTGAGATTAAGCCACCTTTGATTCTAATTGCAACCCACCGAACACGGCTTGTCTTCCCCACGATTTAGACCTTGAATAAACATTAGATGATTTATTAATATTCAAACTAATCGAGCAATCCATGCCATTTATTAATTTAATTAACTAATAAATTATTTTAAACCAATAATTTTCCTCTTAAAAATCTTTTAGTAGCTAAATTAAATTAAATAAATTAATTGGACAAATTAATCACTAAATCCATTCTTTTTTTAAAATAACTAGTTAGTTACAAATGTGTATGTATATTTATTTTATTTTCAAAATAACTATATAGGTTTTAAAAAATCCAACTTTACATATTCATATATATATATATATTCAAAATAATCTTCTGCTTTACTGTATACATTCATAGATTTACATATATTAGGGAATTTAAAATGAATACACTGTGTGTATATATATACCTACTGTTTTATTGTTAATTTAAAGTTTTTTCTCTAACCTGTATAGATATATGTGTGTACGTCAATTTAAAACCAGAATTACTTCGTACCTTTTTGTTATGGATATTTTTTTCTGTTCATATATATACATATTATACTTAAATAAAAGATGGAACTTCGATTACCTCCCTACACAGATGAACTCAGACCCCACTAGAATGCCTCGAACTCGGCCTCTCCTCCTCCCAGAATCACCGCTGACCCATCTCGCATGCAAGATCGAACTCGCCAATACTACCAACGTCGCGCCGTCACGAGGCAAACTGGACTTCCCCTATTTCTACCTCGAACCTGCTAAAATTGACCCCACCGTGTAACAGCCCTAGTTTTTAACTAGCATTTATTTCTTTTATTTATTTAAATCCTTGAAATTTATTTTAATATACTTATTTTAATTAATATTTTTAATTGGTTTAAATCATTTCCCAAATTGCTAAGAATAAATGAAGGTTTCTGAAATTTTTAACCGTGTTAAAGGATAACTCCAAAATAGGATTTTAATAAAAATTGAATTTTGTATAGTAAGATTTATTTATGAATTCATAGAAATAATAATAAGTAAATACGAAGAATGAAAACGAATAAAATTTTAGTTAGGTTATAACTTTTAAGAATTCAGTGTATTTATAGACTGCTAAATTTCGCTCTTAAAAGGGTACGATATTTAATGGTATAAAATAACGGATATAATAGAGAAACGTATTAATTTAAAAGCGTTACTTTGGGGGTATATTATTGCGTGGATTCTACGCATTTTAAAATTCATACCGGAATATATATATATATGAGTAAATAAAATCAGTAGAGGATTTCTATAGCCAACGTTACATTTTCATAGCCTTCGTTGGTTTTTAAGTTTGGTATAAAATCTTTACCAATTGTATTTTGCTGTTTCTTTATAAATCAACAGCAATTAATTTATTTGCTTATTCTTGTGCCTAAATTTTTGCAAGATTCTTTTTGTTTAAAAATTATATATATATATATAAAGCACGTTTGAAGTAATGCAGTGGGTAAAACATTTATTTCCTTAATATTTGCTTGACCGTTTCTCCACCTTAGATTTCGCTTATAATTCATGAACAAAATCAAATAGGATCTCATGCAAATTTACATTCACCTTTAATCTCGCTCGTCCTTCCCTTATAATAACGCGCTAAATTTCAATTTATATTTCTTGCCATTTACACTTGATAATGCATGACGTTTTATTTCCCCTCAGTTAGTAACGCAAGATTTATTTTCTGCTAAATTATGTAACGTATAAAATATTTTTCCATATTCCATTTATTGAAATTAAAGCCTTATCCATATATTACAAAAAAAAAAAAAATCTTACTTGCCTTTAGAAACATATTACTTAAACTCAAAGAATTAAACCATGCAATCCCTGTTCATTCGAAAATAGTGTCTACCTATTTTGTTCCCAAAAATTTTGTAACCTTCAGCTGGTTTTAATATTTCTTAACCAGTTTACCTCCTTGATTTATGCAACACGTTTGGAGCGTTCAATTATTTTTCTACCGTAATTCAAGTGATACAACCCACGCATCCTTTTATTATGCATTGACATCATTTATTTCAAGATCCACTTGCCGTTTTACTTTTCGAACGAAAGTTATTGCTTACCTTTTTCTTTTCCATTGATCTCCGCATGCAAAAATCTTGCAACTCACTGCTAAATTAGCTGCTTCCAACTTTTGGTCTTTCCCTGTAATTCAACGCATGCTTCTTGTAATAAACATTCAAGGAAAGCAAAATTTATTTCTTACCTGTAGAGAAAAATTTAATTAATCTCAAAAGAAATAAATCATGCAGCTTCCTATTTTATAACACGTTCAAACAAAAAAGATAAAATCAACGCATTCAAACTTTTTAAATTTGGTATAAAATATGGGCGTTTTTTTTAAATCAATGCCATCTATTCATCACTTGCCGTTTTCTCTACATATTGATTTGCAAACAAACGATTCCTTGACCATAAAATTCGCATGCTTTGATTTCGCATCTTAGTTTTTCCTTACGTACAAAGCAACGAAAATATATAGCTCCTAAAAACTATGCGCGTCCCTAGATTTGCCGTTTATAGGCAAATAAGATTTCTTGCAAAAAAATATAGCATGCAACTAATATTTAGTATAAAATCTTTTATTGAAGTAGCATCCAAGCAAATAAATATCATTGCCGCTTCTTAAATATCAACAGTTAGTTCTTCCCATTTATAAGCACGTCCAGATTTCTAATTCCAAGGGCAAGAATAAATTGATTACCTTTTTTTAATTTCAATCAAAGGAATTAAATACTTTCCTAAATACCGCAAGTTTATCTCCACAATTCTAGTGCACGTACGCAAGTAAATGAGAGAAGAAAATTTGAAAAAAAAATATACTTGTCGTTTTTTTTTAAAATTTCAATTAAAACAAATTGATTTCGTGCCTATCTAAATTCACGCAACCCGTCCCTTATATAAACCAAAACCCACAACACAAATTCATTCATGAAAAATTTCTTCATTTTTTTTTCTCCGGTTGCTTGCGTGCAAAGCTTCATCAGGTATGGCCTATGTTTATATTTTTCCTTCTTCCTCCTTTGCTTTCTTCTTCTTTATTTCTTTTTCTTGTTCACGCAAAGGCTTAAAACTCCACCACCTTAGGCTATGACTCCTCCTTCACCACTAGATCCTTACCCTCCTCTTTTACCACTGATGTCAGCCTCTCCTCCAAATAAATTGCATGAAAATTTTTCATAAATTGATAACTAAAGTTTTATGTCATCTAGCCGTCCTTAAAGATTTTCAGTAGTGAATTTGACCAATTTATTTTAGAAATAAAATTTAAACTTTACCCAAAATATAATAGAGTAGAAAAAATATATATATGTGAATGGAGGAGAAAGTACGCGTGTGGGTCATAAATGTCCAAACTAGGTTGCAAATTCACTTTGTATTTTGAAGTATGAAAACACAGTGAGGCGAGCATGTTGTTGGATTTTGTAATAAGCTAGGGTTGCAACAGTAGTTAGAGAAGGAAAAAAAAATTTATAATAATAGTTGAATAAGCAAATATAAGAATCGGCTGTAGGAGGGTTTTTGTACTAGTGAAGAAGTGTTCATTTAATTAGTATTGTGAGTGTATATGTATTATCAACGTTATGCGCATAAAATTCTTTTATGATGCCGACAAATTAGATTAAGATTTTAAGTGTTTTCGCCACTTGTAGAAAAAAAAAGGGTGAAAGTAAGTAACGTGCAATTTTGAACCGAACCATGAGAACGTAGTCTAGCTGTGTGGTGGAGTGGTCGAGTCAAGTGAATTCCATTCGTTCCGGTTGTTTCGAAAATTTTGCTTTGACCATAATTTTTAAAGTCGCGTATTTGGTTTATTTGGATCTTGTTATAGATTTGAATCAAGACGTTGCATCCGCGGAAATCTGATCGTGCCGTTTGTACGTTTCTTTATCAAGTGATACAATTGTTTGAATCTATTTTTCTGCAGCTTTAAGGTGAGCGTTCTCACCAGACAAACATACCTATATTTCTGTGAATTATCGCAAGTGTATTTGTAAATTATTTATTAAATGTCATTTGTCTGTAATATAACGTATGATGTTATACCCCGTTTTAAATTGACACCTCATCAGTTGTTTATCTGTTGTAATATAGTTGCAGTTATATTATTTAATGCTTATTTACTGTTAAATCATCAATGCAAGTTCCCTGTAAATTGAGATCGTTATAGGCTGAAATGATAGGCCTGAACGACAATTATTATCCATATATTTATTTAGTTGTTTAAATTTGATTTGTTAACTTGGGATTGCGGGTTTGAAATGATAGAACTCGGGGTTTTGTAAATTGCGGATTGAAATGATATAAATCCGTATTACTTGACCTAGGCTAGAAAACTATATACAGACCCGTGGTTTATATAATGTTTTTCTGAAATATTTTAAATTTATTTTAAAATGGAAGTTTATAATATTCTGGTTTAAATATATTTAAAGGATTTTTATAAGATTTATAATGATTTGAATGAGTTAAAAATGTTAAATAAATAAATAAATGTTTAAATAAATTTTGAAATATAACTTATTTTGGGAATTTCTGAATTTTGTTAAAAATAAGGTTTCAGTTAAGTAAATAATTGATAAAAAGTTATATTTGGGAATTTAAAACTTGATGGTTAAGTTAATAGTCTATTACAGCACTTAAATGCTGTCTTTTATAAACGAACTGTTTTAACCTATAGACTTTAGGTAGCATTTCATAAGTGCTACAGAAACTGGGATTTTGATTACTTAAAAATAAATTTATGGAAATAATCTTTGGGGAAATGGGTTTAAATTTTGGAAGTTAATATGTAATTAATAAAAATAAGGAATTAACTTTGAATGGTTTTAAATGGAAGAATTTAATTTTAAAAAGGTGAGAAAAAGGCAATCAATTCCTAAATAAATTGAATAGATTTTAATGGTATATTATAAAATGACCAATGTTTAAAAACAATATTTTGATATTGTAGTATTTGAAATATATTTTGATTTGTAAAGTATAAATACCATTTTAGAAGTTGTAACCACGGGTTATAATAACGTTTGGTCGTTAAAGAGTCCGGGATCGGATATCTGGCATACTCTCTGTCGATACCGAAAACCACTTTACCAACCGTGTACGCGGTGGAGATTCCAGAATGAAGTAGGATGGTGGCGGCGTTTCCTGTAAGGTAAATACGTGGACGCGACTCCCGTGAGTTGGCATAAGGTGGCTAAAACAGGAGCGATCGATGGATTAATGAGGTAGCACCTCTGATCGGACGCACTTCTTCGTATGCCATTCTATTACTTTTGTGATTGTTTTGGCGCGCACCTTTGATTTGGGAGTGTTGTTCGAGGTGGGCGGTAGCTGCGGCTACGCGTTTCCATCGGTCCGGAAGCGTAATTGGTATATCTACCCTGGCATTGCCTAGTTGTGCCGTGTCACCTACCATAGCGAGCCTTGTACGAGCTTGGTTTTCTCCCGTAGCCCGTGTGGTATCCTCTGGTGGCTTCCCGATCAGGAGGGACTATGATATTGGATGGACTACTGGGACTATTACGTGTTAAGGTGGAAAATGTAAAGCCTTAACGCTATTTAAAAGTAAGTTTATTTTACTAATAGACATTATTATAATTGCGAATATTACTACATAGTAAATAGTTTAACGAATCCTTAGAGGATGGGCGGTCCCAAGCATCCTTTAAGTTACTTGCTCTATATTACAGTACACTTGAATTAGCTTACACTATATAAGTATGTATGTCTTGACTCGAGTGTTTATGTTTTATTTTACGCTCGGGTCAGCCTGAGTTGCAGTTCAGCTTTCTTTCCGGAGCTAGGACTTCTGTAGATCATTCAAGCTACCGGCAAAACTTCAGCCCGTTATCTTATTTTGAAATCAAGACTAGTGGATATTTGGATTTTTCTATTTGATGACTTAAACTATATTTGAGATTAAAGTCTATGTATTTTTTTTTGAGACTGTTTATAAGTGGCTTCATGAACCACTAAGTATTTTTAAATTCCGCTGCGAGATTTCTGATATCTGTGTCTGTGATTCTGTGATTTATTTACTGCATATTCTGAGTTTTGCCAAAAATTTATTTACGACGCGGTATTTTGAACAATTCAAGTCCGACATGTGCGGATGTGAATGGTTGAAAATATCGGGCCGTTACAGTTGGTATCAGAGCTTTGGCTCTAGGCAAAACTTAGAATGTACGGTAAATTTGATTTACAGAATCACTTTCATTCGAGCTTGAATCTCTTCCTTTTCGAATTTTGGAACGTTCCCTATGGTTCCAAACTTCATTCTTGTCCCTCACTATTCATCTTCTTTCGATTATGGAGTATCCCATAACTCCATTTCGGATGATCTTTATAGTGAATTGGCGGTCTCGCCAATATTCTAATAAAGGGGTGAAACTCCTTTACAATTAGCATTGATTCACCAGAGATTTATATTTAACCTCGGTTTAGATGCTAATATCTTTGGTTATTCCGAACTCTATCTCTTTGGATCGAATGGTTGACCAGGTTATTCCTTTACAATTAGCATTGAGTCACGGTTGACCAGGTTAAGGTTGCCCGCAATTTATGTAAACTTATCTAGTTCCTTATTCTGTTATTTAATCATCGGATCTTCTAATTCCAACTTATCTTTAAATCAAAATTCTCTTTGATTTGAGTCCATCAAATTTGAATCTCTATCATTGTTTTGGAAAATTTATTCCTATATTTGGGAAAAATCTAATATTATATATAAGTATAATTTTTCAGGATTTTATAATTAATCTAACTAGCTGTCAAGAAATAATAGTTTTTGATTTTATTTATGGTTTTGTAAACCATGTGTTTTGTCTAATATAAATAATTGAATATAAAAAAAGTTATAAATTAATTTGGAAACTGAAATGAATTTAAAACAAGAACTTAAGAATTCAATTTTCGATAGTTTCAAACCTAGGGTTTAAAATTTTGAAAGGATATATTATTTAAATTATTTTCGAATAAAAATTTGTTTCCAAAGAATGTTAAAGGTTTAAAAATCAGTGCTCTTCTCTTTGTCGCTAGGAAATAATTTCGGTAATGACAGCAACATCATCGCCATTCATTTTCGAGTTTCGAAGTGAAAAGACCATTCTGTAGTCTGGCTACAGTGTTACCTTGAGAATTTAATTGATTTGAATCTCTAAAATATGACTTGATTTATCATATATAGATATATGATTTAAATTTGATTTGACATATTATGTACATATATTTATTTATCTCTAAATGGGTTGAAGTAAATCAGAAATTTAATTCTTGAATTTTATCTTGAGGAATAATTTCAATTATATAAAAAAAAAATCAAAATTTTGAATAAGTAATTCAAACTTGAGATAATTGAATTTGAAAGTTTTATTTGTATAATACTCAATTTCATTTCAATATAACTTACCTTGATTTTCAGAAGTTAACAATGTAATTGGATAATATACAATATAAAAAGATTTATAAATAAAATTTTAAAGATATCATATTTATAACTGGATTTTATTCGACATAAATTAAAAGAATATATCTAGTATAAATAAATTGAAGGAAATTCTCTTTATAAGTAATTTGAGTTTTCTTAAATGATTACGGGTTTATTATGCAAATATTCAAACTTAATAATAGAACTTTAATTGGTAGAATAGAAATTTCCAACCTTAGTTCCAATTGTCTAATATTCAAGTTTGCAAATATTGAAACTGAAGTGGTTATTGAAACTGAAAGTGTTTTTGAAATTTATGAATTTTGACTTAATTTTTTTTAAATGAAATAAAATTGTAAGTCGCAGAAATTATTTTATTTTATAAAGTAATTTTAAATGCAACTATTTTATTCCATATACTGTTGATTATCCAAACCATTCAAGTTTTAGAAGTATGGTTTAAAACTATGAATTTCGGAGTATTATGTTTGAAAATTTTATACAGACACCGTCGGTCTATATATATAAATATTTTGATTTATATGGTTTTCAAAAGGATACGATTGATAAATATTAAATTTTGATATATATATATGTAGTAAAATTTCTTGAATTTAGCTATGTATAAATTTGTTTCGAATTTTAAAATAAGCCAAATAATGAAGTTGATTTCTTTTATATAATATAGTTAAGTATCTATTTAAGTTTCTATTGTATATAGAGTTTTAATAACTCAAATAAAAGTAAGGGTTTTACTTAAATAATATTTGCTGTATTAAGTAAACATTTGAAAATTTAAATAATAAGAATTGGATTTGGTATATATTAAATTATCAAAGAATCCATTTTGAAATAGTGGAATATTTAAAGATCTAAATAATATGAGCTATAAAAATTTAAGTTTTGAAATATGGGATATTTAAGCTTTGAATTATATGGGAATTTGAATGGTTTAATTGGAGATTCAAATTGGTATTGGGAATTTATTGTGACATTTAAAGAAGCTATTTTAGTATATAAAGTAATATAGTATTTAAACTATTAAGTATTAAAGTTTATGTTTCAAAGCCATGGTTTCAAAGTATATAGATTGGAAATATGATATTTTTGATTTGGGTTTTATAAAAATAATATCAAAATAAATTGTTTGGGAAATGGTAAATTTACTTTAACAATTAAGTTAAATTACCATTTCAAATTTGGATTAAAATTAAACATTTTTAAATTAGAATGTTAAAATTTTAAGTATAAATAGATGAAATCAATTATTAATTTAAAATTGAATTTGTATGGTTTAGATTAATGATTCTAATTTAAGTTTCAATTTAGTTTTCTTTCAGGTTGTTTCTATTCCCCTACCTTCTTCCTTTTCGAGGACGAAAAATTCTGAGTGGGGGAGAGTGTAACAGCCCTAGTTTTTAACTAGCATTTATTTCTTTTATTTATTTAAAACCTTGAAATTTATTTTAATATACTTATTTTAATTAATATTTGTAATTGGTTTAAATCATTTCCCAAATTGCAAAGAATAAATGAAGGTTTCTGAAATTTTTAACCGTGTTAAAGGATAACTCCAAATTGGGATTTTAATAAAAATTGAATTTTGTATAGTAAGATTTATTTATGAATTCGTAGAAATAATAATAAGTAAATACGAAGAATGAAAACGAATAAAATTTTAGTTAGGTTATAACTTTTAAGAATTCAGTGTATTTATAGACTGCTAAATTTCGCTCTTAAAAGGGTATGATATTTAATGGTATAAAATAACGGATATAATAGAGAAACGTATTAAATTTAAAAGCGTTACTTTGGGGGCATATTATTGCGTGGATTCTACGCATTTTAAAATTCATACCAGAATATATATATATATATATATATATATATATATATATATATATATATATGAGTAAATAAAATCAGTAGAGGATTTCTATAGCCAACGTTACATTTTTATAGCCTTCGTTGGTTTTTAAGTTTGGTATAAAATCTTACCAATTGTATTTTGCTGTTTCTTTATAAATCAACAGCAATTAATTTATTTGCTTATTCTTGTGCCTAAATTTTTGCAAGATTCTTTTTGTTTAAAAATTATATATATATATATATATATATATATATATATATATATAAAGCACGTTTGAAGTGCACGTTTGAAGTAATGCAGTGGGTAAAACATTTATTTCCTTAATATTTGCTTGACCGTTTCTCCACCTTAGATTTCGCTTATAATTCATGAACAAAATCAAATAGGATCTCATGCAAATTTACATTCACCTTTAATCTCGCTCGTCCTTCCCTTATAATAACGCGCTAAATTTCAATTTATATTTCTTTCCATTTACACTTGATAATGCATGCCGTTTTATTTCCCCTCAGTTAGTAACGGAAGATTTATTTTCTGCTAAATTATGTAACGTATAAAATATTTTTCCATATTCCATTTATTGAAATTAAAGCCTTATCCATATATTACAAAAAAAAAATCTTACTTGCCTTTAGAAACATATTACTTAAACTCAAAGAATTAAACCATGCAATTCCCTGTTCATTCGAAAATAGTGTCTACCTATTTTGTTCCCAAAAATTTTGTAACCTTCAGCTGGTTTTAATATTTCTTAACCAGTTTACCTCCTTGATTTATGCAACACGTTTGGAGCGTTCAATTATTTTTCTACCGTAATTCAAGTGATAAAACCCACGCATCCTTTTATTATGCATTGACATCATTTATTTCAAGATCCACTTGCCGTTTTACTTTTCGAACGAAAGTTATTGCTTACCCTTTTCTTTTCCATTGATCTCCGCATGCAAAAATCTTGCAACTCACTGCTAAATTAGCTGCTTCCAACTTTTGGGTCTTTCCCTATAATTCAACGCATGCTTCTTGTAATAAACATTCAAGGAAAGCAAAATTTATTTCTCACATGTAGAGAAAAATTTACTTAAACTCAAAAGAAATAAATCATGCAGCTTCCTATTTTATAACACGTTCAAACAAAAAGGATAAAATCAACGCATTCAAACTTTTTAAATTTGGTATAAAATATGGGCGTTTCTTTTTAAATCAATGCCATCTATTCATCACTTGCCGTTTTCTCTACATATTGATTTGCAAACAAACGATTCCTTGACCATAAAATTCGCATGCTTTGATTTCGCATCTTAGTTTTTCCTTACGTACAAAGCAACGAAAATATATAGCTCCTAAAAACTATGCGCGTCCCTAGATTTGCCGTTTATAGGCAAATAAGATTTCTTGCAAAAAATATAGCATGCAACTAATATTTAGTATAAAATCTTTTATTGAACTAGCATCCAAGCAAATAAATATCATTGCCGTTTCTTAAATATCAACAGTTAGTTCTTCCCATTTATAAGCACGTCCAGATTTCTAATTCCAAGGGCAAGAATAAATTGATTAACGTTTTCTTAATTTCAATCAAAGGAATTAAATACTTTCCTAAATACCGCAAGTTTATCTCCACAATTCTAGTGCACGTACGCAAGTAAATGAGAGAAGAAAATTTGAAAAAAATATCTACTTGTCATTTTTTTTAAAATTTCAATCAAAACAAATTGATTTTGTGCCTATCTAAATTCACGCAACCCGTCCCTTATATAAACCAAAACCCACAACACAAATTCATTCATGAAAATTTTTTTCATTTTTTTTTCTCCGGTTGCTTGCGTGCAAAGCTTCATCGGGTATGGCCTATGTTTATATTTTTCCTTCTTCCTACTTTGCTTTCCTCTTCTTTATTTCCTTTTCTTGTTCACGCAAAGGCTTAAAACTCCACCACCTTAGGCTATGACTCCTCTTTCACCACTAGATCCTTACCCTCCTCTTTTACCACTGATGTCAGCCTCTCCTCCAAATAAATTGCATGAAATTTTTTCATAAACTGATAACTAAAGTTTTATGTCATCCAGCCGTCCTTAAAGATTTTCAGTAGTGAATTTGACCAATTTATTTTAGAAATAAAATTTAAACTATACCCAAAATATAATAGAGTAGAAAAAAAAATATGTGAATGGAGGAGAAAGTACGCGTGTGGGTCATAAATGTCCAAACTAGGTTGCAAATTCACTTTGTATTTTGAAGTATGAAAACACAGTGAGGCGAGCATGTTGTTGGATTTTGTAATAAGCTAGGGTTGCAACAGTAGTTAGAGAAGGAAAAAAAAAATTATAATAATAGTTGAATAAGCAAATATAAGAATCAGCTATAGGAGGGTTTTTGTACTAGTGAAGAAGTGTTCATTTAATCAGTATTGTGAGTGTATATGTATTATCAACGTTATGCGCATAAAATTCTTTTATGATGCCGACAAATTAGATTAAGATTTTAAGTGTTTTCGCCACTTGTAGAAAAAAAAAGGGTGAAAGTAAGTAACGTGCAATTTTGAACCGAACCATGAGAACGTAGTCTAGCTGTGTGGTGGAGTGGTCGAGTCAAGTGAATTCCATTCGATCCAGTTGTTTCGAAAATTTTGCTTTGACCATAATTTTTAAAGTCGCGTATTTGGTTTATTTGGATCTTGTTATAGATTTGAATCAAGACGTTGCATCCGCGGAAATCTGATCGTGCCGTTTGTACGTTTCTTTATCAAGTGATACAATTGTTTGAATCTATTTTTCTGCAGCTTTAAGGTGAGTATTTCTCACCAGACAAACATACCTATATTTCTGTGAATTATCGCAAGTGTATTTGTAAATTATTTATTAAATGTCATTTGTCTGTAATATAACGTATGATGTTAAACCCCATTTTAAATTGACACCTCATCAGTTGTTTATCTGTTGTAATATAGTTGCAGTTATATTATTTAATGCTTATTTACTGTTGAATCATCACTGCAAGTTCCCTGTAAATTGAGATCGTTATAGGCTGAAATGATAGGCCTGAACGACAATTATTATCCATATATTTATTTAATTGTTTAAATTTGATTTGTTAACTTGGGATTGCGGGTTTGAAATGATAGAACCCAGGGTTTTGTAAATTGCGGATTGAAATGATATAAATCCGTATCACTTGACCTAGGCTAGAAAACTATATACAGACCCGTGGTTTATATAATGTTTTTCTGAAATATTTTAAATTTATTTTAAAATGGAAGTTTATAATATTCTGGTTTAAATATATTTAAAGGATTTTTATAAGATTTATAATGAGTTAAAAATGTTAAATAAATAAATAAATGTTTAAATAAATTTTGGAATATAACTTATTTTGGGAATTTCTGAATTTGGTTAAAAATAAGGTTTCAGTTAAGTAAATAATTGATAAAAAGTTATATTTGGGAATTTAAAACTTGATGGTTAAGTTAATAGTCTATTACAGCACTTAAATGCTGTCTTTTATAAACGAACTGTTTTAACCTACAGACTTTAGGTAGCATTTCATAAGTTCTACAGAAACTGAGATTTTGATTATTTAAAAATAAATTTATGGAAATAGTATTTGGGGAAATGGGTTTAAATTTTGGAAGTTAATATGTAATTAATAAAAATAAGGAATTGACTTTGAATGGTTTTAAATGGAAGAATTTAATTTTAAAAAGGTGAGAAAAAGGCAATCAATTCCTAAATAAATTAAATAGATTTAAATGGTATATTATAAAATGACCAATGTTTAAAAACAATATTTTGATATTGTAGTATTTGAAATATATTTTGATTTGTAAAGTATAAATACCATTTTAGAAGCTGTAACCACGGGTTATAATAATGTTTGGTTGTTAAAGAGACCGGGATCGGATATCTGGCATACTCTCTGTCGATACCGAAAACCACTTTACCAACCGTGTACGCGGTGGAGATTCCAGAATGAAGTAGGATGGTGGCGGCGTTTCCTGTAAGGTAAATACGTGGACCCGACTCCTGTGAGTTGGCATAAGGTGGCTAAAATAGGAGCGATCGACGGATTAATGAGGTAGCACCTCTGATCGGACGCACTTCTTCGTATGCCATTCTATTACTTTTGTGATTGTTTTGGTGCGCACCTTTGATTTGGGAGTGTTGTTCGAGGTGGACGGTAGCTGCGGCTATGCGTTTCCATCGGTCCGGAAGCGTAATTGGTATATCTACCTTGGCATTGCCTAGTTGTGCCGTGTCACCTACCATAGCGAGCCTTGTACGAGTTTGGTTTTCTCCCGTAGCCCGTGTGGTATCCTCTGGTGGCTTCCCGATCAGGAGGGACTATGATATTGGATGGACTACTGGGACTATTACGTGTTAAGGTGGAAAATGTAAAGCCTTAACGCTATTTAAAAGTAAGTTTATATTACTAATAGACATTATTATAATAGCGAATAATACTACATAGTAAATAGTTTAACGGATCCTTAGAGGATGGGCGGTCCCAAGCATCCTTTAAGTTACTTGCTCTATATTACAGTACACTTGAATTAGCTTACACTATATAAGTATGTATGTCCTGACTCGAGTGTTTATGTTTTATTTTACGCTCGGGTCAGCCTGAGTTGCAGTTCAGCTTTCTTTCCGGAGCTAGGACTTCTGTAGATCTTTCAAGCTACCAGCAAAACTTCAGCCCGTTATCTTATTTTGAAATCAAGACTAGTAGATATTTGGATTTTTCTATTTGATGACTTAAACTATATTTGAGATTAAAGTCTATGTAAAATTTTTTTTGAGACTGTTTATAAGTGGCTTCACGAACCACTAAGTATTTTTAAATTCCGCTGCGAGATTTCTGATATCTGTGTCTGTGATTCTGTGATTTATTTACTGCATATTCTGAGTTTTGCCAAAAATTTATTTACGACGCGGTATTTTGAACAATTCAAGTCCGACATGTGCGGATGCGAATGGTTGAAAATATCGGGCCGTTACACACCGTCATCCTCTTCGACGGCAAATCACATGTGCACGGCAACCACTGCCACGCTCGACCACGCTCCCAAGTCAATCGCTAACACATGAACTAGAATCAGGGAAACACTTCCTCCTCTTCCCCCATCGCACATCGCAGATCGAATGCGCCACCTCACCAAACATAAGCATCACCGACGAACTTGCAGATTCCCATCTCCCTCCACACACGCAAACGCGCACCCCTGCTTCTTGCCGATGAATCGAGGCAGCCTCGAGTTCGAATCAAATTTCAAATAAATCGAATTTATACTTGCAATGATTTTGTATAAGTATATTGTAACGGCCGAGATTAAAATTTGTTTCGGGACCTGAATCAGTTGAATTTGGGACAAATTTTTTATTTCTAATCCGCAGACTCGATTTTGAAAGAGGAGGAGGGGCTCAGCCATTATTATTTTGCAGATCCAAAAAGGTGAGTATGGTTATATGTATTTCTTTTCATTGATGATCGACCATTGAAGTGGAGAGGAGACAAGATGTGAATGGAGGCAACATGATTAGAAAAGGAGGTTGCGTGCAATAGGGAGCTACAGTGATATGAATGAAGGCAAAAAGTTCTGACATGACAAGAATTTCAGCTGGTTGACCAGAATATATATATATATATATATATATATAATATTTCTGAAATTTAAATCTAAATTGTCTTGATTGAAACCAAAAATCTCAATCTCCTATCGAGGCGTGCCGCTAGGCGTCTATAATGTTTTACCTCTATTCCAAACGCGATGGAAAAGGTTTCGAGTCTTAATTCGATCGTATGGAGAAGATATCTTTTAGACCCAGTTATTATATTGAATTTTCGATAAAGGTTTCAGCGCGTTTATATCTCGTATGATCATACGATAACGTCAAATGTTACGAAAATTGAAATCCGGTAATAATACACTATTACGGATCCAATAGAACTGGTTTCATTGACTTTCGAGACTGTGCCTCGAAAGACTATTTTCAAATATCAAATTGAACAATATATTTTCAAAACTGAAAAAATCACCCTTAAATTAAATTTTAACACATCTACTATCTTCATTTTCATCATTGTAAATTTTATAAGCCTTTAAAATATTTTAACAAGCTTGAAATTCCAGATTAAATATTCTACCCAATTTCAAATTATTAAATTTAATAATTTAATTATCCAATAAACAGTGATATTTGAAATTCAAGTTAAACCTTAATTTTTAAATATTTAAAATCAATTAAATATTCAAATATTCAAAAATTCTAGGTCGTCACATTCTTCCCTCCTTAAAAGAATTTCGTCCCCAAAATTACTTGCTAAGAAGAATGGTACAATACCCATTAGTATTTTACAAACCAACAGTTTTTGACAATCCTCCCAAACAATCTTTTTATTAAAAACACACTAACCCTCTTCTAACTTCCAAACCTATCCATAGGTGTTAAATAAAATTATTTACTAAACCATTCAAATTATAACTTGAAACCAAAATTCAAATTATCAAAAAAAATTCAAAATTTTTCTAACTCCTTAAATTTTAAAAAATTTCGCCGGTGTCTTCTTTGCACGGCTAGCTCGGAACGATTAGAAAATGCCTCTACGGCCCTCAAATTTCAAAAGAAAACAAAAGCCAAGTGGCTAGATCAGAAAGTCATCAAATTTCATATGACAATTTAAACACATACCTCTTTGTCGGCAAATTCAACTTTATCCTCTGTAATCAAAACACCAATTTCCTTTTTGCCTTTAAATACCTATATTCTACTTAACCATAATATCCAATCACTGATTTAAAAATCAATTTATTTATTTCCTTTCAAAATTTTCAATATCTATTTCATTCAAGCCGGTACGATGTACCTATTTCTTCTGTACACACTATCAAATCCGATCGCTCACTCGATCACACAATTTCACTTCCGAACTTGTATCCACCTGACTCTCTAGCGCGGACTCAGATCTGGTTCCTTGATCAAAAACTATAATTTTTCTTGCATAGTCCTAAACTATGATAGAGAAATTCAGAACCAATCAAAAATCCATATCCAGAGTTTGCCATCGAAAATCAAGTGAAAAATCCTAACTCGGATCGATATCTACCTCGAAATTCTATGTTCGAATCTGGATCAAATCATTATGCGAATAAAATAATATACGTACATCCTACACATTTTATCTCAATTGATTATTAGCTATATCAATTTTATTTTTATTCACAATTATTTTGATTTCCATCCATTTATTCAAAATTTCCTTTTTATCCAACTTTTATTAAATCCTCCTTCAAACATTGACTGTATATTTCTGAATTCCAAAATTTTACTTAAGAATTTCACCATCCATTTCTTAAGTTCATTATAAATATATTATACACTTCTTATATTTATTTTCACTTTACTTAAGCTTCCACATCTATTTTCATTTAACTTAAATTTTGAACTCCATTCTAAATTTAATTTTATCTTCAATTCTTAATTTGTTTTCAAATCAAATTAAATATTGAATTCTATTCGCCTTATCTCAAACCCATTCTTAATTAACCATTTCTTTAAATTAGTTCCATTAACTAATTCGTTTCCAAACAAATTCAATTTCAAATCTGTTTAGCTTACTACTTCTATTTATCACTTCATTTCCAAATTTAATTTCAAATCTAGATAAAAGTTTTATTTCCAAACTTTTACTTCTTTTACTTGGTTTACTTTTCCGACTTATTTCGTCCGCACCTACTTTAATTTAAAATTTTCTATTCCAACAATTCCAAATTTTATAAGTTATCAAAACCATTTATAATTCCATAAACATTTCCAATTTACTTCCAGAGTTTTAAACAATTGCTTAAACATTCCAAAATAATTTTGAAATCATATATACCCAAACCAAATTATTCCTTGCATTCCAAAATCAAACCCAATTTTGCAAATACCCTAATTTTAAAACATTTAAGTAGCAATTCCTCTCTTGGAAACTTGAAAATGAACATCGATGATGCTGCAGTCATCACCGAAATTATTTTCCAATGACCGAAAAGAGTTTAATGCTTTTATCTCTTTAAAAACATTTTCAAATATTTTTGATTCTAAATCCCACCAGATTTCATATCCAATTCAAAAATATTTCCCAAATAATATCATTATTATTTCTCCAAACCTTTGAAAACCATTTTCAAACCTAAAGGAATTCAAACTTACCTAAAATTTCAAATCTCAAATCCTTCCAGTCTATATTCAAACATTACTCCGGAATTTTATCTCATTTCAATTATAAATGACATTTATAATTTACATGTACAAATCTCATTCTGCTAATGAATTTATTTCCTTAACCTTTGGTTATTACCATTATTTTCTTATTTCAATTCCCATACAATAATGATAATAATTTAATATTATCATTTTCTAACAACCATGCAACCATATATAGTATAGTAATTTACGGAAAATTATTCCTATTATAGAGAAAAAATAATTTTGGTCAAAATTATTTCGTTACCCTATTTTAAAACATTATCGTGTCTAATTGCTCTATACAAGTGTTTAGAGATCCCTATCAATAACGTTAATTACTCGTATTGACCAAAATCCATAAGCCACTCAACAAACCAATTAACACAGCATAATTTTTTTATTCACTAACAAATACACGCCCATATCTATTAATCAACTCATACACATTCTAGAGTACTACAGACTCTATTTCTAATAAGTAATCCCCAACAGAGCTAAGGTTCTCGCTTAACCTTCTGCTTTGATACCAAATGTCACAACTCAATTTTCCGACGCCCGAATATCGACATCAATACGTCCACCGTATTAAATGTCGAACAATCGAATGCCGAAAAAACAGACTGTAAGGAAAAGAAGAAGGAGGTGGAAGAAGAGAAAACAAAACAACAACAGAATCTCACAATCATAACGGAACAACATATAATATATATAACAACAGATTTTTATACCAAAGAATCTGTAACTGTATATTACTTACAATCATCAGAGTACAACACAATCCATAACACACAACTCGAAATTTATTATAACTCGTCCTCACAGAAACTATTTATGCAGCAAACCATACACAGTGGATAATACATAAAATACGTGTGATACGTCTCACCATCCAGCTCGTCTCCTGAGCTCCACAACACCCTATCTTGTATCCTGTAGTACTCAGTCTGACCCGAGCATTATAGTAAAATAGCACCCAAGTCAGTCTGGAAAACCAGCATGAGAAAACACACTCGATTTGTGACACCCCACCTCTATACCCATGCTAGCCAAGAACACTACGGAGTAATGTCGTTAACTAGCATGGAGAATAAGGCTGTTGAGGAGCGACCACCTGTATAATTGCTTTGTGCGAGTACCGATATGCCAAATAAAAATATAACTTTTCGTCTCAAGAGGAAATCCGACATACCGATGCAAACTCAAAGCTACAACACAGTGGCTATAATATCTTCGGAAACAAATATAGAAATAAGCATAACACAAATCAGTCACAAAAGTTCATATCTCAAAGTCGGAAACAAATATGAGTATTACACATAAAAGCGTATATCAGAGTACTGGTAAAACAAGATACACAATATCACAAAAGAATAGTTACAAGTGCTACACAAAAGAATAAGTATACATCAATGAGTCTATATCTCAAATGTATACAACCAAAAACTACTAATCTAAGTAGTTAGCCAAAAGTCAGGATAATAATCCCAGATGAGGAGTCAAGCAGAAGCACCTGTAACATCTCGGTCTGACCCGAGTATTATTTAATAAGAAATAATAAACGGATCGGTCTAACTATAAATATCAGATGAAATGATACAAAATAAGAGATATGACAAAAGCGTATGATAACCATAAAGCCATACTGTGATAAGTATGTAATTGAAAATCAACTAGAGATTAATCAGTATCATAAGAATCTTCTCAAAGACAAAAAAGAATGTCATACTCTTTATTTTTATTCACCAAACCATAAATATTAAAATTTTTATCAATGCGAATCACAAAAGTTAATGACACACAAATTCACCAATGCACAAATATTGATAAAACTTATCAATGTAAATCACGAAAATTGGTGAAATACAAATTCTAGAAATCATCAATGGAAATCCAGAAATCACAAAAAGGGGGGAGGAAGGCCTCTCACAAAACGGGACTATGAAAAATCACCAACACGTTATCACAAAATTGACGCTATTCCATGGTTGCTAACTATTAAATTTGAGCCGAAGCTCCACAAAACGGCCCGAAGACCATGGGTCGCTACTCCACCAATTTTTGAGCCGAAACTCCACAGAAACGGGGTTTAGTCTCCCTCGCAGACAAAGAGACATCGCACATTGCTAGTCTAAATCACACAAATAATCATCATCGATCATCAAGAAGTGTCAATTACATTAAGCTAGTAAATAGATGAGTTTAGCTTCGTGTCCCACAACCACTGGCTTGACTTAAATATTTACAAATAAACTGTAAGTCTCCACTCGAAAATTGGCACAAGAAATTCAATCGAACAAGTCCAAGAATTAGCCGATGAAATAAACGCAAGCGTTTCATACCCCTTGTTTTACTAAGCCGTTTAATTAAATATCTCATACGAGTGAGGTAAAGGTTTGTATATGCTAGTAGATTGGAAATGGCTTAAGAAACAAGCTTTGTAATAAAATAGTGTTGAAATCGTTTTGGTGAAAGAGTTTTGATATTTACTACTAGTATTGAAACCTTTATAATTTTAAAGCGACAAATCAAAGAAATGATTTTATAAATAATCAATCACCAAAAATCCACATTCGAAGGTGTGAATCAAATCCATAGAAATCGATACTGAATACATCAAAATGGATATTCCTAAAAATTCCGAAGTATAAGTCAACAAAGTCGATAATAAATGATAACAAGAAATCAGATAATCACGAATCGATTAAATTTGGAATCAAAAGCAAAATAGGCAAATTGGAATGAAGCAAGCAGTTCAGTCGACTGGACCAAGTGATCAGTCGACTGGCACAGAACCTGGAAACTAGGTTTCCAGATCAGTCGACAGACACACCAGGTCTGTCGGCTGATACGAGAATAGAAAATTTTATGCCCCTGGTTCATTCGACTGACCCCTGGTTCAGTCGATTGAACCTGCTTTATTTGCAGTTCCAACCTAACCCCCTTGTAGGGCAAAAATCCTAAGCAATTTGCGATTGTTCGAGAACAGACGCTAGGGGTTTACGCCTATCGACAACCCAGCCCTATGGGCTCCTCGATGCATCACCAAAAGCATGTTTAAACCTCAAAGATAGGATTTGTAAAGATTGGACTCCAAAGCACCAAAAATTTAAATATTCATAAAACCAATTCAAATCAAAAGCAAATGAACATCAATAAGTGTTAGGAATTCATACCTAACAACAAAGATAGATATAAGCATAGATGTGAGATAAAAATCTCACCTTTTCACAAAAACGATGAAGAAGCTTGAAAGCAAAAGAAGAATCAACCACACTTCAACACAACCCAAATGAGCTTGAATCTAAGCTCAAAAGAAGAACATTCCCTAAGTTAGGTTTAGGAAATTTCCGAAATTGAAAGGAGAAAGAGTTGGAGAAGAAGAAGATGATGCTTACCAATAGCTTCTCTTTTGAGTTTGGAGCTAGAATTTGTATTTGCAAATGAAACTAGGGTTTTGAATTTTAATTCCCCATTCCTCTCCATTTTCATTGAAGCTTGAATGTTAGGAAAATAAGAATGAAGTGAAGAGGAGGGGTGGATTGAGCTAGAGAGTTAAGTTGGGTTAATGGGTTGAAACCCAACCCAAAGCCCTAAGTGAAAAGTAGCAAAATCCTACTAACTCCAAACATACCGAAGTTTATACTCAAAATGGCCGCAAACGTCATTTTGAACTCAACGGGGGTGGTCTTGAGTCCTAATTCGACTGTTTGCAAAAAGTAGCTTTTCGGACAATAATCCGGCTAACGATGAATTATTTTAAATAAAATATTTAAATATTCAATTTTAAAATATGTGGGTTGTTACAGACTCCCCTCCTTAAAGAAATTGCGTCCTCGCAATCATAAGGAATAAATGAACAAAAAGTAACAACCATTAAAAGCATATCAACACGAAAATAAGAAATTTTAAAATAAGAAGTTCACCTCAAAGAGCACGAGAGAGTAAGTCCGGATGTGTTCGCTCGATGAATTCTCTGGATTCCCAAGAACAATCCTTAGAATTTGAGGACCGTTGAACTTTCACAAGATGTAACGACCCGCCTTTTTGGACGGTTTAAACCGACGATCAAATACACATGCCAATTCCAAACCATTCAAAAGGGCAGATGGTTATTGGGGTAAATAAGAAAAGAAAAGAAAGGGAAATAAGGGAAATGAAAAAACACAGAATCTTACAGCAGAACGATAAAATATAATAGTCAAATAAACAGTTCATGAAGCTGTTTACAATACTTTGATCATTATTTATACAACATTTATCAGAGTTATACATATACAACAGAACAAATAAAATAATGTAGCAGACAACATGATGCAAAGATAGTAAGAGTAATAGTATACCAAATCTTCGTCTTCGTCCTCCAGAATAGATCTTCAATAAGCTGAAAAACTCAGGTCTGACCTGAACGTAATGAAAAGACAAAACACTCGAGTCAGGACTAAAATATCCTCATGTAAGTTAAATCAATCGTAAATAAATATGAGTGTAATGGCGTCAGAGATGTTTACGGGGTTTGACATCTCATATCCAGTGTCAACGTGCGTGCAATAACTTAAGAGATGTTACGGGATTTTCCATCTCTCAAGGATCCGTTAAACTATCTACTATATAGTACAATACGCTATTATAATATGTCTACAGTAAAGTAAAAGTATTAAAATAGCATTAAGGCGTTACCATAATTCCCCTTAACACATTTTTATAATGCCATAGTCTATACAGCACCGTAAACCCCACCATAAACTGGTGGTTATCAAAGGGTACCCCATAGGTATAACACAAAACAAAACGTAGTGGTCGCGAATAGGATAATCAGTATGACAAGGTACATGAGGCGATACCAACTAGGATACTAGTAGTTGCGTGATCCGGACTAATGTTGAGCATAGCCAGTAGCTACCTCAACACCGCGAAACAACACTCCCAAATCGAGGGGTGCACCCAAATCGAATCACAAAAGTAATAGATATGGTATCGAAGAAGTGTGTCTACTAGAGATGGCGAACCTCAATGGCCCGACGCGGCTCCTATTTTAGTCATGTCAGGGGTCATCCAATATCGTTCTCTTTCTTCAGTCAACGCGTTCACCAAACATCTACTTCATTCTGGATCAACGCTCCGCGTATAATAGTTATTAAAGTGGTTTTCGGTATCAACAGAGAGTATGTCCATATCCGATCCCGGTCTCTTTAATAACTACGTATTATTACACCGCTGGCTCTTTTACATTTCAAATCGATTCATAATCGATATCAAAATATCATATTTGCTTCAAAAAAAATCAAATCCATTTCAAATATCATCATATCTATTCACAATGTAAGATTTCGTTTCAAAAATCATTTTTGCCTCAATATCTCATTTCGATTTCAAAATCATTTCGAATTTCAATTTAGGTTGCAACTTCATTTAACCCAATTCGTATTTTTTTCAAGATTTAAACATAAACATTTCACCTTAGTGACCAGCTTGAAATTTTAGAAAATGGTTTTAAGTAGTTTAAATGTAGTTTTGAATAATTAAAATAGTTAAAATACTTAAAATATTTAGATGGATTTCAAATAGATAAATTAATTTAATATAGTTAAATGGATTTAAGATAGATTAAATATAAATAAATAAGTTAACATGGTTTAAGATAGGTTAAAAATAACTTAATATAGTTATATAGGTTAAAAAGTTTAAGTATTTAAAGATGGTTTATATAACCGAGTAATTTGGAAAACAAAATGAAACAGCTTCAAACCAAACCATTTTAATTATAACTTCCTAATTCAAATCAATTTCAATTTCCATTCTACCGATTCAACTTCGATTTCAATTCAAATCATTGTCAACTTTGACTTCAAATTATTTCAATTCTACATTCACCTTCAATTACTTCAATTTCAATTTATATCGTTTGGAGCTTGATTTTCCAAGATATCAATTTATAACACTTAACCAAATTTTCCTTCAATATTCAAATTTAAATCAAAATTTCAAATATGATTCAATTCCAAGCTCAATTTCAAAATATCATTTTTATATCACCTTTACTTAGTAATACTCAAAGCTCGAAATAATGTTCAATCTTTAAAACAAATAAATTTTCGAAATCCAATCATATCCCAATTTTTAATTTCAAAGTCTCAACTTAAATTATTTAACAATTTCTTTTAATCAAAATTTATTTCAACCTTCCAAACTCAATTTTTGCGATAAATTCAATTTCTATAAATTGATTTTACTTATAACTTTTAAATCAAACATTTAAATGAATTTTAAATCAACGATTTTAAATTTATTAATTTAACCAATCCGGTGTCCGTATATAATTTTCTATCCTATGGCCAAGTGATTATTTATTTCAATTAAATGTCAAGGATGAATATATATCACTTAAACCAAATCACAGTGTCGTATGTATGCATAACATGATATATATAAGCAAATAAACATCCAAACATTTAAATATCAACCAATGGAATCCATCGAAATACATCATCCAATAGACAATACAATTCACGGCAATTTCGTAGTTATCAATATCAGGTAATTTAATCGCAATTCAATTTTAATTTCGATTTGACTGACCATTTAATTTTCAACGGTGAATTCAAATGACAATCTATATGACAATTAAATTTTATCAAACAATGACAAATAAAATTCATATCACTTCATAATATCAAATTTAACTACCATAAAAATATTCAGTACGTTGTGAGCGTTATAAAACACTCACCTTGAATTTCAGTTTCAAATCAAATCGAACGACGTTCCATTTGACCCAAAATTTTAACGAGCTCTAAACACTCCCGAATCTGCACTGCAGCATAGCACTCGTCTCTGCGATTCCAGCGCTTCTTGTTTCGTCAGACTCCAATCTCGAATGACAAAGTTATGCATTTCAGAAGATTTCACGATTTTTATATATATATATATAATTTATACACCTTTTATTTTAATTAACCTTTGTTAAATCAGAGCCATTGATCTGCTTCCAGAGAATCAAGGCCGCACGAAAAGCTTCTCCTCCACATGCATTCGTTCCAGCCAGACATCGCTCCAGACAACCCAACGCACGCGACCCTCAACCCAACGCCGCTCCTCCATCCTCCTCCTCGACGTCGATCGAAGACCACCACCGGTCGCGTCTACACTATAGCCACCACCGGCCTTGACCCCGTTGAACTCGACGCCATCCTGCTCCTTGAAAATGCATGCGAAACCGCCGCCTTCTAGCTCAATTTGCCGATGATCCCTACCACCATACTTGATCACAACCGGTCAAAACGTAGATCCCAGAGCCCTCTACAAGATCGTAGTTGGGAATTTTTTTGAATCGTTGAGTGGATGTGACGATAATCAAGGGTGAACGAAAGAGAATATCGGCTATTGAAACAAAACAAACGGCGGCCTGAGATAGCTAGGGTTTTCCCTGAGGATATGCGTATATATGTAAACGTACATAAATAAAATATTATTATTTTTCAACTTTTCCAGACGAACTCCAAATGAAACGTTCCGCCTGGCATTTATAATGTTTTACTCATATTTCGAACGCAATGGAATATGTTTCAGGGCCTAACTTGATCATATGTGCGAGTTACGGAAATAAACGATCAATTTTAAATTAAATCGATTAAATTAATTTCTAAGCGTTTTCAGCTGCCACGATCAAACGACAATTCCGATTGCTATGGAAATTGAAACCCGATAATAATAAACTATGACGGATCTAATGGAACTAGTTTCGTCGAATTCCGAGACTGTGCCCCGGAAGGCTATTTTAGCTCGTCGATTAAATTGACGACCTTTCAAAGTTTACAGAATCGCTAAAATTCCAATTTTTAAAATCTTATTAACTCTATTATAATCCAAATATAACTTACAGTCACTTTGGAAACCAATTTGAATCATATTAAATCAAATTTCAGTTATTCACTCTATTTTCATATATTAAATTTCAATATCAAATTAATCATATCAGATTCGGAATTTCATTTTTCAACATTTGTAATATTAATTTTAAACAATTTGATTATTCTTAAATCACTATCTTTTGAAATATTAAAAACGAACTTATAAAATTTAACTTTTAAATCAAATTCAAATTATATAACAACCATTTCCATTAATCAGTTATTCAATAAATTATTCAATAAATTCCAAATATTAAATTTAAACAATTTCGATTATCCAATAATTCATTATCTTTTGAAATATTGAAATTGAACTTATAAGATTCAACTTTTAAAACCAATTCACATTTTAGAACACTATTTCCATTTTACAGTTATTCAATTATTCAATAAGTTTTAAATATTTAATTTAAACAATTTACCTATTCAATATTCAATTATTTGATTTTAAATAGATTTTACTTATCAATCAATTACTCTATTATACCCAATGAATTCAACATTTATTATCCTATCCAACTATTGATTGTAAAGGCATTCACTAAGTAGCATTTATTTTTCAATACTTATTACTATTCAAATCTTCGAAACCAATCTATTAAAATTTGTATTTCTACCTAAATAATTCACAATTCTTATTCACTTATTTACATTTGTTTTTCCATATATTCCCTTATAACCAAGTTATAACATTCGAGTCAATTCAATTAGATTGGAACTCCATTCAATCTATTAATAATTACTTGGATAATTATTATTTCAATTCATCCCAGTTATTATTATTCCAAATAAATTACATTTTTTTTTCTAACATTAAATCACGAAATCTTATTTACTTAGCTATTTTAATTATCGAAAATTTACGGGTCGTTACACTCTCCCCCACTCAAAACTTTTCGTCCTCGAAAGGGAAAAAGAAAGGAAAAGGAACTAAGTATAGAATTCAACATTAGATATATTTTATTCAAAGTTACCAACTTATAAAACAATGAAATTCCATTTATAAAATCATTACTACACTTCCACTACGCTACTCTGATTAGCCTATGAAGTTTACGAGTTAGTTATCAAAACAAGTTATAAAATTTTAAAACTTGAAATTTTTTCTAACACCCGGATTTATGAAAAATTTCGGCAGAGTCTCCTTTGCGTGGCTCGATCGGTACAGCTACAAAATGCCACTACGGGCCCCAAACCAACAAAGAAATCCAAAAGCCAAGTGGCTCATCAAAAATCACCAAATCCAATGACAAAATAAACATGTACCTTTTGTCGGGCAATCCACATTTTCTTGATTTTAAATACCTGCATCTCATTTACCAATGATATCAAATTATACAATTTAAAAGAATCATTTTATATTTGGCATCTTCAATTTCTAATATTAGCTTTAATTAAGTCCGTAAGCCGTACATATATCATCCGTGAGCAATATTAAATCTAATCGCTTATTCGATCACATAATTTCACTTCCAAACTAGTATCGTTAACACGACTCTCTAGTGCGGACTCAAATTTGGTTCCTTGATTGGAAACTATTACTCTCCTTGCATAGCCATATACTATGTTAGAGAATTCCAGAATCAAATCAAAAATTCATATCCAGGGTTCGCCGTCGAGAATCGAGTGAAAAATCCTAACTTGGATCGATATAAATCATCTCGAAATTTTATGCTCGAATTTGGATCTAATCGTTATGCGAATAAAATAATACTCGTTTACGTATTACCTTTTAATGGATTTCTATACAATGTATGTATATTATATTTCTTCTGCTTACCTTCATTTCATTTACAGTTAATGATTTACAGTACAATATTCATATCCCTAATTTACTTGGTATCTATTTCTTTACCAAGTATATTCTTTAATGCTATCATTTCTTAAACATTATTTGATAGAATTTGCTTACTCAAGTCCATTTTTAAACATTATAAAATTTTAAATTTAAATTCAATTTCCTTTCCAATTGATTCTTAGCCATACCAAATTCTTTTATTTACATTTACTTCATATTCATAGTTTTAGTTAATAACAAATTTATTTGTGGAACATTTTATTAATCGCCACTTTAGTTTATAGCCATTCTATAAAAGTCTAACTTCTTATATACGACTTTTCTTAGTTTATAGTTATCTTAAAGGTTAAAAATTCAATTTTTTTTCCTTACAATCCCTTTTCAATTTATATTCATTTCTATAACCAATTTACAAAGATATAATACGATTCATTTATCTTCTTTCTTAAGTTCACTTACTTGTTCCATTTATCCATTCATTATTTCATGTTATATTTAAGTATTTATAATTTTTATCACAACCAAAATTTTCCATTTATATACATTTTAATTCCTTTTGAGTTTTCCTTACTTGTATACTTCAATTATTTTCAGGTTCTGTTTATTTGTACAATATCTCATTACATATCCAAATATCATTTCAACTTCTTAATATTTGGTAAGTCTTATTATGTTATTAGAATGCAAATTTGGTATTATATAAATTTGTAGAATTTCATTTTACTTAATTAGAATGTTCAGAAATTTAATTTATTTAAATCCTCTTTACCTTTTAACTTTAAAGGTACACTACAACTCTAAAGTTTTCCCAAACATAAGCTTAGATATCTTAATCCTCTTATTTTATGAATTTTGGTTATTCACATTTCATTCAAATAATTTGAAAATTACTAATTAACATAACTTAGAAATTTAAATGCCCGATTCTTTTCAAATCATTTGAAATACACATATACACTTATATCTTTAATATATCAAATCATACGTTTGGAGTTTAAACCAAAACCCATTTACCCAAAATAATTTCGAAGAAAAGCAAGGCTTCTTAGAAGTCTACCCCACTTTGAGACTCGAAAATGAACGTCGATGATGCTGCGCAGTCATCACCGAAATTATTTTCCAGCGACAGAAGAGAGGAGTACTGAATTCATTCCTTCTTAAAAAATCCTTTCAAAATATTTCCCATAAATATTTTCCAACCAATATCACAATATATTTTCATCAAAGCTTTGAGAACCATTGTCAAAACCACCGGGTCTTAAATTCAATATTTTCCAATTCAAATCTATTTTAATTTATAAGTCACCTTTATAAAATATTCTTATAGGATTTTCTTTCTTAAAACATTCCACAAGTGTTTTATCATTTTTCAATTTTTAATTCACCTTATTTATTAAATTACAATATCCAACTAATGATAATAACCAATGTTATCATTCCTAACAACCAGGTAAGCTAGATAAGTCACAATAATTTCTGAATTTTTTTATATACAAAATATAATTAGAGCAAAATTATTTCATTTACCCAATTTCAAAACAATACTATGCCGAATTGTTCTGTTTAAGTGTCTAGAGATCCCTATCAATGATGTTAATTACTCGTATTGACCAGAATCCATAAGCCACTCAACAAATCACCGACACAATATAAAACATTTAATATCACTAACAAATATGCTCTCTCATATGTATACACTCAGCGACTCATCATAGGGTATTACTACCCTATTTATAAAGAGTCAGACCCCACAAAGCTAAGGTTATCGCTAAACCAAAGCTCTGATACCAACTGTAACGACCCGCCTTTTTGGACGGTTTAAACCGACGATCAAATACACATGCCAATTCCAAACCATTCAAAAGGGCAGATGGTTATGGGGGTAAATAAGAAAAGAAAAGAAAGGTAAATAAAGGAAATGAAACAACACAGAATCTTGCAGCAGAACGATAAAATATAATAGTCAAATAAACAGTTCATGAAGCTGTTTACAATACTTTGATCATTATTTATGTTTGCGCGAAAAGTGGGCAAACACCTCCAAGTCGTGAGATTTAATTGGTTTTATGTGATTCTTAATGATTTAGATGAGTTATGTAAATATGAAAAAAGCAAGGGATGAAATGTAAAAGACACACAGATTTATAGTGGTTCGGCCAGAACATGCCTACGTCCACTTTATATGTTATTATCTTCTTTCTTTCAGATTACAAGTACAATGCTTTGTGTACAATTATATGAAAGTAGGTTGAAAGTTCCTTCCGTGCTTGAGCTCTCAAACTTGTCTGCGATTGTTGTACCCCTGCCCCTCTATTTATAGAGTGAGGTAGGGCCAGGGGTCTTGGATGTATATAGCTGCTGGTGGGCCCGGGCTGAAGCAATCTGGACTGGCAATTGTCTGGTTCGGCGATGCTTGGAGATGCATCTGATTCGGGGGTAAGGGTAGGGGTTTGGTCCGGTGATTGTTTGGACCGGTGATGGTCTGGACCGGTGGTGGTGAGGCTGCCACTTGATTCGGCCTTGCCTTGGCCCGGTATTGAAGGGGTTGTGGATGTGGTTCGGTAGTAGGGTTGGTCCGGCGGTAGGGTTAGGAATGGAGTTGGTCCGGTGGAGGTTGTCTGTTGGCTACCGAATGAGATATGCCGAATGGCACTCGAGACATGCCGGATGGATCCTTTGGCCGAATGGGTTCTAGATTGGATTGCCGAACGGACCCTTGGCTTTGCTGGGTGAAGTGTGGGTTGCAAACCCGGGTGAAACCAACGCTTCTTGGTCTCGAGGTCTTCTGGGTGAGAATTCGCCCAACATTTGCCCCCCAAAGTGGGGCACGTGCTTGCATGTGTCGCGCTTTGTTTCCCTGTGGTAGGAAGGCTTGTTTTGTAATGCCACGGGCTGGATGTTCATATCCTGTTGATGTCCTGCAAAGGAATTTACAGTTTTAATGTGATTTCATATGATGACCGTTCGGGATCGAGATATGACAATTCGAGGTCGGGTGCCGTTTGAGGCGAGTGAGTGTGCCCCGAGGGGGATTAGCATTATCGATGCCAGGTCCACGCTCGAGTGGGTTCTTGGATCGCTTGTCAGGGTGGTTTATCGCCATCTCAGAGCATGTCTAAGGATCGTTCGCGACCCCGTACATGTGTAAGTAGCTTAGCCATTTCATAGTTATCAGAATCAAATATCCATTCAACTGAAGAGTTTTTTTTTTTTTTTTAAAGGATGTCAAAGTGTAAATTCTCACGACGATAGGGTTAATGGTTATTCAGAGCATGCCTGTGGACCGTTCGTGGTCGTGCACATGTGTAAATGATCAACCCATGTTAGTGAAAGATTTACTACTTATTCATTGTTATCATTATTTTTATTTTATCAGTCGGTTCTAGAGTCCGGTACTTATCTGAATGCGGTGCCTTGCATGCCCCCTGTTTCTGGTTTCTGCTGGTAGAGACAGTTTCATTCGGCTTCGAGTAGGTATATGTTTTCATTCGGTTGGAGGTTGGTCCGGTATGCCGAACCATCTGGTCCGGTGGTGTTCCTCCAGTCTGTATATAGGGGCTACACCCCCTTAGGTTTTCTTCACCGAATCAACAAGCGCCGAACCAATACTATACCGAATCAAACTTTAGCCGAATCACACTTTTGCCGAACCATTTCGTGCCGAACCAGGTATATGCTCTTTGCCGAATGATCCTTACTACTGAATGAACCTAATTTGCCGAATACATACGAAGTTTTTTCTACTACCGAATGTAGTATATGCCGAATGAGACTCAGGCCTTAGGGCCGAATGATATGTATACCGAATCAAATTTTAATGCCGAATGAGCATAAGATTTTAGTGCCGAATGAACTTGAGATTTTAGTGCCGAATGGCCATACACTTTCAATGCCGAATGAACTTAATATTTTAGTGGACTTCCGGACTTATGCATTCTTTTTTGCTTACATCTTTGTATTCTTTGTTCTAACAACCTGTCTTTTCACTTTTGTGTATGCAGATAAATGTCTCGCAAGGCGGAAACACGATCAGACAGACGGAAATCCAAGGATGGAGGAGAGTCTTCTTCCGTGACCCCAGCCCAACCAGGATCCGGGCAGCATCGACCTGTTCCGAGGTCGTTAGTGGACGGATATGGTCCACAGGAACTTCTGGTCTCCCCTCCCGATTGCTTTCCTAGCTCCCTCAAGGAGGAGCAACTTGATGTTATATCCCGTTCCTTCAGGATAGACAGAGCTCGCATGCTGTTGCCGGGAGATGGAGTGTTGCCGTATAATCCCCCCGAAGGCTACTTTGCTTACAGCAGATATCATTGCATGTGTGGTGCTATCCCTCCTATCAATGCCTGGATAGTTAGCTTTACCACATATTTGAAGGTGGCTCCATTCCAGCTTCAGCCGAACTCTTATGCCATTCTGGTGAGCCTTTTCGTTATCTTCCAGAGGAGGTACGGGCGCCCTCCTTCTAACCGGAAAATTCGATATCTGTACAACCTGAGAGGCTACAAGAAGGGGTCTCCGTATATTAGTCTAGAAGCGGCCGTGCCCTTCAAACCGGTCTTGGACTTATATTCAAAGTTTACCATGTTCAAGAAAGAATGGTTTTTTATCAAGGACGATTCTGTTTCTTTCCGCCTTTTCACTTCCGGCTGTAAGATGAATTTCATTTATATTTTCCATGTTCTAACTGTAGTGCTTCTTCTGACATGCTTCTGTTTCTTGCTAGTGACAGGTGGCATTGCAGTCGTGGAAGATGATTCTTTGACGCGGATGGCTGCTGAAATAAAGGCCATTCCGGCACGAGACATGTCGGCTTCTTTCCTGATCAGGAACGCTACCCTCCTGGAGTACAACTTGATCCTGCCGCACCAGTCCGTGGTTAAGCAGAGGGACACGGTTGAGGAGAAGGCCGCTAAAGCTAAGGAGGGGGCCACGGTGAAGAGTGGCAAGAGGAAGTCCTTTGCACAACACCCAGTCGTGGGAGGTAAGAAGCTTAAGGAGTCTGATGGCCCCTCTCCTAGTACTCGCCCGATCATCCCGGAGGAGGAAGGTGTGGAGGAGGGCGAAGGAGGCGATATGGGGGGAGAGTCAGGAGGCGGAGGAGATGGCGATGGACATGGTGATGGTGATGTTGGTGCCTTAACCTCTGGGCAAGACCCTGAACTGGATGAGGCTCTCCGTCAGGCCTTCGGGCAATCGGAGGAAGAATCGGAAGCGGAAAAGGCAAAGGAGGCGGGCAAGGCTGTGGCTGGTGCCGATCCATCCCCTAAAGGCTCCTCAGCTAGGGTAAATTCGGCGGTGCAAGGTGAACTTTTGACTTCCGCCGATTCCATTTTTGATAAGGACTTAGGAATATTTTATGGTTCACTTCCGTCCTGAAATGAGATTCAGGACTTATTGCAGTATCCCACTCCTCCGCAGGGTTTGTATAATAGACGTGCCTTCTCACTTTTCTTTCTTTTTAACTTAACATGTTTCTTGAATTGTGGACCATTGTATGTTCGTAACACTTATCTTTTATTCCAAGGGCAGGCCAGGTGGTTAAAACGTCAGACGTCCGACACCGTCTTGAACAATTCAAGTTGATGAGAGCTTCTGATAAGCCGAAGCCTCTTACTGGTCGTCCTGGGGACGTGGTCAAATACCATCCTCTTATTGGGGTCATTGAAGAGAGCATTCAGAAAAAGAAGAGGAGCCGTTCCTTATTCGAGCCTTCCCCTGGTCCGTAGCTTCCTGTTCAGCCTCCTCGTGATACCACGGAGGAGAGCACAGAGTTTATCCCCCCTCCTCCTCCTTCTAAGAATCCCACTGTTATCCGTATAAGGCGTCCTGACGTGCCTCGCGATCCCTTTGCCGGTCATCCCGATTTAGATCCAAGCTCTCGGGATATTTCATTTGATGAGGCCACGGGTGAACACCTCCTTCCCCGCAACCCCATGGTACGGGTGTTAGACGAGGCTAAGTCCCTAGATCTTGATCTGCTTACCACTCGGGTAGTTACCATGGGAGACGAGGCCAAAGCTAATATCGATCGGGTGGCTGAAGAGACCAAGAAGTTAATGAAGTATCATGCTCAATTGGTCAAGGCCGGGGAGGAGATTGGGAGTGCTAATATTCGGTTGCGGCTGAAGGTTGCTGATCAGGCCGAACAGCTTGTCGGTCAAGCCGTTCAGATTTCTCAGCACGAGGAAGCCTCCAGGCGGCTGAAAGAGACCATGGAAAAGGCTAGTAGGGCGGAATTAAGGAAGATGGAGGCCGCCTGTAAGGAGCGGATCGACATGGCCATTGCGACAGTGGATGAGGTTCGGAATGCGGATCTCGAGCAGGTAGAGGAGTTGTCTGGAAGGCTTGAGGCTGCGGAGATGGCTCAAGTCAAGTTAAAGGAGGTGATGGAGGAGATGAGGAGGTCTCTCCAGGCTGACTGCTCGAGATACCGATCAAAGAGGGATGTCGCTGTCGCCAAGTTGCAGGCTTCCGAGGCCCGGGTGAGGGAGTTCGAGGAGAATGAGGGGATGATGGACGAGATGCTGCAGGACATGTACTTCCGCACTTGGAAGGAGGACAGCTTGTCTTGGATGGATGACTATCCCCGGGTCATGGTCAAGATATATCTTCGGGCTTTAGAGGAGGCCAGGGTCGATGCGGGTAAGGAAGGTGGAGCGGCTTTTAGTCTGGATGTGGTCACTGCTCAGTTCTCGAAAGAGGAGCAAGCGGCGGTGAAGGAGGGGATGCGGTTGCTTGCTGCGGAGGAAGCGGGTGTGCAACTGGAGGACGAGGATCAAGCGGCGGACGCTGGTGAGTTATTCTTCTCTTTTCCTTTTCTTTCTGGGTTTCCATAACTTGATCGTTTATCGTTTCTTTAATGGATTCCTCTTCTGAATTGGACAGGTGGAACTTTCGATCAACATGCTGGGGGTTCCGGCCCTGCAGCCAAGTAGGCTTGGGAAGTTGGTGATGGAGTGTGGACGCAGCTGGTTACTTGTCCGGATTCGGCCGCTTTTTATTTCTTTTTATTGTTGTTTACGTTAGTCCAAAACATTGATGTGACTGTAATAATATTATTTGCAGAGAATAACTTTGTGTGATTTTATAATATAAGCTGATTTTGTTATGTTTAAATGTTGTTGTCATTTTGACGTGCTGCGTGAGAAGTATAACTATGTATATGCCTGTGATTTTAGTCGTGTTTGATGTTAAGCCTTTGCTTGAAATATAATTTCATGTTTTTCAATGTTAGTGTGACGTATGAATAAGCTGTATTTATGTACAAGAGAAGAGAGTACCGCCCTTCATGTTTTATTTGCAGGCGGTAGTTTTGAGCGTCTTGTGTAACTGATCATGAATATATCTGAGTACCTTGCCACCCAGTACGTAGGCTTAGATTCTCATGAGTGAATGCTCCCTATTTGGTTTCCTGTACTTTAGAGTTTGTTATACAGGATAGGAGAAAAGTATTTAAATGAAATGGAAATATAGAAAAAGTAAAACTTTCAGTCACGGAAGGCCGTCGATGTGCTTAAGTTCGTGGCAAACGGGTTTTGTCGTCACTTTCCCTAGCTGTGGGTCTTGGAGACATTTGTCACCCATCTTACGCCTCCGCGGGGAGTTTTCTTTTTTACCACAGCCGCACTTAAGACACATCGGAGCCGAGATCGCGCACGGTAACTACCCGAACCATTATGGTCCGTAATCAAGGGTATTATTCGATTTACCGTGGCCGGCTAGCGTGGGTGCCGTTGGCCATGAACTACCCCTGGCTGGCCACACCTTATGTTGGGGCTTAAAGTAGGTTCACAGTTGCCGGCGAGCCGAACGCCGTAATGAGCTGCCATCGGCTATAGTCGGCCTTTATGATGACTTATAATCAGCTCATTACAGTTGGCTTTGAGGGCAGGCGCGAGCAATGAGTTAACCCGCAGTAGAGGGATGCTGGTGCAAAAGAGTCTCATTGGCGAGTGCATAGAATCGTAGCGTACCTGTTAGGCCTTGTCCAGATGAGGCCGTAGTGCGTCTTGAGTGGAGATGCCATAAGATTTTGTTCAACAGAAAAGGATAAAGCTTAACAAGCAGCCAAGATATAAAGGAACAAGTTAAAAAAAGACAAGATTTTTTAAAGTGGTTCGGCATGAAAATGCCTACGTCCACTGATTCTCTTTGTTAATTCACTTCATATGGGCAGTACAAGTTAAGAAAAGTATCGACGGAGGTGTCGGATGTTCCATGCCCTCTGGAACACCTCTCCGTCCACTGTTGACAAAATATAAGCTCCGTTGTGGAGATCTTTATGAATTACATATGGTCCGTCCCAGATGGGGTCCAGTGCCCCGGGGCGCGGAAAGATTCGCCTGAGGACAAGATCTCCTTCTTGTAAGATGCGATGCTTGACTTTGGAGTTGTATAGTGCTGCCACTTTTTGTTTGTGAGCTGCTGCTTTGAGTGCTGCATCGTTTCTCCTTTCCTCAATCAGATTCAAGGACATGAGGAGGAGTTCTTCGTTTTCTTCTGGATTGTAGTGGATCTTACGGTGGGAAGGAACAATAGTCTCAACAGGGAGCATTGCCTCCGATCCTTATGCCAAAGAGAAAGGAGTATGTCCCGTTGATGTTCTGAAAGATGTGCGGTAGGCCCAAAGTGCCGTGGGAAGTTCGTCCACCCAAGCGCCTTTTGACTTTTCAAGTTTCTTCTTGATTAGGGTTTTGAGAATTTTGTTGACAGCTTCGACTTCCCCGTTTGCCTGAGGATAAGCTACTGATGAGAAGCTTTTATGAATTCCATGCTCTTGGCACCAGTCGGCGAATTCTTCGCTGTCAAATTGGAGTCCGTTGTCCGATATGATCTTGAGTGGTACTCCGTACCTGCACAGAATATTTTTGATCAAGAAGTTGATAACTTTTGCTGAAGATACTTTATTTAGGGGTTCCGCTTCCACCCATTTGGTGAAATAATCGACTGCCACTATAGCATATTTGGCTCCGCCCCTGCCCGTTGGCAGTTCGCCAATTAAATCAATTCCCCATACAGCAAAGGGCCAAGGGCTGGTCATTTGAGTAATCTCATTTGTGGGTAGTCGAGGAATCTTGGCAAATTTCTGACATCTGTCGCATCTCTTGACGAAGTCTAAGGCGTCTTTGTTTAGTGTGGGCCAGTAATATCCATATCGGAGTATCTTTTTCGCCAGAGTCTGCCCTCCAGTGTGATCTCCGCAACTTCCTTGATGGATGTTGAATAAGATTTCCTTGGCTTCCCTTCCAGCGACGCATCTGAATAAGGGGCTAGAGAAGCCACGCCGATAGAGGATGCCTTCTTGTATTGTGTAGTGGGGAGCTTTCCTCAAAATTCTCCTGACTTCATCACGTTTGTCTGGTAGTGTGCCGTCCTGCAAATATTTCCGGATAGGAGTCATCCAAGTTGCTTCTTCAATCGCAGTTATCAGATTCACTTGTTCGAAACTTGGGGCTAGCTGCCTTGAGATGGCTAGTGCTCCGGAAATGGTGCTATTCTTCATACTAGCTTGCTTTGCTAGTTCATCGGCCTCTTGGTTATCTTCTCGAGGAATGTGTTTGATTAGATAATGGTCCAATTGGTCGAGCAGCAGTTTGGTTTTCTTTAGATATGCTGTGAGTCGTTCTCCTCGTGTCTGGAATTCTCCTAGTACTTGGTTTACGATAAGTTGAGAATCACTATGAAGACATAAAGAATTGACTCCAATTTCTAAGGCAAGCTCCAATCCCGCTATTACTGCCTCATACTCCACATCGTTGTTAGTGGCCGCGAATTCCAACCTTAATGCATAGTACAGCTTTCTTCCCCTAGGGGTGATTATCACAATACCTGCCCCCGAGCCTTGTTCGTTTGATGCTCCATCTACAAAGAGGTTCCACTTGATGTTTTTTGCTATTTCAAACTGATCCTTGCCTTCGTTGGTAGTGAATTCGGCAATGAAATTAGCCACGGCTTGCCCCTTGATAGTGGTGCGAGGATGGTAGGTGACGTCATACTGACTTAGTTCAATGCACCATTTGAGGAGTCGTCCAAAAGTGTCGGGACGATGGAGCACCTGTCTTAGTGGCTGATCGGTTAGAACTCTGATGAAGTGAGATTGGAAGTAGTGTCGCAGTTTTCGTGACGCGATCAATAAAAAATATGCCAATTTCTCAAGTTTAGGATATCTGGCTTCTGCCCCTGTAAATCTCTTACTTATAAAGTACACCGAGCGTTGTGTGCGGTCTTCTTCTCTTACCAGGGCAGCGCTTAGAGCATGAGATGATACAGCGAGGTATAGGTATAGCTCTTCGCCTTCGTTTGGAGTTGAGAGTACTGGTGGTTTTTGAATGTGTTCGATCAGGTTAAGGAAGGCTTTTAAGCATTCATCGGTCCACTCGAATTTTCCTTTGTCTTTCTTGAGAGCTTCGAAGAAAGGGACGCACTTGTCAGTTGCTTTGGAAATGAATCTGCATAGGGCGGCCACCTTTCCGTTTAGGCTCTGCATTTCTTTTCAAGTGGAAGGTATCCTTATTTCTTTTAGATCCCGGATTTGTTCAGGGTTTGCTTCAATTCCTCTGGCATGGACGATGAATCCTAAGAATTTTCCCGATGACACTCCGAAGGAGCACTTTAGAGGATTCAGCTTCATTCCATATTGGCGAAGTACCTGAAACATCTCGCTTAGGTGGCTTACATGATCATCGGCTCTTCTGGACTTTACCAACATGTCATCCACATATACTTCCATAGTTCGTCCTATTAATTCCGCGAACATCTTGTTGACGAGGCGCTGATAGGTAGCTCCAGCATTTTTGAGTCCAAAAGGCATGACTTTGTAACAATATAATCCCCGGTCAGTGATAAAGCTAGTGTGGTCTTGATCGGGAGCGTGCATGGGAATCTGGTTGTATCCGGAGTATGCATCCATAAAAGATAAAAGTTCGTGCCCGGCAGTGCTGTCCACAAGCTGATCGATTTGGGGGAGCGGGAAGCAGTCTTTCGGGCAAGCGTCATTTAAGTTGGAGAAATCAATGCATGTTCGCCACTTCCCATTAGCTTTCTTTACTAGTACTGGGTTAGCGATCCATTCTGGGTAGATGGCTTCTCGTATGAAGTCATTAGCAAGTAGGTTCTTTACTTCCTCATCGAGGGCTGCTGATCGTTCTGCTCCCATGCTTCTCTTTTTCTGCTTTATCGGTACCTTGGTGGGATCGACGTTCAGCATGTGGCATGCTATGTCTAGGGAGATTCCTGTCATATCGGCATGTCTCCACGCAAATACATCTAAGTTGTGGCGGAGAAAGTCAATGAGTTGATCCTTCAATTCTGTTTTTAGCTGAGATCCTATTTTTAATAGTCTACTTGAATCATGTTTGTCTACAGATACGAATTCCATGGCCTCCGCAGGCTCAGTGGTAGCCTCCTCCTCCTTATCCCTGGGGTCTAGTTCATTGAAAGGATCGCTGGTGTACCGAAGAGGAGGGACTTTCTTTAGTTGCTATGCTTCCAAGCTTTTCATGCAGAGAGTAGTCTCTGCATCTTTCCCTTTATTCTTTCTACGGTTATTGCGAAGTTCAGTTACATAGCAATCTCGAGCGGCGTCTTGATCTTCTTCAACTTCTCCTATTCCGTTATCTGTTGGGAATTTCATCTTTAGGCACCACGGGGCTAGGACAATTTGGAAGTCAGACAAGGCTGGTCTTCCCAAGAAGGCGTTGTAGGCCGAGTGGTTTTCTATTAGTACGAACGTTTGTTTTCGCACAACGGAGCGGGGATGACTTCCTATTTCGACGAAGAGGTCAAGTTGCCCGAGGGGTATTTTCGCATCTCCAGTGAAACCGTGCAGGGGTTTGTTGCAGGGAGACACATCCTTCATTGACAGCTTCATTTTGTCGAAAGCATGCTTGAATAGGATATTTACGGAGCTTCCTGTGTCTATTAGAATTCGGAAAACTTTAGCTGGACCGAACCAGGCAGAGATGACCATGGGATCCATATGCGGATACTGTCTTCCTTCTAAATCACGCCTACTGAACACGATGTCGTCACTCTCTTTCCGTTTCGGGTGGTGTTCTTCCATAATGAAGTTAACATAGCCTTCAGCATTTCTATGTGACTTGCCGTATCTTTCCATCTCCGCCCAGCTTCTGTCGGCGATGTGTGGTCCTCCCGAGATGGTATGGACCACTATCTTCTCTTGACTAGAGCCACTGGTGTTGCGATTCCCTCTGCCTACTTTTGGGACGGGTCGCTTTGGGTTCTCATTGGCAGGAGTTGGAGTCCTGTTCTGACCTTTCACATAGCATTCCAGCCTTCTTCTTCTAATGTGTTGTTCGATCAAGTCCTGGAGATGGTGGCATTCATTGGTGTCATGTCCGTGGGATTCGTGGAAGCGACAGAACTTTCCAGACTTGAGTGCGTTATCAGATTCTTTCTTGTGCGGGGGGCGCTTGTGTCCGAGTTCGCCCTGAGTGGCTAGAAAGATGTTTTCGATTGTTTCATTCAAAGGAGTGTAGGAGTCAAATCTCGGTCCTGGTCGATATTGGCGTTTTTCAACCTTCCTGCCCCCAGCATTGTCTCTAGATTCATTTCTTCGAGTGTCCTTGGCTGCAGCGGGAACCTTGTCCGAAGTTGTCTTACCTTGTTGCCCTGACTGCCTCTCAGTGGCGACGTCTTCAAGTCTCATATACTTTCCAGCTTCATGGAAGAAATCAGGTAAAGTAGCTGGTTTTTCCTTAGTTAGTCTTCTAGCGAACTTGGTATCTGGGTGTACACCACTACAGAGGGCCATTAGGGTGAGCTTCTCATCGGCATCTTAGACTGCGGCCGCTGCGGCGTTGAACCGAGTTAGATATTGTTGCAGTGTCTCTCCGGATTTCTGTTTGACATTGGATAGAGAATAAGCATCCTTGGGTTGGTCTACATGGATGCGGAACTGGCTAATGAACCTTTCTTTCAACATCTCCCATGAGCTGATAGATCCTTGGGGTAGATGGCAGAACCAGGAGGTAGCTAGATCTGCTAGGAATAGTGGAAAGCATTTACACAACACCCCTTCTGTTGCTCCGCTCATGAGCATATGCTGGGTGTATCTTTGTAAGTGTACGATGGGGTCAGAAGTTCCCTTGTAAGGTTCCATGGTTGGCATTTTCCATTCCCGGGGGGTGATGGCAGTTTCGATATTGCGGGTGAAGGGGCTGGTGACCCTAGCGCCTATTCCTCGGTCCCTTTGCTCCCGTTGGACGCATTCTCTGAATAATCGTGCCATTCTTTCATCAGAATTTGGAGCAGATAGAAATGAACTTGGTTCTTCCCTGCGGGATCGATCTCGTCCACATGACCTGTAGGGATGGTATAGTCTATCACTTCTGACGTTATCCAGTGGTTGCCTCTGGCTGCTCGGATGCATGCTAGGACCAGCTACAGTTGCCCCCTGCCTTGATCTTCCCCTGTGGGGTTCTGTTTCGAGCATTTCCATGGGGTCAACTTCGGGCTGGGTTCTAGCTCGGCTCCGTTCAGCGGGGTTTCTATGATTGGTGGCATGACTGGCTCAGCTACATCCGACCCTCGCCTGGCGCCTCCCCCACTGGGTTCGGTTCTAAGCGCTTCCACGAGTCGGAGTTCGGGCTGAGTCCGGGCGCGGCCCCTATCACTGTTGTTCTTGTTGATGGTTTCCTCGAAGAGGGAAGACCTTTGCTGTCTCCGAGATCCTCCAGACTGAGATTCATCCCATGATTCAGTGTTGCGGTTGGATTCTTCGACATCCCTCAAGCGTGACATGAGTTGGTTTACCAAAGCTTCTTGTTGGGATGCGAAGCGGTTAGTCACTTCCACCACAACTCTGTCTAGGTCTGCTCTAGTGATTACTGCCGGTTGTTCCGCGGCAGGGGCTGTTGGAATTGCCTGGTCTACATGTGGCACTGCTGCTGTAGTGGGATGGTTCTCTTGATCTGGATCCACTGGATTTGGAGCGCTGCTAGTTGCAACGTTCTTTCCCTTGTTGGCATCTTTTCTTGGCCTGGAAGTCATGTTTCCTAGGCAATGAAGGGTGCTATTGGGAAAGAAGGTTGAATGAGGGAAGCTGAAGCTTCGAGTTCGAAGCTCTCAATGAAAGCACCAAAAATTTTTGCGCGAAAAGTGGGCAAACACCTCCAAGTCGTGAGATTTAATTGGTTTTATGTGATTCTTAATGATTTAGATGAGTTATGTAAATATGAAAAAAGCAGGGGCTGAAATGTAAAAGACACACAGATTTATAGTGGTTCGGCCAGAACGTGCCTACGTCCACTTTATATGTTATTATCTTCTTTCTTTCAGATTACAAGTACAATGCTTTGTGTACAAGTATATGAAAATAGTTTGAAAGTTCCTTCCGTGCTTGAGCTCTCAAACTTGTCTGCCATTGTTGTACCCCTGCCCCTCTATTTATAGAGTGAGGTAGGAGGCAGGGGTCTTGGATGTATATAGCTGCTGGTGGGCCCGGGCTGAAGCAATCTGGACTGGCAATTGTCTGGTTCGGCGATGCTTGGAGATGCATCTGATTCGGTGGTGAGGGTAGGGGTTTGGTCCGGTGATTGTTTGGACCGGTGATGGTCTGGACCGGTGGTGGTGAGGCTGCCACTTGATTCGGCCTTGCCTTGGTCCGGTATTGAATGGGTTGTGGATGTGGTTCGGTAGTAGGGTTGGTCCGGCAGTAGGGTTAGGAATGGAGTTGGTCCGGTGGAGGTTGTCTGTTGGCTACCGAATGAGATATGCCGAATGGCACTCGAGACAAGCCGGATGGATCCCTTGGCCGAATGTGTTCTAGATTGGATTGCCGAACGGACCCTTGGCTTTGCTGGGTGAAGTGTGGGTTGCAAACCCGGGTGAAACCAACGCTTCTTGGTCTCGAGGTCTTCTGGGTGAGAATTCGCCCAACAATTTATACAACATTTATCAGAGTTATACATATACAATAAAACAAATAAAATAATGCAGCAGACAACATGATGCAAAGATAATAAGAGTAGTATACCAAATCTTCATCTTCGTCCTCCAGAATAAATCTTCAATAAGCTGAAAAACTCAGGTCTGACCCAAGCGTAATGAAAAGACAAAACACTCGAGTCAGGACTAAAATATCCTCATGTAAGTTAAATCAATAGTAAATAAATATGAGTGTAACGACATCAGAGATGTTTACGGGGTTTGACATCTCATATCCAGTGTCAACGTGCGTGCAATAACTTAAGAGATGTTACGGGATTTTCCATCTCTCAAGGATCCGTTAACTATCTACTTTGTAGTACAATACGCTATTATAATATGTCTACAGTAAAGTAAAAGTATTAAAATAGCATTAAGGCGTTACCATAATTCCCCTTAACACATTTTTATAATGCCATAGTCTATACAGCACCGTAAACCCCACCGTAAACTGGTGGTTATCAGAGGGTACCCCATAGGTATAACACAAAACAAAACGTAGTGGTCGCGAATAGGATAATCAGTATGACAAGGTACGTGAGGCAATACCAACTAGGATACTAGTAGTTGCGTGATCCGGACTGATGTTGAGCATAGCCAGCAGCTTCCTTAACACCGCGAAACAACACTCCCAAATCGAGGGGTGCACCCAAATCGAATCACGAAAGTAATAGATATTGTATCGAAGAAGTATGTCCGCTAGAGATGGCAAACCTCAATGGCCCGACGCGGCTCCTGTTTTAGTCATGTCAGGGGTCATCCAATATCGTTCTCTTTCTTCAGTCAACGCGTTCACCAAACCATCCACTTCATTCTGGATCAACGCTCCGCGTAAAATAGTTATTAAAGTGGTTTTCGATATCGAAAGAGAGTATGTCCATATCCGATCCCGGTCTCTTTAATAACTACGTATTATTACACCGCTGGCTCTTTTACATTTCAAATCGATTCATAATTGATATCAAAATATCATATTCGCTTCAAAAAAAATCAAATCCATTTCAAATATCATCATATCTATTCACAATGTAAGATTTCGTTTCAAAAATCATTTTCTCCTCAATATCTCATTTCGATTTCAAAATCATTTCGAATTTCAATTTAGGTTGCAACTTCATTTAACCCAATTCGTATTTATTCAAGATTTAAACATAAACATTTCACCTTATTGACCAGCTTGAAATTTTAGAAAATGGTTTTAAGTAGTTTAAAAGTAGTTTTAAATAATTAAAATAGTTAAAATACTTAAAATATTTAGATGGATTTCAAATAAATAAATTAATTTAATATAGTTAAATGGATTTAAGATAGATTAAATATAATTAAAATAAGTTCACATGTTTTAAGATGGGTTAAAAATAACTTAATATATTTATATAGGTTAAATTTTTTAAGTATTTAAAGATGGTTTATATAACCGAGTAATTTGGAAAACAAAATGAAATAGCTTCAAACCAAACCATTTCAATTATAACTTCCCAATCCAAATCAATTTCAATTTCCATTCTACCGATTCAATTTCGATTTCAATTTAAATCAATGTCAACTTTGACTTTAAATTAATTCAATTCTACATTCACCTTCAATTACTTCAATTTCAATTTATATCGATTTGGAGCTTGATTTTCCAAGATATCAATTTATAACACTTAACCAAATTTTACTTCAATATTCAAATTTAAATCCAAATTTCAAATATGATTCAATTCCAAGCTCAATTTCAAAATATCATTTTTATATCATCTTTACTTAGTAATACTCAAAGCTCGAAATAATGTTCAATCTTTAAAACAAATAAATTTTCGAAATTCAATCATATCCCAATTTTTAATTTCAAAGTCTCAACTTAAATTATTTAACAATTTCTTTTAACCAAAATTTATTTCAACCTTCCAAACTCAATTTTTGCGATAAATTCAATTTCTATAAATTGATATTACTTATAACTTTTAAATCAAACATTTAAATGAATTTTAAATCAACGATTTTAAAATTTATTAATTTAACCAATCCGGTGTCCGTATATAATTTTCTATCCTATGGCCTAGTGATTAGTTATTTCAATTAAATGTCAGGGATGAATATATATCACTTAAACCAAATCACAGTGTCATATGTATGCATAACATGATATATATAAGCAAATAAACATCCAAACATTTAAATATCAACCAATGGAATCCATCGAAATACATCATCCAATAGACAATACAATTCACGACAATTTCGTAGTTATCAATATCAGGTAATTTAATCGCAATTCAATTTTAATTTCGATTTGACTGCCCATTTAATTTTCAACGGTGAATTCAAATGACAATCTATATGACAATTAAATTTTATCAAACAATGACAAATAAAATTCATATCACTTCATAATATCAAATTTAACTACCATAAAGATATTTAGTACGTTGTGAGAGTTATAAAACACTCACCTTGAATATCAGTTTCAAATCAAATCGAACGACGTTCAATTTGACCTAAAATTTTAATGAGCTCCAAACACTCCCGAATAGCTCTCGTCTCTGCGATTCCGGCGCTTCTTGTTTCGTCAAATTCCGATCTCGAATGACAAAGTTATGCATTTTAGAAGATTTCACGATTTTTATATATATATAATTTATACACTTTTTATTTTAATTAACCTTTGTTAAATCAGAGCCGTTGATCTGCTTCCAGAGAATCAAGGCCGCACGAAAATCTTCTTCTCCACATGCGTTCGTTCCAAGTAGACATCGCTCCAGACAACCCAACGCACGCGACCCTCAACCGAACGCCGCTCCTCCACCCTCCTCCACCCTCCTCCTCGACGTCGATCGGAGACCACCATCGGTCGCGTCTACGCGATAGCCACCACCGGCCTTGACCCCGTTGAACTCGATGCCGTCCTGCTCCCTGAAAATGCATGCGAAACCGCCGCCTTCTAGCTCAATTTGCCGACGATCCCTACCACCATACTTGAGCACAACCGGTCAAAACGTAGATCCCAGAGCCCTCTACAAGTTCGTAGTTGGGAATTTTTTTGAATCGTTGAGTGGATGTGACGATAATCGAGGGAGAACAAAAGAGAATATCGGCATTGAAACAAAACAAACGGCGGCCTGAGATAGCTAGAGTTTTCTCCGAGGATACGCGTATATATGTAGACGTACATAAATAAAATATTATTATTTTTCAACTTTTCCAGACGAACTCCAAATGAAACGTTTCGCCAGGCGTTTATAAAGTTTTACCCATATACCGAACGCAATGGAACATGTTTCAGGGCCTAATTCGATCGTATGTGCGAGTTACGAAAATAAACGATCAATTTTAAATTAAATCGATTAAATTAATTTCTAAGCGTTTTCAGCTGCCACGATCAAATGACAACTCCGATTGCTATGGAAATTGAAACCCGATAATAATAAACTAGTACAGATCTAATGGAACTGGTTTCGTCAAATTTCGAGATTGTACCCCGGAAGGCTATTTTAGCTCATCGATTAAATCGAAGACCTTTCAAAATTTACAGAATTTCTAAAATTCCAATTTTTAAAATCTTATTAACTCTATTATAATCCAAATATAACTTACAGTCACTTTGGAAACCAATTTGAATCATATTAAATCAAATTTTAGTTATTCACTCTATTTTCATATATTAAATTTCAATATCAAATTAATCATATCAGATTCGGAATTCCATTTTTCAACATTTGTAATATTATTTTTAAACAATTTGATTATTCTTAAATCACTTGAAATATTCAAAACGAACTTATAAATTTTAACTTTTAAAGCAAATTCAAATTATAGAGCAACCATTTCCATTAATCGGTTATTCAAGTTCCGTTATTAAATTATTCAATAAATTACAAATATTAAATTTAAACAATTTCGATTATCCATTAATTCATTATCTTTTGAAATATTGCAATTGAACTTATAAGGTTCAACTTTTAAAACCAATTCACATTTTAGAACACTATTTCCATTTTACAGTTATTCAATTATTCAATAAGTTTTAAATATTTAATTTAAACAATTTACCCGTTCAATATTCAATTATTTGATTTTAAATAGATTTTGCTTATTAATCAATTACTCTATTATACCCAATGAATTCAACATTTATTATCCTATCCAACTATTGATTGTAAAGGCATTCACTAAGTAGCATTTATTTTTCGATACTTATTACTATTCAAATCTTCGAAACCAATCTATTAAAATTTGTATTTCTACCTAAATAATTCACAATTCTTATTCACTTATTTACATTTGTTTTTAAATATATTCCTTTATAACCAAGTTATAACATTCGAGTCAATTCACTTAGATTGGAACTCTATTCAATCTATTAATAATTACTTGGATAATTATTGTTGCAATTCATTCCAGTTATTATTATTCCAAATAAATTACAAATTTTTTTTCTAACATTAAATCATGAAATCTTATTAACTTAGCTATTTTAATTATCGAAAATTTACGGGTCATTACACAAGAGGAACATCTTTATTTCGAAGGCGTTTAATCTTCGAAGCAATGATACGAATAGGATGTTGCTCATAAGTCAAATTAGGCGAAACTTCAATTTCTTCCACAACACCGGGCCTAATAATAGAATCGAAATCTCGAAGGCATTTCCGTAATTGAGAAACGTGAAACACGTCATGAATAGCAGAAAACTGACCTGGTAATAAAAGGTGATAAGCCACGAAACCAATACGTTCGGTGATGGAAAATGGACCAATATATCAAGGTGCTAACTTACCCGATCGACTGAAATGCACAACATCCTTCATAGGTGAAACACGAACGTACACAAAATCTCCCACAGAAAATTCTAATTTCCTTTTTCAGCTATCGGCATAGGATTTTTGCCTACTTTGAGCTTCTTTCATCCTATGACGAATAAGGTCAATCTTTTCTGTGGAATCACGAATAAAATCTGAACCTAAAACCAGCTTCTCACCGGCCTCAAGCCAACAAGGAGATCGGCATGGCCTTCCATAGAGTGCCTCAAAAGGTGCCATCCAAATAGTAGATTGGAAGCTATTATTATAGGAAAACTCAACAAGAGAAATATGATTTTCCCAACTTCCACCAAAATCAAGAACACATGTACGAAGAAGATCTTCAAGAGTTTGATTCACACGCTCGGTTTGTCCATCGGACTGAGGATGATAAGCGGTGCTAAAATTAAGCTTCGTTCCCAAAGCTTTTTGAAGACTCTTCCAAAATCAACTAGTAAACAATGGATCATGATCACTAACAATAGATGTAGGAACTCAATGTAATTTAGCAATTTCTTTAATAAAGAGCTTGGTCAAAAGAGGAACGGTCCGATTGGACCGAACTGTTTGATGTGATTTTTTGTTTGATGATAACAAACATATATCAATATATATGCGTGTTTGTAGTTTGGACTATATACAGAAAGGAAGAAATATTTATATTGAATAATTATACTATAGCACGGAATTTATATAATTCAAACAGTATTTTTTATTCAATATAATATTTTATTACAACACTTAAACAATACAAAGTTTTTCAGTTCTCTCTCTCTCTCTCTCTCTCTCTCTATATATATATATATATATATATATATATACATACATCAGTTCATACATTTTTACTCTTCTCACTACAACACTCAACACTCAGTTTTTTTTCTCACTCTGTCTGCACATCTGCATCTATCTGCATTGTCCAGCTCCACTTCTCGTCCTGTCTCCTGTGTACCTGTATAATTAGCAACTACAACAGTAATCTGAAAACAAACAAATTTAAATTTGCAAAAATAAAATTTGTTTGTGTCTCAGATACATGGGTTATTGTCATCATCTTTGATTGTGCAATATCTGTGCATATCAGTAATTTTATCAGGGACAGGTAATTATAAGTGGCTGCAGTACACACGTGTACATTCGTATACGTGTGCACTGCCTCGCCAACTCGTGTGCACAGCTCCAACCAGAAATTCGAGGCAACAGAGACCAAGCAATGAAACTGTCTCAAAGCACAAAAGCACACATGCACAACTTATCACAGCGAAACTCAAGCAAGCCAGACCAGGTTGCAAGATGATCAACTGGCCAATGTACACAAGTGAAAGCAGCAAAATCAAGACAGCATCAAAATACACAAAATATGGAAACTGCATCAATGCAGTACATATATATAGTGGTGCATAGCAACTGCATAGCAGCTACAAACATCAAGATACAACAATGAACAATGAACAGAGAAAATGCATGAAAGCTACAAACTGCAACATGCTTGAAGATGGTTACCAAAACAAGACTGCAACCAACAGGTCAGAGGTGAAAAAGAATGCAATGGTGAAATGATGAAGTGCAACACAAACATGAAGACTGAAACCAGAAGACAATGCCAAATGTCAACAGAGACAATGCAAATGTGATCAATGCAAACAACAAAGACCACAACACTCAAGTGTACAAATGAAACATCATCAAAGACAACACAGTAGCAAGCTACAAGTGATGCAGAACAAACATGTCAGTGGCAAGTTACAAACTCAAGTACAAAAATGGAGATGCAGACCATAGTGCAACAAGATGAACCACAATGCCAACATGATGAATACAGATGCAAAGTACAACAGTGAAGCATGCAAATAGGTCACAAGTAAGACAGGTTCAAATACAACAAGCATCAGTATGGAGATCAAAGTCAGATGAAATAATGCCCAAAATGCCAACAAGTGATCATGTCAAATGCATCAATATACATAGCCGTGGGTAAAGGTCAGAAAAATAATCAAACAACCAAGCCAAGTAATGCATCAATGATGGCAAGAGGGCCAGAGAAAATTCAATGCCGTATAAAGTCAAAGAAGAAAATGAATAGGGTTGAATTTAAAAATAAACATCAGGTTTAAATTAAGAAATCTAATTTTGGCAAGAAATCTCTGCATCAAATTTCTCAAATTCATATATGGTCAGGGTTAATTCAAATAGGGGCCGAACCAACAAGTATGGAAAGAGATTTTCGAATTAATTAATTCGAATACAAATATGGACAGCAGTAATTCAAAATTGATTTCAAGAACAAAATCAACGACATGGAAAAATCAAATATGACAGTGATTAGGAGGGTTTCAACCCTTTAAATAAACCCAAAAGAAATCATCATCGGCATCGAGAAAAAGGCAAACAATCAAACTAAACAAAAGTGAAATTACATACCGCAATTCAACAACTCGATCATCAGAGATAGAGCTTGCAACAAGAAGCAATTATCAGAGAACATGCGACGCAGGCCATCAGAGAACAAGCATGAGCAAGAGCAACGCAAGTAAGTGAATCAATCATCCAGAGCCGAAGCCCTAATTCAAGAAAGAAGCCGAAGCCCTAATTTGGAGGAGAAGAGCCGAAGCCCTAATCAGTTGCAAGAATTGAGGCCGCCATTTTTTTTTCGTGACAAAAGAAAAGATAGTGGATCGGGTCAAAAACAAGGGGCCGGCCTTGTTAATATTAAAAGGGGATTTAGATTTAAGTTTTAAAAAGGGGTTTTTATTTTTAAAAGAGGCTTTTGTTTTAGTTTTAGTTTTTAAAGGGTTTTTCTTTTTATTTTGAGCAAAAAAAAAAATTGTAGAGTAAAAGTTCGTATTTTATTTTTTGCTCCAGGGTTTAATTTTGAAATTGTTTTTATTTTTCGAGTCAACAAATTTGTATATCACCACCTAGGGTTTAGGTAGTGTCAGATTGTCTAGTTAGAGTTAGTCCAGTTAGCAGGGTTTGCAAGTTTACAAAACTCTATAGGCGGTAGCAGGGTTTGCAAGTCTGTTAGAGTGTTTGTAAGCGTGATACTGTTTAATTCTAATAGAAATCTGGGAATGCAGCAGTAGGCAGGGGTTGCCGAAGCTGGGTAAATCTTGTGTGTGATTTATTTTTCAGCATATTTATTTCTGAAGTTTGCTTCTGTGTTTAATTTACAAAAAAAATTTGCTATAACCCTATTCACCCCCCCTCTAGGGTTAATCTAGATCCTACAAGTGGTATCAGAGCCTGGTATTTTACTTTAACTCTAGAGTCATGAATCCACCAAATAATGCTTTTTCTGAGGGGCAATCTATTGCTAGGCCACCCATGTTTAATGGGAATGATTATGCTTATTGGAAAGTTAGAATGAGTATTTATCTTAGTTCTGTCGACTATGATGTTTGGGATATTATTGAAACTGGCTATAAATCTCCCACTATAGTTGTTGGTGATACTGAGATTCCTAAACCTAAGGATAGGTGGGATGCTAACGATAAGAAATTAAAAACTACAAATGCCAAAGCAATGAACGCTTTGATCTGTGCTCTTGATAAAAATGAATTTAATAGAATTTCTCATTGTACAACAGCACAGGAAATTTGGCACACTCTGGAGGTGACACACGAAGGAACTTCTCAAGTCAAGGAGTCACGACTAGCTCTATTTAGCAATGAATACGAAAACTTTGTAATGGAAAAGGGCGAGAGCATAAAGGATATGTTTGGACGGTTTTCAACTTTGGTGTACAATGCTAGAGCGCTTGGGATGGTCTTCACTGAAGTAGAGCTTGTACGGAAGATACTGCGAGTCTTACCAATGAACTTTGAGGCAAAAGTCACTGCAATACAAGAATCGAAAGATCTGAGTAAACTAAGCATGGAAGAGTTGATCGGAAACTTGATGACATATGAACTTGAGCTAAAGGCAAAAGAGGAACGTAACAACTCCGAATCAAAAAAGAAGACGATTGCCTTAAAAAGCAAAGAAGAAAGCGGTGAAGAAGAAGAAGATCCAATTGAAGAGCTTGCGATGGCAGTCAATAATCTTAGAAAATGGTCAAAATTCAGGCCACGCAGGAAGAAAACAAGTGGTAATAAGCCAAAAGATTCTGATGATTCCGATAATGAATTGACATGCTTTAACTGCAAAAAACCTGGCCACTTCAAACAAAAATGTCCACTTCTCAAAAACAACAAAGGAAAGAAAAAGAAGAAGAAGGCCTTTGCAGCAACTTGGGATGATGAAGAAGGAGAAGAAGTTTCGGAAAATAGCTCAGAAGAGGCTAACTTGTGCCTTATGGCAAAATCAGATTCAGAAACAAGTTCAGAGGAATCCAGTGAGGTACGTGACTATTCTTATAAAGAACTTGTTTTGATGTGTTATGATCTTACTAATACAATTGATACTCTTGAAACTAAGATTGAAAAATTAAAGTCTGACAGGAGAGAACTTGTTCATGAGAATACTAGGTTAGAAACTGAACTTGAGAATATTCAAAACCTGGACTGTAAAAAATGTAAAACTTTAGATTCAGAAATATCAAGACTTAAGAATAGCTTCGATAATCTTGAAAAAGAAAACTCAAGTCTTAAGGAAATCATTGACACAAGAAAAAAAGATTTTATAAATAGATGCACCACACTTGTAACTGAAAACACAACACTAAAAACCAAAGTCCAAAATCTTGAAAAATCTCTGAATAACTTTTCAAGAGGAGAAAAATCGTTTAACATGTTGTTGGAAAATCAACTCTCTGCTAATAATAGAAAAGGACTAGGTTTTGGGAAAACACAGGTTGATGATCATGCAAAAGATAAGAGTATCTTTGTTAGAAGTGAAATTGGACATCGTGTTGAAAATTGTAGTCATAGGAACAAGAACACAAAGTTTATACAAGTTTGGGTTCCTAAGAATTCTACAAACAAATTTCATGTCTATAGGAACAAAAATAAAAGGACAAAACAAGTTTGGGTTCCAAAGGGATTGTTTGTTCACAATGCTTCAGTTACTAATATCATTGGACCTAAGAGTTTCTCTAGGTCATCCTCCTCTCTCTTTATGTAGGTCTGTTGGCGGGCTAAGGAGCAACAAGAATGGTTTCTAGATTCAGGTTGTTCTAGACATATGACAGGTGATAAATCTAAGTTCCTTAGCCTAGAGAAGTTTAGAGGTGGAAATGTGATCATGGGAGACAATAGCAAGTGTAAGATTATTGGGAAAGGTGAAGTAAGTAATGGTACTTTTTCCTTGACTAATGTTTTATACGTTGATAATTTGCATCACAATCTCATTTCTATTAGCCAACTCTGTGACAAAGGTATGAATGTGGTTTTTGACAGTGATACTTGCAAAATCATTGATAAAACTTCTAATAACATTGTTTTTATGGGCAAAAGGAAAGGAAATGTTTACTCACTTTCGTTTGACAATCTAAATCTTTCCAGATGTTTGGTAGCCACTGACGAAGAGGCATCTTTATGGCATAGGAGACTTGGACATGCTAGCATGAGTCTCTTAAGAAATCTTGAAACGAAAGATTTAGTCAGAGGGTTACCACATCAGAAATTTAAAGATAACAAAGTGTGTAAAGCATGTTCCTTGGGCAAGCTTAGTCGATCATCATTTCGCCCTAAAAATATTGTTAGCACATCAAGGGTCCTCGAATTAATTCATATGGACTTATTTGGACCAAATGAAATTGCAAGTTTGAATGGAAAACGTTATTGTTATGTATTGGTTGACGATTACTCTAGATTTACATGGGTTTATTTCTTAGCCAAAAAATCTGAATCTTTTGATTATTTTTCAAAATTTGCTAAACTTGTTCAAAATGAAAAAGGAGTTTCAATTAAAACTTTAAGAAGTGATCATGGAGGCGAATTTGAAAATTCGGAATTTGAAAACTTTTGTGAAGAAAATGGTTTAAAACATGAATTTTCTGCTCCACGAACACCTCAACAAAGTGGGGTGGTTGAAAGGAAAAATCATACATTGCAAGAATTGGCTAGATCCATGTTGAGTGAGTATAAACTACCTCTAACTTTTTGGGCAGAGGCGGTGAATACTTCGTGCTATGTAATGAATAGAGTAATGATTAGACCAGTACTAGGCAAAACAGCTTATGAAGTGTGGCATGAAAGGAAACCTAACATCTCTTACTTTCGTGTTTTTGGATGCCCTTGTTTTATTCTTAACACAGGTGATCAACTTGGAAAATTTGAATCAAAGGCCGATGAGGGAATTTTCATGGGCTATTCAACAAGGAGCAAGGCTTACAGGATATACAACAAACGAACAAAGACAATTGTTGAATCAGTCAATGTGAAATTTGATGAATCTGATCTGGAAAGGACGACTGAAAAAACAGGTGATGATGGGGTAGATCATGAAGGCATTAAAGAAGGGACATCTACTGAGAAAGATGGAAGTAGGACTGTTGATGCTGATAGATTGAAATTCAAATCCAATCATCCTCCTGAATTGGTTATAGGAGATCCTACGGAAGGTATACGCACTCGTTCTGCATTTGATAAAAATTTGTGTGCGTTTTGTTGTCATAGCGGTTTTATTTCTGAAATAGAACCTAATTCTGTTGAAATGGCTCTTAATGATGAAAGTTGGGTTTTAGCAATGCAAGATGAACTTAATCAATTTGAGAGAAATAAAGTTTGGAAATTAGTTCCTAGGCCTAATGACTATCCAATTGTAGGAACTAAATGGGTGTTCAAAAACAAACTTGATGAATCAGGAAATGTAATTAGAAACAAAGCTAGGTTGGTCGCAAAAGGATATAACCAAATAGAAGGCATAGATTTTGATGAGACATTTGCACCAGTTGCTAGGTTAGAAGCCATTAGAATTTTGCTCAGCTATGCTTGTTATAAAGGTTTCAAACTTAAACAAATGGATGTAAAAAGTGCATTTCTAAATGGTGATCTGAAAGAAGAAGTTTTTGTTGAACAACCCCCCGGATTTGAAAATCATGTTTTTCCAAATCATGTGTATAAACTTGAAAAAGCATTATATGGTCTTAAGCAAGCTCCTAGAGCTTGGTATGACTGCCTTTGTACATATCTTTTGGAAAATGGCTTTAAAAAGGGGAGCGCTGACACGACACTGTTTCTATTACACAAAGGAAGTGATTTTTTGATTGTTCAGATTTATGTGGATGATATCATTTATGGTGCTACTAATGAAATCTTGTGCGAGAAATTTGAACAAGTCATGCAGGCTAAATTCGAGATGAGCTTGGTTGGAGAATTGAAATATTTTCTTGGATTTCAAATCAAGCAAAGCAGTGATGGCATTTTCATTTCACAATCCAAGTATGTGTTGGAACTGTTGAAGAAATTTGGAATTGAGAACTCCAAACCATTGAGAACTCCTATGAGCCCATCAACAAAGTTGGACAAAGACGAGAAAGGAAGTGCAGTTGATCAGAAAAAATATCGAGGGATAATTGGTTCACTTCTCTATCTTACTGCCTCTAGACCTGATATTATGTTTTCTGTGTGTTTGTGTGCACGTTTTCAATCTAATCCCAAAGAATCTCATTTGAAAGCCACTAAACGAATTTTGAGATATCTTTCACACACACACAAATTTGGATTATGGTACCCTTCTTGTGAAAACTTTGATTTAGTTGGTTATTCTGATGCTGATTATGCTGGTTCATTGGTTGACAGGAAAAGCACCAGTGGGACATGTTTCATGCTAGGACATTCATTAGTTTCATGGTCAAGTCGAAAACAGAATTGTGTTGCATTATCCACCACTGAAGCAGAATATATTGCTTTAGGAAGTTGCTGTGCTCAAATTTTATGGATGATGCAAACTCTTTCTGATTTTGGCTTAGTTTATAAACAAGTTCCATTAAAATGTGACAGTAAAAGTGCAATAGACTTATCAAATAATCCTGTTCATCATTCACGCACAAAACACATTGATGTGAGACACCACTTTCTTAGAGATCACATTGCTAAGGAAGACATTTGCACTGAATATATTTCAACTGAGACTCAACTTGCTGATATTTTCACAAAACCCCTCCCTGAAGACAGATTTTCTAGATTACGTTTGGATTTAGGGATTATAGAAATTGACTAACCATTTTTTTTCATTGTTAGGTAGAAATATTCTTGGATATATACTTTCAACTTCAATTTCTAGGATTCAAACAAGTTTTGGATATTTTCCAAAGATTGATTCGAATTTGGTATTCAGTACTGGATATTACATAATATAATTAACTTGGTAACTTATTCCACGATCATTTCTATTTCTACCATCTTTCTATCATTCATAATGGTTTGATAAAATAAGAAGAGTGAATTATTTTTAAATTAAATAAATAAATAAATAAATAAATAAAATTTATTTTTAATAATAAATAATAAATCTCATGTATCCATTCTCATTTAAAAGTCCTTATGGTTATGCGTGGATGGAACATATGAGAGAATTATTTTTATCATTACTTCATTCTCATTTAAAAGTCCTTATGGTTATGCATGGATGGAGTATGGTAACTAAGTATTCTGGTATCACTTAATAATTTGGATGCTTAGACTAATAAGTAACTGCTAATCTCATTTAAAAGTCCTTATGGTTATGCGTGGTTAGTAAGTGCTTATTTTTTTTTGTGCTTAAATGTCAAATTAATGTTAAAATATCTCTCTTCTTATTAAAACCGATCATCGATCCATCCTCTACAATGTGGAAGTTTTTATCTCGTTATGATATATTATTTTTTGTTCCTACTGTTCCATTGTTTTTTGTCAGTCTTTTGATAATGACAAAAGGGGGAGAAGAACAAGATTTTGATGAGGAAGTAAATATTTTTTGGAATATTTCAACAAATTTGGTTAAATATCGTTAGTTAATTTTCTTTAGTTCTTTTATTCCTTTGTTAATTTTGTTAACTTCTAAATAGGGAGTGGTCTTGGTTGTAGGGGGAGCATTCAAATAGGGGGAGCTAAAAATTTTTGTTCAAACACATATAAGCATTTCAAAATCTTTAATATATATGTTTGTCATCATCAAAATGGGGAGATTGTTTGATGTGATTTTTTGTTTGATGATAACAAACATATATCAATATATATGTGTGTTTGTAGTTTGGACTATATACAGAAAGGAAGAAATATTTATATTGAATAATTATACTATAGCACGGAATTTATATAATTCAAACAGTATTTTTTATTCAATATAATATTTTATTACAACACTTAAACAATACAAAGTTTTTCAGTTCTCTCTCTATATATATATATATACATACATCAGTTCATACATTTTTACTCTTCTCACTACAACACTCAACACTCAGTTTTTTTTCTCACTCTGTCTGCACATCTGCATCTATCTGCATTGTCCAGCTCCACTTCTCGTCCTGTCTCCTGTGTACCTGTATAATTAGCAACTACAACAGTAATCTGAAAACAAACAAATTTAAATTTGCAAAAATAAAATTTGTTTGTGTCTCAGATACATGGGTTATTGTCATCATCTTTGATTGTGCAATATCTGTGCATATCAGTAATTTTATCAGGGACAGGTAATTATAAGTGGCTGCAGTACACACGTGTACATTCGTATACGTGTGCACTGCCTCGCCAACTCGTGTGCACAGCTCCAACCAGAAATTCGAGGCAACAGAGACCAAGCAATGAAACTGTCTCAAAGCACAAAAGCACACATGCACAACTTATCACAGCGAAACTCAAGCAAGCCAGACCAGGTTGCAAGATGATCAACTGGCCAATGTACACAAGTGAAAGCAGCAAAATCAAGACAGCATCAAAATACACAAAATATGGAAACTGCATCAATGCAGTACATATATATAGTGATGCATAGCAACTGCATAGCAGCTACAAACATCAAGATACAACAATGAACAATGAACAGAGAAAATGCATGAAAGCTACAAACTGCAACATGCTTGAAGATGGTTACCAAAACAAGACTGCAACCAACAGGTCAGAGGTGAAAAAGAATGCAATGGTGAAATGATGAAGTGCAACACAAACATGAAGACTGAAACCAGAAGACAATGCCAAATGTCAACAGAGACAATGCAAATGTGATCAATGCAAACAACAAAGACCACAACACTCAAGTGTACAAATGAAACATCATCAAAGACAACACAGTAGCAAGCTACAAGTGATGCAGAACAAACATGTCAGTGGCAAGTTACAAACTCAAGTACAAAAATGGAGATGCAGACCATAGTGCAACAAGATGAACCACAATGCCAACATGATGAATACAGATGCAAAGTACAACAGTGAAGCATGCAAATAGGTCACAAGTAAGACAGGTTCAAATACAACAAGCATCAGTATGGAGATCAAAGTCAGATGAAATAATGCCCAAAATGCCAACAAGTGATCATGTCAAATGCATCAATATACATAGTCGTGGGTAAAGGTCAGAAAAATAATCAAACAACCAAGCCAAGTAATGCATCAATGATGGCAAGAGGGCCAGAGAAAATTCAATGCCGTATAAAGTCAAAGAAGAAAATGAATGGGGTTGAATTTAAAAATAAACATCAGGTTTAAATTAAGAAATCTAATTTTGGCAAGAAATCTCTGCATCAAATTTCTCAAATTCATATATGGTCAGGGTTAATTCAAATAGGGGCCGAACCAACAAGTATGGAAAGAGATTTTCGAATTAATTAATTCGAATACAAATATGGACAGCAGTAATTCAAAATTGATTTCAAGAACAAAATCAACGACATGGAAAAATCAAATATGACAGTGATTAGGAGGGTTTCAACCCTATAAATAAACCCAAAAGAAATCATCATCGGCATCGAGAAAAAGGCAAACAATCAAACCAAACAAAAGTGAAATTACATACCGCAATTCAACAACTCGATCATCAGAGATAGAGCTTGCAACAAGAAGCAATTATCAGAGAACATGCGACGCAGGCCATTAGAGAACAAGCATGAGCAAGAGCAACGCAAGTAAGTGAATCAATCATCCAGAGCCGAAGCCCTAATTCAAGAAAGAAGCCGAAGCCCTAATTTGGAGGAGAAGAGCCGAAGCCCTAATCAGTTGCAAGAATTGAGGCCGCCATTTTTTTTTCGTGACAAAAGAAAAGATAGTGGATCGGGTCAAAAACAAGGGGCCGGCCTTGTTAATATTAAAAGGGGATTTAGATTTAAGTTTTAAAAAGGGGTTTTTATTTTTAAAAGAGGCTTTTGTTTTAGTTTTAGTTTTTAAAGGGTTTTTCTTTTTATTTTGAGCAAAAAAAAAATTGTAGAGTAAAAGTTCGTATTTTATTTTTTGCTCCAGGGTTTAATTTTGAAATTGTTTTTATTTTTCGAGTCAACAAATTTGTATATCACCACCTAGGGTTTAGGTAGTGTCAGATTGTCTAGTTAGAGTTAGTCCAGTTAGCAGGGTTTGCAAGTTTGCAAAACTCTATAGGCGGTAGCAGGGTTTGCAAGTCTGTTAGAGTGTTTGTAAGCGTGATACTGTTTAATTCTAATAGAAATCTGGGAATGCAGCAGTAGGCAAGGGTTGCCGAAGCTGAGTAAATCTTGTGTGTGATTTATTTTTCAGCATATTTATTTCTGAAGTTTGATTCTGTGTTTAATTTACAAAAAAAATTTGCTATAACCCTATTCACCCCCCCCCCCCTCTAGGGTTAATCTAGATCCTACACGAACGAGAATAAAATGGACAGATTTAAGTCTATCAACTACCACCCATAGGCTATCATGACCCAAACAAGAACGGGGAAGGCCGTCAATAAAGTCTATGGAAATTTGATCCCACTTTCAAATTGGAATCTCTAAAGGTTGCAATAACCCACCGGTCCTTTGATGCTCGGCCTTGACAAGTTGGCAAGTCATGCAACGCTTAACAAAGTTAGCAATATCTGATTTCATTCCATCCCAATAATAAAGTCGCTTCATATCCGCATACATTTTACTATTACCGGGATGAATGGTAAATTTAGAATGATGAGAATCTTCTAAAATATCTTTACGAAGATCACTAATATTTGGCACAATAAGTCTACCAAATTTTTGAATACCGCCACGAGAATCAATATTAAAGTCTTTCAAACTTTCAATACCAATTTTATCCCTACAACTTTGGGTAAGAAGAGCCAATTCGGGATCTAGCTTTTGAGCCTCAAGTATGCAGTCTAAAAGAGAAGGATGGGCCTCAAGGCTACATAAAGCCAAAGATGAATATAAATCAGACTCACGATCTTGAATCTCACAAGTGGATAAAATTTCGAGATCATTCCATTCGGATATCATCATGGAAACAACCGCTTGTAGCTTTCGGCTAAGGGCGTCGGTAACACGATTTCCCTTTCTGGGAGTATAAAGAATGTCAAGATCATAAGATGCAAGGAACTCGAGCCAACGTTGTTGATGCAAATTAAGTTCCTTTTGAGAAAATAAATACTTCAAAGATTTATGATCGGTATAGTGAACAAATTTCTCTCCCAAAAAATAATGAAGTCAAATTTTAAGAGCGAAAACAATAGCCGCGAGCTCTAAATCATGAGTGGCATATCTAGTCTCGGCTGGCTTCAATTGCCTAGAAGCATAAACAATAACACGTTCTCTTTGCATGAGAACGGCTCCCAAACCAACACGACTAGGATCGGTATAAACAATAAAATCTTTATTCCCCTCGGGGATAATAAGAATAGGAGCATCGGAAAGGAGTTCTTTTAATTTCTAGAAAGAAGCTTCACATTTGTCCGACCAAATGTATTTAACTCCCTTCTTTGTCAAACTAGTAAGAGGCACATAAATTTTGGAAAAGTCTTTTATGAAATGGCGGTAACAACCTACCAATCCAAGAAAACTACGGATCTCCATCACACTCTCTGTTCTCTTCCAATTTTGAATCGCTTCAATCTTTGAAGGATCTACGGAAATTCCGAATTCGAAAATAATATGACCGAGAAACTTCACCCGAGATTGCCAAAAGTGGCATTTAGAAAATTTTGCTTTCAATTGATTGCTCCTAAGAGTTTCCAACACAATCTGAAGATGTTGTTCATGCTTCTCTCGGTTTTAGAATACACAAGAATATCATCAATAAAGATGAGAACAAATCGATCGAGGAAGTCTTTGAAAACTCTATTCATAAGGTCAACGAAATAAGCCGGAGCATTCGTTAAACCAAATGGCATAACAAGCCATTCATAAGATCCATAACGGATACGGAACGATGTTAAAGGAATGTTATCCCCTGCAATACGAAGCTGATGAAAACCGGTAGCCAAGTCCAATTGTGAAAAGACTCTCACTAAGTTGGTCAAACAAATCATCAATTCGAGTTAAAGGATATTTATTCTTGATAGTAAGATCATTAAGCTTGCGGTAGTCAACGCAAAGCCTAAGTGTACCATCGGATTTCTTCGCAAAAATAGCCGAAGCTCCCCAAGGAGAGGAACTAGTGCGAATAAATTGCTTCTTCTCCAATTCGGATAATTGTTTGCGCATCTCCTCATTTTCTTTATTGGACATACGATAAGGAGGACGAGTAATAGGTAAAGCTCTAGGAATTAGATTAATTCTGAATTCAATTGATCGCTTAGGTGGTAATCCTAAAACAGGCTCAAATATGTCGGAAAATTCACGAACAACGTGAATAAGAGAAATGACATCTTCCTCATCATCATTATCGTCATCATGAGGATTTAAATAATATAAAGATGCAGCCAAGTTGGGATCCGAATCTTTGAGATCAATAGAAATCTGCTTAACAGATTGAGGATGTCGAAGATGAATAGTCCGCTCAGGACATAGGATTTGAGCTTCATATATAGCGGTTAAGCCAATCCATGCCCAAAATCATTCCAAAGCCCAAGTAGCGCATAACATGCAAATCGGCTTGGAAAGAAAAATCACACAAAATAATCTCGACGTCTTTACAAAGCAAACTAATTGTTGCGGATCCACCAACTGGATTCGCGATTCTCAAAGAAGTCATTAAATCAACAACACTCAAAGAAATAGTATCAACAAGTTATTTTGATATAAAAGAATGGGACGCACCCGTATCAAAAAGAACTCGAATAGGATGATCACAAAACACAATAATTCCATCAAGGATAGAATGAGAAATACCTTGACCACGAGAAGTGTTATTAGGAGTTTGCACCACATTGAGCTTTCCCTCCTTCTTGTTTTGTAGTTTGGGGCATGCAGATAAATAATGATCTGGGATTTTGCAATAGCGACAAGCGCGGGGCTTTGAACACTTATTTGCATAATGGTCCTTAGAACCTCAATTGTAGCATTGCCTACTGCTAGAGGTAGAAGTCTTTGTCACCGGAGTTGCTTGCTTCCCTTTCTTATTGGGATAAGGACCTTTGAACTTATTACGCATTTTCTTATTGTTGTTGAAGTTTGGTTTGGCACCCACAACTTCGGCATCACTTTCCTTATCTGCCTCTTCAATTCGAAGAGCGGTATCAATAAGTTGGTCGAAAGCAACTTTCAATTTCAGAAGTAATGGCTTTTTGAGATTCTTGTTCAAGCCATAGACAAATCTTTGGTTCTTCTTCAATGGGGTGTTTATGTATTCGACCCCATATTTAGAAAGTGACTCTAATGATGCGACATAATCTGCCACGGAGGATTCACCTTGAACAAGGTCTATGAAACGACAAGCCAATGCCACCTTCTCAGCTTTCGGCACAAACTTTAATTCGAATCATTCCCGGAATTTCTCCCAAGTAAGATCCGCTTCATTTATTTCAGAAATCAGGAGCTCGTACCAGTCTAATGCTCTTTCTTGAAGCATACTAGAGGCCACCTGAACTAGGTGAAGATCAATAAGATTCATGCGAGAAAAGATTCGATCGCATTTTCTTAGCCAAGCCTAGACTTCAATAACGGTTTCAGAACCTTTGAATGACTTTCCACCCAAGTTGGTATAATCGTTGCACAAACGTGCAAATCCAAACTTAGGGTGAGTAGGCTCTGGATTAGGTCCGGCTGCTTGAGCGTTCTTTGCTAGATCAAGAAGTTTTTGTGCAGACATAAATACTCCATCTTGGGGAGTAGCACTAGATTGACCGACGCTGGGACGGCCAGGTCTAACCATTTTCTTCTTTAAGAAAGAAAGAAAGTAGAATAAAAAGGTTATTCACAAAATGAATATCAAATAATAATGATTGATAAAACAAGGCATCACAAAAGAAAATAGGATGAGACTGTACGAAGAATCGAATCAGATCCTAAATCACGACTCCTAAGATAAACTTAGGATGATGATCCTTGTTAAATTATTCTACATTGCTCCGAAGTTTCGCTCTGATACTAAGCTGTGACATCCCTCCTCTATACCCATGCTACCAAGAACACTACGGAGTAATGTCGTCAACTAGCACGGAGAATAAGGCTGTTGAGGAGCGACCGCCTGTATAATTGCTTTGTGCGAGTACCGATATGCCAGATAAAAATATAACTTTTCATCTCAAGAGGAAATCCGACATACCGATGCAAACTCAAATCTACTACACAGTGGCTATAATATCTTCGGAAACAAATATAGAAATAAGCATAACACAAATCAGTCATAGAAGTTCATATCTCAAAGGCGGAAACAGATATGAATATTACACATAAAAGTATATATCAGAGTAGTGGTCAAACAAGAGCCACAATATCATAAAAGAATAGTTACAAGTGCTACACAAAAGAATAAATATATATCAATGAGTCTATATCTCAAATGTATACAACCAAAAACTACTAATCTAAGTAGTTAGCCAAAAGTCAGGATAATAATCCCAGATGAGGAGTCAAGCAGAAGCACCTGTAACATCGCGGTCTGACCTGAGTATTATTTAATAAAAAAATAATAAAAGGATCAGTCTAACTATAAATATCAGATGAAATGATATAAAATAAGAGATATGACAAAAACGTATTATAACCATAAAGCCATACTGTGATAAGTATGTAATTGAAAATCAACTAGAGATTAATCAATATCACATGAATCTTCTCAAAGATCAAAAAGAATGTCATACTCTTTATTTTTATTCACCAAATCATAAATATTGACAATTATATCAATGCCAATCACAAAAGTTAATGACATACAAATTCACCAATGCACAAATATTGATAAAACTTATTAATGTAAATCACGAAAATTGGTGAAACGCAAATTCTTGAAATCATCAATGGAAATCCAGAAACCACAAAAAGGGGGAAGGAAGGCCTATCACAAAACGGGAGTATGAAAACTCATCAACACGTGTATCACAAAATGGAACGCTATTCCATGGTTGCTAACCATTAAATTTGAGCCGAAGCTCCACAAAACGGCCCAAAGACCATGGGTCGCAACCCCATCAATTTTTGAGCCGAAACTCCACAAAAACGGGGTTTAGTCTCCCTTGCAGACAAAGAGACATCGCACATTGCTAGTCCAAATCACAAAAATGATCATCATCGATCATCAAGAAGTGTCAATTACACTAAGCTAGTAAATAGATGAGTTTAGCTTCATGTCTCATAACTTGCTTGACTTAAATATTTACAAACAAAGTATAAGTCTCCACTCGAAAATTGTCACAAGAAATTCAATCGAACAAGTCTAAGAATTAACCGACGAAATAAACGCAAGCGTTTCATACCCCTTGTTCTACTAAGCCATTTAATTAAATTTCTCATACGAGTGAGGTAAAGGTTTGTATATGCTAGTAGATTGGAAAACGGCTTAAGAAACGAGCTTTGTAATAAAATAGTGTTGAAATCGTTTTGGTTAAAGAGTTTTGATATTTACTACTAGTATTGAAACCTTTATAATTTTAAAGTGACAAATCAAAGAAATGATTATAGAAATAATCAATCAACAAAAATCCACATTCGAAGACGTGAATCAAATCCATAGAAATCGATACCGAATCCATTAAAATGGATATTCCCAAAAATTCCGAAGTATAAGTCAACAAAGTCGATAATAAATGATAACAAGAAATCGAATAATCACGAACCGATTAAATTTGGAATCATAAGTAAAATAGGCAAAATTGAATGAAGCAAGCAGGTCAGTCGACTGGACCAAGTGGTCAGTCGACTGGCACAGAACCTGGAAACTCTCAGGTTTCCAGGTCAGTCGACTGATACGGGGATAGAAAATTTTCTGCCCCTGGTTCAGTCGACTGAACCTGCTTCATTTGCAGTTCCAGCCTAGCCCCCTTGTGGGGCAAAAATCCTAAGCAATTTGCGATCGTTCGAGCACAGACGCTAGGGGTTTACGCCTATCGGCAATCCGACCCTATGGGATCCTCGATGCATCACCAAAAGCATGTTCAAACCTCAAAGATAGGATTTTTAAAGATTGGACTCCGAAACACCAAAAATTGGAATATTCATAAAACCAATTCAAATCAAAAGCAAATGAACATCAATAAGTGTTAGGAATTCATACCTAACAACAAAGATAGATATAGGCATAGATGTGAGATAAAAATCTAACCTTTTCACAAAAACGATGAAGAAGCTTGAAAGCAAAAGAAGAATCAACCACACTTCAACACAACCCAAATGAGCTTGAATCTAAGCTCAAAAGAAGAATATTTCCTAAGTTAGGTTTAGGAAATTTCTGAAATTGAAAGGAGAAAGAGTTGGAGAAGAAGATGATGATGCTTACTAATAGCTTCTCTTTTGAGTTTGGAGCTAGAATTTGTATTTGCAAATGAAACTAGGGTTTTGAATTTAAATTTTCCATTCCTCTCCATTTTCATTGAAGTGAAGAGGAGGGGTGGACTGAGCTAGAGTGTTAAGCGGGGTTAATGGGTTGAAACCCAACCCAAAGCCCTAAGTGAAAGTAGCAAAATTCTACTAACTCCAAACATATCGAAGTTTATACTCAAAGAGGTCGCAAACGTCATTTTAAACTCAATAGGGGTGGTCTCGAGTCCTAATTCGACTGTTTGCAAAATGTAGCTTTTCAGACAATAATCCGACTAACGATGAATTATTTTAAATAAAATATTTAAATATTCGATTGTAAAATATGCGGGTTGTTACACGATTGAATCATTAAAGTACCAAAACCTTTTGAAATCAAAGGTATCTCATAAGACCATGCCATAAATAAACATGTCGGGTTTTTACCTTACGATAACCAAAACATTATATATCAAATCATATGATATTATAATAGTGTCTAAGTAAAATACTTATTCAAATAGCCGAAATTATTACATTCATTAAATTCCAGCAATTACTAGGCTCTACAATCAAAACCATAAAGGCATGTAGGGAGAATAAATTTCTAGCTAATGACTAGGCACTAGAGTACCACCTGTCACGGTACCAGGTCTAGATCTGCATATCGAGGACCCCTCCCGATCCTCTACAACACAAGACCGAAGCTACCCCTTACTGGATAGTCCGAATAAGATTACCATGCGGTTGGGATCAGCAACCGCCCACGCAGCCGAATAAAAAGGGACCTCTGGACAGGGATGACCTTACCCTAATTGGTTGCTAGCCACTTAGCCTTGTTGCATATCTCCTGATTTTCAACCATTTGTGGTTGATGAGGCTCGAGGCTAATCATTACCTTTTTAGAACACATCTCACTTAGAATGCTCATTGTCCTCCTGGCAATGTTCTGATAGCATTCATCCACACAAGTCCGTTCTCGGTCCGAACGGAACCGAATGCACTACTCCTACTACATTCACTTTGGAATCACCCTCAGGATTAGTAGCGATTAGCCCTTGCACTTCACTGCTCCATCTTCAACTCCAAGCTCTTGTCTTCATCACGAAAACATCCTCGTTGGATGGAAGTGGATTTCAGATCACAAATTCAATCCTGGTCTCTTCGAAACATCATTTGATATTTTCCGATAAACTCAACCTCGGTTCTTTAGGAAATACACAGACGAGAATAAGATCGGAGTTCACCTCCTAACCGTAAGTGGATGGATTTCCTTATGAACGTCCTAGAAGAACGAACGAGTTTATACGTACAGTATAACACATCGAACGGTAACTGTACCATATAATTCCCGTACTCCTCCTATATATTTCCAAAGTCATATTTGGGTCCAGATTTGATAGTTGGTATTTAACTATCAAATAAACAATCAATTCAACCAATTATTTTATTTCCACTGAAAAACACCCAGTCTTATTAAAAATTAGATTTTAATAATTCAAAATTACTTTACCCAAAAATATACACTTAAAACCTTTGAAATAAAACTACTTAAATTACTTTATTCAAAAAAATACTTGTGGAATTCTATAATAATTTTCCAAGTAAAAATTTAGCCAAAAACTATTTTTTAAATAAAACTATTATATAAAATATAAATATTAAATAATTATCTTTTAAAACAAAATACTAATTTAACCTTTAAAATAAATTCTACTATAATTAATCTTAATAAATATTTACCTTTAAAATTTTAAACAGCTTAAATAATAAATTTCTCAAAAAAAAACATTCTTTTAAAAGCAACGTTTTAAACTTTTAACTTATGCTTAAAAAATCTGCTTTGAAAACATATTTGGCTTTTTCAGGAAAATAGACTTTCCATTCCGATATAGTCCATTTAATCAATTGATAAATCCTTCTCGATTTATCCCAATTTAACTTACGACCCAAACCGTAAATTTACTTTTCCTCACTTTTTTTTAAAAAATAAACCACTATTTATTTTTAAAACCAATCACTCTTTCCTTTATAAATTTCCCCCTGAATTTATAAATCCAAATTATCCACTGATAAATATTCACTTTATTTATAAACTCCATTTATAAACTCCATAATCTCATTCTCTTTTAAACACTGTCACAAAACACTTAACTGATTTTAAAATCGAGTCTCTGAATTAAATTCCCTTTAAAATTTATTTCAAAATCAATTAATTCCAGATGAACCCCTTTATTATGATTTTAAACTTTATTTAAATCTGAACTATCCATTTCATATTCCATTTCAAAATTTCCCAAACATTTTAAATCTTGAATTTTTTTTATAAATAAAATCTTTTAATTCTTAGACAATATCACTTAAGTCCCCAAACTCTTTTATTTTCATTTATTCAAAATCTCTATTTTTCCCTTGCTCAGAATTAATTTAATAGAATTTTAGACTCAAACTTTTTATACCTTTCAAAATTCAATCTTTATATTTTGATATCTTCAAATACCCAAATATATTCAGCAAAACCCATAGCATTCAATATTTCACTTTTCCAATATAATCTATACAGATAATAAATAAACATATCACCGAATATAAAAATTAATTCCAATATTTTGAGGAATCCAGTTGGATCCCTCCAACCTGTTCCCTGCATCCACAGATGTTAGCACAATATAAAAATACCAATTCCACTTCGAGAGGGATATCGCGGTATAAAGGATCATCTGCTATATAATGCGGGAATATCAATCACTCCAATATATATATATATATATATATATATATATATATATATATTACTATGTATAATATCACATCCAAACTGATATTAAATTATCAATCAAGCAAACAACCAACAATTTAAATCTAACTATTTAAATTTAAAAGGTAATCCAAATGAGTGAGATTAACTCACCTTTGATTCTAATTGCAACCCAGCCCAACCCGGCTTGTCTTCTCCATGATTTAGACCTTGAATAAACATTAGATGATTTATTAATATTCAAACTAATCGAGCAATCCATGCCATTTATTAATTTAATTAACTAATAATTTATTTTAAACCAATAATTTTCCTCTTAAAAATCTTTAAGTAGCTAAATTAAATTATATAAGTTAATCTGACAAATTAATCACTAAATCCATTCTAACTAGTAAGTTGAAATGTGTATGTATATTTATTTTATTTTCAAAATAACTATACAGGCTTTTAAAAATCTAACTTTACATAATCATATGTATGTATACATATATATATATACTGTGTATATTCAAAATAATCTTCTTCTTTACTGTATACATTCATAGATTTACACACACACACACACACACACAGATATATATATATATTAGGGAATTTGGAATAAATAAACTGTGTATATATATACCTATTGTTTTACTGTTAATTTAAATTTTTTTCTCTAACCTATATATATATATATATATATATATATATATATGTCTACATCAATTTAAAACCAGAATTACTTCGTACCTTTTTGTTGTGGATTTTTTCCCGTTCATATGTATATTGAACTTAAATAAAAGAAGGAACTTCGATTATCTCCCTGCTTAGATGAACTCAGATGCCACCACGATGCCTCAAGCTCGGCCTCTCCTCCTCCTAGAATCGCCGCTGACCCATCTCGTATGCTAGATCGAACTCGCTAATACTACCAATGTCGGGCCGCGACGAGGTAAACTGGACTTCCCCTACTTCTACCTTCGGCCCTGCTAAAATCGACCCTGTCTTCATCCTCTTCGACGACAACTCGCATGCGCGCGGCAACCACTGCCGTGCTCGACCACGCGCTTAAGTCGATCGCTAACACACGAACTCGAATCAGGGAAACACTTCTCCCCCTCCCCCATCGCACACCGAAGATCGAATGCGCCACCTCGCTAAACATAAGCATCACGGACGAACTTGAAGTTTCCAACCTCCCTTCCCTCGCGCAAATGCATGCACCTACTTCTTGCCGATGAATCGAGGCAGCCTAGTTCGAATCAAATTTCGAATAAATCGAATTTATACTTGCAATGATTTTGTATAAATAGATTGTAACGGCCGAGATTAAAATTTGTTTCGGGACCTAAAACAATTGAATTTGAAATAATTTTTTTTATTTCTAATTCGCTGACTTGATTTTGAAAGAGGAGGAGGGGCTCGGCCATTATTATTTTACAGATCTGAAAAGGTGAGTATGGTTATATGTATTTCTTTTCATTGATTATCGGCCATTGAAGTGGAAAGGAGACAAGAAGTGAAAGGAGGCAACGTGATTAAAAAAGGAGGTTGCGTGCAACAGGGAGCTACAGTGATATGAACGAAGGCAAAAAGTTCTTACGTGACAAAAATTTCAGCGCAATGTTTTACCCCTATTTCGAACGCAATGGAAAAGGTTTCGAGTCTTAATTCGATCGTTTGTAGAAGATAGCTTTTGGACCCAGTTATTATATTGAATTTTCAATAAATATTTCAGCGCATTTATATCTCATACGATCACATGATAACTCTGAATGTTACAAAAATTGAAATCCGATAATAGTACATTATTACGGATCTAATCGAACTGGTTTCATCGAATTCTGAGACTGTGCCTTGGAAGGCTATTTTTAAATATCAATTTAAACAGTATATTTTTCAAAACTAAACAAATCACCCTTAAATTAAATTTTAACACTTCTACTATCTTCAGTATCGTCATTGTAAATTTTATAAGCCTTTAAATTATTTTAACAAGCTTGAAATTCCAAATTCAATATTCTACCCATTTCCTAATTATTAAATTTAATAATTTAATTATCCAATAAATAATGATATTTGAAATTCAAGTTAAACATTAACTTTTAAATATTTAAAATCAATTAATTATTCCAATTTCAAATATTCAAAAATTCTGGGTCGTCACAACCCTTAGTTGTCAATAGTATCATTAGAGTAACGGTTCTTTGGTATAGTATTATTCACAAATCCGAAAGGACTTCAAGTACATTATCGAAATATGAATTTGATAGTTGTACCCAACTGGAAATGATCCATCGATTGCAAATGTATTATGACGACCCACGTTTCGGAAGGTTGATATTGACAATAATCCACACATGTCCAACTTAGACAATTTGGAACATAGATAATCAATGGGGTTAAATAAGAAATAAGAAAAGAAGAAGATAACAAACACAGAATCACGCAGCGAAAACGAAAAATAATAATAATAATCAAATAATAGTTCGTGAAGCTATTTATATCTTACATTTGATTATCATCTATACAACATTTGTCAGAGTTATATATACATCAGGGATAAATGAATAATACAACAGAATAACATGATGTAGAGAATAATAATGGTAATAATATAACAACTTCATCTTCGTCCTCCATAAAATAATCTTCAATATGCTGAAAACACTCAGAACCGACCCAAGCGTAATGGAAAACAAAACAATCGAATCAGGACTAAAATATTCTCATGTAAGTCAAATCAACATCACGAAATATGAGTGCAATAACTTAAGAGAAGTTACGGGTTTTCCATCTCCTAAGGATCTGTCAAACTATCTATATATAATAGTGTATGCTATTATAGATAATGTCTATCAGCAAAGTCAATATCAAAATAGCATTAAGGCTTTGCATTATCCCCCTTAACACATTTTTATATCATGTAGTTTATGCAGGTCCTGTAACACAACCAATAACATCAGTAGCCAGTGAGTCCATTATAGGTACAGTACTAAACCAAAGTCATAATGGACTCGTATAAGGATAAATATGACAAGGCACATGAAGCAATGTCCAAGGTAGGATTCTACCGGTTTACCCTTTCTGGTTGGTCATAACCCATCTGTGGTCGACAGCGACAATCAATTCAAATGAAAAAGGTGCGCCCATCGAATATGAAATCACAAAAGTAATATGAGGGATAAACGTCACTAAAGGTAGCTAACCTCATTGGCCAGACATAGGCTCCTGATTTAGTCATTTTAATTATGACACGAGTGTCAAAGCTATCCCTCGTCGTTCTCTTACTTCACTCTAGTAAACATTCGCAAATTCAACTACTACATTCCGTATATCGTCCACCGCGTACACGGTTGTCAAAGTAGTTCCAATATTGACAGAGAGTATGCCAATAAGAGGCCTCAGTCTCTTTACCAACCAAACATCATTTTACACACCTGTTGGTACTTTTATATTTCAAATACAATTCATACTTGATATCAAAATATCATATTCGCTTCAAAAATCATATTTTACTTCAAAATGTCCATCCAGTTCGATATATTGATTTCATTCCAAATTTGATTCGAATTAAAATTTAGATTATGACTTCACATTAAACCAATTCGTATTAAAATCCAAGACTTAAATATAAACATTAAACATTCCACCCTTTTAACCAGTTTGAATTTTAGAAAATATTTTAAATAGTTTTAAAATAGTTAAAATAGTTTAATAGAAAATAGTTTGAATATTAAAAATGGTTTGTATAGCAAAGTAGTTTGAAAAATCAGAATAATTTGAATATTTAAAGAATATAGATTTTAAACCATTTACACCAAAATAATTCATTTAAAATATAATTTCAAAGTCAAACCGATTCAATTCAAAATTTTCCAATTCAAATTAATTCCAATTTCCATTTCGATTTAATCGATTCAATTCTGATTTCAAGTCGAATTCAAGTTCAAATCCAAATTAATTTCAATTCCAAATTAATTTCAATTACCATTCCAAATTAATTTCAAATTCCAATTCAAATTAATTTCAAAATCCAATTCCAAATTTATTTTAGTTCCAAGTTCGATTTCAAAAATATCGATTCAAAACACTTACATCAAATTTTCATTTAATATCCAATTTAAAAAAATCCAAACCTTCGAATATTATTAAATTCCAAGCAAAATTTTGAAATATCGTTCATATCACTTTTAATTAGCAATATCTAAAGTTCGAATAAAGTCCAACTTTTAAAACAAATCAATTTCTAAAATTCACATCATATTTCGATTATAAGTTAAAAATCTCAATTTTGATTAATTAAACAATTCACGTTTCAAATTTAAATTTCAACATTCCAAGCTCAGGTTCGAAAATAATTCAATTTCCATAAAAAAATTTTTACTTCTTAAATCAAATCTTTTTAAATAATCTCAAGTCAAAAAATTTAAATCATTTAATTTTACCAATCCGGTGTCCGTATATAATTCTCTATCCTACGGCCAAGTGAATCAATTATTTCAAATTACTTCCAGGTATGTGTATATATATCATTTCAACTAAAATAAATATCTTAGGTATATATCATTTCAACCCATTTCTTAATTTATTCGAAATAATTCAATTTATAGTTTTATATACTTTAAATATATACAAGATGATAACATGATATATCAAAATAAATAAACAACCAAAATATCAACAAATAACATCCATTACAACCAATCATCCAACAATCAATAAAATTCACAACAATTTCATAATTATCAACATCGGGTATTTTACGGGAAATTAAATTCTAATTCAATTTAACTGTCAATTCAAATTCTATCAATTAATTCAGATGTCAATTTAAATGTCAATTAAAATTATCAAACAATGATCAATAAATTTCAATCACTTCACGATATTAATTTAACTAATATAAAATTTATTTCAATCAATTGTGAGCATATAAACACTCACCTTTAATTCATCGATGATTTAAAATCCAAATAAATACCTAAGTTTGAACAGTCTTAGAATGCAGCTAAACCAGTTCCATAATATCCGGAATTTCGATATGATCGCAAAGGGGAAAACTGGGTGTGAATCCGAGCTCGTATGAGAAAATTATACGCGTTAGAACATTTGAGTTTAATATAAGATAATTAACTAATAGAAAAAAATACGTACCATCTTCCTATCATTCGTAACCTGCACACAGCAATAAATCTAATCACATGCACGCCATCTCATGCACGCACACCATGAGGAATGTTTGTCGATCAAGGGTGACCATCTTGAGTGTCTCGGTTCACTCCACCTCCACGACGAATGCCTTCGAACACGCCGCCTCCATTCACCACGAAACCCATAAGAACACGCGACACTCAAAGCCAAGTTCTAGCGAATCCAAGACGTAATGCATAAATTAACCATGTGGATTTGACGAGCTCGTCGAGATCTACAACTTTCATGTTGGAAGTTTTTCTTTTCAATGAACGAATCGAGAGAAATTGTGGAAAGCGGTTAAACAAAAAGAACGGCGACCATAGGTTCTAGCTAGGGTTTCAGAATAAAATAATTATTTATCTCCATATGTGTGCCTTATTTATATAGTTAGGTCCAAAACCGTCCGAACTTCAATCGAGGCATGTTGCGTGGCGTTTATAACGTTTTACCCTCATTTCGAACGTGATGGAACTAGTCCCGAGGCCAAATTTGGTCATATGAAGAACATAGCTTTTCAATGTCAATTTATTTTATCGAATTCCGAAATAAATTTCTACGCATTTCAAGCTTGCATAGCCAAATGATAAGTCTGATCGCTACGAAACATGAAATCCTACAATAACTCGCTATTACGGATCCGATGAAACTGATTTCTTCAAAATCTGAGAGAGTTGCGAAAATGGCTATTTTTTCTTGTCAATTAAAATATAAAATTTTCAATTTTTAATTATTCACATTTAAATCCGATTTTAAATGTTAACCATCTTTATTTATATTTAAATAAAATTTATATCAATTTTCGATGTCCTTTTCATTCTCATAAAATTCAAAATTCAATTATTAAAAAAAATTCAATATTAAATTTAAACAATGTAATTATCCAATAAATCAACGTAAATACATCATCAAATGCCAAATAAATTTTAGTTATCAACACTATTTTATTTCTACCCCAATAATTCGCATTTATTATTCAACTCTAGTTATTGATCATAAATACCGTCGATGCATATAATTTATTTCAATATAGATATTCCCAAATTTCCGTAATTGTTTATTTCATGATTTTTATCCAAGTTCATATTCAATAACTACAATAATAGATTATTATATTTTATTTTAACTATTTTTATCCTAATAATTACATTAAATTTTAAGAACTAAAATTGTTAAAAATACCGGTCGTTACATGTATCTTCAAAAGAAAGACTAATGTAGTTGGAATATAATGAGCCATATTAATAAGAATAACATCATAAATTTCAGTTATTGAAATTAACGTAATAGATTCGTCATTCAACGTGCTTGATTGAATTTGTATTTTGCTCACAAAATTATCGTCTAGAACGAGTTCATATTTTGGTACATATATGTTATAACAATAAACTCTAGATAATGATTTGGAATAGTGTTTGCACACAACTACTAAATTATATAGAAGTCGGTAGGAGCGGTATTAAATTTGTGGGTTTTTTTAATGTGATCCAAGAATAGACATAAAAGTTGTTAATACCTCAACTATTGATTTGGATGACAACAACCATATAAAATATATGTACTAATTTTATCTAGTTATATAATATATAGTGTAGAATACTGCACAGGTGTTGAGTCAAAACTGTACAGTATAATAACTCAAGAAATAGACTTGAAGACTCATGAATAAAAGATCAAGATATGAAGATCTCAAGATTATAATTTGGTATATAGAGTCATAGCTTACATTGTTGAAGTCCTTGATATCAGTTTTTGATCTTTATCTCCTAATTTTCTATCTTTTATATTTTTTTTTAAAATAAAATTTTAAAATATGTTATAATTTTTTTTAAAGTTCATAATGTTATAAACCAAGTTCGAACTATTTTACAAAGTATAAAATTATTTTACAAAGTATAGAATTTTCAAAACATTAAAAAAAAATTCAAAATGTACATGCATATGTCGACATACATGCATAGAGTATGTTGACATACATGCTGCCAATTAGTTTTTCAAATTTTGAAATGAAATGTCAATTCATTGCAACCCTTTATGAATGGACACCTTTGTTGATTTATTATATAAAGGGGAGTCCAAACAAATTTTTTGGCAATTAATTACTTATTTTCTTCCCTCCTCTTACTCTCTTGAAAATTCCATTGAAAAATATATTTAAATCACTTCAAAATCATATAGAATCAATTCATACTTCTTTGTATTGATTCAATAATAGTTTCTTACTATTTTTAAAATATATCTTTCTCAATTCAAAGATCAAAGTGATATCCAAGAGGCTATATGATCCATTATATTCAAATTTCAAGAAATTGTCTTTGGAAAAACTATCAACTCTATTTGTATTTGCATTTGGCGTGCTTTTAGCTCATTCAATCAAGTGGGTGTGCTTAGTAGGCCAAAAATCTAGTGGGTGTGCTTGTAGCCTGGTCAAATCAAGTGAGTCTATCCTGAGCTCAGAAATTCAGGAGAGTGTGTATCGTAGCCTCGAAATCGATATTGTATTTGGGTTTGCCTTCTCTTGGTTAAAGATTGACATTTGAAAAGAAATCTATATTAGAAATTGTATAGGACTGGATATTGGGGAAATCCAAAACAATATAAAATGTCTAATGTCATCTCTCTAATTCTTTACATTGCTTTACTACTTTTATTTTAATATGTGATTGCATCTATGACCTTTTGAAAGTATAATTCTGCGTTGTTAATTTGTGATTTAATATTTAACTTGAAAGATACTTAAAAATATCTACATAAGTTGAAAAATGCTATTCACCCTCCTCTGGTGTTTAATTATCCTTAAGATCCATTATTCCGCAACCAACATCTGGTATCAGGGCGCTAGGTTTTCAAAAGACTCGTAATTTGATTTTTGAAAAGTTCAAAGGGCTAGCAACATTGTTAATACACTCGTTAACACTTTTGTAGAAGAACAATCTACTACTTGACCCCCACTTTTAATGGCAGTAATTACACTAATTGGTCAAGTAGGATGAAGATTTATTTACAATCTAATGGTTTAGATATTTGGAATATTATATCGAATAAGTACACAAAACCCCAGACTAACTTTCATAATGGACTGTTAATCAAAAGACACTTGCATAAAGTAATTCTGCAACCGAATGTTTATGTTGCTCACTAGATAAAAATGAATTTAATAAAGTCTCTATTTGTAAGTCTACATATGAAATTTGGAGTACAATGCAAGTTACATATGGGGGCAATAATAAAGTTAAACATGCCAAAATTTCCAAGTTAACTAATCAGTTTCAATTGTTTAAAATGAATCCAAATGAGTTTATTTCTGACATGTATTGTGGATTTCGAGGTATATGCAATCTTTAGTTGCATTACGTCAATTTTTTTTAATGGATCAAGTGACAAAAATCCTCAATCCGTTCTCTTAATAGTGGAATCAAAAGACACTAGCAATAGAAGAAGCTAATAATATCGGTACTCTGAAAATTAAAGATTTAATAGGCAATTTAATGTCCTATGAAGAATAATTGCAAGGCAGAAGACAAAGCAAGGTAACAGAAAAGAAATCCATCTCTTTCAATGCAATAACTGACGATCAGGATTCAAAAAATGATAATGATGAGGAGATTACTTTCATAATAAGGAATTTCGAAAAAATTCTAAAATATAGAAAGATAAGAAACTTTCGAAGACCTAAAAATAAGAATCTTGAAACTGGAACTGTGATTAAATGTATCGACTATAATGAACCAAGTCACACATAAAGAGACCATCCGCATCAGAAGAAGTCAATGATCTTGCCAGTTACTGATCTATCTAGAAAAAGAAAAAGGGATTATACAGCAACATTGGATGATTCAAATACTTACTCAAGCACGAACTAGAAATTGAGGATGTGAATATGTGTTTCATGGCAATAAAAGACTAGTCAGAATTGATCAATAGAAAGCGCCAAAAATGATACATTTTATTTATTAATTTTTTATTTTATAAAATGTAGGAATAAAATATAGATTAATAATAATATTAGATGTATATAAGTATGTACATGTAACAATATTTTATATAGTTTTATTTTTTGAAATTTAAAATCCATATACCGAAATACATAGAGCGTATATGTCGACATAGCTGCTAGATATTTAAAATTTCTTTTCAAATTCAAAATTTGAATCTCTTTTGTATTTATTACAATGCTCTGAAAATGCATTTTTTGACTGGAGAACATGACCTTTCGCTCTCTATTAATTCAATCTATCTCTATCCATTCATTCACTTAATTTTATTCAAAATTCAAAAATATATTCATTCTCTTATCTCTTCAAAAAATCAAAAATGGCCTCCTCAAGTCAAGCTTCAAAAACCATTAGACTCTTAAAGAGAACCAAAGGCTTTCTTTTAAATGACAAAGAAGTCATTGATATTTATATGGAGTATGCTACATTCAAAAAAGTTTTTCCCGAAAGGTTTGCAAAATTTAATGGTTTCTCCACTTATGGTTCAAGATCTTTGCTTTCAAAATGAAATTCTTGATTTATTCAATTCTTCTCAAAATGAATATGTGTATTGTTTAGATTTAGTTATAATGTTTATGTAAATTTGAATAAAAAAGTTTTTCAAAGAGAAAAGGGATAATTTAGGGGCAGTATGAATGACACTCAAATTGTTTTAAATATTGAATTTTTGAGTCACATACTTGGTTCAAATTTGGTGGAATTGACCTCTTCACTTTTCAAACTGATGAAGAGAATCATGAAGTTTTTTATGACATTCTTAAAAGTGATGAAGAATTTGATTTTAAACATCAAAATCCTAAACCAAAATTGAGACTTACGAGTCTTATTTTACAACAAAATACCACTTCGAGGATGGGTAAATACAATAACCCTACTCAAGAAGATTTCAAAGCTCTTTTCAACATTTACGGAAAGTACGACATCAATTAGGAACAAGCCATCTTAAATAATATTTTTCGAAAGAACATTTCTGGACTTGAGAACACACTCTACCATGGTTGTATCTTACTAGAATATTCATATATTTGGTGTTGATTTACGAGGAGAATCAACTCTTCCTCGAAAAATTTCGACAATGCCAACATTTCTCTTATGCACATTCCACCTTATTTCGAACCATATGAAACTCTTTTTGAAAAAGAAGAAATATTAGCATGGGAAGAGGAGCGAGAAATACAAGAAGAAGAAGAAGAAGAAGAAGAAGGAGATGAAATGGAAATAAAAGAAGAGGATAATCAAGAAGGGGAAGACGTGGAAATGGATACTACTTTAGAAAGCTTCAAAAAACCATCTCACCCTTCCAACAAAGAGATTCTAAAGAACTAAGAGAAGCTTCTCAAGAACCAAAAGAAGCTTAAACATCCGTTAGTAAAAAGTTCACTTTCCTCTCCAACAAAGTGGACAGATACTTTAGGAAAATTATTCGCAGGCTTGGTGGAATTTGTCGCCATCATTATCTATATCTTTCTAAGCTTATATAGTTATTTCCTTTTGATGTCTAGCTTTTATTTGGGTGTATTGTTCTGTTTGATTCATGTCGTCTTTATGTATTTTGGTTTTGTGCTAGGTGCCATCTTTTCTTATAATGAAAAATTGTTCTTGTGGTTACATATTATTCTAAATGTCTTTGGAAGTCATCTAAATAAAATGGTAATACGTACAAACAAAAAGTAGATCAAAAATTGCAATTTTAGGTATGCGTATCGACATACATATATGTATATGTTGACATATACTGGCCGTTTGGCAAATTTTTTAAGTTTTGAAAATTTTGTAACTATTTTTATTTCAGTTGTTTCAAATGTCTTTTCACTCCTATATAAGCCCATTTCTTCCAGAAAATTCATTATTCATTTTATCTTTTCATCCTCTTTCATTGCTAAACATCTTTCTAAAAAATGACTTCTCCTCCTAAAAAATTATGTCAAAATCTTAAAGAAACACTTCAGGCATTCAAAAATGCTCTCTCCTTTGTCTTAAGAAAATCATAGACATTTAGACTTAAGTCAAATCTAGATATCAAAGAGTAAGAAAAACATTTTGATGCCCTTCAATGGTTAATTTCTTCCTTAATCAAAGATGATCAAACCAACAACCCAAAATGCTCCATCAACAAAGATAATGAAGATTGGGATGCTATCAAAGAAAATCCAATCTTTGGATCTGACAGTTGGTTTGAAGTTCCAAGGAGTATCTAGTTATTTGGTTTGTTTTAAATTATAAATATGTAAATATATAGAACTTATTATGTGTAAATTGATACTCTTAGATTTGGATTTGCTTAGATTGATATTTGGATTTGTTTGTTTTTGGTTTAATTGTATGTTTGGATTTATAGTATGATTTAAATAAATGAATTTGAATTAATAAACATAGTTTCTATTATCTTATTTATCATTATACTATAATTTATCATATATCTAATTTTAGCTATCATCATGTATATCATAATCATCATATAATCATTATATAATGCTTCAATTATTTAAGTCCTTAATTGTTGGTTTTGACTCTATACGTTCTAAATATTTTATTTAGGGCGAGTTTTATTTTTCATATATTTTTGTAGATGACAAAGAGAAGATAAGTATAAAATACACATATGCATATATTCAGAGGGAGTTATATCATATTTTATATACAGGAATATTTAATGGTTGTCATCATCAAAAATGAGGAGATTGTTAATACCTTAGTTATTGATTTTGATAACAACAACCATATAATCATATAAAACATATATACTAATGTTTTATCACGTTATATAGTATATAGTGCAGAATATTACTTAGGTATGAATCGAAAACTGCACATCATAAAGACTTAAGAGATATACATGAAGACTCATGAGTACAAAGACCACGATACGAAGATCTCAAGATTATAATTTAGTGTATAGATTCATAGATTATACTATTAGTCCTTGATATCAAACTTTGATCTCTATCTCCTATTTTTCTATCTTTTGTATTTTTAAACAAAATAAAATTTCAAAATATATTTCAAAATATTTTATAAATTTTCTTCAAAGTTCAAAATGTTTATAAACTATGTTCAAATTATTTTACAAAGTATCAAATTATTTTACAAAGTATAGGATTTTCAAATTATTTTAAAAGAAACAAGTTTTCAAAATATACTTGCATATGTCAGCATATATGCAAAAAGTATGTCGATATAATTGTCGCCAATTGGTTTTTCAAATTTTGAAATGAAGTGTCTATTCATCGCAACTCTTTATTAACGGACACATTTGTTGATTTACAATATAAAGTGGAGTGCAAACAAATTTTTTGACAACTAATTACTTATTTTCTTCCCGCCACTTACTCTTTTGAAAATTCCATTGAAAAATATATTCAAATCTCTTCAAAATCATGTAGAATCAATTCATACTTTTTTGTATTAATTCAATACTACTTATTGGTTTGGAAACATCCCTTTCTCAATTCAATGATCAAAGTGTTGTCCAAGCGGCTATAAGATCCATTGTATCCAAAGTTCAAGAAATTGTCTTTGGAAAAAATATCAACTCTATTTATTTTTTCTTTGGGTGTGCTTATAGCCCATTCAATCAAGTGGGTGTGATTATAGCCCAAAAATCTAATGGGCGTGCTTGTAGTCTGGTCAAATTAAGTGAGCATATCCTGAGCTTGGAAATTGAGGAGGGAGTGTCTCATAGCCTTGAAATCGATATTGTATTTGTATTTGTCTTCTGCCCAGTTAAAAGTTAGTATTTGAAAATAATCTATATAAGCAATTGTATGAGATTAAATGTAGGAGAAATCTGAATTAGTATATAATCTTTGGTGTCATCTCTCTAACTCTTTACATTGTTTTACTGCTTTAATTTTTATATGTGATTGCATTTGTGACTGTTTGATAGGATAGTTCTGTATTGTTAATCAGTGATTTAATATTTAACTTAAAAGAAATTTAAAAATATTTACATATGTTAGAAAACAGTATTCAACCCCTCTAATGTTTAATTAGCTTTATGATCCATAATTTCACAACCTATAAAAGTATCATTCGATAAGCATCATGTTGAATAAGTTTTGATAGAATATCAAATAGCTCGATTTTTAGTCAAAATGTAGATAAAGCATATGTGTACAAGAAAGAACATTAAAAGGTACATAGATATCTCTTAAACATAAGTAAACTACATACTACCGATCATTAACTATGTACTTATGTTAAAATCGGTTCTAGTTTGGTTGTGTAATACTTGGTATTATATTTATAAATGATATCTTTTATAATAAGTATAAAGGATGTTGGGAATGTCCTAAATGATATAAACAGATACCATATTAAGATGTTTAATGTAGAGCTTGTAGGAAAGTCTCCTTATGCACTGACAGTAGAAATTATCATACATGATGTATTGTCGATATTATCGTATTTAGCAAATACAATAAGAAAATATCAAATCCAAATTAAGGTCACTAAATGGTAGTTTAGAGTGTTTGTATCATCCCCCATTTTAAGGTTCGATACTAAGTACTATGGGTGTTGCAATATTCATAGTATTTAACTTTTGGTGAGAAAATATGGCTATGTTAATTGTATCAGAAGCGCATGAATATGAATTATTTTTCCCAAACACTCAATTCATTAAATAAAATTTCATTACATTTCAAAAATAAAATTTCACTACATTTCAAAAATAAAATTTCACATTCATTACATAATCCACTTCATTGCCCACATTTAGAGAAAATATAATATTTACAAAATACTCCAAAAGCGACATACGAAGATGCCCCCTTGGTTGATCAGAGTCTAATAGTTGACAATTGTAGCTTCTTCAATTACATCTATTCAAATAAGAAACAACACAGTGGAAAATAAAACACCTAATAATAGCTAGCTTGTCTTCTGCACATTTTCGAAAGCTTATTTGTCTAACTTGGAAAGACCAACTGAAATGAGTACTAGAAATTTTAGTAGAAAAAACAAAAACTTTGGATCAGACAAAAAGTCTGGTTTGAATAATAATATACCATATCGAACCAAAATAGATATCTATTGAGACCACGTCACTTAGTGGAATGATTTTTCCCTTCACTGGTAACTTATCCAAATATGTCGATCACAAATAATGCACCTGCAACTACAATAGTTAGAATATTCATAATATGATCATATGCATGTATGCATATGAGTAAGTTGACTACTCTATCCACCTATGGCTATGCACACTCAAGGTTTACCCTTTCAAAACTAGACTATTTGTCTCAAACCAAATAGATTATTTGTCTCAAATCATAATTTTCATGGGATTCTACGAACCTAATGGTTTTGTATGCCAACCAATAACCCATCGGGTTGACTAGGCCACAACTTAACCAGATATTCCAAAATATCCAAATACGGTTAGAAGGACCGCAAATCTATGAATATGGTTAGAAGTAAATGGAAAAAATCTCCTGATACGGTTAGGAGCAATCAATAATAATCTCTAGATAAAGTTAAGAGAATCCCAAAATATGATTAGAGGGAAACAACTTAAGCAATACTGTTAGCATATAGGGCTACGAATTCCCTTCCGTGCATACAAATCCTTCCAGTCTCACTAATGATAAAAGCATACACACTGGAATTGTGGACCTTTACCGAAAGGGGGCTAATGGCTGAAGCATAGGGCATGATCCTACATCAGTCCTATTTAAAGTCTTATCTGATTTTAAATCTTCGAGTCATATATTTTTGATCAGTTCAAGGCCTTCTAACATATTATATCTATCTGATCTCGTGGATATAATTCTACTTACTCAGGAGTTAAGTTTGACCATACTCACTATTAGGACTACCTAACTAGTAATCTAACCCCAATCCCAAACGCAATGTTGAGTTATAATAGTGTGCGCATGATAATGATAAATATGTAAATCAACCAATCAAATAGTAATAAGAACCTATAACATAATTCATCAAAATATGTTCAATCAACAATCATTGGCATCATAAAATTACTTAACCTTAAGTTATAATTTCCTTTCACAAATTCATATAAAACTTGGGCCAGTCACCAATTTATTCCCTTAAAAAGCTTTATTTCTATAAATGGTTAATCCTTCAAAATCATTCTTTAAAATAACGAAAGCATGGCCCATTACATAGCCATAATCTTATACCAAAATACACTCCTTTTCGAAATAGCTTTCTTTATTTACAATATCAAAAGGAGGTTGTCGAACCTTTAAACTTGACTTTTGGTTTGCTTAGTACAAGGATTTCAACCAATAAAATATAAGACATTGAATTTGAAGGTTTGCGACACCATTGCCACAAAATACTTGATATCCAAAATAAGACTTGCGACATTCATTACTGTAAAACATTTTATATCAAAAGTAAGACTTCGGCATCATTTTCATAGAGCAATGGATGTCAAATATAAGACTTGCAACATCAGTGTCATAAAGCAATGAATTTTTTCTTCTATCAAAGTGCAGTTACTTATGCCGCTAATATAAAGGGTGTCGAAAACTATAACTTACGACATCCATGCCGCTTAGTATGGATGTCGAAAATAGAAGGTAACAAGGGACATCAAGCTTAAAATCAATATGGGGTGTTGACCGTTTTATGTCGACCCCAAAATATTTAAAACACGAATGTCAATCTTAAAACATAAGGATGTCACATTAATGTTTTGTTGAGTAATGAAACTACTGATGTCGAAAGAAATGTCGATATCCTATACATCTATATAAAAGATTCATTTCCTTCCTACCTAAGTTGATATCATATGCATCTTTTTGGGTTGATGTCGCAGGTCATAGCTATGGCATGTATATTGCCTGTTACTTAGGTTTTAATACTCAAATCTAGGCATGGCAATTTCGTAATTAAACCAAAAATCGTTCTATTTCGATATAATACCCTTTTTTTAACAACTTTTATCTCTGTCAATTTTCTATAAGATGATACTGTACTTTACCAATTCCTTTTTAGAAAAATTGCAGCAAGATCATTTTTCTTTCCTCAAAAATAATTCGCAAACTCATACAAATAATATTATAATATTATTATTTGGTATTATTTAATAGCTTTTCTAGCTTAACACATTCATGGAAAATCAAAATCACTTAGGAAAATCCTCAAAAATCCCCAAAAATAAAAATTACTATATTCTTTCTCATATAAAATTTTTGAGTCCAAATTAATTATTTTTAATAATTAAAAACCGAAACAAACACCTTCTCTATTTTAGGAAATTCATATTAACTTAGAAGATTATGGAATTGTAAATTCATCTCCAAAATATTGTTTTACACAACATATCAAAATTTCAAATCAACAGAAGATCAAAAACTTAGGTTTTACCCTTAAAACCTACTAAATTGATTCCATAAAAATTCCAATACCAATAAGGATATAATCGATCCATACATGGCATATTATCAAAATCAATTTGGAAATAGATCATAGATCCAAAAATAAACGTAAAAACTTGAGATGGATACTATTATTCATTTTATATTGGATAAAGAGATTGATATTTGTGGTTGTTTGATTTCCTTAAAGCTTTTCCTTTCAACTACTTCAGAATTTCTCTTTCTTTTCTTCTTAATAATGGTCGGTCTTGATTTGTTTTTTACTTCATAATTTCGAAAGTGAGAATGAATGAGAGGGATGAAGGTGTAGGGAATAAACTAAGGGATTATTCCTTTTTTGCCCCTCCCATAAGTTCTTTTCTATCCTTATGTTTAAACCATATCATTGATTGAGTACTTAAGGCATGACCTAAGTTAATTATCAAATATCATTCCCTATATCATGTCATACATTATTCTATTTAATTTATCTAATTAAATCTCCTGAATAATGTTAAAGCAAAAACTAGAAGTGTTACACCCCCTTTAAATAATTTTATCCTCAAAATTATGACAAGGATAATAACAAGCATATCAATCATGCAAACAAAACTAACCTATATAACTCGAAAAAAGTCTATATATAACAAATAATGAACATACCCTCAAAACAATGCATGATATGTCTCTTTAATCCTGTCTTTCGCCTCCCATGTACAATCTTTCTCTTTGGCACTCCACTGGACTTTCACTAACTTGATTGTCTTGTTCCTTGACCTTTTCTCATCTCTTGCTACAACTTAGACTGGCTGTCTAACAAAAGTCATATCTGGTTCAACTACTAAATCTTCTAATGTAGTCGAAATAATAGCGACCTTTGGATCACGTACGCACTTTCTAAGATGAGAAACATGGAAATAATATGGATATCTGACATACTATTTGGTAAATCTATCCGATAAGCGAGTTTTTCAATCCTCTCTATAATAGGAAATGGACCTGCGCTACCAATTTCCCCGTCTTTCCAAATCGTACCTACAACCTTCACCAGTGATACTTTATAAAAACATGATCCTCAATCGAGAACTCTAATCCTTGTGCCTTTTATCTGCCTAACTTTTTTACCTAGACTAATCTTCCTTCTCCATGTTTAGATCAACTCAATCTTTTCCATGACTTCTCTCACCATATCTGGACAAAGAATCAATCAATCTCCAATTTCCAACCAACATGCTAATGATTTCAATGGCCTGCCATAGAAAGCTTTGAAATGTTTCATTTCTACTAGTCTGATAACTATTATCATAGGAAAACTCAATCAAGTGCAAAATGTCCTCCCATGAACCTCTAAAATCTAGTACACAAGCCCTTAACAAGTCTTCAAGTACCTTATTGTCTCTTTCTACCTATCCATCCGTATGTGGGTGATAAGTGGTATTCATCTTTAGCTTGGTACCTAACACTTCTTGTAGACTCTTCCAGAATTCATTAGTGAACAAAGTATCTTTGTCACTGATTATACTACTAGGAATCCCAGGTAGTCTAAAATATTCTTCATGAAAAACTTCACCAAAGTAGGGGTTGTTCTTATCGACCTAATGGGAATAAAATGCACACTCTTGGTCAGTCAATCTTCCACGCCTAAATCATTTCATTTCCCCTATTCTACCTTGACAACCATTGATAAAATCCATGTATATAGAATCATGTTTCCAAAGTGGTACTAAAGGATGAAGTAATCCACTTGGCTTCCGATGTTCGACTTTAACTTGTTGGTAATTCCAACATTGCTTTGCCCATAAGCCTACATCTCTTTTCATATTCTTCCCTAGAAACTTCTCTTCATATTCTAATACATCTTAATACCTTTAGGATTAATAGTAAACTTCGATCGATAATACTCCCTAAGAACTTACTTCCTTTGGTCACAAACATCTGGAACACAAAACCATCTTTTCTTCCTTAACCATCCATTCTGGTTAAGACAAAAATTCTTTAAATCATCAATCTCAGTTCCACCTTCCAAACTTCTAATCCATTAAGCTAGTAATGGATCATCTCTCTGCTTAGAACCAGTCCTTTAGATCATCATTGGTCGAACTTCCAAACATGACAATATAGTAGTTACTTGACTAGAGCTAGCCGTTGATCTTAACTGCACACCATAGGTAGTAAATGACTCTAAGTCCTTCAATTCTGCTAACATGGCCAACACCATGTTCTGATATTTTCTGCTAAGTGCATCTGCCACTTTATTTTCTTTCCCCAGCATATACTCAATACCATAATCATAAGCTGCTAAAAACTCCGGCCATCTCCATTGTCCATATTCAACTCCTCCCGAGAAAATAAATACTTCAAGGACTAACGATCCATAAATTACTCGAATCTTTCTCCCATAGTGTCTCCACACTTTCAAAGAAAGGTCATAACTGCCAACTCTAAATCATGAATCGGGTATCTAAATTCATGTGGTCTAAGCTATCAAGAAGCAAAGACAATAACTTACCTCTTTGCATTAACACAAATCCTAACCCAGACCCACACGCATCGATATACACCACCAAATCTTGCTTTCCATTCGGAACAATTAACATGGATGCATTAGTCAATAAATGTTTTAGTTTCAAGAATGTTTTTCACATTTATTGGTCCAAACCAACTTTACGTCGTTCCTTGTAAGTTTAGTCATAGGTGCCACTATACGAGAGAAATCCTTGATGAATCTTCGATAATAGCCAGCTAGTCCAAGAAAACTTCTTATCTGGGTCATAATCTCGAGTCTTTTTCAATTATTAACAGTATTAATCTTAGCTGGAGATACTAATAACCTTTTTCTAAAACTACATAACCAAGAAACTTCACTTCTTTCTTCCAAAAATGACATTTTAAAACTTCTCTTTAAGTTGATGCCGCATCAACGTCTCTAGCACTATTCTAAGATGAACTTTATGATCTTGCTTTTTCTTAGATTATATCAAAATATCATCTATGAACACCAATACGAATCTTTCGAAATGGTCTCGGAAGATCCGGTTCATTAAATCCACAAAGAAAGTAAGTGCGTTGGTCATTCCAAAGAGCATGACTAACCATTCATACAGAGCATGTGTTGTTCGAAAAGTCATTAATGGAATACTATCCTCCGCCACTCTCAATTGATGGAAACCAGTTGCTAAATCCAATTGGAAAAATACCTCGGCTCCACTCAACTGATCAAATAAATCATCTATTCTCGACAAGGGAAACTGATTTCTTTCTATCCTAGAAAAATATCCTAGCATCATATCCGATTAACCAATCCATACCCAAAACAATCCTAAAACCCACAAAACCAAATACGTACAAATTGCAGGCAAAATCATGACCTAACAACTCAAATTCTAAACGGTCACATCTCATATCAAGAATTGCATAACCTCCTATTAGTTTAACAACCCTTAAGCAAGTAACAAGGTATGATGGCTCTAGACTTAACTTATCTAGCAAACAATGCGAGATAAAAGAATGTGAGTGCCAGTGTCAAATAATACTTTAATAGGTATGCCATGAATCAAAAGTGTACCTCCCGTCACTGACTTTCCTTTCTCCTCTGTAGTCGGCCTAGATGTAAGTAGCTCCAGATCAAAGACTATTTCGTTATTAGCCTAAGCCGGTTTTGGATAACGATTCTTGAAATTCCCTATCTGGTTGCAATTGACAAACTTCACACTTTTCTTTTCCATGGCCTTCTTTCCCTTATTGGTCTGACACTCATGAGCATGGTGCCCTTTCTTGTCACATTTAAGGCAAACAACATTTGGCTTTCCTTTCTTGGCAACTCTACCTTTTCGAGTTCCCTTCTTATGAACTTCATTTTCTTTCCTTGAAAACCCTGAGTCTCCACAGGCTTATCCTTCCTAAATGTAGAAATAATTTCTTTGTTAATTAATGCCATCTCCATCATCACATCACCTGGGTCTATGAAATGTGGCATGGTTTCCCTGACGATCTCTGGCTTAAACCCCGAATGAACTTCTCATTTCTCTTAATCACAACGCCAATGGTAGCATATCCGTATCTGGATAACTCATCAAACGTAGTTGCATATTCCAATACAAACATCTCTTCTTGCTCCAATTTAGTAAACTTCCTAAACAAATTTAACTTGCCAACCTCAGACAAAAATCTTTCCTCAAACCTTCTTCTAAAGTTAGCCCAAGTAAAATTCTCCTATGGTACTCCTACAGTCACACCATTCCACTAATATAATGCATCTCCTTGCAACTTTCTAGATGCCATCCTTCTCTTCTGCTCATCGTTCAAGCCTAAATCATCAAAGATCCTTTCACAGTGCAACAACCAATTCTCAACTTCAATAGCATCTTCTATCCCAATAAAAGGCTTTCCTCTAAGATGTCTATAATAACGGCTCAACACAATATAATTATTGTGAGTAGGTACCTCAGGATCAGCACCTCCGGCATTTCCAGCATTTTAACCAATCCAACAGAACTCCAACTTGCATCATGTTCACGAAGAACTGATACATAGTCCCCATATCAGCTGGTGGGGTTTGAACACTCACATTAGAATTTTCTTTTGGATTAGCAATTGCTTGTCGATCCGGTTTCCTTGTAATGTTGGGTCTAACATTTTAATTAGTTATAGTGCTTCCATCACCTAGATTCACTCTTCTGTTTCCTACTTCCATATCTTGCTTTCTCGTAATCTACATACGAGCCTTAATAAGATAAAGAAGAACGGTCTAAGAGAGATGGTAGAATACATACTTATATATAACAAATAATTATGTTACTATAGAATTATCCCATACCCTAAACATATTCTATGATTTATTGGGATTACGTTTTCAAAAACTTTTAATCTATCAGATTTACATAAACGTATGCTCTAATACCAAGTTGTAACATTCCCCATTTTGAGGTTTGAAACTAAGCGCTATGGATGTTGCGTTCGTCCATAGTATTAATTTCCAACGACAAAATATGGTCATGTTAATTATATCAATAACATTAGAAACACATGAATGTAATCTTTTTTCCAAACACTCAATTCATTAAATAAACTTTCATTACATTTCAGAAATAAATTTCACATTCATTACGTAATCCCTTTCTTTGCCACATTTAGAGAAAATATAAAAGTTACAAAATACACCAAGAGCAACATATAAAGATGCCTCTTGGTTGATCAGAGTCTATTACTTGATAGTTATAGCTTCTGTCATTACTTCTATTAAAATAAGAAACAACACAGAGAAAAATAAAAGCTCCGAAGAATAGCTAGTTTGCCTCTTCTACGTCTTTGTAAGCTTATTCGTCTAACCTAGAAATCCTTTCCCTCGACTAACTCAATGAGTACCTAAGAGTTTGGGAGGAAAAACCTTTGGATCATGCAAAATGTCTGGTATGAATAATAATATACCATCTCAAACCAAATTAGATATCTAGTGAGACAATACCATTGAGTGGAATGAATTTTCCCCTTACTAGTATCTTATCCATATATTTCAATCACAAATCATGCACCTGCAACCACAAAGACCAATCATAACATAATCATATGCATGTATGCAACATGTGTAAATCTGACAAATATGTCCTCCTAGGGTTATGCACACCTAATTTTGCTCTTCCCAAATTAGACTATCTGTCCCAAACTAAATGGACTATCTGTCTAAAATAATAGTTTTTATGGGATCACTATGAACCTAATGATTTTGTAGGTCAACCAATAACACATCGAGCCAACTTGGGCCATAACTTAACTAGATATTCCAAAATCTTCAAATGCAGTTAGGAGGACCATAAATCTCCAAATATGGTAGGAGTAAACGAAACAATCTTTAGATACAATTAGGAGCAGTAACTACAACAAAACTTGCTTTCGGTTGCATTAATTTGTAGCATTTCAAGCTATATGCAACTATTGGTAATTTTAAAATATAAAAATAGACGAAGAAACGCCGCTAATCTCTCCCCCCAATAATTCATGAAAATTTCCGTCAAAAATTTCCCGTGACCGCTCAAATTTCCTTTTAACTGTTTTCCCTCCTCGTAAAAGTATGATGAGAACAAAAAAATCTTCATCTTCAAAATTACTCCCATAAGCCCAAAATTTTCCAATTCAAAATCGCCACCGAATTACTAAAATAAACATTACGATCTAGAAGCATGTCAACAATCATCGATGTCCAGGAGAGAGAGAGCTATGACGTACAGTGGCATGGGGATCCCTATGTGGCGTTTGACGATGTATGGCTACTACGCATGAGGAGTAGCCGCGATAAGTTCTGGTGGAGGGGAGGCTGACCGGGGATGTGTACAATTGGGGGATGAGATTATGACATGTGGAGATAATGGTGCTGGAATTAGCATCGCAAGATAGCACTTGTGTCAGCGCTCGTTGCTACGGAGTTAGAGAGCGATGTAGGTGCGAAGGTAGTTGCTGCAGTGATGGCTAAAGATCGAAGGTGATAGTTTTAGGATGGGCAATCAATGCACTTTACTTAACCCCTTCTATTTACACAGATGCATTCTCTTCCTAAAGGGTATGAATCACTTTCTTTTTATTATTTCTTCGATGAAGTGGTATTTTTTTTCTCTTGGAGAAAAATTAATATGGGTTCCATTATGAAGTAGTTGGGCTAGTAAATTTGATATGAAGTGATGAATTGGTACAAGTCTAGCCAGTAAATTAGTTATACACCATTTTCTTTTCTTCAAGGTTTTGGAATCCCAAATTTTGTTATGAATGATGTTTTCTTATTTGTTGATAACTATAAACTAGGTAATGTCCATTTACATCTGGTATATGGACAATAATGCCGCTATTTGTATAATCTTTTAGGCTTAACTTGTAATTTGTTAACAGAAAATGCTTCCAGTAATAATACTGTGGTGTCAATAAATGAATCTATAGTACTTGAAAATTTTCGGGAAGATTTGGATTAATCGATGGTACTTTTCTTTGTTGAAAAATGCAGTTGATGTTGTTATGCCATGCCACTATATATATATATATATATATATATATATATATTTAATCTAGTCCAGCTTCATTGCATATTGTTATGGGCCTACATTTCTAAAGTTCCAAATTTACATTAATAATGTTCATTTTATTTTCTGAGTTGCACTTTCCTCCTTTTCTGCGTTTATTACTAGTGCATCTTTTATTGCTAAACAACATAGAGTTATTTCAATGTATCGTTATTTTATTTCATCAAGTGTAATTATCTTTGATAAAGTCTGCAAATAGCTTTAGCACTGAGGAGGTTTCTCTTGTAAATAAAATGGAAAGCTCCTTAGGGACAAATGATCACGAAATAAGTTACATCCCAACAGTTGGAAAATTTACTTTGATATCAATGGCTATGGTAATTACAAAAGTATTCAAGAGGCCATCAATGCAATTACATTTGAAAATCAAGAATGGACACTTATAAAAAAGCCGGTGTTTACAAGTAAGTTTCTCCATTCACTACATACATATAATCAAACCCATAACATGTACATAATTGATTATTCATGCAGGGAGAAAGTGACCACACCTATAGGCAAAGGATTTGTAATGCTAGAAGGCGATGGCTCATTACAGACGTCAATCGAGTGGGATGATTTTACTTTGCAATTCAACATGGGTTACACGGTATGGTTAAATCAGTGTTTGATACTGGAACGTTAACCGTTCTAGCTGATATTTGATCTTTAAAACTCATTTCTTATTAGCGTTTCAAATTAGTGTTCAAAACGCAATCATTAATAATCAATCAAGTCTTCGATTTTGGCGATTCATGATTTGGGTGATTCAATGAGGCGATTTGCAGAGGTGATGTTTGATTTGGATTGTCGCGGATTGGGTGATTGCTATGGATGCTCAGGTTGTTCGTTGTTGAGGGTGTGGTTGTCGTGATTGAAAATCGAAGTGAAATTGCGTTTGGTTTGGTGATTCAGGAGTCCGAGGAGGGTGGTTCGGTGATGTTTGGGGGTGGGTTGTTTGAGTTTCAGGTGAGGTTAGAGTTGCTGCCGATTGCTGGTGGGATCGAAGTGGTGCTCGTGGGTTCTTGAAGCTTGAGTAGTTCAGGTGGTTGTGATGACTTTGCACAGGGGGGTTTGTTGATGGAGATGTTGTTCAAATGATGAAGAGGATGTTTGTTTGTTGAGATGACGGGGGTGGTAGGCAGAGAATGTCAGGCAATTTTGAAATGAAATGGTTGTGATATTGAAAGCAGAGATGATGGGGATTGGCTGCTATGATGAGGAGTAGGAGAATGTGAAGGGAAATGATGGTGTGTTGAAATGGTGTAGTGTGGAAGTGAGTTGTGAAGGAAATGTTGAAAAAATGTGGTCGTTCTGATCTGTGGAGGCTGTAGTGGTGATATGCAGATCATGTATTGACAGTTGCGAATGAATCAGGTAGCAGTTTTTGACAGTGCAGAGGCAAGGGCTAGTGACAGTTTGCAAGTGTGATGCCGAAGATGGTTTAGAGATCGCGGTTGTTGCTTATGTATGCAGTAGGTTGAAGGGTTGGATGTTAGGGAAGGCTGATATAAGGGATAATGGTTGGAGGAATGAATTTCAATTGTAGATGATGATTGGTTTTGTCTCTTCTGGAAGTGTTTAATGTCAGTGTTTGCTATTATTAGTATTGGATTTGTTTATTTCATGCTGATAATGTTTTATATACCATGGTTATATTTTTTTGCAGATGCATATACTAAACATTAAGTCACATTAGTATTGCTTCATATATCAAATATTAATTGCATTCAGACTCATTTTAATGTATTTAGCATATATATACATAATAGTGTTACAACATATGAAGCCTTTCATTTTCTTTTTCAGCATACAATAGGAAGAGTTCTAAAGTTTGGGTAGTATTAGCAAACCGATAGAAGCAAAGGGTACCATTATATAACATAATCGACTTCAGTGATAGTTTTTTATGTTAATATTTTGATGACCTCCACATTATGTTTAGTTCATTTGCTGTTTGGGGTGCGACTGTTTTCTTTTGCAATGCACCAAGTCCAGTAAATGATATAATAGTGGATGATGCTGTTCTTGAAGAACAAATGGCAAAAGTTCACTATATTTGCCTTTTCACCTGTAACATTGATTATGTATTACAAATGCATAACTTATTAACAGATTCACTTCCATTTGATGTTTTGTAGTTTGCGGTATACTTTTATGGTTGATCAACAATTTGGTACCAATCTGGGTGCTACTGCTAGGTCGAAAATTGGAGTTGGTTGGATGATACGCACTTGAAATGGAGATGGGTCAGATCATGGCTGTAGTCTTCAACCCATTGTTACAGCACCCAATGCAGACTGTGGTCCATAATACTAGTAGTAGGACTAGTATCGATCAATGGAAGAACATGGTCTCATCATCATCGACTTGGTTGCACTCTCAGGTACTGCTTTTTTATAGATATAATTAAAAAAAAAATTCTAGAACGGTGTATAGTCAGTATAAGTTATAATTGATTGATTATGAGAGTAGAGTTGATTGATTTAGGATTTTTTTTTATTAGCTTATAATAGACATCCAGTGCAGTTTATGTTAGTTTTTAATGGTTTTATTATAGAAGGAGATGAATTTGGTTGCGGAAGAGGAAAAAAGCTTGGTTTACAGTTAATATGCTAAAACATCCGTTGACACATATTGGGTATAGGGAGATGGGTAGTTGTCCACTTATCTTATATCTTTAGTTTTTAGCTATAATGTTTCCCTTTTTAAGTCATACAATCAACGATGTATTCATAATTTCTTAGTCTGCTTGCATTAGCTTTGGATCCTTGGATATGCTTAACGCAATTTCACATTCTTATTTAATAATATCACGTGCTCAAGAACTAGTGCACAAGTTGTTCACAATATAAGTTTGTACCTTGAACATGATAGTTCCAATTTTGTAAGTGAGAAATAATAATAAATTATTAATAATAATAAATTAACCAAACTAATAACAATTAACTAAGTTTTGTTAAAATTAAATAACTTTGATAAAATTAACTAAGTTAAAGTTAACTAAAATTTATAAATAACAATAATATAACTAATTTAACATAGTTCTATAAATGATGATGATGTTGATTAATCAAATAAGTTTATAAAAATTAACTAAGTTTATAGTAATAATAATAATAATATAACTAAGTTTATGTTAACTAAATTTTATAAATATTAATATTATAACTAATTTAACAAAGTTTTATAAATAAAAATGATGACAACGCTGATGAATTAATTAAGTTTATAAAATTAACCAAGTTTATATTAATAATAATAATAATATAATTAATTTAACCTTGTTTTTTATTAATAATAATAAATTAACTAAGTTAACCAAGTTAATAAAAATTAACTAAGTTTTGCTAAAATTAAAAAGTTTTTTAAAGTTAGTTAAGTTTAAGCTAATTAAGTTTCATAAATAATAATATAACTAATTTAACAAAGTTTTATAAATAGTAATAATGATTATGATGACGATGAATTAACTACGTTTATAAAAATTAACTAATTTTATAATAATAATAATATAATTAAATTAACTGAGTTTTAGTAATAATAGTAATAATAAATTAACTAAGTTAACCAAGTTAATAAAATTAACTAAGTTTTGTTAATATTAACTAAGTTTAAGTTAACTAAATTTTATAAATAATAATAGTATAACTAATTTAATAAAGATTTATAAATAACGATGGTGATGATATACTAACTTAGTTTATAAAAGTTGACAAAGTTTATAATAATAATAATAATATAATTAAGTTAACCGAGTTTGAATAATAATAATAATAATAAATAATAATAAATTAAGTTAAGCAAGTTAATAAAAATTAACTATAAAATTAAAAAGTTTTATAAAATTAACCAAGTTTAAGTTAACTAAATTTTATAAATAATAATAATAATATAACTAAATTACCAACATTTTATATATAACCATAAGATTGGACTTTATTTATTTCATTTCGTTTATAACTTTGATTATTTATATGACATTATTTATAATATGATATGCTCGTACAATGTTGTAGATGTTTGTTATTAGATTTGAAGTCCTACGAATTAACATAATTGTTCGACTATATGTTGTGCTTTCACCTGTGCAGGCATTGGATTTCCGAAGAGAGCAAAGTTGAACTTTTATGGTGCTAGCTCTTGTGCATGCGATAAAGAATTATGGGTAACCAAGTGTTTTGTTAGCACTAGTTTGGTATAACATTTTATTAGTACTAGGTGTGTAAATTTGTATATGAATGGTTATTGTATGTGAGTTTGGTCATTTTATCAAAAAACTATTGTATTAGAATGGTTATGGATATCTTATTTGATTATATGACTAATATGTTTTTTAATTGTTTGACTATGATGATTATGTGAGTGATTGTTGATTGATATAGTTGAAACAAAATAGACCATGAACAGGAAATAATAGCATGAAAAAATGGTGCAAAATAATCAATAACTTTTAGTAGCATTTCAAAAACACTACATGAAATACAGATAGCGGCGTTGAGTAAACACAACCGTAAAGTAAGGGTAAAGTTGGAAACTCTATTGGTAGTGCCGAAAAACCTTTCGATGGCATTTTTAAAATGTTACAAAAAGATTTTTGGTGGCGTTTAAGAAACGCTACAATAAAAGGATTTATAATGGCGTTGAAATAAATGCAACTAAAAACCATGGATTTTTAGTTGCGGGCTTTATCACGGCGTTTATCAAAACGCTACCGTAAGTTTTGGTAGCGTATTTTGTGTGCCACCAAAAATAAAATTTCTTGTAGTGAGTCAATACTAATCTCCAGATATAATTAGGAAAATCCCCAATATGGTTAGAGGAAAACAACTTAAGTAATACTATTAGCATACAGAGCTATATTTTCCCTTATGTGCCAAATCCTTCTAATCTTACTAATGATAAAGCCACACGCACTGGAATTGTAAACCATTACCAATTATGGACTACTGGATGAAGAATATGGCATACTCTACACCGGTCCTACTTAAAGTCTTATCTGGTTTTATATCTCTAAGTCATATTTTTTATCTTCAGAGCATCCTAACATATTATATCTATCCGATCTCCTGGATGCAATTTTACCCACTTAGGAATTAAGTTTGACCATACTCACAACTGGTACTACTTAACTTGTAACTCTGCCCCCAATCACAAAATGCAATTTTGGGTCATAATAATCTGATCATGAAAATGATAAATATGCAAATTAACTTATCAAACAGTATAAGAACATATAACATCATACATCAAAATATGTTCAATCAACAATCAATGGCATCATAGGATTACGTAATCTTAAGTAATAATTTCCTTTCTCAAATTCATATAAAACTTAGGCTAGACACCAATTTATTTCCTTTAAAACCTTTATTCCTATAAATGATTAATCCTTTAAAATCATTCTTTGAAAAAAGGGAAATATGGCCTATTACATAGAAAAAATCTTATGATAAAATTCATTCCATTTTGAAATAGCTTTCATTATTTACATCTCTAAAAGAGATTGTCGAATCTCTAAACTTGGTTTTCATTTTGCAAAGTATAAGGATTTTGGCTATAAAATAAAGGACATCTAATCTAAAGGTTTCAGGCATCATTTCCACAAAATACTTGATATCAAAAATAAAATTTGCGGTGTTCATTTCCATAAAACACATGATATCAAAAATAAGACTCGACATCGTTGCTATGGAGCAATGGATGTAAAATGTAAGACTTGCGACATCATCATCATTAGAGTAATGGATGTCGTCTTCTTTCAAACTACGGCTACTTATGCCGCTAATATAAAGGATATCGAAAATTATAATTTACGATATTCATTACACTTAGTATGGATGTTGAAAACAAAGGGTGACAAGGAGCATCAAGCTTAAAACCAAAAAAAGGACATCGACTGTTTTATGTTGAACCCTAGAGCATTTAAAAACAGGATGCCAATCTCAAAACATAAGGATGTCGCATTCATGTTTAGTTGAGTAATGGAAACATTGATATCAAAAAAATGCCAAAATCCTATACATCTATATGAACAATTTATTTCTTACCTACCTAAGTAGATATCAAATGCATCCCTTCATGTCGATGTTGGAGATCATAGCTTCAACATGGATATCGGCTGTTACCTAGGTTTCAATACTCAAATCTTACGACATGGCAATTTCATAATTAAAGCAAAAATTATTTTATTTCCATATAAAGTTATGTCTTTTTACCAACTTTTGTCCCTTGTTAATTTTCTATTGGATCAAAATATACATCACTAATTTACTTTTAGAAAAAATGTAGTAAGGAAATTTTGCTTTTCTGGAAATAGTTTACAAACCCTTACAAATTGTTTTTTATTTAATAGCTTTTATAGCTTAATACATGATGAAAAGTCATATCACTTGGGAAAAATCCTCAAAAATCAAGTCGTATCCTTTTTCCTATAAAAATTTCTTTGTCAAAATAATTATTGAATTAGGTTTAATAATTAAATTTAAAATAAACACTTTTTCACCTTGGGAAATTCATAAAATATTCATATTAACTTGGAAAATTATGAAATTGAAAATCAATCTCCAAAATAATGTTTTACACAATATATCAAAATTTCAAACTAATAGGATATCAAAAACTTAGGTTTTACCCTTGAAACCTACTAAATCAATTCCATAAAAATTTCAATAAACCATCATTTAATCCAATAACGATATAACCAATCCATACATGACATATTATCAAAATCAATTCAAAAATAGATCATAGATCCAAAAATAAACATAAAAAATTGAGATGGATTCTATTGTTCACCTTAGATTGGATAAAGGGATTAAGATTTGCGGTTGTGCGATTTCCTTAAGCTTTTTCTTTGAATTGCTTTAGATTTCCTCTTCCTTTTCTTCCTAATAATGTCTGGCCTTGATTTATGTTTTAATTGATAATCTCAAAAGTATGAATGAATGAGAGGGAGGAAAGTTTAAGGAATGAACTAAAGGATTATTTTCCGTTTGCCTCTCTTATAATTTTTTTTCTATTCTTATGTTTAAAACCATATCATTAATTAAGACATGACCTAAGTTAACTATCAAATCTCATTCCCTTTATCATGTCATACATTATTCTACTTAGTTTATCTAATTAAATCTCTAGAATAACGTTAAACCAAAAACTAGGGATGTTACGGTGTTTTTGAATATTTACAAAATAACAAAGAACAATTTATATAAACAACGAAATCCTCATGAAGGATTATTCAGACTCAAACTTTATAAGTGGTATTGAGTGTAATATGTTAATATTAGATTTATTTTCAAACCCTAATTAAGGAACTTTAATTTGGAAATGTTTCGAACAAAGATTTGTGGCTGATTCCACGGACTAAGTGCATCATCTTGAATAGTGCCCTAATGAAAACAACCTATAAATATAAATACACAAATTTATAACTAAGCTAGGGGTGTTTCCAAGTATTGAGAATACTACATCATAGTTTTATGATAACAACATAAGGATAAGATCTCATTAGGAGTCAAGAAACATACTTTGAATAGTTCCACATGATAAAGATAGATTATCAGCATCGATGAGAGTTGACCGATAGAGTAAATTATTTAAAAAAAACATAACAAATCCATTCACGAAGGGACTGGCTCAATAGTTCTCACCAAACCGTTCGAAGGGATGAGATTGATATTCCATAATCGATCCTATGTGCAAGTGGAAGATTGCTAGAGTTAGGTTGTGTCGTAGGACAATTTTGTAATTTAATGCAAATTATTTATTCTATAATGAAATCTCGTTCAAAATAAAAGATGCTTTTGTTTTTGTTATATACTTGTTATATTGTGTTATATAAGTAAATTAATTAAAGTATATTTAATAGAAAATCCATAAATGGTATGTTTTTTTAAAGTGGTTATGATGTATTGTTATCGTGGGCAATTTTTCACAATATGATAAAACATCATTTTAAAAATTCCATGTCAAGATGTATCAGGATTGTATATCAATACATCCATTATACTAAGGTACATAACCCTCTCCAAATGTTGGGCAAGTTTGCTGATAGGGAAACAAGGGTTACGTGCTGATAGTTATTGGATAACTATAGAATATAGCTAAGGTCAAACAGAAAATATCCATATGACAATATTATACAATTCTCTCAACTTGAGAATACCATCGAGCTTCAACATGGAAACTCTGCTTTGGTTATAGTTAAATCATGGCAAAGCATCCATTGAAGGACTATAGCTAATCGAGTTAAAGCGCTGGAAGTGAAACATTATCCAATAGAGAATTCGTTTCCTCATTTATATAAGGTTAGTACCAAGGTCAACAAAAGTCAACTCAAAGTCAAAGTCTCCGACCAAAGACGTCTGATTAATAGTAATTGTTATTATTGAATCAAGGACATTGTGTTTGGACTATATAAGTTGAATATGGATGATACTGGATTTTTGACCATAATCAAATTTTATAAATCCCAACGTGATATTATTTTAACGAAAAGAATTAGTGTAAATAATTTTCACTATCAGGGACCGCCAAAAATATATAAAATAGGATTTTATTTAAACTACGTAAGTGATAAATTTGGTCATAATATCAAAGCCCTAACTAAGGTAACGTGTGAACGTTAATATTTGAATTGTTCGATATTAATTATTGGCTGAATTTACATATAAGAGTCACATTGAAATGTTGAATACTCTGAATATCACGTGCTTTCATTAAATTATAATTTTTATAAATAAATTAATCAATTATTATTCATGAAATTTTAATTATATTTTTTTATTTGTGTTGATCAGTATGTAAAATAATGCACATATAAAAGTTGTATATACATATATTAATATACGATATTGATCTACATTTAAATTTGATTTAAATATGAATCATCTGATCTAGATTGAAGTGGATAGAGGCTCATATGAGATGATGGTATGGCCGGCCAGGGCATGGGGAATAAGGGGTTTCGATTTGGTTTTTGTAAGTCTGAATTGATAGAGAAAAGTGTGGATCCATATCTACAACTTTCTCTCTCTCTCCTCCCACTCTCTCTCTCCCCCTTCTCCCTCCCTCCTCTGTTATTTAAACTCGCTTACCCCTCGCTTTTCTATTTTACTTTTGCTCTCCCCTTACCTGTACCTCAAGCTAAAATTGCCTCCTCCCCTCTCTTCCATTATTTCAAGTTTAGTACACAAAATCAAGTAAAACAGTGCAAAGGTTCGTAGATCTTATAGTATAGTAGCTCTTTTTGGAGGATATTGGATTCAGATCTAAAAGAGATCGTAGATCCAATACTCAACGTGTTATTAATTTGAGGTAACACTCCATTTTATATTTTTAAATATTTATATTTCATTCATATGTGGTTAGGTTAGATGTATATATCATGAACCTTAATATATGTGTGTTGTTAACCTTGAATATGTGTGTGTATGTATATTATTATATACACATATATGAATATTTCGGCTGGTAATAAAAAAAATTTAAATTTAGAAAGTGTTTTCAAACAAAATTGTTTTTTAAATTATATAAAAACATGGGTATATAATATATAAATTTGTTGTTATATTATGTTTATATATATATATATATATATATATATATTAAAATTCGTGTATATGTATGTAATTTATTTTACAAACATACAACATTAATATTATACATGTATATATTTTAGTAATACATAAAATTTATACACATTTTAAAATTTATTTTTTGAAAACAAGTTATTTTAATTAACTGAAAAAACAAAATAAAATTCATATGGATTAATAAAAAATTATTTTGTCACAACATATTTTGGCACAAATTATATACACATACACACATATATATAATTACATACATAACAATATAATATCATTTTACACTATAAATGTTTTAAATGTTAATTTTAGTATTTAAATACGCATATATATTTACATTTATAAATATATATAAAATTCTGTACATACTTATATATTAATGGCATATAATATATTTACAAAATTAAAATTTTAAATTTGAAACTAAAGATATTTTCAAATCTACGTCTAGTTTTGAAATTGGAATTTGAATTTTAACTATTCATATTTACTTATAAATGTTACTTTATGAACATATATGTATGTAATATTTCTTTGCTTTAATATGTATGTATGTATGTGTGTGTGTGGCTATGATCAGTAGCACTCATATGTGTGTGTGTGTGTGTGTATGTATGTAATATTTCTTTACTTTAATATATATATATATATATATATATATATGAGCTATGGTCAATAGCACCATTTTACAACCTCGTAATATCAGCCATAAGTTTCTATTTAAGTATTTATTCTTTCTCCCTTCTATCATATGGACCAAATATTCAAATATAAATTTGTGCCTGATATTAGGAGGCTACAAATAGTTTAAGTAAAGTGTAACAACCCTGTTTTTAGCGATTACCTAATAATATTAAATTATAATGGAGGTTATAATTTAATAGTGTCAATTAATAATAAATAGAGGATTTTTATTGTTTATTGGGAATAAATAATATAAATGAGAATAAAATAAGAAAAATAAAGTTTGGAAACTTTATTAAGATGGTTTGAGATAATAAAATGAGTGAAATGTGTTTTACTTAGAGTTAATGCAATAATTTTGTAAATTTTTGCTATTTACTTCTTTTAACGATTTTAAAAAGAAATTATTAATTTTAAGATGAGATATATTTAAAATAGTGATGGAATTGATTTTAAAAATATAATTTTAGTGTTAAATTATATTTGAAATGAGTTATAGAATTTTATTACATAAAAATGTGATTTTTGTGTAATTTATAATGTTAATTACAATGAGTTTTGTAATTAAAGATATAAATTTGCTATTTTATTTAAAATAGAGAAATATGATAATAAAATATTTTAAATATATAAATACTCTTTATTTTGAGTGTAAAACGTATTTACTATCATAAGTATTGAGTTTCAAAAGTTTTAAAGAAGTAAAACTTGAAGTAGTGTTAATTCCATTTGTTTGTATACATTGTAACATGAAATAAGAGATTAGGTAATTAACTTAAGCTAACTTCTTTTATTAATTTGGGCTAAAGCCTATTACCACAATCATTAGCCTGTTAGTAATGAAAGAAAAATAACAGTACGTATCATTTTTCTCTTTTCTTCTTCAAAATTCCATAAGCTTGTTAATGGCAGCAACCCTTTCTTCTGCTTTCAATCTATGCATAAATTTGTCAAATAAATGAAAATTGGTGATTTAAAATGTTAATTCTAGAGCTAAACTCAGGTAATATTCAATCTAAAACCAATATTCCTATCAAAATCTATTTTTACAGTGAAAATTTGTTGATTTGCCTCTCTCTTTCTTTGCATGCATCTGTTACTAGTTTCTACAGGTTTCTTTGGTCTGTTCTTGAGAGAAAGTTGCAATCTTTGGCTCCAAATCATTGTGTAATCATCTATGGCAGCAAGGTGAGTTAATAAACTCACAATCTCTAGCTGAAGCAAAGCTTCAAATGCAAAAATATATGCAAATAGCTTGAAAATATTGATTTTTGGTTGATGTTTATGTTTCTGTAAAACCTGAATTCTATCCATCTTTGAAGTTAAACAAAATTAGCCATAACTTTCTCGTTTTTGATACGAATTTGATAATTTTGGATGTTTCGAAACAACAACTTTCTTTCGTTGATATTTTTGTTGTTTTGAGTTTGGCTATGTCAAAATCGAATTTTTCTACTGCTATCCCAAGAGCAAAACCAATATTTGCTCTGGTTTCTTATCCGGATTTGATAATTTTGGATGTTTCGAAAAGATAAAATCATGTACTACAAGCTTAATGTCTTGAGTTTTCTTAAGTTTTGATGTTAGTTTGGTCAAAATTGTGTTTGTTTGTTTCTATCCCGAGACTAAAATGACAGAGGTATTGCAGTTAAGACCTCTGAACTATTGTTATCATAAAATTTTCATTTCTTATCCAAATTCAATAATCTTAGATGTTTCGGAAAGCTTAAACTTTGTACTAAAAGTTTCATGTTTTGTATTTCTTTAAATTTTGAAGTTTGACATATCAAAATTATGTTTGTTTGTCGTTGTTCCGAGAGCAAAATGACAGCAATAACAATTATTGACCTGAGTAGCGTATTAGCTTATTTTTGCTCTCATTCTTATTCGATTTTGATGATTATTTTTGAGATGTTTGGAGAGCTATGATGCCTATCAATAGGCTAGCTATATTTGGAGAATTTGAAATTCAAATTTGAATAGAATTTGAATTGATTTTGGGTTAGATTTGAATTGAATTCGTATTGAACTCAAGTTATCGGTCTTGAGTTATCTTTCTTGTTTTTCATTGTTTTCGAGCATGGTTTTCACTAAACCATTTTTGAAGTGATTTTTATAAATTAAAATTTAAAATTATTATTGTATAGTAATTTAAAATTATTTTTCTAATATAAAATCTATTTATTTTCTATAATAAAGGAATTTCAAATATTAGTTTTATTAATCTTTCTGGGAAAAAGTTTTAGAAGCTTGTTTTCTCTAGTAAACTATTTTATATATAGTACATACACTTTTACACTATTCGAACGTATGAGAAAGAGAATTAAATAATTTAGTAAAACATGTGGTATGGGACATGTGCGTTTACTATTTCGGTTAATTCCGGACTTATACGATCGAAGCTATTTGAGATTAATGATTCTGAGATGTTTTGCCATTTTATGGCATATTTTGAGTTTTATAACTCCTATTTATTGAAATTATTTAAGATGGCCAAGATTTGGCAGGTTTGAGATCTCCTATGTAAGAGTATGGTCGATGAGAACCATCATGATGTTTTATATATTTTCCAATTTCCAATGATACAAGGTAAGTCTTGAGTATATGATTTCATATTTTGAGATTTATGGTTTATGAGGAACCGTCATGATGTTTTCACATATCAAGGAGATAACACAAGTTACGATGCCATTTAATACTTGTAGATGAGATGAGACGAGTATGGTGTCTCTTTATCACTTGTAATGAGACAAGGCGAGATATGATTTTTTGAGTTTTATGATGTTCCTAGTGTGGCATCGACTAGCGGCCAGTAAACCACTAAGTGCGAACATGTTGTATGAGACACAAGTTAACACTTTTCGGGTTCCTATCCATGATTTTTTAATACATTCACGATGCTTACCAAGCAAAACTGCTTTGAGAGGTGTTAGCGACCTTGTCAAAAGGACGAACTGCTTTGGGAGGTGTTAGCGACCTTGTTAGGGCTGACAAAATGGCTTGGAAAGGTGTCAGTGACCTTGTCATGAAGACGAATTGCTTTAGGAGGTGTTAGCGACCTTGTCTAAGGCTTCGACCGTCTGAGTTTAGCACGCGCAGTATTGCTTTGGCATTGTAATCAAGGATCTGGCCAATTCGAATTTTATAAGTTTTGAGTTCGCTGTTTTCAGCGCATTAGCGTTAAGATTTTCTGAGTTTTTAACATGCATCAAATTCTTTATTGAGTTTGATATTTTATGAGTTTGAATTCGTAACGAGTTCCATGAGCTTTTAATATTGAGATGTATGTGTGATATTTATCCGTTTTGGGTTACTTATGAGTTTGAGATCTCACATTCTTATGGAGTTATCTTGTGTTGCTTTTATGATTTCTATTTGTGACTGAGATGAGTTTTCTCTTTTTTGTAGTAATGTTTCATTGAGAAATTTGATTTTTTCTTGATTTTCATATGAGTTGATTTGAGTTTATTATGGGTTATCGCCGATGATATGAGACACTTGTGTTTTATTTGAGTATTGAGTTTGAGTTACCTCTTTCGAGGTATTTAATCACTTAGGTAGCGTTTGTTACTTAAGTATTGAGCTATGAGTAATCTAATCCTTCTCCTCATTCAAGAAGAAGTATTACTATATCCATTCTGCTTCATATTATCAATATTGACTGATTTGTGTAGCTAGACTGACCCGTGTATTCATACTCGGGTCAGACCGAGTTGTTTTAGGTATCATCTATTGAGCTTAGCTTAAAGTTGATGTTGGACATTAGCTCATTTATCGCTTGAGTATTTTATTTCTTCCTCGTACTCTGATGCATTTACATTTGATTCGATGTATATGGTGTGGTCGGGTACCACCTTTATTGTATTCATGTTGTATTATACTAAACATGTATCAGTGTGTGTGCGCGTATATATATGATGTTGATTACTGTTCTATGATATGCTTTACATTTATTATTGTATTTTGTTCTGATAGATCCGTTAGCCACCTATAGTTTTGGATTAAGCATTTATTATTTATGTCGATCCTCTTTAGTTGAAAAGAGAAATTATATTGCATTTATCGACATATTCGATAGATGTTTAAGACAAAATTATAGATGGTTGCCCTTAACCAGCCCTATTCTCCGCTTTAGTAGATGGAGTTAATTCTCTTTGCTAAGGTGGGTCTCGGGGTGGGGCTTCATAGCTTGGTATCAGAGTGTGGTCAGAACAAAGTAGAATAAACATAGAACAGTATGTATATCACGATACGTCGAAGTACAATATGAATGAATCATTGTCCTTTATTCGAGCTTGTTTTTGAATCGTGCTTTGATTCTTTTTCGAGTTTTGGGATATGTTGAGGTGGAATATGTCTAGCAATATAAATTGTATTCCATAGTATTCCATAATTGAGTTTGATGTTATCTTATCTTATGAATAATCTTATTTGGGATTATTCTATTCTTATTGTTTTCGATGCGAGTGAGTTTGTATCGATGAAGCTTATTGATTCCTTTGAGTATTCTTGTTGTTCCTTTGAGAGTTATGAATCGTATGGAGGGGATCCACAACAATTGGCTCGTTGTGAGCATTCTGAGATTGTTATTTGATGTTGCTTTTATGAGTATTTGTTTGTTACTCACAATCTTGAGATGCATTTGATTTGAGATGGATTGACTTAAATGATATTAAGTTTAATCCTTTTTTTATAGGATCCTATTGTGTATTTAGGTTTCCTATTTTGATTGGTTTATTATTTCTGTCACTTTGGAATGTTAATGATGATTTTGAAGTTTCTGAATTCACTCTTAAGTATCGAGATGTTGATGACATATCTCGAATTCCAGTCAAGGTGATTTTGTTGAGTTTTGATGAGTCCGTTTGGATTTGATATCCAATCGGGCAATCGAGTGTTAAATTAACCTTATTCATGGCTGTTAGCCTTCGGATATCCTTCCATGAGGTCATCCCCTAAGGAATGGGTAAGTTTCTGGATTGTTCGAGTTTGATTGAGTTTATCATTTAGTTTCTTTAAGTTATCCTTTTCGGATACTCAATCAGTGTTATTCTTTGTAGCATTACTTTGTTTGAAGTAATGATTTGTTGTTTGTGTGCTTATTCTCCTTCGAGAAGAATATCTTGCTTATCCTATATCTTGATGATTTTTGGCAGCGGCTCATGACATCGTAAGATTGACGAACACTCTATCTCCTTCAGTTGATTTTGAGAATTGAGTATTCTGGAAATATCTCGATGCATTCTCTTAATGTTCTTTGGTTTGAGTTTTGAAGCTATGTAAATATGAGTTTTAAAGAGAAATTTGAGCTTTGAGATATTAGAAAAAATCAAAGAATATTTTGAGAATATATTTATATGAGTAGTATTTCTTTTATAGAAATAATTTGAGAGTGTTGGGTTGTCCATAGAGTAGTTAAGAGTTCTGGTCGATACGCCTGATCAACGCTATTGATATGAATCTCCTAAATGCTATGATGAGGCAATCAGACACAATGGTTTGTGTTTTAAAAATTGAGATTTTGAAAATAATATTTTGAGATTATATATTAAATTTATGTTTGATCGGTGATTGGAGCCATTGATTTTAGAGATGAATAACATAGTTGCGAGGCAGTTTTGATCGTTCAATCGACTCTGCAGCCAATGGATATATCTATTTAATAGAGATTCAACGGCGAGGCAATGCCATTTATTTATTTATTTTGAAATTATAAAGATGATAATAAGTGAGAATATTCTTGAGCTATACTTTCTTGAAAGTATATTTTGAGATTTTACAATCTATATTATACACATTGGATGTTTTAAGAGAAGAGTTATAAGAGAATTTGAAGATTGTTTTTAAACTATTTAAGTGGTTTAATAAAAAGAGTAAAGAGAATTTAAACCCTTAACTATTTTGAGGAATATTATTATGGATTTACAAATTTCTTTGAAAATTAATTTTGAAGTAAGAGAAGAAATTTGGACTTTTAATTTGAGTTTTAAATTACTGACTAAGTAATATAGTAAAGAGTTTGAAAATTTTCAAATGTTGAAAATTAAGATTTGAAATTTAAAAGATGTTGAGATTTAAAAACTATAAATATCTTGGACTGAAAAGTAATTTGAGCTTATATCCTTGTTTCTTGAGTATATTCTGTCCTTGAGTTAATATCAACGACATGCATTTTTGCGGTCATTCGAGTTTGGTGGCCTTGTAAGAAGTTATTTCTTGATTTATTCATCTTGTCTATTGTGTTTATATTGTTGTGAGGATGTTCTTTCCATATTATTATGCGGAAAATCTTGTTGATGATAGTCTTTATTGCTTAGAGTTCGGGTTTAAGTGAGTTTGATCCCGACTCTATTTGTAGAGTTTTGTGAAATCAATCATTTTTGATTGATTAATTGTTGAGCGCCTTATTGAGTTTGTTTCGAAGACGGGATATCATCGAAATTCTTTCGAGTTACTTGGAAAATTCGATGGTTTGCTAATCACTATATTAGCATGTAATGGGCCATTGGATTAACCAAGTGAGTTTTTCCTTATTTTTCTTTACCATTTTATGTTGAAAGTATGAATGGTTTGAGTTTCGAGCTTGTCTTTTATCCTTGGTCGATTGAATTTTTATGTTGTTTATGGTTCTTTTTCTAGAAAATTGCGGGGATGCAATTTTTGAAAGGGGGAGTCTGTAACAACCCTAGTTTTAGTGATTACCTAAGAATATTTAATGGCGTTAATTAATAATAAACAGAGGATTTTTATTGTTTATTGGGAATAAATAGTATAAATGAGAATAAAAGAAGAAAAATAAAGTTCAAAAACTTTATTAAGATGGTTTGAGATAATAAAATAAGTCAAATGTGTTTTATTTAGAGTTAATACAATAATTTTGTAAATTTTTGCTATTTACTTCTTTTAATGATTTTTAAAAGAAGTAATTAATTTTAAGATGGGATATATTTAAAATAATAATGGAACTGATTTTTAAAATATAATTTTAGTGTTAAATTATATTTGAAATGGGTTATAGAATTTTATTACACAAAAATGTGATTTTTGTATAATTTATAATGTTAATTACAATGAGTGTTGTAATTAAAGATGTAAATGTGATATTTTATTTAAAATAGAGAAATATGATAATAAAATGTTTTAAATATATAAATAATCTATTATTTTGAGTGTCAAACTTTTTATTATCATGAGTATTAAGTTTCAAAAGTTTTAAAGAAGTAAAACTTGAAATAGTGTTAATTCCATTTGTTAGTATACATTGTAACATGAAATAAGAGATTAAGTAATTAACTTAAGTTAACTTCTTTTATTAATTTGGGCTAAAGCCCATTACCACTATCATTAGCCTGTTACCAGAAATGAGTAATAAGAAAGAAAAATAACAGTACGTACCATTTTTCTCTTTACTTCCTCAAAATTCCAGAAGCTTGTTAATGGCAGCAACCTTTTCTTCCCCTTTTAATCTATGCTTAAATTTGTCAAACAAAATGAAAATTGGTGATTTAAAATGTTAATTCTAGAGCTACACTCAAGTAATCTTCAATCTAAAACCAATCTTCCTATCAAAATCTTTTTTTACAGTGAAAATTTGTTGATTTTCCTCTCTCTTTGTTTGCATGCATCTGTTACTAGTTTCTACAGGTTTCTTTGGTCTAATCTTGAGAGAACGTTGCAATCTTTGGCTCCAAATCATTGTGTAATCATCTATGGCAGCAAGGTGAGTTAATAAACTCAATTTCTAGCTGAACCAAAGCCTCAAATGCAAAAATTTATAAAAATAGCTTGAAAATATTGATTTTTGGTTGATGTTTTTGTTTTTGTAAAAACTGAATTCTGTCCATCTTTGAAGCTGAAACAAAATTAGCCATAACTTTCTTGTTTTTGATCCGAATTTGATAATATTGGATGTTCTAGAAATCTCAAATTATGTACTATAACTTTCTTTTGTTGAGTTTTCTATATTTTTGAATTTAGCTATGTCAAAATCTAATTTTTCTACTGCTATCCTGAGAGCAAAACCAATATTTGCTCTGTATTTGAAACTAAAACGAAATTGGCCATAACTTCTTCGTTTCTTATCTGAATTTAATAATTATAGATTTTCTAAAAATCAAAAATCATGTTATACAACTTCCATGTTTTTAGTTATCTTAAATTTTGATGTTAGTTTGGTCAAAAATGTGTTTGATCGTTGCTATCCTAAGACCAAACTGACAGAGGTATTGCAATTAAGACCCCTGAACTATTTTTATCATAACTTTTTCATTTCTTATCCAAATTCAATAATCTTAGATGTTTTGGAAAGCTTAAACTTTATAATAAAAGTTTCCGGTTTTGTGTTTCTTGAAATTTTGATGTCTTCTTGGTCAAAACTGTTTTTGTTTGTTGCTGTTTCGAGAGCAAAATGACAGCAATTACAATTATTGACCTGAGGAGTGTATTAGCTTAATTTTGCTCTCATTCTTATTTGATTTTGATGAGTGTTTTTGAGATGTTTTGAGAGATATGATGCCTATCAATAGGCTAGCTATATTTGGAGAATTTGAAATTCAAATTTGAAAAGAATTTGAATTGATTTTTGGTTAAATTTGAATTGAAATCGTATTAAACTCAAGTTATCGGTCTTGAGTTATTTTTCTTGTTTTTCATTGTTTTCGAGCATGGTTTTCACCAAACCATTTTTGAAGTGATTTTTGAAATAAATAGAAATTTAAAATTATTATTGTATAGTATTTTAAAATTAATTTTCTAATATAAAATCTATTTATTTCCTACGATAAAGGAATTTCAAATATTGGTTTTATTAATCTTTTTCGAAAAAAGTTGTAGAAGATTTTTTTCTCTAGTAAATTATTTTATATATAAAACATACATTTTTACACTATTCGAACGTATGAGAAAGAGAATAAACGATTTAGTAAAACATACGGTATGGGACATGTACGTTTACTATTTCGGTTAATTTTAGACTTGTATGATCAAAGCTATTTGAGATTAATGATTCTGAGATGTTTTGCCATTTTATGGCATATTTTGAGTTTTATAATTCCTATTTATTGGAATTATTTAAGATGGCCCGAATTCGGCAAGTATCATGGTTTGAGATCTCCTATGTAAGAGTATGGTCGATAAGAACCATCACGATATTTTATTTACTTGCTAATGATATAAGGCAAATCCTGGGTATATGATTTCATATTTTGAGATTTATGGTTTATGAGGAACCATCATGATGTTTTCACTTGTCGAGGAGATGAGACAAGTTACGATGCCATTTAATGCTTGTCGATGAGATAAAACGAGTATAGTGTCTCTTTATCACTTACCAATGAGACGAGGTGAGATAAGATTTTTATGAGTTTTATGATGCTCCTAGTGTGGCATTGACTAGCGGCTAGTAAACCTCTAAGTGCGAACGTATGGTATGGGACGCACATTAATACTTTTTAGGTTCCTATCCCTGAGTTTGTGACACATTCACGATGTTTACCTAGTGGAACTGCTTTAAGAGGTGTTAGCGACCTTGTTAGGGCTGACAAAATGGCTTGGAAAGGTGTCAATGACCTTGTTATGAGGACGAACTGCTTTGGGAGGTGTTAGCGACCTTGTCTACGTCTTCGGTTGACTGAGGTTGGCACGTGCAGCATTTCTTCGGCATTGTAATCAGTGATCTGGCCAATCCGGGTTTTATAAGTTTTGAGTTTGCCGTTTTTGGCGCATTAAGTTTAAGATTTTCTGATTTTTGAACATGCATTGCATTCTTTATTGAGTTTGAGATTTTATGAGTTTGAATTCGTATCAAGTTCCATGAGCTTTTAAGATTGAGATGTATGTGTTTGCGCCAAAACTGGTCACATACACCCAATTATTGATGAAAGCACCAATTCAAAATCATAGATTACAGGTAATAAGTACGTATAGAATTAAAAATGAAGAACACTCGGTAAATTAAGAAGAAAGCAATAAAGAACATGGAATTTATAGTGGTTCGGCAATCTGGCCTACGTCCACTTTGAAGTTTGTTGATTTTATTGATATTCACTTGCAGGTTACAACTAATTTCAATGGATTGCAATGAATTAAAGCATTGAAATTCGAGTACAACAGTAGCAATGGAGTGCAAAGTTCGATTTGGTAGAGTCTGGACGTCAAGGAGCAAAAAGATCCCTCTTCTGTTGTCCCTGAGGCTCTATTTATAGGCACAGGAGGCTGATATCTCGCTCAAACTATGATAGACTTCTTCTGGCACGTGAGGGGGTCCACGCGATCGATCCCACAAAGTTTTGGCTCGATCCGTGATCGATACGAACAAACATCGTATCGATCAAGATTTGATCCAATTAGGTCGAAACTTGGCAGGAACCTTCCTTAGGTTGCACACAAGCTCCTATGAAAATTTCATTGCATTTGGACCTATCGATTAGGAGATACGATCGATGCAAGATTGCTTTTTTGTCAATGTTGTCACGTTCGTATCGATCCATTCATATCGATCCAAGCACGTGATAGCATGTTGACATGGCGTGCACTCCTTGGATCGATCCACTTTTTATGCCGAGTTGATCGAGCCTTTCCAAAGCTTTCACCTCATTTGCATCGATCTGTTCGCATCGATCTGTTTGCATCAATCAGAATTGTCTAGTTCGTATCGGTCCTCAATCCTTGGTTCGCAACGATCTTGTGCACTCCACTTCGTATCAATAAAAAGCATCGATCTCGAATCGTTTCACTTAGCTGATGAAAGAGATCGATATAAAAGTGGTGTTCCAGATGGATACGAAGTTGAATGCATGCGAAGGATACAAACAGAGGGAAATGCAAGTTTTATCGATACGAACAATGGACCGCGAGCATACCAATACGAATGATGGACATGAATGATGCGAACATGTCGATACGAACGATGGATACGAATAGGGTTTCTCCAGACCGATACGAACAAAATGAATCCGAGGCTAAGTGCTCTGATCGACTCGAACATGATGGATTCGAACAACGCGACCATTGATCGATTCGAACATGATCGATTCGAAACTTGACTTCCCCTGATGGATACAAACAACGCGCCTTTCTCAACTTGTATCGATCATATCTCGATCGTACGAACTCCGATTGACTTGAAATTTGAAATGTTGCCTCTCATAGCCTTAGTCATCACACTCAATCGATTCCGCCTTGATCGGAGCTCGGCCAAAGTTCATTGATATCCATAGCGAGTCTGCGTACAACCAATCTTCAGGATGAACTGTCTTTGGTTTTTAGGTAATCTTTCGGTATCACAGTCTTGTTAAAAGGCGGGATAACACTTGCCTCCCAAAACATGCCTTGCGATAGGAAAGTGTGTTTTGTAATTCCATAAGCCGGATGTTCATATACCGTCGATGACCTGTAAAGAAATTAATAGTCTATCTAACCGCGAATGACGATCGTTCGAGATCGTGTATCATTTGGGGTAATATGTGACCATTCGCGCTCAGATGTCATTCACGGTGAATTGTGACAGTTCGCGGTCGGGTGCCGTTCGAGGCTAATTGTGACCGTTCGCGGTCGGGTGCCATTCGAGGAGAATTGTGACCGTTCGCGGTAGGGTGCCATTCGAGACGAATTGTGTGTGTGCTCGGGGGGGGGGGGGGGGGGGACTTAGTATCATCAATACCAGATTTCACGTTTGAGTGAGTTTCTGGATTGTTTGTTAGGCCGGTTTATCGCCATCTCAGGGCATGCCTAAGGACCATTCGCGACCCCGTACATGCATAAGTGGCTTAGCCGTTATGGAATCACAAATGGCATAATCTTATTAAAACCAAGTCATTTAACAGAAATGTCAAACAAAATCAAGTCCAAACACGAGGAACAGAAAGTAAAAAAAACAAGGATGTCAAAGTGCAAACACCTACATTAATGCGATTTATAGTCGTATCGGAGCATGTCTGAGGATCGTTCGTGGTCTTGTACATGTGTAAATGACTTAATCGCATTAATGTGGAGTTTTCCACTTATTCATCATTATTCCCATCAATTAATGACAAGCTGACACCTCGATCCTGAGCGGTCTCCAGTTGGTGCAGACGGTGGTCGTTCTTGTTCTACCTTCGTGTCCCTTCTCCTCACATATTGCGATAGCAAACCATTCCGGATATGCCCCTCAACTTCATCCTTCAAGTGTCTGCAGTCGTTTGTGCTATGACCATTCAGCTCATGGACCAAGCAATACTTGTCTAACCTTCTTTCATTGATGGTCGAATCTCTCCTCATCGGCTTTCGATAGGGAACCTGTCCTTTGGTGTCCTAGTAGATCCGTTCCAAAGTCTCGTTCAGCTTCGTATACAAGGTGAATCTTGGTTCCTTTCGTGGTCGCGTTAATCCATCACCGTTATCCTCAGCCTTCCGTATGCCTTTACCAGTCCCTGCTCCTTTTTCAGGGGGATTTCCGCCCTTGACTGCATAAATATCGATTCCTTCTCCCTCCTCTCTTTCAGCATTTGCATCCTATAATCATAAAAATCTTTCAGCCTCATGATAATTCTCCTAGATCCATACGGGGATCTCTTGTCAACGAATCCTTGAATTCTGTGCCGTCAGCTATGCCAGATACAACTACCATCAAAACCATGGATGGATCCGATCGATCCACCAATGCTGCCACTACATTGAATCACATCAGAAAGGTCCTCAAAGATTCCCCAGTTCTTCGCTTCAGTGCTGCCAAACTCATCACATTCTTGGGTCTCAAAATGTGAAGTCTGAATTGCCTTATAAACCTTTCAGTCAAATCGGTCCATGTTTTAATAGAACCACTCTTTAGTTGCCTAAACCATAGAGTCACAATGTCTACCAGATATAATGGGAAGCACCGGGCCATGACCTCCTCTGATGCCCCCCAACACTTCCATATGCCTCATATACTTTGTCAGATGAACCGCATGATCTATCCTTCCATTATACATTTCCAATGTTGGTAACTTGAATTCCGATGGATTCCTGGCTTGCCCGATCGTAGGAGTAATGGGACTCCTATTCACGTCTTTCGGATCTCTATTCACTAGTCCCCTTCTCATGGCTCGCCTGACCATCTCTGCCAGTCTGTCACTGTTGTCAAGTTGTTCCCCATGTCTGTTGCTTCTGCTTTGCCCCCCGAGTTCATAAGGGATCTCTGAAATATGCCCTCATGAATGAGCATTTATTTCTCTGTCTATGCCGTGTTGCGCGATTCCACCTGGTATCCTGCCCGAAATTGGGTCAATATGCTCTAGTGAGTGCCTCCTAGTTCTGGTGCTGCGCCAGATGGTCCTGCTCCATTCTAAACTTTGCTTGCTTCGTGTTCCTGATTCCTATCTCTAGCATCTCGTGTAGTTGCGTTCCATTGATTTTGCAATCCAACTTGTCCAACTTGTTGAAGCAGGTTCTGCATCATCTCCTCTTGTCTCTTGAATATTGTTTCTACCTCGTCCCTGGTGATGAACATAGATGTCTGATTCGCTCCTGAGGAAGCATCTTGACTCCTCTCATGTTGACTTCTTTCTGCTCTTTGTCTTCTACTTGTTTGCCTTGTCATAGCTTTTCAGATATGAATCCCTAAATCTTCAAATTTGACTTCCAAATGATAGAATCGCTGAGTTAGCCTTCTCAGTGAAAGCACCAAAATGTTTGCGCCAAAATTAGTCACAAACACCCAATTATCGATGAAAGCACTAATTCACAATCATAGATTATAGGTAACAAGTATGTAGAGAAATAAAAAATGAGGAACAAACAGAAAATTAAGAAGAAAGCAATAAAGAACACATAATTTATAGTGGTTCGGCAATCATGCCTATGTCTACTTTGAAATTTGTTGACTTTATTGATATTCACTTGCAGGTTACAACAGATTTCAATGGATTATAGCGAACTAAAGCGTTAAAATTCGAGTACAACTGCAGCAATGGAGTGCAAAGTTGGATTCGACAGAGTCTGGACGTCAAGGAACAAAAAGATCCCTCTTCTGTTGGCCCTGGGGCTCTATTGATAGGCGTAGGAGGCTGATATCACGCTCAAACTTTAGGAGACTTCTTCTGGCACATGAGGGGGCGCACGCGATCAGTCCCACAAAGTTTCGGCTCGATCCATGATCAATAAGGACGAAGTTCGTATCGATCAAGATTTGATCCAATTGGGTTGACACTTGGCAGGAACCTTCATTAGGTTGCACGCAAGCTCCTGTGAAAATTTCATTGCATTTGGACCTAAGAATTAGGAGATATGATCGATGCAAGATTGCTTTTTTGTCAATGTTGTCGCGTTCGTATCGATCCTTCGTATCGATCCAATCGTATCGATCCAAGCACGTGATAACATGTTGATGTGGCCCGCACTCCTTAGATTGATCCACTTTATATGCCGAGTTGATCGAGCTGTTTCCAAGGCTTTCACTTCGTTTGCATCAATCTGTTTGCATGATCTGTTTGCATCGATCGGAATTGTCTAGTTCGTATCGGTCCTCGATTCTTGGTTTGCAACGATCTTGTGCACTCCACTTTGTATCAATAAAAAGCATCGATCTCGAATCGTTTCACTTAGCTGATGAAAGAGATCGATACGAAAGTGGCTTTCCAGATGGATACGAAGTAAAATGCATGCGATGGATATGAACAGAGGGAAATGCGAGTTTTATCAATATGAACAATGGACCACGAGCATACCGATATGAATGATGGACATCAACGATGCGAACATGTCGATACGAATGATGGATACGAATAGGGTTTCTCCAGACCGATACGATCAAAATGAATCTGAGGATAAGTCGCTCTGATCGATTCGAACATGATGGATTCGAACAACGCGACCATTGATCAATTCGAACATGATCGATTCGAAACTTGATTTTCCCTGATGGATACGAACAACACGCCTTTCTCAACTTGTATCAATCATATCTCGATCGTACGAACTCCGATTGACCTGAAATTTAAAACGTAGCCTTTCCTAGCCTTGATCATCACTCCCAATCGATTCCACCTTGATCGGAGCTCAGCCAAAGTTCATTGATATCCATAGCGAGTTTGCATACAACAATCTTCGGGATGAACTGTCTTTGGTTTTTGGGTAATCTTTTGGTATCACGGTCTTGCTAAAAGGCTGGATAACAGTATGTGTGAGATTTAGTCGTCTTGGCTTACTTATGAGTTTTTAAGATCTCACTATCTTATGGAGTTATCTTGTGTTGCTTTCATGATTTCTATTTGTGATTGAGATAAGTTTTCTCCTTTTTGGAGTAATGGTTCATCGATCCATTTGAGTTTTGCTTTATTTTTATATGAGTTGATTTGAGTTCATTACGGGTTATCGCCGACGATATGAGACACTTGTGTTTTATTGAGTATTGAATTTGAGTTACCTCTTTCAAGGTATTTAATCACTTAGGTAGCGTTTGTTACTTAAGTGTTGAACTATGAGTTATCTAATCCTTCTCCTCATTCAAGAAGAAGTATCACTATATCCTTTCTGCTTCATCTTATCGATATTGACTGATTTGTATAGCTAGACTGATCCGTGTATTTATACTCGGGTTAGAACAAGTTGTTTCAGGTATCATTTATTGGGCTTAGCTCGAAGTTAATGTTGGACACTAGTTTATCTATCGCTTGAGTAGTTATTTCTTCCGCATACTTTGATGTATTTACATTTGATTCGATGTATATGGTGTGGTCGAGTACCACCTTTATTGTATTCATATTGTATTGTACTAAACTTGTATCTGTGTATATGTATATATATGTGATGTTGATTACTGTTCTGCGACGTGCTTTATATTTAGTTATTGCATTTTTTCTGGTAGATTCGTTAGCCATCTATAGTTTTGGATTAAACATTTACTGGGTATGTCGATCCACTTTAGTTGAAAAGAAATATTATATTGCATTTATCGACGTATTCGGTAGATGTTTAAGACAAAATTATAGATGGTCGCCCTTAACCAACCATATTCTTCCCATTAGTAGACGAAATTACTTCTTAGTTCTCTTTGCTAAGGTGGATCTCGGGGTGGGGCATCACCTAAAGGGTGCTACTGATGTAAGCTCTATAAGTAGGTATGTATATAGGTTCTAAGTAAAGGGTGCTGCTGATGTAAGCTCTATATGTGTGTATGTATATACATCAGACAACGTAAATGCATATGGAGGGATTAACATGTTTATTGCGGTGTAATCTTGGCAGTTAGGTATAGGCATGTTAAGTTATGAACATTGTATATGTTTCACGTACACGTCCATGTGTATATGATACGCATGTGCACAATATATGGTGTAAATGTAATATCAAAACAATTTTTTATTAAAAATTAAATAAAATAATGATTTTTTTAAATTTAATTTAAAAATGATTTAAATCGGTTTAGACTTCATAGGTCCAACATGATTCAAAATGGTTAAAAAAAAATTAAAGTTCACATATAACCCGCTGCATGCTGGCTTTATTCCCACAGGTGCCGACATGAATGCTGAAGCACTCAATTTGTCTGCTAGCGAAGTTATAGGATACCAACACTACCGAAGGACCCGATACCAGTGCTCAGATTGGTGGTGTTCAAATGAATACTACAAAACTATTAAAGCACCAGAGGGGGTCAAGACGAATGGCTATCCCAAAGATAGGGGAGCACAGACGTCATGTGACTAATCGAGAGCGTTGATTCAAACACTCGAGGCTATTCTTAACGGTCGTTATCCAGCCACACAAAGCGGCGAGGAGTATATATATATGATATGGTTAAGTAAATGTAGAACTAAAATCAATACGAAGATAATGAAGAGTACAATACAAGGTAACCTTGATTTTGTAATGGAAAAATCCATCGCTAATTCATTGCTTAATTGCATCTGACGATGGATTTACTATAGAAGGCACGTGTCCATAAAATTGAATTCGGTAATCTAATATCAATTTAGACATGAAATTTAGCGTGAGAATGCTAAAGTTTTCCCATCGTTGCAATAAATAATAAGAAAATTTTAAAAATATTTTACTGATGTTTTTCGACATCTGTATAAAAACATTTTTCTTTACAATTTTTTTACTTATTAAGTCAACGGTAAACCCTAGCTATATTGCGTGAAATTAGTATCAGATAACTTTGATGCATACTCTTTTAGTTTGTACAAATCCGTCACAAATCACACATTGATTTGCAAAAGATTAGCAGTGGGTTTGTCAATGCCCTAAAATAATAACATTTTTAAGTGCTAATTTATAAATCCTTTTGTCCTTTTGCTAATAAATATGTACATGAGAACAACAAGCTATATTTGATAAATATAAAACTAAGACCATATATATACCCTTGTTATATGCATATTAACTCACCTGTTTCTCTATAACATAATCTTTCCAATATCATAATAAAAATATGGATTGTAAAAATGTGCAAAATTTCACAAGAAATCCATATAAATGGACTTGGAATTATAATATTCATGTGGTATAATGATAATTAAAATGGTCCATCAATGTAGAATAACATATTCATCTTTGCAATATCAAACAATGTCACTACAATTTCGTCACTACCAGAATCTTCAAAAACCTGTCATCATTTTTATCCAAACCTAATTCCATCTATCTAAAACTGCATCACCGCTTATACCTATCTTCACATTACTACACGCACTGATCCACCACATGGTTCAGACCCACCAACCAATGCATTTTCTTCCCTGGTAATGGTTTACTACTATTTTCCCATGATGTTAAATTCCAACTGTACCCCAACTTGTACTGTACTACACCAAGCTTCATGCCTGGTACTAAAGTATAAGTTAGATAGTAAAAACTTTCCCCATTGATGAGCGTGTGGGTGGTTTTTATAGCCTTCCATTATCATCAAGTTTCCTATGTTAAACAACTGAACCACTGGAGCAACACTCGACGAGCAAATGCATCCGCATACCAAACAACTGAACTATTTGACTAGGGAATTTAATCAAATACTATTATGTTGCCATACAAAAGAAAAGTAGCTTTTAACCTGAAAAAATAATAATGAGATGAGAACGGAAGGCTGATTAAATAATAGAAGATCTTTTTAAGTTCTAACATTATAGGATTAAGATCCTCTGCATAGAAAACTACAATCACCACTATCCAAATCAAGAACAACTCAAACCCCAACTCCATTAACCAGGACAATGCAGTCCTGGACCTCAGCCCGCATCTTCACCTACCATAGCTCGAAACTTAACCAGATTATTATCCGCATGAAACCCAAACCCATAGCTAACCGTGCCTCCTTTACCATATAAAATAGACATACGCATTAAGATCTCCACACATGTCAACACCATGCAGCTCCAACCATCCTCTACAAATCGTTTTCCTCGCCTTGGCTGACACATACAAATTTCCACCTGAGTCACCCATCTCCACACGTACACCTAACTAGATCATGAAAACATGTGTGACAAGGGAGTTCGACTTTGGTTGATGTTGTTTATAGAGGATGTTAAATGAAGTATTATGGAAAATAGAGATATTATGATATATTTAAAAGATATTGTGATATATTTGTAAATATAATTTCCTAGCATTATTGCATATTCTCTAAATTGTCGTGTACGTTGATTAGCAAGGTAGGTTTTGTAACATCCCTTACTTTGAGGCCTATAGCTAAGCACTACAGATGCTATAGTAATCTATAGTATTACCTTCCGGTGATAAAATTCGGTAATGTTAATAGTATCCATAATATCAGAAGTACGTGAATATGAAATAAAGTTAACACAGATTTTGAAAAAAACTTTTCTGATTACATTTCAAATCAATATTTTATATTCAGTTACATAAACCCAAAACAATTACTAAGTTTTGATCAAAAATAATTATTACAAATTACGCTAAGAGCGACATATGAAGATGGTCCTATGGATGATCAGAGTACTAGATAGACATATCAGTCATAAATACATCATAGTGGAATAGTAAATACTCCTACATAGCTAGCTTTGCCTCCTACACGTCTTTGGAAGTTTATTCGTCCAACCTAATAAACCTGAAAATCCCTAACTCTCAATCCACTCAAATTAAATTTTGAGCACCCGAGAGTTAAGAGGAAAACATAAATTTCGAGTTAGACATAAAAATGTCTGGTGTGAATGGTACTATTAAATCCCGGTTTACTGATATTAAGTTAGACCATGCCGCTTAGCAGAACGGGTTTTCCCTCATTAATATCCTTTTAAAAGCATATCTTTTGCAAATCAAAATCCTGCAATCAAATTGCTTATAAAAATAATAGCAAATACTATATGCAATACAATCAGGAAATCAATGGATATTTTATCCATACTATAGTTTTATCAGGATAACTATTAACCATTGGCTGACTCAGGCCTACTAGACATAATGCATAATCTAACTTCTGTTAGACACAATACAGGGCTATCTACCTTCAACTATATTCTTCTAGGGTCAAAATCCTAATGGTTTTGCGAGTGCACCAATAACCTATCTTTCTTTGTATATTCCCTTCTGTGTGTAACATTGTTTTAGTTCCATATGTGACAAAGACGCACACTAGAATTTTGGACTTATATTAGCTAGAGGCTATTAGTTAAAGTATAGGGTGCAACCCTACACCAATATCATCTGGCCTTCTAATATCCGAGCCATAAACTTAGGGTTAACTACCCTATTCATATTTCATTTCCTTGTAAATGATCTTTAAAATGATTTTCCCCTGAAATCATACCTTTATAAAAACAAGAAAATCATATACCTTACTTTACCCAAAACACTTATGCTATGCTATATGCTTTACACGGAACAATGTTGATGAAATCTAATCGATGGGTTTATGTATTCCATCAGAATAAGTTAAAACCCCTTTTTTAACTTAGAAACCTTTAAGCCATGAAGCCAAAGTAAAACTTTCGAAACCCTTGTTTTAAAACCTTAAACAGTACCTTCTGAAATCATTGAAAACTACCCTTTCGAAAGATTTACTTAAAACCTTGGACATCCTCTTTTAAAACAATTTATACTTGTCTTTCGAAAGCATTAGAACCTTCCTTTCGAAGTACTTAAAATATATCTTTCTAAACATTCACATATACCTTTTGAAAGTATTAGGCTCAAATAAAGGATTTCGGAAACATTGCTTTGAAACCTTTAATAATTATTCCTTTCAAAACCATTGAATTTTACATATAATATAACCATTGAGTCAAAGAAACAAAAGCAATAGTATCATTTTCGAAAGCTTTAATCCAAATAAGGAATTGGGAAAGAGGATAGCTTCGAAACCCACCCTTTCGAAACCATTGCCTTCGAAACCATTTAAAAGAAGCCACATGACCCTTTTGGAAGCATTAAAAAAGCGGCTTCAAAGTAAAAAACGAAAGAACCTTCTTGAATAAGTTGTTTAAAGGCTATAAAGAAAAGCGACCTTAACTAATTCGAAAGGTATGAACGCAGCGGCTAGGTTTTGAATAGGTTTGAAAGAAGTTATGCTTTCGATAATTTGTTTTAAAATATAAGCAAAAGGCTACTCTTTTAAAAGCAAAGGCAAGTGGCAACTTGTTCGAAAGCCTCTTTCTAAACAAAGGTAATTTGATTGTTTCGAAAGCTTATTGGAATTACTTCAACCTCTTCGAAACATACCTTCGACACCAGCACTCCTTTCGCCTTTCTCTAATATGCTACATACCAATCACTTGATATCATGTATATTGGTTTCGAATAGTTCGAAAAGCTGTCTGGGCACGGTGATGGAAGCTAGTTAAGGAAGTAGCGAAATCGTAATTCGAAAAAAACTGGTTAACCCCTTTTAAAGTAATTTCTTTTTACCTAACTTACCCTATTTGTGAAAATATGATTGGTTGTCCACTCTTTATAAAAATTCTTTTCTAAAAATGCTGTCGAATTCAAAATTTATAATTAAAAACGTTTTAACTGATAAGTCCTTCTCCTTAACGAAATATGTTAAACATTTATGTTTCTAAACTTAAATAATTTTATAACCATAGTAAAATATTTAGTAAAATTCCCTAAGAATCACAATAATTCAATTTTAATATGTTTTCTAACATATATCAATTTCAGACCTGAAATCATTATATAATTGCCTTAAATAATCTAAATCCAACATTGACTATCTTCCCTCACAGAAAATTCATAATAAATCCACAATAACTTAGAAATTTATGTAACTTGAAACACACCTCAAAAATAATATTTTTGACCATATATCAAAAATGCAAATCATTTGGATATCATTTAATAGGTTTTCCAATCTGAACTGATTATAAAATCTGTATGAAACAATATAAATCATTAACAATCATATATATCCAATTAAATAAATATAATATGGCATATTATTTGCAAAATAATCCGGATCAAACCTTGAAACCGAAATCGTTGTCAAAATAGAGATGTAAATCAAATTATTCATGTTGGCTTGGTGTTAAGAAGGTTGAGATTTGTTCTTTGATTGATTTTCTTAAGCCTTCTACTTGAATCCTAGCTTTTCTTCTCCTTGAATCTTTTTAATGGTAGTTGGCCGAGCTCTCTAGTGTTTTAGTTCTTTTGGGAATGTTAAAATGAATAAGAAATGAAGGATAGAAAGTTTTAGGGTATAAGAACAAAGGCTATTCCTATTTTTCCCTTGCCATATTTCTCATATTTACTTATTTTTAACTCTCTTTTGGTTATACATTCATTTAGGCACGACCACTTATTAAGTAGCAAATCTCAATCCTTTAACTATTAACATTATTCTATTTAATTTATCTAATTAAATGTTCTAAATAATATTACTCAAAAATTAAGCTCATTACAGACTTTCCTCTTTAAAGAATTTCATCCTCGAAATTACGATAAGGTACTCACAACAATCAAACGTAAAGGTAAAACATACCACGAAACAAGTCAGGACAAGTATCTCTAATCCTGCTCTAGTTTTTCAAGTACAGTCTCTCCCATTGTCGCTCCATTATACTTTGACTAATCTGACTGTCCTATTCCCTAGTCTCTTCTTATCTCTCATAACTATATGAACTGGTTTCCTAACTATATTCATCTCCAGTTCTATACTAGATCATCTAACACAGTCGATGTAATAGTGGTCTCTGGATCTCGAATACACTTCCTTAGGTGAGAAATATGAAAAATTATGCAGACTCCTACCAAACTATTTGGTAACTCTACTCTATACGCGAGTTTCCCGACCCTTTCTATAATAGGAAATGTCCAACGAATCTCGGTGCCAATTTTCCTGATTTTCCAAGTCAGATTACATCTTTCATCGGTGATACCTTGATGAAAACATTATCTCCAGCTGATAATTCTAAGTCTTTTCGTCTTTTATCAGCATAACCCTTCTTCCTAGACTAAGCCATCTTTATTCTAGCCCAAATTAACTTAATCTTTTCTGCAGCTTCGTTAACCAATTCCGAACTAAGAATTAATCTATCCCCGGTCTCTAACCAACAAAAGGGAGATTTGCATAGGCTTCCATTCAAAGCTTCAAATGGTGTCATCCCTATACTAGTTTGATAATTGTTGTTATACGAGGACTCGAGTAAATGTAGATGGTCTTCCCATGAGCCCTTAAAATCTAGCACACAAGCTCTTAACAAATCACCCAAGACTTTTTTAACTCTCTCTATTTTCCCAACTATCTGCGGATAGTAAGCGGTACTCATCTTGAGCTTAGTACCTAAAATCTCTTGTAGGTTCTTCCAAAGCTCACTAGTAAATAAGGAATCTTCGTCACTTACTATACTACTAGGAAGTCCATACAATCTTACTATATTCCTCATGAATAACTTAGCTAAATTTGGTGTTGCCCTGATCGACTTAACTGGAATGAAATGGGCAATCTTTTTCATTCTATCCATTATAACCTATATACTTCCAATTCCTCGATTCGACCTTGCAAACCTTCTATGAAATCCATTGACATTGAATCTCATTTCCAGACTAAAACATCTAAATGTTGAAGTAACCCACTCATTTTTTGATGTTCAGCTTTTACGTACTGATAGTTCAAACACTGCCTCACCCATACGCCTACACCTCTCTTCATGCCTTCCTAGAAGAAACTCATTTTCATATCCTGATACATCTTAGTTCCTCCAAAATGAATAGTGAACTTCAAATGATGGCGTTCTCTAAGAACTTCCTCCCTAATGCTTCCCACATTCGTAACACACAGTCTTCCTTTCTTCCTTAACCACTCATTCTGGTCAAAACTGAAATCTTTTAAGTCATCGCTCTCCATACCATTCCTTAGATTTCTGATTCGTTCAGCTAATAATGGATCCTTTCCTTGCTTAGAAGCAATCCTTTCGATCATCATTGGTCAAACATCCAAACATGACATCATGGCGGTTCCTCGACTTAAACTAGCCTCAGATCCCCATTGTATTCTGCATGTAGTCAATGCTTCTAAAGCTTTCCACTTAACTATCATTGCCAATACCACGTTCTGATGTTTTCTGCTAAGTGCACATACAACCTTATTCCCTTTTCTTGATGTGTACTCTATACCCAAATCATAAGTGACAAAAACTCAAGTTACCTTTGCTGTCTCATATTCAACTCCTTCTAAGAGAATAAAAAGTTTAATGACTTATGATCTGTATACAACTTGAATCTTTCTCCCAAAAGGTAATATCTCCACATATTCAACATGAAAGTCACTGCAGTTAATTCCAAATCATGAGTTGGGTACCTAACTTCATACGGTTTGAGATATCGAGAAGCATAGGCAATAATTTTACCTCTCTACATTAACACAACTCCTAATCCTATTCCATATGCATCCGTGCATACCACTATGTCCTGATTCCCCTTTGGAACAACTAACGCATGTGCATTAGCCAATAAGTGTTTCAGTTTATGGAATGCATCCTTACATTTATCGGTCCAAACAAACTTCAATCTTTCAAAGTTAGCTAATTCATCGGTGCCGCTATCCGTGAAAAATCGCTAATGAATCTCCTATAATAACCAGCTAATCCAAGAAAATTCTTTATCTCAATCACCTTCTTGGGTCTCTTTCAACTACTAATTACCTCGATTTTAGCCGGATCTACTGACAACCCTTTCTTCGTGACTACATGACCAAAAAACTTCGCTTCCTTCTTCCAGAAATGACACTTTGAAAATTTCGCTTTCAACTGATGCTGCCTCAATCTCTCAAGCACCACTCTAAGATGAATTTTATAATTTATTTCATCCTTAGAGTGTACCAAAATGTCGTCTATAAATACAGATACGAATCTATCTAGATGTTCTTAGAAGATTCTGTTCATCGAGTCCACAAAGAATGTTGGCGCATTAGTTAGTTCGAATGACATCACTAACCATTCATACGATCCATATCTGGTCCTAAATGCCATCAAAGGAATACTATCCTCTACCACTCTAAGTTGATGGAACCTTGTTATCGGCTTTACTCAACTGGTCAAACAAATCATCAATTCTAGGTAATGGACATCGATTCTTTATCATCTGCTCATTCAACTTACGATAATCGGTACACAACAGAAACAATCTGTCTGGTTTCATTGCAAACACTATAGCTCCCCAAGATGCTTAAGCTAATAAAATTCTTACCTTCTAAATCTACCAATTGCACTTAACTCCTTCATCTCGGTGGGTGTTATTCTGCTTGGCGGTCTACTCATAGGCTCGGTTCTTGGTACTAAACCTATTTTAAACTTTATAGCTCATTTCGGTGGTAGTCCTTTTATGGGCTAAAAGACATCTGCGAATTTTATAATAACAAAAACTCGGTTTAACTCATCTTTTGCCTCCATATTATCCAATAGAGCATTAACCTTAAAACTAGGGTTTTCTACGGAGTATAAAATCCGATCATTACGATTGAGGTGTCTAAGTGATATTTTCCTATCATAGCAAAATATCCTAGCATTGTATTTCCTTAACCAATTCATACCCAAAATATTTCTGAACCCCACGAAATTAAATACATACCAACTGCAAGAAAATATATGATCTAACAACTAAAACTCTAACTGGTCACATCTCACCCCAAGTGTCGCATACCCTCCTATCAGATTCACGATCCTCAAGGATGTAACTATGTATGATGGTTTCATCTTAAGCTTATCTACCAAACTATTAGGTATAAAGAATGTGATGCCCTAGTATCAAATAGAACTCTAACTAGTACAGCATGAATCAAAAGCGTACCTCCCAACACAGCTTTTCCTTTCTCCTCAGTTGTTGGTCTTGAGGCAGCTGGTTCCAATGCGTACATTTTGCCTTTTCCATCCTTTGTTGGTTCCTGGAACAGGTTTTTATAATGTCCAATCCGATCACAGTTGAAGCATCTCACTTATTTTTTGTCAGCAACCTTCTTTCCTTTGCCCGTCCAGCACTCATGAGCGAAATGTCCCTCTTTGTCGCACTTATAGAAAACTACCTCGGCCTTCCCTTTCTTTGCTGCTCCTCTTTTCTAAGCCCCTTTCTTATGGACAAACTTTCTCTTCTGGTTCTGCCCACTTTGAGTTTCTCTTGCATTGTTACTATCATGGAATGTGAGCATCTCCTCATGCCTCAAAGCCTTATCAACAACTACATCACATAGAGCCATAATATGTGGCAAAGTTGCTTTAGCAATCTTGGTTTCAATCCATGGATTTCTTTTGATAACCGTATCAATCGTAGCCTATTCTTATCTCGATATCCCCTCAAATCTGGTGGCATAGTAAAGCATTTTCATGTCTCCCTTCTCCTACTCTATAAACTTTCTGAGCAGAGTTGACTTAGCAATCTCTAACATGAATCTTTCCTTAAACATCCTTCTGAATTTTACCCAAGTCATGATCTCTTCATTAACTCCCATGGTAACACTACTCCACTAGTATAGTGCTGCTCCTTGCAACTATCTAGAAGCTAATCTCCTCTTCTGCTCATCATTAAGCCCTAAATCGGCAAAAATCCTTTCACAACAAAGCAACTGATTTTCCACTTCAATTGCGTCCTTAGTCTCGCTAATTGGCTTTCCTCCAAGCCTGGCATAATCTCTGCTGAGTACTGCATAGTTATTGACCACCGGAGCTTCTTGATTTCCTTCTCCTACATTTTCTCCAACCAATCCCATGGCAGCTCCAGCTTGCATCAGGTTGATGAAGAATTGATACATAGCACTCATATCAACTTGTGGCACTCCGCCACTCACTTTAGTAACTGGTGCCTGACCTGAATTCCTTCTAGTGTTTGATCTGGAAATTCCATTTGTGACGTTGCTTCCTCCACCAAGGTTAACTCTTTCATTCCTAGAATCCATACTTACTTCCTTAAAATCTGCATTCGAGTCTTTATAATATACAAAAGAATAGTCCAAGAAAGATGGGAGAATGGAGAAAAGCATATAATTATATATAGCAAATACAAGTATGTTACTGTAACGTTATTCCATACCCCAGTCTTTCTTTAATTCCTTAGGATTACGTTTTTCGAAATTATTTTAAGTTTAAAATTTCTTTTAGATTTCCATAAACCTATGTTCTAATACCAAACATACTCTACTTTAAGGCCCAAAGCTAAGCACTAAAGATGCTATAGTTATCTATAGTATTAACTTCAGGTGACAAAATAGGTAATGTTAATGGTATCTATAATATCATAAGCTCATGAATATGAAATAAAATTAACATAGATTTCAAAAGCAGTTTTTCTGAATACATTTCAAATCAATATTTCATATTCAGATACATAATCCCAAAACAATTCCTAGTTTTTGATCAAATATAATGAATACAAATTACGCCAAAAGTGACATATGAAGATGCCCCTTGGATAATCACAATACTAGATAGACATATCGGTCATAAATACATCACAATGGAAATAATACTAAATACCTCCTACATAGCTAGCTCTGCCTCCTGCACGTCTTTTGAAGCTCATTCGTCTAACCTAGTACACGTGAAAAGTCCCTATCTCTCAGTCTACTTAAACTAAATTTTGAGCACTTGAGAGTTTAAGGGGAAAACATAAACTTCGAGTCAGACATAAAGCCTGGTGTGAATAAAATATTACATCCCGATTTATTAATATTAAGTGAGACCATGCCACTTAGTGGAACAGGTTTCCCCTCATCAATATCCTTTTAAAAGCATATCTTTTGCGAATCAAAATCCTGCAATTAGATTGATTAACAATAATAGCAAACACATATAAGCAATATAATCAGGAAATCATTGGACTATCTGTCCGCACTATAGTTTTATCTAGCTAACTATTAACCATTGGCTGACTCGAGCCTACCAGACATAATCCATAACATAACTTCTATTAGATACAATACTGGGCAATATATCCTCAGCTATCTTCTTCTAGGATCAACTGATCCTAATGGCATTACGGGCTCACCAATAACCTATCTTTCTCTGTATATTCCCTTCTATTTGTAACATTATCTTAGTCCTATTTGTGACAAAGCCCTACACACAGGAATTTTAAACTTATATTATCTAGGGGTTATTAGCTAAAGTATAGGGCGTGACCCTACACCAGTCCTATTTGGTCTTTTAATATCTGAGTCGTAAACTTAGGGTTAACTAACCTATTCATATTTCATTTCCTGTTGTATACTTAGGGTGAACTACCCTAATCAAATTTCATTTCCTTGTAAACGATCTTTAAAATGATTTACCCCTGAAATCGTATCTTTATAAAACAAGGAAACCATCTACTTTGCTTTATTCAAAACACTTATGCCATGATATATGCATAAAAAATGTTGATTAAATCTAATCAATGGGATTATCTATTCCTTCAAAATAACTTAAAACTGCCTAAATTAGAAAACTTTAGGCCATGAAGCCAAAGTAAAACCTTTGAAACCCTTGTTTTGAAACCTTAAACAATACCTTTCGAAATCATTGAAAACAACCCTAAAGAAAGCTTTACTTAAAACCTTAGACATCCACTTTCAAAACCATTTATACTTATCTTTTGAAAGCGTTAGAACCTTCCTTTCGAAACACTTAAGATATATCTTTCGAAACATTCACACTATACCTTTCGAAAGTAACAGCCTCAAGTCAAGGATTTTGGAGACATTGCTTTAAAACCTTCAATAATTATTCCTTTCAAAACCACTGGGTTTTACATATAATATAGCCATTGGGTGAAAGAAACAAAAGCAAAAGTATCCTTTTCAAAAGCTTTAATCCAAATAAGGAATGGAGGAAGATGATAGCTTCGAAACCTACCCTTTTGAAACCATTGCCTCCAAAACTATTTAAAAGCAGCTATATGACCCTTTCGAAAGCATTAAAAAGGGGCTTCAAAGTGAAAACGCGGAAGTACCCTCCCGAATACATTATTTTAAGGCTATAAAGAAAAGAGGCCTTAATTAATTCGAAGGGTATGAATGCAGCAGCTATGTTTCAAATAGGTTTGAAAGTGGCTATCCTTTCGAAAGCTTCTTTTAAAACATAAGCAAGCGACAACTCTTTTGAAAGCAAAGGCAAGTGGCAACTTGGTCGAAAACCTCTTTCTAAAAAAGGGAAGTTGACTGATTCAAAAGCTTATTGGAATGACTTCAACCCTTTCGAAACATACCTTCGACACCGACACCCTTTCCACCTTTCTCTAGTAGACTAATCACTTGATATCATGTGTATTGGTTTCAAATAGGTTGAAATGCTATTTGGGCATGGTGACGGAAGCTAGTTAAGGAAGTGGCGAAGTTGTAAATCGAAAAAAAATGGTTAATCCCTTTTAAAGTAATTTCATTTTACCTAATTCATCCAATTTGTGAAAATATGATTGGCTGCCCACTCTTTATCGAAATTCTTTTCTAAAAAAGCTACCAAATTCAAAATTTATAATGAAAAACTTTTTAATAGACAAGTCCTTCTCCTTCACAAAATATGTTAAACATTTATGTTTCTCAACTTAAATAATTTTATAACCATAGTAAATATTTAGTGAAATTCCTAAGGATCACAATAATTCACTTTCAATATGTTTTCTATCATATATCAACATCAGACTTGAAATCATTATATAATTGCCTTAAATAATCTAAATTCAATATTGACTATTTTCCCTTATAGAAAATTCATAATAAATCCACAATAACTTAAAAAATTATGTAACATGAAATGCACCTCAAAAATAATGTTTTTGACAATATATCAAAAATGCAAATCATTTGGACATTATATAGTAGGTTTTCCAATCTAAACTTATCATCGAATCTGTATGAAACAATATAAATCATCAACAAGCATATATATCCAATTAAACAAATATAACATGGCATATTATTTGCAAAATAATTCAGATCAAACCATGAAACTGAAATCATTTTCAAAAGTGAGATGTGAATCGAATTATTCACCTTGGCTTGGTGTTAAAAAGGTTGAGATTTTCTCTTTGATTGATTTGCTTAAGCCTTCTACTCGAATCCTAGCTTTTATTCTCCTTGAATCTTTTTAATGGTGGCTGGCCGAGCTCTCTAGTGTTTTTGTTTGGGAATGTTAAAATGAATACGAAATGAAGGATAGAAGGGTTTAGGGTATAAGAATATTTTGCCCTTGCCATATTCTTCATATTTACCTATTTTTGACTCCTTTCTGCTTACGCATTCATTAAGGCACGACCCCTTATTAGTTAGCAAATCTCAATCCCTTAACATTATTCTATTTAATTTATCCAATTAAATATTTTAAATAATGTTATTCAAAAATTAGGGTCACTACAGATTTCCCTTCCTCTTGATGTACTATATATTGCTACACATATTAAATATAAGGTCAGGCCGATATTTCGCAATTCTCATAGCTCAACATGGTATTAGAGCCTTGCAAATTGTAGATTTTTTCCGATCTCGTGCCTCTTTTTAACCCTGGTATGGTTCGTGTGCTTCCCTATATTCTTCTTTCTCATTTTTTTCCATCCGATGGGTGATAACGAGAAGAAGCCTGCTCGATACAAGCCTTTCACGAAGTATTGCCTTCATCTTTTTGAACGTATTAACACGATAATTAGCACTATTTTGCAAATGGTCACAATTACGAGGACTGGGTGTGATCTATCTGCAACTATCTCAAGGCCAAGAACAAACTTGATTTTGTCGATGGTAGCATTACCGAGCCCGTGGAGACCACTATCGATTATGAACAATGGGGTATTGTACACTCTATGTTTGTTGCATGGCTTTATAATACTTTTGATGTCTCTGTTAGATCTACTGTTTCTTTACCTGATAATGTCATAACCTTATGGGACGATCCCCGTGTTTGTTATTCTCTCGTAGTGGACCACGAATTAATGAACCTAAAAATTAAATCTCCGACTATAAACAATATGGCCACCCTCTTATTGAATATTATGGTGTATTGAAAAGGCTATGGGATGAATTGGCTAGTTATTGGAAATTACCTACTTGTACTTATAGTGTTGCTGCTGAGTATGTCAAGATTCATGAGAATGAAAAATTGCATTAGTTCCTTAGTGGTCTTAACAATAAGAAATATGCATTTTTATTTCTGGTCTTTTGATGATGGAACCCCTCCTTCCCTTATTGTTGCCTATGCAAAGTGGCAACTGATGAGCTTCATCAAATAGTGGTTAAGGCTCAAGTGAGGCATCCAGATGCTGTGGGTTTTGTAGCTAGTGGCTCGACAACGAGTCGTCTTATTATTTCTCTTGGTAAGGAAGTTGTGAATCATGAACCTCGTATTTGTTCTCATTGTGGCAAAAACAATCATGAAAAGGAACGCTGTTTTAAACTCCATGGTTTTCCAATTGGTGGGTCGATGGACGAGGCGGCCATGGAGGTCATGGTGGTCGAACAAGCGGTAAGGGGATCATGGCCATGGCGGGTTTGCTGGCAGCGTAGGTCCCCGTTCTTTAGTGCCTCCTCCTCATAATAAGTTAGCGACATCAATTGACAAAGCACTTCAACTCTTAGTGATCACATTTTCTCAACTTATGTCTGTTGTAAATGCTATATCCTCTTCTAATGAGCATTTAAATGATAAGTTACAAACTGACCCTTGGACTATTGATATCGGTGCCTCTAATCACATGACGGGTAATATAAAATTATTTGAAAATATGTTTAACATTCCCGCTTCTTATGTTGAATTGCCTAATGGTAAACAAATAATTTCTACTAAGGAAGGAACTATTCATTTTGGTTCAAATTTAATGTTGCATAATGTTTTATTTGTTTCCAACCTTAGATGTAATTTATTGTCAGTGTCTCAGTTATTAGACAAACTTCACTATATTGTTTTATCACTGACAAGCTTTGTGTGATTCAGGACCGCACTTTGAAGAACTTGATTGGAAGGGGGTGTAGTGTAACAAGGTTTATTGGTTTCGAAAGATTACTAGTGTTCAAGCGAATACGGTAGTTGTAGTTGATACCGTAGATTTATGGCATCAACGATTAGGGCATCCTTCTCAGAAGGTTATGTCTAGTTTGCGTGGAGTTGTTAGTATTTATTTTAAAAGCAATAGTAATGAAAATAATTATGGTGTATGCTTTAAAGAAAAACAACCTCAAAATCCTTTTCCTTTGGGTATGAATAAAGTTGCTGGTTTATTTGATTTAATTCATTGTGATATACGGGGCCATGAAAGTGTGTATGCTAGTATTGATGCTCATTATTTCTTGGCTATTATTGTTGATTGTTCAAGGGTCATATGGGCTTTTTATGGTTGGAAAATATAAAGTGCCTCAATTGATTAAAAAAATTACACTATGGTGAAAACCTATATGATAAAATTATCACAATTTTGAGAAGTGACAATGGCCAATAATTTTTGTGTCTAAAGAAATATTATGTTGAATGTGGTATTATTCACCAAATCCCTTGTATTGATACTGCCCAAAAAAATGGTAGGGTAGAACGAAAACATCATCATGTGTTGAATGTTGCTCGAGCATTGCGTTTTCAGGCCCATCTTCTTAAAAACATTTGAGGTGAGTGTGTTTTAACCATAGTTCACCTATCAGTTGGACACCACTCACATTTTTAAAGGAAAATCACCCTATGGAATTTTATTGGGCCAACCTCCTATTATGCTTGCATTACGAGTTTTTGGATTCCTATGCTATGCTAAATATCGACCTTATATTAAAGATAAATTTGACTCCCATTCTGGAAAGTGTATTTTTGTGGGTTGCCCATTCTGGAAAAAGGCTTAATGTATGTTTGATTTGGAAACTAGTGAATATTTTGTGAGTAGGGATGTAGAATTTTTTGAGGATGTTTTCACATTTTCTAAGCCTGCTACAGATCAGGATGATGCCAAATTAGAGGCATTTTTACACTAGCCATCATTGGATGAAGATGAGTTGATGATGAGTAATATTATGGTTGACGACCACACTAACAACCAGGTGGCGTAGCCTATTGCCACTACTGGTGACATGGGTGGGGGTGGCGTTAATGTTGAGTCATCATCTCACACGCATGTTGTAGTTAGGGAAGTACCTTGTACGATTGAGAATGGTGTTGTAGTAAGGGGGAGAGAGTTACCTCCTAATTCCACTACCCATTCTTTGAACAAGACAAGTAACATTAATGAGGGTGCCGGAAAAGAATTGGGCCGTGGTCATAGAATTCGAAAGCTATCCTTAAAGTTAAAGGATTATGTTACAAATATTGTTACTGCTGCTTGTAAAATAGACCCCACGACATCAATTTCTACACTTGATCGATCGAGAACCTTAGGTACTCCTTTTCCTATTTCTTGTTATGATGTTTGCAAAAAAATTCCATGGGATGCAAACATTTTTTGGCAGGAATTACTATAGGTACAGCTGGTTTCTTTTAAGGAAGCCATGAAAGACCTAGGTCATTGAAAGGCAATGCAAAAAGAAATTGATGCTCTAGAACATAATGGTACTTGGACTCTCAAAGATTTGCCATTGGTAAAGAAGGCTCTTGCTTTTCAACGGATATACAAAATAAAATACAAGGTCTGATGCCCCTATTTAATGCCTGAAATGGCATCTTATGGTCTTTGGCAACCGACAAGTTATAGGTGTTGATTAAACTGAAACATTTGAAACTTTTGCAAAAATAGGTACTGTATGTATTTTTCTTGCTATTATTATTGCTTTGAATTGGTAATTGATTTAGATAGATGTACATAATGCCTTCTTGAATGGTGATTTGAAGGATGAAGTTTATATGAAATTGCCCCAGGTTATTCCAGTACTACTCCTGTAAAAGGTTCACAGATTACAGAAATCTTAATATGGACTCCGTTAAGCTCCAAGAAATTGATTTGCATAATTACCTACTACCTTGCAACATTTTGGCTTTAAAAATCTTATGAAAATTATTCATTATTCATCTATTGCAAGGGCAATGTGGTTCTTCATGTGCTTGTGTATGTCAATGATCTTATTATGGCAAGGTCTTCTAATAACGCAGTTGAAAATTTGAAGATTTGTCTCAACAAATGCTTTCATATGAAGGATCTTGGTGCTTTAAAGTACTTTCTTAGTATTGAGGTTGCTTATGGTGATGAAGGTCTTTTCCTCTCACAATGTACATATACTCTGGATATTCTGACAGAAGCAGGAACGTTTGGTTGTAAACCCATTGATGCACCTATGGAGTTGAACCATCGGTTAGCTACTGCTGTTGAAGATAGTTAGTTTGATGCAGAGCCATATTGTCATTTTGTTAGGTGTTTTGTATGTCTGATAATTACTCGCCCTGAGCTTAGCTACTGGGTGCACATACTCGCTTAGTTTATTAGTGATCATGAGGTTGAGCATTGGGATGTTGCACTTTGTATCTTAAGATACTTGAAAGGGAGCCCGAGTCAAGGTATTTTATTGCATAAGCATAATGACTTACTCTTATATGTGTTTTGTGATAGTGATGGGGCAGCTTGCCCCTTGACTAGACGTTCTTTGACATGTTAATTTGTGCTCCTTGGGTCGTCTCCTATTTCCTGGAAAACTAAAATGCTATCTACTGTCGCTCGTTCATCTGTAGAAACCAAGTACCATTCTATGACCATCACTACCTATGAGTTGAAGTGGTTGAAGTCCTTATTGAGTTCTCCTTGTGTTATACTTGTCCTATGTGATTATTTCGCGATAGTCAAGCTGCTATTCATATTGCGGCGATTCTAGTTTTTCATGATAGGACGAAACATACTGAAGCTGATTTCCATTTTGTTCACGATGAGTTGCAGGTAGGAAATATTAGTACTACCTTCCTATGGGTAGTCGATTGGTGGATATTTTGACAAAGCTTTAGGAAGACAACATTATACTACTTATTACACAAGTTAGGCATACAGGACTTACACGCTCCAACTTGAAGGGGAGTATTATGGAAAATAGAGATACTGTGATATATCAAGGACATATTGTGATATATATATATATATATATATATATATATATATATATATATATAATTTCCTAGTATTATGGGATTCTCTAATTTACCGTGCATGCTGATTGACAAGCTAGGTTTCTCTTCCTCCTAATGTACTATATATTGCTGCATATATTTAACCAAAGGTCAGTACGATATTTCGCAACTCTCATAGCTTAACACAAAGTGAGGGAGTGATATTATGATTTGGTTGAGGGGTTTGGATAAGGAAGCATGTTTTGATTTAGTTGGAAGAGAAGAGTATGGGAGTTGATAGAAAAAGTAAACGAAAGATAAGAGTATATGGGGGGATTTTTTTCGGATATGAACCAAAATTTCAAATTGGACTGGAAATTTTAGGAGTGGAGCCAATATTTCCTTTGCCTTGAGCCAAAAAGACGTAAGAAGATAGTTGCAACAGAAAACCTCTAGATAAATATAGAAATTATAATTTGCAAAGTAATGTTTATACTTTTTGAATTTTGAATTTTTTTTAACAATTTTGAATTTGCTGAACATTTGAATATTTTATAAAATTTAAAATTTATTTAAAATTTCAATTATTCTACTTTTGAATTTTGTGAAAATTTCAAAATTTTGTTTTTAAATTTTATGAGTATTTTAAAATTTATTTCTAAAAGTTTCAAATTTTAAATTTTTTGAAATATTAAATATAATTGTCAATAATAGTTATTAAATACTAAATATAAATACTACTTATTAATTATTAAGAATTACTCATTGATCATTACTTTTTAAATTAATTATAAATAGAAAATATTAAATATTTATTTTAATTTTAATTTGTTTGAGTGAAGTCTTAATTACTATTTGTTAGTTCTTAATTATTAATAATGATTATTAATTATTAAATAATCAATATTAATTATTTAATATTAATTATTAATAGTAATTATTTTATAATTATTTTTATCAATTATCAATTATTTTATACTAATTATCTATTAATTATTAAAAATTAAATATTACTTCTTAATTATTAATTATTAAAAAATTAAATATTATCTAACAATTTCAATTGTTAATTGATAAATATATTTATTGCAACTTTTTAGAAAAATTAGTTGTTAGAGTGTGGTGAAGATTGGTTTAAAATTGAATGTTTTTGCAATGTTTTCCTAACTGTGTGATCGCATCATTCAAGTTGGTGCTGGTCTAAACGTTGCATCGTCGTTCGCGGTACCAAAGTTCGAGCCGTGATTTTTCGTCATGCTTAATCATGCATCGTTTTTATTGTGTTTTTAGTATTTACGTCGCTTGAGAATAGACGAGCGGTTGCCTGGTTAAACCATCACTTGTTCAAATTGTCGGAGTTTGTTCATTATTGACTACTACTTTACGGGATAATGAAATTGCATTCCTATATGATATTCTTTTATGGCGACGGAAATGGTAATAAAAATTTTCAATGTAACGACTATTTTCAAAATTTTGGAACTTTCCAAAATTGTGTGTTTTATACAAATTTAAATTTATTTGAAAATTTTATTTTTCATTTTTGAATTTAATTAAAATTTATAAATTTTGTTTTTTAAATTTTATGAATATTTTCAAATTAATTTTAGATGATTAATTTTTTTAAATATTAAATAATAATTATTTTCTTAATTATTAAAGCTTGCTTATTAATCATTAATTGTTAAAAATTAAATTAATTATTAAATATTAGTTTTAATTATTTTTAAGAGAAATGTGTGATCCTCTAAAATAGAGGAGAGCACACATGTGTGTGTGTGTATCACTAAAACCAAAAGTGGTGCCAACATGCCTGGTAGGTAGCTAATCATAATAAAAATAATAATGGAAAGGACTCAGGTACAACTAGAACAGGCTCCGGCAAGGCCACCGCCCATTACACCTCATTATCAAGCTCCGGCAAAGCCACCGCCCGTAATGAGGTATTAGAAGTACCCAAAAATCATTAAGCAACTCAGTGCTAATGGTATCAATAGATAGCTCCAGCCGATAGAGTGACACGGAAGAAATGGAAAATATGGACGACCTATAGCCCATAATGAAAATCCATAAAGAACGTCTCATTGCAAATGTGAATGATACTGAATAAAGAAGGCCAATCTGAAGAAGCAAAAGAACTGGAAAGAATGCCTGACTGTAAAAGTGAGTGATCCAAAATGAAGAATGCCACCCTGTAGATGCGAAAGAACTGGGAAAAACACTTCACAGTGTACTTTGAAGATCCAGGAAGAACCAGAAAATGTGGATGATCTATGGCCCATAATGAAAATCCAGAAAGAACATCTCACTGCAAATGTGAATGATCCTGAATGGAGAAGGCCACTCTATAGAAGTACAAGAACTAAAAAGAACACCTGACTGCAAAAGCGAGTGATCTAGAATGAAGAACGCCACCCTGTAGACGCGGAAGAACTGGGAAAAACACCTCACAGTGAACTCTCAAGATCCAGGAAGAAAATCTCACTAATCCTGCCACCAGCAAATCTGAGAACCTATAAATAATAATCTAGGACTATTTCTAGCCTAGACCAATATCTGTAAACGAAACTAAGGGAAAATATAAGAATAATACACATATATGTATATAAATGAAATATATATACATATATATGTAATAAAGAAGTAAAAGTAATTATACTATAGTTACAATTATGAGATGGAAAAGAAACAAAAATAAGAAACATACTAAAAAATCCAAGCTCATTATGCAACAAATTAACCAACACTAAAGATGTAAATAAGAAACATACTAAAAAACGAACAATTTAAAATTATCCTTATGTTCCTTCAATCAAAGTACATTATTATAATCTATAAAATCATCATTCAAATTAGTAAAAATGTTAATGCTGTAATTATTAATATTAAAAATATTGTTATTACGTTTAAATATATTAATACTATTAATACCTTGTTAAGACATTCTTCGAAATGATTACTTTTAGCTAATATATATTTAGGATTTGAGATCCATTTATAACAAAATGAAGATATTATAAAAATCAATTTATTAAAATGACTATTATTATTGTTAAAAAGCCTCCGGTTTCTCTCAAACCAAATATACCAACAAATTATAATGAATAAAGTATCAACTAAAAATCTATTTTCCTTTTTGAACTTAAATCTCAAATTATTCCAACATTAATAGAAATCGTTACTTTAGTTGTAAGACTAAAGTTAAAGATTTTAAGAGTATTATTCAGAATATAATAAGTGTCCGTGCAATCATAATACACATGTTAATATCTTCAAAATAAAGATTACAAAAAGAACATTTATTATCAATTTCCATATTTTTTGTTTTTAAAAATTCAATAGTATTTAGTTTTCCATGCATGATTAACCACATATGTATTTTTGATTTAGGTGGATCATTTGTTTTCCAAATAATTTTAGACGAGTTAGCTACACCCGAGAAATTAAGAAATTTATAAAATGATTTAGGAGTAAATTTCTTACTCCTATCCCATTCCCAGTTAATATTATCATTTTCGTTATCTACGTTGTATAAATTTAACCTAGCATAAAGCAAAGAAAGTTGCCTAAGAGTTGTACCTTCTAAAATTCAATTAAAACTAAAATTCCAAGGGGATCATTATCCAGAGAAACAACATCTAAAATTAATACATTCTTAAAGTTACAAATTCCGAAAAGCTCTTTAAATTCAATCCTAAGAGGAATGACAAAAATCCAAAGATCATGCCAAAAAGAAGTATTATTTCCTAAATGTACAATCATATTAGTACCAAGGTTAAAAATCTTATGACATTTTAAAATTGATTTTCAAAATGTAGACAATTTATTAATAATTGTAGGTGTAATTTTATATAAATTATTACTACCATTATAATAATGTTTAGAAATGATTTCTTCCCAAATAGAGTTATCATTTACATCCTTAAATTTCCATAACCACTTTTCTAACAAAGACAAATTCATGTTACGCAAGTTGATGACTCCTAAACCACTTTCCCTTTTAGATTTATAAAATGTTTCCCAATTAACTAAACATTTAATATTACTGTTAGAATTATCCCACTCCACAAAAAGTCCCTTCTAATTGTATCAGTTTTGTTAATTACTCAATCAGGGAAAAGATGCATGGACATCCAATATATTAAAAGAGCAGATAAAACAGAGTTAATGCGAACTAATCTACCCGCTCTCAATAAAAACCTTCCATTCCAATTAGAAATTCTTTTTTTATTTTATCTTTTATAATTAACCAGTCATCATGTTTAAGTTTAGTTGGTCTAATCGAAAACCAAGATAATTAAAAGGGAAAGTCGTAGATTTACAATTAAGCGTATTAGCAACTAATCCTTCAACCTTATCAACATCATTTAATAATAAAACGGAACTTTTATCGAAATTAATATTGAAAACTGAAAGAAGTTCGAAGCTATATAAAATAAATTTAAGAGTAATGACATGATTGGGCAAATGAGAGGTAAATCATAATGTATCATCCGCATATTGAAGATTAAAGAGACCGTTGCGTGAGATTTCACTACCAACAGTCCCCAAAGATCCATTACCAACTGCTTTTTTAATTATCATTGCAAAAACATCTGCGGCTAAGTTAAACAAAAGAGGCGATAAAGGGTCACCGCACCTTAAACCTTGTTTAGATTGAATTTTATTCCTTAAAATACCGTTAACCATTATACTAGAATTTCCAAAGTTAAACAAAGTCATAATCTAGCCTATCCACTTGTGACTAAAACCTCTAGCCAAAATCATATCAAATAGAAAATCCCAATCCATCGAATCAAAAGCTTTCGCAAAGTCCAGTTTTAGAATCGCATAAGTAATATTATTCTTGCAATGGTGATTAATGTATTCTTGAACAACAACCACACCATCAGTAATATTTCTACCTTTAATGAAAGCAGTTTATGAACAATAAATTAGATCATTCATTCTTTCACAAAGTATGTTAGCTAAAACTTTTGAATAATTTTAATAGAACAGTTAAGAAATAGGTCTAATTTTTTTTAATTTATTTATGCCTATTTTTTGTGTAATAAAATTACGGCTGCAAAATTAAATCTTCCTAGTTGTAATTTTCCGTTATAAAATTCGTTAAACATACTAGTTAAATTGAAATTTAAAACATCCCAAAATATTTTGTAAAAGAAAATAGGGAACCCATCAGGACCCGGGGCTTTATCACTAGGCACGACATTAATAGCGTTCAGAATTTCCTCTTCAAAAAAAGGATCATCAGACTCAGAAAGATCAATTCTAGATTCAATAGGATAAAGATCATTCCATATAACGTTAATTCTATACTTATTCTTATTACCAAAAATATCTCTATTATAATTAGTAAATGCCTTATTTAGATCCCCTTGATCGACCAATTCCACATTATTCGCAAAAACAGAATTTACCATATTACTACGTTTTCTATCATTAGCCATATTATGGAAAAAAATTGTATTATTATCACCTTCATTAATCCATTGAACTCTAGATCTCCGTTTCCACATAACCTCTTCTTTTTCTAAAATTGAATTAAGCTCTTCTTTTAAATTAGCCAGAATGTTACGCTCACCTAGATTTAGTTGTCTAGTTTCTTCTATCTTGTTTGTTTTAAGCATTTTAGAAAGAATGTTTTCTTTCTCAATTTTAATACTACCAAAAACATTCTTACTCCAAGTTTTAAGAAAGTTCCTAAGACCTCTAAATTTTAAAACAATTTTTTTGCGGAATTATCTGTATTTCTGATATTATAGAAGTTTATTTAAATCCACTTGTTTTTAATTAAATTTGAAAATATGGTTTCTAATAAGCACATTTTTTTCGAATTTAAAAGTTTTACTAACAATTATATGATGATCACAAGTAAGAATGATAGAATAATGATCATACAAGTGTAAGGTAGATCAAAAATCTACAAATAAGAAATTTATCCTCAATTTCGTCACTGACGAAAAACCTATCTAGATGGGCCATAGATGGGGACTCTCTAGAATTACTCCATGTAAATTCTCTATTAGAAAGAGGAATTTTAATCAAATTAGAATTAATAATAAATTGGTCAAATTATTCCATAGTAGAGAAATGACCTTCCTATGGTGAACACTCTCCTAGAAAACACGTAACATTGAAATTATCCCCCATAATCCAAGAACTAAGAGCTAATGATCTAAATTCTAGACATTCATTCCATAGAACTTAAAGACCAATTTTTGGGTTTGGCCCATGAATATTAAAAATATTTAAAATAGAATTATTGCTAAGGTTGATGAGAATAATATGTAAAGAGTTTTGTTTAGATATGCATTGGAGAAGTTTAAAAGAGTTATCCCTCCATCCTATAAGTAAACCCCCAGTAGCTCCAACAGAAGGCAAACAAACCCAATTCCTAAAATGATAACCACCTAATCTTATACAAAAACAAATGTCAGGAGATTAAATTTTAGTTTCCTATAAAAGTGAAATGTCAATAAAGTAGTCTTTAAAAAGCTCCGATTTTATCACAAGTATATAAATTGTGCAAACCTCTAATATTCCAGCCAATAATCCACATAAACAAACAAATCTAGCCCTCTCAATTCCCTACTCCTAATATAGGCAGTATCTAAATCAATGTTAAAAAAAAAAGCGGTATCCCTAGCTAACTAGCATAACTCAGTGGATGACAAACTACCTAGAGTATAAGAAGAAACACAAAGCAGAACTCATACTTGAGCCTGAATTCGAAGCACCATTCATGGCACTCGAATCAGGTAACTCAGCAAAATAATGAGAGTGACTATTACGAATCATGATACTGCAACGAATCAACCCGCTTACGGGAAGAGATTTCTATGCCTACCTCTCTTTGACAATGAAGAAATTGAAGAGGCTAATTATCTTCACCACCCTTTGCTTGAGAGATCATAGTTGCTTCAACACCACCCTTAACCTTTAGAAAATCTGACAAGTCTTTATTCACATTGCAATGCTCGATAGAAGAAGAAACCCCAACCACTAAATTGTCCTTATTCATAGAAAAATTAGAGTCCAATTTTTTTTTTCCTCCAACATTATGCTCTCCTTATCAACAAAAGAGGATTCTCCTGATACTTGTACACACTGAACATTAAATGAATATTGCGACTCAACTCCAGCCAATATATAATTCGAATTGTCAACAACAACATCTCCAATCAATGAAGCATCCTCAAACATCTTCATTTCAGAAACAACCCTATATTCACAATTTGAAATATTTAACATATGATAATCTTCTATATCAATAATTCCACCAACTGTTATGTCCAAGACATCCCTATCCTTATCTGATTTGTAGTTAGCATTAGCTGAAGAATTATTAAAAGCACTCAGACAAATATTAACCACCTTATCACCATCGTTAGGGAAAACTACCGACACATCAAATGTTTTAAATCCATCCACTTTCTAGGATTCAATCAAACTTTTCGAAGAATCAAGAATGGTATCTCTAATCACTATTCCATCTTCACACTCAAGAATACTAAAGCCATCAATATAGAACTATGCTTCCACCTTTGCATCAAGTTGTAACTCCTTTGACATATGTACACAAATAGATACAAGTGCATAGTTTGACACTCCTTCAGTCATAAGACAAGCAAAGGAATCGACACTATCAGCGCAACCCATCACCAATTAAGATTCAACAAAAGAAGGTGATTTAATATCATTGTCATAGATAACTTCTTTGACGACAAACTTAACAGTGTCATCCTTTGAGTGGAAGTTGAATACAATTAACCCACTCAAAAATCAGAATTCATATCTCCAACTCTAACTTCTTGAATCGCAAGCATCTTATAATCACCAATTTTATCATTCACAAGTTGCGTTTCCAAATACTTTGTACCAGACACAAGTGCACGCTGAGATGTACACTGTGGATCATCTACAAACACAAATCCACCATGTGAGACAACAACAACCTCATCAGAATCTTTCAAAAACTCCAAACAATCAATACGATTATTAGTGACTAAACCGAAACTCTCCGCTTTGTGAGACTTTTCCAAATGCATATTACTTACGACATAATCAACATCACATATCCTTAATTGATCTAAAGAAATAACATCCTTTTAGGCTAAAATGAAAATCCACGACCACATCGGCATTAATAAGATTCGAAGAGAAAGAGTCTTGTCTACGAAGAGAGATATCTGGATCGAATAACACTGGATCAAAATGGTAGCTTTCTCTCTTTGTTTAACAATAGAGATATCTGAATCGATTAAACCATTTATGTTATAATTCATATCATTAGAATAACTACTGTGAATAGACGAAGAAACTCCGACTAAGATTTCATCTTTATTCAAAGAATCGTGTTTTCTAAAAAAATTAGCAGGATCCCCAAATTTAACACTACAGCCCCTACCAATGTTGACTTCATTAATTATGTCAAAATGTCTAAAAAGATCTTCTATTATATCAATACCCTCTTCCCTCAAAGATGATGTAGTAAAATTCTCTTGAGTTTCATTCATTTTAGAACAAACTAAAAGCCATGATTTTTGATAGACAGAGCTTTTCCCCCATCTAAGATCAATCTACCAGAAAACAAATCACCAGAAGAACCTCTCAATTTCATGAAAACATGTTCATCTTATGACCAAAATCCCACACTCAAAACACCTAATAGGATTAAGATAGACATTCGCCAAATGAGATAATCCACCGCATTGTAGACAAAATCTCTTCCCTTCCCTGGATTCATTCCATTTCTTGGATGATCGATTGGAGGGATATATGCGATTTGGAAGTTGGGGCGATGGAAATGGAATATCTCTAACAATTTGCGCATATGATCAAGTATTCGATGAATTGAGATTCCTAGTCGAATATGGATTAAAAAGATTAGCAGAGGAAGAACTAATATATGAATTTGTTGCAGATGACAAAGGAAAAAAGAGCGGCCATTTTTTCCATATATTAATCTTAATTATTAAATAACCAATTTAATTATTTAAATATTAATTATTATTTATTCTTTGTTCTTAGTTCTTAATTATTAAATATTAAATATTGCTTTTTAATTATAAGTAATAAATTGGAAATTATTATATATATTTATTACAACTTTTTAGAAAAATTGTGAAAAAATTATAAGCCCCCCTTGTAAATTCTTTGGAAATCACAGAAAAATAGCTTCGAAAAGTAATTATCGGTGATCTGCCTCAATTTTCAATGGAAATTAACATCAAGTTATTGGTAAACAAACAAATTTTTACGAAGGTACAATAGTGGATATAATAAATGGATGGTGATAATATAGAAGAACTTGAAATAGAAAAAAAAACATAAAATTATCTCTTATAAATCACTCGTAAACTATCAAAAATTTAGCGACGAAAAATTCCATCGCAACAATTTGCCAGTATTCTCTACTTTTCTTATAGTGGTGGGTTCATCCCTATATTGAACCACATTCATCAAAAATATTCTGGTAGAGTGGTATTCGAAGAAGTTTTTGAAGACAACAATGTCATCTTATAATTGAACAACTAATCCAAGGCAACATGGATGTAACGACCCAGAATTTGACCACTTTAAAATATACAACTTAAAGTATTTTAAATATAAATAAGTAAGTTTATATGATTAAATAATATTAGATAGGATTTGGAAAGATAAGTATACACAAAAATAGTAACATTGGCCTATATCGACAAAAGTGACAAAATGCTGATATCATAAAAGTAAGTTTCAATAGTTAAATAAATTATTTTAATCTATTTATGAGTATTTATTTTTTTAAATAACGTTATATAAATTTATTTTTAAATTTAGTTTACATAAATAAATAGTTTAACTAAAACGTCAAAACGTGACCGTAAAACATTTTGTCGAAAATTAACGTTTTGTCCATTAAAAGGTGTCGCAACGTCGTCGCACCTTTATTTTTTTTATATAGAAACATATGTTCAAATAGTATAAGTATTATTTATTTCACTAATTAAGTTTACTTTTACTAAACACACTTAGAAAATTGTAGAATGTAATTAACAAGAAGTAAGCACAAAAAGACAATCATGTCATTTCAAAGCAAAAGGTAAACATCAAATCAAACCAAACATAATTATTATATTCTTTACTTAATACTTAAGTGAAAATGACATAAAGTAATGATTTGAAATGTGATGTTAAGTTTTGAAAAAATAAGGTTGCTTAAAAAGTAAGTAAAGGGTATTTTAGTCTTTTTACAAAATATTATTTTAATCCAAAACTTGTTCTACAATAAACATTGACTTTCTCATTTTTTCCACTTCTTCTTCTTCCTTTTTCAAGCTTTTCTTCACTCTTTAATGGCTTCTATTCTTAATAAAATAATGCTAAAATATTCTAAAATTATTTACTAAAGAAATATCCACTTAAAACTTCACTAAAATCACTTCAAAACCCCTCTCTTCCTCCTTCCTACCCATGGTCACCCTTTCCACCTCAAAACCCGAGCCAACCACCTCCCCATAGCTTAGGCTGTGAGCAATAGCCTCCCCCAGGGTTAAGGATGAGCACATTAAGAAGAAGGAAGGAGATCGGGAAGTTTCGGACCGAGAAAAGAGAAGGAAGTGCTGTCGGAATTAATTCACAAATCTACGAAAAAGATTGCTGGAGTGGAAATAATCGTGAGTACTCGTATTTACTAATTAATCCATAAATTATTTCAAGTATAATGATTTGAAAGTTTAAATATGTTGAATGAATGTTTGATAACTTGGTTGCAAATTGGTTGATTGTGTGGCTGATAACTTGTTTGATAAATGATAAGAGAAATGATTAGTAATTAACCACAGTTAATCAAATGAGAATTAAATCCATATAAATATGCATATAGAAATTTTTTAGCCTCTTAATGATTTCAAAAAATCTAAAAAGTGTTGAAAATGATATTATAATAATATAATATTATAGTATGAAATAAAACGAAAAATGAGTTTGAAATGATGAAAATATTGTTTTAAATGAGTTAAAATAGTTTAAATGTGGTTTAAAACAAATTTCAAGTATTTTTGACAAGTTCTGAAGCAATTCACAAAATTGATTAAAATAGAGCTCGTCGCGTAGCGGCAGTTCGTAAATTTAGACCCGTAACTTCAAATTAACGTTGAGAATGATTTATAAGTCGGATTTCTTTGAAATAAAAATTCTTTAGCCACAATGATAATAGTTTTCCAATGATGAAAGAAAATCAAGATTTCATTAAGTAGATTTTGAAATATGTCCAAAACAATTTTCTAAAAACATCGCGGTTTTGCAGTTCAGAATCCAAAATGAGATTTCTTTATAAAATGATATTTTTAAATGATTAAAAATATGAAATAAATGATAAATCTATTAAAACAGTTTAAAAATGATATGGAGTAGAAAATATGAATTTTCGAATATTAAAAAAGTTGTTTAAATCAAATAAGCTTAAATAACACTTTCCGCAGCACTTTTATGTTGCGAATTCTATAACCTTTTGAATATGCTTTTAAACTTAACAATTCTTTCCTAGATCTTTTATGAATAATTTTAAAAGAATAATTAAGTAATTTAAATATGATTTTGAAGTTTTAATAAGAATTTGGTTAAATGATTAAGCGGAACTTTTTATACCATTTAAGTAAAAAGTGAAGAGATTGAATGTAATAACAAACTGAGTATATGAAAGAGGCTTTCCCACTTGTGATATCTGGAAAGAAAAAACAACGTGTTTAACTAAGGTAAGGGATGAAGCAACCATTGCCCTAAGCTTACCTGGCCTATGTTTTCGCTTTTTAAGCGAGGGGTGGAATAGATCAAAAGGAAAGCCCAGATGCTCTAAAAGATCATATTTAAGTTTTTCCAAAATAAAAGAAAAGGAAAGCCCAAATGCTCTAAAAGATCATATTTAAGTTTAAATATCTTGTATGCGATGGTTGGTACGAAGGAATCGAGATCGGATTTGGGTGATTCCTATCCGAAGAACCGGGATCGGATTTGGGTGATTTCTATCCGAAAACCCCTTCAAACTGTTTTTCAAAATAAAACATATTAAAGACAAAGATCGTTGAGTACAAAGATATTCATGATGTAGGATTACTTGCCATTAGTCCCTGGAGGTGAAATTTACCACATCTAAGGTGGCAGTAGTGCTCTGGTATGAAAATCTTCGATTTGCAAGAATATGATTTGAAGTTAAGAAAGAAATCTTTGATTAAGATTTAATGAATGCTTTGGAATACTTTACCTAATTTAAAAGTTATAGCTTGGATATAAGAAATCTTTTATTAAGATTAAAAGAATGATTTGAAAAAAAATTCCTAAGTAAAAGAGAAAATGATTTGGAATTATTCCGGGATTTAAGAAAGGTTTAAATAAATTAAACGATCTAATAAATGAGGCTTAATGATTCCATATACATTTGAAAAGAAAATGAAATTAATTGAAAAGAGTATATCTAAGAAAGATATTTGATTTAAATAAAAGATGAAGTAATTGATTGACGATTGAAATCCACATATGAACTAAACAACATTTTATCATTAATCGGTTTCGAAGGAACTGGAGTCAGATTTGGGTGATTCCTATCCAAAAACCACTTCGAAATGATGAATACGTTCGAAAGTGAAGACATATTGAAAATGATGATTATTGAAGACCATGGATCTTCATAGCATGAGGAGTGCTTGTTGAAAAGCTCTGAGTCGCTCCTATTATAGAGTTATTTTATAGCGGTGGTCTCCTCGTTGTGGAGATTTTTTCAGATTACAAAGGATTCTCACCTAGTAATGGTCGAGGAAAGTGCCTTTGGTTTCGTTCAGTCCCAGAACGAACTTGTATGGACAAACATCTGTCATTACATTGCTGAGACACAACGTTTGACTTTTACAAATGTGCATCTGCTTAGTGGAAGAGAAGGCAACTTCTTTTAGCTTAACACCCTTCTATGAGACATACGAGCTCAGAGGTTGTTGTGAGAGTCAAATAGTGATCAAACGAATGGCATTGTAGCATTAAAAGTGGAACCTATAATGATCAAAGTGTGGTTTTGTATGATAAGCGTGGCTTTTAAAGAAATTGATCGTAGCCTCGTGAGCCTCACACCTTGGTTATGATGGGATTCTATGTGGTCAAATGCATGCTCGCATTTAGGATAGTAGTGATGTGGGTTATTAGATGTTCTGAGCCCTAGGTACCAGATATGTCTGGGCCTCATGGCATGGATGCGCGAAGTGAAAAGTGCGTGATCGTGCACGTGCTAAAATAGTACACACGGATCGTGTAATATGGAATATAATATAAATGCGGAAATAGATGATAGTAGCAAAGTAAATAAAAATAGAAAAATCACACCAGAGATTTTTATACTGGTTCGGAGCACCGTCCTACGTCCAGTCCCAGACTTCTATCTGGATTTTCACTATTAATTACCTCTCTTCACCCGGAGGAATAGGTTTACAACACCCGAGCAAACGAACGGGATTTCACGCCTCTAATACACTGAGGACTTCAACACTTGCCTCTTACAACACCGAGGACTTCAACACTTGCCTCTTACAACACGGAGGACTTCAACAAAGATAAATATAATTGTTTGTTGACAGTATGTGTTCTTGCTAACACAGTTTTGTCACTTGTAGTACAAACTTCCTATAATCTTATCCTCAAAATATGTGAATGATGTTTTGTGAAGATTAAGGGAAGTATATTACTTATTGAATCAAAAGATATGAAATAATTTCAATGATTCAATAAGTAATCAAAATAATTGAGAGCTTTTAGAATGAAGGAGTATTTAGAAAGTAAGATCAGAAATTAGAGTAGAAAAACATATATTTTTCATCTGTTTGAATCAATGATTTAGATGAGTTTATATAGAGAAAAATAATTGTAACTCTTTGTGAACAGTAGCCATTAATAGATATGATCATTGATGAAAGGTAAGAGATGCAACCATTGGAGAAAGAAGTGTCTTTTGGAAAAGGTTGCTCTCTGTTTAAAAACGGTCGACAGGTCAAAAAATGACCGGTAGACAGGAATTTGAATATATATATACGTTATGTTCACTTGTGCACATTATCTGTGCATTCTGGGCAAAAACGGTCGACCACCTGGTTTTTGACCGGTCGACCGGTTTTGTCCAGACTGCACAGTTAATGTGCACTCATATATATTTATATATATATTCGAAGATTAAAGGCATAAGATTATTTGAGGATAGATTTTAACATAAATAATCATTACTAACATACCAAATAATCAACCTCTAATCATATGGAGCTCTTTGTGTCTAAATAACTTCTTTTTGACGATCACGGCTTATCCCTTTGTCAGAAATCAAAACTCTATAAAAATCTTGACTCAACATTCTCCCCCTTTTTGATTGATGACAACATATTTATGAATCTCCCCCTGTATAAGATATCCCCCTGAGATTGTGTCCTGCATATATACTGTTAGCACAATTTTCTCCCCCTTTGTCATCGACAAAAAGGAGTTGTTTAAATGGAGGATGTAAAAAAGATTATAAGCAACATAAAACTACTGCCATAGATCAAGAGTAACATTCACACAATATGATAATACACACAAGTCTAGTACAAATTAAAACACGACAATATTTAGTACAAGTGCCAGATAATGTCTTTAAAGCTCCACCTAAGTATAACATCTCCCCCTAAGTATAATATCCCCCTCTATTTATATGCATATGAATTTCTCCCCCTTTGTCATTATCAAAAAGAATGAGGAAATATATAAAATTATATAAAATATCTTGTATATAACGAGATAAACTCATTATTAATTATGAAGGAAAAGTAAAATAAATTTTACCATATTTACCGAAGTCCATATTTATTTGTAAGCACGTAATTCTATTAAACATATGGAACATTCTTTGAAATTTCAAAATCTATCCTTTTCCTTTTGTTTCTCTGAGTACCTATAAAAAATAATAATAATTTTCGGTACCCACTTACTATGTTAGGGTCCGAGGGGTTAGGTCTTTGGAAACCATACCCATTTGGGTGTGGTTGAACCTTTATGAATATAATTTTCATTACAAATTACATTCTTATAATAGTTGCTAATATAAAGTTGTTTATCATGATCAATCATATTAGCTGGAATCCATATCTTAATACTATTAGTCATTAGCTTAGTACTTGAAGAATAATTTCTATCATTTCTAAACAAAGTACTATCATGACTATAACTGGTTTTAAAACTATCTTGATTACTAGTACTAGCACTAGAGTTAGTATACATGAATGCATATCTAGTACTATTTTTACTTTTAGCTTGTTTATAGCCTACACCACTTCTATCATTGTGAGCTTTTGAATTCTTAACATAACCTAATCCCTTCTTATTTGAAGCAGGTTGAGAATTTTCAATAATCCTGGATAAATTTTCTCTCCCTTTATTAAAATTGGAAATATTTTTAGTAATGTCATCAAGCTTAGTTTTGAGACTAGTGTTATCTAACTCAACAATTTTAATTTTTGTTTTTAACTCATGATTTTCAGAAGCTAGAGCATTATTCTTTTCTTTTTGAGCTTCTATTTCTTGACTTAATAGAGCGAGTTGAGAATTGTCTGAATCTTGAATTTTCTCAAGTTCTTCTTCTAATATTCTCTTCTCGTCTTTAAGCATATCTCTTTCGAATTCTGCTTTCTTCTGATTTTCCAGAGCTTCCTTATATTTTCTTTTGAGACTTTTTAAAGTGTCTAGAAGTTCTGAATTTATTTCTATCATATCATCAAAAGTTAGATCACTAACCTCGTTATCTTTTGCCATGAAGCATTTGTTTGTTTGCTCCTTTGATTGTTCTTTATTGCTCTTCCTCTTCTTATTGCCTTGACTAGATCTCTTTGTAGCCATTTATTCTAGGATGTTGTTACGATCTCTAGAAAACCAGGCTCTGATACCAAATGAAAAGTGCGTGATCGTGCACGTGCTAAAATAGTACACACTGATCGTGTAATATGGAATATAATATAAATGCGAAAATAGATGATAGTAGCAAAGTAAATAAAAATAGAAAAATCACACCAGAGATTTTTATAACGGTTCGGAGCACCGTCCTACGTCCAGTCCCAGACTTCTATCTGGATTTTCACTATTAATTACCTCGCTTCACCCGGAGGAACAGGTTTACAACACCCGAGCAAACGAACGGGATTTCACGCCTCTAATACACTGAGGACTTCAACACTTGCCTCTTACAACACCGAGGACTTCAACACTTGCCTCTTACAACACCGAGGACTTCAACACTTGCCTCTTACAACACGGAGGACTTCAACAAAGATAAATATAATTGTTTGTTGACCGTATGTGTTCTTGCTAACACAGTTTTGTCACTTGTAGTACAAACTTCCTATAATCTTATCCTCAAAATATGTGAATGATGTTTTGTGAAGATTAAGGGAAGTATATTACTTATTGAATCAAAAGATATGAAATAATTTCAATGATTCAATAAGTAATCAAAATAATTGAGAGCTTTTAGAATGCAGGAGTATTTAGAAAGTAAGATCAGAAATTAGAGTAGAAAAACATATATTTTTCATCTGTTTGAATCAATGATTTAGATGAGTTTATATAGAGAAAAATAGTTGTAACTCTTTGTGAACAGTAGCCATTAATAGATATGATCATTGATGAAAGGTAAGAGATGCAACCATTGGAGAAAGAAGTGTCTTTTGGAAAAGGTTGCTCTCTGTTTAAAAACGGTCGACAGGTCAAAAAATGACCGGTAGACAGGAATTTGAATATATATATATATACGTTATGTTCACTTGTGCACATTATCTGTGCATTCTGGGCAAAAACGGTCGACCACCTGGTTTTTGACCGGTCAACCGGTTTTGTCCAGACTGCACAGTTAATGTGCACTCATATATATTTATATATATATTCGAAGATTAAAGGCATAAGATTATTTGAGGATAGATTTTAACATAAATAATCATTACTAACATACCAAATAATCAACCTCTAATCATATGGAGCTCTTTGTGTCTAAATAACTTCTTTTTGTCGATCACGGCTTATCCCTTTGTCAGAAATCAAAACTCTATAAAAATCTTGACTCAACACGAAGTCCGAATCCTTGGATGTTATTCACAGATTATATCAACTTTTAGCCATTTGTGTGGTTGTATAATGGCGTTTGAGTCTTGGATGTAAGCCGTGAATACAGATTGATCTTTCCACTAGTTCCCTATCATGTTGGAAATCCAATCCCAATACGAGATATACGGTTTTGATTGTAGTCCCAAAATCGCTGTAATGACTTGCAGACATTTCAGCTACCCCTTTCTGGTATCTTATATTCCGTTCGGTATATTATGTTGACCAAGTCTGGATATATTACCTTAGACTTAGTCTGCGTATTAATACCTTATTTGAATAAGTTTAATTGAAATGTGTTTTCAAATGAATGTCATTAAAAATTATATCAACTGAATTTTGGCACAAAAGTGTTTTAGTTATCATAAGCTAAAAACATATCCATGTTTATGTGTGAGCATGGTCTTATGAGAGACCCTTCTTTTCAAAGGTTTTGATATCATCGTCATGATCTATACATTTAAAATTCTGTGTATCTCATGCTGGTTTATCAAGCCTGATCCGAGAATTTTTGATACTCGGGTCAAATTCGAGTAGTTTCAGGTTTAGTTGAAGACGGTGGAGTTTCGTGGGGAGATCTGGAGATCTTCATCATCGTATGGACGTATTCTATTATCCGTTGTAGTTTGTTAGTTTAGTTTGATGTTTGTCAGCAATTGTAAGGACAGGTGTTTATAACTGTCCAAACTGAATTTAGGTTAGACTCTGATATTGTATTTTAAAATTTTCCTCTGTAAATATTATTGTTGAAATAATATATGTTATTCCTTCTTGTGAGATTCTGTTCTGTCTTTATTTTCTTTTTACTCTTAATGATCTGCTTATTCGTGCAATTTGAATTGGATATGTGTGGTTTATTGTTGATTCAAAGTGTATGGAAAAACGGGCCGTTACATTTGGTATTAGAGCTGAAGGTTAAGCAAGAATCTTGGCTTTGGTGGGATAAAGACTCATCAGAGATAGGGTTGGTAATATCCTAGGATGAATGGGTCATTAGAGATAGGGTTAATAACACCTTAGAATGAGTTTGAGTGCATTATATATGAATGCGAATATGTTTTAGTGACTAATAAATTGTTTTGTGTTGATTTATCTATTGAGTGATTTATGGATTCTGATCTATGCGCCTGATCACCGTTATCGATGAGGGTTCCTAAACATTTAAACAAGATGAACCGACACACTAATTTTAAAAAAATTGGTAAATGAAATAATTTTACCTAGGGTTATATTTTGAATATAAAGTATATAATTTGAAAAGTTGTATAGTTAGAAATCAAGATTAGTGCAATTTATATATGAACATCTTGCGATTATAATTTCACAGTTTGAGTATAAGATGTTTCATAAAGATTATCGATAAGTAAGAAATCTGATAAGGTAATTAAGATCTTTAATACTTATTCCAAAATAATAAATCAAGAAAAGATAATGTTAAGTTACTATCATAAATTGATCAATTGTTTGATTTAAAAGTTAAAGTACAAATACCTTGTGAATTAAGTTTCACAATTTGACTATAAGGTGTTTGATAATAAGATTTGTTTAAGGAATGAACATATAAGATAAAAATGTATTTAGATAATAGAAAATGATTTGTATAAAGATAAATATAAAACGAATGAAAATTTAAATTCGAGTAATTTAAAGAGTTGTGGTAATTTAAATGAAGTTAATTAATATAAGATAAAATAAATTTATAAAATAGGTTTTATAAAGTAATCTCTAAAGGATTTCGAAAATGGTATTATTTCAAAAAAAAAAAGAGGTATTTTATGATAACTAATTCGATTGGCTCGAAAATAAACTAAAAATGGTCAAGAGATGTGTTCGGATGGTAAACACTTTTCTTAAGTATTACTCTTCTTGTTTAAAGGATATATGATACCATTGGTAGTACCCAGTTCTTTGGTATTGTTTTGGAGTTCCTCGATCTATATAATTTTCTTAAGTTATCTATACTATAAAGCAAAACCTTTGGTCAACTGGTCAAAGTGAAGCCTTTTTCACCATATCCAAAATGTCCTTTTGTTTACTGTAACACAAAACAGCTAATATGGGTATTGCTGTAAATTGGATCATTTAACCCATCCACGACCCCACATCTTATCCTTTCCACGACCCCATGACTCACGTTTCCACTTCTCCTCTTCCATGGCGTCTTCTACCTGTAGACAAAAAAAATATCCCTCAATGCAGTTACTCCTATCCCATTTAATAAAATCTCATTTCACTACTCAATGGAATCAACAGTTTATATTTTCCACTCTTTCACCTCCATATTATCCCAAAACGAAGGCTCTACCAAAGGTTATTTCAATATCACATAATGCTTGAGAGGTGAACAGATCTGGATGGAACCCATTACCGAAAGTCATTCTTCTGGAATCTGCTCTTTCTACTCTTAATTACTCTCCAAATCGTTGCTATATTGCTATTGTTCTTCCGATAAAGCATGAACCGGAACGAAGGACGGTTAATATAAATAGATCTGCTACCGATGATCTCAGCCTCAAGTTTCATACGAGCTGCTTATTTTCTTTCTTATAAATCAGATCTTCTATTTCACTTTGTACATAAAGTTATTCGTTTCTACTATTTCTTCTATGTAGAACCTAAATGGTGATAAATTCAAAAGTATTAATGTCTCATACTTCTTCTAAATTTCATTTCATTTCTCTTTGGCTTTGTTGAAGAAAATAAAGAAGCCCAGTTTGAAGAAGTGGCAAATATAGGATGGATTTTTTTAAGACACTAAGTGCTTTTGTAAGAGTTGTTATAGCTAAGAAGGTATGTTGATATTAAATTATTCTTCCTCATTTTGTTATATATGTTGTTACATGTTTGCATATTCAAGTGATGGAGATAACAAATTACATTACCTTTTTAATATGCTTAATTAAAGAAAATGATTTGATAGAAATGTTTGATTTTCAACTATTTATTGTTTTGTTTTATCAATGGGCTAATTCAAATAATATTCATGATATCAGTTTTTTTGGTAACCATGTTCCTATGATAAAAGATGGTTTTAGTAACTATAAAAGCATCAGCATGTGCTACATTCCTCATATTACCATTGTCGTTACTGAACCAGATGCAATAATTTTTAAGAGCAAAGGGAACACGTTCTTTGAATAGAAAAGAAGTGGTACGATGCTTCTAAAGACCTACTAATAACCTCTTTCAAACCATCTTTGCCCATCAACTCAAGGTGCGTAAATTGTCATTAATTCCTTTTTGCATTCTCTTTGATTCAGACATGCATACCTCCCATTTAAAAGTAGAAACCTTTGATTTTAGTTCTCATAACATCAATAACATTCAAAAAAAAATTATGTTTCATAAATAAATGGTAAGCTGCATGACATTCAACCAATTCATTTTAAGTCATAAACAATGGCGCTGATTTTCAGCTAAAATGGTAAGGCTATTATGTAAAAAAAAAAAAAAAAAAATCTATTTCACAGTCAAAGGTAAATGGAAGGCTAAATAAAGTTAATCAAATCATTACCGATTATACATAGACAAGAATTCATTTGCTTTATTCCATTGAACTAAACAATCATCAAAATATTATTCCTATATGTACGATTATGATAGGGTGTATACAGTAAGGACAACAAAAGTACATTTGACTGCTATTATGTTATTTATCACTAAAATATTCAAACATAATTGTCTGGACGTTCTATTTGTTCCAATTTGTTGAAAATTAATACTATATTTGAATTGGTTGTTCAAGTAAAAAAAAGGAAGATGTTGTACGATCAAAAAATAAAGGAATGATTTTATATGGATCAGTAGCGGACGGAGCAAAATAGGGGGAGAAAAAAAAATGGAAGGATAGGGATGATACCTAAATGCTTTTTCATGTCCCAACCGAATCCAAAAATTTGCAAGCTTTTCATTGCTACATTTTCTAAATTAAGATCTGATTTTTTAAGGGTTGATTGGATTCTATAAATGACTAAAATTTGATCTCTATTCAAGATTAACACATAGGTATATTATTTATATCCCATGGACATTGATTATCTTCTCATGATAAAAAGGATTCTGCTCTACAATGCATGTAATAGTCATAAAAACTATTGATTGATATACATACTGTTTTTATGGATATGTTGTTTAGTAAGCTTGAGTAATCAACGTACCATAATACTTTTGTTATGAAGACCACCTAATTGCCATAATTTTTTCTATTGCAGATGATGAACAGATCTTGCTTGGACTGAGAGCAAACATCCTTTAAACAAACAGACAATGAAAAATGCATTTTTTAAGCTGAAGAGGTACCTCATTTATTTCCATTTACTGCTATATGATATTCATTTTTATGATTTGGAGTTTTACAGTGCTTATTGATTTACAGTAACCCGAAATGGACTTTTCTTTATTGTATGTTTAATGACTATATGATTGATTTACAATGACCCAGAATTGATTCCCAGTAACACAAGATTGATTTACAGCAACCCAAAACGTATGTTCAAATGACTATATGCTACATACGCGCTTGATATATATATATATATATATATGAACAACACACAGCCAGTAGCGCTCACACTTGATCACCCACATATTCACTCAATACTCCACTCATGTTGTGCACTCACTAACATGTGATTATACAGAAGACTCTTTCATGCAATGTCATATACACATTTGCTCTTATGTATACTTACACTACAACACTCTAATTGGACACAGAACAAACTACTAGATACTCAAAACACACAAAACTCACAAACACTAAATATGCATGGCGAAATATTCACTCAGGAAGGAGGCACACGTAAGGAAAGAACTAGCATTGGAAAGAGAAATGAAGGCCAAAATAATGAGGTACTTCTATTTATTTTTATTTTAATGGTTTAATTGTCTTTCAAAATGTAAAACCCTTGATATAAAAAGGAACTTCTATTCATAGTCGTCCATTTTTATTTTTATTTTTCGATAGGACTAAAATCCATCACCAGAGGTTGTGATGGTTGAACTTGATTTTTAAAAGTCAATATCCAACCCTTCTTTTAATGACTGTATTTTAGATATCACTGACTTGATTTTGCCTATCTTAATTTACTTATATGAGAAGTTCTTCTGTAAAAAAACTTGGAGTATGTTTCAGAGAGAAGGCAGTGGAGGTTTATGATACTTTAAGATCCATGCATTATTATTTTTTTGATAATAATACTATACATTAGCATGACTGCTATAACTTATATGGTTTTGTGTGACGGATTAGAAAATCGTTCAAGAAAACTGAGTGCATATTGCTGATATATTTGTTTTGTTTTATTTCATTCCATTATTGGTTTTAAATTTTCCAAATGATTGTCATGCATGCAACTGCTTATTTGATGCAATCAGTATCATTCTTGCATACAAGATGTTTGGGTATCGCTTAACCTACACTATAAAAAAATTCTACCAGCATATGCTTTATGTACATGGGCATACTTGAAATTTAAAAATTTATGCTTCATTTATATGGTATGAAAATGTAATATGTTTAATGTTGTTACTGCTGCCATTATATGGGTTGTAAAATCTGTTGTAAATTAACTCTACCTTAAATTTTTGTACTATGAATCTATTTTCCCCCTTTAAATAAACAATGGTATATGTTAGTTCAAAATAACCAAAGAATGTATAATATATGATCTCCTATTAGGCTTTCTTACCAGTATACATTGTTTTTTTATATGAGTGCAATTGAAACAATTTTCGATATATGTTCGTCTAAGACTTTAAATGCTAGAGTTTCTATTCAAAATATTTTTTCTTTCATCGTATGAACTTATGATCTTAATCTTAAATTAACTTAAATGATATCTCTAATGTCAAAGCGGGGACAAAAAGATTCTACTACATTTTTTATTTGTTAACAAGAAGTATGCGTGAATGTTTGACACTCAAATTTACTTCTCTATTTTGTAGTGTACCAAATATGTTTTTACTTTTTTGCTTCTATGCTCCTATAGTTATAAACATAAGTTTCAGTTCTTACAAAATATTGGATTTTTTTTCGTGCTACGATAATGTAGGCATTTACATGAAAATGAATTATCTATGTAAGAGGCCAAAATAAAATGAATTCAAGAAAATGAATGCAGTGAAATGCCTAGAAATGATGCACTTTCTTTAATCAGGTTTGAGTGATAATTCACTCAATATGCTTAAATTTCTATCAAGGCTGGATACACAATGCTTTAAGTAAATCAAACACTAAATATATAGATCACTGATTTTGATTATCATACGTTTCGTGAGAAAGAATTCTCACCTGAAACTTGCTCGCTCTCACCCTGTTCTCGAACATGCTCTACCTATAGAACTGAACTTAATTTGCCTCCGGATATATGTTTTCCATTAGTAGGTAATTGTAGAAATGTTCATGTGAATTGTGTGCTAGGATAAGCATTATATACAAGAAAAAAGAATACATGTATTGTTTTAAAAACTATCTGGCTGCTTATTTTAAACTCTTAGATAAGGCATAAAACTTTTGTTCGCTTATTCTCATTGGTTATTAAATTATTTAAATATTCCAATGATTATTTTACTTTTTTTAAATTATTAAATATGTTCAGATAATATCTACTGATTTAGATTATGACTGTTTCGAAAAAACCTACCAGCTATATAGATAATATTCAGAATAACTGTATTTTTGCTTAGCAATGGAACTGTGCAGAGTTTCCAGTATAAATACATTCTCGACTTATTGTTTATGCTTATATCCCTTTATTAATTGTTATGGAAAGACATCCAAAGAAGGTTACTATATCTAGCACAACCATTATGTGACTTTGTTTCAGGTCAACTTTTAGTGAAGAGATTGTAAACTAATTGCTTAATTGCTGACTGTTTCATTGTCAGACTTAAATTCTATAAGTAATAAAAATAGAAATTATGGTTTTGGTGATACAAAATCAAGTGATGAAATCTCATATTATTGTGGATATTACACTATGAGTGCATTCACCTTTTTTATCCCTTCATGTTCACTGAGATGGCACAAATATTTGCATAGTCATGGGCTGTTAGATCATAACATCTCTACTGCAGAGATAATGATGGAGCAGGGGTGCAAAAGTGTGAATCTCAGCCTAAAGGAACGGGAACAGGGGCGCTGAATCACTATGCATGTTTTAATGAAACAGATGGAGTGAGCCTGGGTTGATGTTTTTTTGCAGCCGAGTTGAAGATTAGAGGCAGAGAGTTTGCATAAAGTATCTTCTCTCCTTTTCATTGAATTTGAGATTTCTTCTGTTCAAATAGTGAATGCAATGTATGAAATATGATAATGTAATTTGTATCTATAGCAAAAGTTTAGTAACATATGCAAAATATATTGTTTACTCGATCTCAATGGTGAAGAGATAATTGGAAAGATCAGGTTGTCTTGCAATAACAATTTAAACATCACTTGCTAATTTAGAGCAAAACTTGCATGTTTTTTCGTAGAAAATGAATGTTATATCTTATTACTAGATTCATAGTTGATTCTTGGTACATTACCATATTGACGCATGAATGACAATCGATATAATAAACATTTAATTTTTTTTGTTAAACTTCAATACTCAAAAAGCAACTATGGTTATTGAAATAGAATTGAACATTTAAGATTTATTGTAATGCCCACATTTTATATATTTGTTGCATGTAATTCTTAATTTGCACATGTGAATCGAATATTTAAATTCCATAATTTATCTTAATGTATATAATTTGTTTCTCAATGGTGTTAAGTGGAGAAGTTAAGATAGTAATAAAATCTTAAAACTTTAAGATTATGATTTATACAACTGATACCACGACAAAGAAAAAACTTCATCGGCATAAGAAACCTTTCAAATTCTTCCGCAATGGTTAATTTATTTATTCTCTAACTGTAAGGTATAAGTGATTCTTATTTCATTGACTTGACAGTGACTTATATCTCATTACATTATTTCAGTTGCAAAGGTATTACAAGTGTTATCCCATTTTTTGGTCAAAACTGGAATATCGACAAATTAGCAAGGAATAATGGATGCCGGGATTGAAAATCGATTGGAAGCAAGGCAAGAGTTCGTTCGACACTACACTCCCCGAGTTCATCCGGTAGTAAGTGTCATCCGGTACTTGAAGCTCCTCAGTTCATTCGGCATTCTCATATGTGAAGCCTCATTCGGCAATGCAAGACCAAGTCCATCCGGCTAGCCTCCCTCTCATTCGGCCTTGGTTCATCCGGCATGGGCTCATTCGGCCCTCTATATTCGGCACTCCTAAGTATCCTTTGGCATCCCTCTACCCTTCCTACCGAATCAGCTACTACAACCTCCTTTCCATCAAAGCCAACACCCTACCGGACCCTTCCCACCGAACCAGCTAATACCGAACCAAACCAAAACCCATGCTCCACCGGTCCATCATCACACTTCCATGTACTACCGAATGAGATCCACCGAATCGCCACTACCGGACCAGACACCACCGAGCCAACCACATACCTCACCACCGAATGAACCTCCATCCCACTCCATCACCGGTCCAAGCTCCATACCGAATGAAGGCTCGCCGAACCAGAATTGCCAGTCCAGATTGCTTCAGCCCGGGCCCACCAGCAGCTATATACATCCAAGACCCCTGCCCCCTACCTCACTCTATAAATAGAGGGGCAGGGGTACAACAATGGGGGACAAGTTTGAGAGCTCAAACCTGGAAGGAACTTTCAAACAACTTTCATATACTTGTACTACAAGCTTTGTACTTGTAATCGGATTGGAAAAGGAGAATAACATATAAAGTGGACGTAGGCACACTTTGGCCGAACCACTATAAATCTGTGTGTCTTTTACAGTTTGGTCCTTGCTTTTTACATATTTGCATAAACCACCTAGATCACTACGAACAACATAAAATCAACTAAATCATACAACTTGGAGTTGTTTGCCCATTTTGTACAAACATCTTTGAGTTATTTGCTGAGATCTGTGATTTGTGTTTGAATATTGCTGACTTATATTCATACACTGGTGCTTTCATGGTATTGGGTGTTTGCGGCCATTTTTTACGCAAACATTTTGGTGCTTTCACTGAGAAGGACCAGCTCCCACTACATCGGATAGAAGCTTGGATTTGAAAGACAATGACTAGGCAAAACAGTAGAAGGCTAAGGGCTGAGAGAAGCCAACAAGGAGGAAGTCAACAAGCATCCTCCGGAGGTGAGGAAGGACCGGCTTCGATCTACATAACCCGGGATGAAATGGAAGCCATAACAAATTCACTGCAAGAGAGGTTGCTGAAAAGTCAACAGGAAATGATGCAAACTTTCTTGGAGCAAATGAGAGCTGCAGGGATGCAGAATTTAGGAACAGCTACAACGGCTATGGATGCAGGACAAGAAGCTAGGGTTATGGAACCCAACGAAGGACAAGATACGGAGCCAGGTAACAATCAACAAGGGCTTGGGGGCAGGCCCACGGGATTCAACACAGGAGAACCTTTGGAAGGAGTTCAACAGGCTAGAACCAACGTTGCTGCTAACGAGCCACACGAAGAGTATGTACCGGAGTTCCCTCGGGGGCAACCCCCGACAGACAACGGTGGATTGGTAGATATAATCAGGAAGACTGTGCGAGGTGGTTTGACCAACGGAGACTTGGAAGGAGTAAACAGGAGTCCGTTCACTCGGGAAATAAGGATGGCTCAGAACCCACCTAAGTTCAAGCTACCTAGCGTGGAGGTATACAATGGCAAGGAAGACCCTACGGATCACTTGATGAGATACACTAGACACATGGAGGTGCTGGGGGCATCAGAGGAGGTGATGGCCCGATGCTTCCCTTTGTACTTGACGGACTTAGCTGCGATGTGGTTCAGGCAGCTGGAAGAAGGATCTATCGGGACTTGGAGGGAATTGGTGGAAAGGTTTCTGGGACAGTTTCGGGTTCATGTCAAGAGACCGAAGAACGTGATGACATTGACATCGGTAAGGCAAAGGATGGATGAATCGCATAGAGCTTTTCTAACTCGATTCAGTGCCGCAGTTGCTTCGGTGGATCGGCCCGATCCATCGATGGTTTTAATGGCAGCAGTATCAGGAGTCAGGGAGAACTCGGATTTCAAGGTATCTCTGATACGAGATCCCCCACGGAATCTCGACGAATTCTTTCATGAGGCAGAAAGGTTCCTTCGACAAGAAGATGCGAGTACGGATTTAAAATTGAAAAAGGTTAATGCAGTTGAAGGGGGAGGACCATCCAGCAATGGTTCGGATAAAAACAAAGGAAAAAGGAAGTTGGACGATGATTCTGGAAATGCTAGGAAGCAATGGAAGGATCCAAAGTTTTCCACATACACAGGATTGAACGAAACACTGGAACGGATATACCTGGATACTCGAAATCGCCTTCACTACCGGAGGCCGGCTAGGAGAGAACCTACAGAACGGGAGAGGACATCAGGAAGGCATTGCCTCTTCCATGATTTGGATGGACACGACACCAACAGCTGCAGGCACTTAAAGGACATAATTGAGGAGCATGTAAGGAATGGACAGCTGCCACAGTATGTTGGACCTCGGAATGCAACGGCGAGGCAGGAGCAACTGCCGCCTACCTCAAGCTACGATGGTGGGAGGCCCAGGAATGATGGTCGGTTGATCGTCCCTTGACCAGGTTAACATAAAATAAGTAGCAAACTGTTGGCAAGCAACCAAGTCATTTACACATGTACGAGGACGGAGATAGCCCCTAGGCATGCTCTGAATGATAATGGGCTGCGATGCTATGGTTTGTGAAATTTATCTTTTGCTTTTGGATTGGACACTGCTTTTCTTGTTGGTTTTCGGTTTTGGAGCTTGGATTGAGCTCCTGGTTTTCCTTGCTTTTTGATTTGGATTTTCCTTTGGACAATTGTTTTCGGTTTTGGATGTTAGTTTGGATTTCTGTTTTTATGGTTTTGGATTTGGATTTTGGATTTGGATTCTGGATTTGGATTTTGGATTTGGATTCTGGATTTGGATTTTGGATTTGGATTCTCGATTTGGATTTTGGACTTGGATTTTGAGTTGGATTTTAATTGGATTTTTATCTGACTTTTGATAAACGGTCGTCGGGTATGGATTATGCCTGGCAAGGGGTGAGTCGCTTTGCCCGAACGTGGTAAATTGACTCATTCAGGTCGTCGAGTATGGACTATGCTCGGCAAGGGTCCGTAGTGACCAGGATTCGGCCTAGGACTTAGGCCCTATATTATCAATCGTTATTTTCAGGTCGTCGAGTATGGACTATGCTCGGCAAGGGTCCGGAGAGACCAGGATTCGGCTTAGGACTTAAGCCATGGCATTGTACAACATCCAGGGACACTGGACCAAGGTCGTCATGTGTGGATTAGGCATGGCAAGAACCCGGAGAGGTTAGCTCAAAGTCCAGGGACACTGGATCAAAATCGTCAAGTGTGGATTACGCATGGCAAGAACCCGGAGAGGTTAGCTCAACATCCAGGGACACTGGATCATGGCCGTCAGGTGTGGATTGCGCTTGGCAAGAGCCCGGAGAGGTTATGGGTTTGGATATCGACCCAGAGAGGTCCTGGATTCGGTTATTGGCTATTGGATAAGGATGATTTGAGGCTCGGCTGTCGAGTTCGGATGGACATGGAATTTGCTCAAGCTTTGGTTATTGGATTTGGAATTGGATATCGACTCGGAGCAGTCAAGGATGATCTACTCTACCGATATGGCTATGGACCTTGGATATTGGATTCGGAACTATTCAAAACACACCTTGTTATCACAAGGCATGTTTTGGGGGGCAAAGTGTTATCCCATTTTTTGGTCAAAACTGGAATATCGACAAATTAGCAAGGAATAATGGATGCCGGGATTGAAAATCGATTGGAAGCAAGGCAAGAGTTCGTTCGACACTACACTCCCCGAGTTCATCCGGTAGTAAGTGTCATCCGGTACTTGAAGCTCCTCAGTTCATTCGGCATTCTCATATGTGAAGCCTCATTCGGCAATGCAAGACCAAGTCCATCCGGCTAGCCTCCCTCTCATTCGGCCTTGGTTCATCCGGCATGGGCTCATTCGGCCCTCTATATTCGGCACTCCTAAGTATCCTTTGGCATCCCTCTACCCTTCCTACCGAATCAGCTACTACAACCTCCTTTCCATCAAAGCCAACACCCTACCGGACCCTTCCCACCGAACCAGCTAATACCGAACCAAACCAAAACCCATGCTCCACCGGTCCATCATCACACTTCCATGTACTACCGAATGAGATCCACCGAATCGCCACTACCGGACCAGACACCACCGAGCCAACCACATACCTCACCACCGAATGAACCTCCATCCCACTCCATCACCGGTCCAAGCTCCATACCGAATGAAGGCTCGCCGAACCAGAATTGCCAGTCCAGATTGCTTCAGCCCGGGCCCACCAGCAGCTATATACATCCAAGACCCCTGCCCCCTACCTCACTCTATAAATAGAGGGGCAGGGGTACAACAATGGGGGACAAGTTTGAGAGCTCAAACCTGGAAGGAACTTTCAAACAACTTTCATATACTTGTACTACAAGCTTTGTACTTGTAATCGGATTGGAAAAGGAGAATAACATATAAAGTGGACGTAGGCACACTTTGGCCGAACCACTATAAATCTGTGTGTCTTTTACAGTTTGGTCCTTGCTTTTTACATATTTGCATAAACCACCTAGATCACTACGAACAACATAAAATCAACTAAATCATACAACTTGGAGTTGTTTGCCCATTTTGTACAAACATCTTTGAGTTATTTGCTGAGATCTGTGATTTGTGTTTGAATATTGCTGACTTATATTCATACACTGGTGCTTTCATGGTATTGGGTGTTTGCGGCCATTTTTTACGCAAACAACAACTATTAGTAAAAGAATTTTATTCGTTAGATCCGATTTTTAGGTGATATTAAAATTAAATAACATTTGTAGCGTTTTGAATTTGTAATAGAAATTTAATTATTAGATCATATTTTCAAGTGATATTAAGATTTAGTAGGGGCATTTTTGGTAGTTAACGCTGACACCAAAAAGTGTGACACAAAAGGTATTACAACTATTATTAAAGATATACACACACACATATCTGTGTACATATGTATGTATGTGTCTCTGTGTGTGTGTATTTCACTACCATAAATGTAGCGCACACAAAATTTTCACCCTTCCTTCTTGGCACACGTCCAACGGACGTGCCACCATACTTGTAGAGATAATGTGAATCATTAATTGATAAATTGTTCCGTAATATTCATAAAAGTTTTAGAACCAAAGACAAATTTTGGATTGCTAATTGCTAAAATAAAGCATAATTTTCGAAGATTTTGGACAGTCGAAAATTTCTGAATCATACCTAACTCAAAGCTAAGAAATTTATTAAAAGTTTTGGTAAAAGGCTAAAACACTTTGAGTAAATGTAATATGATAAGGATAATTTATAAATCTGATTTACAAAGAAAAGAAAAAAGATTTAAGAGTTAAGAGTGTGTGGATTTAAATACGGGTGGTTTTAAAATTTGTTTTTCAAAGCCATAAAATTAATAATAGTATGAAATAAGAAATAAGTTTTATATCTTATGAATTTGAGATAATAGTAAATTACAACAAAGTCTAAATTTGTTAGACCGACGGATTTTAAGTAAAATTAATTTCAAAATTTAGGATTTATAAATACTCTTAAGACGTAAAGATATATCATACAAATACAGATTTAAGTCATAAACTATTAAGTAAAATAATGACTCTTTAATAAGGTAATTATAACTTGGAAAATGTTTTATTAATGAATTCTAGCATCAATTAAGGATTCAAACTTAAATCTTTAAAAGTGATTGATTTGAATAAGTTATAAGATGAAATAAACTTAAGTAATAGTTTTACGAAATGATTCACAAATAATATTAGTGTTAAAGAAAAGATACCGAGTTAAAAGATTGTGGGAAAACTTTTTTATAAAGATAAATTATCTTTTGAGTGGAAAAATAGTTTCTTTAGAATATTTTCCTTTAATAAAAATGTTTGGAAATAAATGATTAAAGGGATTATATAAAGAAGCATATTTATAAAGTGTTTGAGCTTAAGATAAAGTTTTTATGAATGTTTTTAAGGGATAATAAATACATATGTTATAAATAGATCATTTTGTCACCCAAATTTTGATCTAAGATCCGAATACAGAACTTTGAGGTGTTTACACTGGTCCGAAAAAGGATTTATCACTCGATTCTTGATGGCGAGCATTGATGAGGGTATGTGGTTAGGTACTTTATTTTTCTATCATAGTTAAGAGCTATGCAAGGAAAGCAAAGGTTTTTGAGCAAAGATCCTGTTTAAAGTCCGCATTAAAGGATTGGGGGATGTATAATTGTTCGGAAATAAAGTTATGTATTGTATTTCAATAGGAGATCAAATATGATATTTCATACGGATGATCTGTGTATATTATGTGGATTAAGTTTAAAGATACATGTTTTAGGCAAACTTTTGTTTTGGGTAATTTCGAGGGCGAAATAACTTTAAGTAGAGGAAAATGTAACGACCCAGAATTTGACCACTTTAAAATATACTACTTAAAGTGATTTTAAATAGAAATAAATAAGTTTATATGATTCAAATAATATTAGATAGGATTTGGAAAGAGAAGTATACACAATAATAGTAACATTTGCCTATATCAACAAAAGTGACAAAATGCTGATTTTATAAAAGTAGGTTTCATTGGTTAAAAAAATTATTTTAATTTATTTATGAGTATTTACATTTTTAACTAACATTGTATAAATTTATTTTTAAATTTGGTTTACATAGATAAAAAATTTAAATAAAATATTATAATGTGACCGTAAAACATTTTGTCGAAAATCATGTTTTGTCGATTAAAAGTTGTCGCAACGTCGTTGCACCTTTATTTTCCTATATAGAAACGTATATCCAAATAGTATAAGCATTAATTAATTCACTAATCAAGTTTACTTTTACTAAACATACTTAGAAAATTTTAGAATGTAATTAACAAAAAGTAAGCACAAAAAGACAAACCTGTCATTTCAAAGCAAAAGGTAAACATCAAATCAAACCAGACATAACTATTACATTATTTACTTAATACTTAAGTGAAAGTGACATAAAGTAATGATTTGAAATGTGATGTTAAGTGTTGAAAAAATAAGGTTGCTTAAAAAGTAAGTAAAGGGTATTTTGGTCTTTTTACAAAATATTATTTTAATCCAAAACTTTTTCTATATATAAGCATCCACTTTCTCACTTTTTTTCCACTTCTTCTTCTTCATTTTTCAAGCTTTTCTTCACCTCCTTAATGGCTTCTCTTCTTAATAAAATAATGCCAAAATATTCTAAAATTATTTACTAAAGAAATATCCACTTAAAACTTCACCAAAATAACTTAAAAACCTCTCTCTTCCTCCTTTCTACCCACGGCCACCCCTTCCACCTCAAAACCTAAGCCAACCATCTCCGCATAGCCTAGGTCATGAACAATAGCCTCCTCCAAGGTCAAAGCCGAGCACATCAAGAAGAAGAAAGGAGATCAGGAAGCTTCGGAGCGCGAAAAAGAGAAAGAAGTGCTGTTGGAATCAACTCGAGAATCTACTAAAAAGATTGGTGGAGTGGAACTAATCGTGAGTACTCGTATTAACTAATTAATCCATAAATTATTTCAAGTATAATGATTTGAAAGTTTAAATATGTTGAATGAATATTTGATAATTTGGTTGCAAATTGGTTGATTATGTGGTTGATAACTTGTTTGATAGATGATAAGAGAAATGGTTAGTATTATAGTTAATTAAATAAGAATTAAATCCATATAAATGTGTATATAGAAATTTTTTAGCCCCTTAATGATTTCAAAATATCTAAAAAGAGTTGAAAATGATATTATAATAATATAATATTATAGTATGAAATAAAACGAAAAATGAGTTTGAAATGATGAAAATATTGTTTTAAATGGGTTAAAATAGTTTAAATATGGTTTAAAACAAATTTTAAGTGTTTCAGATAAGTTCCGAAGCAATTCACAAAATTGGTTAAAATAGTGCTCGTCGCGTAGCGGCAATTCGTAAATTTCGACCCGTAACTTCAAATTAACGTAGAGAATGTTTTACAAGTCAGATTTCTTCAAAATTAAAATTCTTTGCTCACAATGATAATATTTTTCCAACGAAGAAAGAAAATCAAGATTTCATTAAGTATATTTTGAAATATGTCCAGAACAATTTTCTAAAAACATCGCGGTTTTGCAATTTGGAACCCAAAAAGAGATTTCTTTATAAAATGATATTTTTAAATGATTAAAAATATGAAATGAATTTGATAAATCTATTAAAATGGTTTAAAAGAGATTTGGAATGGAAAATATGAATTTTCGAATATTAAAAAGCTTGTTTAAATCAAATAAGCTTATATAGCACTTTCCGCAGCACTTTTATACTGCGAATTCTGTAACCTTTTGAGTATGATTTTAAACTTAACAATTCTTCCCTAAATCTTTTGTGAATAATTTTTAAAGAATAATTAAGTAATTTAAATATGATTTGAAAGTTTTACAAAGAATTTGGATAAATGATTAAGAGGAATGTTTATACCACTTAAGAAAAAAGTGAAGATGAATGTAATAACAAACTTAGTATGTGGAAATGACTAGTACATTTTTCCCACCTATGTGGTCTGAGAAGATAAAAACAATGTGTTTACCTAAGGTTGGGGATAGAGCAACCGGTGTCTTGAAGTTACCTTACCTATGTTTTCTATTTTTAGGCGAGGGGCGGAATAGATCGAAAGGAAAGCTTGGATGCTCTAACAGATCATATTTAAGTTTTTCCAAGATAAAAGAAAAGGAACAAATTCTTAGAATGTTAATTAACCACTTAACATTTTTTATGCGATGGTTGGTACGAAGGAACCGAGATTGAATTTGAGTGATTCCTATACGAAGAACCGGGATCGGTTTGGGTGATTTCTATCCGAAAACCCCTTCAAACTGATCTTAAAAATAAAACATATTAAAGACAAAGATCGTTGAGGTCGAAAATCTTCATGATGTAGGATTACTTGCCATTAGTCCTTGAAGATGAAATTTACCATATCTAAGGTGGCAGTAGTGCTCTGTTATGAAAATTGTCGATTTGCAAGAATATGATTTGAAGTTAAGAAAGATATCTTTGATTAAGATGTAATGAATGATTTAGGAATATTTTCCCTAAGTTAAAGGTTATAGCTTGGTTATAAGAAATCTTTGACTAAGAATAAAAGAATGATTTGGAAAAAATTTTAAAGTGAAAGAGAAAATGATTTGGAATTATTCCAGATTAAAGAAAGCATTAAACAAATCAAATGATTTGATAGATGAGGCACAATGATTCCATATACATTTGAAAAGAAAATGGAATAAACTGAAAAGAGCATATCTAAGAAAGATATTTGATTTAAATAAAAGATGAAGTAATTGATTGATGATTGATATCCACATATGAACTAAACTTCATTTTATTGATAATCGATTTCGAAGGAACCGGAGTCGGATTTGGGTGATTCCTATCCAAAACCACTTTGAACCAATGAATACGTTCGAACGTGAAGACATGTTGAAGATGATGATTATTGAAGACTGTGGATCTTTATAGCATGAGGACTGCTTGTTGACATGCTCTGGGTCACTCCCATTATAGAGTTATTTATAGCGGCGGTCTTCTCGTTGTGGAGATATTTTCGGATTGTAAGGGCTTCTCACCTAGTAATGGCCAAGGAAAGTGCCTTTGGTTTCGTTCAGTCCTAGAACGAACTTATATGGGCGAATGTCTGACATTGCATTTCTGAGACGCAACGTTTGACTTTTACAAATGTACATCTGCTTGGTGGCGGAGAAGGCAACTTCTCTTAGCTTAACACCCTTCTCAGAGACATACAAGCTTAGAGGTTGTATGCTTGTGGGAGTCAAATAGTGATCAAAGGAATGATAGTATGACATTCAAAGTGGAACCTATTTGATCAAAGCGTGGTTTTGTATGAAAAGCGTGGCTTTAAAGAAATTCATTGTAGCCTCGCGAGCCTCACACCCCAGTTATGATGGGATTCAATGTGGTCTGATGTATGCTCACATTTCAGATAGTGGTGATTTTGGATATCAGATGTTCTGAGACCTAGGTACCAGATACGTCTGGGCCTCATAGCATGGATACGCAAAGTCTGAGTCCTTGGATGTTATTCATAGATTGTATCCTTTTTTAGCCATTTGTGTTGTTGTATAACAACATTTGGGTCTTGGATGTAAGTCGTTGATACATACTGATTTTCCACTAGTTCCCTATCACGTTGGAAATTCAATCCCAATACGAGATATACGGTTTTAATTGTAGTCCCAAAATAGCTTTAATGACTTGCAAACATTTCATCTACCCCTTTCTGGTATCTTATATTTTTTTCGGTATATTCCGTTGACCTAGTCCGGATATATTACCTTAGACTTAGTTCGGGTATTGATACCTTATTTGAATAAGTTTATTTGAAAAGTGTTTTCAATGGAATGTCATTAAAAATAATATCAAGTGAATTTTGGTATAAAAGTGTTTTGGTTATCATAAGATAAAAACCTGTCTATGTTTATGTGTGGGCGTGGTCTTATGAGATACCCTTCTTTTTCAAAGGTTTTGATATCATAGTCAAGATCTATACATTTAAAATTTCGAGTATCTCACGCTGGTTTATCAAGCCTGATCCTGGTATTTTTAACACTTAGGTCAGATCTGAATAGTTTTCGGTTTAGTTGAAGACGGTTGGAGTTTCCAAAGGAGAGCTGGATATCTTCCTCATCGTATGGACGTATTCTATTATCCGTTGTGGTTTGTTTGTTTTAGTTTGATGTTTGTCAGCAATTGTAAGGTCAGGTGTTTATAACTGTCCAAGCTGAATTTAGGTTAGACTCTGATATTATAAATATATGTTATTCCATTCATGTGAGATTCTATTCTATCTTTATTTTCTTTCTACCCTTAATAATCTGCTTATTCATGCAATTTGAGTTGGACATGTGTGGTTTATTGTTGATTCAAAGGGTACAGAAAACGGGCCTTTACAATGGGCTAATCTACGAATGATATATAAAGAGTGCTTGTGGTGTTAAATGTAGGTGTTTTCCTATACTCATTGATGGAGTTTCTACGTTGAGATTCACTCGGCTTATGCTAAGTCCATATCATATTTTAATCAATTAGCGAAGAAGTTCATGGAGCAATTCTAGCTCAATACCGCTCAACCAAAGAATGTGATGTCACCGTAGAATGTTCATCAGAGTTCCAAAAAGGCTCTGAAGGACTTTTGAAGAGATTTAATGTTGTAGTAATAGTACTGATCAACCATTAAGACAATTGCTTTATCGACCCAAGACCTCGAGAAGACTGATAAAGTGGAATATTAATTTGAGCTGCTATGACATAACTTATTATCCTAGGAAGGCAATTCGAGGACAGACATTAGTGTATTTCATTATTGAATTCATAGTTTGGGATGATGAAGGGGAATGAATTCAACTTTCTCGATGGAAGCTATATATAGATAGAGCCTCCAATGAGCTTAATTTTGGGTTTGGAGTTATTCTCGTGACCCTAAAAGGATGAAGGGTTTGTTATGCCTTAGAGCTTGAGTTTTCGACATGAAACAACGATGAATACAAAGCATTAATTGGAGGTTTCAAGAAAGTGAAGGAACTGAGATCATGACATTTCATATATACAAAGACTCTTAGTTGGTGGCCTATGAAGCGAAGAAGGAATTACATGCTAAGAGAGTGAGACTTGCCATTTACCTGATAAAGGGTTGGAGTTACTAAGAGATATTGGACATTACAAGATAATGAATATATCTCGAGAAGTGAATGTAAATGTTGATTCATTAGCTAAATTGTCAAGTTTTGAGGATGTCAACTTTTGGGTACTGTTCCACTCAATACTTTGATGATTCGAAGCATAGATATGTTAGACATTGAATGGATCTTAAATGTCAAGAAAGAAAATGAGTCATGCATAACTCCAATCAAGGAATATTTGTTAAGGGGACTCTCCTAAACGGAAGGAATGAATGAAAAATCATCTTGCGTGTCACACCCCACCTCTATACTCATACTAGACAAGGACACTACGGGGTAATGCCGTCGACTAGCATGAAAAATAAGGATGTTGAGGAGCGATCATATGTGTAATTGTTTTGTGCTAGTACTGATATGTCAGTAGTATGACATGCATTTCATTTCAAGAGGAAATCTGATATATCCAAAACAAACACAAAGCTATTACATAGTGGCTATGTGGCCTTCGGAAACAAATATAAATAATCATAACACAAATAAGTCATAGATATTCATTTCACTAAGGCGAAAATGGATATGAATATAACTCATAGAAGTGAACATGAAAGTAGTGAACATACAAGATCCACTACATCACAAAAGAATAGGTACAAGTTCTAAACAAAAGAATATATATACATCAAGGAGTCTCTATCTCAAATGTATAAAATAAAAAATACTAAGCTAAAGTAGTCAGCCAAAAGTCAGAAGCTAGTCCCTGCTAAGAAGTCAAGTGGAAGCACCTGAAACACCTTGGTCTGACCCGAGTATTATTTAAGAAGCAGGATAATAAAATGGATCAGTTTAGCTATAAATATCATACAAGATGAGGAGGATAAGAGATATAACAAAAATGTATGATAACAATAATGTCATACCATGACAAGTATATATCTGATAACAATGAAAATCATATAATATCTCAAATCTCCTCAAAACACCAAAAAGAATATCTATTCTTTAGCTTATTCACCAAACCACAAATATTGACGAAACATATCAATGAAAATCTCAAAAATTGGTGAAACATAAATTCTAGAAATCAATAATTAGAAATCCTGAAAACACAAAGGGGAAGGCCTACCACAAATGGGAGCATGAAACTCACCAACACATGTATTACAAATGAGATGATAACCCATGGGTCGCCAACCCATAGAGGCGGTGCAATGACGTAGTACAGCGATACGCTTGAGGAACCTGAAACTCAAACATGCCGGAACAGCTATGTAGTACAGCGATACACCCGATGAATCTAAAACTCAAATAAGCAAGAACAACAATGTAGTATAGCGATATTTCCGATGAATCTAAAAATCAAATAATCCGAAACAACAATGTACTACAATGATACCCACGATGAACCTGAAACTCAAATAAGCCGGAACAACGACGTAGTATAGGGATACGCCCGATGAACCAAATTCCATAAAACGGTTAAAATACCATGGGTCATTAGCCCATAAGAATGAGACGAAGCTCTACACAATGGGGTATAGTCCCCCACGTGAACAAAGAGGCATCGCACATCGGTAGTCTAAATCCCAAATGATCTTCATTGATCAATAAGAAGTGTACATTACACTAAGCTAGTAAATATATGAGTTCAGTTTCATGTCCCATAACCACTGGCTTAACTTAAATATTTACGAATAAATTGTATTACCACTCGAAAATTGTCACAAGATTTCAATCGAACAAGTCCAAGAATTAACTGACGAAGTAAACGCAAGCGTTATATACCACTTGTTTTGCTAAGTCGTTTAATTAGATTTCTCATATGAGTGAGGTAAAGGTTTGTATATACTAATAGATTAGAAAACGGTTTTAAAAATGAGCTTTTTATTAAAAGCAACGTCGAAATCGGTTTTTTGTGAAAGATTTGAGTATTTACTACTAGTATAAAAACCTTTGTATTTAAAAGTGACGAATCACGAAAATGATTGTAAAGATAGTCTATCACCAATAATTCACAATCGACGACGTGAATTAAAGCCATGAAAATCGATGTCAAATCCATCAAATGGATATACCCAAAAATCTAGAAAAGAAGTCATCAATGTCGATAATAATTGGCAAAACTAACCGGAGCAACATAAATCGATAAAAATCGAAAATCCACTCAAAAAGAAGCGAATAGCCAAAATTGTATGGGACCAAACGTCTGGTTAGATTGGACAGACGTCTGACTTGGGGTTAGGGAAATTTATTTTCCTTTTCCTTATTTTCTTATTAATTTCAGAAGCCTCCCGGATGTCTAGTTGGTTTGGACCAGATGTCTGGTCCAAGGCTCTGCCCTTTTTTTCTTCTGCCATATTTTTTTCTTCTGGTGCCTTAACCAGACGTCAGAGTTCGTCAATCGGACATCTAGTGGCCTATACTGGGCAATAGTTTGCCTAGGCCATTGATGGCCAAATCAGTTCGGAAGCGATCTAACGAGCGACGGAGGCTAGAGAATTATGCCAAGCAACAACCCAGCCTTATAGGCTCTTCGATACACTCCAAATAACATGTCCAAATGTCCAAGATAGGATGTTTAAATATTTGGACTACAAAACACCAAAATTAGAAAATTCACTAAATTAATTCAAATCAAAAGCTAATGAACATGAAATAGATGTTAGGAATTCATACCTAACCATAACGAAAGCTATAGACATAGATTTAAATTCAAGAACTAGCCTTTAAATCCAAATAAAGAAATGAGAAGCTCTAAAACAAGCTAAGATTGATTTCTCTTCAACAACACCTCTAGAATCTTCAATCTATTATTAAATGAAATGAATTTCCTAAGTTAGGTTATAGTGAATTCTGAGAATTGAAGAAGGATTAAGATGGAGAAGATGAAGAGGATGCTTACCTAAGCTTCTCTTTGCTTTTAGAACTAGAATTTCTTAAGAAAACTAGGGCTTAGGAATTTCTAATCTCCCTTCTTTCCCACATTTTTCCTTTAGCTTGAGCGTTAGGAATTATTATGAGTAGAATGAATGAAAGGGAGAGGAGTTAGGGTATTTGGTAGAAGAGCTTGGGTTCTATTATTAGGTTAGTGGGCTAGAACCATACCCAAAGCCCAAATGAAAATACCAAAATCCTAATCAACTCCAAACATATTGGTGTTTATAGTCAAACACCTTGTAATGTCGTTTTAAAAACAATGGAAATGGTCTCGAGTCCAATTCGACAGTTTACAAAAGGTCACACTTTGGAATTTAATCCAACCAACGATGCAATATTTAAATAAAATACCTAAATATATAATCGTAAAATGGGTGTTGTTACAGACTCCCCTTCTTAAAGAAATTGCGTCCTCACAATACTTAAGAAGAAAATAGAAAGTAACAACCACTTAAGGCATAACAACACAAAAGAAAAGTTTGAAGTGAGAAGTTCACCTTAAGGAGCACAAAAGAGTAAGTCCGGATGTATTCGCTCGATGAATTCTCTAGATTCCCAAGAACAATCCTTAGGATTTGAGGACCATTGAACTTTCATAAGCGCGACATGTTTATTACGAAGACCTTTAACGTCCATAGCAATGATGAGAATAGGATGTTGCTCATAAGTCAAAATAGGCAAAACCTCAATTTCTTCAATAACATCGGCCTCAAGAACAGAATCGGAATCTCTAAGGCATTTTCATAGTTGAGAGATGTGGAATACGTCATGAATAGCAGAAAATTAAGCCGATAATAAAAGGCGATAAGCCACGGAACCAATGCGTTCGGTGATGGAAAATGGGCCAGTATATCGAGGTGCTAATTTTTTCGATTGACCGAAACACACAACACTCTTCATAGGTGAAACACAAATGAATACCAAATCTCCCACATAAAATTCCAAATTCCTTCTTCGGTTATCCGCATAGGATTTTTGTCTACTTTGATCTCCTTTCATCCTATGGCGAATAAGGTCAATCTTTTTTGTGGCAACATGAATAAAATTTGTACCTAAAATCAACTTCTCACTGGCTTCACGCCAACACGAAGGAGATCGGCATGGCCTTTCGTAGAGTGCCTTGAAAGGTGCCATACCAATACTAGATTGGAAGCTATTATTATCAGAAAAATCGACAAGGGAAATATGATCTTTCCAACTTCCATCAAAATCAAGAACACATGCACGAAGGAGATCTTCAAGAGTTTGATTCGCATGCTCCGTTTGTCCATCGGACTGAGATATAAGCGGTGCTAAAATTAAGCTTCTTTCCCAAAGCTTTTTGAAGACCCTTTCAAAATCCACTAATAAATAATGTATCACGATCGCTAATAATAGAAGTAGGAACTCTATGAAATTTAATTATTTCTTTAACATATAGTATGGTCAAAAGAGGTACGATCCGGTTGGACCAAACGGGAAGAGAATGGGAAGATTTTGTAAGTTTATCTACAATCACTTATAAACTGTCATGACCTGAATAAGAAGGAGGAAGACCATCAATAAAGTCCATGGAAATCTGATCCCACTTCCAAACTGGACAAAGGTTACAATAACCCACCAAACCTTTGATGCTCAGCCTTTAAAAATTGGTAAGTCATGCAACGCTTAATCAAGTTAGCAATATCATATTTCATTCCATCCTAATAATAAAGTTGTTTCATGTTCGTATACATTTGACAACTATTAGGATTAATGGCAAATTTAGAATGAATCTTCTAAAATATCTTTACGAAAATCACTAATATTTGGCACAATAAGTCTACCAAATTTTCGAATGCCTCCACGAGCATCGATTCAAAGTCTTTCAAACCATCAATATTTCTATCTTTACAACTTTGGCTAAGATGATCCAATTCGAGATCATGGTTTAGAGCTTCAAGGTTGCGGTCTAAAAGAGAAGGATGAGCCTCAAGGCTACATAAAACAAGAGATGAACATGAATTGGATTCATGACCTCGAATCCCACAAGTGGATAAAGTCTCGAGATCATTCCATTCAAATATCATCATGGAAACAACCGCTTATTGCTTACGACTAAAGCCATCGGCAATAAGATTTCCCTTTTTCGAGAGTATAAAGAATATCAACATCATAATATGCAAGGAATTCGAGCCAACACTGTTGATGCAAATTAAGTTCCTTTTGAGAAAACAAATACTTCAAATATTTATGATCGGTGCAGAGTAAAAATTTCTCTCCCAAAAGATAATGACGTCAAGTTCTAAGAGCGAAAACAATGGCCGTGAGCTCTAGATCATGAGTGGCATATCTAGTCTCGGTAGGCATTAATGTTCTAGAACCATAAGCGATAACACGTTCCCTTTTGCATGAGAATGGCACCCAAACCAATACGCCTAGCATTGGTACAAACAGTGAAGTCTTGGTACCCTTCAAGAATCACAAGAACAAAAGCATCTAAAAGGATTTCTTTTAATTTTTTTTGAAATGCAGCTTCTATGCTAAATCATTTATTTAATAGTACTCATTCACGCAAAGCTAAGACATTTAAAATTTTGATTAACTTTATGTAATCATCTTTTTAGGAAAACTTACTTATTACAAATCAATTTACTATGTCTGACTGTCTCATCATAGCGTTTAGGAGACTCCTATCGATAACGTTGATTAGGCGCATCGACCAGAATTCTTAAAGTACTCAGTGGGCAATACAGCACAAAATCATCATCTATATGATAACATGTCACTTTTAAAATTTACAAATATTCTTTGCTTGTCTTAATAACAGAATCCAATTATACTTATAAATATATCTTATTAGAAGGATTTGCAATTTTAAATTGTTGTTTTCACCCATAATCAATGAATATAAGGATGGACTCATCGAAATATTCATAGTATATTCGATTCATATGATGGATGAAATAAGATGCAAGGTTCGTCAAATCGAATGACATAACGAGTCACTCATAAGAATCATAACAAGTGTGGAATGTAGTAAGTAGAATGCTATCCTCCGTAACTCGTAGCTGATGAAAACTGGTGGCAAGATCGAGCTAAAAAGACCTTAGCACCACTCAATTGATTCCTTAGGTGGTAATCCTAAGACAGGCTCAAAAATATCGAAAAATCCACGAACTACTTGAATGAGGGAAATAACATCTTCCACATCATGTGGATTTAAATAATAAAATGATGCAATCTGAATCTTTAAGAATAATAGAAATCTTCTTAACAGATGGGAATGTCAAAGATGGATAGTCCTCTCGGGATATAGGATATTGGTTCATAATGATTAAGCCAATCCTTTCCAAAAACCAATTCTGAAACCTAAGTAGCGCATAACATGCAAATCGGATTCGAAAAGCATAATCACATAAAATAATCTCGAAATTTTTATAAAGTAAACGGAGTGTTGCGGATCCACCAACCGGATTCGCACTTCTTAATGAAGTCATCAAGCCCATAATACGTAAAATAAAAGTATCAACATTTTCTTTTGAGATAAAAGAATGAGATGCACCCGTATCAAAAAGAATTCGAATAGGATGACCATGAAACTAAATAATGCCATCAAGGACAGAATGAGGAATACCTTGACCAAGAAAAGGGTTACTAGGGGCTTGCATAATATTCAGCTTACCCTCTTTCTTGCTTTGAAGTTTGAAACATGAACATAAAAGATGAACCGAACCTTTGCAGTAGCGACAAGTAAGGGGTTTTGTACACTTATTTGCATAGTGGTCCTTAGAACTACAATTCTAGCATTCTCCATTATTTAGGATTGGAGTCTTTGCTACCGAAGTTTCTTGCTTCCCTTTCTTGTCGGGATTAGAGCTTTTGAACTTAATATGCCTCTTCTCGTTGTTATTGAGGCTCTTTTTGGCACCTTCAACAACACTATCACTTCCTTTATTGGCTTCTTCAAGTTGAAGAGTGATATCTACAAGCTGGTCGAAAGGCACTCCTAATTTCAGAGGTAAAACCTTTTTGGGGTTCTTATTCAAAGCACAGATAAACTTTTGATTCTTTATAAGATCCAAAAGTTGTTGGAAAGACATGAATACGCTATCCAGAGAAGGACCACTGGATTGACCAGCATTAGGATTGCCAGGTCTAACCATCTCTTCTTCTTTAACAAAGAAAGAACGAAGAGGAAAAAGGTTATTCTCAAAATGAATTAAAATAAGCTTGATTGGTAAGACAAAGCATCATAAAAGAAAAAGGATAGAACAGGTCCTATGACACAAATTAAATTCTAAGGCACGATTTAACATCCCTAAATTTTATCAATTTAAAATTAGTAATTAATTTGAATTTCTGGGATTTAATTTGGAATTAATTTGAAAATTTTCAAGGCAAATAGAATTAGTATTGATTAAATAGGTAAGTGGATTACAATTCAAATTTGAATTGTAAATTTAGATAAATGTCTTAGAAAAATCATTTGCATTTAAAATAATAAAAATGTAATTTATTTAATGTGAAATTAGTTTAAAACATTTTATCTTTAAAATTGTATATAATAATGAATAGGAAATGTATTTATAAAATAAGGAAAATATGATATAAAATTTATTTAAAAGCCTTTGATTCATGAGAAATACAAGTGTTAAACATGTAACAAGCAATTTAACAAGTGTAATTCATTTAATAAGTTGTTTAACAAATGTAATGATTTTATAATTTAAATTGGACAAGTGTCATTTTGTTTTATTTATGAGAAAAAATAATAAAAATAGAAAATGAGATTTTATAAGCTATCAAATCCCCTCCTTCTCATTTCTTTAATTTTTTCAAAGCTTTAGAAATCAAATCTGTAAACTTTCTAAAACTAGGAAAAAAAATTCAAAATCAAAATCAGAGAATCATCAAAACTAAGCCAAACCTGGAAATTGAAACAACTTTTACAATTTAAAATTTAAAGCCTGAAAATCATATCAAGCATCAAAGCAAGGATTTCAACTTCACACCTTAGGCGAATTCAAAGCTTCAATTTAACTAAATCAGAGTTTTTTAGATCGAATAGCAAGGATCAAAACCAGAAAGCAATTTCTAGTTTTTACTTTAAAACAACTTCCAAGAATTCAAAAGCTCTCTGTTTCTTCTTTTAATAGGTGAGTAAACCCTTTGTAATCTGGGTTTAGATCTGTTGTTTGAGAACATGTTTAGAGCAGGTTAAAAAATTGCATATATGTGTATAAATTTGTGTATATGTGTGTATGGATATAGCTTTGCATGTCTAAGAACAGACGTTGGTCTCTGTTCTAAGCATTACAGGTTTCAAACCGGTTTGAAAATCGAAAAATCATCCTTTTATCCTCTATTGAACTTGATGTCTAAAGAAAACATGTAGGGTTTAGCAAGATCTTAATTCTAGAATTATTTTTAAATATTTAAAATGAAAAGGGTTACTGGAAAATAAGAAAAACACAGCCAAATAAATTTTTTTTCAAAATTTAATTGATAAAGGCTTGAGTTTTGATTACATGACCATGTTCGTCTCCGTAAACTATGATTTTTAATAAGAAATTCATGATTTTTAACTTAGTAAATGGCGAGCATTTGTAAGATGAACGAAATATGGGTTTTAAGGAAATTATGTTGATCAGAGGATTTCTAGACATCGAGATTAGAGTCGTAGCTTGCTAGAAGGTCAGGGATCACAAGAAAAATGATTGATGATTTTATACTTCGTCGTGGGATAAGCAATATCGATTTTGGGTTCAAAATCCATGGTCGGTCGTGGTTGGAAAATACATTGCTGCATCATCGTCAGTGGGTCGGAATTGTTCGCACCGGTGGGGTTCGGAGCGTAAGGGTTCGACGATGTTCTAGACGGTGTCGCATGACCTATGATGGCCAGAGATGGAAGAATGAGGTGATTGATTGTGGCTCGGTTTATTCCAGTTTTGGGTTGTATGGCTAAATCGTGATTTCACCATCGTTCTTGGGTTTTGGGTGATCGTAAGGCATAAGTGGATGGTCGTAGACTTGTGGAAGGCGGTGAGGTTAGCAGGAGTTCATCGAAGCTCCGGTGCATGTGCACAGACCTTTGGCATGTGTCAATGAATTAAGTTTGGGGAAGAAGGCTATGGTCTCGAAGTAGATTTCGGGAAGTCCATGTGCTGGCTCGGGTTTGGAATCGTGTGTTTGCATGTGATACCGGGTATAAAGACTTCAACAAAATCTAAGTTTTTTAAAAGAAAAACACAGGTGAATTTGGTAAAGACTCGAAGCAAATGGAGGTTCGGCTTGGGGAACACTGGGGTTGACTCGGGATGTTACGATTTTTAGTTTCAAAACTTTAACAATCTAAGTTAAAAAAATTCTAAATTTATTCTATTTTAAATGATGAGTAATTGTTAAGTAGGAATGTGTAGTTAAAGGTTTTGAAATAAAATATTTTAAATTAATTAAGTTAAGAATGTTTTAAACTTATATTTTCAAAAGTTGATTTTAAATAAAACTTAACAAAGTAATTAAGGAAATAATCAAATGTTTTACATTATTAACTTAACTTAAAAGTATATTAATTAATGATGATTAATTAATGAATGATTTATAATTAATTAATAGTTAATGAATAATTAATTAAAGGTTAGTTAATTATTAATTAATGGTTAATTAATTATTAATTAAAGGCTAATTAATTATTAATTAAAGGGTAATTAATTATTAATTAAAGGTTAATTAATTTATAATTAAGGATTAATTAATTAAGGTAATTAATTAAGAATTATTTAATTAATGAAAGTAACTAAGATTAATTAACTAGTAATAAAGACTAATTAATTTATTAATTAAGAATAATTAATCATTAATTAAGGATGATTAATGAAAATAATTATGTGATTAAATAATCACACGAATAATTCATCTTAATTTTAGATGATTGATTATTGTTGAATGCTTTGCATTGATTGATGTCTCTGCTACGTGATTGTGATACTTTGTGATGTGAATTGCTATGAATTGAACTGTGATACCTGAGTTTTATTTCTGTGTGAATGTGAAAACCCATTGGCCCGTAAAACGGCATTTGAATTTCGATGCGACAGGGAGTCGGATTCTAGTTGGTTAACCGAAACCCACATCGAACCCTAATAGTGAATCTTTGTGATTGATATATCCACATGTTTTTAAAATTGAGCGCTCACTATTCATTTTAGCCGGGAGAGGACTTTGTGTCATATAACCCATTCCTAATAGTGATACAGTGAAATGGATAGCATTTGAAGATGGTGATGAAGACCGGTTGTCTTCAAGAACGATAGGATAACCTGTCGAATGACTCTGCACTGGGTTGCTCCAGTATAGAGATCTCCATATATGATGGGGAGTCCGATCGGGATTGTGGATGCCCGGATTGCAAGGGCTTCTTTGGAAGTGCCTTCAGTTCTATTCGAACCCAGAACATACTTGTATGGTTGTATGTCTGACATTACACTTTGGGATATAAAGATGATTTCTCTCAAATACATTTCTGTTAGTGGCGGAGAATTTATTCTCTTAGTTTAACACCTTTCTCTAAGACATACCAGCGCAGAGGTTATGTAGTTGATGGTTATTAGTGATATACTCCTAATTTGGTAGTGTGGCATGCTGAGTGCTGCTGATCATTTGTTGATCGAAGCATGGCTTTTGTGAAAAGCATGGCTTTTGTGAAAAGCATGGATTTTGTGGATGAGACTTTGTCGAACCTCACAACCCGGTAATGGTCGAAACAGGAATGTTGCGGCAAGGTTATTAGGGGCCGCGCGCCTAGGGTATGTCCATTTTCTTCTGGATAAGAGGTGATATCATGGTATAGAGCACAAATATCTAAATGAGTGGTTTTTGCTATTTGTTGGTGAATCCCGGAATAAAGGTCGGTAACGATCGGGGATCGCATACTTGTAGGTGTTACCTAGTTACAGAGGTAACCCGGCCTTGTGTTGGTGGAGATCTGGTTTGGTTCTTGGAGGCGTCCCTCCAGAAGCGTTCCATTTGGTAAGGAAGTTCCTTAGCCGGACCATTTGTTAGATATCCAAAGAAACAATACGAGCCCTGTCCGGTTTTAGTTGTATAACCTGCCATGCAGCGTGGCGGTAACCTGCCATAAAACATGATAGCTATAGTAGGCATACGACGAAATGTGGTATGCTGGCTAAGATTAATATTATACTTTCGAAATGCTTTTCTACACTATGCACTAATAATAATATATAAAAAAAAATTCTCGTATTAAGCATGTTTGACTATCATAAGAAGAAATCTCCTCCAATTGTGCGATTGCATTGTGTGTGGGGCGGGAGGTCTTATGGTAGTTTCATTTTGCAAAAGCATATCAGATTTATTTTAAAAATTATTTTTGTTCAAACAACTGTTTTTATTTACTCATACCAGTCCCATGACCGACCCGGAGTTTATTGTTCCCTTCCTAAACTATAGGTGCCTACAATTTTTTAGACGGGCAGTCTAGAAGCAGGTTATCCATGTTTTGGAGCTCACTTGGAATCTTTTGGAGTCTTTTGGAAGCTATCGGATTTTGGGTAAGCTTTTCGTTTTGGAAACCTTTTGAAGTGTTTGGAATTTTTGGAGCTTTGGACTGAAGGTGCTTAGCTTGGATTCTCGCTCTTTCTCTCTTCGAACACTCTATTATGTTTTCCGCTGTGGCGTTATCGTTCTGTTGAAGTATGGTGTTATAGCACTTTGATGTTGGGATTAAATTGTTGTAATCGAATATTGTGATGGTGCTGTAAATGTATTGTGATAAATGAGATCATATTTTGTTTCCACTGTTTATTTTCATCTAATGTTGTTATAAGCTCCATCCGAACTGGAGTTCAACGTTTGAATCTCCGGCAGTCGAATACAAGTGGGGTATTTGATGTTGATTTTCAATCGTTGGATTTTGGGTCGTGACCAGAGAATTTATTCTCTTAGCTTAACACCCTTCTCTGAGAAGTACGAGCTCAGAGGTTATGTAGTTTATGGTTATTAGTGATATAATCCCAATTTGGTAGTGTGGCATGCTGAGTGCTGCTGATCATTTGTTGATCGAAGCATGCCTTTTGTGAGAAGCGTAGCTCTGTGGACGAGACTTCGTCGAACCTCATAACTCGGTAATGGTCGAAATAGGAATGTTGTGGTAAGGTTATTAGGGGTCGCACCCCTAAGGTATGTCCATTTTCTTCTGGATAAGAGGTGGTATCATGGTATGGAGCCTAGATATTTAACTGTGTAATTGTATCTATTTGTTGGTGAATCCCGGGATAAAGGTCGGTAACGACCGGGGATGGCATACTTGTAGTGTTACCTAGTTACCTCTGTAACCCGGACTTGTGTTGGCAGAGATCCGGTTTGGTTCTTGGAGGCATCCCTCCAAAGGTGTTCCATTTGGTAAGGAAGTTCCTTAGCCTGGCCATTTGTTGGAAATCCAAAGAAACAATACGAGCCCTGTACGGTTTTAGTTGTATAACCTGCCATGCAGCGTGGCGGTAACCTGCCATAAAACATGGTAGCTATAGTAGGTATACGACGAAATGTGGTATGCTAACAAAAGATTAATATTATACTTTAGAAATGCTTTTCTACACTATGCACTAATAATAATATCAAAAAGAGTTTTCTCGTATTAAGCATATTTGACTATCATAAGAAGAAATCTTCTCCAATTGTGTGATTGCATTGCGTATGTGGCGGGAGGTCTTATGGTAGTTTCATTTTCCAAAAGCATATCGGATTTCTTTTAAAAATTATTTTTGTTCAAACAACTGTTTTTGTTTACTCATACCAGTCTCATGACTGACCTAGATTTTATTGCTCCCTTTCTAAACTCTGGGTGTCCATAATTTTCCACACTGGCAGCATAGAAGTAGGTTATCCGTGTTATGGAGCTGGCTTAGAATCTTTTGGAGTCTTTTGGAAGCTATCAGATTTTGGGAAAGCTTTTGGCTTTGGAAACCTTTTGAAGTATTTGGAATTTTTGGAGCTTTTGGACTGAAGGTGCTTAGCTTGGATTCTCGCTCTTTCTCTTTTCGAAGATTCTATTATCTTTTCCATTGTAGCATTACCATTCTGTTTTTGTATGGTGTTATAGCACTCTGATGATGGGATTAAATTGTTGTAATTGAATATTGTGATGGTGTTGTATCTGTGTTGTGATAAATGAAATCATCTTTTGTTTCCGCTGTTTATTTTTCATTTAATGTTGTTATAAGCTCGATCCGAACTGGAGTTCAACGTTTGAATCTTCAGCAGTCGAATACAAGTGAGGTATTTGATGTCGATTTTCAATCGTTGGATTTTGTGTTGTGACAAGAGGTATCAGAGCTAAAGGTTGAGTAAGGACTTTAGCCATGGAGTACAAAATATTTGGTGGCTCATTAGAGATAGGGTAGTATACCCTAGAATGAGTGTAAACCGAAAGACCAAACCCTAAAATTTCTTGGTCTGTTTCTTTTAACTGTTGATGTTCCCTAAGATATCTCGTCCGTATATCTAAATCAAGTTTTCTTACTATTTACATATAGTGAGAATGAGCGGGCGAAGAGGACGAGGTAGGGGATAGTGAAATACCACTACAACTGGTCAAGTCCCTGCCACAGCAGCTATACCTAGTCAACCTCGGCTGAATCTGGCTGACTTATATCGAAGTTTTTCCAGACTTGGTGGAAAGCCGTTCACTGGCAAGGAATCTATTATCGAGGACCAAGCCTGGATTCGATCATGTGAAAGAATTTTTAGAGGATTGAAGTTAGAAGACGATCAAATACGATTAATAGCCTCTTGGAAACTTCAAGAGGAAGCCCTAGCCTGGTGGGAGACAGTTACAGTGGATAAGCAGGAAGATGAGTTTACTTGGAGTCGATTCAAAGAGGTGTTTGAGCAGCGATACATGTCGTCTGCTGGTATGTCCCGAATGTACCAGGAGTTCATAGACTTGAAGCAGGGAAGTTTATAGTTTGAGGAGTATTTGAATAAATTCAACGAATTATCTTGTTTTGGTCCGGAGCTGGTAAATACACCTTTGAAGAAGAATGAAAGATACATTCAGGGAATGAATAAGAAGTACCATGAAAGAATGACTGCCTACGTAAAGGAATCCATTTCGGATTTGATCGATATAGGTTATCGATATGCTACCCTGGATATGCAGGAAGCTCCGGAGGAGAAAGGAAATACGAGCAATCCAAATTGGAAAAAAAGAAAATACAGAGGGAAAAAATCGGATCAAGGCAAGGAGAAGAGGAGTAATCCGGAGAACCCGGCCAGAGATATTAATTGTTACAACTGTCAGGAGAAAGGCTATTATTTAAACGATTGTAAGAAGCCAAAGAAACAAGTAAAGAAAGATCAACCTGTGAGGATAGGTCAAAGAACCAAGGAATGCTTTTATTATCACAAGCCAGGTCATGAAGCTAAAGTTTGTCCGAAAAAGAAGCAAACACAAGTTGCGAAAATATATGCGATCAAAGATAACCCCTCAACTTCAAAGGCAGAAAAACAAAAGGAGTCTTAGAAGGTAACCTTATCATTTATGATAGAGTTGTTAGAATATTGTTCGACATGGGTGCTACACATAGCTTTATCTCCCAACAAATTGTAAATGAATTAAAACTTAAACCTGAATTTGTTGATGAGCCCATTTGTGTGACGAATCCAGTTGGTGGTCCGACAAATCTTTTTCTACGATGTAGAGATGTTCCTATCTCGTATTCTTGTTATAAATTTCCTATCAGCCTTTTCATCCTCGATTTTAATGAATTTAGAATCCTACTCGAAATGGATTGGCTAACAAAATACGAAGCCAAATTAGATTGTTACAGTCGAATGATTTTGATCAGAACCAAATTTTGAAATTTCACTGAAATCTCTTGTGAAGATCCAAGTCCTAAGAGAGTTAACCTGATGTACGCTTTAGGATATCCCGAACCTAGTCTGGAATCTATACCTATTGTTTGGGAATTTCAGATGTGTTCGAAGAGGTCAAATCTTTACCTCCACACAGAGAAATTGAATTCAAAATTGACTTAGTACCCATGCTCGCCCTGTTGTTTATGCAAGTCGCGAGATGGCACCCAAGGAAAGTATAGAACTAGTGAATCAAACCCGAGATTTGCTAGAAAAAGGATTAATAAGTCCTAGTGTTTCTGATTGGGGTTCAACTGTGGTATTCGTCGCTAATTCTGACGGATCTTTGAGATTGTATGTAGACTACCACAATCTCAATAAATTAACTCTTAAAAACTAATTTCCTTTACCTAGAATCGATGATCTGTTCGATCAACTGCACGACGACCGATTATTTTCAAAGATGGATCTAGCTCAAGGATTCCATCAGCTACGAATTGCCGAAGACTGTGGTAACTTGACTGCTTTCAGGGGTCCAGACACTTTCTACGAATGGTTAGTCATGCCTTTCGGATTAACCAATGCTCCTGCATACTTTGTAGACTTAATGACCCATGTATTCGGAGAAGTATTGAACAAATTTGTTCTTGTGTTTATTGATGATATTCTAATCTATTCCAAGACTGAAGAGGAGCATGCTGAGCATTTGAGAAATGTTTTGGAAATATTAAGAAGGAACATTCTGTTCGCCAAATTTTTCAAATGCCATTTTTAGGTCAAGGAAGTTAGATTTCTCAGGCACATTATTAATGAAGAGGGAATTTCTGTAGATCCGGGAAAGATTTCTGCTATTCTTGACTAGAAGCGACCCATTACTCCAAGAGTAGTTCGAAGTTTTCTAAATTTAGCAGGATATTATAGAAAGTTTGCACAGGATTTCTCTAAGTTGGCCAGTCCGTTGATTAAGCTTACTATGAAAAATGCTAAGTTTGATTGGACTCCGAAATGTGATGAAGCATTCAAGGAGTTGAAAAGGAGATTGACTGCTACTCCTGTTCTCGCTATAATCAATGGGAATCAAGGCTTATCTATTTATACCGACGCTTGTGGTGATGGTGTGGGTGCAGTGCTAATGCATAATAGGAATGTAATTGCCTAAGACAATTACCTCCACATGAGAAAAATTACCCAACCCACGATCTGGAACTCTTAGCTGTTATTTTCACTTTGAAAATCTGGCGACACTATCTTCTGGGTAAAATTTCTTTCAGCTTTCCTAAAAGATTTAAAAGTTTAACTTAACTTGATAAATATACTTAATAAACCTTTTTCTTTTAGGTGAAAATTTTGAATTATTCACCGACCACGAATCTCTGAAATATCTTTTTACCCAGAAGGATTTAAATCTAAAGCAACAACATTGGTTAGAATTTCTAGCATCTTATGACCTAGATATTCTGTATACACCTGGAAAAGCAAACGTGGTTGCTAATGCTTTGAGTAGGAAACATGCTATTCTTTCTCATCTTGTTGTCACTCCTACTCTTCTTGAGAAGGTCGCTAGAAGGAAAAATGAAGATAAGTTTCTTCGAGATATTTATGAAAGGATTCGTCGAGGAAAAGATTCCGGTTTTGGAATCGATAATTGTGAAGTTATAAGACTAAAAGGCAGGATATGCTTCCAGGTATCCCGAATCTAAAGCAGGAAGTGTTGGACGAGTGTCACAAGTCTAAATTTAGTATCCATCCAGGTGTAGCGATCCTGACTCGATCTTCGAAAATCGGCACCGAATACGACACTCATATTCAAACACCGCAGATCCAAACGTCGAATCTGGTGTGTCAGATCTTATGACACCATTAAGTACAACACAGCGGAAGAAAAGAATATCAATATATATGATATTGATACAATGACAAATACAACATCTTATATAACATGATACAACAGGATGCTACAATAGATATCGATACTATCAGAGATACAAGAAATAGCAGCGGAAAGAAATAGATAACACCAACAGTGGAATAATAACTCCAAAAGAATGCATCCCCAAATCCAATGCTCCAGTCCAAAGCTAGCTCGAACCGACATCACGCGTCACCTAGATAAGCAAGTCTTGTCCATGTCCAAAGACTAGACTAACTCTAGATAATCTACTAAACCTGACTATTTGAAAAACCCAACTCTACACTACCCGTGTAGAAATTATGGGCACCCAGAGTTTAGGAAAGGAACAATAAACTCCGAGTCAGTCATGGGACTGGTGTGAGTAACGAAAATAGTTTATCTTTTAAAACAACAACATGGTAATTTAAAATAAAACCGCAATGCTTTTTAGAAAATGAAACTACCATAAGGCCTCCCGCCGCACACACCATGCAAATGCAGAATTGGAGGAGATTTCTCCTTATGATAGTCAAATATGCTTGATACGAGAAAATTCATTTAATATTATTATTATAAGTGCACAGTGGAAAATATTTCGAAAGTATAATACTAATCATAGCCAGCATAGACATTCCGAACTATGCCTACTATAGCTACCATCTAAACAGTGGTGACCACCATAAGTAAATGGCAGGTTCTACAACTAAAACCGTACAAGGCACGTATTGAATGAATGAATTTCCAACAAATGGTCGGGCTAAGGAACTTCCCACTGTCCATGGGTACGCCTCTGGCGGGACGTTCCGAGAACCTAACCGGATCTCTGCCAATACAAGGTCGGGTTACCTCTGTAACTAGGTAACTACTTCTCGAGCATGCCACCCCCCGGTCCTTTGGGACCTTTATCTGAGGCGCCTCTAAACCACAAAGAAACAACCACACAGAAATGAGATTGAATCCCACCACATAGGTAAATATCTGGGCTCCATACCATGATACCACCCTTTACCAGAAGGGAATGACACACCCTAAAGGGCGCGACCCTCATAACCTGGCCGCATCTTTCCTATTTCGACCATTTCCGGGTTGTAAGGTCCTGATGCAGTCTCGTCCACAAAGCTACGCTTTATACCAAAGCCATGCTTTGATCACAAATGATCAACAAATGATCATCATTACACAGCAGCACTCAGCATTCCACACTACCAAATTGGGAGTATATTACCGATAACCTTCAACTGCATAACCTCTGAGCTCGTACGTCTCAGAGAAGGGTGTTAAGCTACGAGAATAAATTCTCCGCCACCAACAGATATGTATTTGAAAGAAATCTATTTTATATCTCAAAGTGTAGTGTCAGACATACAACCATACAAGTCTGTCCCGGGTTCGAACAGAACTGAAGGCACTTCCGAAGAAGCCCTTGCAAATCTGGGGATTCACAATCCCGATCGGACTTCCCATTAATCAGGGAGAACTCTATACCGGAGCAACTCAGTGCTGAGTCAATCGATAGGTTATCCTATCGTTCTCACAAATACCCGGTCTTCACCACCGGTCTTCAAATGCAATCCATAGCGTCGTGTCATTATTCGGAATGGGTTATATGACAAAAGGTCCTCTCCCGCTAAACCGAATAATGAGCGCCATATTTAAAATATATGGATATGGGATTTCAGTTAAGTCACAACTTAAAAATCCAAAGCTTTTCTTTCAAATGGTTAAACAAATTACCAATTTAAATCTTTTTTACACAAAAAGATTCGTTTCACAAAGTTCACACAGTTTCACAAACATCCATTTACGGGTTTTCAAAACAATTTCCATTTCAATTGGATTCACTCATTAAATCTTTAAATTAAAGATTTAATTTATAGCTTTCAAAATGTTTCCATAACTTGGAAATAAATTCCATTTCAGAGTAGAAATCCTTTTAACCCAAATTAGACGTTCATTTCTTATATGAAAGCTTTTATTATTTGAAAACCAACAGGTTTCGTTTTTGGAAGAATCCAATTATATTTACACGAGTTAAAGCTCTTGAATTTAAATTCAGATTCCCAAATCAATACATTTAAAATAGTTTAACCCATGTATAATATCTTCAATCCCTAGCTTCAAATCATAGGATTCAGTTTCAAAATTTGAATTCAAATTTCAAAGCGTTATCAAGTTATTCAAAAATAAATTTTATCTTTGAAATTTCATTTCAAAAGCTTTTCATATTTGACCCGATTCCATTTCCAAACCATTTGAATTCAAATTGTCTATTTTGAAATCATTTCAAAATCTGTAACTTAATCGATTTCCTAGTGAAATCCATATTTATGTGTGTATGGGGTGGTCCAGGGGTTTAGCACAATAGTGCAACAACATCATCATTACAGATCAAAACACAGAAATATAGTTGATAAGCGGTATAAACTATAATGCTCATCGTTCATTCACAGATTACAGTTAATAATAAACAAATGTATCATAAATAAATGAATAAATTACACACAGCTCAATCCACAGAACAAAATATCACAGATCAGATAGGACAATCAATTCAAGGCATCTCATACAATACAATCATTCATAAGTAAGGTCAAGCATTCAATAGTTGTTTATAACCAGGATTAATTAATTGTTTAGTCCTAATTAGTTCAATTTATTTCCAATCAAATTAATTACTTATGATTTAATTATTCAATCTTGATTTAATAATTATAAATCATTTGATATAAATTAATCAATTACCTTAATTAATTTAATTATTCTTAATTAATCATATTAATTAATTAACCTCTAAACCAATTACATAATTAATTAACCTCTTAATTAATTATTTTAAGAAATTAAGCCTTTAATTACTTGCCATAAAGTAATTACACTTATACGATTTCATAAATGATTATTATTAACTAATTAGTCTAATTAATTGTTAAAATTAATCACATTAATTTAATTACTTAAATAATCTTAGTTAATGACCTTCATTAACTAATAACAATTCTTTAATTAATTTCCTAATTAATCTCTAATTATAAATCAATCTAAATTATTAATTTATAATTTAAATAAATAAGCCATTCCTTAATTATCTTATTCATTTAATCATTTTTAATACCTTAATTATCTCTAATATAATTCATTTCTTATTGATGACTTCATTAACGTTAAAGTGTGAAACATTACACTTCTGAATTTAATTTCAAATTCCATTTTCAATATAAGATTCAAAATGATTATTCATTTAAACATTAACCAATCTAAATATCAATTTGTAAACCTTAAAATAAATGTAAAGCACATTTATTATTTACATAGGAAACTTATATAAGGAAAGCCTTTAAACTCAATTACTTAAAAAAATTATTTAAAAAAAATTAAGCTTTTAAATTACATTACATTTTAACTTGCAAATTCAGGTTAAAAACGTTTATTTGAAAACAAATTACTTTTAAAGACTATTTAATTTAAACTTGTCTAAACATATTTAATTTTTTTTTTTTGAAACTGATTCAAATTCCCAAATTTGGATTCAAAGTGACTTGAATCCATTAATTTAAACATTTATTTTAAACCCTTGATTTTAAATTCTTGATTTAAAAATCCAAATTTCATTTTTTAAAAACTTTAAGATTCAATGGTTTCATTTGAATCTAAACTTCATACTAGATTTAGACTTTGTTTAAATCTGTCTCACAAAATTAAATTCATTTAAATTTTTTTTGAATTAATTTTGCAGACAGGTTTTATAAAACCTGTAACATAAAAAAATAACCTGAGGCCACCTTCGTTTACTTCGAGTCAAAAACCCAACTGCTTCGAGTTTGGACCCGGGCAAGGCCACGCCTTCAACTGCTTCGAGCAAATTCTCCTTTTGCACGCGCTACACCCGAGTTTCTTCCTCCTTCCCCAAAAATATTTGAACCCAGTCACACGCGAATGCACGTATACGTGCACAACCACTCATCGGAGTTTCAGCCAACATGGCGATCGTCGACCGATCACTCATCAACCCTTGAGTGGCCTAATCACTCAAATCGCCAAAACCGAGTATGATTCGAAAACGAGTTGTTCGACTCAACACTGGAACCCAACTTCGACCACAAGAACCCATCACCTGACCACAATCAATCACCAGCAGCCTCGCCGACCCGCCCCCTGCCTTCGCCACAGCCTCCACTTTCTGCTCCCACTGGTGCGATCGCCAGAAACACGGTGGTGACGACGCGATCAACTCACGACTTCAACCAGGTAAACATAAGCTTTAAACCCTAATTTTGATCTCGTTCCATCATCCCTTACAATAGAAAAAATTTAGACAATTTTCCTAACATCATCAATGACTCAGCTAGCTTCAAGCAAGATTACAACTTCAAATTTTCCTTTGATCGCTGGAATTTGGGCAAAGGCATTTTCGGTTCATTTATATACTGCTCGAAGCATACTCGATTAAAAATTCCCATTTCTATTCTAAAAATCCTATTTTCGAATGTAGTTTCAAGTTATATAATTGAATCAATGTTTTATGACATTCGAAATTATCAAAAATTTGAGTTTGTTCTGTATGATCAAGTTTTTCCTCAACCTATATATTTATATTTTACTTGAAACTATTATTAAATAATAACTGATACTTAAACAAGCATATTTGCTTTTGAAACCAAGGGCTAACAAAGATTGATTCAAGGGGTAATGAATTTTGATTAAAATCTAAGCTTGAAAACTAAGAACAGGGATATCACAGAGACATCAGGCATGCATACATCATAAATTTACATACAAACACATGAAAAAATTTCTATATACACAACATAACATTTTCCAGATAGATAAGCAACCAATTCAGTTCTAAAAAAAATAATGTTACTTACTTTGGTTTCCAGAAAAATGAACAGAGCCTATATGTTGAACAGGTTTTGAATTTGCTTCCTGAAATCATTTCTTCAATCTTCTGGTTTGTATTGTTGGATTGTTGTTTAAACTGAATTGCTGTTTAAGTTTGAACTGAGGCTTATTCCGGAAGTCACTCAAACTTTTAGATGATCGAATTAAGATGAGAAGCTTGATATATAAAACAGAAGTTACAGGGTGATTATAATTGGTTTGTACAATATGAGAGATATTTTTGCTTTGCTTGTTTGACTTATCTGATTTTTATTTCGGCTGATAACTCATTTTGGTGGCTAAGCAAATTTGTTTCGGCTGATATGAAATGTTAGGGTGTACTAAAGATATTGCATTACTTTCCTTTGCCTTGTTTTATAAGCTACAACCTTATCCTTTCTTTCTTTTTACTTTTCTTAGCTTTACATACTTAAACATATGGATCTGTCGTCTTATACAAGCCTAAGGATTTTTTTTTATATTCTTGCTTACATTTGTCTTGTTAACACTATACATATTTGAACGTAATTTGTTTCTTGTCTTATGACTTTTTAATATAAATAAATTCCTATAGTTAATAAGTTATTATAATTTGTCTAATGTATTGACTTATATTTTATACTTTATCTTCCTATTTTATATGTTATTATAATTTATTCTAGTGTAATCACTTGATATTTTAATTTATCTTATATATATATATATATATCTATTTATATTTCTAATTTAAATATGTACTCCTAACTCAAATATTTATTTTAACTTTCCTATTTAATTTACGTTTTGCATTCATATATATATATATATATATATATATATATAGTATAACTTTTAAAAGAAATTGTTTTTAAAACTTAATTATACTCTGATAAATAATCACACATATTTTATATTATAAAACATAGAATTTAACTTTAAACATCGTTTGAAAAATTATTTTATATACATATTTATTTTCAAATATCCAGGTTAATTCTCAATTAATTCAGAATCTTATATTAATTATTAATTAATTTCATAATTTTTATTCAAATATTAAATTAATTATCAATTTAAACTTGCAAAAATCCAGGATCGTTACACCAGGAGTTAATAAGATGTATAGAGTTATCAAAAGAACTTTCTGATGGAAAAAAAATGAAATGGGACATATCTATTTATGTGTGTCGTTTGCTACTTGTCAGCAAATTAAGAGCGATCAAAAGAAAATGGCAGGTTTACTTCAGCCGGTGGAGGTGCCAAAGTGGAGGTGGGATCAAGCATCTATGGATTTCATAGACGGATTGCCACGGACTCGGAAGGGGAATGAAGCAATTTGGGTTATTGTGGACCGTCTGACTAAGACTACCCACTTTATACCAGTGAAATCTACCCGAATAGCAGCAAGTTTGGCTGAATTATATGTGAAAGAAATTGTCCATCTCCACGGTATATCCAGCAATATAGCGAGTGATCGTCACCCGATCTTCACTAGTAGATTTTGGGATGCGTTTTAGGCCGCATTGGGAATCAAACTAAATTTCAGTACTGCTTATCACCTGCAGTCTGATAGGCAGACTGAAAGGATTAATCGAATCTTAGACGACCTCTTGCGAGCTTGTATTCTTGACTTTGGCAGTTCATGGGAAAATTATTTGCATCTGGTTGAATTCTCATATAATAATAGCTATCAGGCCAGTATCGAAATGGCTCCTTTCGAAGCTTTATATGGTCATCCATGTCGATCACATGCATGTTGGATCGAGTCAGGTGATAGACTCATCCTTGGATCAGATATGATTAAGGAAGCCACTGAAAATGTTGATTTTATTCGAAAGAAATTGATAGCTGCTCAAAGTCGTCAGAAGATTTATTACGACCGCAGAAGAAGAGCTCTAGAGTTTCAGGTTGGAGATTATTTTTTCCTCAAAATTTCTCCAATGCATGGTGTGTTAAGGTTTGGAAGGACTGGTAAGCTGGCACCATGATATATTGGTTCTTTTCCTATATTGGAAAGGATCGGTCCTCTAGCATCTCGAGTGTAGTTACCTAAATGGTTATCTGGCATACACGATGTATTTCACGTTTCACATCTTTGAAATATGTGCACGATCCAGATTGTATTATTGAAGAGGCTGCTCAGCAGGATTTGGAGATCACGCCAAATCTGACAATGAAAAGAGAACCGATAAAGATCATTGATCATAATGAAAAGCAGCTGAGAAATAAAGTTGTGAAACTGGTCAAAGTACAATGGAGTGGTGACCCAAATGACTGTACTTGGGAAACAGGGGATAGCATGCAGAAGTCCTATCCCAATTGCAGAGTGAATATTTTGGCTTAATCTGGTAAGCCATTTTCTATCTTTTTCTATATTCGTATATTCTTTATTTGTCTCTCTCTCTTTCAAATTTCGAGGAAGAAATTTTCTTAAGGGGGAGAATCTATAACATCCCCAACATTTATCAATTTAAAGTTAGTAATTAATTTGAATTTCTGGGATTTAATTTGGAACTAATTTGAAATTTTTCAAAGCAAATAGAATTAGTATTAATTTATACATATACAAATGGATTATAATTCAAATTTGATTTGAATTTAAAATTTTAATAAATGTCCTAGAAAAATTATTTGCATTTAAAATAATAAAAATGTAATTTATTTAATGTGAAATTAGTTTAAAACATTTCTTCTTTAAAATTGTATATAATAATGAATAGGAAATGTATTTGTAAAATAAGGAAAATATCATATAAATTTATTTAAAAGCCTTTAATTCATGATAAATACAAGTGTTAAAAATGTAACAAGCAATTTAACAAGTGTAATTCATTTAATAAGTTGTTTAACAAATGTAATGATTTTATAATTTAAATTGGACAAGTGTCATTTTTTTTATTTTGAGAAAAAATAAATAAAAATAGAAAATGAGATTTCATAAGCTATCAATTCCCCTCGTTCTCATTTCATTTAATTTTTTCAAAGCTTTAAAAAAAAATCTGTAAACTTTCTAAAACAAGGAAACAAAATTTTCAAAATCAAAATCAAAGAATCATCAAAACAAAGCCAAACATGGAAATTGAAACAACTTTTATAATTCAAAATTTAAAGCCTGAAAATCATTTCAAGCATCAAAGCAAGGATTTCAACTTCAAACCTTAGGCAAATTCAAAGCTTCAATTTAACTAAATTAGAGGTTTTCCAGATCAAATAGCAAGGATCAAAACCAGAAAGCAATTTCCAAATTTCAACTTTAAAACAACTTCCAGGAATTCAAAAGCTCTCTGTTTCTTCTTCTAACAGGTGAGTAAACCCTTTGTAATCTAGATTTAGATTTTTTGTTTGAGAACATGTTAAAAGAATGTTGAAAAATTGCTTACATGTGTATAATTTTGTGTATATATGTGTATGGATATAGCTTTGCATGTCTAAGAACAGACATTGATCTCTGTTCTAAGCATTACAGGTTTCAAACCTATTTGAAAATCGAAAACTCATCCTTTGATCCTCTATTGAACTTGATGTCTAAAGAAAACATGTAGGTTTGGCAAGATCTTAGTTCTAGAATTATTTTTAAATATTTAAAATGAAAAGGGTTATTGGAAAATAAGAAAAACACAGCTAAATAAAATTTTGTTCAAAATTTAATTGATAAAGACTTGAGTTTTGATTACATGACCATGTTCGTCTTCGTAAACTATGATTTTTAATAAGAAATTCATGATTTTTAACTTAGTAAATGGCGAGCATTTGTAAGATGAACGGAATATGGGTTTTAACGAAATTTTGGTCATCGGATGATTTTTAGACCTCGAGATCATGACCGTAACTTGATGGAAGGTCAGGAATCACGGAAAAATGGTTAATTATTTTATAGTTCATCGTGGATGATAAGCAAGATCGATTTAGGATTTAAAACCCATGGTCGGTCGTGGTTGGAAAATACATTACTGCGTCATCGTCAGTGGGTCGGAGTTGTTCGCACCGTTGGGGTTCGGAGCGTAAGGGTTCGACGTTGTTCTTGCCGGTGTCCCGTGTCCTCTAATGGCCAGAGGTGGAAGAACGAGGTGATTGATTATGGCTCGGTTTGTTCCAGTTTTGGGTTGTATAGATAAATCGTGATTTCGCCATCGTTCAAGGGTTCCGGGTGATCGTAAGGCATAAGTGGATGGTCGTAGACTTGTGGAAGGGGCGAGGTTGGCTGGAGTTCGTCGGAGCTCCGGTGCATATGCACAGACCTTTGGTGTGTGTCAGTGACTTAAGTTTGGGGAAGAAGGCTATGGTCTCGAAGTAGACTTCGGGAAGTTCATTTGCTGGCTTGGGTTCGGAATCGTGTGTTTGCAAGTGATACCGAATATAAAAGGACTTAAACAAAATCTAATTTTTTAAAAGAAAAACACGGGTGAGTTGGGTAAAGACTCGAAGAAAATTGAGGTTTAGCTCGGGGAATACTCGGGGTTGACTCATGTGTTATGATTTTTAGTTTTATAACTTTAACAATCTAAGTTAAAAAAATTTCTAAATTTATTCTTTTTAAATGATGATTAATTGTTAAGCAGGAATGTGTAGTTAAAGGTTTTAAAATAAAATATTTTAAATTAATTAAGTTAAGAATGTTTTAAACTTATATTTTCAAAAGTTGATATTAAATAAAACTTAACAAAGTAATTAAGGAAATAATCAAATGTTTTACATTATTAACTTAACTTAAAAGTAAATTAATTTATATTGTTAATGATGATTAATTAAAGAATGATTTATGATTACTTAATAATTAATGAATAATTAATTAAAGGTTAGTAATTATTAATTAAAGGTTAATTAATTTATAATTAAGGATTAATTACTTAAGTAATTGATTAAGAAATATTTAACTAATGAAAGTAATTAAGATTAATTAATTAGCAATTAAATACTAATTAATTTATTAATTAAGAATAATTAATCTTAAGGATGATTAATGAAAATAATTAAGTGATTAATTAATGATAATCACAAGAATAATTCATCTTAATTTTAGATGATTGATTATTGTAGAATGCTTTGCATTGATTGATGTCTCTACTATGTGATTATGATACTCTGTGATGTGAATTGCTGTGAATTAAACTGTAATACCTATGATTTATTTTTGTGTGAATGTGAAAACCCATTGGCCCATAAAACGGCAATTGAGACAGGGAGCCGGATTCCAGTTGGTTATCCGAAACCCACATTGAACCCTAATAGTGAATCTTTGTGATTGATATATCCATGTGTTTTTAAAATTGAGCGCTCGCTATTCGGTTTAGCAGGGAGAAGACTTTGTGTCATATAACCCATTCCGAATAGTGGTACGACGAAATGGATAGCATTTGAAGATGGTGATGAAGACCGGTTGTCTTCAAGAACGATAGGATAACCTGTCGAATGACTCTGCACTGAGTTGCTCTGGTATAGAGATCTCCATATCTGATGGGGAGTCCGATCGGGATTGCGGATGCCCGGATTGCAAGGGATTCTTTGGAAGTGCCTTCGATCTGTTCGAACCCGAAACAGACTTGTATGGTTGTATGTCTGATACTACACTTTGAGATATAAAGCTGATTTCTCTCAAATACATTTCTGTTAGTGGCGGAGAATTTATTCTCTTAGCTTAACATCCTTCTTTGAGACGTACGAGCTCATAGGTTATGTAGTTGATGGTTATTAGTGATAAACTCCCAATTTGGTAGTGTGGTATGCTAGTGCTGCTGATCATTTGTTGATCGAAGCATGGCTTTTGTGAAAAGCATAGCTTTGTGGACGAGACTTCGTCGAACCTCACAACCTGGTAATGGTCGAAACACGAATGTTGCGGCAAGGTTATTAGGGGTTGCGTCCCTAAGGTAATGTCCATTTTATTCTAGATAAGAGGTGGTATTGGTATGGAGCACAGATATTTAACTGTGTGGTTATTGCTATTTGTTGGTGAATCCCGAGATAAAGGTCGGTAACGACCGGAGATGGCATACTTGTAGGTATTACCTAGTTACAGAGGTAACCCGGCCTTGTATTGGCAGAGATCCGGTTTGGTTCTTGAGGGGTCCCTCCAGAGGCGTTCCATTTGGTAAGGAAGTCCCTTAGCCTGACCATTTGTTGGAAATCCAAAGAAATAATATGAGCCATGTACGGTTTTAGTTGTATAAACTGACATGCAGCGTGGCGGTAACCTGCCATAAAACATGGTACCTATAGTAGGCATATGATGAAATGTGGTATGCTGGCTAAGATTAATATTATACTTTCGAAATGCTTTTCTACACTATGCACTAATAATAATATCAAAAAGAGTTTTCTCGTATTAAGCATGTTTGACTATCGTAAGAAGAAATCTCCTACAATTGTGCGGTTGCGTTGTGTGTGTGGCGGGAGGCGTTATGGTAGTTTCATTTTCCAAAAGCATATCAGATTTCTTTTAAAAATTGTTTTTGTTCAAACAACTGTTTTTGTTTACTCATACTAGTCCCATGACTGACCCGGAGTTTATTGTTCCCTTCATAAACTCTAGGCGCCCATAATTTTCCACACGGGCGGCCTAAAAGCGGTTATCCGTGTTTTGGAGCTATCTTGGAATCTTTTGAAGTCTTTTGCAAGCTATCGGATTTCGAGAAAGCTTTTGGTTTTGGAAACCTTTTGAAGTGTTTGGAATTTTTGGAGCTTTTGGACTGAAGGTGCTTTGCTTGGATTCTCGCTCTTTCTCTTTTCGAAGACTCTATTATCTTTTCCGTTGTGGCGTTATCATTATGTTGTTGTATGGTGTTATAGCACTCTGATGATGGGACTAAATTGTTGTAATTGAATATTTTGATGGTGTTGTATCTGTGTTGTGATAAATGAAATCATCTTTTGTTTCCGTTGTTTATTTTCATCTAATGTTGTTATAAGCTCCATCCGAACCAGAGTTCAACGTTTGAATCTCCGGCCGTCGAATACAAGTGAGGTATTTGATGTCGATTTTCAATCGTTGGATTTCGGGTCGTGAGACACGATTTCTAAGAGAGACTTATGACAATGATCCTTGCTAGATTATTCTACATCGTTTCGAAGTTTGGCTCGGCTACCAAGTTGTGACGCCTCAACTCTTCACACTAGCCAAAGACACAACGGGGTAATGCCATTGACTAGCATGAAGAATAAGGCTGTTAAGGAGCGACCATATGTGTAATTGCTTTGTGTGAGTACCGATATGTCAGATAGTATGATATGCATTTCATATCAAGAGAAAATCTGACATATCCAATTCAAACACAAAGCTACTGCATAGTGGCTATGTGGCCTTCAGAAACAAATATAAAATAAGCATAACACATATCAGTCTTCAGATATTCATACACTAAGGCAGAAATAAATATGAATATAATACATAGAAGTGAACATCAAAGTAATGATCATACAAGATCTGCTACATCATAAAAGGATAGGTACAAGTGCCAGACAAATTATTATTACACATTAAGGAGTCACTATCTCGAATGTATAAAAACAAAAACTACCAAGCTAAAGTAGGTAGCCAAAAGCTAGAAGCTAGTCCCTGCTAAGAAGTCAAGTAGAAGCACTTGAAACATCTCGGTCTGACCCAGTATTATTTACGAAGAAAAATAATAAACGGATCATTTGAGCTATAAATATCATACAGGATAAGATAGGATAAGAGATATAACAAAAATAAATGATAATAATAATCTCATACTGTGACAAGTATATATCTAATAATAATGAAAATCATACAATATCTCAAATCTCCTCAAGACACCAAAAAGAATATCATATTCTTTAGCTTATTCATCAAACCTCAAATATAGACAAAATATATCATTGCAAATCTCAAAAATTTGTGAAACGCAAATTTTAGAAATCAATAATCAGAGATCCCGAAAACACAAGGGGGGAGGCCTATCACAAACGGGAGCATTAAAACTCACCAACACATGTATCACAAATGAGATGCTAACCCATGGGTCGCCAACCCATAGAGCCGATGCAACGACGTAGTACGGCGATACGCCCGAGGAACCTGAAACTCAAACATGCCGAAAGAGCGATGTAGTACAGCGATACGCCAATGAACCTAAAACTCAAACATGCCGAAAGAGCGACGTAGTATAGCGATACGCTTGATGAACCTAAAACTCAAATAAGCCAAAACAATGGCGTAGTACAACAATATGCCCGATGAACCAGAAACTCAAATAAGCAGGATAACGACATAGTACAACGATACTCCCGATAAACCTGCAACTCAAATAAGCCGGAACAATGACATAGTACAGCGATACGTCCAATGAACCAAATTCCATAAAATGGTTAAAATACCATGGGTCATTAGCCCATAAAAATGAGACGAAGCTCTACAAAACGGGGTATAGTCCCCAACGCGGACAAAGAGACATCGCACATCTCTAGTCTAAATCCCAAATGATCTTCATTGATCAATAAGAAGTGTAAATTACACTAAGCTAGTAAATAGATGAGTTTAGCTTCATGTCCCATAACCATTGGCTTATCTTAAATATTTACGAACATATTGTAGATTCCACTCGAAAATTGGCACAAGATTTCAATCGAACAAGTCCAAGAATTAACCGTCGAAGTAAACACAAGTGTTTCACACCACTTGTTTTGCTAAGTCGTTTAATTAGATTTCTCATACGAATGAGGTAAAGGTTTGTATATACTAATAGATTAGTAAACGGTTTAAAAATGAGCTTTGTATTAAAGTAACATTGAAATCATTTTTTTGTGAAAGAGTTTGAGTATTTACTACTAGTATAGAAACCTTTGTATTTGTAAGTGACAAATCATTGAAATGATTGTAAAGACAATCTATCACCAATAATCCACATTCGACCACGTGAATTAAAACCATGAAAATCGATGTCAAATCCATCAAACGGATATACCCAAAAATCCAGAAAAGAAGTCATCAATGTCGATAATAAGTGACAACAACTAACCGAAGCAACATAAATCGATAAAAATCGAACATCCACTCAAAAATAGGTGAATAGGCTAAATTGCATGGGGCCAAACGTCTGGTTGGATTGGCCAGACGTCGAACTTCGGGTTCGAGAAATTTATTTTTCTTTTCCCATTTTCTTTTTATTTTCGGAAGCCTCCCAGACGTCTGGTCCAAGGCTCTGCCATTTCTTTTCTACCATATCTTTTTTTCTTCTGGTGCCCTAACCAGACATCTGAGTTCTTCAACCAGACGTCTGGTTTCCTGTACTGCGCAACAGTTTGCCTAGGCCATTGATGGCCAAATCAGTTCGGAAGCGATCGGACTAGCAACGGATGTTAGGGAATTATGCCAACCGACAACCCAGCCTTATAGGCTCTTCAATACTCCCCAAGTAACATGTCCAAATGTCCAAGATAGGATCTTTAAAGATTTGGACTTCAAAACACCAAAATTGGAAAATTCACCAAATCAATTCAAATCAAAAGCAAATGAACATGAAATAAATGATAGGAATTCATACCTAACCACAATGAAAGCTATAGACATAGTTGTCTGTTCAAGAATTCACCTTTAAACCTAAATATAGAAATGAGAAGCTCTAAAACAAGCTAAGATTGATTTCTCTTCAACAACACCTTTAGAATCTTCAACCTATTATCAAATGCAATGAATTTCCTAAGTTCGATTATAGGAAATTTGGAAAATTGAAGAGGGATTGAGATGGAGAAGATGAAGAGGATGCTTACCTAAGCTTCTCTTTGATTTTAAAACTAGAACTTGAATTTCCTAAGAAAACCAGGGCTTAGGAATTTCTAATCGCCCCTCTTTCCCTCATTTTTCCTTCAACTTAAGTGTTGGAATTATTGTGAGTAGAATGAATGAAAGCGAGAGGAGTTAGGTTATTTGGTAGAAGAGTTTGGGTTCTATTATTGGTTTAGTGGGCTAGAACCAAACCCAAAGCCCAAATAAAAATACCAAAATCCTAATCAACTCCAAACATATCGATGTTTATACTCAAACAAGTTGTAAAGATCATTTTAAAATCAGTGGAGGTGATCTCGAGTCTAAATTTGGATTTTTACAAAAAGCAACAATTTAGAATTTAATCCAACTAACGATGTTATATGTAAATAAAATACTTAAATATATAATCGTAAAATTGCGGGTTGTTACATTGCGTAAGGTACCTCGGTTCCTTATGCAAGAAGGAGTGGAGTATATGAGGGAATTCTCAACCCCTTTGCTGAGGTGTGTCGCTAATGTTAAAGCTAAGAAAATTCTTAAAGATATGCATTAACGTAGTTGTGGTGATCATGCTAAGGGTAAATTAGCAAAAAATGTTCTTCTCTAAGTATACTTTTAGCCAATAGTTGGCTGAGATGTGGTCGGCTATTTTAAAAGATATGATAAATGCTCAAGGTTTGCAAAGATGTAGAGAGCCCTATCCATTGAGCATATGCAAACGGTTAGCTCATGGCCTTTTAAGGTATGGGGGGTATACATTAATAATGTGCTTCTAATGTCAAGAAGCAGAGCAAAATATGCAATAGTGGCTATGGATTACATCACAAAGTGGGCTGAAGCGGATCAGCTTACAACGATCACGACGAAGATAGTGATTGAATTGGTATTAAAGAATATCTTTTCTAGATTTGTAGTACCACAAAAGATAATAACTAGTAATGGAACTCAGCTCAAGAGTGCCAAGTTTAATGAATTTCATGCTTAGCACCAAATTGAGAAGCACTTCTCAACGGTAGCACATCCACAAGCGAATGGACAAGGGGTGGCGGTGAACAAGATCATCATGTTCATTATCAAGAAGAGATTGACAATAGCCAAGGGAAACTTGAATGATCAGCTTCCACTTATATTTTGTGGTTATAGGACAATCTACAAGTTCGTGATTGGCCATTCCCCATTTGCTTCGGTGTATGGTACTAAGGCCACAATGCCGATCGAATCTGAATTCCTTCTCATAGAAGATTGCACATTGATACGAAGATAAACAAGGAACTCTTGCTTAAGTCTCTCGACTTGGTTAAAGAAGAACGTGAAGAGGCTAATCTAATAGTAGCTGTACACATATAAGTATAGAAAAATGATTCAATGCCAAGGTCAGGAACCATACCTTTGAGAAATGCGACCTCTTTTAAAATAGGTCTTTATTAGTATGCAGGTATTTTGCTCTAATTGGGAAGGTCAATATGCAATTACATAGAAGCTTGAAGATGGAACTTTCAAGCTGTCGATTTTTGATAGGATCTTAATTTTGCAAGCGTGGAAGGACGAGAATCTAGAATGCTATTTCACTTAAATTTGGTTTTACAAATAAAGTATCATTTTTGTCAGCATTCAATGTAATAAGGCGATGATCCCATTCTTTTTTTTGATAAATAAAGTTTCCATTTTGAATCAATGGAACCACATTCCTAAAATTTAACTTTATGTTGCATGATCGGTGGAGAAATTAAATATTTCGTGTTTTGAAAAATTCGATGTGTAGGTACCCGGAGATAAGTGTTGATGAACTTCTTCGCCCTATGATCCGATCGTCGAAGTAAGATCATACTGGTCAATCATACGATTTACCCTTACACATCTACCCTTTGACCAACGACCGAAGATAGGTGAGGTTGAGGGATGATGCATAGAGAAAGGCATCCAAGACATCGATTCTTGGAGATAAGAATCGATGCATAAATAAATCTTTTGGCATATATTACTTTATTTACTGCCAAATGAGACATGTTTGGTCAAAGATAAACAAAGCTAATTGATGAAACATAGTTTTTTAGTTGAACAAGAAATGTTTAAATAATGATAAACACAACCGAGTAACTGAATAATATTGAGAAATTATAGAAATTTATTTATACGTATAGAGTTACAGCAAATAATGGCATTGGACCAATCACAGATGTACGCAAGTATAATATGTAAGTAATTAAATTACAGATGAATATATTATGCATGCAGGCAAGTATATAGGCAATAGAAATAAAATATTTAGTACTGTGAATGAGGTAAAGGTTGAATATAAAACAATCTTTTGTTTATATTTCTTGTGTACAAGATTTACGGGGGCCACTTCTACATAATGGTGGCCTTGTACATGGTAAAGCCAAAAGATAATACACAACAAAAAGGTCTCCGTGAGACAACGGGGCCTATTTTTCTTAGTTTCTTTGGTTTGTTGCCATCCTTCTTTAGTAGCACATGCTTGCCTGCTTTAAAAGACTCAAACAGTGGATTTTTGTCATCGGCTTCATCCCAATTGCGAATGGATGAGGAAGTGGGGATCGTTTGGATTTCAGGGTAATGAAAAAGAATCTGCTCTATGCTCGGATCTTATTTGATTTAGATCTTGGATATGCTTATTTACAGCCTTTCTACCATAATTATTGTTTCATGCCTCTTTTCTCCATCATCACTTCTTTGTCGAAGGATGCATTAACATCCTCCAAGCCCTCAACCTGCTCTATATTTTCAAAATCGATGTCAGGGAAAGAATTGAAGGGGATGTTGGAAGAGTGGATGTTGTCGTGACGGCGGTGGATGAGGTCGTAATAGCATGGGGACCTAAGGCGTGAACAATTGGTGGTAGAGAAGGCATTGATTAATGACTTGCAAGTTTATAGACAGAGCGATAATGATTAGAGATGTCATTAGGAAAGTACTAAAGTTTCTTGAAGACTAGGTAGGCGAGAGATATACTATAAACGAGAGCCTTTCGAAGGATACTTAGCCATTTCTCCCTCCTCTGGAGCTTTTAGAGGTGTAGGAAGAGTAGGAGGATCAATTGGAGGATAAAGGCAAGAGCATCAAGGTTGTAGCCTCTAGAAGTGCTTGAGTCAGGAGGTGCAAAAATAGATTTTTGAGTACGATAACCTCTAGAGTAGTTGTTGCATATGTCATGATATCGCCCTGACTCATTTTATGTTGGAGCAGCGTTGTCCACATGATGTAGTGAGCTGGGATATGCAAGGGTCTTAATAGGACTTGTTCTTAAGTTGCACTCCGTATTTCAATGATTTCCTTACTCTTCTCCAAGGCCATAAGATCTTCCTCATCCAAAAACTTTCTATTGAGGACCTTTTTTTCAATACCATGGCCAGAGGCTCTGGTCCCTCTCAGTCATCCCAAGCTTCAGCAAGTGTCTTGGGATAGCCCTCTCCAAGCCACTTAAGGTTTTTCATTTCTATGATGTTGGCAAATAATTAAAGGAGAGTGGCCTCTGTCTCATTCTCCATCTTAATTGCGTTGGCCTTAAGATCCACTTAGTAGTAGCTAGACTGGTTTCCCTATTGGTAAACTTATTTAGGGCATGTTCTTTAGATTTTTTTTCTTCACCCATCTGGTCCACTTAGAGTTTAATGACCTTAGCTAAGATTGCAGCAATCCGAGCTTCTGTTGCCTTAAAATATTTATCAAGGGTGATGTTGGCGGCATGAGCATTCTTTAATTGATCAATAAGAACAAGGGTCTCAGTCGTGTGAGCCCTAGCCAACTCATCCAGCCTTTGCTAAGAATCCTTAGTAGATTTAGTCTTTTATTTCCTTTTTGACTTTATCTAACTCCTCCTTATAAACCATGTAAACGGTTCGGTCATGGTCGGCTTTCTCTATGTCAAAAGCTAAGATGATAAGTTGGCTGGCACAAATAACATTAGAGATTCCTATGGCCAATTTCTTCCATGTGCTCCACGACCTCTTGATGTATGTTAATTTTTGGTTCACATAGCTTCATGGTAAGTCTTTAATGTTGGAATCGAACATTACCACCTTAAGGCAAAAGTTGGAAAGAGTCGCTGCATCTTTGAGATAGTGGTAGTAGATTGGCCTTGGGGGTTGAGAGGAGCAACATGGCATGTAATTATTTATTATTGCCTGTCTTATGAGGTTGCAAATAAGGAAATGGGATGATTGGTTTGGATTATTGAGGAGCTCAGATAGTGGTAGTTAGAGGTCAAAAAGTTGGAGGAAGTTCATGGCGAGATGATTGTCAGAGTTGGAAAGATTGAGAAGAATGTGCCATTGATAATGAAGATCGAAGTTGCACTCGGAGCGGATATGTGATTCCCACTACTTGTCATAGCAACGTTGTCTTTCCTTAACATCACACCTTTCTTTGACCATCCTCCTACACCTCTATTCTTCGATTTCATTATTGGTATACTGATGCGGATGGGGGCATCTGGAGTTGAAGAACGATGTTTGTCTGTTCTTGCAAGAAGTCCCATTCATTTGCTTATTCCCATTATACCTAAAAGGGAGAAGGATTGCATCAACACTAAATCACTAAATCAAGAACGAGTGCTAATTGTTCATGCTCGTAATTCTAGAAGTGTACGAAATGTCAGTATTCCCTAGGTAGTCCGTGGAATGTGTTTGAGGGGTTCTAGATATGGAGTCTCATCACCCTTGGTGACCTTGAGTATGTCACCCAAAGGGAAGCTGAAGTCACAGGGGATGGTATTGAGGATGTCTTCAAAGTTTATCCCGAATCTCGAAAGGTTCGTGAGGTTGCTAAGAGAACTAAAGGTGTTGTTGAATGCACCTGCCGTAGGAGTCGACTCTTCTACCTAGTCATTATAATACTCTGTAAATTTTAATATTGTGCAGTTAAGGCTTCCTTGTTCCATAGCCGTGGAGGTGCAAAAAGTTATAGCGAGGGTAAAGCATGGTTATAGTAGAAAGTAACGAAGGTGAAAAAAATTCATTAGATATATAATCAAATATTTAAAGTTGATTTATTCTCATTCTCACATCATTTGTCTAGGAAACGAAAATATTGTTTAGTCTTATATAAAAAATCAAAGAATATCATGATCTATGCAGCCCAAATTTGTGACTATAATAGATTTCTAACTTATATTGTATACTTATGCCTTAAAATTAGGACTTTACTCTTACTTGCTGATTTGTTTCAAAAAAACTGGTCAAATCAACCTTTTTATATAATTGTTGCTAAAGCGGATGCTGAAAAGCCTTAATATAGTGGATGTAGTAGAATATAGTGGTGTTGAAGAAAATATTCCGGATTGAAGCGAATCTACTGTTTAATAGCGTTTTACTAAAAAAGCATAGCGGTTGAAGAGCACTATGCAATATAATGGGGATTTATGAAGATTTAGTGGGGCTTTAACTACGCAGTTTCAACAATATAATAATATTTAATATTTGAATTTAAAGTGGTAAATTAATTAATTAAAATAATATAAGGAAAATGGTCATTTTTACATCTTTAGAATTTAGCGACGGGATCCATTCCATTGCAACTAGCTCATTTTTCTGATTCATGCAGTATATTAATTTATTCAGTTTGGTGGTCGTGTGAAAGAGATGTAGAGATTTAGTGATCGGTTGATTTGGATCGAAATGTTTGAATTTGAATTCGAAAAATATTGCCACTGTCTTCCACCTTATGTAAAAGAAAAACCACATTGGAAATTTCATTGTAACTGATTCATTCCTATATCCATCATTCATTTTTTCCATCTTCTTCATTATTCTTCCAATCGCTAGTACTTGCTTGTTTCTCAAAAGGTATACATTGAACCAAGGGCAAATCGAAGCCTATATGGATTACTGCACATACATACGAGACATAAGATGAATTTGGAAAGAACGTGGGACCAAGACGGCGAACAGTAAAAGGCAGTGGGCAAATCCTACAAACAATTTTCAAAATTTTATAGCTACTTCAAAATAATTTCCTTCGTTTCTTAACGAAATGCGATGATACACCCATTGAAATGATCGTATGTATGAGGGTTACAATTTGCAAAAGGAGTTGCGACAAAATATGGAGGATTTTCGGCGCAAAATGAATACTACAGTGAGATAATTTTGATTTCTTTATCTTTTTGGAGATACGGTGAGTGATTCTATCTCCAAACATTACATAATGCGAAGTTAATGCTTTAATGATGATATGTTGTCTATAAAATGAAATTAAAGTTGAATAATTACTGAATTGAGAGTATAACAGTTTATGATTTTTATTTGATGATAATAAACACACACACACACACACACACACACACACACATATATATATATATATATATGTTTGTGTGTGTGTGTGTGTTTATTAATTGTGTTTGTTTTGGTACTATTGCAACATCATAATGACATAAGTAAACAAATCAAAATTTCATTTGAACAAATATTTTATTTAGATTTATTTTGTATAAATATTTCATTTCATTCAATTTTAAATAGTACACATTTACCACGTAGCTTCCACTATATTTTGCACTCTCATGTACAACATTAATTTCAACTCTCATATACAACTTACTCACACACTCGAATTTGATTTGCTATCTTTTTGTTCCAGCTTATGTCCAATTATCTACTTTTCTGTCAAATAATAAATAACGCAGTAAAATGAAAAAGAAACAAAAACTGCAAGAATAAAAATATATTGAATATTAATATTGCCTTAGTTTAGGGGTTTGTTGTTTTCCATATTTTAAAATTAGAATAAAAAATAAATGTTCATGAGCAACATATGACACGCACAGTGTATCACAATAATGCCATAAGGTGATATGCACATAAAATGCACTTGCATCAATAAATTTCAGGGACATACTCAAAGGTCAAGCTCGTTGGCTCAACACAGTGCAAGTAGAAGTGTACACGAGGTCAACCCCAAGCAAGCTCGGATTCAACGCAAGTATATCATTTTAGCTCAGACTAGCATATGCACTTGCAACATGTGCAACACTCAATAAAACTGAAATGAAAAATACATTGGTGCAGTACTCAGAATTTCACAGGAATGTACACCAGAATCAATGCAATAAGGATATAGGAAGAAACATATTGTACCAAACCCACTCAAGTTCTCACATGAACAGTTTAGTGCACATATACAATTGCAACAAGCCAAACAAGAAATGCACCGCAAACTTATCTCCTCAAACAACAAGAACAATAAATCTGGGGTAGCAACTTAGAGAAGCATAACACGAACAAGACAGTAACCAGCAAAAGAAATACAATATAGGGACATGAACTCTCAAGCAAATCAACAACAAATAAATCAGGTCCAGCCAAGTAAGTGCACACAAGCACTAGTGCATGCATCAGAAGCAAGTACACAAGTACACACAGGTTTAAGTGTAAACATCAATACATGCACGTACAAGGTCGGAGTGCATATAAGAATATATGTAGGCACTTATCAGAGACAAATCAAAAACACCAAAAAACAAACAGAAACTAACAGACCTCACTCTAACCAGGCGCGGCCCTAGGACAAGGCTGGCAAGCCAGCCGCCTAGAGCAACGGGGGAAGGGGGCAATAATTTATGAATTTGGATAAGTATATTTTTTTACTGTATTTACTAATTAAATGACAATGTATTTTATTGGTAGCTGGTTTCAGCATTGAACCAAACAACACAGGTTCAATTCTTGGCTCTTTCACTTTTAAGTCATTTTAGTATTTTACTTGTGCTTAAAAATTTTGATTTGGCCGAGGCAACCAAGTGGATCGGGCCGGCCCTGACTCTAACGGTGGATCCATTCATGCTATATCAAGCATGTTCTTAGTTCAAGGATCAATAGCAAGAAATCGAAAAGGCAGAAGATCGAAACAACATACTCATTTGTACAAGAAAATAAAATAGTTCAGATGAAACAACAGAATGAACAAATCAAGCACGGTCTCAGTTCATTAGAAACAATCAAAACCAGTTCAAAGTCAACTTGTCAGAATTAAAGTCAAGGCCAAAATTAAATTCAACCAAGGGTCAAAATATATGCGAATATATATATATATATATATATATATATATATATATATATATATATATATATCAATATATTCATACATATATCAGAATGAAGAACAGCTCAGAAATCAAACCATCGTCCATAAGAAAATTGAACGGTCAAGGAAAGAAATTGAAAAATTCAAAATGAAATAATCAAACGGATATATACGAAAATATACGAAGTCAATCCTTATAAAAACCCACGTCATCATTAACAATTATTAAGTCGAGCTCGAATAAAATTAAAAAGTGGAAAATTTGATAAGCATGCCAAATACAGAATCAACTTGACGTCGAAGTAACTGAAAGCAAATCAAAGCAACAAGATTGATTGGCAAGGCAACCAAGGTGAACAAATTACTTAGATCGATTGACAAGTAAAATCAACGGCTTCCAACAAAGGCAAAAACCCTTATTCATGATTAAAGAGGAAAGTGGAATGACCTTGAACGAAATAAAAGAAAACGGGCTAAGCACAAATTTTTCTTCTTTATTTTTAGGTCGTACCTTGTAACTTTAAATTAGTTAATCAGGGTTACTTATTATATTTTACTTTAAAAAAAACTTTGCAAAAATCTAGTTTTTTAACTATGTACGAACTATGGAGCATAGTTTGAGAATTCACAACTCGAGGTTTGGGCTATTGTTGATTTTGTGCACAGAGTTAGAACAATCAGGTTAGCAAGGGTCATGAGTTTATCACATCTATAAGCGTCGATTTTTTAATTCCTATTAGAAACCTTGGGAACAGCAGTAGGCAAGTTTTGCCGGAGCTAGGTAAACTTGCGTGTCGCTTTTATTTCCCCATTTACATTGTTATTATCTATGCTGAAATTTTTATTATTCTATGAATTTATTTTAAACCCTATTCATCCACGCTTTAAGGTAAATGCGATCCTACAAGTGATATCAGAGCTATGTAGTAAAATTCACCTTTTTAACTATGGTTAGTTTTAACAATTCTTTTTCTAAATGACAATCCATTGCTAGGCCACCTAAGTTTTAAAGGTATTGATTATTTGTATTGGAAACTTAGAATGAATTTTTTTTTCTAGATACTATAGGTGCATTAGATATAGTTAAAACTGGATAAAATCTACCTACGGTAAATATAGATGGTAATGAATTTCCTAAGCCAAAAGACAAGTGGGATCCTAATGAGTTTAATTTATGTTGGTCTAGTGCAAAAGCTATGAATTTCATTATTTGTGCGTTAGATAAAATTGAATACAATCATGTGCGACTGTGTAGAAAATTTAGCGTACGCTTGAAGTGACTCATGAAAGTACATTGTAGGTTAAGGAATTTCATCTAGCTATGCTTAGCAATGGAGATGAGAATTTTGTAATGGAAAAAGACGAGGATATAAAGGAGATGTATGGACGATTTTCAAATATTGTATTTAAATTCAAAATGCTAGAGAAAGCTTACATGGAATTGGAAATGGTTTGAAAAATTCTAAGAATCCTCCCGAGAAGCTTTGAAGCAAAAGTGACTATGATTCAGGAATCCAAAGACCTGAAATGGATGAAATTGGTGGAATTAATAGAAAATCTCTTCACTTAGGAGATGGAACTGAAGGTTAGAGAAGAACGTGAAAGCAGAAATTCAAAAAAGAAATCAATTGCTCTGAAAGGTACAGTCGATAGTGATGATGATGATGTCATGACTTAGCTAGCACTGTTGATGAAGTAATTCAAAAGGTGGATCTGAAAGCATGGAAATCGAGCAATAAACCAATGAATAAAAACCAAAATTGTCAAAGTTCTAGATGATTCTCAAGAGGAAGAAATCATATGTCATAGGTGCAAGAAGCTAGGTCACATCGAGCCAAATTGTCCACCGAACCAACTTGACAAAGGGAAGAAGAAGAAGAGAAAGAGTTCCGCAGCCATTTTGGATGGGAGTGACAAAGAAAGAGGAGAACACATTCAGTGAGAAAGAGGAGGCAAATTTGTGTTTAATGGCAGGATCAAATGACAACGACAATAAACCTAGTGGGGTATCAAAGTTCCCACAAACTTATTATTATTGTTATATTACCAGTTAAATGGAATCTATGATAGACTTAAAGAAAAATATAATAAACTTGAATCTAAGAAAAATAGTATACTTGGTATAAATAATAAGTTGAACTGATGATTAAAAACACTAAAATTTTTAACTTAGAATGTGAAAAATGTCTGTCTCTACAGGAAGAAAAAATAGGCATAAGAATAAAATTGAATGTCTCGAAAATCAAATTTAACCTTGAAAAAATAAGACGACAAAAAGAGAGAAAATTCCATCAAAAGATATGCCTCACTCTTGAATGAAAATAATGTTCTTAGATCAAATATTCAACAACATGAATCAACAATAAGAAAAAATTTCAAAGGGAAAAAAAATCACTCAATATGCTGTTAGGAAGTCAAACTTTTGTTGAGAATAGAAAATGACTTGGATTTGATAAAGTTGAACTGACTAAGAAAATAAATTGTGATAATATAAAATTTCACATAGATTTTTCAAAATGTTTAATTTGTGGAAAAAGAGGGCATAAACAAAACAAATATTGGAATAGAAACAAAAACAAAACCGTTAACCAAATTCGGATTCAAAAAGGTACGTAAAATTGTTGAAATTTAAACAAGTTGGGTTTCCCAAGAGTATAATTTTAAATACCGATTGTTTATTGTATAGACAAATTTAGGTACCAAAGGATACAAATAGAAAAAAGAGAAGTTTAAGATCTTTTCTTTGACCACTCGATTCCTCTTACATTTAGGTATAAAAGCAGGTTAAGGAATAACTTCGATGGAGACAGATTTCAAGTTGTTCTATATGGTAGATGAGTAAAAATTCTAGCGTTCGTTAGCCTAGAAAAATGAGGCTGTGATATACATATTCTGGACATCACGACATCGAAGGTAAGTTAAGGTATTATCTCTAAACTCTTTTTTGTTTTCTTATCGTTAATTCTATTTTGTTGGCACTGTTATAGTATAATTATCATATTTCAAGGTCCTTAACCCTGATTTGCAAAATTCAAGATGTTTCAGAAAAATAAATTGGAAATTCTATAAGTTCTATGTTTTGTAATTTTTTTAGAATTTGAGCTTAAACCATTGGAAAATTGTAAATGATTCGTAATGTTGTTTGAAAACTGTTTCAGAATTTCTTAATACAGCTGTAGCAATTTGATCATAGCTTGAACATCTTTACTCTGATTTTTGAAGTTTTAGAAATATAATGGATAGAACTACAACTTTACTATTTTGAGTTTTACTGATTCATTGTGAAAAATATTGAAAAAGGTAATTATTTCAGCACATTACTTGAAAAGTATTTCTGATTTACGCAAACAAGTTGTAGTATTTCAATTATAACTTTTGATCACCATATCATCTTGACTTGAAATCAATTTTGACGAGTGAAATTTTTAATATCTAAATCTTTAATGTTTTGTGCTAAATCAAATTATAGACTTAAAGCTTCCAAGCAGTGGTTTCAAATAGACTAAATTTACAAAACATGGATTTTCAATTGCTTTGGTAGAATAATTAACTTTCATTGTCTTTTCACGACTAAAAATTTAGAGGTTGGAGAAATTTATGTGTTTTTTCTTTTTATATAAATGTTTTTGTCTTTGTCTGAGATAAATGGCCTTACTAAAAATTTTGAAAATTAATTCGAGTGATGTTGAAAAGCACACGGTCTGCTTAGCTAATAATATATTATTTTGTGCAACTAAAACACAAGTGGTATTAGACATCACTTCATTTGAAATCATATGTGCGTTTTCATTTGATTTTAAAAGTAGCAGGCATCGCTTTTATAAAACCCCTGCAGAAAATGGATTTTCACAAATTTTGGATCTAATTTATTTCTTTAGATATCTTAAATTTTTACCCTTATTTTCTTTAATAAAAATACTCTTGTTAACTTTAATAAGGGATGTACTCTGGAAAAGATGGTTGTTGGCTACTTGAACCTTTTGAAATTCATCAAAAATTAGTAATAGTGATTAAAAAAGCGATGCACAATGATTTAATTATACTTTATAACTAGAGAAAGTATATGTTAAAAACCCCTTGAAAATTAAACAAGTTCTATAATGTTTTTCAAAATTAGTGCATATTTCATGAACATCTCTATCACTATCATTCTTCTGTCAAACCATACACCAAAATTCAATATAATGTGTAGAAGTTGGTATTTCAAAACAAGAAAATATCTTATTTTTGTAATATATAATTCTATCCGAAGGTATTTACTATCATTTAAAAGCCTTCGCGGTTATGCATGGATGGATTACCTTAAAATCTATAAATTTGTTTCCATTCTCATTTAAAAGTCCTCATAGTTATGCATGGATGGGAATTGTATGCAAAAGATGGATAAATATTCAAGTAGTTTCTAATCTCATTTAAAAATCCTCATTGTTATGCATGGTTAGAAAATACTTGATATTCATTTTAAGTAACTATTAACATCATTTAAAAGTTTTAACGGTTATGCAAGGTTAGAAAATGCTTAATATTTTTCAATAATATTTAAAAGGGTAATTTATGGAAAAATTCCTTTATTAAAAATACCACACCGCTGTCACTATATAAGTTTCCTTTTAACCATAAACCTATCATCACCCTAAAGTGGAATTTGCCTCTGGTAAATCAAATATTATGATTTTTGTTTGATTAATTAGAATTTGCAATATATGTTTCTCTCTCAATATGATTTTACGATTTTAATCAAAATTCATCACTACTTCAATTATTATTATTTTTGATGATAACGAATGAGGGAGAGAGTTTAAGATTTTGGTGGTTGAGTAATAACCTTACTGATAGTCGGGAGTATTCTTATTATTCAAGAGTAGTATTTGCAATTATTTTAAATCAATTTTTCATTTTTTTAAATTGAATATATCTTTTTATGGGAGTCTATTTCGTGGGAAGTATACCAAAAAGGGGAGCTTGATCGTAACACATCAAACACATTTGCTAAGGACAAAATCTTAAGATATGTTTTTTATCATCAAAAGGGGGAAATTAAAGAGTATAACAGTTTATGATTTTTGTTTGATAGTAATAAACATATATATATATATATATATATATATATATATATATATATATATATATATTAAATTGTTTGTTTTAGTACTATTGCAACATCACAATGAAATAAACAAATAAAAATTTCATTTTAACAAATCTATTATTCAAAATTTCTTTTAAACAAATATTTTATTTTATTTGAATTTCAAATAGCACACATTTGCAACACAACTTCCACTATATTTTACACTCACGTACAACATTATTTTCAAATCTTATATACACCTTACTCACTCACTCATTCACGCTTAAATTTGATTTGCTACCTTCTTAGTCCAGCTTGCGTCCAGTTATTACTTTTCCCATCAAACAATAAATAATGTAGTAAAAAAACAAAAGAAACAAATTGAAACTGCAAGAATAAAAATGTAATTGAATATTGATATTACCTCAGCTTATGGTTTTATTTTTTTCATATTTTAAAACTGAAATCAAAAGTATATGTGCATGAGTAGCATATGACATACACAATGTCTCACTGTACATGCCATAAGGCCATATATACACAAAGCGCACTTGCATCAATAAATTCCAGGGACAAATGCAAAGATCAAGCCTGAAGACTCAACACAGTGCAAGTAGAAGTGTACACAAGGTCAAGCCTAAGCAAGCTTGGACTCAAACCAAGTGTATCATTTTAGTTCAGACCAGCATGTGCACTGGTGCAACATGTGTAACACTTAACAAAACTAAAACGATAAGTACATTGATGCAATACCCAAACATGCACAAGATTGTGCACCAGAATCAGTGCAGCAAGGCTATAGGCAGAAACGCACTAAACCAAACCTACTTAGGTGCACACATAAATAGTTTAGTGCACATACACAGTTGCAACAAACCAAACTAGAAATGCACTGCAAATTCATCTCCTCAAACAACAAGATCAAATCTGGTGCAGCAACTCAGAGAAGAAAGACAAGAATAAGACAGTAACCAATAAAAGAAATACCACACAGGGACATAAACTCTAAGGCAAACCAACAACAAACTGATCAGGTCCAGTCAAGTAAGTGCACACAGGCACTAATGTATGCATCAAAAGAAAGTACACAAGTGCACACAGGCTAGCTTGAACATCAATACACACACGTACAATGTTAGATTGCATACAAGGACATACACAGGAACTTACCAAAGACAAATTAAGAACACCAGCATACAAACAAAAACTAACAGACCTCACTCTGACAGTGAATCCATTGATGCTATATCAAGCACGTTCCCAATTCAAGGATCAATAGCAGGAAATTGAAAAGGCAGAAGAATGAAATAGCATACTCGGTAGTACAGAAGAAAAAACAATAGTTGAACCGAAATAATGAAATGAATAAATCAAGCAGGGTCTCAGTTCATCAGAAACAGTCCAAACCAGTCGAAGTCTACTTCTCAGAATTAAAGTCGATGCCAAAAATAAATTCAATCAAGGGTCAAAATATATGCGAATATTTATCAATATATTCGTACATATATCAGAATGAAGAACCAGTCAAAAATCTAACCATCGTCAATCAGAAAATCGAACGGCAAAAGAAAGAAATTAAAATTTTCAAACTGAAATAATCAAACAGATACATAGGAAAATATATGAATTCAAGCCCTATAAAAACCCACATCATCATTGGCAATTATTAAGTCAAATTCGAATAAAATTGATAATGGGCAAAATTAATAAGCATACCAATTTGACACCAATCAACTCGATGTTGAAGCAACTGAGAGAAAATCAAAGCGAAATGATCGATCGGCAAGGTAACCAAGGAAAACAAATTACTTTGATTAATTGACAAGTAAAATTGGCGGCATCAAAAAAAGGCAGAAACCCTAATTCATGATTGAAAGGAAAGATGAACGACCTTGAACGGAATAAAAGCGAACGGGCAAAGCGTGTATTTTTCTTCTCTATTTTTTGGGCCATACCTTTAAATTAGTTGATTAGATTTGCTTGTTTTATTTTAATTATTTTTTTAAAACTTTATAAAACTCTAGATTTTGAGCTCGGTATGAACAACCGGGAGTAATTCGAGAATTCACAACTTGGGGTTTGAGTCATGGTAGAGTTTTGAACATAGATTAGAATAATCAGGTGAGTGATGGTGGTGAGTTTACAGGGTCTGTAAGCATTGATTGTTTAATTCCTAGTAGAAACCTTGGGAGTAGCAGTTGGATGGTTTTGTCGAAGCTGGATAAACTTGTATGTTGCTTTTATTTCCATATTTACTCTGTTATTATTTGTGCTGCCAATTTTTATTTCTATGAATTGATTATAAACTCTATTCACCCCCTTCTAGGGTTTAAATAGATCTTACAAATTGAAAACAAAAGTAAACCTGTCTTGAGTGGAAAATGAGTTATAGTAAGAAAGATGTCAACAATATACCGATTTTCATAATTTTACGAGTACACTTTTTCGCAACTTTCTTTCCCTTACCGGTTCGACACTCATGAGCAAAATAACCTCTCTTGTCGCATTTGAGGTAGACAATATCAGCTTTTTCTTTCTTGGCAGTTCCACCCTTCTGAGCTCCCTTCTTCTTAAAAAACTTCCTCTTCTTATTCTGAGAACTCCGTGTTTCCACCAACTTTTCTTACCCAAAAGTCACAAGCATCCCCTCATTCCCTACAGTTATTTCCATCACTACATTTCTTTGATCTCGGAGATGTGGCATAGTCACTCTAGCAATCTATGGTCTTGACCTGCGAATAAACTTCTCATTCCTCTTAATCACAGTATCAATAATGGCATATCCATACTGGACAGCTCATCAAATCTCGTAGTACATTCCAACACCGACGTTACCCTTTACTTTAATTCCACAAACTTTCTAAGCAAGGCTGACTTGGCTACTTCATATTAAAACCTCTCCTCAAACATTCTCCCGATTTCAGCCGAAGTCAATTCCTCTTCAGGCACAATAATGGTTACCCAGATCCACCAGTACAGTGTTGTTCCTTGCAGCTGCTTAGAAGCCAACCTCCGTTTCTGCTCATCGCCCAAACCTATATCAGAAAAAATCCTCTCACAATGTAATAACCAGTTCTTCTCTTTAATATCATCTTCGGTTCCAACAAAAGGCTTTTCCCTAAGACTAGTATAATCACGGTTCAACTTGGCATAGTTATTGCCAATTAGCGCTAAAGGATTAGCTTCTCCCGCATTAGCAACATTCACTCCAGCCAAACAAGCAGCAGCTCTAGCTTGCATCATATTGACAAAGAACTGATACGTAATCCCTATATTTACTGGCAGGGTTCCAGCACCTACCTTAGCATTTGTATTTGGGCTAGCATTTTCTTATCGACCCGGGTTCTTCTTGTATTGGTCCGAGCAATTTCATTTGTTGTGCTGTTTCCTCCACCGAGATTCACTCTTCCATTCTCTGCTTCCATATCTTATTTCATTTGAATTTGCATATGGATTTTTGTAAGATAAAAAAGAATAGTTTAGAGAGAGTGGAGAACAGAGATAGGATGCATACACATATATAGCAAATACAAGTACGTTATGTATAGTGTTATCCCATTCCCCAATCCTATTCTCTGATTTATTTGGATTGTGTTTTCAAAAGACTTTTACTCTTAAATTTTACATAAACCCATACTCTAATGCCAAATTGTAGCATCCCCATTTTGAGGTCTGAAACTAAGTGCTACGGATGCTGTAGTCATATATAGTATTAATTTCTGGTGATAAAATACGGCCGTGTTAATCATATCGATAATATTAAAAGCATATGAATACGAAACTTTTCAAACACAATTTAATAAAAAGTTTGCGAATTTCTTTTCGCAAAAAAATATTTCATATTCATTACTTAATCTCATTCGATCCCACGTTTAGAGAAAATATAATTATTATAAAAATACTCCAAGAGCAACATATGAAGATGCCCCCTTGGTTGATCAGAGTCTACACTACTTGACAGTTTTAATTTTTATCATTACATCCATTCAAATAAAATGAACTGCACAGCAGATTAAATAAAAATCCTAATATAGCTCATTTGTCTCTTGCATGTCTCCTGAAGCTTATTTATCTAAGTAAAAACCTAAAATCCCTTACTCTCGACCTACTCAAATGAGTACCCGAGAGTTTAAGGTGAAAAACAAAAACTTCAAGTCAGACAAATAGTCTGGTGTGAATTATAACCTACCATCTCGAACCAAATAGATACCTAGCAGGACTACGCCGTTGAGCGGAACGTGTTTCCTCTCACTAGTATCTTAATCAATATGTCAACCATATACTGTGTTCCTGCATCCACGATGATTAAACATAATAACATAATCATATGTAAGTATGCAATGGGGTAAGTCCGACTCATCGTCAATTTAGGATTATATCTATCCTATGTTCACCCATTCCCACAAAACCGACTATCTGTCTCAACTCATAGTTTTTCTAAGGTCACTATGAACCTATTAGTTTTCATGGGCTAACTAATAACCTATCAAAATTCTTAAGGACTACCTGTCCTAAATCATAGTTTTCACAGGATCAGTAAGAACCTATTGATTTCTACCAATAACACTTTCCAATCATATTTTTCAATGGATCACTAAGAACCTATTGGAATTCTTCAATAACATTTCTTAAATCATAGTTTTCATGCGATGAATACGAACATATTGTATTTTTCCAATACCATATTTTCAAATCATAGTTTTCATGGCATCATTAGGAACTTATAAGGTATATTCGATAACATTACTGAAGCCATAGTTTCCATAGGATAACTATGAACCTATTGGACTCTTCCAATACCGTATATTAACTCGTAATCTTTTTCTCAATTTTGGGCATCCTAACACTTCTGATCTACCTGATTTCCAGAATGAAATTCTAGTCGGTAGTTAATTTTGGTTATACTCACCAATGGGTCAACCTAATTGGTTATTCTGCCCTTAAATATCCCGAAATGCTATTATTGGTCATAATGATGTAAGAATGACAATAATAATTATGCAAAATAACTGATCAAATAATAACAAGAACATATAACATCCATCATTCGAATATGTAAAATCAATTGGCATCTTATAGTTACCTAACCCTAAGCAATAACTATGAAGGTAATTTCATATCAAAAGTTAGGCTAATAATAATTTATTCCTTGAAAACATTTATTGTCTTATATGACTAATCACCTTATATAACGACCAACCGATTTTCAACCCTTGAAAATCAACACTAATATGTTCACTGTATAGAGTGTCAAGCAATCGAGTGCCGGAAATACTAGGTTGTTAAGGTTTAAGAAGAAAAAGAGATAGAAGAAGAAATGGAAACAACATAGAATCTCACAATCGCAGCGGGACAAATGTAATATATAATAACAACATTTTATACAAAGGAAAGCTGTAACTGTTAATATACATAGAAGTTATCAGAATACAATCGTCAACAAATAAATCTGGATAGTTATAATAACTTGCCCCTAAATGCTGGCTATACAGCATATAATACACAACGGAATATAATCAAATACATGCTATATGTCTCTGCTATCTAGCTCGTCTCCGAAGCTCCAAAGCGTCCTAACTTGAAATTCTGTAACACTCGGACTGACCCCAAGCATAACAATAAAATAACACCCGAGTCAGGCTGGAAACCATCCACTTAATTTGAAATACTTAAGTTATGAAAATCTTTTGAAGAAAGGTAACTCGTACAACACGACGAGTTTTTATCTGATTATAACCAAAGCACTTTAACAGACATCCATCGATATTATAATAATGTCTATGTATAGTTACTTATTTAAAATAGTTGAATTTGTTAAATTAATCTTATTCTAGCATATTAAACTCTAAAATCAAACCTGTAAAGGTTCGTGGTGATTTTCAAATCGAAGTGGTTTCGAATAACATCGATATCCCGTCTCAGTCTCTTCGAATCTAACAATAAATTTTAAAGAGTAAATTGTTTAAAATAAACAATTTATATTTAGGGTGACAATATTCACATACGGTAATTTATTACAAATGTTTATTTCAAATAAAAGGAAATCACCATTTTAATCTAACTATTCTAAATCGATTGACCACTTGATGGCACAGAACAAAAATAATTTAAATAAATATCCAATAGGATTAAGCCAAGATATAGATTATTATTAAATTGAGGAATAATAACCAATATCAAAATAATTCACACATCAGGATTTCATTAACTTTAATTAACCAAATGCTTTTTATATTTCTTTCCAAAATTAATTACAAAAGAAATTATATATCAATTTATTTTTAGTTAATTAAAGTGAAACATTCTATTTAATATCTCATTTGTTAATTTACATAGTTTTAACTCAAATAATAATATAATTAATTTTTCCATTTTAATTATAAAATATCATTAAACTTTAAATTACGGAAAATCCATAATACTAATTTATAATACGGGTAATAGGACTAAAATGCACAAATATTCATGTTTGTTTCGATTTTAGTGACAATAGAATTTAGAGTTATTAATAACTTAATTATCATATAAAAGAAAATACAAGTTCCTTTTCCTTTCTTTTTTCCATTTTTCCCATTCCCTTTTTATCCTTTCCTTTTCTTTTCTCTTATTTTTTCTTTGGCCCATACCCGGCCCAACTTCCCCCTTCTCCTTTCTCTTTTCGAATCCCAACTCTCCCCTTTCTCCTTTTTTCTTGCACTTTTATTTTTTTCGAACAACTCAGGTGCACATGAGCACTGTGCACATGCACACGTCCACCGACGCATCCCGTTGGCCTGAGACCATCGCCCTTAATCACTTACGACACTGTCACCCACTAGGCCACCAAGAAATCATGAAAAAACCCATTGCTCGAAATTCGAACATCCAACACAACCTGGAATGAAACGAAGTCCACCAAAATCGCCTCGTCCCGCCGCCACGCTCCACCATCAACCTCTACAATCCACCAGAAGCACCGCCACTATCTCGTCCACCTTCACCCTACGACACACTTCGTTCACCTCCTCCACATCGCTATTTCATTCAAACCCGAAAGACCAAAAACAACACCATAAACCCTAAAAAAAGCTCGACCCGTAAATTCCCTCAATAGAAAAATGGCTCGCCATTTTTCTTCGAATGCCACATCCTTGAACCTCCACCACGACCAACGCCGAACTCCCAAATCAATCACATCATCAGAAATCAAAATTTCACCCAAATACGGTTACCACCGAGTTTCTTCCCATATACGCAACTAAAAATCATAAATTTACTTTCAAAAATCATCATTTTGGATGACGAACACTTTCATGAAATCAAAGTATCACTATATTCGAATTTGGATCATTTATAATTTGCTTACTGTAACAGGCACTTTTCTTACTCTATGCTTGATGATACCAAATGAGACTAATTTGAGAAAAAACTACATTCAAAATCAATCGGTTTTTCTTCTGGAATCAATGCCTAACACAGATTGTCTAAAGAGATATTGATTTTTAAACTGCAAGGTGTCAACTTTTTTTTAAGAATAGAGGTGTTTTTTTATGTTACTGTAAGTTCAAGTGTTTTGTTCATACTTCTTGAGGTTACAGAGTGTTCAGACACACATATATAGCAGAGAACAGAATAATACGTGAATCCGTGTCAAAATACATGAGTTCACTCCAAATTTCAAGTGTGTAGATGCATATATAATTTCCAGTAAGCAAAAGCTTTAAAGTTATACATACTGTCTTTTGGAAATGGAAGAACTGCGGCTATGCTCTATTTTGTTTCCATGGCAACACTTTTGTTTTCTTTATTCCTTTCTTTTCTTGTGCATGAACAAAGTCTGGCTATGCATATATATATATATATATATATATATAGAGAGAGAGAGAGAGAGAAGAAAGATGGGAGTGAAATAGTTAAGTATATGGTCCCTATGTGAACAAGTAGGGTGGCTTAAAGATTTTGCTTAGAGGCTTTAATTTCACACATCTGTCCTATATTTTTCGCATTTTTATTTTGATTTGAACAAATGTTTTTGTCATGATTTGATTTTTGAATGATTTGAGGTTTTGTGTGTGACTTGACTTATTTCATGCTTGAGATGAAGTTTTGCCATGACGATGACCCTTTTGTTTATATATACATTTATATGTATTGACACACACACACACACATTCATTTGTGCCTACTTTTTACCATGTATATGTTTACTTGTTGCATAATAACATGTTCAAGTGTTTTCCTATTTACTTACACACCTATTTCGTCATAAAGGTCTACACTTATGTGTATATCACATACACTATTTTTTATCTATATATATTTATATACTCATATATACTTACTTATTCACTATTTCATATATATATATCCGTGTGTGTGTGTGTACTTTTGTATTTTTCTGCCATGTCTACATATACATATACACTATTTTATATAACATATACACATATACATTTACTTTCATGTATTTTTCACCATATATGTGTGTGTTTACATTTACACATTTTTCATATGCATTGCTTTCCTATGGCCATTTATACATATATATACACTCTTATATGCTTATATATATATATATATATATATATATGAACATCATTAAATTGTATATATTTATATTTATATACAAATATATTGGTATCATACCTTAAATTTTAATGATGGAGTTTATATAGATATATATAATTTATCATATCCAGAATTTATAATTCAATATATAGTGTGGTTTTTATCAGTTTGTAGATATTTTAAATATCAGAAAATTAGTCTATTCAGCTTATAAAAATCAACATTTCAATAATTAAAATCATTTAATTGCCAATATTCGAAGGCTAAAATCCGGGTCGTTACATTCCTTCCCTTGTACTTTTCATCCTCGAAAGGAACGAAAAGAAATTTTTTAATTTTGATGTCTATTATTAATTAAATCATTTTTAAACATTTAACTCCTTACTCTCTTAATTTACATTTTTAACACTTCAAATTACATAGTATTACCAAGCTAGTTTTATATAAAAATTACTTTCCATAACTCGATGTTTTAACAAGTCCATCCTTGTTCTTACAGAAATTCAGTCATATGTTGATCAGGCGTAGGACTGAAAATCTATGAGTACTTAGTAGACCTGTTTTCAACATCCAGCGAAAATACTTGAAAAACTTCTTTTTCGGAAATGCTATGGAAAGTATCAATGCCCCATTTCCACCATGGATCGTAGTTAACCCGATGATTGCGTCGCCATCCCGATGAAATCCATAAGAAAACTGTAGGCATTCGCACCGCTCGACTTATGCCATTGGAACACCATAGATCACAGCTACAACAAGGTTGCGTTGCTATCACAACAAAACCATAAGTAGTCTGTGGGCAATCACCGCCCCTCTAATTACGCTACTAAATGAAACTAAACCACATAGATCGCAGACTACATAAAGGTTACATCGCTATATCAGTGAAATCCAATGTAGACTGTAGGCACTCGCTGCCATCCGAATTACGCTATGGAACCGAACCACATAGACTGCAATCTACTGATATTACGTCGCTCTCCCAGCGAAATCAAACTTAGATTGTAGACAATCACTGCCACCAGACTTACGCTATGGAATTGTGATAGATCGCAGTTACACAAAGGTTACATTTCCATCACTGCAAAACCCAATGTAACTATAGGCATCAGCACCACTCGACTTACGCTACCCAACAAATGATTATCAGGAACTCATTGAGTTTTGTCCGGGCGTCCTTTGAGACCCCAATTTTCATTGAACCCACCCTTTGGATTCCTAGGCAGAACCACTCAGTGGATCTCCTACTATAAGTTTCGAATTTCATGGGGGCGCCTTTCCATACTTTTGTCTTAAAACATATCATGCTATATATATAGTACCTTTCAAATCATACTCTTTATATGTATCACATACAAACTTTATCCATATAAAATCGATATTTTCAAAATTGATAGTTTTCAAATTTGGTTTGCCCAGATCCCCAAAATCGACTATTTTCCAAAATCAGAAGTCTTTTCAAATCAATGGGTCCCAAAACCTTTTCAGATTCATTCTCATATGCATATAAAATTATTCTGTTCTACTCGAATAAATCTTCGGATTAATAATTTAGTCCACCTCATACTTACATAAACTTCATTTAGTATTTCAATTATCTTCCAAAGATCACTTTCTTTCTGGTTATAAATTCAACAAGGAAGTTTAAATATATAACCAACATTTATATTCTCATTAACGCCAAATCAAATTTTCAAGTTTGATTGCCTTTACGAAGTTATTTGTAATATTTCTTACTTCTTATAAAGTGAGTTTCAGTTATAGTAACTATTAAATCTTCATTTTTAAGTCATTATATTTTCTCAAATATACTATTTCACTTCAAAATCATCTTCGCCTTAATATCCCGATTTCGGTTCCAATTCAGAATCGCTTCAAATTTCCATTTGATTTATAACTTCAATTTACTACAATTCGTATTTAAATCCTTGAATTAAATATAAATAATTTTAGCTCTGAACATTTTAAATTTAGAAAATAGCTTGAATAGTTTTGAAATAGTTAAATAGTTGATATAAGATAGTTTGAGTTTTAAAAATGGGTTGTATAGTAAAGTAGCTTGGAGAATCAGAATGAATTTAAATATATATGAAGATAGATTTAAGACATTTTAAAAATAGTTTCAAGGTCTAACTCCTAATCTCCCAATTCAAATCAATTCCAATGTCCACATTATTAGTTAAGTAATTATAAATTTCATTCAAACGAATATAAAAAGTGATTTTATATTAGGTTGTATTTCCATAAAATATTCAATATCATCGATAGACTACAATACTAGTGAGTTCAAACATTACATCCATTTATCCATATAAAAGTCTTACAAAAGGTCATAAATCTAGGCGCCTTAACCACTACCAAGGGGTTTAGAAAAGGACAGGGCCCTAGCATCCTTCAAAAAACTTCCTTAAGGACTTCTTACCAACTTGCCAAACCCGTCCATCCAATCCATAACAGAGTGTCCCCACTTATAGCATTTGCTACAAAAGAACACTACATTTCCAACTTTATGGATGACTTTCACATCTTTCGCAGGGCGTTCAACAACTTTCTCTTTCTTCCATCTCTTGTGATAATCCCTAGCGATGTGCCCCGTCATTTTACATTGGTAGAAAATGGTTGATCCATTGACTGGTACCATGGGTTTACGCTTGATCTTCCTCACTTTAGGGCAATGGTTTAGAAAATGTCTTTTCTTTTGACACTTAAAGCATAAAATCTTAGAGCGAAACTGTTTGACTTCTTCATTCTTTTACTTTCTTGGTTTACTGCGCTTAGTTGCATAATGTCCCTTAACGTGACATCTATAGCATAAGACATCATCATAAGTGTGACGCCCCACCTCTATGCTCATAATAACAAAGATTATTAAAAGAAATACTGTCTGTTATCATGAAGAATAAGGCTGGATAGGAGCGGTCATCCGTAGTTAGGCCTTACACTAGTATTGGTTATCTCGATAGGAGTAGTATATTTTTGGTTTTTCATCTCTTATTTATTTACTCCCATCGACATACCCAATTCCAGTATAAAATGAACTACGATGGTTCATAATAGTTTAGGACAATAAATATAATAATAACACAGGTCATATAAATGCGGAACACAGATAAAACAAAAAGTCTCATATATATAATAACTGATGTCAGTTACAACACATGTGATACAGTACATATGATACAACTACAACAGTCGACTCTGGAAGTTATATATATAAGTACATTATCGACTAATATACATGAATACATATTAACCTATACTATGACATGACAACACCAAAAGATATGCAAAGTCTTCATAGCTCAAACAGCAACCCAAAGTAAGATATCAATAACCTGTAAATACTCGGTCTGACCCGAGTATTAAATTCAAAAGAAAATAATACACGGGTCATTCTAATTCAAACTCAGTTATTAGTGCACAGAAGCAATAATAATTAAATAATGAATAGACGACAGTCACAATAAATCTCGTCTATCCGATCCTTAAATAAAGAAATCGGATAATGATAAATATAACACGTAACAGTGTTAAATAACAAATCAGTAAATCCAAAATATCAACGAAGATAAATTAAAAAAGTTATCAATGAAGATATGTGAAAGGATTAGCAATGAAGATTATTTAGAAAATAGCAGAATTGCCTAAACGACAATTAATAACAAAAATCTAATTAGTAGATAAATAATTAGAAACTCATAATCTAATTTTCTAAAAGATAATTAGACAACAATAGGATGCTCAAATCAAACCAAATCGAAATATGATTTCAAAATATTGAATTGAACACAACAAAACAATTTCAAATCAATCGAAATATCAATTAAAACGCCAACTCGGGTAGGGCTACAGTACACGCACGCGTGTACTGCCTCGCCACTACAACATATGGAATATGCCAAAGATCAATAAATCAAAACAAAATAGAATATCATAAAAGCCATACCGTGTGGCTGCAGTTCACGCTTGCGTGCACTGCCTTGCCACTACAGTGAAGATGTACACAACCGGGCACAAGGTCAAACCCGAACTATTAGCTGGATTCAACACAGGGCAGGTGTACAGGCTACGACTTCAAGCATAAAGCAGTTCAATATCCAAGAAACAATGAAAAACAATGGAACCAACTCAAAACAGTCACAATATGAAGACGGCAAGTAAAACTGCAGTGCTCAAACTCAGGTGGACAACACTGACTTAAGTACACAAGTGATACAGCAATGCATAGAACCAAGACACAAAGGAATGTCAAAATGATAGTAAAGTGGTCTAATCCATACAACATGAAGTGGCCAAACCACAAAGATAATCAAAGTGGTCAGGCAGTCCAAAATACAAGGCAATGCCTTGATGCACAGCACGGTGCGACAACTAAAACAATAAAAGCTGCAAATGTATGAAGGCAGCAAAGCCAACTTAAATGCAAACTATATCAAAAGTGATACAATGACAATGTAGATGCAACAGGTGTGTGGCATAATGCACAAGCGAGGCCAAGGCATAGTGCACCAAAGGAATACTTCAAAGCTGAGCCGAAGACAAAATAAATCATCAGTCAATGGTGATGCAGTGCAAACTGTCGCAAAGCCATACCAGCTACAACATGAACGACTACTCTTACATCAATGCAGACTCACATCAAGCTACAACTGGTGAAACAAAATACCTGACTACAAGAAGCAGTGTAGCAATCCATATCAAGGCACGAATCAGATAAGTAAGAAACTGTGATACGAGAGACGTGTGCAAGCACAGTCTTAGCAAATTATGTAGCGCACAGATGTCGTGAACTAGAATGACAATGCATACTACAAATCTTGGTAAAATGGATGTACATTCACATGTATACAATTAACTTGCAGGGATATAAAACTAACAATGTACACAGTGGTCAAATGCAAAGATGGATTTGACAAAGCATTTCACGAATCAAAGACCAATGTAAATACAATCTAGTAGCTCATGCTACAGATCAGGTCAAAGTGTCCCAATACCAATGAACTCAAGACCCTGAAACATGGCCATACATGTGCCAGTATGAAATCAGACTCAAACTCATAAAAAAAACTGATACAAGTGAAAAGTGGAGCAACTACTGTATGAAACAAGACAAGGAACCAAGCTATAGATTTAAGTACCCTAGAATACAAAACTACAACCTAATAAGGGCAAAATCTCAACAAAAAGCACTACAGCCTCCACAAGAATATAAAGGCAATCAACAACTAAAATTGCAACAATAATACAACTGAATACAGTCAGAAATTCAGTATGTACACCTGAAGCAAAGCTACTACAAAGAACAGCAGCAATCAAACTCAAGTGCAGTGCAAACAACAACATCAAGAGAGAATAGTGAATGTACAGTACATCGCTAACGAAACAAGTTCATGAGGATAGTGAATGTATAGCACATCACTAATGAAACAAGTTCATTTACATAGTGAGGAAAATCAAGTCTACAAACAAATGTGCCTGACTCGATTGCAATTCAAGCCAATCCAACAATTTATACATACACACATACATATGTACATATATATGCACTAATAATCAAAGTAAACAGAGATGATATCGTAAAGAACAAGTGCAATGCAAGACCGAGTCTTAACCCAAAAACGGTGACAGGCCAAAGCAATACAAATCAATTTCTAGAAATTCGAAACAAGTGAACCAGGGAATCATCATCACAGCAAATCAATTTAACAAAATCAAAGTAAGCCAAGGAAATCACGAAATCGCAAGTTCTAAATCACTGATATTTGAATGAGATGTGAGTGAGAATTGAAATCACTCACCTTGTCAAGGCGCAGATCCACACGTGAATAACCAATCGATCGATTAAATAGGTGCAGCTTCGAAAACCCCCAATTTTTCTTGAATGAAGAAACGAATGGAAGGAACGAAGCGGCCACCATTTTTCGTTCGTTTTTTGGTTTTAGGTTACGAATCGAAATGATAAAGGAGGATCGGATCGAATTGAATTAAGGGAACGACATTTAAAAATTTTGTTAAAGAAAGATTGGGCTAAGATTAAATTTTTAAAGCCCACAAACTCTTAACCAAATTTTTGAAAAGAATTTCAACTCGAATCAAAACTCCAATAAACAATCAGCTAGCAGATTAATCGTTTAATGGCGATAATAAAATAATTGTGAAATCCCGGGTTGTTACAATAAGGACCTAATCCAGCCCTTTCCTTAACTCGTCTCTCGTGTTCCAGTATTGCTTCTTCCCGTGCCTTACGTGCAGCTGCTCTCCCGTCCATACGCCTTGCCTGCCATTCTTCTCCCTTTTCCATCTCTTACAACCATACTAGATTCTAGTCGGACTTCCTAACGTATAATTGAAACCTCGATTAGTCGAATTTTAGCTTTATTCTTATTTCCAAATATTCTTTTATTTGTTCCCGGTAAGTTAATCCACTAATTTGATAATCTGGTCCATTTTAATTTCTAGAATTTGAAACCCTTTTTTTATTTCAAAAGTCATTTGAAATCATTTACACATACTTAACTCCTTTTGTACTCTTATCAAGTTCATACTTTTCATTTACAATTTAACCTATTTAACTACCATAAGTTAAATTTTAATTTCACCTTGAAAATTTTAATTCTAGGTTATAAGTACAAAACTTACTTAACTTGCTCTGAGTTAATTTCCAATTCGTTTAATCCATTTAACCTTCTCAATTTAAAATTTTACATTCCAAATTATAAATTTCTTATCAGTATCACTTCCCACTTATAAGTTCAATAACTTATATTTCTTTGGGTTATACTTCTCGTTTTAAGGGGGTTTCAGAATTCAACACCCAGTATTATTTCAAATCAACTTTGAAACCATACATATGCATATATATCCCATTTACACACCATTTACCCTTTTAATTTTTTAAACCAACTCTGGTTTCTATCCAAACCAAATTCCTTCGGAATTTTTCCCAAAACAGCTCTTGTTTTAAGCAAAAATTTCCATATCAAAATATTCTAAATAATATTATTTATTATCCCCTTAAACACTTTGAAACAATTTCAAAACTTCTGGGACTTAGATTCAAAAATTCTCAATTTAAATCTATTTTAATTTATAAAACATATTTACCATCTACGCTTATTTAGTTTCACTTCCTTAAAACATTTCATAATTTTTTATCATTGTTTAATCTGTAATAAACGTCCTTTATTAAGACAACAACAAGTTTTATGATAATAACCAATATTATCATATCTAGAACCAAAAAATACTTTACATTCCATGATAATTTCTTGAAGATTATTTTTATATATAAATACAATCAGGGTAAACTTATTTCGTTTTCAGACACTTTGGGAAACACTTCCGGAATTTCCGGAATTTAAATTCAGGTTTGAATCTACCTTTAGCTTAACTTATTTGTATAGTTCATCCTTATCAAATTTCAGTATAGTTATATATGTTTTACAACTTAAATCTTATAATCTTATTTAATTTCAATAACGACAACCAATCACCTTAATATACTATAATAATTCAGAAAAATTATTCCTTTTATATCAAAATATAATCTTATATAAAAATTATTTTAAAATCATTATATACGAAAATAATAAATACGCCCTCATATATAATACACTCAAATCATTCTAGGGTACTACTGACCCTATCTTTAATGAGTAATTCCCCCCAAAGCTAATGTTCTCGCTTAACCTTCAGCTCTGATACCATGTGTAAGACCGGGCGATTTTCGACCTCCGAAAATCGACACTAATACGTTCACTGTATAGAGTGCTAAGCCATCGAGTGCTAAAAATACCCGGCTGTTAAGATTTAAAAAGAAAAGGAGATAGAAGAAGAAACAGAAACAACAACATAGAATCTCACAATCGCAGCGGGACAAAACATAATATACAATACAACATTTTATACAAAGGAAAGCTGTAACTATTAATATACATATAAGTTATCAGAATACAATCATCAACAATTAAATATAGACAGTTATAATAACTTTACCCTTAATACTGGCTATACAGCCTAAAATAAAAAGTAGAATATAATCAAATACGTGCAATACGTCTCTGCCATCTAGCTCGTCTTCGTAGCTCCAAAGCGTCCTAACCTGAAATTCTATAATACTCGGTCTGACCCGAGCATTACAATAAAGTAACATCCGAGTCAAGCTGGAAACTAGAGTGAGTAAACCCACTTAATTTGAAATAATTAAGTTATGAAAATCTTTTGGACAAAGGTAACTCGTACAACACGATAAGTTTTATTTGATTATAACCAAAACACGTTAACAGAAATCCATCGTTACTATAATAATGTGTAAAGACCCAGTATTTCATGCCATTCGTATCCACACATGTCGAAGTTGAATTGCTCAAAATATCAGATTGTTAATTTATATTTGGCAAAACTCGGCATATAAGTAAATAAATCAATTATAGAATCACAGACACAGAGTAATATAACAATAAGTAGCGGAATAGATAAATAACAGAGTTGAAGTAAAATACAGCAGAATATCTCAAATACAATGAATTCTCGAATACAATCAGATGACATCTCTTAACAAATCAACTAGAAAAGTTGAAAGCTGAATCGACTGGATCTCCAAGCGAAGCTCCAAACTCTAAAGGTGAGTCTCAAATGTTGTATCACTTAGTCTGACCCGAGCGTAAAGAAAAATACAAAGCACTCGAGTCAGGATTAACATTCTTATATTCATAAATTCAACTCAAGTGAAATATCAACTGAAATACAAGTAACTTAAAGGATGTTTGGGATTTCCATCCTCTAAAGGTCTGTGGAACTATCTACTATGTAGTAATATACGCTATTATAATATGTCTATAGTAAAGTAAAATTATTAAAATAGCGCTAAGGCGTTACCCATATCCCCCTTAACACATTTCATATATTCCCGTAGTCTATACAATGCCATACTCTCCTCCGTATGCTAGAGGTTTACCCAGAGGACATCACATAGGTACGGTGCAAAACAAACTCGTAGAAGGCGCGATAGGGCATGCGACAAGGTACTCGAGGCAATGCTAGGGTAGATATACCATTCGCTTATCCGGACTGGTGGTAATGCATAGAAGCTACTACCGCCCACCTCATGACACACTCCCAAATCAAAGGGTGCACCCAATCAATCACAAAAGCAATAGAATGGTATCGAAGAAATGTGACCGATCGGAGGAATGACCTCACTTGGTCCGGCATGGCTCCTGTTTTTGCCGCATCAAGCTGACTCACGGGAGTCAGAGTTACGTAAATACAATATAGAATCGTCATAAAACCATCCTACTTCATTCTGGAATCTCCACCACGTGCATAGTTGTTAAAGTAGTTTTCGGTATTGGCTGAAAGTATGACAATATTCGATGCCGGTCTCTTTAACAACCAATCGTTATTATAAAACCGCGATCATTTCAAAATAGTTTATACTTCAAAACAAAAATATCATTTTCCATTTCAAATATATCCATTTCCAAGAATCATATCACTTTCAAAGTTATAACACTTTCGAAACCAAAACACTTGAAATTATAACACTTTGGAAATCATAACACTTTGAAATCATAATACTTTGGAAAACCATAACTTTGAAATCATAACTTCCACTACTTAAATAGTTTAGAAAGTAATAATATAATAAAATAGTTTATATAAAGATAGTTTATAATAAAAATAGTTTAAATTAAAGTAATTTATATTAAAATAATTTGTAAAGTAAAATATAATTTAAAAATACTTCATATAATAAAATATTTTCCTTAAATTTCACGAATCGATTCAAATCAACTCGAATTCCAAAATTCCAATTTAATTCAATCTCAATTCTTCAACTTTGATTCACTTCAGTTTCTCAATAAATCATTTTAAATTTTATCAATTTCAAATACTGATTTGAACCACAAAATAAACCATTTAGATTTCAATATATTTCAAAGCTTTAATATTCAAATATTTTCAAAACTAGATTTGATAATTTCATATATATAAAAATTTAACTTCGTTATTATTTAGTTTTGAAATGTTCACTTAATAAATCCAATATCATTAAAATAACCTTAAATTACATTAAACTAAATATTTCCTTTGATTTATTTAAACTTGAAATATTCATTTAATTATAATAAACCAAAAATCAAGTTGTGAAATCATATCCTTTAAAATCTCAACTTCAATAAGTTTCAAATTGATTTAGTAAAATAAAATTCTTAATTAAATATAGTTTGAAATAAATTAAAATTTATTTTCCCAACCTTACTTATAAAATCATTATAAATCTATCTTAAAATATAATTTCAAAACTAACTTATAACCTTAAAAATTTCAAACATATAAATTTAAAAATCTAAATTTTAAACCCTATAAAACAACATATATATATATATATATATATAATATCTTAAAATTAATGTTTATTAAAACCAAAATATTCATTTCAAAACCTTGGAAATCATTTTTAATACATATATACACACCAACGGTGTTTGTATAAAATTTTCTATCCTATGGTCAAGTGATACAGATATTTATCATTTCAATCCGCAATTTAAGATATATACGAGTATATATCATTTCAACCCGCAATCCCAAATTCTATTCAATGAAAATCGCTCGAGTTTATCATTTCAACCTATAATGATTTTCTCTTATTCTACAGATCGTTCGGGTATGTATCATTTCAACTCATAGGGAATTCTATACTAACAAGGAACTTGCAAACCGAGAACAGTGATGAATATAACATATCAATAACGGACATATATGATCGGTAATTAAATAAAATATAAACAGTAGGATATTGTATCGTATCCCACAGGTGAACAGAAACAGATAATAGCATATATAACAACTTAATTAACTAACAGCAGCATATTTCAATTGTCGTTTCAATTGAAATCTAATTTAAATATAAGAACGTTAATCGTGAGTGATTACTCACGTTTTGAGGCTAGAGAATACTGAAGATGACACGGATATGCACACTAATCCGGACACAAGCAAATCAAAAGATGCCACGACCAAATTGGACATTGGCTTGACAAGAGCAAGGCACGATGAACTGGATTTGATGAAGATCAGTTATATAAGTAAACTTATATATAAACTATATATATAATCATATTTTAGTTTTAAACACATATCAAAATAAAATCGGTATATATTTTTCAAAAATCATTGTTTAATTAAAAACACATCAAATAAAATCAAAATATGTATATAAAATTTAAAATCAATATTAAATTTTGAACACATATAAAATGAACTCCTTATATATATGTAAATCAAAATGTATATATTCAAACTCAAATGTATATTTATATATCGAATTACTACAGGGCAATTTTTTGATATTAACAAAATTTAAATATATACCCTAACTTTTTATGTACGTATATTAAAAATCAGAAATATATGTAATATATATACCCTAATGTGGAATGCAAGTACACTATAAATTTAAAATATATTACTTTAAATCTAAAACGTACAAACCAGCACGTAACTTAAAATGTATACTTTATGTCCGAAATACGCAAACTTGAAATGTATAAAAGTATGTGCATACATACAAATTTAACCAATGTATAAAGAGTCGATGAGTATAAAGTGTAAAAACATAAATGTTTATTTTTATGTTCTGTATATATCTTATACTACCGCTACTGCAAACTATGTTCGAGTAAATTTTAAACACACACACACACAGATATATATATATATATATATATATATAGACTTTAACATATTGTATAACAATAACTGACATAAAAATTAACATATTATCCATATATATTTGTATATGGTTATATAACTTGCATATACAACAACTAGACCATATACAACTTTATATATACACATACAATTTAAAAAATCTATATTATTATAAACCTATATACATATATTCTCCCTTGAAAAACAGAATACAACTTGTAAACAAATTTTAATATCCACTTATATATGAACTAACTGTAACAATATTCTTATAACTCAAATACAGGAAATATTCGTAAACATATTCTTTATTACAGTTTACTGTAAAATCAAAACATTTATCGAGAATTTAAATATACTTGCAGACTATATATTTACGAAACAAGTTCCTACCAGCTACACAAAATATAAATAACATATTATATATATAACACTAACAATATAATACTAATACTTACACACATACAATTAGAAAAGAAGTCTGTGCTCGGCCAAGAGGAATAAACGTCTAGGAATGGAAGGTCGGCTGGAGGAAGAAGAGATGTTGGCCGTGAGTTTCGTGTGGAGCATGGCGAGCTTGGGTAGTGGGGTTTGCTCGGGTTTTGGTGCGGGTTTAGGTCGGGCACAGGCGGAGGATTTGGCTTTAAGGTGGTAGGTTGGCACGGGTCAGGAAAAATTGGTGGAGAGGCTCGAAGCATACTTCGAGAAAGAAGGAAAAAGGCACGAGGAAGGTGAACACGGTTCGAATGATGCAGCTTTGTAAAGTTTATATTTTTAAATTTTGTAGGAAAACAAGAACAGAGGTAAGAGGGGAAGAGAAAGCAGGTTCTCAGATTCAATTTGTATAGCTGTCATATAAACGAAGAGTTATACTTTATATATTAATTATTATTATAAAAGCGTTCGAAGTAATCGGAGAATGAACAGTCCCCAATATATACAATAATAACATAGCAACGGCAGAGGCTTGATTCAGCTAAAAAGTTATTAAAGCAATTTATTATTTTGGTCTGTGCTGCACGTTTCAAATTTGAAACGCAAAAGAAAAGTTAAGAGTCACATTTATGGTACCGATACGACGCACTGTTTTATCATTTCCGTCGCGTACTGGACCTCAAAGTATAGAAATAAATATACTGCTAAGATTAGCACGACTAGGCGAACAAAATAGTACACTGATATCTGTGATACGATCGAGTTATAAAATATGACGTCTCACTCAGAAGATGATTTACAAATTTATTATATAAAAATATTCAGGTTTGGAAAACATTTCATTATCGTCAAATTTAACTGATTTAAATTTTAAGTAAAAATTATACAACAAAATAAACTTTCATATTATCTGATGAAAATTTACCATTTGCTATGTTTAAGTAGACATATTCCAAATATTAAATTTTTATTTCTAACTTCAATAATTTAAAATTTCACAAAAATTCAGTTAATTACGTTATTAAGACAGTTAAAATTTATGGGTCGTTACATAATGCCTAAGTACAGTTACTTATTTAAAATAGTTGAATTTGTTAAATTAATAAATTTCCAGCATATTAAACTTTAAAATCAAACCCGTAATGGTTTGTAGTGATTTTCAAATCGAAGTGGTTTCGGATAATATTGATATCCGATCCTGGTCTCTTTGAATCTAAGCAATAAATTTTAAAGGGTAAATTGTTCAAAATAAACAATTTATATTTAGGGTGACAATATTAACATATGTTAATTTATTACAAATGTTTAAAACAAAATCATCATTTTAATCTAACTATTCTAACTCGTTTAACCACATGATGGCACAGAACAAAAATAATTTAAGTAAATATCCAATAGTATTGAGCCAAGATATAGATTGTTATTAAATTGACGAACAGTAACCAATATCAAAACAATTCACACATCAAGGTTTCATTAACTTTAATTAACCGAATCCTTTTATGTTTTTATCCAAAGTTAATTACAAAGGAAACTATAAATGAATTTATTTTAGTTAATAAAAGTGAAACACTCTATTTAATATCAAATTTGTTAATTTACATAATTTTAAGCCAAATAATAATATAATTAATTTTTCCATTTAAAAAAAATCATTGAACTTTAAATTACGGAAAATCTGTAATACTAATTTATAATATGGGTAATAGGATTAAAATGAACAAATATTCATGTTGGTTTGAATTTAAGTGACAATAGAATTTGGAGTTTTTAATAATTTAATTATCATATAAAGAAAATATGAGTTCCTTTTCCTTTCTTTTTCCCATTTTTCCCATTTCCCTTTTTTCCCTTTCCTTTTCTTTTCTCCTATTTTTTCTTTGGCCCATACCCAGCCTAACTTCCCCCTTCCCCTTTCTCTTTTCTAATCCCAGCTCTTCCCTTTCTCCTTCATTCTTACTCTTTTATTTCTTTTCAAACAACCCAGGTGCACACGAGCACTATTGCACATGCATACGTCCACCGATGCCTTCCTCTAGCCTCCGACCATCGCCCCTAGTCGATTACGACACTCTCACCCACTAGGAAATCACGACAAAACCCATTGCTCAAAATTCGAACATCCAACGCAACTTGTAACGAAACGAAGTCCACCAAAATCGCCTCATCCTACCACCATGCACCACCATTAACCTCCACAATCCACCAGAAGCATCGCCACTATCTCCTTCACCTTCCTGCCTCCCCCCAAGAGCATTCCTCATTCACCTCCTCCACATCACTATTTCACTCAAACCCGAAGACCAAAAACAATACCTCAAACCCTAAAATAAGCTCGATCCATACAACCCCTTGACAGAAAAATGCCCCGCCATTTTTCCTCAAATGCCACATCCATGAACCTCCACCACGACCAACGCCGATCCCCCAAATTAACCACGCCGTCAGAAATCTAAATTTCACCCAAATACGGTTATCTTCAAGTTTCTTTCCAAATACCCAACTAAAAATCATAAATTTACTTTCAAAAATCATCATTTTGGATGACGAACACTTTCATGAAATCAAAGTATTAATTTACAATATTCGAATTTGGATCATTTATAATTTGCTTACTGTAACATGCACTTTTTTTACTCTATGCTTGATGATACCAAATGGGACTAATTTTAGAAAAAAAATACATTTAAAATCAATTGGTTTTTGCTTTTGGAATCAATGCCTAATGCAGATTGTATAAGAGATATTGATTTTTAAACTGTAAGGTGACAACTTTTTTTTATGAACAGAGGTGTTTTTAAATGTTACTGTGAGTTCAGGTGTTTTTTTCATACTTCTTGAGGTTACAGAGTGTTCAGACACACATATATTGCACAACACAGATTAATACATGAATCCATGTCAAAATACAAGAGTTCATTCCAAATTTCAAGTGTATAACTGCATATATTATTTCTAGTAAGCAAAATCTTTAAAGTTGTACTCACTGTCTTTTTAAAATGGATGAACTGCTGCTATGCTCTGTTTAGTTTCCATGGCAGCACTTTTGTTTTCTTTATTCCTTTTCTTTCCCGTATCATATATATATATATATATATCTGTGTGTGTGTGTGTACGTATTGACACACACACACACACATATTCTTATGTGCCTACTTTTTATCATGTATATGTCTACATATTGCATAATAACATATTCAAGTGTTTTCATATTTACTTACACACCCGTTTCATCATAAATGGTCTACACTTATGTGTATATATTTACACATACACTATTTTTTATCTATATATTTATATAATCATAAATACTTACTTATCCACTATTTCACACACACACACACACATATCGATGTGTACTTTTGTATTTTACTGTCATATCTACATATACCTATACACTATTTTATATAACATATACACATATATATTTACTTGTATGTATTTGTCAATATATACGTATATATTAACGTTTACACATATTTTCATACACATTACTTTTCAATGGCCATATATACATATATATACACTCTTATATGCTTATATATATATATATATGAAGATCATTAACTTGTATATATTTATATTTTTATTTATATATAAATATATGGGTATCCTACCTTAAATTTTAATGGTGGAGTTTATATAGATATATGTACTCTTTATCATATTTAGAATTTAGAATTCAATATTTAATATGGTTTTTATCAGTTTATAGATATTTTAATATCATAAAATTCGTCTATTCATCTTATAAAAATCAATATTTCAATAATTAAAATCATTAATTGCCAATATCCGATGGCTAAAATCCGGGTCTTTACACCTTAATTCATATTTAAAATGAAGAAAATATAGCTCATTACCTTACCAATTTCTCATGCAAATTTATAATCCGTTTTAATACCTCCATATATACTTTTGGTATTAATATGAGGACATCGCACCTCTTCATTGGAGGATATAACACCATAAGTTAGAGTATGTTCATCATTGAAAACTTACGACTTTAATTGGCTGACATGGGACGTCACATCCCCATATATCAAAACTATAAAAATAATTTTGATTTATAAATAATATAAAGCTATAATGTCGAAATCAATGTTGTCGCAACATAAAAATTTAAAGGTCATCGAATTTATTAAATATAGCATTCTATACATAAAATACATAGAAGCCGACATTGACGACATGTGCATCAATATCATAAAATCGTTGATATCAGATGCTTCAAAATAATTAGGTCGACATTGATGACTTCTGAAGTCAATGCCTTAAAACAGCAGACACTGAATTCATTAAAAGGGCTACTTCGCCGCTACTAAAATAGAATACCGCAATTGATAACATGTGGCATTATTTCCATTTTATATCAACATCGAAAGTATGTAGGTATAAGCGGCATCATTGCCATAATGCTTCTATCTTGTAAGTAATACTAGCGGTATCACTGCATAAAGAATGTAGCGTCGAAAATAATATTTTGCGGCATAACTGCCTTAAGCTATAGCGATAAATAGGAAGTATGTGACATTGTTTAAAACCATGGTAAAACTTGTGGCATCAATGCCGTATGTTATAGACTTTAAAACAACGAAACAAAGGCGGCTGGTGGTGCTTTGATACATTACGAGATAACTACGTCGACATTGTTTTAATGAAATATATGACTTTAACCTGAACAGATTCATGTGAGAAATGCGGATAACGGATCTTAAGGCTAGAATAAACACTAGAAGGGGGTAAATAGTGTTTATAGGAATTACTATATCTTTTTGAGTTTATGTTAATTTGAACATAAATGCATGCAATATTCAGACACAGATATGATCAAGAATCAAACACATATGCAGAAATAAAGTAAAAGCAATAAAGGAAAGAACACATCAGATTTTATACTGGTGTGGAGTTACCCTACATCCAGTCTCGCACACAGTATGAATTTCCTTTCAAAAGAAATTGTAAAATTACACCCTCGATTTCAAGGCCATGAGGTACACCACTTCAAATTCATAATTCTCTGGGTAGAGATACTTGATTTCACGGGCAACAAGTTCACCCAATTGATTTCACTGGCTACAATCACACATTTTCTCACTTGATTAATTTCACAGGCTACAATCACACCTTTTCTCACTCAATTTATTACAAAGAAGCCTATAACTCTGAATAGCAGCGAGATCTTGTTGAGATAGTGATAAAGAATCAAACTAGAGATGATCTAGTTAGATTCAATGTTGATTTCGGCAGAGTAATGGTAAAAATATATATAAAGAAATGTGGAAGAAGAAGAGGAGTGAAATCAGAGAAAATATGAACATAAATTCATTTAAAACTTCCCATATTTATAGTAGAACAATAGCCATGTCTATTTCTGAAAGGATATGATGAATAGACACTTCTTTTGAAATTCAAATTTCTGAAATCAACTGCCACCTTGTCGACAAGGAGTACTTGAGGTTGTCGACATGCCAAAGCAATTTTTGGTAATTTGTTTTTCTTTGAAAATAACTTCTATCTTATATTAAAACTATTTTAAACTTTATAAATATACTTAACTATAGTTAAAATACATATGTAAATATAAAGAATAATATTTTGGTATATATAAAATTTTACTATGATTTTATATTTAAATCTAAGTATAAATATTAAAATTTAAAATATATTATAACTAAAAGATAGTTTAAAACCAAGGATAATTTGATTTTGAAAATAAAGATTATTTTGAGGCTAAAAATATCTAAAAACCAGGATTGATGTTTTTGATTCTTTTTAAAAGGAAGATTTTAAAATCATTTTAAAAACATGATATAATTTTGTAAAAACATTTTGAATAAAAGTTAGTAGATACAAAACAATGTTCCACTAGATTTTTCGTAGGTTCCATCCTACTTAGGGCTCCATCCCTTTAACAGGCTCGAAGTGGATTCCATTCCATGAATAAATTAAATTTTAAGATGCCAGTGCTTTTCTAAGAGTTTTACCAAAATTCCTAGTTAAATTATAATCTTGAAATCTTGAACTCTTGATAATCTTGATACTCATGAGTCTCAATCTTGATATCTTAAATCTCTATACTGTACAGTCTTAATTCTTGGTACCTGCTTGGTTAAATTCTCCATATACATATATATCTAAACTATAATATTAGTATTTATATTTTATAACAATTCCTAAGGTTGTTGTCATCAAAACCATCATCTCAAGGACTAATAATCTCTCTCTTTTTGATGATGAACACATTTGTTTATAAAATATTACTTCTATCCTAATAACTCCCCCTAAAACTAATAACTCTCCATTAATCTATGCCTAACCATCCTATTTTATACTTCTCCCCCTTTGTCATCAAAAAAACGAACTCCAAACTATATCACTCCCCCTAAAACTAATAATATATGACATGTGATTATAATGATAGTGTTATCATAAATAATCATCACTTAACTCTAAAATTAAAACTTAGTCCTTAATAACTAACTATCCTAACTAAGAATATATATGATAATACTTATGATAGTGATAATTCAAATAGAAGAACACAAATCATTTATTAATCATTTATTATTATATTTACATTTATGTAGAAGACAAAAGAAAGAACATATAACAATAGGAAAGAAAGAAAGAAACTAATGTGTGTCCTTGAAGATGGGGAATCTATGAACCGAACAATTTGGGTAGTGGAAATAGAAATTTCCACGTTGTTCGACTAGATTTCCATCCTTATCAAAGCACACTTCGCCAATACAAACGACTTTGTTGTCATCTTCAGCGTGCTCTTCTTCCATGAAGGATTCTTCTTCTTCTTCTTCCTCGCTGTCCTCTTGCACTTGATCTCCTGAAGATTCTTCATCAATCAAGATCGGATTAGCATGATTGTCCATTCAAAACTTTGCAAATTTCTAAGAATTTTGCCTTGCCGTTCTTGTTCTTTGGCCATTCTGAGTTTCACCACCTGAATTTCAGCCATTAATTGCAGTGCATCCTTCAAAGAATCCTCCATTTTCATCACTTGTGCGAGCGTAGTTCGTTGAAATGGTCCAGTAGATGGAGAAGGGAACGAAAAAGTTGAATTTTTGTTTGATTTGGAAGAGGAGGCCATTGTTTAAATGTTTTCAGAAGTTAGAACAGAGAAAGACTAGAGAGAATGATCAAAATTTTGAAATAAGAAGAATATATAATCACTTATTTGAATTTTGGTGGGAAAATTTCAAAAAAAAATTCTTTATATGTCGACAGGGGTAGGATGGGGTTGTCGACATGGTGCTTGATATTTTTGCTATTTGATTTATTTTTGATTTATTTTTGATTCTATTTTGTTATTTATATTATATATTTCAGTTATTGAGCAAATACCTAATTCTCTTCTTAATTTAGTAAATATAGATTCATTTAAGGGTTTTGTTAAGATATCAGCAATTTGATTCTTAGAATTGATATAATCGACAGTTATTACTTCCTTACTTATATTATCTCTGAGAAAATGACGTCTGATCTCAATATGTTTAGTTCGAGCATGGTGAGTAGTATTTTTGGATAAATTTATTGCACTAGTATTATCATAATAAATTGGTGATTTTGAGATATTTAAACCAAAATCATTTAAAGTTTGTTGCATATATATTACTTGAGAACAAGCCAAAGCAGCAGAAATATACTCTGCTTCGGTTGTTGATAAAGAAACCGTGTTTTGCTTTTTACTAAACTAGAAAATCAGAGAATGCCCCAGAAAGTGACAAGTTCCACTTATACTTTTTCGGTCTGATTTACAACCAGCACAATCAGCATCGCAGTAAGATATCAAGTCAAAAGAATCATTTTTAGGACAAAATAAGCCATAATCAAAGGTTTGTTCAACGTATCTTATAATACATTTTATGGCTTTTAAGTGGGTCTCTTTAGGTAGTGATTGATATCTTGCACAGAGACAAACACTATGCATGATATCAGGTCTACTAGCAGTGATATAGAGTAGTGATCCAATCATTCCTCTATATAACTTTTTATCTACATCTTTCGAGACATCTTCTTTACGCAGGTATTCATTGGTTGCCATGGGAGGGGGTTTTCCACTTGCAGTAGTCAAATCAAATTTACTAACTAGGTCTTTAGCATGTTTTTCTTGACTAATAAAGACACCATTATCTAATTGTTTTATTTGTAATCCTAGAAAGAAGTTTAATTCACCCAATGAATCATCTCAAACTCTTTTTTCATTATTTCAGAAAACTCTTTGTTCATTTCAAAATTAGTTGATCCAAAAATGATATCATCTATGTAAACTTGTACTAGTTGGATATCATTTTTATTTCTTTTAAGAAAAAATGTGTTATCTACTTAACCAATTTCAAAATTTTATTGTAATAAGTAAGATCTTAGTCTATCATACCAGGCTCTAGGAGCCTGTTTTAGACCATATAGAGCTTTCTTAAGTTTGTAAACATGACTTGGTAATTTTTCATTTTCAAAAAGTGGTGGTTGTTTAGCATATACTTCCTCTTTTACTAATCCATTTGAAAAGGAACTTTTAAAATCTATTTGATATTAATCTGAAATTATTATGATTTGCGAAAGCAAGTAGAATCCTAATGGCTTCTAATCTTGCTACGGGAGCAAAGGTTTCATCAAAACCTATTCCTTCTTCTTAACAATAACCTTGAGCGACTAACCGGGCTTTATTTCTAACAACCTCTCCTTGTTCATTCATTTTGTTTTTATAAACTCATTTTGTTCCAATTATAGTTTTATTTTCAGGTCTATGAACAAGTTCCCAAACATCATTTCTAGTGAATTGATTTAGTTCTTCTTACATAGCCAAAATCCATGAATCATGAGTTGATGCTTCTTTTGGATTTTTGGGTTCAATAGTTGATATAAAGGCTACATTGTTCAATTTACTTAGTTGATTTCTAGTTCAACAACAAGTTGCATATCTCCAAGTACATTTCTATAGGATGACCTTTTAAAAGTTTAATCTTTTTATTAGGATGATTAATTTCATTATTAATTTCAGTTGACTCTTGATTTTGAGTGATTAAATCCTCTTCATCATTTGTATCTTTAAAATTTTTGAGATTTTCATCAAATGAAACATGCATTGTTTCTTCGATAGTGTTAGTTCTAAAATTAAACACTCTGTATGCTTTACTTTTATTAGAGTATCCGATAAAGATTCCATTGTTGGATTTAGGATTAAATTTATCTAAGTTATCTTTTGTATTTAAAATAAAACATTTACTTCCAAAAATTCGAAAATAACATACCTTAGGTTTCTTTCTGTGAAGAAGTTCATAAGATGTCTTATCAGTTAAAGGTCTAATTAAAATTCTATTTAAAATATAACAGGCGGTAGTAACTGCTTCTGTCCAAAAATAATTTGGTAATTTACTATCTGAAAGCATAGTTCTCGCACACTCTTGAATCATCCTATTTTTACGTTCTACTACCCAGTTTTGTTGTGGAGTTCTTGGAAATGAAAAATTGTGAGTTATTCCCTTTTTATTGCAGAATTCCTCAAACTTTTCATTTTCAAATTCACCACCGTGATCACTACGGTTGGTTATAATTTTTAGAGAAAGTTGATTTTGAATCCTTTTTGTAAAGTTCTTAAAACATTCAAAAGTATCACTTTTATGTTTCAAAAATATTGTCCACGTAAATCTAAAATAATCATCTACAATTACAAAAACATATTTACTATGATTTATTGACAGAATTTGAGATGGACCAAATAAATCAAGGTGAAGTAATTCAAGCGGTTTTGAAGTGGAAATCATATCTTTTAATCTAAAGGAACTTTTTCTAAGTTCTCCTAATTGACATACATCACATATACTATCTACTTTAGAATTCATTTTAGGGAGACCTCTTACTAGATCATGTTTTGACAATCTAGATAAGAGTTTGAAATTCAAATGTCCAAATCTCTTATGCCAAATCCAAGGTTCACTTGTATTTACCAAAAGACACAAGTTATCATTTGAAACTTTCATACTAAGAATATAAATATTCTTCTTCCTAATTCCCTCAAATATTATGGTTGAATTATTATCTTCAATGTGACAGTTATCGTTTTCAAATTTAATTTTATATCCTTTATCGCAAAGTTGACAAATACTTAGCAGATTATGTTTCAGATTCTTAACTAGCAAAACGTTAGTAGTAATAGAAGTTTCAGAGTTACCAACTTTGCCGATGCCAATCAAATATCCTTTTGAGTTGTCTCTAAAGTTAACCAGTCATCTGTCTTTGTATATTATATCATTCAACAATCTGGATTGCCAGTCATGTGTCTAGAGCATCCACTATCGAGTATCCATTTTTTTTATCCGCACATTTTGTCCATTGTGGATTGATTCCTCAACACCCATAAAGCTTGTTTCCTACACATCATACAATTTTGGTAGAAAACTTGAATTTGAATATTGATTATATGCAGACTCAATAGACAATGACGATCTGAATATTTCTAAACTAGTATTAACAAGTTTTTTAAACATAGCCATTTTAAAAACTTTTCAAAAATCATATTATGAAACTTTGAAAACCTTGCTCTGACACCAAACGTGAGAAATGCGGATAACTGATCTTAAGGCTAGAATAAACACTAGAGGGGGGTGAATAGTGTTTATAGGAATTACTAAATCTTTTTGAGTTTATGTTAATTTGAACACAAGTGTATACAATATTCAGACATAGATATGATCACAGAATCAAACACAGATGCAGAAATAAAGTAAACACAATAAAGGAAAGAACGCACCAGATTTTGTACTGGTTCAAAGTACCCTACATCCAGTCCTGCACACAAGTACGGATTTCCTTCCAAAAGCAATTGTACAATTACACCATCGATTTCAAGGCCACGAGGTACACCACTCCAGATTCATAATTCTCTAGGGAGAGATACATGATTTCACGGGCAACAAGTTCACCCAATTGATTTCACAGTCTACAGTCACACCTTTTCTCACTTGATTGATTTTACAGGCTATAATCACACCTTTTCTCACTCAATTTATTACAAAGAAGCCTATAACCTTGAATAGCATTGAGATCTATTGAGATAGTGATAAAGAATCAAACCATAGATGATCTAGTTAGATCCAATGTTGATTTCGGCAGAGTAATGGTAAAAACGTATATAAAGAAATATGGAAGAAGAAGAGGAGTGAAATCAGAGAAAATATGAAAACAAATTCGTTTAAAACTATCCGTATTTATAGAAGAACAACAGCCATATTTATTCGTGAAAGGATATGACGAATAGACACTTCTTTTGAAATTCAAATTTTTGAAATCAACTGCCACCTTATCGACAAGGGGTACTTGAGGTTGTCGACATGCCAAAGCAATTTTTGGTAATTTGTTTTTCTTTAAAAATAACTTCTATCTTATATTAAAACTATTTTAAACTTTATAAATATACTTAACTATAGTTAAAATACATAAGTAAACACAAAGAATAATACTTTGGTATATATAAAATTTTACTATAATTTTATATTTAAATCTATGTATAAATATTAAAAGTTAAATATATTATAATTAAAAGATAGTTTAAAACCAAGGATAATTTGGTTTTGAAAATAAAGATTATTTTGAGGCTAAAAATATTTAAAAACCAGGATAGATTTTTTGATTCTTTTTAAAAGGAAGATTTTAAAATCATTTTAAAAATAAGGTATAATTTTGTAAAAACATTTTGAATAAAAGTTAGTGGATACAAAACAATGTTCCATTAGATTTTGCGTAGGTTCTATCCTACTTAGGGTTCCATCTCTTTAACAGGCTCGAAGTGGATTCCATTCCATGAATAAATTGGATTTTAAGATGCCAGTGCTTTTCTAGAAGTTTTAGCAAAATTCCTAATTAAATTATAATCTTGAAATCTTGAACTCTTGATAATCTTGTTACTCATGAGTCTTCAATCTTGATATCTCTAATCTCTATACTGTACAGTCTTCATTCTTGGTATCTGCATAGTTAAATCCTGCATATACATATATATCTAAACTATAATGTTGGTACTTATATTTTATAACAATTCCTAAGGTTGTTGTCATCAAAACCTTCATCTCAAGGACTAATAATTCATTCTATACTGACATAGTTGATATCATATGCATTTATTTAAGCTAATATCGTTGGGGTTCGACGTTGATATTGGCAAAATCGAAATATTGTAATTATTATAAAAACTATTTTATTGCCATTAAAAGTAATTACTTTTCATCAACCCTGATTCCATATCGATTTTCTATTGGTTAAAAACAACTTTACAAATTTTTTTAGAAAGCTGCTGCAAACTCATTTTATTTCCCAAAATAATTTTGCACCCATTAAATAATCTTTGATTATTTAATCATAATTATAAGCTTTTCTAGCTTAGTAAATTCATAATAAATCAGAATTACATAGGAAAATTGCAAAAATTCATCAAAAATTAGAATTAATATTTAACATATAAAAATTTCGGAACCAAAATCCTTATTTAATTATTTCTAATAGTTAAAACTCGAAATAAGTGCCCTTCCTTTTTAAGAAAATTCATAATATATTCCTATTAATTTGAAAAATTATGAAATTTAAAACCCATCTCCAAAATTAGTTTTATACAACATATCCAAAAATCAAATCATTTAGAGATCATAAACTAAGGTTTTTATCCAAACCTATCATAATAATTTCATAAAGATTCCAATAATTCACTATTTAATCAAACAATGGTAAAAATCTAACATGACACATCATAACATCATCAACGAATCAAAACCAATTAGAATTGAAACCAAAAAAACATAAAAATGAAATGGTTAATTATAATTCACCTTGAATTGGATAATGGAGTTGAGATTTGATGGAGAATGTTTTCCCTAGCTTTCTCCCTTAAAATTTCCTTAGTTTTCTCCTTCTATTCTTCTTGTTTAATGGTCGGCCATTTGTTCTATTTTTCACTTGTAAAAATGAGAATGATATGGAAGAGGGTGGGTATGAATAAACACTCGATCTATTTCCTAATTTGCCCTTCTCGTATATTTTTTTTATATGTTTAGTTTTAAAACAATCTTAATAGTTGATTAGTTAAGGCCCGACCTTGTTAATTATCAAATCACAACATCCTTATCTTACTACATACCACATTATTCTATTTAATTTGTCTAATTAAATCTTCTAAATATTGTTAATCTAAATTAGGGGTGTTACATCTTTTTTGAATATCGAGTTTGAATATTTCTTCCTTGCTGTTGAATGACTATTGACTTTTAAATTGATGGTGTATTGATTTCTAACTAGTTTAACTCTGATGTATATATTCATATACATACCGTTTTCTACCGATAGATATTTTCTTTTGTTCTTTAACCTACATATACTGGTTTGACTATTGACGAACTTGAGTTTGCTTGTTTGTGGTGGTTTCGATGCTCCTGTGTTCCTATATTTGATAATGGAGTTCAGATCTGGTAAAAAAACTTGTTTTTATTTTGTAATATTCCACTATGGGTTGCAAAATTATGCATCTTAAGACTATACAAACAATTGAAAGGGGGGTGAATGGTGTCTTCTAGTAAATATTTTTAAATTTCTTTCAAGTTTATGGTTAAATCATAGATTTTCAACACAGAATTTTATCAATGATCAAGATGCAAACACAGACAAAACAAAAGTAGTACAGTAAAGAAGAGAGTTAGGGAGATGACACCAGGGATTTTATACTGGTTCTGATTTCTCTAACATCATGTCCCATTTAATTGCTTGCATAGATTTATTTTCGAATGCCAATCTTTAAATGGGCAGAAGGCAAACCCAGTTACGATCTCGATTCAAAGGCAACAAGACACACCCTCCTGATGTTTTGGGCTCAAGGTACACCAACTTGATTTGGACGGGCTACAAGCACACTTACTTGGGTTTCCGTGCTACAAGGCACACCTAATTAATTTGAACGGGCTACCATCACATCCATGAAAATACAACTAGAGTTTGATGATTTTTCCAAAAAAATTCTTCAACTTTGGATTTAATGGATCCTATAGCCTTTTGGACATCACTTTGATCTTTGATTGGGAGAAGATGGTTGAAAATTGATAATAAATAGTAGTGAATAAAATCAAAGAAGTTTAAATTGATTATGTATAATTTTGAGTAGAAATAAGATTAAATTCAAGAAATCTTTTGAGAGAGTAAGAGGAGAGAAGATAATAAGAAAGTAGCTAATAAACAATTCGTTTGAAACCTCCTTTATATAGTGAATCAACATATGTGTCGGTTCATGAAGAGTTATAACGAATAGTCACTTCATTTCAAAATTTAAACAAACGAATTGGCGAAATATATGTCAACATATTTGTCGACATACTTATAGGGTATATGTCGACATACCCATGTATATTTTGAAAATTAATTATTTTAAAATGTTTTTGAAAATCTTATGCTTTGTAAAATATTTTGATACTTTGTAAAATAATTTAAACATAGTTTATAAATATTTAAAAATTTGAAATTTTTTTATAAAATATCTCCAAATATATTTTAAAATATATTTGGATTTAAAAATAAAAGATAAGAAAATGTGTAATGACCTGCCTTTTTGGAAAATTTAAATCGACGATAAACCACACATGTAAAACTCAAACCATTCAAAGGGGAAGATTATTATGGGGTAAATAAGAAAAAGAGAAAGAAATAAAATAAATGCAGAATCTTACAGCGGAATGACAAACTATAATAATCAAATAATAGTTCATGAAACTGTTTTATAAATAACATTGATTATTCTTTTAAACACACATATTAGAATTACATACAACAAGAATAAATAATTATAAAAATGTAGTGGAACAACATAATGTTGTGGAATAAATAAAATAGATAATAATAGTACTATACCTTCGTCTTCGTCCTCTAGAAAGTAGTCTTCAATAAACTGAAAAGCTCAGATTGACCCGAGAGAATTGAAAAGACAAAACACATGAATCGACAGTAAATAATATGAGTGCAACAACGTCAGAGATGCGGATTTGACATCTCCTATCTAGTGTCTAACGCGAGTGCAATAACTTAAGAGATGTTCGGAATCCCATCTCCTAAGGATCCGTTAAACTATCTACTATGCAGTGCAATACGCTTATATAATATTTCTATAGCAAAGTATTAAAATAGCGTTATTGTATTACCTATATCCCCCTTAATATATTTTTATATATTCTCATAGTCTATACAGTAACGTAACTTCTTCGTAAACTAGAGGGCTATCAAAGGGCACTCCATGGGTATGGTACATACCAAACTCTTAGAAGGCGTGATAAGGCATGCCACAAGGCACTCGAGGCAATGCCCATAGTAGATATAACAATTATGGATCCGTACTAGTGGTACTGGTAACGCATAGCAGATACTACCACCCACCTCGGAACACACTTCCAAATCAAAATCAAGGGGTGGCAAAGCAACAGAACGATATCGAAGAAATATGTCTGATAAGAGGAATGACCTTACTTGGCCGGGCATAGCTCTTGTTTTAGCCATATCAAGCTGACTCATGGGAGTTAGGGTCACGTAAATACCTCATACAGAAGCGTTCTCCTACCATCCTACTTTGTTTCTATAATTTCCACCATGTACACAGTTGCTAAAGTGGGTTTCGGTATTGGTAGAGAGTATGACAATATCCGATCCCGGTCTCTGTAACGACCCGTAACTTTAACGATTTTTATAATGTAATTGACTGAAATTTTCTTGAAATTAAGATAGCAAAATTTTGAAATGAAAATTCGATATTTGAAATACGTCCATTTAGACATAGTAAATGTCAGATTTTCATCAGAGAATATGATGGTTAGTTTTGTCTTGTAATTTTTAGTTTCAGTTTAAACTAGTTAACAATTGTTGAAAATAAATTATTTTGTAATCTGAATATTATTATATAGTAAATTTGTAAATCATTTTTCTGAGTAAGACGACATATTTTGTTTCGTCGAATTTGAATTTTGCAAGCCCTGCTTGACTTATTTTCGACGAATTAGCAGCATTTTCGGCACCACATATCGACTTTGATAAGATGATCATATCGTTAATATCTATGCACCATTCTGTTCGTCTCATCACACCGATTGCCATAGTATATTCATTTCTATATTTCGGTGTCTAGTTTGTGGCAAAATCTACCAAATGGTTAGCCGTATCGGTGCTCGATCTGAGCCATTTATCTCCTGTGTCTGTTCATTCGTTTCCTGTGTAAAAGGAATAGCCATCAGTTATTATTATTTCCAGAAACCTAACTAATAACTTTTTTTATTCTCTGACTATTGCCATTACAACCGGTTCAATATATTATTTTGATTCATTCTTTTTTCATTTGCTTCTTCTCTCATTCTCTTCTATTTTGTTCTGCCATTGAAAAAAAAGCAATAATGCTTTCGTATATATATTTGCTAACCTACCCATTCCTTCTTTCATCCTGATTTGTAACAGAGAATACATATAAATTATATCGAGTTCTCATATATGTGTGTGTGTGTGTGTGTAACTCTCTGAGAAATATGCATGCTTGCCTCATTCATTTCCGAAACCCATCCCCGCGTCTTCAACCTTCGTCCGCCCTTTAGCAACCACCTCCAACGCATCATTTTTGCAACCCACGCTCTAGATCCACAATGTCAGTCCAATGCCTCCTCCAAACCATACGCCGATCACCACCTCCCCTCCTTCCTTTGCCGACAACTGCCATACCCCTTGACAGTTCCACCACCTTCCAAATGCCATAATAGAATTTCTCCTCCTTGCCCCCATGTCAAACCCTAACTCCCGCCAAGCCACTTTGTGTAACGACCCAGAATTTTGAACAATTTAAATTGAAAATATTTAATTTATTTTAAATATTTAAATGATGGTTTGACTTGAATTTCAAATTATCAGAATGAATTTGGCGATTAAATTTTAGAATTTAATCTATTGGAAGTTGAATAAAAATTTAAATCTCCAATTTTAAGCCGATTAAAAATATTTCAAAGACTTGTAAAATTTATATTGATAATATTGAAGATAATCGAAGCTTCAGAATTAAATTTGAAACTGCTTTGTTCAGTTTTGAAATTTTAATCGTTTGAATCGATATTTAAAAATAGCCGTCCGAGGCACAGTCTCGGAATTTGACGAAACCAGTTCCATTGGGTCCGTAATATTGAATTATTCTCGGATTTCAAATTTCGTATTTTTCTGAGTTGTTATGTGAGCACACGACATGTAAACGCATTGAATTTTTATCGAGATTCAATTTAAATTTAAAATTTAAATTGGTCAACGCATACCACGTTCGTCCTAAAGTTATGCCTAAAATCACGCCTGAGATCACGAAATAAATCGTGCTAAGCATGGCCCTGTCGTTTGAAAAAATAAATAAAAGCAAATCCATCTTCGTTCCTCTTTTATTTCAAACAAGAGAAAAAAAAATGGCCGCTATCTCCCTCTTTTCCCCCAAATCGTATTCACCAAATCCCTCGGCCCTGTTTCTTTTGGGAGTGAATCGTGCTCGCGTACGATGGCAAAGCTCGAGGAGGGGCGCGTCGTCGAACGGGATGGGGATGAGGCGGCGGCGACACGATCGAGTGAGGCACGCGTGCGCGCGACAGGAGGCGGCTAGGGCAGTGGATTGGGTGATGGCGCTCGCTGGGGAGGGCGCAGGCAGAGGCGGCGTCGATCTTGGCTGCGATGGGACGTAGCGTGCTCGATTTGGAAGCAGTGATGCTCGCAAGTCGACTGTGTGGTGGTGTTCAAGATCGAGTTGCGTTGGGCGAGGCCTGAGTTCACAGTGATGGGTAAGGCAGTAGGTATTTTCCTTTAAATCTATTTATATATATATATGTAAATTGAAAATGTATAAACAGTAAAACAGAAAATATTACAGTAAGGTAAATTTTGTGATTTCAAAATAAATAAATATGCAAGTATACACTTTTAATTTATTAGCTAGGTTTAAATTAACTTATTTAATTTTTAGTGGTTAAAAATAATTTATTTAAAAGGAATTTAGTTTGAAATTTAAATTTTTAGTTAAACAAATTTATTAAAAGAAATTGATTTAAAGATATTAATTTAAAGTAAAATAATTAGTTAAAATAAATTTATTAAAGACAAAATTGGTTTAAATAAAACTATTAGTTAATTAAACTATTAAACGGTAACTGATTATTCGATTAATTCGAATATTAATAAAATCATTGGCTAATTTAATTTACCTAATAGGAAATTTAATTTTTATTAGATAAATTTGTTAAGAGTAATCTGCTTAAAATTAAAAGGAAATTTGTTTAGAATAAGTGGTTAAGCCCAAATTAAATTATTTTAAAAGGGATTTGTTTAAACTAAAAGTATTAGTTTAAAATCAGAATTTGTAGTTAATTTAATTGCTAAAGAAAATTTGATTTTAAACTATTCAAATTAAGTCATTAGTTTGAAAAATTAAAATAATGGATTTGGTAGAAATTAAAAATTTAAGATATTGGTTTTACACTATTAAAATGAAATCACCGATGAATCAAAATTATCAAATGAAAATTTATTATTCGATCTGCTCGAATATTAATAAATTGTGTAAATATTTATACAAGGTATAAATCAAGAAAATCGAGTCAAGAAGGAAAATGGATTGCTAATAAAAGCAAAGGTGAGAACTTCTCACTCTAAAGGATTTATTTAAATTTTAAATAGTTAGATTTAAAATTGTTTAGTTGTGTTGATTGAATGCTTGTATGATGATTGTTATATAAATATATTGGATGTGAATAAACCCTATACGCCGTTAGTAAGCGGAGGTTATTTATTACACACATATACCGCGATATTCCACCTCGAAGTGGAATTGGTATTATATTATATATATAGCAATATATATATATTGGCATATGTATATAATGTAGTTGATTGATTTCCCGCATTGTATAGCGGATGAGACCCTATTGCGCCGCCTATTAAGCGGATAATATTTTATAAATCCTACATACCACGATATTCCACCTCGAAGTGGAATGGGTATTGTGCTAATGTCTGTGGATGCAGGGAAACAGGTTGGAGGGATCCAACTAGATTCCTCACAAATATTTATTTGATTCAGATATAGTGATATTTGATTGTTTATCATATCGATATATGATATTGGAAATCGTGATTGACTATTTGATGTGTTGCATCATCGAATCCAATTTTGAAGTTCAAAAATAACGATTTTGATTTTTAAGGGATTTCTAAAGTGATTTTTGAAAGTATATGTTTATAAAAATATTTTTGGAATTGATTCATCTTAAATAAATAAACGTTATAATTTTAATGTTATAAAAATTATGATTTTTGAGAAATACAGTTAAAAGTTGATTTTTGAAAATATGGGATTAATGATTTTATAAAATAGTTTAAACTGGGATTTTTGAATTTATTATAAAAATTTTAAAAAATAGGATTTATGAAATTTGATTATTTTATAAATCAAAATGATGAAATTATAAAGGAGTTTAAAGATGTTTTAAAAGAATAATATAAATTGATCCATATAAAAGATTTATAAATTGATATTTATAAATTAAAAATATTGGAATTGTAAAACGAGCTTTTATAAGTATTAGAATGAATTGTGAATGAATTTCATAAATGAATGAAATTTATAGAATTATAACGATGAAGTTATAAATGGAATTTTATAAACAGTAGGTTTATAAAATTTGTAAAGTTATTTAAAAGAATAGATTTTGGATAAATAAATGAATCTTATAAGTTATAAGATTTATAATTATGAAGTTAAGAGAACAATTTTGTAAACAAATAAATTATAAGCATTTAACTTATAATATGGACTTTCGGTATATAATTGAGTTATAAATCGAATAAGTTAATAAAGGAAATTTATAAGAGGAAGTGTTATAAATAAATAGAAATGGAATTTATAAACATTGTTTTATAAATGCGCAACGACTTATTTCGATAAATAAATTGTATAACTTATTTATGGAGTTATATTCACGTTTTAGACAGTGAATAATCTTTTAAAATAAAAGGAATAGAAATGATGAAATTGGTTAACAAGTATATTCACGTTTTTGAATAGTGAATAAGATGTTAAAGAAAATGTTTTGGATGTGATGTTTTAAAATAGAATTAAAACGATCTAAAGATGTTTTAAAATGTATTAACTATCGAAACCATAGATTTCAACATTCATTTTTAAATAGACGTTTTCGAGAAATAGAAGGAAATGGTAGACTATAACACTGCTGTTATAGTAAATGATTTCCGAAAGGAAATGTTTTGTATACTATTGGGATTTATATATCTATTTTAATTTCGAATTCCTATACTAGTGATTTTGGGTTGTCGTAACGATGTTTTACGCAACATTCGTTTTGGCCCAAATAAATATGTTTAAGAGAATGATTTCCTTAAAGAATGAAATATATACTTAATTTCGATTAGAGTATATTGAATATTTTCCAAGTGTAGAAAATAAAACGACTTGTGAATTACTTATAAATAAATAAGTATGGAAATGTTTTTCCAATATTAAGTAAATATTGTGAATTTATCTTTTTGAAGATAAATTGAAAATGAATATTAGAAATCGAATGGAAATCGTATATTCGTAAATATTTTGGAATGTAAATTCAATATGGAATTTATAAATGAAATTTGGAAAATGGGTTTAAAAATAAATATTGATTTATTTTTGAAGAATGGAAAATATATATCTTTAAAGATATTTTTGGAAAATAAATAATTTGGAAAATTAATTGGAATCTGGTGATGTTGTGCATATCCATTGATAGTTCAACAACCGACTATCAATATTTACCTTTGAATAGGTATTTGTTGTGATTTGTTTGAAATTGAATGCCACACTTATTTTTTTTTAAAATAAGTGCTCACTATTCGGGTTAACCGGGAAAGGACCTTGGGGTCGTATAACCCATTCCGAATATGTGATACGTCGTTATGAATTGCATTCGAAGACCGGTGTTGAAGACCGGATATTTTCGAAAACGAAAGGGTTTCTTGTTGATTGTCTCTGCACTGGCTGATCCCTGGTATAGAGATCTCCATATGTGATGGGAAATTCGGACGTGATTAGAGATTATCCGGATTGCAAGGACTTCTTTGTAAGTGCCTTCGGTTCTGTTCGAGCCCGGAACAGACTTGTATGGATAGTATGTCTGACATTACAAGTTGAAATATAAAGCTGATTTCTTTCAAATATAGTTCTGTTGGTGGCGGAGAATTTATTCTCTTAGCTTAACACCCTTCTCTGAGACGTACGAGCTCAGAGGTTATATAGTTGAAGGTTATTAGCAATATACTCCCAATTTGGTAATGTGACATGCTGAGTGTTGCTGTGAAATGATCATTGTGTTGATTATTTGTGATAGGATCATTTGTTTGATCGTCTATCTTGGTGATCATTTCTATGATCATTTGTTGACCCAAAGCATGACTTTGTATAAAGCGTGGCTTTGTGGACGAGACTTCGTCGAGCCTCACACCCCGGAATGGTCAAAACAGGAAAGATGCGGCAAGTTTGTGCGGGGTAGCTCCCTTTAGGGTATGTGCATTTCCTTCTGGAAAAGGGTGGTATCATGGTATGGAGCCCAGATGCTTACTCATGTTGAAACACTTATTATTATGGTGTGATGTTGATTAGAGAGCTCTCGGATAAAGGTCCCAAAGGACCGGGGGATGGCATACTCGTGTCAGTTGTTACCCAGTTAGGGGTAACCCGGCCTTGTGTTGGCAGAGATCCGGTTTGGTTCTCGGGGACGTCCTTCCAGAGGTGTTCTCATGTGGCAATGGGAAGTTCCTTGGCCTGACCATTCGTTGGAAATCCAAAGAAACAATACGAGACTTGTACGGTTTTAGTTGTAGAACCTGCCATTTAATATGGTAGCTATAGTAAGCATAATATAATGGTACCTATGCTGGCTAAGATTTATATTCTACTTTTGAAATGTTTTCTACACTATGCACTAGTAATAATATCAAATGTTTCTTTTTAATGCGTATCAAGCATCTTTGACTAACATAAGAAGAAATCTCCTCCAAGTCTGCGTTTGCATTGTGTGTGTGGCGGGAGGTCTTATGGTAGTCTCATTTTTAAAAGCATTGCGAATTGACTTTAAAAATATTCCTCTATTTTGATTTTAAAGAAAAAAATAAACTGTTTTAGTTCCCACACCAGTCACATGACTGACTCGGAGTTTATTGTTTTCCTTCCTAAACTCTGGGTGCCCACCAATTTCCACACGGGCAGTCAAGAGTTAAGGTTTATCAGGATATTCTGGAATTCAGGAGTTGCTGGAGGCAAGATGGATGGCATAGCGTAATCACTAGTATATAGTATTTCTTTTCCGCTGTTTGTTATTGGTTGTTGTTGTACACTCTGATGTAATGTAATGTAATGTAATAACTGATATAGTTCTTTGTTTAAAGATTATTCATTTATCTATCACATGTTGTTCCGTTGCGAATTGTGAGATTCTGATGTTGTTCCGTTCTATTTTCTTTCTTTTCTCTCTTCTTCTACCTCTTTCTTCTTTCTTAAACCCTCAGTGTTCGATTTTCCGGCATCCGACTGATCGGCATTCGATACAGTGGACGTATTGATGTCGATATTCGGGAGTCGAAGAATCGGGTCCTGACAATGTGGTATCAGAGCATATGGTTAATCGACAACCATGGCTTTGTTGGGTGTTACTCATTAGAGATAGAGTCAGTAGTACTCTAGAATGAGTTTGAGTGTAATAATAGATATGAGCGCGTATTTGTTAGTGAATATAAAATTGTTTTTGAATCGGGTAAATAAGATAATTTTGCCCAAAACTATTTTTGTATAGAGAAGAAATGATTTTCTATGAATTATTATAGTATATGGTTGCATGATTGTTAGGAAGTAATAATATTAAATTATTATCATTATTATATGGAATTAAATAAGAAATAAAATGGATTGAATTCAAGTAAACTAACTTGATAAATTATTAATTCTTGGACTAATAAATTCTTGGAATTTGAATTGGTAAAATTAAAGTTTAGCCGTGAGCTAAATTTGAAGATAAATTTGAATTTGTATATAAATTCAAGCAAGTAAAAGAAATAAATTGAAATTTCCTTCGTTATTAATTAAGTAAATTCAAGATGAATTGAATATGGAAATTGAAATTTAAAATGAATAGAATGAAGAAAATGAGTTGTAAACGACTTGATTTAATGGAAATGTCATGTGAATTGGTCGTAAGCGACTAAAGATGAATTGAAACCATATGTATTGCTAATGGAATTTATCTTGAATGTATTGCTAATGAAATCTATATATTTGTTATTGAAAATGAATGGAATGTTAATAGATTTCTTATATGTATCATTGACGTGGTTAAACTGAGTAAGTGCAGGTTTTGGAAGCCGTTTGGCTGTATTTTGGGTTGCGCAATATGCAAATAATAAGCCGCTTTGCTTAAAAATGCTAGTAAGGTACGCCTACGCAATAAAAATAGGAAATATGAACTGTTTTTCTGTTTTCCGACCGTGTGGGTCGATGTATACATATTTATACATATTGTAAAATTGCAAAAGCTCCTCTGTACAAAGGAGACTCTGCCAAAATTTTCCGTGAATTTTGGGAGTTAGAAAATTTTTGAAAATTTTTGGAAAATTTTAGTTAACGACAAATCAATTTAGAAATTTGCAAATTCAAATGAATTAGTGAATGAAACTAATTTAAAGTAGTAATATGAATTAGCAAATGAAAGTTAATCGTTAGAATTCAATATTTAGAATTGAGAATTGAATTCGAATAAAATTTGAATTGTGAATTGAATTCAAATAGAAATTGAAATTGTGAATTGAATTTAAATGAAATTGAAATGTAAAATTGAATGGAAATGGATATGTAACTTCAATAGTGAAGTAAAAATGTATAAGAAGCATATATTGAAAATTTTGTAATGGACTTGGCAAAATAGTTTGAATGTTGGAATTGGATATTATGACTAGCAGGATATACAGGTGTATTAAAAGAAATGGAATTGAGATTTTGATTTCAAAGATAAAATTGAATTGCTCGACAAAAAGGTACGTATTTCAATTTCAGTATGAGATTTGATGATTTTCTTCTCCAACCACTTGGCTTTCTCTTTTCTTTTTGATTCTGAGGGGCCGTGGTGCCCTTTTGTAGTCGTACCGAGCTAGCCGCGCAAAGGAGACGCTGGTGAAATTTTTCGAAAATTTTGGGTGTTAGAAAACTTTTGAGAAAATTTTAAAAGTTTGAAATTTGAATTTAAATTTAAATTTGAATTTTGAAGTAAACAATGTTGTTTGAAACTTATATGTGAAGTTGGAAAGCTAGTTGAAATGATAATGAATCTCTAGTAAAAAGATTTGTTTTAGAAAGTTGATAAAACTATTGGATTGTGAAAAAATGATAGACGGGATAAGGGCATTCTTCTTAACTTGTAATTTCGGGACGAAATTCTTTTAAGGGGGGAAGATTGTAACGACCCAGAATTTTGAACAATTTAAATTGAAAATATTTAATTTATTTTAAATATTTGAATGATGGTTTGACTTGAATTTCAAATTATCAGAATGAATTTGGCGATTAAATTTTAGAATTTAATCTATTGGAAGTTGAATAAAAATTTAAATCTCCAATTTTAAGCCGATTAAAAATATTTCAAAGACTTGTAAAATTTATATTGATAATATTGAAGATAAACGAAGCTTCAGAATTTAATTTGAAACTGCTTTGTTCAGTTTTGAAATTTTAATCGTTTGAATCGATATTTAAAAATAGCCGTCCGAGGCACAGTCTCGGAATTCGACGAAACCATTTCCATTGGGTCCGTAATATTGAATTATTCTCGGATTTCAAATTTCGTATTTTTCTGAGTTGTTATGTGAGCACACGACGTGTAAACGCATTGAATTTTTATCGAGATTCAATTTAAATTTAAAATTTAAATTGGTCAACGCACACCACGTTCCTCCTAAAGTTATGCCTAAAATCACGCTTGAGATCACGAAATAAATCGTGCTAAGCATGGCCCTGTCGTTTGAAAAAATAAATAAAAGCAAATCCATCTTCGTTCCTCTTTTATTTCAAACAAGAAAAATAAAAAATAAAAAAATGGCCGCTATGTCCCTCTTTTCCTCCAAATCGTATTCACCAAATCCCTCGGCCCTGTTTCTTTTGTGAGTGAATCGTGCTCGTGTACGGTGGCAAAGCTCGAGGAGGGGCGCGTCGACGAACGAGATGGGGATGAGGCGGCAGCAACACGATCGAGTGAGGCGCGCATGCGCGCGGCAGGAGGCGGCTAGGGCAGTGGATTGGGTGATGGCGCTCGCTGGGGAGGGCGCAGGCAGAGGCGGCGTCGATCTTGGCTGCGATGGGACGTAGCGTCCTCGATTTGGAAGCAGTGATGCTCGTAAGTCGACTGTGTGGTGGTGTTCAAGATCGAGTTGCGTTGGGCGAGGCCTGAGTTCACAGTGATGGGTAAGGCAGTAGGTATTTTCCTTTAAATCTATTTATATATATATATATATGTATGTATGTATGTATGTAAATTGAAAATGTATAAACAGTAAAACAGAAAATATTACAGTAAGGTAAATTTTGTGATTTCAAAATAAATAAATATGCAAGTATACACTTTTAATTTATTAGCTTAGTTTAAATTAACTTATTTAATTTTTAGTGGTTAAAAATAATTTAATTAAAAGGAATTTAGTTTAAAATTTAAATTTTTAGTTAAACAAATTTATTAAAAGAAATTGATTTAAAGATATTAATTTAAAGTAAAATAATTAGTTAAAATAAATTTATTAATGACAAAATTGGTTTAAATAAAACTATTAGTTAATTAAACTATTAAATGGTAATTGATTATTCGATTAATTAGAATATTAATAAAATCATTGGCTAATTTAATTTACCTAATAGGAAATTTAATTTTTATTAGATAAATTTGTTAAGAGTAATCTGTTTAGAATTAAAAGGAAATTTGTTTAGAATAAGTGGTTAAGCCCAAATTAAATTATTTTAAAAGGGATTTGTTTTAAAGTAAAAGTATTAGTTTAAAATCAGAATTTATAGTTAATTTAATTGCTAAAGAAAATTTGATTTTAAACTATTCAAATTAAGTCATTAGTTTGAAAAATTAAAATAATGGATTTGGTAGAAATTAAAATTTAAGATATTGGTTTTACACTATTAAAATCAAATCACCGATGAATCAAAATTATCAAATGAAAATTTATTATTCGATCTGTTCGAATATTAATAAATTGTGTAAATATTTATACAAGGTGTAAATCAAGAAAATCGAGTCAAGAAGGAAAATGGATTGCTAATAAAAGCAAAGGTGAGAACTTCTCACTCTAAAGGATTTATTTAAATTTTAAATAGTTAGATTTAAAATTGTTTAGTTGTGTTGATTGAATGCTTGTATGATGATTGTTATATATATATATATTGGATGTGAATAGACCCTATACGCCGTTAGTAAGCGGAGGTTATTTATTACACACATATACCGCGATATTCCACCTCGAAGTGGAATTGGTATTATATTATACATATAGCAATATATATATATATATATATATATATATATATATATATTGGCATATGTATATATTGCAGTTGATTGATTTCCCGCATTGTATAGCGGATGAGACCCTATTGCGCCGCCTATTAAGCGGATAATATTTTATAAATCCCATATACCGCGATATTCCACCTCGAAGTGGAATGGGTATTGTGCTAATGTCTGTGGATGCAGGGAAACAGGTTGGAGGGATCCAACTGGATTCCTCACAAATATTTATTTGATTCAGATATAGTGATATTTGATTGTTTATCATATCGACATATGATATTGGAAAGTCGTGATTGACTATTTGATGTGTTGCATCACCGAATCCAATTTTGAAGTTTAAAAATAACGATTTTGATTTTTAAGGGATTTCTAAAGTGATTTTTGAAAGTATATGTTTATAAAAATATTTTTGGAATTGATTCATCTTAAATAAATAAACGTTATGATTTTAATGTTATAAAAATTATGATTTTTGAGAAATACAGTAAAGGTTAATTTTTGAAAATATGGGATTAATGATTTTATAAAATAGTTTAAACTGGGATTTTTGAATTTATTATAAAAAGTTTAAAAAATAGGATTTATGAAATTTTATTATTTTATAAATCAAAATGATGAAATTATAAAGGAGTTTAAAGATGTTTTAAAAGAATAATATAAATTGATCCATATAAAAGATTTATAAATTGATATTTATAAATTAAAAATATTGGAATTGTAAAACGAGCTTTTATAAGTGTTAGAATGAATTGTGAATGAATTTCATAAATGAATGAAATTTATAGAATTATAACGGTGAAGTTATAAATGGAATTTTATAAACAGCAGGTTTATAAAATTTGTAAAGTTATTTAAAAGAATAAATTTTGGATAAATAAACGAATCTTATAAGTTATAAGATTTATAATTATGAAGTTAAAAGAATAATTTTGTAAACAAATAAATTATAAGCATTTAACTTATAATATGGACTTTCGGTATATAATTGAGTTATAAATCGAATAAGTTAATAAAGGAAATTTATAAGAGGAAGTGTTATAAATAAATAGAAATGGAATTTATAAACATTGTTTTATAAATCCGCAACGACTTATTTCGATAAATAAATTGTATAACTTATTTATGGAGTTATATTCACGTTTTAGACAGTGAATAATCTATTAAAATCAAAGGAATAGAAATGATGAAATTGGTTTACAAGTATATTCACGTTTTTGAATAGTGAATAAGATGTTAAAGAAAATGTTTTGGATTTGATGTTTTAAAATAGAATTAAAACGATCTAAAGATGTTTTAAAATGTATTAACTATCGAAACCATAGATTTCAACATTCATTGTTGAAATAGACGTTTTCGAGAAATAGAAGGAAATGGTAGACTATAACACTGTTGTTATAGTAAATGATTTCCGAAAGGAAATGTTTTGTATAGTATTGGGATTTATATATCTATTTTAATTTCGAATTCCTATACTAGTGATTTTGGGTTGTCGTAACGATGTTTTACGCAACATTCATTTTGGCCCAAATAAATATGTTTAAGAGAATGATTTCCTTAAAGAATGAAATATATACTTAATTTCGATTAGAGTATATTGAATATTTTCCAAGTGTAGAAAATAAAAAGACTTGTGAATTACTTATAAATAAATAAGTATGGAAATGTTTTTCCAATATTAAGTAAATATTGTGAATTTATCTTTTTGAAGATAAATTGAAAATGAATATTAGAAATCGAATGGAAATCGTATATTCATAAATATTTTGGAATGTAAATTCAATATGGAATTTATAAATGAAATTTGGAAAATGGGTTTAAAAATAAATATTGATTTATTTTTGAAGAATGGAAAATATATATCTTGTAAAGATATTTTTGGAAAATAAATAATTTGGAAAATTATTTGGAATCTGGTGATGTTGTGCATATCGATTGATAGTTCAATAACCGACTATCAATATTTACCTTTGAATAGGTATTTGTTGTGATTTGTTTGAAATTGAATGCCACACTTATTTTTTTTAAAAATAAGCGCTCACTATTCGGGTTAACCGGGAAAGGACCTTGGGGTCGTATAACCCATTATGAATATGTGATACATCGTTATGAATTGCATTCGAAGACCGGTTTGAAGACCGGATATTTTCGAAAACGAAAGGGTTTCTTGTTGATTGTCTCTGCACTGGCTGATCCCTGGTATAGAGATCTCCATATGTGATGGGAAATTCAGACATGATTAGAGATTATCCGGATTGCAAGGACTTCTTTGTAAGTGCCTTCGGTTCTGTTCGAGCCCGGAACAGACTTGTATGGATAGTATGTCTGACATTACAAGTTGAGATATAAAGCTGATTTCTTTCAAATATAGTTCTGTTGGTGGAGGAGAATTTATTCTCTTAGCTTAACACCCTTCTCTGAGACGTACGAGCTCAGAGGTTATATAGTTGAAGGTTATTAGCAATATACTCCCAATTTGGTAATGTGACATGTCGAGTGTTGCTGTGAAATGATCATTGTGTTGATTATTTGTGATAGGATCATTTGTTTGATCGTCTATCTTGGTGATCATTTCTATGATCATTTGTTGACCCAAAGCATGACTTTGTATAAAGCGTGGCTTTGTGGACGAGACTTCGTCGAGCCTCACACCCCGGAATGGTCAAAACAGGAAAGATGCGGCAAGTTTGTGCGGGGTAGCTCCCTTTAGGGTATGTGCATTTCCTTCTGGAAAAGGGTGGTATCATGGTATGGAGCCCAGATGCTTACTCATGTTGAAACACTTATTATTATGGTGTGATGTTGATTAGAGAGCTCTCGGATAAAGGTCCCAAAGGACCGGGGGATGGCATACTCGTGTCAGTTGTTACCCAGTTAGGGGTAACCCGGCCTTGTGTTGGCAGAGATCCGGTTTGGTTCTCGGGGACGTCCTTCCAGAGGTGTTCTCATGTGGCAATGGGAAGTTCCTTGGCCTGACCATTCGTTGGAAATCCAAAGAAACAATACGAGACTTGTACGGTTTTAGTTGTAGAACCTGCCATTTAATATGGTAGCTATAGTAAGCATAATATAATGGTACCTATGCTGGCTAAGATTTATATTCTACTTTCGAAATGTTTTCTGCACTATGCACTAGTAATAATATCAAATGTTTCTTTTTAATGCGTATCAAGCATCTTTGACCAACATAAGAAGAAATCTCCTCCAAGTCTGCGTTTGCATTGTGTGTGTGGCGGGAGGTCTTATGGTAGTCTCATTTTTAAAAGCATTGCGAATTGACTTTAAAAATATTCCTCTATTTGATTTTAAAGAAAAAATAAACTGTTTTAGTTCCCACACCAGTCACATGACTGACTCGGAGTTTATTGTTTTCCTTCCTAAACTCTGGGTGCCCACCAATTTCCACACGGGCAGCCAAGAGTTAAGGTTTATCAGGATATTCTGGAATTCAGGAGTTGCTGGAGGCAAGATGGATGACATAGCATAATCACTAGTATATAGTATTTCTTTTCCGCTATTTGTTATTGGTTGTTGTTGTACACTCTGATGTAATGTAATGTAATGTAATAACTGATATAGTTCTTTGTTTAAAGATTATTCATTTATCTATCACATGTTGTTCCGCTGCGAATTGTGAGATTCTGATGTTGTTCCGTTCTATTTTCTTTCTTTTCTCTCTTCTTCTACCTCTTTCTTCTTTCTTAAACCCTCAGTGTTCGGTTTTCCGGCATCCGACTGATCGGCATTCGATACAGTGGACGTATTGATGTCGATATTCGGGAGTCGAAGAATCAGGTCCTGACACTTTGCCTCGCTCCACTGCCTCTGCTCAGTAAAACCCTAACACCGCCCTTCATCTTTCATTTCCGGTCCCTATGCCACGACCAACACCTAACTGCCACACATCCGTAGCCCTCTTCCTCTAAGACAGCCACCCACATTCCCAGACTGCGTCGTCGACCAGATCCGACACTCCGACACATCCTCCAGCCCTTGCACCAAACCCACTTGAGCCGAGCAGCAGCCTCATCATCATCACAGCCTGCTTAGATCCATCATGGCAGAAGTATTCTCTTTGTATATATATAAGCATTATCTCTGGTATTTTTTTTAAATGTCGTGTATACATTGATAGGTCAAATTTTTAAACTTCATTTTAAAAGTTAAACTAGATATTGATTTTAAAATATACATATGTATATAAGAATTTTATTTTACAAGTGTTTTGATATGTTTGCATATTCAGATTCTTTGGTTGTAGTTTATACTAAAAGGGTGAGTTATGTTTTTATCTTTTTCACATATATTTCCAGTTTGATAAGCACTGTAATTGTAATATATATGTTAGTCATATATATATAAAGTTTACATCTGTTGTATATATGTTAGTTTATATATATATATATATATATATATATATATATATATATATATATATATATAAGTTGACGGAAGTTATATATGAGTTGTGTAAGTTATGTATAATCTGTTGTTGGTATACATAAAACACATAAAACATGCAGACGTTAATTTCGTTAACATTTGTGTAGTACTCAAAAATTGCTAATACATATTGAACATTATATAACATAAACAACTTAGAATATACATGTATTCCGACAACTTTGAATCATTTGCAAAATGTAAATGTTGGATCAGCAAAGCATTTTTTTCATGCTTATACAACTTCAAAGGTTCATATAGCACAATATCATAATACATATATCACATAACATTTTGATAGTCCATAAAAATGTGGAATATAATTATACTTCACTATACTTGACAATTGTTCAAAATGTAAAACCAAAACAAAACCTGAACAAACATAATCAATCTTATATTCAAACTATATTTTTGATTGTATTTTTTAAGACTCCTGATAAACAGAAGGGAGATTTGGGAACCACATCATTGAGTATCCATTATACTTCATTTACCTTATTTTTTTATTGTAGCATCTCTTATTGTTAGTGCAATTGGTATGAAGAAAGCACATGTTCTTGGGACTTCTAGATATTCTTTGTTCATTGCCTCTCATTTGAAGCCATCTTAGGTTTACTACATCGATAATTTGGGTTAGCCAGATAAGAAGTTGTGTGTAGTGCGTATAGTGCATTTCTACATTTGTATATTTGTGTTGCAAGACGATAATTGTTCATACATTATTATTCATAACCCACCTTGATTCGTAGGGAACATGTCTTACTTCTGCTTGCACAAGTCATGTAAGAGATCATCATTTGCATGAAAGGACAGTAATTGTAGCTATAGTGGTGAATTTTGAGGGTTTTATGCAGCACCTAAGTTTGAATTATTTATCCTTATTTAATACAACATTACTGTTATTTGAATCAAAATTCTACATTGAAGTCTATAATTTTTATTGTTTTCTTTTCATTTTACAGGTTATTTGGAAATTAATGTCATTATTTTTACTAAGAAATGCTAAGGTAAGTGATTTATGCATTTTCTTCAAAATGTTGTATAAGGTTTCTTATCTACTTTTTTCTTTTCACCTAAGAGTAATATTGTGTGCATGCACGCATGTGCATGTTAAAGAAGATAAAAGAATAACAATTTTTAGAATCATGATATATGGAAAGAAAATGAAGAAAAAGAAGATATTTCATTAAAAATTGCTTATATTTCATTACTCCATCACCACATTTTATAGAACTCCATGATTTTAACATCTTCAGTTAGTTACTAACAGTAAGACAACTTTTATAAAGGTTACATGAGAACTGATTAAAACTTCTAAAAGTAACATAGCATCATATGCTTGTGCAATATTTGAAACTTCATAATATTGTACATAGTTTAGCCATATATGTGTGTGCGCACATGCATGCATTTATGTATTATGTATGTATATTTGATTTTGTTTTGCTGATATTTCGTTGTAAAGCATTCTAACAGGTCAAAAACATTTCGTGTAATCAATGTGTAGATCATCCTACATTCTATGTCCATTAATCTGTTAGTTTCATTTAAGTAATTTTATATTGAAGTCCTAATCAATAAATAATAATTACATGCATAATGCATTACAGGAAGGAGCTAGCGCAAACTTGCTATATATTGTATTACATCTTAAAGAATTGTATTAACATGCCACAGAAAAATATATTTCAAAATCATGTTAACATTAAATTTCACCTTATGAACTTGAAGATTTCGTTTTATGGAATCATAACCTTAACAGCTAAAGATGAACATGAACTTTCTTTACATTTCTATACCTCTGCCAGCTTGAGCATCTTTCACACTAAACATGGGCCAAATTAATCAATTCCATATGCATGGGTCTTTCCTGTAAATCCACTATATGAATTACATAACACAAAATCATATCACACCATAAGATGTGATTTCTTGTCCTTACCTAAGACTAAATGCTTCACGATCGGTTTTATTATGTCTGAAGCATGTCATAATGTTTGTCTAGTTCAATAATCAAGCAGATACTCCAAGTCTTTGCCTTCTTGCTGCCCAATGATTTGTTGGATCTTCATAACCTATATCCAAATGTTGTTTAGTATAATTTCATCTTTGCAACAAAAATTGTAGAAGCTTTAGTATCTAAATTTTGAATATGCAGAATAAAAATAATAATTATACGGTATGAAATTAGCTCATTGCATTTGTATATATGTAATAAATTGGACCTTAAGATACTTAACTGGTTGAATAGAGCATTGAGAGCACCAAATATAAGGAATTAGTCCATTTACAGCTGAAATAGAGCTGAAAAGTTGGCTTATAAAACTAACATATCGGCTAAATTAGAAATAAATTCTAGTTAAGCTGCTATCTTCTTTTCTTCAACTGCAAAATAGTAAACGCACATTAAAAAAATGAAGCATTCGTTTATTGGATTTTGAGGGAAAATAAAGCTGACACAATGGTTAATATCAACATTAAATATTTATGCCATATGCATAACAGCTTGCCAAAAAATTGGATGTACATTGATCAACGTGTTATTTTTTTGGAATTATATTCAACTTCCATGATTACTTCTAGGAAAAAAATGTAATTTAGAAGAGCATGACATAGAATACTTTGGTTAATTCACAAAATAATTTTGATCTGACTCATTTGGCTGCTACTACGGTTATACAACATGTAAAAATTCCTGATGATACTCAAGACATAAATCAAGCTACAGTTAAGCAAAACCAAATTGCAAATCTAATAAATAGCAACTCAAAGCATGGTATCTTTATTTTTTCTTCTCAAATGGTAATAAAACAACATCTAGATTCATACCTCGGAGAAAACCAATGAAGTAGTGGATATGTTAAAATTTTAGCTTGGGCTTCTCTTTCTATTGACAGAGATAGTGAAGAAAGTATGGCATGATATGGATGATGGTGGTCCAAGCTCCCATTATTACCAATTCTCTCTGTTTAACCTACAACTTGATTTTTTTTTAAATAATCTACCAAAGATGTGAATAATTTGATCTATATGTCAAAATATCACTTATTTGTAGAAAAGTAAGAGCATGGCTAGCCGTCCATGCTTCTAGATGATCCTCCTCCCTTCGATAGAAGACCGAACAGGAAAACATTAGAAAAGTGATTTTTTTCATCAACTGAAGATCTAATACAAATTTTTTAAAAGTGTGATTTAGGAAGTGTACAGAATTGGATTCGTTGAATGAAAGAAAAAATTGAGGAGAAGGGTTATTGTAAACAGACAAAAGAGAAGTGGAAAGTAGTAACTACTATGTGTCAGATTGTGCGCTTTACCATCTCTTTGTGAAACTGCTATACAAATGATGGAAATACCTTCCCATATAGTTTGTTGTTTCATTTGTTTTGAATTGTTTGATACGGGGGTAAATTTGGAAATCCGAAAAAGGCTTCACTTTGACCATTTGACTAAAGGTTTTGCTTAATAATATAAGATATATGTCTTTGATTTTGAATATTTGAGTTTTAAGAAAAATGATTTTGAATTATACATACATACATACATATATATATATATATATTTAATATTTCTCTTAAATTAAATTATTGATTTTTATAAAATAATAATAATAATATATTTTCGTTTATATCAAGCCAATTTGATTTGTTCTCATCGATTCCTATTTATCATCTTGTCTGTCAAATCCATGTTCAGCTTACTTTGCTTTGAGATTTGTTGTTTGGATTGGTCGATCGTCTAGATCATGATTCAAGTCGTACCTTATCGTGGTGTCTAATTGCTCTAGCCTCGGAAGGTGAGCAATCACTCACGATTAACATTCTTATATTTAGTAAATTTAATTCACATGAAATGACGATTGAACTATATTGTTAAATATTGAATTGTTAGTTATTTAATTGATATGCTATTATCTGCAATTATTCACTTATGACATATGACACCATCACCCTGTTGTTTATATTATATTTAAATTTGGTATTGATGATATATGCCCGTTGTTGTTTATTATCATATTTGTTCTCACTCTGCGAGTTCCCTGTTAGTTTAGAATTCTCTATGGGTTGAAATGATACATACCTGAACGATATTATAGATTAGGAGAAAATTGTTATTGGTTGAAATAATAAATCCAACCAATTTTCATCGAATTTAATTTTTGAGATTACATGTTAAAATGATATATACCCATAGATATTTAAATTGCGGATTGAAATGATAAATATCCGTATCACTTGACCATAGGATAAAAAATTATATGTGGACACCACTGGTCTATAAGTTGAAAAAATGATTTCCAAAGTTTTGAAAGGAAATACATGGTTTTAATAAATATTAATTTTAAAATATAAGACATATAAATGTTATTTTTATATAAGTCTATACTTTAGATTTTTTAAAAAAATTTATATTTTTGAAATTTTAAATTTATAAGTTAGTTTTGAAAATAAAATTTTTAAGATTTTACTTACAATTTTACTATTTTAAAAATATATAAAAATAGACTTAATATAAAATAAATATAATAATAAGATTTAATTTAAAAAATTTATTTAATTAGTATATAATATGTTTAAGTATGTATCTAAAAAATTTACCTTTAAAAATATATTTTGTAATAACATCAATAAATTAAGATTGGAAAGATAAATTGAAATTGATATGAAATTTCATTTGTTTAAGATTTATGCATAAATGAAATTGATTTGAAACTTATTGAATTCGAGGTTTTAAAGGTATGATTTTATAACTTGATTTTTGATTAGAGGTGATTAAAAGAATATTTTTGAATTTAATTGAAATGGGATATTTAGTTTTGTTTAAATTTGTAATTTGAGATTTCATTTAAATGTTATTGGATTGATTAAGTGAACATTTCAAAACTAAATAAAATAAAGTTATATGTTGAAATATAAATGAAACTTATATTGAAAATGTTTGAATATTTAAAACTTTAAATCCCATTAGAATTGAAATGATAAGTTCAAACTTGGATTTGAAATCAATATGAATAGAAATGGGTTTTTGAGAAGTTAAATTGAATTGAAATTAATGAATTGGGATTGATTTAAATTGATTTTTTGGAATTTAAGTTGATTTGAATTGATTTGTGAAATCAGAGAAAACCATTTTTATTATATAAAGCATTTTTAATATATAAAAACTATTTTAATACATAAATTATTTTAGTATATAAACTATTTTAATTTATAATTATTTATATATATATATAGACATTATTTTAAATATATAAACTGTTTAACTTAAAAGTGTTATGATTTTGAAAGTGTTATGATTTTGAAAGTGCTGTGATTTTGAAACTGTTATTATTTCGAAAGTGCTAGAATTTTGAAAGTGTTATGATTTCTGAAATGAATATGATTTAAAGTGAATAATGATATCAAATTGATATTGTTTTGAAATGAATATGATATTTTGATATGAAGTATGAACTATTTGAAATAAAATGACCACGGTATGAAATAAGCGTTTGGTTGTTAAAGAGACCGGGATCGGATATTGTCATACTCTCTGTCAATACGAAAACCACTTTAACAACGGTGTACGTGGTGGAGATTCTAGAAAAAAGTAGGATAGTTTGGTGATGATTCTGTATGATGTATTTACGTTGCCCTGACTCCCATGAGTCAGCTTGATGTGGCTAAAACAGGAGCCATGCCAGGACAAGTGAGGTCATTCCTCCGATCTGGCACACTTCTTCGATACCATTCTATTACTTTCTGATTTGATTAGGCGCACCTTTGGTTTAGGAGTATGTCTCGAGGTGGACGGTAGTAGCTGCTATAAGTTACCACCAGTCCGGATCCGCAAATGTTATATCTACCGTTGCATTGCCTCGTGTACCTTGTTACATGCCCTATCGTGCCTTCTACGAGTTTGGTTTTTGTCGTACCAATGGAGTGCTCCCTGATAGCCCATCTGTGGGTGGAGTTTACAGTATCTTTATAGACTATGACACTATATAAAATGTGTTAAGAGGGATATGGGTAACACCTTAATTCTATTTTAATACTTTACTTTACTAATAGACATATTATAATAGCGTATACTACATAGTAGATAGTTGCACGGATTCTTAGAGGATGGGTATCCCAAACATCTTTTAAGTTATATGTATTTCAGTTGACATATTTACCTTGAGTTAAGTTTACTGATATAAGAATATTAATCCTGACTTGAGTGTTTTATGTTTTGTCGTAGGCTCGGGTCAGACCGAGTGTCACAACATTTGAGACTCACCTTTGGAGTTTGGAGCTTCGCTTGGAGATCCATCTATCTATTCAGCTTTTAGTTATTTCAGTTTATTCCAGTCATTTATGCTTAGAATCGTCAGTTGCTTATGTATTAAAGATTCATTTGTATTTGAGGTTCTATTGTATTTTGTTTTAGACTCCGATGTTTTATAGTAGCTTCATGAACTGCTATTTATCTATTCCACTGCTTATTGTTGTAATACTCTGTGTCTGTGATTCTGTGATTGATTTATTTAATTTATATGCTAAGTTTTGCCAAATATAAATTAGCAATCTATTGTTTTGAGCAATTCAAGTCTAACATGTACGGATGCAAATGGTTTGAAATACCAGGTCGTTACAGTCTCTTAACAACCAAACGTTTATTTCACACCGGATGGTTCTTTTACATTTCAAAAATTCAATTTACAATTTATACTAAAATATCATATTCACTTTCAAAATAACATTCACTTCCAAAGTCATATTTACTCGAATATGTCATTTCACAAAAGGTATGTAACGACCTGCAAATCCGTATCCCTTGAATCGACAATAAACCACACATGTTCGACTCAAAAAGCACCGACTGACGGAAAGTCAAAAGAAAGAAAAGAAGAGAGAAGAAGAGAATATAAGAAAGAGAGGAGATAGAACCAAACTGAACAATACAGAATCTCACATCATAGCAGAAAATAAATAATATCATATCAATGATCTTTATAAAACAGAAACTGTATATACGTACATCAATTATAGTACAACAATCAATCAATAGTTATCAGCCTGGACAGCTATAATAACCTGTCCTCACAATGCTGATAATACACAACAACTAAGCACGGCGGATAATCAATAGTCAAAACAGATACGTGTATGCGAAATGAAGATCTACAGCTCTCCTGCTGAAGTTCCAAAAGCACCAATCTAAACTTGTAATTATACTCGGTCTGACCCGAGCATTGAAAGGGAAGAATGCCCAGATCAGTCTGGTTAACTAGCGTGAGAAACACTCAACTGGATTTATTAAATTACCAAACTTATCCTTTATCAAAACAAAAGTATCTCGTAAGACAAGTCCACATATAAACACGGACATGTTTTCACCTTACGATAACTAAAACATCTCTTTCATATCAATTCGACTGATATTATAATAGTGTCTATTGCACAAATAATATTCAAAATAGCCAAAATTGTTACATTGATTAAATTCCAACATATAGCCCAATTGGGTAATACCAAAATGGCAAGCACGTAGTGGAGTTTGGATTTACATATAAATGACCAGGTGAAGGGACTACCTTCTTGCAGTATACTCTACAAGAATGTACCGAGGACCATCACAATGGATCCTCTACCAACACAAGACTGGCCCACCTCTATAACTAGATGATATGGAATATATCATCCTCCGGTCGTTATCGACCTTTACCGAGGGCCCTCTAAGCATACAAGCCACAATAATCAGATACACGACGTCATAGCGTGTAAAGATATATCTAGAAGAGGATGATCATATCCTACTTGGGAATGACCTACTTAGCCTTGCCGCATCTAACCCTGTTTTGGTCATTTCCGGTTGATGAGGAATGAGGTAATGATTACCTTTCACATATCACAATTACATCACTTTGAATGCCACATGGCCATTTCCATTGACTACTAATTGCTTTCCACAAAAGTACAACCCTTAAGCTCGTATGTCTCAAGGAGGGTGTTAAGCTAAGAGAAGTTGCCTTCTCCGCCACCACAGATGTACGATTGTAAAAACCAATGTACATAATCTGTAGAAATGCAATGTCAAAAAAACATCCATACAAGTTGTCCAGGAACAGGACAAACCGAAGGTACTTTCCTACCACATCCTGTCGGGAAATCCCTAGGATTAGTAGCGAATAGTCCTCGCATTGGATATTTCATAATGAAGAGATCGCTGCTTCTGGATGTATATTAGGATTTTAACCCCAAACGATCAACAAGCAGTCCTCCACTATGAAAATCCTGAATATCAATATCATCACAAGCAACCTGCACAACCGTCGCATATACATTGGTCTGAAGTGGTTTTCAGATAAATCTGATCTCGATCTCTTCGCACCAACAATACAAAAGCGTTTCTCAGCTTCACACAGAAATTAAGTCTTGTATACTTATCACGTCTCCAACTTTCAACTTGCTATCCTTCGGGCGAAGAAGGAAGCTCGATAGATTGGAGCAATACTCTGCACTATACGGATCAACATTCTCAACACAAATGATAATCAAGCCTAAACAGAAGGCTACGTACTAAATGTATGACTAAATAGTTCTCACATCAAGTCAAGGAACTAAAATGGCCAAATTTGGTAGTCGGTTGTTTAACTATCAAAACAAACAAACAAATATTTAGCACCATAAACAATCACTAGGCCCTTTTAATCAATCTTTTATAAATTAAACCATTTGCCAAATATTCACACCAAATTATCTTTAAAAAATAATCTCAAAAGCATTTCAACTTCTATATTGGAAAAATTTCCATATACTTATTTAATAATAAGAAATTCACAATTCTATTTATTTTCAACACTTAGAAAATATTACATATATTTAAATAAGGATTAAGTATATATTTCTCATTTTGTAAGGAAAAGATTCTCTTTAACATATTTATTTGGGTCAAAATGAATGTTTCATAATACATCGTTACGACAACCCAAATCACTAATATAAGGATTCGAAAATTAGGTAGATATATAAATCCCAATACTATACAAAATATTTCCTTTCGAAAATCATCTACTATAACAATAATGTTATAGTCCATCATTTCCTTACTTCTCAAAAACGTCTATTTCAACAATGAATGTTGAAATCTAGGTACTCGATACTTAAACACATTTTAAAACATATTTAAACCATTTAAAATATCATTTCCAAAACATTTATTTAATTCAAAGATTTATTCACTGTCCAAAATCGTGAATAAAATCCATTACCAAATTCAATGTTCTACACATTTAGTTAAAAGATTATCCATTGTCCAAAATCGTTAATATAATTCTCTTATCCAAATCCTTACTTCTACATATTTATTAAAGGACAATTCACTATCAAAAATCGCGATTATAATTCCTTTAATAAACTTCTATACTTAACTTATCAATTTTAACTGATTTCGGATTTATAAAACAGTGTTTATAAATTCCATTTATATTTATAAAACTTCAATAAATAAAATCCCTTTATTAACTAATTCCATTTATAACTCAATTTCATGCCAAAATCCAAAATTATAAGTTAAATACTTATTATTCTCTTGTTAACAAAATTCATTCATTTATAACTTCACAAATTTATAAATCCTATTTACTTATAAAATCCAATTTATAACTTCATTTGAATGCTTATAAAATTCCTTTACAATTCCATCATTTTGATTTATAAAAATTCAATTTTATAAATCTTATATATAAACTGTTTATAATAATTCAAAAATCTCAATTTATACTATTTCACAAAATAGTTAACTCCATATTTCCAAAAATCACATTTCAATTATATTTCACAAAAATCATAATTTTTATAACTTAAAAATTATAATATTTATTTATTTAAAATAAATCCATTTACTTGACAATTTAAAATATATATATTTCCAAATTACTTAAAAATCCTTTTAAAATTGGAAATCATCAATTTAATATTTTTGAAACTCCAAAATAGGCCTAATGCTGCAACAGCACCAAATACATCAATCATGGCATCTAAAATATCATATATCATGATAACAGAATATATCATAATATCTATAAATAAAATCAATACTATTGAGGAATCCAGTTGGATCCCTTCAACCTGTCACCTGCAATAAATATACATAATAGAATATGTGCACAATGTCCACTTCAAGGCAAACGCACGTACAAATGGTCATCCGCTCATACATGGGAACGTATAGGGTTATTTGCTCCATTACGCAGGAATATATCCAAATGCCAATCAATATATCATATACATCCAAACAATCATCAATCGTCATAAATAATATTATTTTTCACTTATATAAAAATATCAGTGAGTCAGAAAGAGTGAGTTCTACTCACATTGTGTCCAATAGCAGTTGCAGTGTTTTATTCCGAATAAAATTCGACAACTGTTTAATTTCACCCAAAATTTATACTAGCTCCAATCAACTCCAAACCAGCTATGTAATGTAGTGCCCGTCAATATAGACCCAACGTAATTCTTTTCGTAAAAAACGGACCTCCTATGAAGAAGTTAGGATGTTTTAAAGGTCACAGAATAATTATATGTATAATTTAATCACAAATTCAATTTTATTTTTAACCTAGTTTCAATCCAACCGTTGATTTCTGAACATCAGATCGGGCCGCATCTTTTCTTTTTTCCTTCTTCGTTCATTACGGTGAGCATAAGAACACAAAGCCGCCATCATCCCTTGAATTTTCGCAACCACTTCGTTGAAGTTGAAGACAATCGATCATTTGAACGACCATCACGAGTGCCACCATCAGCTCGAATATCTTGAAGCTCGGTTGCATTATTTGCTCGAAAATTGTGATTGAATGCGCGGTGTTCAAATGCAAATCGATGTTGATCCGTAGCTTGAAATCCAATCTCGACCGTTGGATAGGAAGTACTCACCACCCTCTAGAATTTCTTAGTTGAATGTTTTTGTTGAAAGCTAGCGGATTACAAGGTATCAATCCCAAATTCCAACTTAAGTTATATCATCATTAAGGGTTTAAATATAAATACTTCAACTTTACACAGTTTGAAATTTTAGAAAATAGTTTAGATACTCATAAATAGTTTAATAGTTTAAAAATTGTTTAAATAAATTAAAATAGTTTAAATAGTAAAATAGGTTAAATAAATTTAAATTTGATTTAACTAGATTTAAATTGATTTAAATAGATTAAATAGATTTAATTAGGTTTAAAATGTTTTAAACAGATTAATTATCGATTAAATGGATTTAAATTATAGTAGGTAGATTTTTAAATATATTAAATAAATTTAAAATATATTAAATAAATTTAAAATATATTAAATGGATTTAAATTATATTAGGTAGATTTAAAAAATATTAAATAAATTTAATTAGTTTAATACATGTAAAAATAGGTTAAATAAGTTATACTAGATTTAATAAATTAAAATAGTTTTAAATTGATTAAAATAGTTTAAATTAATGTAAAAAGATTTCAAAGTTATATCCAACATTTCCAATAACTCAATTCCCGATAAATTCATTTATAATTGACACTTCAACTTTGAAATTCCAATTCAAATTCTTTAAACAATTTATTAAATTCAATTTCTATTTCAACATTTACGATTGATCTTTCGAAAATAATTTAGTTTATATAAATCAAATTTCTATTACAAAATACCAGTTAACTGGATTCAAAAATTAAAAATTAAAAAATCACTTAATTTAACCAATCCGGTGTCCGCATATAATTTTCTACCCTAAGGTCAAGTGATACACATATTTATCATTTCAATCCGCAATTTAAAATTTTACGTTTATATATCATTTCAAACCGCAATTCCGAATTAAATAAAAATCCATAAAATCGCTCGGGTCTATCATTTCAACCCATAACGATTTTTCCCTAATCTATAGATCATTCGGGTATGTATCATTTCAACCCATAGGGAACTTGCAGTGTTGTGACAATATAAAATACAACATCCATTCATCTAATATCAACAATCAAACATCCATCACAATCATCATTCAAATCAATCAATAACGTCAATAGATAAATGATCATCAATAACAAATATTAAATTGGCAATTTAAATTCAATATTAAATTAAACGATGATTATATGCAATAAAGTCAAATTTAACTAGAATGACAAATTAAACATACCGAACATCAACCAATGAATTTCTAATGACATCATAAATTTAATTTAACTAACATAAGATAATTTAGTAGTTGTGAGTGGATTAAAGCACTCATCTTTTGAATTTAAATCGATTTGAAATTCAAATAAAGGCTCAAATTTCTACAGTCTCGGAATTCATCCAAACCAACTTCAAAATGTTTGGAATTCCGATACGATCGCAGTGGAACAAACCACATATAAATCTGACCTCGTACGTAGAAGTTATACGATTTAAAATTGAATAAAATAAAATAATAATAATAAAATAAAAACTATACATGTCACCTTCGTTGTTCTAACATCACCCCCCAGAATGCACGCAACCCTCGATTCACATGCACGATCGCTAGAGACGATCGTCCATCAACCTTGCGCCCCTTCCAGGTGGACCGCTGTGTCCTCGTCCAAGCTCCCACGACCCCCACGAGCAGCCGCGTCAACGATCGACGCCCCCAATAGCCCAGAGCCGCCACCCACCTAAAACCCTAATCGAATTAAATTGGCCAATCCAGCCATCAACTCGTCAAGCAAACCACATGGATGAACTCCCCTTGGCAGTCTCCATAACCTAGTACCGACAAATCGATGATCCGTTGAAGTCAATCGCAACCAAATGAACGGCTGCGACTGGTTCGAACAAATCTGGCCAAACCATGATCCAAATCGAAAAACAAATCACAGATTTGGGTTGCGCTCATCGAGAGATTTAAAATGATACAATAATATGATAGGGTTTGGAGGGATTTGATTTTGAAGTTGAATTTTGAATTGAAATTGAAACGGGGAATTTAGGGTTTTCAGCTATTGAGAAAGAGGAATAAGCAAATGGGGTTGTACGTACATGAATGAGAAATGAAAAGATGCCAGGGTTTTGAACAAAATAATATAGACTAACGAAGTCCAATAAGAAATGAATGAACATATGAATAGGTTCGAATTGACAATGATGACCCTAAAAGCCCGTTTCGCTTTCGAAATGAAAGTGGATCGTCCTGTATATAAAAATAGATGTTCTTAATATTTATAAATCCAATGAAATAGTTTTCAAGTCCTAATTCCATCATATGAAGAAGTTAGCTTAAAAACCAGCTTATTTCAAATTGGTTTCAATTGAATTAAATTAAACTGATTTCTATACGTTTTGAGTCCATACTATCAATTGAAAAGTCCGATCGATACGAAACTTGAAATCCTATAATAATTCACCAATACGGATCCGATAAAAGTGGTTTCGTTGAAATCCAAGACAGCTGCCAAAATGGCTATTTTCACTTTAATTAAATAAATTATTATTAAATTAAATTTATCACTTCTTATATTCAAATTAATTAACTAACCAATTTTTATCATTTTTGGTTACATAGAAATTTATAATAATTTAAAATAAGTTTGCATATAATTTCAATGTTGGTTATTACACTAATTACAGTGTTCAATTTCAACTGTCATTAAATCCAATTAATTATAATTTAATTCTAATAAATTGATCAAATTTGGTTTCAACCTTTTTATTCAATCACTTATTACTCTATAGATATAGTTAACATTTGTTTATATCTTATTACACAAATATTCTACAATTATCATCTTTTATTTATTAATTGCAATTTTGCAATTATATTGAATTTGTTTGTCGATTTTCACATTAATTATTATATAAAGTCCCAATTAATTATTTATCTTTGTTTCACTCTTTTTGTTACATCAATTATCGCCCTGTAAATGTAATTAACATTCTATACATTTTATTACATTCAAATTTGCAGTTGCATTAACTCACATTTATTTATATTTATTTGTATTAATTAAATTGGCAACAAATAACAATTGTCGCCATATCTACATTTAGTGACATATGTAGGTTTGTTATTCACAATACTTGTTATAAGAACTCTTAAACAACCTTTGAACTGTCAATTACTCTTTTAATCTAGTTATCAATAATACATTCATTATTACAATCAATTTACAATATATAACCAATTATAACTCTTCAATCATTTTATTACATTTAAAGCAGCTATAAGTTTCCTTAAGTTAATACTATTACGTTCTATTCCAGTTATATTCTTATTATTAAGTCTTAAATTTTTATTTCTATCAACATTAAATCACCCAATCTTATTAAATTAACTATATTTAATTATCGAAAATTACGGGTCATTACAAAATGGGAAATTTAACGACCCAAACTCGACCTTCAAAAATCGGCACCAAACACATCACCCGTATTCAAATGCGGCAGATCCAAACGTCGAATCTGCTTCACCGGAGCTCATAACACATTAAGTATAACAACACAGTGGAAAGGAAATGAATAACTTTATTGATACACAAAAGATACAACAATCTGATACAAATGAATTATCAATATCAGAGACAAGATACAACAGCGGAAAGAATAGCAGCGGAAAGATATCTTCAATGCCAAGCAAGAGAGAGAGAAAATCCGACAACTGCAACTCCATAGCCAAAATTCCAAACCACAAGCTTGAACCACCATCATCACGTTGTATTAAGCAAGGTGGATCATGAACGCGATCGCCAAAATCGAAAGACTCCAAAGAATTCCAAATAGAAAACTAAAGGTTGCCGAATCTATATCTACTAGCTGATTATCTGAAAATCTAACTTTAGGCTGCCCGTGTGGAAAATTGTGGGCATCCAGAGTTTGGAAAGGGAATAATAAATTTCAGGTCGGTCATGGGACTGGTGTGAGCAAAGGAAAACAGTTTTATCTTGAACAAAAACAACAAAAAGAGTTTAAAATTGAAATCCGCAATGCTTTTTGGAAAATGAAACTACCATAAGGCCTCCCGGCACACACACAATGCAGTCGCACACTTGGGGGAGATTTCTCCTTATAATAGTCAAACATGCTTGATACGCAAAACCCTTTTTATATTATTATTAGTGCGTAGTGCAGAAAACATTTTGAAAGTATAATATTAATCTTAACGAGCATATGTACGTATATAGTATGCCTACTATAGCTACCATATTAGATGGCAGGTTCTACAACTAAAACCGTACAAAGCGCGTATTGGTGATTGGATTTCCAACAATGGTCAGGCTAAGGAACTTCCTATGCCACATGGGTACGCCTTTGGAGGGACACCCCGAGAACCTAATAGGATCTCTGCCAACACAAGGCTGGGTTACCTCTGTAACTAGGTAACTACTGACAAAAGTAAGCCATCCCCCGGTCATAACCGACCTTTATCCAAGGCCCCAACTACAACAACCACAAAGCAATAAATTTGCAAAACTACATAAGTTATGTATCTAGGCTCCATACCATGATACCACTTTTATCTAGAAGGAAATGAACATACCCTAAGGGGCGCTACCCCCAATAATCTTGCTGCATCCTTCCTGTTTCGACAATTGCCAGGTTGTGAGGTTCTGATGAAGTCTTGTCCTACAAATCTACGCTTTTCACAAAAGCCATGCTTCAATCAACAAATGATTAGAAGCACTTAGTATGCCACATTACCAAATTAGGAATGCATCAGTAGTAACCATTAACTACATAACCTCTGAGCTCATACGTCTTAGAGAAGGGTGTTAAGCTAAGAGAATAAATTCTCCACCACCAAGCAGAAATGTATTTGATAGAAACCAGCTTTACATCTTAAAATGTAATGTCAGACACACATCTATACAAGTCCGTTCCGGGTTCGAACGGAACCGAAGGCACTTCAAAGAAGCCCTTACAATCCCGGTATTCACAATCCCGATCGGACTCCCCATGACATATGGAGATCTCTATACCGGCACGACTCAGTGTAGAGACATTCGACGGGTAATCCTTTCGTTCTTGAAAATACCCGGTCTTCACCACCGGTCTTCAATTGCTATCCATTACGTCATATCACTATTCGGAATGGGTTATATGACATGAAGTCCTCTCCTGGCTAAACCTAATAGTCAGCGCTTAATTTCAAAAACATATGGTTATTGAGATCTTAGTTAAGTCACAACTTATTACCCAAAACCTTTCTTTTGAATGGTTTAGACAAATTTCCATTTTTAATTTTTTAAGCAAAAAGATTCACTTCACCTTCAAAATAAAGTTTACCAGTCTTTCACAAAGATTCATTCATAGCTTTCAAAACTATTTATAATTCAGATCACACAGCTTGAAATCCTTTCAAAAAAACAAGAAATTCTTTCGTTATATGAAAGCCATTATCATTTGAAAAAAATTGCTTTTTGTTTCGAAAAAATTCCGATAAATATACATAAGTTGTAGCCTTTAAAGGTATAAACCAGAAAATCAGCGAATTGCCGTATCATTGGCGAGTTCTATTTGGATTAAATTCATATTCCAAAATTATTTATTTAATACACTTCAAAATGGTTTAAAATCCATACATATACATTGTATAACTTGTGTAACCCTTTCAAACCATATTTTCCAAAATAATTTCAAAGTTTAAATAGGATATACTGCATTCAAACTAAATCTCAAATTTCAAAACTTTCTTTTCAAAAGCTTTTCGTAATCAATCCAATTCCATTTCCAAAACCATTTGAATTCAAAATTCATCTTTTAAAACCATTTCATCATTTGAATAAAATAATATTAAATTTAAATTATCTTGTGACTTAACCAATTTCCTGTGCAATCTATATTTGAGTGTGTGGGGTAGTCCAGGGGTTTTACACACAACAACAACATATTACAACCATCATTAATTTAAGCACAACAGTATAGATAAGCGGTATACTTCTATAACGCTTATCTTCATTCATAGATTCACAAATAGATATGTAAATTCATCACAGATAAATAGATGAATCACAGTTTACAGCTCAATCATAACACTGAACATCACATATCAGGGATATCAAACAATTCAACATTCAATAGAATCCAAACATTCATAAGTAAGATCAATTAACATCCGATTATAATTAATTTAAACCAGATTAATTAATTATGCATAAATTACAAATCCGGGTTAACTAACATTAATTAATTACAAACCAATTTAATTAATTATCCTTTAATCATTTATTAATTAACCTTCAATAATAAATTAATTAGCCTTTAATTATTAGTCAATCAATCTTAATTAATAAATCAATCAACTTTTAATCAATAAATAATTAACCTTTAATTATTTAATTATCCTTTAATTAATTTTATTCATTAATTAACCCTTAATTAATTACCATTTAATTTATTGTCGTTAGTTAATTACCATAAGTGATTATCCCTAATCACTTATTAATAAATCACAAATTAATTAAATTGAGTAATTATCCTTTAATCACTTGATTAATCATCTTTAATCATTAATTACTTTAGTTAAGTAATTATCTTTAAGCAATTAATTACCTTTAATCACTTGCATTAATTAATTTTAATTAATTAATCATCCTTTAATGTAATCACACAAAGTAATTACCCTTAATAACATTAAGCGATAATCTTTTATTAATTACATTAAGTAATTAAACTTAATTAATCTCATTAATTAATTATACTTTAATTACTCATCATTAATCACTTAACTCACGATTAATTAATCCCAAAATTAATACTTAATTAAACTTTAATTAAGTAACCTTTAATCATTAAAAAATAACTATTCTTCAATTACTTTCATTAAGTAATTAAGCTTTTAAGTAATTAATTATCTTTAGTTGCATAAATAATTAGCTTTTAAATTTAATTACACAAAGTAATTATTCATCAATTAACCTTAAAAACATTTAATCTTTAAATCTGAAATCTTTGAAACAAAATTAATATTAATCCATAAATTAATCTTAGAATGTAAAATTAATTAACAACTAAAAAAAAACATTTTATCTTTTCATTTAACACTTAATTATATTTCTAAATTAAGTTTTAAAAATAACTTAAAAAGAATTTTAACTTATCAAATGTTAAACAAATTACATAACTTCTAAAAATATTTATTATATAAAGGAATAGATTCTAAGAAATAGATTTAAATTTGATTTATTTTAGATTTAAAAGCTTGCTTTCTTTTAAATTTTAAAACTGTTTATATTCTTGCTTCGGGTTCAACCCGAATAGCTCTTGAGCCTAGACCCAAGTAAAATCTACTTTCTTTTTTCTAAAATTTTAGTTTAAGTTTAAGTTTAAAATCTAAAAAAAACATGCTAACACTCACGTTCGGTTACCCGAGTCCTCACTCGAGTCACCACCCAGCTGGTTCGAGTTCTTCCCCGAGCATACTCTCTCACCCTAACGCACTGACACACCAACCCAACTGTGCGCATGTACAGGTGGTCGGATCACCTCTGACCAACGCTAAGATCATCGACATGATGACGATGACTTCATCGATCATCCATAGCACCCAGATCATCCAATTTAACAAGGAATCGAAATCGAGCATCTCAACTCAAACTGGAATCCGAACTGATCATCTGGAAACGCCTCATACCGACCAACCTGATCGCCAGAGACAACGCCGACTCGTCCAAAGCTTCATTACGACCCCATGCTTCAATCCCACTTGGTCCGATTGACCACGATCCCTTGTCGACATCGAAGTCACCTTAGGAAACCCCTCGACCAAAATTGGGAATAAAACCCTAAATCAATGTCTCTCGATCACCACAATGCTCTAAAACATCCTTCACTATTTTTCCTATGATCTATGACACACACACCACCTCCAGCCTTGATCACGGTGACCATCATTTAGCCGTTCGTCGGAATTTGACCAATGTTCCAATATCGTTCATCTCCAAAAATCTCATTATTCCCAAACTTAAAATAGTGATTTAAATGTTAAAATTCATCATTTGCAAGTTTGAATCAGGTTATAGATTCAAATCAAGAATTCCAGACAATTGATTTTGACTTTATATTTAATCATACCTGTATCTTCCTATTTTTCAAATAATTATTCAACTTGAACACATGAAATTGTTTTTTTTTAAACTTAAAACTTGATTATCCCAACATATTTCACTTAAAGATCACACCAAAATCTGTTTATATTTTGAGATATGAATTTTTGTAAGAAATTTTGGTATTTGAAGAACAACAGAGAAATGTATACAGATATATATCCAATTATATATATATACATACACACACACACACACATACACACACAGAGACAATGCAAGCATATTTCAGCAACCGAACAAACTCTTTTTAAATGTAAATCCAAACATCAAACTATAGAAGCAAATTTAAGTAGGGTTTGCTCACCTGAAAGTTGATTAAACAGAGAACAGAGAAACTTCTATTTTTTAAAACTGGAATCTGTTTGTCTTGATTTTTATATTGAGTGAACTTGAAGCTTGTTTGTTGAATTATGAGTTCATCCAATCTGCTTCTTGTTGTTTCAGGTTTGATTATTTCAGGTTCAAATGCTTTGAACTTGTTTTTGTTTAGATTTGCCCAGGTTTTGATCCAAAACCTGGAACTTGTTTAATGCTTTGCAAATCTGGAAACTTGATGACTTTTGAGATGAATATGATCTTTTGAACTTTGCTATTTGATTTTCATTTCTGGTTTCATTCATTTTTCTCTCTTTTGTTTTGATCTGGATCGTGCTTTCTAGATTTCTAGTTTTTGAATTCTTGAAACAAAATGAGAAGAGAAAAGTAGATGTGTTTATATAACTTATTTTCCTCCTTTTATTATTACTTTTTAATCTTAAATTTAATCAATTGCCACTTGTTCATTTAAACCAACACTTGTTAAATTCATGTTTTTAAAATATTACACTTGTTTATTTGCATGTATCTTATTTACACTTGTAATTCTATGTTAAAATATATTTTGCAAATGTCAAAATGTAAATAATTTGTGCTTTAAATTCTTAAGTTACATTTTCATTAATTAGTTAAATCTATGTAATATAGTTTCTTATTTTAATATGTTTTTACTAATTTATGTATATTGTTTTTATGTTTTAAACTTAAATATATTTACAACTTAGTTCGTAATATTTTTAAAAGAAAGGACATTAAATCTTTTTATTAAACTTAAATATTGTATATATATATATATATAAATTATACTTACATAATTTTTAAAAGAAAATGATTTGAAATATAATTATACACTAATAAATAATCTTATTTTTATTAAAAATATTTATCTATATACATTTACTTTTATAACTATTTATATAACCTTAAGAAAAATGATTTTAAAACAAATTATACATTAGTACATATTCATATACATTAGTTCCTTGGGAATATGAACTTAATAAATCCAATTTGTTTCTAAAATATTTATCCTTGAATTTTCAAATTTATATTCTAATAAAAATCAATATATATATATATATATATATATGTAAACGAAAAAATATTATTTTTCTTTTAGAAAATTCAAAATCAAATTTCAAATATAATTTATTTATATAAATAAACAGGCACATCTCTTATTTAATTTGAAAATTTCAAATTAATTCACAATTAAATCCAAAATTTTATATTAATTGCCAAATTAAATTTGACTTAAAAGTGGGATCGTTACAGATTCCCTCCCTTAAGATAATTTCGTCCCCGAAATTTGCTAGACATGGAGACAACAAAAATGGATACACAAAGATAGAGAAATGACTTTCCAGATCCAACTGAATATCTATTCTGCATTTGGCTTACCAAGTCAGAATATCATCAATAAATATGAGAACGAACTCATTCAATATTTCACGAAGTACTCGGGTCATCAGATCTACGAAATATGTAAAGGCATTGGATAGTCCGAAGGGATAACTAACCGTTTGTAGAATATATCAATACCCCAAAGAATAGACAAGCGGATACAATCTAATTCAGCTTTATATTTTATTAACCAATTTATTCCAATTAAAATTTCAAGTTCATTAAAGTTAAAACAAAAAGTTGAGGGAAATTGATGAAAATACGAATTAGGAATTTATCTACATGATTCGCAGGGCCACCACCGCATAAAAGCTCCTTCTTGTAGTTGCCAGGAAACCGCCAAAGAATTGAAATTAGATGATGAAAAAAAGATATTGATGGGAAGAAGTTGTTTCCACGTTGTTACGGGGTATTGACCATTTGTAGTGGTACTCCCCTGTTCCCTATCTCGTCCTCTTCTTGCACTCATACTCACTATCAGTGGATAGCAAGAAAATTTGTTGAGGCATATGGACGGATATCTTAGGGATATACTCAATCTAGGGCATTTATATCCCTATCCCTAATGAGTCACCTAACGTGTTATGCTACTGAGCTAAAGTTCTTGCTCAACCTTTGTTACCTGGTGGCTTGAACAGGTAAACAAGAGACTTGATGTAGAAGGCTCGTTCGGCATAAAGGGCCGTTCGGCACAATAGGGTCGTTCGGCATAAACCTCGTCCGGCATAAAGTCTCGATCGGCATAGCAAGGTCGTTCGGCATGAACTTTGCTCGGCATTCAGTACCATTCGATAGGAGTCTCGCTCGGCACTCATACCCTGTCTGGCACAACAGCCTCGATCGGCCTTCCACCCTCATTCGGCCTACACACTTAGCGCAACACACTACCTTGTACGGCATAGAGATGTCGACCAGATTGGACATGTGGCTCGGCATTGTCGTCCGGTATTTACATCTCGGCACATAAAAGTCACTCACCACGGGCCAAAGTGTCTTGCTCCTAGGCCCATTAGGGAAGTCCAACCCATCTTCGTCTATAAATAGAAGGGCAGGGGTACAGTGAAATGGACCCCTTTTTTCAAGCACACAGGGGAGACTCTGCCGCTTTCAAGACTGACTCTATTTTACTTAGAATTTGTATTCAAATCTTTATAGTACGGATTGTATCTATATTTAGTCACTTGTGAAAGAAATAAAGATCGAAACTTGAAGTGGACATAGGCAATTACGCTAAACCACTATAAATCCGGTGTTCTTGTTTTTGCATTTAACTTAGTATACTGTTCTCTATTTTAATTTATTTTCTTCATTAATCTCTCCACATTCTTTCTCAAGGGTGTTAGTGACCAATTCTGGTGCTAACATTTTGGTGCTTTCACTGAGAACCGAATTCTCAGGCCGATAGGATCTACTTTGTAGCTATGGATTAAATAAATCCCTCGAAGGGGATCCAAGTTATTCACAGGACGTCCATTGGTTCTACTCAGAGTTCCTATCAATAACTCTACTATGGGAATACCACGTACCCGATCAGCCTCTCATAATGCAGACATCAACGAGACCGCTAGCGTACAATAGATAGGACCTAGCAACCAGCAATCAAATCTAGGTGCAGGGACTGCCAGAGCTTATAACCAGACGGAAGTCGTTACAAGGATAGTGCTCGGCGACTTGATGAGAGAACTCATGGAAAGTAGAAGACAACTCGCTGAGCAGATTCAAGCTAACGCTAACTGATGACTCATCTTACTCAGCATCAGCATCAGAATGCTAGAGGTAGTCCTACTTCTTATTCTTTATCTAATAGCTTGACTTCATCTGATGAACCTCCTAGGAGTAGATGCCGTAAAACTGAAACTGCACAAGCAGGTGCTACTGATCGATCAACCAGGGATCAATCACATCTTGGAGACCACACCCAAGCCGGAATAGGAAACTTAGGAGCGGGAGCACGTATGGAGACCGAACGCCCGGCTCACCAAGATCCTAATAAAGCTGGCCTTCCAGATACATGTTTGGCAGATCGCCAACGGAAGGGACAACAACCTGAGTGGTCCCGAAGAACAGAACCCAACCTTACATCCTCCATACAAACTCCAGACTTATCAGCCATGGTCAGGCAGTTGATGAGGGAAAATCAAGGCCTAACCAACGAAGATTAGGGATATACATGAGTCATACTCCATTCACAGGTACCATTCTACAGGCCGAGTATCCCAGGAAGTTTAGCATGCCAATTGTCCCGGCCTACGAAGGAAAGACCGATCCCAGACAGCATGTGATGAGGTACGAATGGATGATGGATTCTGCCAGAGCGAATGATGCGACCAAATGTAGGTGCTTCCCGATCACTTTGTTCGGAATCGCCACCATGTGGTTTACTCGACTTCCCCCGCAGTCTATATCCAGTTTGAGGACTGGCAATGAAATTTGTTGAAAAATTCAGGATACATGCAACTCTTCCTAAAGACATGATGTCTCTATTAAGTGTAATTCAAGCCCCGGGAGAGTCATTGAAAGAGTATTTGAAAAGGTTTCATGTTGCGGCTACTGAAGTTAGAAATCCTAATGACCATGCAATTCTGATGGCGGTAATGCGAGGTGTAGATCTGGATTCGGAATTTGGAGATTGGTTGGCAGGAAAGCCTCCAACAACGCTGGAGCATTTCTATGCTAAGGCTCATCAATTCGTAAGAAGAAAGAAGCCAGGTGGACGAGGCGAGACAAGGAACTAGGGCCAGTTCAGGAGACTGTGAAAAGCAACCTCGCCGTAAAACAATCCGATGATAACTCGAGAAAGGTTCAAGTCAACGTCCAGAACAAGCCTAGGCAATCTAAAGGGTCCGGAGGAGGAAATCCTAGAAAGAAAAGATAAGTGGGGAAATGGAAGCCAAGAATTCCAACCTACAACAAATACACCCCATTGAATGCATCTTTCGAGAACATTTGTCTGTCAACTTGCAACACTTTTCAATACAGAAAACCACGCCTAAAGGAGTCCACAGAGGAACAAAAGCGAATGGGGAAGTATTGTCGCTTTCATTAGACTTACGGGCACAATACAAAGGAGTATAGACACCTCCACGACACCACAGAAAAGTTGATCAGACAGAAAAAAACTACAGGAATTTGTTAAGAACCCACAAGAGGGTAGGCAAGGAACATCAGACCCCAAACGCGGGCCGGCTCCACGCCATCTAGAGGAACCTGCCCGAGCTATGGGTAGATTGATCATAAACACTATAGTTGGAGGACCTCACCCTGCAGACATGAATTGGCAGGAGATGAAGCGATATGCTAACTCCTTAAGGCATGCAGATTATGAGTGTTGTTCGAATGTGGAGGATGGGACCCTCGCAAAGCAACAACGCATGATGACAGACGATATAGTGTTTAGGAGTCAAGATGCCGATAAGGTGGAGGCTCCTACCATCGACTCGATGGTCATATTTGCGATGATCGGGCCAGCATACGTCAAAAAAATTTTAATTGATTATGGAAGCTCCATTAACACCATCTTCAAAAAGGCATATGACCAAATGAAGATGGGGACAAAAGACTTAAAGCCATCTAAAGCCCGTATCCATGGCTTTAATGGTGCAACGACTGATGCGATGGGATATATTGAATTACCAATTGAACTGGGAGAAGGTGAGTGTAGAAGGGTGCGAATCCTACCGTTCATAGTGTTGGATGTTGATTCTCCATACAATGTGTTTCTTGATCGTCCGGCCCTGGCGGAGTTTAGGGTAGCTTTGGCCCCATGGTGTTTGACGTTAAAGTTTCCGACAGACAAAGGAGTCAGTGTAGTGCATGGCAATCAGGAAACCGATCGCGCTATGTGGCTGAGATGAGAGAGGCTTAGCGGAGAGAGAAAGGAAATGTTACGGACAACTCCGTTCGCATCCGAAATACTGACAATTGACAAGTAGATCCCGAGCGCTGGCTTGGGCGACATTCTCGATCTATAGAGACATAGATCTGAGAGATGATGATGGGGGACCCAGGGAAGCGAATGCAGCTCTAGCTGAGCTGACGATTGACATTCCAATCAGCCGGGATGACCCGTCATGAGTTCTTAAGATTGGATCTCAACTCGACTCGTCAATGGCCGAGGATCTTACTGATTTCCTCCGAGCGAACCTGGGCGTTTTCACTTGGACACATTCTGATATGTGTGGGATTTCTCCCGCTATTGCGAGTCATATGTTGAACATAGACCCGAAGTACGTTCCAGTAAAACAGAAACGGAGAGGCATGGACCCGGAGAGGTCTGCTACTCTAAGAGAGTAGGTGGACAAACTCAAAGCCAATGGGTTCGTCCGCGACGCCCTCTACCCTAAATGGGTATCTAACCCTGTGCCAGTGAGGAAAGAAAATGGGAAGTGGAGAACTTGCATTGATTATTCTGATTTAAACAAAGCCTGCCCGAAGGATAGTTTCCCTTTACCTAGAATCGACCGGCTGGTGATTCAATGGCCGGACACGAGTTACTATCATTTATGGATGCGTACTTGGGATACAATCAAATTCCGATGCACATTCCAGATCAAGAACACATCAGTTTGGTCACAGACAGTGGGTTATATTGCTATGTAGTGATGCCCTTCGAATTGAAAAATGTAGGAACAACTTATCAGCATTTGGTGAACCGAATGTTTAAAGATCAAATTGGTAGAACGATGGAAGTCTATGTGGATGACATGCTCATGAAGTCACGACAGTCAAATGACCACATTTGAGACTTAGCAGAGATGTTTGATATACTCAGGCATTATGGGATAAAAATCAATCCTTTGAAGTGTTCCTTTGGCGTTGCGCCAAGGAAGTTTTTGGGTTTCATTGTGAATGCGCGGGGAATCGAAGCTAACCTGGAGAAGATTCAAGCTATTCGAGACAAATAAGTGCCCAGAACTATAAAGAAAGTACAAAGCTTGAACGGAAAGGTGGCCGCGCTGAGTCGATTCATATCCAGAGCTACGGATAAGTGCATTCCCTTCTTCAATGTGATAAAGAAAGGAAAGAGAAATTTCGAGTGGACATTCGATTGCGAGGAAGCATCCCGAGCTCTGGTAAGGCATTTAGAAAGTCCCCCGGTGCTATCAAAACCAATTAACCATGAAATGTTGTATGTATGCCAAACTGTGTCCCAACATGTTATCAGTACGACTTTGATTCGCGAAGAGGACCAAGTTCAAAAGCCAGTGTATTATGTCAGTAAACGTTTAACGGGGCAGAAAGAAATTATCCCAAGATTAAGAAACTAGCTTACTGCTTGGTGATTGCATCATGCAAGCTTCGTCTATACTTTCAGGCGTCAGTGTCTACACTGATCAACCCTTGCGGCAGGTACTCCAACGACCAGAAACCTCTAGAAGGATGTTAAAATGGAATATCGAGTTGAGCCAGTTCGATATTATCTACCTGCCACGAAGGACCACACAGGGGCAAGCGCTAGCAGACTTCATTGCTGAATTCATTGTGTCAGACGAATCAAACGGTCACAATGTTATATCTCCCGTTCGATGGAAGATGTACACTGATGGGTCATCTAACGACCGTTGTTCGGGGGTAGGTATAGTTCTTGTGACTCCTAAAAACCGACCAATTTATTATGCTTTGAAGCTTGAATTTCCAGCAACAAATAACAAAGCCGAGTATGAAGCATTGGTTGCTGGCTTGAGAATTATCAGAGAATTGAGAGTAAGATCAGTTGAAATCTTTTGTGACTCATAACTGATGGTGTACCAAGTACGGGGAGACTATCAAGTAAAGGGACAGAGACTTGCCCCATACCTGGCATGGGTTCAGGAGCTGCTAACAAATCTGGAATATTATGATATCTCGCATGTCCCGTGTGAACAAAACAGAGAAGCCGATTCATTGGCAAATTTTGCAAGCACTGGCAATGCACAGCAAATAGGATTGGTTCCCGTTGAAACCTTACAAGCTTCGAGTATAAATATGATGGAGGTAGATTTCATGTTGGACACAAAAATCGAGAAGGAATCATGGATGACCCCATTCTAGTAATACTTGCTACATAGGGTCATGCCTGAAAGAAGGAGCGAAAGATGACAAGTCATTCGTAAGGCTTTGCGATATGTAATGCAGGATGGGATAATGTATCGAAGGGGATTCTCGACTCACTTACTCCGATGCATAGCCCACGATGAGATAAAACGAGTCCTGAAGGAAGTCCATGAAGGAGAGTGTGGTGACCATACTGGAGGGCAGACGTTAGCAAAGAAAATCTATGCTATGAATACTATTTTCCGATTATAAATCGAGATGCCGCAGACTATGTAAGAAAATGTGACAAATGCCAGAAATATGCAAAAATCCCAAGATCTTCGCCGATGGAGCTCACGCAAATGGTTAGTCCCTGGCCGCTTACAATGTGGGGAATCGACATAGTCGATTCATTACCCATATCCTAAGGTGGTGCGAAATACGCGATAGTTGCAGTGGATTTCTTCATTAAGTGGGCAGAAGCAGAGCCTTTGGCCACGATCACCACCAAAAAGATCATTAATTTCGTTGTACGAAATATTATATGCCTTTTTGGCCTTCCACGGACTATCAATACAGACAACGGAACTCAGTTTGAAAGCAAAGAGTTCAAAGAGTTTTGTCAAAGATATGGCATTGAGAAAAAGTTTACAGCAGTTGCTCATCCAAAAGCCAATGGAAAAGTGGAAGCCGTGAACAAAATAATCAAGCCCATATTAAAAAAGCGTTTGGAAAAGGCTAGAGGTAAGTGGGTGGATGAACTTCCGACAGCGCCTGGGCTTATAGAACCACCCACAAGTCCGGGACTGGCCACGCTCCATTCACATTGGCATATAGCATGAAAGCAGTTATATCCGTGGAACATGAAGTTCCATCACATCGGGTAACTTATTACGACCCTGAGTCGAATCGGGATCTTTTGCTGGAATCACTGGACTTCATTGATGAAAAATGTGAAGAAGCTGATTTAAGAGCGGCTGCATATAGACAGCAAGTCGCTCGATATTATAATGAAAAGGTCCGACTGAGAATCTTTGATGTGGGTGACCTCGTTCTGAAACGAGTTTTTCTAGTCCCATCGCATATGAATCCCGCATGGGAAGGCCATATGTCATTGAACAGAAGCTTGGAGAGGGAACTTTCAAGCTAGCGAGCGATGGTGGGACACTCCCCCGAGCATGGAATAACGAGCATTTGCGGCGTTATTATACTTATTCCATTTCTTTCATATGTTAGTTGCACTTATTTCCAGCATGTTTTTATTCTTAGTTTTCAGCATGTAATGAGACAATTTATCTTATTTTCAATAATAGAGGCTTGAAGCAATCTTTTCCTTGATTACTGATGATTCTGTGTATGATAATTATGTGGCAAACCACTGAAGTTACATTATTCTGTCTGATGTACGAACGTGCACGAATACCTTGAAATCTCTAAGTCCCCTGAGTGCGGACTGGAGCACTCTGAGTCCCCTGAGTGTGGACTAGAATATAAACGACTCAAAATCTCCAAGTCCCTTGAGTGCGGACTGGAGTACTCTGAGTCCTTTGAGTGCGGACCAGACTATAAACAACTCGAAAACTCCAAGTTCCCTGAGTGCGAACTGGAGTACTCTGAGTCCCCTGAGTGCGGACCAGATTATAAACGATTCAAAATCTCCAAGTCCCCTGAGAGCGGACTGGAGTACTCTGAGTCGCCTGAGTGTAGACCAGAGTATAAACGATTCAAAATCTCCAAGTCCCCTGAGTGCGGACTGGAGTACTCTTAGTCCATTGAGTGCGGACCAGAGTATAAACGATTCAAAATCTCCAAGTCCCTTGAGTGCGGACTGGAGTACTCTGAGTCCTCTGAGTGCGGACCAGAGTATAAACGATACGAAATCTCCAAGTCCCCTGAGTGCGGACTGGAGTACTCTGAGTCCCCTGAGTGCGGACCAGAGTATAAACGATTCAAAATCTCCAAATCACATGAGTGCGGACTAGAGTACTCTGAGTCCCCTGAGTGTGGACCAGAGTATAAACGACTCGAAATCTCTAAGTCCCTTGAGTGCGGACTGGAGTACTCTGAGTCCCCTGAATGCGGACCAGGGTTTAAACGACTGAAACCTCCAAGTCCCTTGAGTGTGGACTGGAGTACTCTGAGTCCCCAGAGCCGGGACTAGAGTATAAACTACTTAAACCTCCAAGTCCCCTGAGTGCAGAGTGGAGTACTCTGAGTCCCCTGAGTTCGGACCAGAGTTTAAACAACTTGGAATCTCCAGGTCCCCTGATTGCGGACTAGAGTACTCTGAACCCCCAAAGTGCGGGTTGGAGTATAAAGGGTTTTAAAGTTCTCAAAGTCCCCATAGTGCAGACTAGGATACAAATGACTTAAAGTCTTTAAGTCCCCGACATACGGACTGAAAATTATACTAAGTACCCGAAGTGTGGAATAAAGGATGTACAATTCCAAAGAATTTCCGACGTATATGAAGATGAATTGATTAATTTATGTAACTCATAATAACTGGGGTTTCAACCACGATCATGCAGAAAGCTAAACGATGAAAGTCTTTTGAAAGACAAAAGAACTAAGCTTTATTTATCCAAAAATTAGTTTCTACTACAAATCCTTCAAAAATCGAAGTCATAAGTCTATTTACATGGACTACAAAAATAAATAAAAATAATTACATAATGTAAACTGACTCTCATTGAACAACAGTAATAATTACTTCTTTGATTTCTTCGACTTCTTTCCCTCCTTCGTCTTCTCAGACGACTCCTCTCCCATCCGTTTTCCCTTAGAAATTTTCTTTGATGGGGAGGTAACAACCGAGGAAGTACGGGGGACCTCTAGTGGCCTGGACCCACCAGGGAGGATGACCTTCAACGGCTTGTTCAGAGGATCATCTAGGTCCACGACTCGAGGCTCGATTTTGATTTCGGTCGCCTTCTCCTTTTCCTCCTCGAGCTGCTACTTCATGCTCATTTTAGAAGTATGTTCAGAGGCGCTTGTGATTTTGATTTCATAACTTCCCTCGATAGGAGATGAAGTCTCGGACTTATCCTCTTCAAGCGCCTCAATCACCTGAGCATCTGGGCCGGGAGTCTCTCCCGCGTGAGTAGCCTCATTTGTTTTCCCCTTCACCTCCTTTGCGTCATCGCTCCTCGGACTGGGCTTGGGATCAGAACGGCCTGCGTAAAATCACGAAAAATAATCATTAGAATACAATAACCTCTCGTCAAAAATGACGATTCTTAGAATTTTAAAATGAAGGGTTATATACCGGCTTGTGGCTAACTCTCTGCCGTCCAAGGGGTCTCACCCTCTGGAATGGGAGATAAAACGTGAATGCCGAGGCAAGGATCGTCTGTGTCATAACCAACATGTTACTCAAATGGATCAAGTACCGACCGATCAGCCGACTGAGTAGGAGCATGAGAAGGAGACTAGGTTCTGGATTGACCGACAATAACATCTTTCCCTTTCGACAAGGAGGAACCTTTGCAGTAAACAGCCTTCGCTGCAGACAGGTCTGAAGGCTTGTTCCCTTAAGAAATTATTTTATTAAAGCATCTTCATCGACCCCCTTGGTGCCAAGTTTGACTTTCTTGATTTTTATTAAAGTCCTCTACGCCTCCGCTAGGGATTCGAGGTAGCCCTCACCTAGAAAATTTAAGTCCCAATGCATGAGGACACGGCCGTTGAATTCTGCAATCAGTGGGTCAAACATGCATTTGACCTCCTCCCTACCAGCCTCTTTAGCCGCCTCAAGGCAAGAGTCAATCTCCGCAGATGCTATTTTCTTGCCCTCTTCATGGGCTTCATCCTCCAGCATCCCGACTTTAGAAAGCTCATCGTCGAGCTTTGCCTTCAGAAGTCGCGTAGCAAAGATCTCGTCGTAATATCGTTGCGACTCTTCTTGGGCATCAGTCTTCTCCTCTCTTTCCTTGTGGAGTTGATCCTCCAGCTCCTTGACTCGGAGGGCAAATGCATCCCTTTCCTTCTGCATTGAATGCTTCTCTAAAGCCAGTTCCCCTCAGCGTTGGACCGCCTCATCGATTTCTTTTTTATGTGTTGACTCCAGACGATTGACGGCCTCCGTAGTATCTTTAGCACTCTGTTAGGCAGCTTCGAGTTGAAATTTGTACGTAGAAATCTCTTCGTCCCGAGCTTTAATAATATCTTTATCATGGATAGCCTCGAGCTTTAGGCGATTGATTTCATGATGACGCTCAATGGAGATTTCTGAGACTTTTTCGGCTAAGTGAACAAATGCATCGTGCTGGACATAGACGTCATTAGTGCAAGCAATAACGCTTTGCTTGACATGTCTTGGAATCTGGTGAATCGTCGGAAGAAATTCAAAGCCATCAAAGCATATCTTTGGAAATGAGGCTTTAAGCTCAGCAAGTTGTTCTGCTACCAATGGATCAGATACAGGAGCGAGAGGAGTCTGCTTGGAGACTGCTGTCGAGATTGCATGGTACTTGATCCTCAGGCTAAGACCTCTTATGTGCAGGTTTCTCTTTGATGTGCTCCGACTGAGGAGGAGGATTGCGAGGATAGGAGGACTGACTATAAGTTTTTCTTTGGTAGGACAATTATCGACGATGGTAGTCTCGATCGCCGGAGTCATCTCTATCTCGATGCTTGCCGGAACCCGAATCCCAACCGGATTGGTAAAAAATCGATGAACCACGAAGGCGGTCAAGTCCATGTGTACGCCCCATATCACCTACATAGAATTTAAATAACGACAAGTTAGCAAAGAGTAGAGTGACGACAGAAATTTAATTGCAAGGTGAAGTGCATGTGTTTGTGTGTGTCATAGTGTTTCCCCCCGACGGACCAGTTTCTTTACTAATAGGAATTTTTCTCTCCCATTTTGGGCTTGAGCGCTTGTATCACCTCTCGTGGGCGAATGAAGCTTAAGGGCCTCTTGATCTTCGAAACCATAGTTGAGAAGATCATCAGGTACGGTAAGGTTCGACAGGCCTTTCAGAGAACTTTCTAAGCGCTGCGAGGAAGCTTCTTTCTCTACTGGAATAAGGGTAACCTTAGACGTTCCTCCCATTGTTTTCTTCCTTAGCTTGTATTCCAGCTTCTTCTTCCCCTTCGAAGGGGAAAGCATCGTTTCAATGTCATGAACTTCGACTATCGGGTCCCGAGATGGAATAACATTTTCGCCTGTACTTCGGGCATTTTGGCTTCTTTAATCTCCTCTTCCTCAAGTGCGTCAGGGGCGTTACGTGCAGAAGACTCGGCCTGCTTTTTTTCTTTGCTTGAAGCAGGCCTAGTTATGGTAACACCTTGAGGAGGCTTATTCGGCGACCTTCCGCCAGCAACCCAAATTTCGTGAGCGACTCATTCGAAATGAGAGATCTAATGTCCCGGTCTTCTACGGGGAGAGCTTGGATGGCTTCGACAGCTTCAGAATATCTAAGGCCCTCAAGACGTGGTTGGTGCCTGTGAAAGTAGACGAAGAGTCAAAAAGGTGAAAATTTCGCCAAATTCAACTATTGATTCAGAAAAGGGACTTACTTCCTTCTACCAATCTCCTGGCAAAACCAGGAGGACAACATGCGTAGAACCACTCTTTCTTGTACTGGGAAAATTTGCTCCAGCCCCAGTCAGGATTTGGCATTTACTATGTGGCTTGAGGAATATAAAAGATGGGCTATCTGACCGTCTCTTGAAGCGATAGATATAGCGGATATCGTCCAGAGTTGGAAGCCTGAAGAGTACACTCATGAAGAGAATGCAAGTGTCGTATATAAATGCGTGGCTGTTCAAATGCAGTTGCGATGGGGCGATCTCGATATACTGCAACATCTCTCGAAGGAAGGTGTTCAATGGCGGCACGCTGCCGACCCAGCACATGAATCTGTTAGAGGCTGTATATCCGACTGGGGGAAAGTGAAGATGATCCTGCCCCGATGATCAACACATCGTCGAAAGGGATTCTATGAACTGAGGATACACGATGAAGTGTGCTTTCATTAATCCCGAGGCCTGAGAATCGATCAGATCGTCTAAGAAGATCGCTGCCTCCAGGGCATCGGGAGCCAAGTTGACAGACGCGGTCGCGGGGCTCGTCATGTCTTGTACAGGAGCAGTTGACAGGTTTGAAGTTCCAACTACTTCTTGTTGAGTGGAGAGCCCAGGCCTGTTCGAGATTGTAGCGGAGCTAGATTTGCTAGACATCTCTGGTGAATTATTAGATCTGGCAAAACACCTATTTGAACTATACTTGAAGAACAATCGACGTTAGACTTAACAACATAAATATTCCCCCCGTGTGGTGTGTAAACCAGTGCGATCATTCAAACGTGAGTGCCAAGAAATTAAAAGTCACTGGGTTGTAAAATAAAGTTAGACTTCGAACTATCATCTTCGAAGACCGTCATCGCTGACCGTCTATGAGAACTTATCATAAGATGGTTTATGTTTTGAACTTGGCATCGACACTGCATATGGAAGGTTATTAATTGTTAAGCAAGTTAAGTTCAAATTTTTAGTTGTCTAAACACGGGAGTTATCAGGCTTGATTGTCCGATATGCTTGGTTGTTTAAGTCCATCCTTGTTCACTGTCACATGTTCAGGCATGAAAAGATGTTAAGTCAATAATGTTCTAAGTCCAGGTTGGGATAGGTTTAACTGTCATGTGTACACTATTCACATTACCGTTCGACATGCGACAAGACATACCGAACCGCAGTCATGCCAAGCCGCATCGTTTGGTACTCTACTCTCCCAACTGTCCTCTCCACCGTTTGGCATAAGGGAGTCATGCCGAACCACACTCACGCCGAACCGCATCGCTCGGCATTCTACCCAGCTCCTACTTCACTTCTGCTTTTCCTCCAACCTCATTCGGCATGAGGGAATCATTCCAAGCCGTGGCCGTACCGAGCCACATTGCTGGACACACTAAAACTTAAATCCAATTCTACTCCCGTACTTCCCCTCCATCACTCGGCATAAGGAGGTCATGCCGAGCCACAACAGTACGTCTTCCACCAACTCCCTTCTTCAAACACCTCTGACATCCTCTTCTCTCCTCCGCTCTGCCTAGCCTTAAACTCCTTTAAACACCCACACTTCGCCCTTAACTCCTCCTGCTCCACGCGATTCCTACTGACCTCGATTTTGCAGAGATTCATAAGTTTGAATCTCATACTAGGTCTCCTAGTCGGGTGAAGTGTTTAAGGGAAAGGTCATTACCTAAGAAATGAGTTGAAGCTCGGGGAGATTCTGGAGTAGGGAACACGGTTCTGATTAGATTCATTGATTGAGGGAGGAGGTGAGGCAACGTATAGAGTTTGAGAAGGGAAGGAAAGAGTAAATGATTCATTGAAGTCTGTTATGAGGAAAAGTTCGTAAGTCCTGAAAAGCAGATGTAAAAGTAAAAGGGATGGGAGGTAGAGATATCGCCTTATATAGAGAAAAGAGAAGTCGAAGGGACATCGACCTGTAGAACCGATCAAAGCACCTCCCTCGTTCGGCATTAATGTCGTTCGGCATTTGTATGTCGCTCAGCATCAGCTAAGTCGTTCGGCATTCATATGTCATTCGAAATTAGTATGTCATTCGACATACAATGCCTCGGTAGGCATTCAGGAAAAGACACTATCGAGAAGACAAAGCCAAAGCTTTTGAGAAACACGGAGTGCTAATGGCTCAAAGCGCATCATGTTCATCCACATGATACACTTTAGGGGTCAAGTGTTACGCGATGGCTTGAACAGGTAACAAGAGACTTAATGTAGAAGGAACATTCGGCATAAAGGGCCGTTCAGCACAGCAGGGTCATTCGGCATAAACCTCGCCCGGCATAAAGTCTCGATCGGCATAGCAAGGTCGTTCGACATGAACTTCGCTCGGCATTCAGTATCGTTCGGTAGGAGTCTCATTCGGCACTCATACCCCGTTCGGCACTACCGCCTCGTTCTGCCTTCCACCCTCGTTATACACACTTAGCTCAACATACTACCTCGTTCGGCATAGAGGTGTCGACCGGCTTGGACATGTGGCTCGACATTTGTCATTCGGTATATACGGATCGGCACACAGTAGTCACTCACCAGGGGTTGAGGTATCTTGCTCCTCAGCTCATTAGGGAAGTCCAACCCATCTTCGTCTATAAATAGAAGGGCAGGGGCACAGTGAAATGGACCCCTTTTTTCGAGAACACTAAGGAGACTCTACCGCTTTCAAGACTCGCTCTATTTTACTTAGCATTTGTATTCACGTCTTTATAGTATGGATTGTATCTGTATTCAGTCACTTGTGAAAGCAATAAAGATCGAAACTTAAAGCGGACATAGGCAATTACGCTGAACCACTATAAATCCAGTGTTCTTGTTTTTGCATTTAACTTAGTATAAAGTTCTCTTTTTTAATTTACTTTCTTCATTATTATCTCTACACAATCCTTTTAAAGGGTGTTAGTGACCAACTATGGTGCTAACAACCTTCAGCTCTGATACCAAACTTAACGACCCTGACTCGACCTTCGAAAATCGGCACCAAATACATCACCCGTATTCAAATGCCGCAGATCCAAACGTCGAATCTAGTTCGCCGGAGCTTACAACACATTAAGTATAATAACACGACGGAAGAAGAAATGAATAATTTCATTGATACACAAAAGATACAACAATCTGATATAAATGAATTATCAATATCAGAGACAAGATACAACAGGGGAAAGAACAATATCGGAAAGATACCTTCAATGCCAAGCAAGAGAGAAAGAAAATCCGACAATACTACAACTCCATAGCCAAAATTCCAAACAACAAGCTCGAACCACCATTATCACGTTGTATTAAGAAAGGTCGGTCATGAATGCGATCGCCAAAATAGAAAGACTCCAAAGAATTTCAAACAAAAAACTGAAGGTTACCAAATCTATATCTACTAGCTGATTATCTGAAAATCTAACTCTAGGTTGCCCGTGTGGAAAAATATGGGTATTTAGAGTTTAGAAAGGGAACAATAAACTCCAGGCCAATCATGGGACTGGTGTGAGCAAACGTAAACAGTTTTATCTTGAACAAAAACAACAAAAAGAATTTAAAATTGAAATCCGCAATTCTTTTTGGAAAATGAAGCTACCACAAGGCCTCCCGGCATACACACAATGCAATCACACACTTGGGGAAGATTTCTCCTTATGGTAGTCAAACATGCTTGATACACAAAACCCTTTTTGATATTATTATTAGTACATAGTGCAGAAAACATTTCGAAAGTATAATATTAATCTTAGCCATCATACGTATCATTATAGTATGTCTACTATAGCTACCATATTAGATGGCATGTTCTACAACTAAAACCATACAAAGTGCGTATTGGTGATTGGATTTCCAATAATGTTCAGGCCAAGGAACTTCCTACGCCATATGGGTACGCCTTTGGAGGGATGTCTCGAGAACCTAACCGGATCTCTGCCAATACAAGGCTGGGTTACCTCTATAACTAGGTAACTACTGACACGAGTATGCCATCCCACGGTCGTAACTGACCTTTATCGAGGGCCCCAACAACAACAACAACCACAAAGAAATAAATTTGCACAACTACATAAGTTAAGTGTCTAGCTCCATACCATGATACCACTTTTATCCAGAAGGAAATGGACATACCCTAAGGGGCGTTGCCCCCAATAACCTTGCTGCATCCTTCCTGTTTTGACCATTTCCGGGTTGTGAGGTTCTGATGAAGTCTCGTCCCACAAAGTTACGCTTTTCACAAAAGCCATGCTTCGATCAACAAATGATCAGCAACACTTAGTATGCCACATTACCAAATTGGGAATGTATCACTAGTAACCATCAACTACATAACCTCTGAGCTCATACGTCTCAGAGAAGGGTGTTAAGCTAAGAGAATAAATTCTCCTCCACCGAACAGAAATGTATTTGATAGAAACTAGCTTTACATCTCAAAGTGTAATTGTCAGACACACATCCATACAAGTCCGTTCCGGGTTCGAACGGAACCGAAGGCACTTCAAAGAAGCCCATGCAATCCGGGTATTCACAATCCTGATCGGACTCCCCATCACATATGGAGATCTCTATACCGGCGCGACTCAGTATAGAGACATTTGACGGGTAATCCTTTCGTTCTTGAAAATCCTCGGTCTTCACCACTGGTCTTTAAATGTTATCCATTACGTCGTATCACTATTCGCAATGGGTATATGACATAAATTCCTCTCCTGGATAAGCCGAATAGTGAGCGCTTAATTTCAAAAACATATGAATATTGGGATCTTAGTTAAGTCACAACTTATTACCCAAAACCTTTCTTTTGAATAGTTTAAACAAATTTCCATTTTTAATATTTTAAACAATAAGATTCACTTCACATTGAAAACAAAGTTTACCAATCTTGTTCGCAATTTAATGGCGTGTCTAATGGCGTCGGGATTGTTCGTGTTTAATGGCGACCCCTTGTTCCTGATTTATCTCCGTTCATGTTTATCGTGTTTTAGCTCCGTTCGCTTCCCTCCTCCCATCCCTGCCGTTCCCTCCATGCCTGCTTCGATTCTCCCTCCCTTCATCCCCAATCCGCCTTCCTCTTCGCCTTCATCAACCAGATCTGGACGTTCTTTTCGAGTCTTGCCTCCTGCCATGTCTCTCCCTGTGCCTCCCGCCCATTCTGTCGTTGACTTTCCTCCCCTGCCTTCTCTTCCACCTTCCCATGCTGCAGTTGATAGCCCGCGGATTGTGGGTTCGGCTCCTTTGCCCGGTAATGATTGTCTAACTGAAATTGGTGGTTTGCCGCAGCGTTTGTCTGTGTTTGATGGCGCTCGTGTTGTTGGGGTGGAATATGGATTGTCTGGCCGTGAATTTCATGTTGCTGCATCTGATTGTTCAAGCATTGCTCGATGCTCCCCAGGTGTTCGATTAAATGCAACTGAGAATAATTCTCCCATTCCAATTGTTAAGAGTGTTGTTGTTTCTTCGCTAGCTACGACTACTAATTTTCCTAATGTTGTGGAGCCTCCCGGTCCTGCAGCTCCTTTGAAAACTTGGTCATCTCTATTTTCTTCATTGCCCCGTAATGCGGGAAATTACAATCCGATTGATTTTGAAATTGTTGAGGAAAATGGAGTGATGATCCCTCCTCCTAATGTTATGCAAGCCGATTTGGATTATTGGTCAAAGTACTTGGTTGGATTCTTTCTGGACCCTTCTCATCGCTTGCACGATGCAACTTCGGTTTGTCGTAGGGCTTGGCAGCTCTATGGTGATCTTCGTGTTAGGCTAGTTGACTTCATGTATTTCCTTTTGTTCTCCTCCTTCAACGATTGATGTCGTGTTCTTGAGGCCGAGCCTTCTTTTTTTGGTTATATACATAAGTTATAGCCTTTAAAGGTATAAACCAGAAAATCAGCGAATTGCCATATCATCGACAAGTTCTATTTGAATTAAATTCAAATTCCAAAAATAATTTATTTAATACACTTCAAAATAGTTTAAAATCTATACATATACATTGTATAACTTGTATAACCCTTTCAAACCATATTTTTCAAAATAATTTCAAAGCTTAAATAGGATATATCATATTCAAACTAAATCACAAATTTCAAAACTTCCTTTTCAAAAGCTTAACATATTCAATCCAATTCCATTTCCAAACCATTTGAATTCAAAATTCATCTTTTAAAACCATTTCATCATTTGAATAAAATAATATTAAATTCCAATTATCTTGTGACTTAACCAATTTCCTGTGCAATCCATATTTTTGTGTGTGGTGTAGTCCAGGGGTTTTACACACAACAACAACATATTACAACCATCATTAATTTAAGCACAATAGTATAGATAAGCGATATACTTCTATAACGCTTATCTTCATTCACAGATTCACAAATAAATATGTAAATTCATCACAGATAAATAAATAAATCACAGTTCACAACTCAATCATAACACAGAACATCACACATCAGGGATATCAAACAATTCAACGTTCAATAGAATCCAAACATTCATAAGTAAGATCAATTAACATCTGATTATAATTAATTGAAACCAGTTCAATTGCTTATGAATAAATTATAAATCCTAGTTAATTACATTAATTAATTGCAAACCATTTTAATTAATAATCCTTTAATCGTTTATTAATTAACCTTTAATAATAAATTAATTAACCTTTAATTATTAATTAATCAATCTTAATTAATTAATAAATCAACTTTTAATCATTAAATAATTAACCTTTAATTATTTAATTATCCTTTAATTAATTATCCTTAATTAATTTTTATTAATTACTTAACCCTTAATTAATTATCATTTAATTTATTATCCTTAGTTAATTACTATAAGTGATTATCCCTAATCATTTATATTAATAAATCACAAATTAATTACATTGAGTAATTATCCTTTAATCACTTGATTAATCATCTTTAATCATTAATTACTTTTAATCAATTAATTATCTTTAAGCAATTGATTACCTTTAATCACTTGCATTAATTAGTCTTAATTAATTTATTATCCTTTAATGTAATCACATAAAGTAATTATACCTTAAGTACACTAAGTAATAATCTTTTATTAATTACATTAAGTAATTAAACTTAATTAATCTCATTACTTAATTAGACTTTAATTACTCATCATTAATCACTTAACTCACGATTAATTAATCCCTAAATTAATACTTAATTAACGTTTAATTAAGTAACCTTCAATCAATGAAAATTAATCATTCTTCAGTTACTTTCATTAAGTAACTAAGCTTTTAAGTAATTAATTATCTTTAGTTACACAAAGTAATTAGCTTTTAAAATTAATTACACAAAGTAATTATTCATCAATTAACCTTAAAATCATTTAATCTTTAAATCTAAAATCTTTGAAACAAAATTAATATTAATCCATAAATTAATCTTAGATTGTTAAATTAATTAACAACTCAAAAAAACATCTTATCTTCTCATTTAACACTTAATTATATTTCTAAATTAAGTTTTAAAAATAAATTCAAAAGAATTTTAACTTATCAAATGTTAAACAAATTACATAACTTCTAAAAACATTCATTATATAATGGATATAGATTTAAATTTGGTTTATTTTAGATTTAAAAACTTGTTTCTTTTAAATTTTAAAACTGTTTATATTCTTGCTTTGGGTTCAACTCGAATAGCTCTCGAGCCTAGACCCGATTAAAATCTATGTTCTTCTTTCTAAAACATTAGTTTAAGTTTAATTTTAAAATCTAAAAAAACAAGCTAACACTCACATTCGATTACCCGGGTCCTCACTCGAGTCACTACCCAGATGCTTCGAGTTCTTCCCCAAGCATACTCTCTCACCTAAAGGCACTGACACACCAATCCAACTGTGCATGTGTACAGGCGGTCGGATCACCGCTGACCAATGTTGAAATCATCGACATGACAACGACGACTTCACCAATCATCCCTAGCACCCAGATCATCCAATTCGTTAAGGAATCAAATTCGAGCATCTCAACTCAAAGTGGAACCCGAACTGATCATCTGGAAATGCCTTGTACCAACCAACCTGATCGCCAGAGACCACGCCGACCCGTCCAAAGCTTCGTTACGACCTCATGCTTCAATCCAACTTGGTCTGATCGACCATGATCCATTATCGACGTCGAAATCACCTCAAGAAACCCCTCGACCAAAATTGGGTATAAAACCCTAAATCAATGTCGCTCGATCACCACAGTGCTCTAAAAAATCCTTCACTATTTTTCCTATAATCTATGACACACACACCACCTCCAGCCTTGATCACATTGACCATCGTTTAGCCGTTCATCGAAATTTGACCAAAGTTCCAATATCATTCATCTCCAAAAATCTCATCATTCCCAACCTTAAAAATAGTGACTTCAATGTTAAAATTCATCATTTGCAAGTTTGAATCAGGTTATAGATTCAAATCAAGAATTCCAAACAATTGATTTTGACTTTATATTTAATCATACCTGTAACTTCATATTTTTGAAATAATTATTCAACATGAACACTTGAAATTGTTTTTTTTTTAAACTTAAAACTTGATTATCCCAACATATTTCATTTAAATATCATCCCCAAAATTTGTTTGTATTTTGAGATATGAATTTTTGTAAGAAATTCTAGTGTTTGAAGAACAACAGAGAAATGTAAACAGACATATGTCTAATTATTTATATATATATATATATATATACATAGACAATGCAGGCATATTTCAGCAACTAAATAAACACTTTTTAAATGTAAATCCAAGCATCAAACAATAGAAGCAAATTTAAGTGGGGTTTGCTCACCTGAAAGTTGATTAAACAGAGAACAGAGAAGACTTTTATTTTTGAAAATTGGAATATGTTGTTCTTGATTTTTATATTGAGTGAACTTGAAGCTTGTTTGTTGAATTATGCGTTGATCTGATCTGCTTCTTATTGTTTCAGGTTTGATTATTTCAGGTTCAAATGCTTTGAACTTGTTTTTGTTTAGAGTTGCCCCGGTTTTGATCTGAAACCCGGAACTTGTTTAATGCTTTGCAGATCTGGAAACTTGATGACTTTTGAGATGAATCTGATCTTTTGAACTTTGCTGTTTGATTTTCATTTCTGGTTTCATTCATTTTTTTCTCCTTTGTTTTGATCTGGATCTTGCTTTCCAGATTTTTAGTTTTTGAATTCCTGAAACAAAATGAAAATAGAAAAGTAGATGTGTTTATATAACTTATTTTCCTCTTTTTATTATTATTTTTTAATCTTAAATTTAATCAATTGCCACTTGTTCATTTAAACTAAAACTTGTTAAATTCATGTTTTTAAAATCTTACACTTGTTTATTTGCTCGTATCTTATTTATACTTGTAATTCTATGTTAAAATATATTTTACAAATGTCAAAATGTAAATAATTTGTGTTTTAAATTCTTAAGTTACATTTTCATTGATTAGTTAAATCTATTTAATATAGTTTCTTATTTTAATATGTTTTTATTAACTTATCTATTGTGTTTTTATGTTTTAAACTTAAATATATTTACAATTTAGTTCATAAGTATTTTTAGAAGAAAGAACATTAAATATTTTTATTAAACTTAAATATTGTATATATATAAAATATAATTACATAACTTTTAAAAGAAAATGATTTGAAATATAATTATAAACTAATAAATAATCTTATTTTTATTAAAAATATTTATCTATATACATTTACTTTTATAACTATTCGTATAACCTTAAGAAAAATGATTTTTAAACAAATTATACATTAATAAATATTCATACACATTAGTTCCTTGGAAACATAAAGTTAATAAATCCAATTTGTTTCTAAAATATTTATCCTTAAATTTTCAAATTTATATTCTATTAAAAATCAATAATATACACATAAACAAATATTATTTTTATTTTGGAAAATTCAAATTCAAATTTCAAATTATAATTTATTTATATAAACAAATAGGCACATCTCTTATTTAATTTGAAAAATTCAAATTAATTCATAATTAAATCCAAAATTTTATATTAATTTCCAAATTAAATTTGACTTAAAACTGGGATCGTTACGGGAAATAGAGATCAAAGATTTTTAGTCGGGATTTTAACAAAATTCTTTGACCGTATATACTATACTATAGTCTAGAGATCTTCATATCTTGATCTTTATACTCTTGAGTCATTATGTCCATTCTTTGAGTCTCATACTTTATAGTCTTCGATTCGACACCAATATATTATCCTCCACTATATATTATATAACTTTCCATGGCATTAGTATCTATATTTTATATGAGTGTATCATTATTATTAAGATTATTGTCATCAAAATCAATAACAGAGGTATTAACATCCATTGGCTTTGTGTTTGGTTTTGCTTGATATTAGACGTGGAGCTCTAGAAAATATTATACACCATTGTTTTTCTAATGATCTAAAATGTTTTGTGTGAATTAAGATGATGCTATAGAGATCGAGTGATGTTACTGAAGGTTGGGCTTGATTTGTTTGTTGACGTGCTAAAGGGTGAATGTGAATTTTGATCTTGAGAACTGCCTTTTGTTGTTGTTGTTGTTGTGCATGAAACTAATACTAGATAAATCTCAATATGATGCAATGATATTCAACACCGATAAACTTATTATTGTTAGTCTTGCAATTGAGTTGATGATATGATTGTGTTGCGTAACGGCCCAATTTTTCAGTAATAATTAACAAAATTTAATAATAGTAATTAATCAATTAAATTAGGAATTTACAGATTTAATTAATAAATTGGTTTAAAAATTATTTCATTTTAGGCTTAAAGTGAGAATATTATGGATTTGAATTTAAATAAGTTAAAAATGTGAAAATAAAATTTTATAAAAATGCTTTGATTTGAAATGTAATGTTGGTTTGGAAATGGAGTCATTTGAAAATAGGAAATAGTTACAAATTATGGAAAATAATTATTGTAAAATTTTAGGATATTGGGAGAACACTTAAGATATATATATATATATATATATATATATATAAGAATTTTATTAAGTGATTTAACAAGTTTTATACAGAAGATAAATTAGTTAGTAAAATGAATTAAATAAAAGAAAGGAAATAAAAAAATATTTGCATTTACTTAACTTTAAATTGGCTGGCCTAAACTCTTGAACTCAAGCCCAATTCCTCTTTCTAGAATTACCCCCCTTCACCATATTATTCACGCAAGCTATTCATTGTCATCTCATCTTCCTCTAGAAGCAAGAAAATCACAAAAATCCTCCTTTCTTTAATAATTAACAATAAATCCAATAAATTACCTAAATTGCCCAAATTTAAACATGTGTATCTTCATATTTATATGCATTTATCGTGTGAATTTTTTGTATTGCAATGGCGAGTTATGGGCGTGCGTTCGTGAGGGAAGAAGGCAGTTTTCAGGTAAGTGATTGTCACTTACATATCTACGCTCTAATTCATTTGAATCCTGTTGTTTTACTACTCGCTTGCTTATGAAATTGAATTCATTATATACATCAAGTTTTAAATGTATCGACTATGGCAGAAGGAAGTACTATCATTAGCAAGCGATCAATTTTTCGAAGAAGGCCTCCGACCGGTTGACCTATGGAAGCATCTAGTCGACCTATCTTCATGCATGCCTATGAGATCTTCTCATATGTGCTTTAGTGCATGTGTGTGTGCTTGAGTGTGTAGCATGTGTGCATATGTATATTTTTGTGTATTTATGTAACGACTTGCCTTTTTGGATGATTTAAGCAGACACACACGACAGACTCAAACCATTAAAAAGGGCAGATTATTATAGGGTAAATAAGAAAAAGAGAAAGAAATAAAAAAACACATAATCTCGCAGTGGACTGACAAAATATAATAATCAAATAACAGTTCATGAAGCTGTCAACAAATAAATTTGATTATACTTATAAAATACAAAATAAGAGTTGCAGACAACAAGAATAAATGAATAAATGTAGCGGAACAATTGTAATAAATAATAATAGTTTAATTCTTCGTCTTCGTCCTCCAGAAATAAGGTCTTCAACCTTGAAATGCTCAGACTGACCCGAGCGAATTGAAAAGACAAAACACTCGATTTTGAACTAAAAGATCTTATGTAAGTTAAATCTACGGTAAATATGAGTGTGACGGCGTCAAAGATGTTTATGGGGTTTGACATCTCCTATCCAGTGTCTAATGTGAGTGCAGTAAATTAAGAGATGTTCGGGATTCACACTCTTAAGGATCCGTCAAACTATCTACTATGTATTAAAATACACTATTATAACATTTGTATAGTAAAGTAAAAGTACTAAAATAGCGTTAAGGCATTACCGAATCCCCCATAACACATTTTATATATTCCCATAATCTATACAGTACCATAGGATCCTCCGTAAACTAGAGGTTTACACAGAGGGTATCCCATAGGAACGGTACAAAACAAACTCGTAGAAGGCGCTCTAGGGCATGTGAACACGGCACTTGAGGCAATGCCAGGGTAGACATGCGGATCCGTACTAGTAGTGATGCATAGCAGCCACTACCGCCCACCTCGAAACACACTCCAAAATCAAAATCAAGGGTGGCCACCAAATCAATCGCAAAGCGATAGAAATGGTATCGAATAAATGTGTTTGATCAGAGGTACGACCTCACTTAGTCTGGCATGGCTCCTGTTTTAGTCACATCTAAAATCGTTCACCAAACCATCCTACTTCATTTCTGGAATCTCCACCACGTACATAGTTGTTAAAGTGGTTTTCGGTATTGGCAGAGTATGACAATATCCGATCCCGGTCTCTTTAACAACCAAATGCTTATTTCACACCAGATGGTTCTTTGACATTTCGAAAGTCAATTCACAATTTATATCAAAATATCATATTCTCAAAACCATATCACTTTCGAAATCATGTTAACTTTCAAAACCATATCCACTTTCAAAATCATATTCACTTTTGAAATTATCGATAAGATAGGTTAATTAAATCCTCATTCCAAAATCATCTTATTTACTCAAATATGTCATTTCACAAAAAGATATCAATTTCAAACACCAACTTAGGTTGTATCATGATCACGTATTCAAATATAAATACTACAACTTTGCACTGTTTGGAATTTTAGAAAATAGTTTAGAAAGTCATAAATGTTTTATTAAAAATAGTTTAGATACTCATTAATAGTTTTAAAAATAGTTTAATTGACTTAAAATAGTTTAACATAGATTAAATTAGATTTAAAATGACTTAAATAGATTTAAATAGATTAAATAGATTTAAATTATATTAAATGGATTTAAAATAGACTAAATAATTTAAAATAAATTAAAATAAATTAAAATAAATTAAAATAAATTAAAATAAATTAAAATAGTTTAATATAGTTTAAGTTGTTTAAAATATATTAAAATATATTAAATTAGATTAGAATAGATTAAAATAGCTTAATTGGGTTAATTAGTTTGAAATAGGTTAAATTTGGTTAAGATAAATTGGAATAGTTTAAATTAATTAAGTTGGTTTAAAAATAGATTTCAAAATTATATCCAAACATTTTAATAACTCAATTTCGATAATTCATTTATATTTGACAATTCAGCTTTGAAATTCCAATTTAAATTCTTTGAATAATTCATTAAATCAATTCTAATTTTAACATTAAAATAATTCAGTTTACATAAATCATTTTCTATTTCAAAATACCAGTTAACTGAATTCAAAATTTTAAAGACTTAAAATTCACTTAATTTAACCAATCCGGTGTCCATATATAATTTTCTACCATAGGGTCAAGTGATACAGATATTTATCATTCCAATCCGCAATTTAAAATTTTACGGTTATATATCATTTCAAACCGCAATCTCGAATTAGATAAAATCCATAAAATTGCGCGAGTCTATCATTTCAACCGATAACGATTTTTCCCTAATCTACAAATCGTTCGGGTATATATCATTTCAACCCACAGTGATTTCCAAATAAAACTAAGGGAACTTGCAGAATGATAACATTTTATAAATCAAACATAACATCCAATTTCCAATATCAACAACCAAACATCCATCATAATGACCATTCAATTCAATCAATAAACATCAGCAATTTACTAATTATCAATAAAAGGTGTTTAACTGGCATTTTAAATTCAATAATTAATTAAATAACGATTTAATTCAAGTAAATTCAAATTATGTGAGATGACGATTTAAAATATACCAAGCAGCCATAAATAAATTTCTAATCATATTATAAATTGAATTTAACAAACATAAGAAATTTTAGAAGTTATGAGTGGGTCAAAAACACTCACCTTTGATTTCAAATCGATTTGAACTCCAAAATAAAGCCCAAAATTCAATAGTCTTAGAATTCAACCAAACCAACTCTATAATGTCCAGAATTCCGATACAATCCCAATGGAGAAAATCTCGCATGAATTCGAGCTCGTATGTAAAAGTTATTAACATTAGAAGATTGAAAATTTTCGACTCCGGGTCTGATTTCGAGTCGCTGCCTCAATTACCTGGTGCTTGCTCTGAGTTTTTGCCAAAATGACCCAAGATCCGAGTCATTTTTCTCATGAACTGTAGTCTCTCCAAAGTTTTCACCTCTGGAACTCGAAACGCGCCCAAATCCGCCTTGTTTGGCCTCGAACTCTCTCTGACCCCAAGTCGCTGTAGGATTTTCTACTCTGAAACTCGAAGTAAACCTGGAGCAATTTTTTTTTTGAAATTAGGTTTTGGAATTTGAGAATTAGGTTGAGAAGGAGGAAGAATATGTACGTAAAGAAATAATAATATGAGAAACAACTAGGGTTTACAGCAGCCTATATATAGGCAGGGTTGGATCGAAACGACTCTTTGACCCAAAAAGCCTGTTCTGACCGCGAAACGAAAATAGGTCGTCCTATATATCGAAATCAATGTTTTCAATATTTTTAAAATCAATGGAATAGGTTTCAAGTTCTAATTCCATCGTATGAAGAAGTTAGCTTTTAAAATCAGTTTATTTTGATTGAATTCAATTAAATTAAATGACCATTTTTACATTAATTAAATAAATTAACATTAAATTAATTAACCATCTTTTTATTCAATATTTAAAAACTAACCAATTTCGTAATTTTGGATTACTTAAACATTTATAATCCTTCAAAAAAAAATTCTGTATCAATTTTATTACGCAATTTGCAATATTTAATTTCAATTTCAAAAAATTCAGTTAAAATTCCAAAAAATCCGTTTATTTGATTTTCCATCTTATTATACAATCAATTGTTATCTTATGGATATAATTATCATGGTTTATATCTTATTACACTAATATTCTTCGATTTCCACCTTTTATTTGCATTAACTACTATATTTCAATTATATTAAAAAAAATTATCAATTTTACACATTAATTATAATCTAAGATCCCAATTAAATATTTTATCTCGGTTTCATTCTTTTATTGAATCAATCATTACATTACGAATAATATTAACATTTCTATTCCTTTTATTACATTCATAATTTAAAGGTATTGTCTTAACTCACATTAATGTAACATTTAATGACATTCAATTGCAATTGATTAAATGAGTTGGTAACAAATAAAAATTGTCACCATATCATTATTTGATCACATTTGTAAGTTTATTATTTACAACAAAAGTTATAATTACTTACCTAACACGGATTTTATTCAATTACCATTTATTTTATATTATTTTATAAATTAGTTCAATATTTACGTTTGTTTCCTGATATTCAATTTATAACCAATTATAACATCTAAATCACTTCAGTTAATTGGAATTTCATTCAAATTGTTAATGATTAACTTTAATTAACATTGTTACGTTTCATTTTGATTATTATTTCATTATTAAATTACAAATTTTTTATTTCTCTCAATATTAAATTACCAAAATCATATTAAATTAAGTAATTTAAATTATCGAAATTTACGGGTCGTTATACTTCATGTGAGTTGTTGCTGCATGACTGTGTGTATGAGAACTATAAGTATGTGTGCGGGTGCTCCCTACTGCTAGTGTGTGTGTGTGTGTCCATGTTTATGACATAGTGCTTACATGTGTATGTGCACTTATACAGTCACGTGTTTGTGTGCGCTTTTATATATGAGCATTTTTTGTATGACCATGTGAGTGAATAGGTTATTGAGAAGAGAGAGTTATGTGTATATGGGTTACCGTGTCATGAGTCATGTTTGAGTATATATATGTATGTGTTGGGTGTGTATGATAGGTGTTGTGTATTTTTTGTGTGCTGCATGTGTTTGTGCTAGCGGTAGGTGTGTGTGTGTCCAGTTTCATGATCAGTTTATTTGTGTACCTGCTGTACTTTATGTGAGTGACAATGGGTGTGTGTATTAAATTGTTTTTGATATGTGTGTGCAATAGTGACAATGCATATATAAGCCATAGGGTTGCATGTAATTTTACTATTTTGTTTGCAGATTGCACCCTTCTGCTGAATTAATTTAGTCTGCCACCTTGTGAATTTCTATGGGTGATGCATCTCTTTATTTCTCATATCTTTGCTCTTGTTTATATTTGAGTACAATAGTGTATCGTTGTTGACTTTTGTGTTGTTAGATCAACTATTTCGCTATTCCAAACCCTTTAGTTCGTTATATTTTGCAGTCGTATTTGTGTACATCAACGTGTGTGTGTATATGTACGTATGTGTGTGTATGTGTGTGTTTAAATGAATGTAAATCTATATTTGATAATATAATAAAGTAAATTTAATTATAATACATAAATAGCTTTTATTGTCATTTATAAAAGTGTAAAATTTTAATATATTTAGTATTCTAGTTTTGAAAACACATTTATTCGATTATGAATTTTTTTTAATTTAACTCGTATACTTTATAATTATTTGAAATAGTATTATTTAAATGGAAATTAAATGATGATAACTTTCTTAAATAAGTACTTATGATTATTAAAGTATAATATATGAACTTTTAATGTATAATTTTAGTCTTAAAGTATTATTCAAATACATATTGATGTAGGTGTTTAAAGTTATTTTAAAATAGTAATTGGTTATAAAAAGTTATAGAATAACTATTTCGCATAGTCTTAGATTTACAAATTATTATTAAATTGTCAACAAGATAAGAATAAGTTCACTAATGCAATTAAAGCATATAAAATTAGAATTTAACTTTATAAATACTAAGAAACCGGTTGTCTATCATATAGTATATTATACTCAAGCTTAATTAGTTATCTATTTAAGTTAAAATATATAATTATTGACTATTTATAAGTACTTAGTGGGTTGTATTAAGGTTATAAATTGTAAAGGATTTATTAGTACATATATTTATGTATCTATTTATTGCTATATACACATATATAATGGAATCGTCTAGTTTTATGTTACTATTTCGACAACCCTCTTATGGTTTATTAAATTTTGAAATATGTTTTTATTGTTAATTTCTAAGTATTTATTTTATTATATAAAATTATGTATTATGAATGATTCATTATTAAGTATTGATTTGTTTATTTTACATTTACTTGAATTATCCATCTTTAAATTAGTTTCCCGATCATTCGTTTCTTGTATACTGAGTTGAATTCTTTGAATGATTTATTCTTTGGTAGCGATTGGTTTATTTTATATTTATTTTGATTGTTATATATTATATTTATTTGAATAATCTATTTTTTATCTCTATTTCAATATTTCTTTCCTTGTTTAGTCTTATAAAGATTATACGAATGATTCACCATTGGTATGGATTTGATTGATATTTTAATATGATACGGTGATGATATCTTTCTTTTTGATTTATTGATGGTTACTCTATGTGACGATAAATCTGAATAAACGAATTAGTGATACCGTCTGGTATGAGACTTTCGTTAACACTTTTCCACTTATTTTTTGGACTCGTTATATAGAATATTGAAGGAGCGATTGTGATGTGTTAGAATTAAATGAATGGATTAGTAACACACGGTGCTATGAGACTCTGTTATATTACTTATTCAGTTATTCTTTGCTCTAGGATGACAATCATATGCATGTATGTTGTGTGTGGCTCACTATAGCGAGCATATGTGGAGGCTAGATTAGATATATGTTATGTATCTATTTACTTTTTGTCTAGCTCCCTTTATGATTTAGAAGTGAACCAGATTGGCAATTATCCACCCTGATGACCTGATTATGTGGTCGCATCCTAGATCCGCGACACCATTATTGTTTATGGTATTCGTTGTGCATCACTAGATTGATAGTTAGTTTTCCCTTATGTCGCATATGCCAGCAATCAGTTACCATAGGTGCACATGTTGGTGGTTATAGCCAAAGAGGGTATGAATTGTCGAGCCTATAGTGGATCATTGTCACAATATCGAGAGGGTAGACATAATGGTAACCGATGATTGTAAGAGTCATGTCATATGGACCACATGTGACTCCTAGAGCAAGCAGATGTGCTATCAGTCTCCCATCTGGTTTCCATGTAGGTATATGTATGTGGGTGGTAGATAGACATATAGTATGTATAAATGAAATTATACCGTAGAGTGTATCCCGAGTATGGTCGATCCCATATCCTTCTTAGGCAGACGACCAATTCTTTATAGGCAGACAGCCTACTTATTATTACTTATATTTGGGTATTGTCCTGAGTTGGCTCAAATATTTCTTACTGTTTTAGTGTTTTGATATTGGTATTTTATAATATGGGATTGAGAGAGATTATAGGCATTGTTTTGATACAGCTTGAATTCACTTGAGGATATCCCTATTTTTTGAATTTAACGATGTTTACTAGATATGTATGATTTACCGATCTGTGTTGATTCTGATATTTCTAATTTTATGTGTTTTCATATGGGTGACATCTTCTGATATCTCAGTAGGTTACTTTATGAAGTTCTGAGTCATTTACAAGATGAGATGCCTTGGTGGTTATGTATAGTATTTTGTAAACATTTCCGTTATACAATTCTATACCTATATACATTTACAATATGTCATCTTATTAGTATTATTTGAGAATATCTGGAAGTCATATCACATTGTTATTTTCTATTTATATTGTGTTACCCATATTATGATACTTGATTAGATATAGTCTGACCCATGTGTTATTTATGTAATACTCGGGTCAGTCTGAGACATTCAGGTATAGTAACGACTTGACCAACAGTTCTTTTATTGGGCATAAAGGAGTATTATACTAGGATTGTTACTTGATATTTGAATCGCATTGATTCATTGTATTATTAAACATTGAGATGTATGTTGGTTGTTTATCCCATTATAGAGATTTTTGTATTTATATAGACTTTTATGAAATATATTATTTATTATTGCAGTGGTTGACTCTTTATTATCTATTATTTACTGTATACTATGTATTGTTCTATCCTGAAGGCACATGTGTTTATTGCTTTGTATCGATACTATGTACGTACATAAAAGATATTTATTGGATGTTATAATACATAACAGTGTTAGTCCAAAGGAATATTCATATGTACCCCATATAACATCATTCTCTATATTATTTGGTAGTATTACTCAGTAATACTCTTCGATAGTATGGGTATAGAGGTGCGATGTTACAGTAGTTGTGATGATCTAGAATCATGACACAATCGTTAATTGCGATTTTTTTAGTTGTTGTCGAAATGGCTAAAGATGATGAATTGTTGCCTTTGTTGTTGTTTACATTCTTGAAGTTATTTGTAGTTGGTATATTGATTTTTTCTCTTTTATTGGATTTTATGAGAGAAAGCGATCTTGTTCTTATGTGTTTATCCCTGTATGCATGTTTGAATTTCACTTCATAATTGTACATAGCTACACTTTTATTGGTACTTGTATCCTTTTATTGCATTTGCCTTGCTTTTATTTTAATGCTCATGGTTTTGATTTGCTACTTCACTTTGCTTGTGTTTATCTGTTTGGCTTGACCTGGCACCACTTGTGTTGACCTGTTCAGCTTGACCTTGCATTTGTCCATGTAATAGAATTGATGCAAGTATGTTTCATATATATGCTCGACCATATGACATGTATAATCATACACTGTGCATGTCATAGGTTGCTCATGTGTACGTTGATATTTTTGGTGTGTATTTCTAAATATGAAAAGAATAAAACCAATAGACTGAGGCAATTGTCAAGTTTCAAAAATATTCATATTTTTTGCAGTTTGAACATGTTTATTTTTTATTTTTTACTACATTATTATTGGACAGGTAAAGCAATTGATTAGAGAGAAGGCGGATGAAGGAAGAAGATAACTAATCGAATTTGAGTGAGTAAGTGTATTGTATATGAGAGAGTAAGGTTGTATATGAGAGTGTAAAATAGTCTTGTATATGAAAATGTAAAATATAATCGAAGTTATGTTGCAAATGTGTAATGTGACGCCCCACCTCTATATTCACGCTAGCCAAGGACACTAAGGAGTAATGCCGTCAACTAGCACGAAGAATAAGGTGTTGAGGAGTGACCATCCGTGTAATTGCTTTGTGCGAGTACCGATATGTCAGATAGTATAACATGCGTTTCATTTTAAGAGGAAATCCGACACACCAATATAAATACAAAGCTACTACATAGTGGCTATGTGGTCTTCGGAAACAAATATAGAAATAAACATAACATAAATAAGTCACAGATATTCATATCACAAAGGCGAAAAAAGATATGAATATAACACATAGAAGTGTACATCAGAGTAGTGGTCAGACAAGATCCATAATATCACAAAAGAATAGGTACAAGTGCTACACAAAAGAATATGTATACATCATGGAGTCTCTATCTCGTATGTATAACAACAAAAACTACTAAACTAGAGTAGTTAGTCAAAAGTCAGATAATGTTCCCAGAAGATGAGTCAAGCAGAAGCACCTGTAACATCTCGTCTGACCCGAGTATTATTTAATAAGAAAACAATAAACGGTTCAGTCCAGCTATAAATATCAGATAAAATGAGATAAAATAAGAGATATGACAAAAACAAATGATAACAATAATGCCATACTACGACAAGTATACATTAAATAACACAAAAATCATACATTATCACAAGGAATCTCAAAACACAGAAAAGAATGTCATATTCTTTATTTTATTCACCAAACCACAAATATTGACAAATATATCAATGCCAATCACAAAATTGATGAATCACAAATTCTAGAAATCATCAGCGAGAAATCAAGAAATTACAAAAGGGGGAGGCCTATCACAAAACGGGAGCATGAAAACTCACCAATACGTGTATCATAAACGGGTCGCTAAACCATGGTCGCTAACCATAGAGCTAGTGCAATGTCGTAGTACAATATCGGTATGCCCGAGGAACTTGAAAATCAAATAATTCAAAATAACAACGTAGTACAATGGTACGCCCGATGAACCTGATAAGCCGGTAAAACGACGTAGTACAACGGTACGCTCGATGAACCGAACTCCATAAAAGAGCATAGGTCGCTAGCCCATAAAAAATAAGTCGAAACTCCAAAGAACCAATAGATCGTTAGCCTATAAAAGAAATGAGATGAAACTCAATAAAACGAGGTACAGTCCCCCACGTGGACAAAGAGACATAGCATACCACTAGTCTAAATCCCAAAATGATCATCATTGATCAATAAAAAATGTGAATTACACTAAGCTAGTAAATAAATGAGTTTAGCTTCATGTCCCATAACCACTGGCTTAGCTTAAATATTTACAAACAAATTGTAGATCTCCACTCGAAAATTGTCACAAGAGTTTCAATCGAACAAATTCAAAAATTAACCGACGAAGTAACCGCAAACGTTTCATACCACTTGTTTTGCTAAGCCGTTTAATTAGATTTTCTCTTACGAATGAGGCAAAGGTTTTTATATGCTAATAGGTTGAAAAACGGGTTTTATAAAGAGCTTTGCATTATAAATAGGGTCGAAATCATCTTTGTAAAAGAGTTTGAATATTTACTGCTTGTATAGAAACCTTTGTATTTCAAAGTGACAAGTCACAAAAATGATTGTAGAAACAATCAATCAACAAAAATTCACATACGATGATGTGAATCAAATCCATAGAAATCGATACCGAATCTAACAAGATGGATATTCCCAAAAATACCGAAGTAGAAGTCATCAAAGTCGATAATGATAACAACAAATCGGATAATCACGAATCGATAAAAATTGAAATCTTAAGAAAAATAGGCAAATTGGGCTGAAGCAAGCAGGTCAGTCGACTGGACCAGGTGGCCAGTCGGCTGACCCAGAGCCTGGAAACTTTCGGGTTTCCAGGTCAGTCGACTGGACCATTAGGTCAGTCGACTGATACGGGGACAGATAGTTTTCTACCCCCTGGTTTAGTCGACTGACCACCTGGTTTAGTCGACCGAACCTGCTTCATCAGCAGTTTGAGCCTAGCCCCCTTGTGGGGCAAAACCCATAACACGGAACGGAAGCGAACGAGCGAGCAACAACGACTAGGGATTTACGCCTAGCGAGAACCCAGCCTTGTATGGCTCTTCGAAACACCCCACTAACGTGTTCAAACATCAAAGATTGGATTTTTAAAGATTTGACCTCAAAACACCAAATATTGGAATACTCACCAATTCAATCAAAATGAAAAGCAAATGAACATAAATAAGTGTTAGGAATTCATATCTAACAACAATGATAGCTATAGAAGTGGATGTGAGTTCAAAAACTCACCCTTAAACCCAAAACAATCAAGGAGAAGCTTGAAAGCAAAGGAAGATCAACTACTCTTCAACCTCAACTTTAGAAACTCCAATCTAAGTCTAGAAGCAATAATTTCCCAAATTAGGTTATAGGAAATTTTTGAAATTGGAGAGAGATTGAGATAGAGAAGAAGAAGGATATGCTTACCTAAGCTTCTCTTTGATTTTGGAGCTAGAATTTGAATTTGCAAAACAACTAGGGCTTAGAATTTTAGTTTCCAATCTCTTCCCCCATTTTTACTATAGAATGAACGAAGAGGAGATGGGGTGGAGTTAGGATATAAGATGAGTTGGGTTAGTGGGCTGAAACCCAAACCTAAACCCAAAGCCTTAAATGAAAAGGTCGAAATTCAAGCTAACTCCAAACATATCGATGTTTATACTCAAAAGGATGCAAACGTCATTTTGAACTCAATGGAAGAGGTCACGAGTCCTAATTCGACTGTTTGCAAAAAGTAGCATTTCGGACTAAAATGCGACTAATGATGTTATATTTAAATAAAATATTTAAATATACAATTGTAAAATATGCAGGTTGTTACAGATTTTCCTCCTTAAAGAAATTGCGTCCTCGCAATATTTAAGAAGAAAATAAAAAGTAACAACAATAAAATCATATCAACACAAAAGAAATTTGAAATAAGAAGTGCATCTCAAAGACCACGAGAGAGTAAGTCCGAATGTGTTCGCTCGATGAATTCTCTAGATTCCCAAGAACAATCCTTAGGATTTGAGGACCATTGAACTTTCACAAGAGAGACATCTTTATTTCGAAGGCGTTTTACCTCCGAAGCAATAATACGAATAGGATGTTGCTTATAAGTCAAATTAGGCGAAACTTCAGTTTCTTCTACAACACCGGGCTTAAGAATAGAATCGGAATCTCGAAGGCATTTCCGTAATTGAGATATGTGAAATACGTCATGAATAGCAGAAAACTGAGCCGGTAATAAAAGGCGATAAGCCACGGAACCAATACGTTCGGTGATGGGAAACAGACCAATATATCAAGGTGCTAATTTTCCCGATCGACTGAAACGCACAACACCCTTCATAGGTGAAACACGAATAAACACAAAATCTCCCACAGAAAATTCTAATTTCCTTCTTCGGTTATCGGCATAGGATTTTTGTTTACTTTGAGCTTCTTTCATCCTATGGCGAATAAGGTCAATATTTTCTGTGGAATCACGAACAAAATCTAGACCTAAAACCAGCTTCTCACCGACCTCAAGCTAACAAGAAAGAGATCAGCATGGCCTTCCATAGAGTGCCTCAAAAGGTGCCATACCAATACTAGATGGGAAGCTATTATTATAGGAAAACTCAACAAGAGAAATGTGATCTTCCCAACTTCCACCAAAATCAAGAACACACGCACGAAGAAGATGTTCAAGAGCTTGATTCATACGCTCGGTTTGTCCATTGGACCGAGGATGATAAGCGGTGCTAAAATTAAGCTTCGTTCCCAAAGCTTTTTGAAGACTCTTCCAAAATCCACTAGTAAACAATGGATCACGATCGCTAACAATAGAAGTAGAAACTCTATGCAATTTAACAATTTCTTTAATAAAGAGCTTGGCCAAAAGAGGTACGGTCCGATTGGACCAAACGGGAATAAAATGGATGGATTTTGTGAGTCTATCAACTATCACCCAGAGACTATCATGACCCTAATTAGAATGGGGAAGACTGTTAATAAAATCCATGGAAATTTGGTCCCACTTCCAAATTGGAATGTCCAAAGGTTGCAATAACCCACCGGGCCTTTGATGCTCAGCCTTAACGAGTGGGCAAGTCATGCAATGCTTAACAAAGTTAGCAATATCGGATTTCATTCCATCCCAATAATAAAGTCGCTTCATATCCGCATACATTTTACTACTACCAGGATGAATGGTAAATTTAGAACGATGAGGATCTTCTAAAATATCTTCACGAAGACCACTAATATTTGGCACGATGAGTCTACCAAATTTTTGAATACCCCCACGAGCATCAATATCAAAATCTTTCAATCCTTCAATATCGATTTTATCCCTACAACTTTGGCTAAGAAGAGCCAATTAGGGATCTAGCTTTTGGGCTTTAAGAATGTGATCTAAAAGAGAAGGATGAGCCTCAAGGCTACATAGAACAAGAGATGAACGTAAATCGAATTCACGATCTCGAATCTCACAAGTGGATTAAGTCTTAAGGTCATCCCCTTCGGATATCATCATAGAAACAACCGCTTGTTGCTTACGGCTAAGGGCATCAATAACACGATTTCCCTTTTCGGGAGTATAAAGAATATCAAGATCATTAGATGCAAGGAACTCGAGCCAACGTTGTTGACGCAAATTAAGTTCCTTTTAAGAAAATAAATACTTCAAAGATTTATGATCGATGTAGAGAACAAATTTTTATCCCAAAAGATAATGAAGCCAAATTCGAAGGGCGAAAACAATAGCAGCGAGCTCTAAATCATGAGTGGCATATCTAGTCTCGACAAGCTTTAATTGCCTAGAAGCATAGGCAACAACACGTTCCCTTTGCATGAGAATGACTCCCAAACCAACACGACTAGCATCGGTATAAACAATAAAATCTTGGTTCCCTTCGAGAATCACAAGAATAGAAGCATCAGAAAGGATTAATCTTTGAAAAGAAGCTTCACATTTGTCTGACCAAATGTACTCAACTCCCTTCTTTGTCAAACTAGTAAGAGGCGTGGAAATTTTAGAAAAGTCTTTTATGAACCGACAGTAATAGCCTGCCAATCCGAGAAAACTATGGATTTCTGTCACACTCTCCGGTCTCTTTCAATTTGAATCGCTTCAATCTTAATAGGATCTGTGGAAGTTTCGGATTCAGAAATAATATGACCAAGAAATTTCACACGAGAGTGCCAAAAGTGGCACTTAAAAATTTTTGCTTTCAATTGGTTGCTCTTAAGAGTTTCCAACACAATCCGAACATGCTTTTCATGCTCTTCCTCGGTTTTAGAATAAACAAGAATATCATCTATAAAGATGAGAAAAAATCGATCGAGGAAGTCTTTGAAAACTCGATTCATAAGGTCAACGAAGTAGGTTGGAGCATTCATTAAACCAAATGGCATAACAAGCCATTAAAAGATCCATAACGAGTACGGAACGATGTCAAAGGAATGCTATCCTCTACAATACGAAGCCAATGAAAACCGTTTGTTGAGTTTAACTGTGAAAAGACTCTAACACCGCAAAGTTGGTCAAATAAATCATCAATCCAAGGTAAAGGATATTTATTATTAATGGTAAGATCATTAAGCTTATGGTAGTCAATACAAAGTCTAAGTGTACCATCGGATTTCTTCACAAAAATAGCTGAAGCTCTCCAAGAAGAGGAACTAGAACGAATAAATTGCTTCTCTTCCAATTCGGATAATTGCTTACGCATCTCCTCATTTTCCTTATTAGACATACGATAAGGAGGACGAGTGATAGGTAGAGCTCCAGGGATTAGATTAATTCTGAGCTCAATTGCTCGCTTAGGTGGTAATCCTAAAACGAGCTCAAATATGTCGGAAAATTCACAAACAACGTGAATGAGAGAAATGACGTCTTCCTCATCATCATTATCATCATCATGGGGATTTAAAGAATACAAGGATGCTGCCAAATTGGAATCCAAATCTTTAAGAACAATATAAATCTGCTTAACAGATAGAGGATGTCAAAGATGAATAGTTCGCTTGGAACAAAGGATATAGGCTTTATAATGGTTAAGCCAATCCATTCCCAAAATTATTCCAAAGCCTAAGTAACGCATGACATGCAAATCGGCTTGGAACGAAATATCACATAAAATAATCTCGACATCTTTACAAAGCAAACTGAGTGTTGCAAATCCACCAACGAGATTCACAATTCTCAAAGAAGTCATCAAAGCCATAACACTCAAATAAAAAGTATCAACAAGTTCTTTTGATATAAAAGAATGGGATACACCCGTATCAAAACAAACTAGAATGGGATGGTCACGAAACATAATAATGCCATCAAGGATAGGATGAGAAATACCTTGACCACGAGAAGTGTTACCAGAGGCTTGCACAACATTTAGCTTTCCCTTGTTCTTGCTTTGAAATTTGGGACAAGAAGATAAAAGATGACCCGAACTTTTGCAATAACGATAAAAGAGAGGTTTCAGGCATCTATTAGCAAAATGGTCCTTAGAACCACAATTGTAGCATTGCCCATGACTAGGCATAGATGTCTTTGCTACCAGAATTGCTTGCTTCCCTTTCTTATTGGGATAAGAACCTTTGAACTTAATAGTCCTCTTCTTGTTGTTGTTGAATTTTGGTTTGACACCCATAACTTCAACATTATCTTCTTTATCGGCCTCTTCGAGTCGAAGAGCGATATCAACAAGCTGATCGAAAGAAACTTCTAATTTAGAAGTAGTGGATTTTTGAGATTCTTATACAATCCATAGACAAACCTCTGATTATTCTTTAATAGGGTATTAATGTACTCGACCCCATATTTAGAGAGGGATTCAAAAGATGCGACGTAATCCGTCATAGATGATTCACCTTGAACAAGGTCAATAAAGCGCCGTGCTAAAGTTACTTTCTCAGCTTCCAGCACAAACTTTAATTTGAATCATTCCTGGAATTTCTCCCAAGTAAGATTGGCTTCAATAATTTCAGAACTCAAAAGCTCATACCAATCTAATGCTCTTTCTTGGAGCATGCTAGAAGCCACTTGGACTCGATACAGATCAATGAGATTCATGCGAGAAAAGATGCGATCGCATGTTCTTAGCCAAGCTTGGACTTCGATAACGCCCTCGGAACCCATGAGTGGCTTTCCACACAGATTTTTATAATCACTACACAGGCGTGCAAATCCGAATTTTGGGTGAGTAGGCTCTGGAATGGGTCCGACTGCTTGAGCATTCTTTACAAGATCTAGAAGCTGTTGGGCAGACAAAAATACTCCATCCTGAGAAGTAGCACTGGATTGACCGGCACAAGGCCGGTCTGATCTAACCATTTCTCTTCTTTAAGAAAGAAAGAAAGAAGAATAAAAATGTTATTCATAAAATGAATGTCAAACAATCATTATTGATAAAACAAGGCATCATAAAAGAAAATAGGATAGAACGGGTCCTATGACTCGGATAAATCCTAAAGCACGATTCCTCAGAAAGACTTAGGACAATGATCCTTGCTAGATTATTCTACATTGTTCCGAAGTTTGGCTTTGATACCATGCTGTGACGTCCCCACCTCTATACTCACGTTGGCCAAGGACACTAAGGAGTAATGCCGTCAACTAGCACAAAGAATAAGGCTGCTGAGGAGCGGCCATCTGTGTAATTGCTTTGTGCGAGCACCGATATGCCAGATAGTATAACATGCATTACATTTCAAGAGGAAATTCGACACACCGATACAATCTCAAAGCTACAACATAGTGGCTATGTGGTCTTCGCAAACAAATATAGAAATAAACATAAACTAAATCAGTCACAGATATTCATATCACAAAGGCGGAAAAAGATATGAATATAACACATAGAAGTGTACATCAGAGTAGCGGTCAGACAAGATCCACAATATCACAAAAGAATAGGTACAAGTGCTACACAAAAGAATATGTATACATCAAGGAGTCTCTATCTCATATGTATAACAACAAAAACTACTAAAATAGAGTAGTTAGTCAAAAGTCAGATAATGTTCCCAGAAGATGAGTCAAGCAGAAGCACCTGTAACATCTCGGTCTGACCCGAGTATTATTTAATATGAAAATAATAAACGGATCAGTCTAGCTATAAATATCAGATAAAATGAGATAGAATAAGAGACATGACAAAAACGTATGATAACAATAATGCCATACTGCGACAAGTATACATTAAATAACACAAAAATCATACATTATCACAAGGAATCTCAAAAGACGAAAAAGAATGACATATTCTTTATTTTATACACTAAACCACAAATATTGACAAATATATCAATGCCAATCAAAAAAGTGGTGAATCACAAATTCTAGAAATCATCAACTAGAAATCAAGAAATCACAAAGGGGGACGCCTATCATAAAACGGAAGCATGAAACTCACCAACACGTGTATCACAAACGGATCGCTAACCCATGGTCGCTAACCGTAGAGCCGGTGCAATGACGTAGTATAATATCGATATGCCCGAGGAACTTGAAACTGAAATAATTCGAAATAATGACGTAGTACAATGGTACGCCCGATGAACCTGATAAGCCGGTACAACAACGTAGTACAACGGTACGCTCGATGAACCGAACTCCATAAAAGAGCATGGGTCGCTATCCCATAAAAAAATGAGTCGAAACTCCAAAGAACCAATAGATCGTTGGCCTATAAAAGAAATGAGATGAAACTCAATAAAACGAGGTATAGTCCCCCACATGGACAAAGAGACATAGCATACCGCTAGTCTAAATCCCAAAATGATCATCATTGATCAATAAAAAGTATGAATTACACTAAGCTAGTAAATAAATGAGTTTAGCTTCTTGTCCCACAACCACTGGCTTAGCTTTAATATTTACAAACAAATTGTAGATCTCCACTCGAAAATTGTCACAAGAGTTTCAATCGAACAAGTCCAAAAATTAACCGACGAAGTAAACGCAAAAGTTTCATACCACTTGTTATGCTAAGCTGTTTAATTATATTTTCTCATATGAATGAGGTAAAGGTTTGTATATGCTAATAGGTTGGAAAACGGGTCTTATAAAGAGCTTTGTATTAAAAATAGGGTCGAAATCATCTTTGTAAAAGAGTTTGAATATTTACTACTTGTATAGAAATCTTTGTATTTCAAAGTGACAAGTCACAAAAATGATTGTAGAAACAATCAGTCACCAAAAATTCACATACAAAGACGTGAATCAAATCCATAGAAATTGATACTGAATCCAACAAGGTGGATACTCCCAAAAATCCCAAAGTAGAAGTCATCAAAGTCGATAATGATAACAAAAAATCGAATAATCACGAATCGATAAAAATTGGAATCTCAAGAAAAATAGGCAAATTGGGCTGAAGCAAGCAGGTCAGTCGACTGGACCAGGTGGTCAGTCGGCTGACCCAGAGCCTGGAAACTTTCGGGTTTCCAAGTCAGTCGACTGGACCATCAGGTCAGTCGACTGATACCGGGACAGAGAGTTTTCTACCCCTGGTTCAGTCGACTGACCTCCTGGTTCAGTCGACTAAACCTGCTTCATCAGTAGTTTCAGCCTAGCCTCCTTGTGGGGGCAAAACCCATAACACGAAACGGAAGCGAATGAGCGAGCAATGACGACTAGAGATTTATGCCTAGCGCCAACCTGGCCTTGTATGGCTCTCCGAAACACCCCGTGAATGTGTTCAAACATCAAAGATTGGATTTATAAAGATTTGACCTCAAAACACCAAAAATTGGAATATTCGCCAATTCTATCCAAATCAAAAGCAAATGAACATAAATAAGTGTTAAGAATTCATACCTAACAACAATGATAGCTATAGAAGTAGATGTGAATTCAAAAACTCACCCTTAAACCCAGAAAAATGAAGGAGAAGCTTGAAAGCAAAGGAAGATCAACTACTCTTCAACCTCAACTCTAGAAACTCCAATCTAAGTCTAGAAGAAATAATTTCCCAAATTAGGTTATAGGAAATTTCAGAATATGGAGAGAAATTCAGATGGAGAAGAAGAAGGAGATGCTTATCTATGCTTCTCTTTGATTTTGGAGCTAGAACTTGAATTTGTAAAGAAAGAAGGGCCTAGGATTTTAGTTTTCAATCTCTTCTCCCATTTTTACTAAAGCTTGAATTATTAGCAAAATATTAGAATGAATGAAGAGGAGGGGGGTCGAAGTTAGGATATAAGACGAGTTGGGTTAGTGGGCTGAAACCCAAACCCAAAGCCATAAGTGAAAAGGTCGAAATTCTAGCTAACTCCAAACATATCGATGTTTATACTCAAAAAGGTCGCAAATGTTATTTTGAACTCAATGGAAGAGGTCTCGAGCCCTAATTCGACTGTTTGAAAAAATTAGCATTTCAGACTAAAATCCTACCACCGATGCTATATTTAAATAAAATATTTAAATATACAATCGTAAAATATGCAGGTTGTTACATGTAATATATAAAATTGTGATGATATAAACTAATCATTGAAATAAAATTTCATTTGTTTACTTCTATCTATGATTTTATAATAGTACCGTGTCAAAAACATCTAGAAAAATTTATATGTTTATTATCATCAAACAAAAATCATAAACTATTATATTCTACAATCTCTCCTTTTGATAATAACAAACATGTGTTAACATTTGTGCATAGCAAATGCATTTGATGTATTGTGATAAAGCTCCCCTTATTTACACACCCCCACACTAGACTTCTCCTATATAGATGCACGCAACTAAAAAAATGAAAAAAATTGATTGTCAAACTAATTGCGAAAACAACCGTCGAAAATAAGTTGGGTTATTACTCAATCACCAAATCCTCAGCTAATCTCCCTCTTTTGTTATCATTAAAATAATAATAATTAAAACGGTGATGAATTTCGATTAAAACCATAAATCGTATAGAGAGAAATATATATTGAAAATTTCAATTAATTAACCAAAAATCATAATATTTTACTTATCAGACACAAATTCCACTTTAAAGCGACGATTTGACTATGGTTTATGGGAAATTTGTATAGTGACAGCAGTGTGGTATTTTTGAGAAAGGAAAATTTTGTAAATTACTCTTTTAAATATTATACCAAAAAAAGTTAAGTACTTTCTAACCATGCATAACCATTAGGTCTTTTAAATGAGGTTGGTAGTTACTTAAAAAAGAACGTCAAGCATTTTGTAAACAGGCATAACCATAAGGACTTTGAAATGAATGTAGAAACTACTTAAATATTTATCCATCTCTTGCATATGAGTCGCATCCATGCATAACATTGAGGACTTTAAATGAGAATGGAAGCATGTTTCTAGAGATTAAAGTTATTCACCCATACATAACCATGAAGATTTTTAAATGAGAGCGAATACTTTGGGATAGATTTATTAATTAAATTAAAAACATAATTCCTTCTTTTTGAAATACTAAATTATGTACACTATATTAAATTTTAGTGTATGGATTGCAAGAAGGATGATAGCGATAGAAATGATCATGAAATATGTGCTAATTTTAAAGATATTATAAAATTTCTTCAATTTTTGTGAAATTTTTAACATATACTTCCTGTAGCTATGTAGTACAATTTACACGACAGATCACTTTCTCAATCACTATAAATAATTTCTAGTAGATTCCAAAAAGGTTCAAGCAATCAACAACCATCTTTTCCAGAGTAAATCCCTTACCAAAAAGCAAGAGTATTTTATTAAAGAAAATAAAGGAAAAAATCTGTGTTATTTAAAAAAAGTAAATCCACAAGAAGTTATGAAAATCTATTTTCCATAAGAGGCTTAGTAAAACGAAGTTTTCTAATTTTCAGATCATTTGAAAATATCAATCAAATGCAAATATGATCTCAAATGAAGCGATGTCTAATACATGTACTCTAGTTGCCCAAAATGATATATCGTTAAATAAGCAGACGTATGCTTCTCAATATCAATCGAATTGGTTCACAAAATTTCCAACAAAGCCATTTTATATCAAACAGAGGCAAAATCATTTATATCAAGCAAAATCACACATGTTCCTCTAACCATTAATTTTTTAGTTGTGAAAAAGACAATAAACGTTAATCGTTGTGCCAAAGCAATTGAAATTTATGTTTTGAAAATTCATTCCATTTGAAACTACTATTTGGAGTTTGTAATTTGATCCAGTACAAAACATAAAAGTTTTTGGCATTCAAAAATGCTACTCATCAAAATTGATTTCAAGTCAACCCGATGAATAACTCAAAAGTGATATCAATAATACTATAACTTGTTTGCATAAATCGGAGATACTTTTCGAGTACTGTAGTGTAATGATTGTTATTTTTCAAGATTTTACAAAATGAGTCGCAAAACTCAAAACAGTAAAGTTATGGTGTTATTAGGCAGCATTCTAAAAACTTCAAGAACTTTAAAATTCAGAATAAAGATGTTCGAGTTATGATCAAATCACTACAACTGTATTAAGAAGTTCTGAAAAAGTTTTCAAACAATATTCCGAATGATTTGTAGTTCTTCGCCGGTTTAAGTTTAGTTTCTAGAAAAAGTAAATCTTATAAAAATTTTAATCCGTTTTCCAAAACATCTTTAATTTAGCAAATTAGAGTTAAGGAGTCCAAGATATGGTAATTATACTACAAAAATGCCAACAAAAACAAAATTAACAATAAGAAAAGTAAATAAGGTTTAGAGATCATACCTTCACTTACCTTCAATGCTGTGTTATCCAAACAATGTAGATCTCCATCTCATTTTTCTAGACTAAGTAGCATTAGAATTTTAGCTCATCAATCATATGGAACAACTCGAAATCTGTCTCTATTGAAGTTGTTCCTTAACCCGCTATTGTACCTAAATTTAATGAAAAGCGAGTGGCCTAACAAAGGATGTAGGACCACTTTCATTTTCGGTCAAAATCTTTGGTACCCAAGTTTTTTAATATGGAAAACCACTAATTTTAACAATCGTACCACTGGAAACCCAAACTTGTTTAAATTTAGGAAAATTTATATTCGTACCATTTGGAATCCAGATTCTTTTAACAGTTTTGTGTTTGTTTTTATTTCGACAAATATTAACGCTGTGTCCCATATTGCCACACTTTATGCATTTGGGTATCACACTTCTCCCCCTAGCAATGTTATTAGTCTTTTGTTTACATATTGACACTTTTTCAAATGCACATCCTTTTCTGCTATTTACGAAGAGTTGATTTCTTAATAACATATTTAAAGATTTTTCTCCTATGGAAATTTTTGAATAATCAACTCGAGTTCATTAATTAGATTTTAAAATATTATTCTCAACTATTAGCTTAGAACAATGACTACCGAAATTCCCTCTCTTTTCAAAATCATTTCTTTTCAAGACCAAATTTTCATTTTCAAGCTTTTTTATTTTGATCTCGATTTCAATCGTCCCGGTTTCGAAAAATTTGTGTTTGTCAAATTCAAAATTTTTATTATTTTTTTCTACTGCCATTTCAAATTCATACTTATTCGAATAATTTCAATTTTGCTATTTTTAAAAATCAAGTTTTCATTTTTAAGGGTTTTGAAATTTTATTTAACCTCATTTAGTTCTCTTTCAAAATTTGCACACTTGGAATTTTCAGACATCTTTAAACTTTTCGACTCATTTCGTGTAGTATTTGCCTTTGCAAATAAACTTAGTTTTATATTTCGCCAAATTCTGTATTTTATTTTCTAGATTTTGAAATTTTTTATGAAAACGAACTAATTTTTTTCATAAGTCAAACATTTTTTACAATTAAAATTTTCAATTTGCTTAATGTCATTAAGCCCAATTTCCAATTCATCATTTTTCTTAAGCAATTTAGATTTTTCACTTTTTACCCTATGATTTTTTTAGTTTAAGATCATCAACAATTTTAGTTAATTTTGACACAAAAAACTAAATTATTGAATAAAAACAACTTATCTCATCATCTGTTGCATCTTCATCACTTTCTTCTTTACTGTCATCATCTAATTGACCCTCGTAAATCCAGTCAAGAAAAATTCTTCAACTGAATCAGTTTTAGGGAGTTTCTCGCTATTGTTGACTTTTCTACCATATATTGCATCAAGAGTGTTCCCGATTTCCTATGCAGTTGAACAATGGGAGATATGGTTAGATTCATTTCGATAATTAGAGAGTATAGAATGTTCATTGCATAAGCATTAATCAAAATATATTTTTACCTACCATATCACACCCATTTTCAATAATATCCTAACACTTAAAATAACAGATTCTAAACAAAGTTTCATTTTTTATTTTCAATTAAAAAATCCGTTCCATCAAAAATAGGTGGATTAACACTGGACCAACTCTTGCTAAATTTAAAACTAAGTTTAGACATTTATGCTAGTAACAGGGCTTTGTTACTACTCGTAGGATAAAATTAACCCTAGAGGGAGGGTTAATAGGATTTATAATAAATTCATAAAATAATAAAAACTGCATCACAGATAATAACAGAGTAAATGTGAAAATAAAAACGACATATGATTTTACCTAACTTCGACAAAATATGCCTCATGCTACCCCAAGGTTACTACTTGAATTAAAAAATCGACCACTTATAATGAATATATACTCATCACCATTGTTAATGTGATTGTTTTAACCCTAAACTCAAAAGTCTGCCTCAACTCTATCCCCGAGTTAAGAATTCTTTGAACTGCCCCCCGTAGTTTGATCATAGTTACAAACTAGAGTTTTATAGTTAAAAGGTAAATAAAAATAAAAATAAATAAATAAGAAACCCTAACAACTAAATATATACCAATATAATTTATGTCTCAAAGAATGCGGCCTAAAATAAAATAGATGTGCTGTCCTTCAGCCTATGTTTTTCTTTATTTGGTTTGCTAGCCGATCCTTTTCCACTTTTTCCTCACTCTCAAAAATTAGGGTTTTAATTGAAGCATCGACCTTTGTATGATTGATGAAATATGGCTCATCTCTCTATCGTTTGAAGGCTTTACTTGTGTGAGTATTTATCTCCTTTGGTTGCGCCTATCGATCACGATTCACTATGTTGATTGCTTCGATTGGTCGAGTATCTACAATCTGAACTTTGGTATGTATTTTTTGACTTTATTTCTCTTTGTTTCTTGAACTCAATGCTTTAATTTTTCCGATGGTTGGCATTTATAAGAGTTGATTTCATACTATTCCATATATTTTGTATATTACTATTTTAAATATCGGGTTTGAATATTTCTTCCTTGATTTTGATTGACCGTCGCTTTTTTGATCGATGGTGTATTGATTTCTGACTAGTTCAATACACACACACACAACATTAGATATTTTCTTTTTTCTTTAACCTGCATATACTGTTTTGACTGTCGATGAACTTGAGTTTGCTTGTTTGTGATGGTTTTGATGCTCGTTGTTTGTTCCTACATTTGATAATGGAGTTCAAATCCGATAAAACAAACTTATCTCCTACTGCAATATTCCATTGGCTTTATGTTTCGTTGTGCTTGATATTAGAGGTGGAGCTCTAGAAAATACGATGCTCCATTGTTTTTCAAATGAGCTGAAATGTATTGTGTGAATTGAGATGATGCTGTAAAGGTTGAGTGACGTTATTGAAGGTTAGGCTTGTTTTGTTTGTTAATGTGCTAAAGGATGAACTTGAGTTTTGATGTTGAGAACTATCTTTGGTTGCTACTATGCCTGAAACTTATACTAGATAAATTTCAATATGATGCAATGTATTCAGCAGTGATAAACTTATTGTTTTGAGTCTTGTAGTTAAGTTGATGATATGGCTTTGTGTTGTGATAGATCTGGAATCATGACACAGTCGTTAATCATGTTTTGTTTGGTTGTTATCAAAATGGTTGAAGATGATGAACTGTTCCCTTTGATGTTGTTTACAGTCTTGAAGTTATTTATGTTTGTTATATTGATTTGTTCTCTGTTATTGGATTGTATGAGAGAGAATGTGGTCTTGTTATCCTTCTGTGCATGTCTGAATTACAATTCATCATTGTGCATGGTGCATTTTTATATGCGGATACTTGCATCCTTTTATTACATTTTCCTTGCTTTTGTTTTAATGCGCATAATTTTGATTTTCTGCTTCACTTTGCTTGTGTTGAGCTGTATGGCTTGACCTCACACCGCTTGTGTTAAGCTATTCAACTTAACCTTGCATTCATCCCTGTATTGAATTGAGGTAAATATGTTTTGTGTATATGCTCGGCCTTATGCATGTATAGTGATACACTGTGCATGTCGTAGGTTGCTCGTGTACATATTAAAAAATTTGGTGTATATTTCAAAATATGAAAACAATAAAAACATTTTGACTGAGGCAATTGTCATATTTTAAAAATATTTATATTTTGCAGTTTGAATTTGTTTCTTTTTTCATTTAACTACTTTGTTATTTAATAGGCAAAGCAGCTATTTAGAGTGAAGATAGTTGAAGCAAGAAAATAGTAAATCGAATTCAAGTGAGCGAGTCTAATGTATATGAGAGAGTAAAATAACATTGTATATGCGAGTGTAAAATAATGTATATGAAAATACAAAATATAGTGGAAGCTATGTTGTAAATATATACTATTTGAAATTGTGATGAAATAAACTATAAAATTTCAACTATTTACTTCTATTTGTGATTTTATAATGGTACTATTTCAAACACACAGACACACACATATATATCTATTCATTATCATCAAACAAAAATCATAAACTGTTATATTCAACATCGAGGTCATCCAATTTTCTACAACAGGAAAGCTTATTTCATTGCCATCAATGCCATCTCAACAAAGGAGACTAACTGTTTCTATAAGAACCCGACAACCTACTTCTGTTGCGAAGTTGCTTATCATTATCACTTGTGCATTGGCCTTTAAATTCTCCTTGTATATCTACTTAATTTAAAATGCTCAAAGATACCCAACGTTTTCTTAGCCTTGATCTTGTATACTAGCAGATTGGCCTCCTGGTAACTACTCTTTTGCACGATTCACTATAAGCATGGAATCATTATATATTTAGAAAATTTCAATCTTCAACTCTTAATCTATGCGAAGATTGGCTAGTAACACCTTATATTCGGCCTTGTAATTCTCTGTAGTGAACTCTAATCTTGTATCGAAAAAAATCCTATGCTCAATAGGTGTTATCAAAGTCATTCCGACGCAAGCTAATTTCTTTTTTGATGCTCCATCAATAAAGTGCCACCACTCTCGTCGACCTGGTTCTTTTTCCTCATCGTCAACCATTCCTAAAAATTCTATGATAAAATCAGTCTACGCTTTTCCCTCGATGGACATTTGGGGATAGTATGTGATGTAATGCTAGATGAGCTCGATGTTCCACTTTTCAAGATGACCCAATGTATCTTGGCGAAGAAGGCCTTTCTTTATTTGTTTATCTATTAATACTTCAATGTCGATTTCTCCAGCTTCATATATTTTCTTTGAATAACTTATAGCTTCTATCTAATGTAGTAGATAGGATGCTGCACCCGAGATTCTTCTTTGATAGCATGACGTTGATAATGTGATCAATCATCGCTAAGTATAGATATACATAATATTCATCAATGGGCTTAGACATGATGAGCGGCATTGTGCCAAGTATCGTTTTAATACCTTGATAGTTGTTATATACTCTGCTGTCTAGTGAAACTAGTTTCCTCTATTTATGATCCAAAAAAACATGGTACATTTTTGAATGATTCAAGAAATAAAATGATTGAGCGTAACTATCATGTCGTCGAGATTCTACACTTTCTTTGGGCTCTTTGGTATTTGCATATTCAATATCGCTTAAACCTTATGGGTATTCACCTTAGTGCATTAGTACTTACTACATAAACTAAGAACTATATGAATATGCGCTTATATGATTTTTGTTTGATGATAATAAACATATATATACATTCGTTTAAATGTATTTGTTAATGTACTATTTTATTTTTCATAGATTAAATAAATATTTGCTAAATAAAATTAAATACACAGAATTTGAATTCAAACAGAAATTTTATTCAAACAAATATTTATTACATTTTTGAATAGTACAAATTCAAGCTCTCACTATACATATACAATTTTGTTTACAATACATCACAATTTCACATTTACATAAATTCCTCACTACATATCACTACATAACAAGTGCGGTAGCTACAACTTCAACCACAAAACCAAAATATGAGTGCAATGAAAACATATATGTGTATGCAACCAAACAGTGAACCTCAGCATGCAAATGAGACAGGAAGCAAGCAGTGCCATGCTACAGATTATACAATGATAACGTCAATTGAAGTTCAGGTCAAAACAATATACAACCCAGTATGCAAAATGGAGAGTATGCAAGTGCAGACCGAAAGCAATGACCAAGAACTTATACAAAGCAGCAGAATCAAGTACATCATGAAGCAAAACCAAGTTCAGTTCGAAGTTAAAATGAAGCATGAACACATGGCCGAGGTCAATGAAGTCCAAAGCAAACAGAAGGGATGAATTAGAATAAAGTTCACGGTGAAGCCAGAAGAAATTATCAACTATATTAAGGCTTAGTGGTGAAGCTACAATATCTAGTGATATTGAACACACATGAAACAATATCAAAGAAATGGTGATGGCCGAAAATAATGCAGAGTCGTGGAGTGGTATATACGAAATCAAGTATGTATAAAAATGGAAATTGTCGAAAATAGGAAAGTCAAAACAAATCAAAACAGGGAAGTTTTTGCCGTATGACTCACGGTAAATCGAACAATTGAAAATCAAAACCATGGGTATCAAGTTGTAACAATGTCAGGAAAGCAAAATTTAGGAAAGTATCGAATTGATTAGGGTCTCGGAGTTCATATAAATACCAAACAACAAATTCATCATCGGCATCGAGTTCAAGCAAGTATTAAACCAGCAACGAAAGGGAAGAGAATACATACCACAATCTATCGAACTCGGTCAACAGAGGAGCAGCTACGAACAACCTCAAGTAAAGCAAGCCGCCGGTCATCAGAGAAGCGGTGAGCAAAGAGCATCACAAACTAGAGAAATTAAAATTGAAGAAATCCCTAATTTTCGCAAGGGAACGAAGCCTAATTCAGATCGAACGAAGCCGCCATAGCAAAAGAAAAAAAAAGAACGGGCTAGAGAATAATAAAAGGGCCGGCCTTGTTAAAGGCGAATTTCTTTAATAATTTATTCTTTAATTTTATTAAGGGTGTTTATTTGTTTTTAGTTTTTTTTCTTCTTGAATCAAATCTTGGTAAATCACCACCTAGGTTTTAGGTAGTGTCAGATTGTCTAGTTAGAATTAGTTCAGTGAGCAGGGTATGCGAGTTTGCAAAACTCTATAGGCGGTAGCAGGGTGTGCGAGTCTATTAGAGTGTTTGTAAGCGGGAGACTGTTTAATTCTAATAGAAATCTGGGAATGCAGCAGTAGGCAGGGGTTGTCGAAGCTGGGTAAATTTTGTGTGTGATTTACTTTTCAGCATATTTACTTCTCTGCAGTTTGTGTTTAATTCGAGAAAATTTGCTATAACCCTATTCATCCCCCCTCTAGGGTTAATGTAGATCCTACAAGTGGTATCAAATTATGGTATTTTTCTTTAACTCTAGAGTCATGAATTCACCAAACAATGCTTTTTCTTAGGGGCAATCTATTGTTAGGCCACCCATGTTCAATGGGAATGATTATGCTTATTGGAAAGTTAGGATGGGTATTTATCTTAGTTCTATTAATTATGATGTTTGGGACATTATTGAAACTGGCTATAAATCTCCCACTATAACTGTTGGTGATACTGAGATTCCTATACCTAAGGATATGTGGGATGCTTACGATAAGAAATTAAAAACTACAAATGCTAAAGCCATGAATGCTTTGATCTGTGCTCTTGATAAGACTGAATTTAATAGGATTTCTCATTGTAATACTGCACAGGAAATTTGGCATACTTTGGAGGTGACACATGAAGGAACTTCTCAAGTCAAGGAGTCTCGTCTAGCCCTATTCAGCAATGAATATGAGAACTTTATGATGGACAAAGACAAGAGCATAAAGGACATGTTTGGACGCTTTTGAACTTTGGTGTACAATGCTAGAGCGCTTGGAAAGGTATTCACTGAGGTAGAGCTTATGAGGAAGGTGCTACGAGTCTTACCGATGAGCTTTGAGGCAAAAGTCATGGCAATACAAGAATCGAAAGATCTGAGTAAACTAAGCATGGAGGAGTTGATCGGCAACTTGATGACATACGAGCTTGAGCTAAAAGCAAAGGAGGAACGCAACAACTCCGAATCAAAGAAGAAGACGATTGCCTTAAAGAGCAAAGAAGAGAGCGATGAAGAAGAAGAAGATCCAGTTGAAGAGCTTGCAATGGCTATCTATAATCTTAGAAAATGGTCAAGATTCAAGCCACGCAAGAAGAAAACAAGTGGTAATAGGTCAAAAGATTCTGACAATTCCGATAATGAACTAACGTGCTTTAACTGCAACAAGCCTGGCCACTTCAAACAAGAATGCCCACTTCTCAAAAACAACCAAGGAAAGAAAAAGAAGAAGAAGGCCTTTGCAGCAACTTGGGATGATGAAGAAGGAGAGGAAGTTTCAAATAATAGCTCAGAGGAGGCTAACTTGTGTCTTGTGGCAAAATCAGATTCAGAAGCAAGCTCAGAGGAATCTAGTGAGGTAGGTAACTATTCTTATAAAGAACTTGTTTTTATGTGTCTTGATCTTACTAAAACAATTGATACTCTTGAATCTAAAATTGAGAAACTGAAATCTGATAGGAGAGTACTTGCTCATGAAAATTTTAGGTTAGAAACTGAACTTGAAAATATTCAAAACCTAGACTGTAAAAAATGTAAAATTTTAGATTCAGAATTATCAAGATTTAAGAATAGCTTTGAGAATCTTGAAAAAGAAAACTTGAGTCTTAAGGAAACCATTAACACTAGGAAAAGGATTTTATAAATAGATGCACCTCACTTGTCACTGAAAACATAACACTAAAAACCAAAGTCCAAAATCTTGAGAAATCTCTGAATAACTTTTCAGGAGGAGAAAAATCATTCAACATGTTATTGAAAAATCAAATTTTCGCTAACAACAGAAAAGGACTAGGCTTTGGGAAAACACAAGTTGATGATAATGCAAAAGGTAAAGTGTCTTTTCTAGATGTGAAATAATTGGACATCGTGTTGAAAATCGTAGTCATAGGAACAAGAACACAAAATTTATACAAGTTTGGGCTCCTAAGAATTCTACAAACAAATTTCATGTCTATTGGAACAAGAATAAAATGACTAAACAAGTTGGGTTCCAAAGGGATTGTTTATTCATAATGCTTCTGCCACTAACAATCATGGACCTATAAAAACAAATAGGTCACAAAAATCTTTCATCGTGTAGGTATGGTGTCAGGCTAAGGAACAATAACAGTGTTCTCTGGATTTTGGCTGTTCCAGAAACACAACGGGCAACAAAGCAAAGTTCCTTAGCCTAGTACAAAGGTGACGGAATCACATTGGGCAACCACGAAAAAATTATCGTAAAAGTAAACCAGGTGAAGGTATATTTATTTGATCGATATATTAAATGTGATAATCTGCACCGTATTCTGAATTAAATCAGCCAATAATGTGATGATAAAGAGATGATGATTTTTTGATTCTGACTTGTTCAACATAGTTGGCCAATTATATTTATGCCAAAAACACTATTCTTTGAATTACTTCATACATATACGTTTGGATTAAAACATAGTGTTTTGTTGAATGATAATATATTTTTTCGGCTAACTCTAAATTCACAGTTTCTGATTAGTTACACGTCTTCAATTCAAGTTCAAGAATTCTGTTAAAAATTGAGTTTGAGTTTTTTATGCACACTTCATGGTCTGGTCTAATCAAATTTAATTAGTGATGTTTTGAGTGAAAAAGAAATTTAGATGCAGATTACACTGGTAATCTAGTTGATAGAAAAATTACTAGTTGAACGTGATTTTTTGAGACATTTAGTAATTGCATCGTTTTTCAAAGAAAATATCTGCATATTTTTCATTTCAAATAATTTTCAAATAGCAGAAAATTTTCTCATATAACCCCTTCGAGAAAATTATTTTTGGCCATATTTTCAGATTAGTCATTTTTAATTGATTTTAAATGACAAATTTTGACTAATCCGACTCCATACTAATTATCAAAAAGATAAATAGTGATTGAGAAGGTGATAAGTGTTGATATTTAACATACATTACTCAAGACAGTATAATTGGAAAATTTCTTTAGGAATTCAAACAAGAGTTATAAAACTTTTTGTTGGGTAAAGATTCCATGACCATTCTATATCTATCATATTTCTATCGACCATTGTTTATTAAAAATTCAATATAGTTTGTCGATATGTGGTACTTTAAACAGGAATCATTCGTTTTTCATTTTATAATACAAAATAAAATCCAAAGTATTCACTCTCATTTAAAAGTCCTCATGGTTATGCATGAGTGAGTTACTTGGAATTTGTTATGTGCTTCCATGCTCATTTAAAAGTCCTTACGGCTATGCATGTATGGAACGCATATCAAAATTGATTTATTAAATAAACAAGTTGATTCTAATCCCATTTAAAAGCCCTCACAGTTATGCGTGATTAGAAGATACTTGAATTCATTTTTAAAATTAAATTGGAATACTTCTAATCTCATTTAAAAGTCCTAACGGTTATGCATGATTAGTAGATATTCAAATTCCTGATATAAATGTACCACAAGTAGATACAACTGTACGATTTTATATGAGAACATCATTTCTATCATTCTAAAAGTGGAATATGTGCCTAACAAGGGTAGTTATGATTTTTGTTTGATTTTTATTGAAGTTTAATATTTATATTCAATTGAGTTTTAATGTTGGATTAATATCGATCACTTTAGCTCTATTTTCTCTAACACTATTATTCTTTTGCTGATAACAAAAGGGGGAGAGAAAAGTTAAGATTTTGACAAATAAAATCAAGCAAAGGTCAAATAATTTTTCCATTTGCATCTAGGCTCATTTGTATATTTCTATTGGTATGCATATATGTAGGGGGAGCATCGTGTAAAGAGGAAGCATTTAAATAGGGGGAGCAATTAGAGTATATCATTGGTCAAATACATTTAACACAATCAAAATCTTAAATATATGTTTGTTATCATCAAAAGGGGGAGATTAAAAAAAAAAGGGAGATTGTATAAATATGCGCTTATATGATTTTTGTTTGATGATAAGAAACATATATATACATTCATTTAAATGTATTTGTTAATGTACTATTTTATTCTTCATAGATTAAATAAATATTTGCTGAATAAAATTAAATACACAGAATTTGAATTCAAACAAAAATTTTATTCAAACAAATATTTATTACATTTTTGAATAGTACAAATTCAAGCTCTCACTATACATATACAATTTTGTTTACAATACATCACAATTTCATATTTACATAAATTCCTCACTACATATCACTCACACTCGTAGTTTATCTTCAACTTCATTCCAGTTAGAATCCAGCATTTGAGCAATCTGCAAAAATATTCACTAACGCAGTAAAATTGAAATAGAAATATTTTTGCAATATAAAATGAAATATGATTTTTGAAAATATGATTTGCCTCAGTTATTTGGGTTGTTTGTCATCATTCACATTTGAATTCATCATACACGAACAATGTGACATGCACAGTGTATCACTGTACATGCCACAAGGTCATGCACATCGATATACACTTGATAATGCTACAGGGACAGGTGAGCACAGGTCAAACCCAAATGAAAGGCCGGGTTCAACTCACGTGCAATATATTTAAAATCACGACACGAGCACAAGGTCAAACCCGAGTTTTGAAACTGGATTCAACTCAAGTGAATTTTCAAAAATCAACATGAAGTGAATCAAGACACAGTGCAGAGCAAGTGCAAATACAAAGCAGACATGAATGCAACATCAATAAACCAACATAACAGCAAAAATGAAGACTGCAAGAATTTTGTAGTGATACATAGCAGACATGAATGCAACAACAAACCCAAATGAAGACCACAAATACACAACAACTCCAGCAGTGACAGTGAAATATGCAAGCTCGACTAACAGGACTGCAACAAACAAATGAATGCAACAAGAAACATCAATAAACTAAATGCAAGACCAAAGTGCAACAGCAAATCAGTGCAACCCGAAGTCAAGGCAACATGAAGCATGCAAGCTCGAGCACAAGATATGGAAACAACAACAATGCAATAGTGTCACAATGTCACAGCAAACAAGGTGCACCAGACCAGGCTACATGATGATCAAAGTCAACAGTATCACTAACAAGTGCAGTAGCTACAACCTCAACCACAAAACCAAAATATGAGTGCAATGAAAACATATATGTGTATGCAACCAAACAGTGAACCTCAGTATGCAAATGAGACAGGAAGCAAGCAGTGCTATGCTACAGATTATACAATGATAACATCAATTGAAGTTCAGGTCAAAACAATATACAACCCAGTATGCAAAATGGAGAGTATGCAAGTGCAAACCGAAAGCAATGACCAAGAACTTATACAAAGCAGCAGAATCAAGTACATCATGAAGCAAAACCAAGTTCAGTTCGAAGTTAAAATGAAGCATGAACACGTGGCCGAGGTCAATGAAGTCCAAAGCAAACAGAAGGGATGAATCAGAATAAAGTTCACAGTGAAGCCAGAAGAAATTATCAACTATATTAAGGCTTAGTGGTGAAGCAACAATATCTAGTGATATTGAACACACATGAAACAATACCAAAGAAATGGTGATGGACGAAATAATGCAGAGTCATGGAGTGGTATACACGAAATCAAGTATGTATAAAAATGGAAATTGCCGAAAATAGGAAAGTCAAAACAAATCAAAACAGGAAAGTTTTTGCCGTATGACTTAAGGTAAATCGAACGATTGAAAATCAAAACCATGGGTATAAGGTTGTAACAATGTTAGGAAAGCAAAATTTAGGAAAGTATCGAATAGATTAGGGTCTCGGAATTCATATAAATACCAAATAACAAATTCATCATCGGCATCGAGTTCAAGCAAGTATTAAACCAGCAACGAAAGGGAAGAGAATACATACCACAATCTATCGAACTCGGTCAACAGAGGAGCAGCTGCGAACAACCTCAAGTAAAGCAAGCCGCCGATCATCAGAGAAGCGGTGAGCAAAGAGCATCACAAAACAGAGAAATTGAGATTGAAGAAAGCCCTAATTTTCGCAAGGGAACGAAGCCTAATTCAGATCGAACGAGCTGCCATAGCAAAAGAAAAAAAAAGAATGGGCTAGAGAATAATAAAAGGGCCGACCTTGTTAAAGGGGAATTTCTTTAAGAATTTATTCTTTAATTTTATTAAGGGTGTTTATTTGTTTTTATTTTTTTCCTTCTTGAATCAAATCTTGGTAAATCACCACCTAGGTTTTAGGTAGTGTCAGATTGTCTAGTTAGAATTAGTTCAGTGAGCAGGGTGTGCGAGTTTGTAAAACTCTATAGGCGGTAGCAGGGTGTGCGAGTCTGTTAGAGTGTTTGTAAGTGGGAGACTATTTAATTCTAATAGAAATCTAGGAATGCAGCAGTAGGCAGGGGTTGCCGAAGCTGGGTAAATTTTGTGTGTGATTTACTTTTCAGCATATTTACTTCTCTGCAGTTTGTGTTAAATTCGAGAAAATTTGCTATAACCCTATTCACCCCCCTCTAGGGTTAATCTAGATCCGACAAGAACCTCCCTAATTAAATGAATTTCGAACACTTATTAGAGTTAAGCTTCATATTGGACTTTATGAGGATTTACCATAATGCCTTTGGCACTTGCCATGTGATGCATTTGAGATACTCTGATTCCCTTATAAATCCATTGTTAATTGACTTTCCAACCCCTTCTTTCAATATGCAATATCTATCAGGGTTTAGTGGCTTTCTTTTCTAATGCATAAGGTTCGCCGTTAGGTTGATTTTTAGGTCATAATAGATAACAATATGATCTATTCCAGTCATGTCTACAATGGCACAATGTGAACACATATTGTTTCCTTAGGGAATTATCAATTACTTGTGTACTTCCTTATCAATCCATACTATTCTAAACATCTTGCTATGATCTTCTTTGTTTGACACAAGCATTTCTAATTTAGTAACTAGACCTCTGTTGAGGACAACATTCTCCATGCGAGGATCCTATCATAATTTTGTCTCCTTTGTTTAAAGTATACACTAAACGATCTACCAAATTCTCCAGTTCCTCTGCTAGTATAAAAATCCATACTGGAGCCTTAGAAGACTGAACCTACTTGGCTCTCATGAGTGAGTCTTGTGATGCTTTAGATGTTTTCCTTAAAGTATTTCTATCTCTTGGCACCCACCATAGGGATTTCATTATACTACGCACTACAATAAGCCCATAGGTTTATGCAATATATTTTTGGTAAATCAGAGACGAGGTGTCCAACATTATCCTCTCTTTAATGCCTTCAAATATCACCCCGACACAAGCAAGAGCATTTTTTGGATCTCACTTTCTCAACATAGGCAGGCTTCTTGCTTGAGCGATAGTATATGGAAGCTCTCGTGCTCTCTTAAAAATATATGTGGTGGTAAGCTCATTCCCAGATAAAACAAAACCTCATGTCCACATGAGAGGACTGCTTCTACGGTTGTTGCCACTTCTTATTGAAGTATAAAGATTTCTTTCATTACTTGTTGTAGTGAGAGTTTGTGATAATTTCAAGTTGTTTGCAAAGCTCTTTAAACATAATCAAATCCAATTCTCACCAAAAAAAACTTCATCCGACCAAGGCAAGTCGTCGATTAATAAATTATAAGTCAATGGAAGTCTACTACCACAAAATTGACCTTGATCTTACCCATGAATGGATGCTGCCTAAAAGCTAAAGATTTGTGAAGATGAACCTAACAAGATGATTCCTTCACCGGTCAACCTATATACAGGAATGTTGCATTATGCGAGGCTAAATTTAGATAGCTTCATTTTATTAAACACGGCCTTGAAACATCACATATATAGATCTTCCTTCCCTGATGTAAACCCAATGTACCTTGGTGTTGACCACCTATACACACACAGAGAGACACATACATATAAGATCACGATGCAGATGCTCCATGCTAGATTTGTAAGGATGAACCTAATGAGATGACCCCTTCACTAGTGAAGCTCTATATAGGGATGTTGCATTGTGTGGGGATAAATTTAGATAGCTTCATTTTATTAAACACGGCTTTGAAACATCACATTTATAGATCCTCCATCGCTAATGTAAACCCAATATACCTTAGTGTTGACCAGCTCTACACACACACAAACATCACGATGCAGATTCTCAATGCCTTTCTTGTTAACAATCAAAAACAATGTCGGTCTCTTCTGGTTCCATCCCAAGTACTTTAGAGGCTACGATTTTTATGGTGTGGACACTTGCTTTAGCAGGCAGTTCTCTTTGATACCTAGTCAGTGCTCCTTGGATGTTGTCGACCACATAAGGGTTGCCCCATAGTGAAGCTACCATATCTGAGGCATTTTCTTAGTCAGTGTTGTCAACTTATGCAGTGTTCTCTGACGGAGCAGGTCTGCTCATCCATTGGTTGACCTGATCTTTAATAATTACAGGGTTAGCCACCCACCCTGATCAACTTTTCAATCTAATCTCTCAAGCATCGGCACTTTTTGTAATGTGATCATTAAGCTACTAAAACTCAAAATACATGTCATTTCCATTTGGCTCTTCCCTTCACCTAGGTCTGGGGAGGGGAGATCTCTAATATGCAACTCAATCCCTAATAACCAGTATATTGTTTCCATATCTCAATCTACTGGGCTTTTGTTATGCTACTTGGGCTTTAACTTTTAGCCATGATTAAGCATTTGTTATTGTATTCTTGACGCCCACTCCTTCAGCCGCTGCCTTCCTCATGAGCATTTGAATTGTCTTTCTTCCTGTCATTTTCAATCTTTAATTGATCAGCTTCTTCCATGCACATAAACCCATTAACTTGTTGGTTGAAAACTAACAAAGTGTTAAATAGTATGAGAAAAGGGAAATAACTAAGTTCATTTCTTCCACTAATGTAACACTCCATAGTTTTTACAATTAAGTAATTAGAAAAGGGTAAATTTTTAATTTTACATAAAGGGAAAATAATAATTTTTTTCCAAAGTTGGAATTAACCTTCAGGACCTATCTCTTTGCATCTGGAATTCTGTTTCTTGTCAGAAAACATATATAACTTGTTGAATTTAATAGAACTGGTCAAAATCCAAAAAACCAAACCTAATGCCATTTTCATAATACAATAATTTTGAGATTTCAGCCCAAATATTATTGTTTTCATCCTATAACTAGACCGTTAACTCTATTTTTTATGGTTTAAAAATCTTTCCCCTACTTGGGAAACCCTAACTACTAAATCAATAACAAAGTCCCTAAAGCATATCCAAACTGAACAAATTAATATATGAAACCAATCGTCGCATTGAGAGCTACACAAATAAGTCAAAGCTATCACAAGATTACTAGTTCATAATATGAGAAACTTCTAGACAACAAAGAAGGAGGGTTCACATCTAATTGGAGAGGATGCATTCCCCATCAATGAGTGTGACACTTTCTGTTAGTCCGTGAGATGATGGTTTTGATGACAACAACCATAGAATAGATTATAAAATATAAATACTAACATTATAGTTTAGAAATATATGTATATGCAGGATTTAACCATGTAGGTACCAAGAATGAAGACTGTACAGTATAGAGATTCAAGATACCAAGATTGAAGACTCATGAGTATCAAGATTATCAAGAGTTCAAGAGTTCAAGTAATTTATCTTTTAATTAGAAATTTTGTTAAAACTCCTAAAAAAGCACCGGCATCTTAAAATCCAATTTATTCATGAAATAGAATCCACTTCGAGCCGGTTAAAGGGATGAAACCCTAAGTAGGACGGAACCTACGAAAAATCTAGTAGAACATTGTTTTGTATCTGCTAATTTTTATTCAAAATGATTTGTACAAAAATTATATCTTATTTTCAAAATGTTTTCAAAACTTTCCTTTTAAAAGCATAAAAAACTTCTATCCTGATTTCAAATATTTTTAGCCTCAAAATAATCTTTAATTTCAAAATCAAATTATCCATGGTTTTAACTATCTTTAATAATAATATTTAAATATTTATAACATAAAATTATAGTAAAATTTTGTATATATTATTCTATATATTTACTTATGTATTTTAACCATAGACAAGAATATTTATAAAGTTTAAAATAATTTTAATATAAGATAAAAGTTATTTTCAAAGAAAAATGAATAACAAAAATTCCTTTGGGATGTCGACAGGCCCAACCTACCCATGTCGACATAGTGTTAGTTGCTTTCAAAATTTAAATTTTAAAAGAAGTGTCTATTCGTCATATCTCTTCACGAATGGACATGGCTGTTGTGCTTCTATAAATAGGGGATGTTTTCAACGAATTTTAAATACAGATTTTCTGGTTTTTCGCTCCTCTTCTTCTTCCACATTTCTATATACATATTCTTACCATTACTCTGCCGAAATCAACATTGAATCTAACTAGATTATCTTTGGTTTGATTCTCTATCACTATCTTAACAAGATCCTCGGTGCTATTCAAAGTTATAGGCTTTTTGTAATCAATTTAGCGAGAAAAGGTGTGATTGTGGCCTTGGAAATCAATCAAGCGAGATATGGTGTGATTGTAGCTTTGGAAATCAATTGGTTGAACTTGTTGTCCGGGAAAATCAAGTATCTCTACCCAGAGGATTGTGAATCTGCAGGGTGTACCTCATTGCCTTGAATCGAGGGTGTGATTGTAAAGACTGTTTTTGAAAGGAAATCCATACTTGTGCGCGGGACTGGATGTAGGGTATCTCCGAACTAGTATAAAATCCGGTATGTTCTTTCCTTTATTGCTTTTACTTTATATTTGCATCTGTGTTTGATTCTGTGATCATATCTGTGTCTGAATATTGCATACATTTGTGTTTAAATTAACAAAAACTCAAAAAGATTTAACAATTCTCTAAAACACTATTCACCCCCTCTAGTGTTTATCCTAGCCTTAAGATCCTTAATCCACATTTCTCACACTTTCTATTTGAGTATACATTAATGTAACGCACGCGGATTTTCGTTGCCGAAAAACCGAATAGTTATGGGTTTTTAACAAGAATTTAAGAAAAAGAAAGAAGAAAGAAGAGAGAAAATAGAGAAGAAAGTAGAGAGGAAAGAAAACAGAAAATGGGGAGAAGAGAAAATAGAAAAGAGAACATAACAAAATAGAACGGAATAGAAAACAACTGAACAACATCAGAATCTCTCAATTCGCAGCGGAACAACATATAATAATAAATGAATAATCTTTAAACAAGAACTATATCAGTTATTACATTACATCACATTTCATTACATCATATCATCAGAGTGTACAACAACAACAAATAGTGCAGCGGAAAAGAAATACTATATAAGTAATACGCCATGCCATCCAGCTTGCCTCCAGCAACTCCAGAATATCCAGAATATCCTGATAAACCTAACTCTTGACTGCCCGTGTGAAAATTGGTGGGCACCCAGAGTTTAGGAAGGAAAACAATAAACTCCAAGTCAGTCATGTGACTGGTGTGAGAACTCAAAATAGTTTATTTATCTTTGAAATCAAAAATAGAAGAATATTTTTAAATTCAATTCGCAATGCTTTTAAAAATGAGACTACCATAAGGCCTCCCGCACACACACACAATGCAAACGCAGAATCGGAGGAGATTTCTCCTTATGATAGTCAAAGATGCTTGATACGCATTTAAAATAACATTTGATATTATTATTAGTGTATAGTGTAGGAAAATATTTCGAAAGTAGAATATAAATCTTAGCCAACATACGACCATTATCGTATGCCTACTATAGCTAACTATGTTCAATAGCAGGTTACCGCCACATTCCATAGCAGGTTATACAACTAAAACCGTACAAGTCTCGTATTGTTTCTTTGGATTTCCAACGAATGATCAGGCCAAGGAACTTCCCATTGCCACATGAAAATGCCTCTGGATGGACATCCCCGAGAACCAAACCGGATCTCTACCAACACAAGGCCGGGTTACCCCTAACTGAGTAACAACTGACCGAATATGCCATCCCCCGGTCCTTTGGGACCTTTATCACCGAGCGCTCGTAATCAATTCACACAATCATAACAAAGTGTTTTCAACATGAGTAAGTATCTGGGCTCCATACCATGATACCACCCTTTTCCAGAAGGAAATGGACACATCCTAAAGGGTGCTACCCCTCACAACCTTGCTGCTTCTTTCCTGTTTTGACCATTCACGGGGTGTGAGGCTCGACGAATTCACGTCCACAAAAACATACTTTATACAAAAGCCATGCTTTGGGTCAACAAATGATCAACACAATGATCACAAGGATAGACGATCAAATAAACGATCCTATCACAAATAATCAACACAATGATCATTTCAGCATCACTCAGCATGTCACATTACCAAATTGGGAATATATCGCTGATAACATTCAACTACATAACCTCTGAGCACGTACGTCTCAGAGAAGGGTGTTAAGCTAAAAGAATAAATTCTCCGCCACCAACAGAAATATATTTGAAAGAAATCGGCTTTACATCTCAATTTGTAATGTCAGACATACAATCCATACAAGTCTGTTCCGGGCTCGAACAAAACCGAAGGCACTTCTTACGAAGCCCTTGCAATACGGGTATTCACAATCCCGATCGAATTTCCCATCACTTAGGAGATCTCTATACCAGGAGCTACCCAGTGCAGAGACAATCGATAGGTCATCCTATCGCTTTCACAAATACTCGGTCTTCAACACCGATCTTCAAATGCAATTCATAACGACGTATCACATATTCGGAGTGGGTTATACGACCCCATGGTCCTTTCCCGGTTAACCCGAATAGTGAGCGCTTATTTAAAAATAAGTGTGGCATTCAAATTCAAACAAATCACATCAAGTACCCATTCAAAGGGAAATATTGATAGTCGGTTATTGAACTATCAATTAATATGCACAACATCACCAGTTTCCAAATAATTTTCCAAATTATTTATTTTCCAAAATATCTTGACAAGATATATTATTTCCAAACTTCAAAAACAAATCAATATTTATTTTTTAAACAAATTCTTCTTTTCATTTATAAATTCCATAATGAATTTATATTTCAAAATATTCATGCATATACGATTTCAATTATCCATTTTCAATTTATCTTCAAAAAAATAAATTCTAAATATTCACTGCATATTGGAAAACATTTCCTTACTTATTTATTAATAAGTAATTCACAAATTTTATTTATTTTCAACACTTGGAAAATATTCAATATACTTAAATCGAGATTAAGTATATATTTCATTCTTTAAGGAAATCATTCTTTTAAACATATTTATTTGGGCCAAAACGAATGTTGCGTAAAACATCGTTACGATAACCCAAAATCACTAGTATAGGGATTCGAAATTAAAATAGATATATAAATCCCAATACTATACAAAACATTTCCTTTCGGAAATCATTTACTATAACAACAGTGTTATAGTCCACTATTTCCTTTTATTTCTCGAAAACATCTATTTCAACAATAAATGTTGAAATCTATGGTTTCGAATCTCAACACATTTTAAAACATCGTTAGGTCGTTTTAATTCTGTTTAAAATATCACGTTCTAAACATTTCCTTTAACATATTATTCACTATTCAAAAACGTGAATATACTACGTTAACAATTTTCATCCTTTTATTCATTTTAATTCAAAGGATTATTCACATTCAAAAATTTGAATATAACTCCATTAATAAATTATAACAATTTACTTATCAAAATAAGTTGTTTGCGAATTTATAAAACAACGTTTATAAATCCCTTTTCTATTTATCTTGTAAAAACTTCTTTTTATAAATTTCTTTATTAACCTATTCCAGTTTATAACTCAATCATAAACTAAAAGTTCATATTATAAGTTAATTACTTATAAAACGATTATTTTACAAAATCGTTCTTTTAAAGACTTTCTAATTTATAAATCTTATAACTTATAAGATCCATTTATTTAACCAATCTATTCTTCAAATAATTTCACCAAATTTATAAATCTTACTATTTATAAATTTCATTTATAACTTCACAGTTTATAATTATACAAATTTCATTCATTTATGAAATTCATTTTCACTTCATTCAAACACTTATAAAAACTCGTTTTATAATGTCAATATTTCAATTTATAAATATCTATTTATAAATCTCTTAATATAAATCAATTTATATTATTCTTTAAAACGTCTTTAAATTCTTTTATAATTTCACCATCCTCTTGATTTATAAAATAATTAAATTTTATAAAGCCTATATTTAAACTTTTCAAAATAAATTCAAATTTCCCAATTTAAACTATTTTATAAAATCATTGATCCATATTTCTCAAAATCAGCTTTTTAACTATATTTCTTAGAAATCATAATTTTTATAACTTTTAAAAATTATAACGTTTATTTATTTAACATGGATCAATTCCAAAAATATTTTATAACTTATACTTTCAAAAATCACTTTGAAATCATTTTAAAATTCCAAATTTGGTCCAATGATGCTACACACCAAATAGTCAATCACAACAACAACGATATCACATATCGTATATGATAATCAACAAATATCAAAATATCCATAATCAAATAAATACTGTTGAGGAATCCAGTTGGATCCCTCCAACCTGTTTTCCTGCATCCAAAAACATTAGCACAATACCAATTTCGCTCCAGTACGAAATTATCGCGGTATATGTTCTTATTAAATATTATCCGCTTAATAACGGCGCAATAGGGTCTCATCCGCTAAACAAAAAATGCGGGAAATCAATAACTCCAATATATACATATGCCAATATATATATATTGATATTATATATAATACCAATTTCACTGTTTATGAAATATTCGCGGTATATGTTTTTACTAAATATTATCCGCTTAATAACGGCGCATAATGTCTATTTTAACAATCAATAGATAACAGTCATCATTCAAACATGCATTCAAATATTTTAAATCTAATTATTTAAAATAAAATCGAAACTGATTCGATTGAGTGAGAAGTTTTCACCTTGATTTTAAATTCCGTTTTAGCGATTTATTTCGAATAAAATTAAACGGACGTTTAATTTTACCCAAAATTCTCACTAACTCCAAACGACTCCAAACCAAATCCATCGCGTAGTGCTCGTCCATACGATTCCAACGCTTCCTGTTTCGTGCAGTTTGGACCTCGTATGAAAAAGATACAACATTTTAAACATTTGCGAACTTAAATTACAAATTTTATTTTTAATTTCAACCTAAACTAAATCACTACCGTTCGATCCCCCCTTCCCTCACGCGTGCGTTCAGCCTTCTCCTCCCATGCATCTCCTTCGCGTGCGCAAGAACCCAAACCTAGCTTCCTAGGGTTGAAAACGCAACCACCATACGACGCCTAGCCTCCGATCAGATGATGTCGTTCCATTCGCCATGACGAGAGCTACTCACGCCTCAAAGCACGTGCAACTCGGTGGTCCCCTGCCTCCCCACGACGAGCTCGAACGGCCCACGCCTCGGCCTTGATTCTGGCCACCACGTCGCACGAAAAATCATCCTGACCGTCGGATTTACCCGTCTCTCCATCCCCTACGACTTCTTAGTTGAGAACTTTGGACGAAAACGATTAGATTGAGAGAAAAATCGCGATGAATTCTGGAGCATATCGGCCATTGGCTTTAGCATAGGCGGCTAGGGTTTTGAAATGTTTTTTTTTTATTTTTATTTTTTTATTATGGGGGTATTTATAGAGAATTTTCGAACACTATTTATCCGGAAATTTCGAACTCCGATTTACGCGCCGAAACTGACGTACCTAGGGTTTATCCCGCGTTCCGGACACAATGGAACAGGTTTCGGAAGCTAATTCGGACATATGTGCGAGTTATGGCTGAAAACGCTCAATTTAAATTAAACCGATTTAAGCGATTTTCTAGGCGTTTTAATTTGTACAGGACAAACGGTAAATCCAATTGACTTGAAATTTGAAACCTTACAATAATATCACATTACGGATCCGATGAAATTGGTTTCGTCGAAATCCGAGACTTTTTGAAAAATGGCTATTTTAGCTCGCCAAATTTAAATTAAAAATAAATCGATGCGTTTCGAGCTGCCACGCTCAAACGATAACTCCGATTGACACGAAATTTGAAATCCGGTAATAACTAACTATTACGGATCCAATGAAACTGGTTTCGTTCAATTCCGAGACTGTTCAAAAATTGACTATTTTTACTAGTCGATTTTAATATTAAAATATTCAATTTTCACAAATTAACTTTTAATTCGATTTTAAAAGTTCTAAAATATCATTCTAACTCCCATATGATAAAATAAAATTTTACAAATCATTTTCAATCATATTTAACTCAATTTTCAATTATTTTCCATAATTTAACATATTAAATTATCGATTTAATTATTCAATTAAATCCAATAAATCGAAATAAAAATTTATTCGACTTATAAATTCACTTATTAATATTTAAAAATTAATTAAATATTCAAATTTTAATTTCTAAAAATTCTGGGTCGTTACAATCTTCCCCCCTTAAAAGAATTTCGTCCTCGAAATTACAAGTAAGAAAAGTTACAGAATTCATTTATTTTCCAAAATCCATAGTTAAACTTCTTACAAATCTTTTTACTAAGTTTTCAAATCATAGTTAGTTATCTTTTCAAAAACGACTACTATCGTTTAACTTTCAATTCCAAAATCAAAGTTAAAGTTTTCAAAATTTTCCAAATTTTCTCAAAATTTTCTAACGCCTTAAATTTTCGGAAAAATTCGCCATAGTCTCCTTTGCGCGGCTCGATCCGAAAAAAAAATGACAGTATATATATCACAAATATACATCTCATCAAGTAATGAGGCATCCCGAAGGGAAAAAAATGTAAAAGTACGATATTTAATCCGAGATATGTACCTTATATTTTATTAGCGAGCATATACGGCTAATATAGCGCTAAAACGAGCTCCAAATGCGAAGCAAACGCGATCCGCACCTACTAATCACTCAACAAACAACATGAGAATCATGCATATAGACAATAATCTCAATATACAACATATAGCAACATAATAACTATATATGCTAACATAGCAATGCATTCAATAGCAATACATATTCAACCATCAACCAACTAACATCCATAACCAATAATATTCATTCATATTCTCATTAATATTCAATGAAAGGGTTTTCAATTCAAATCACATTTGATTCCTTAACATTGGATGTTATCAACATTCATTCTTATTCAATTTTAATTAGTTTGCATTCACTAATTAAATCCAATTCACGTTCAATTCTATTCAAATTTATTTACTTTCAATTTGAATTCAATTAATTTAGCTTCCAATTTCATTAATTCAATTTCATTAACTTAATGAATTACATACAATCAACTAGCAATCATCTAACAACCAATGTTTATTCATTACAACCAAATTCCTTTGCTTCACTTACATTCATTATTCCATATCAATTTAATTCACATTCAATTGATTAACATTTAATCCATTAACTCAATTCAATTACTAAAGTTGAATTTTACTTATATAACTTAAGTTCACATTTATCACTTCACTTTACTAATTTACTTTAATACTAATATCAACTTCATTCAATATCACTTAAGTTATATTTCCATTTAACCTTATTTGGTTTTACATAACTTAAAATCCTACTTGTAAATAAATTCAGATTTCAATTCTAAAGTAAATTTCCATTTAACTTTAAATTCACTTTTACTTACAACTCATATTCATAAATATATTCATATAGTTTCACTTTTTATATATATAAGTTTATTTCACAATTGTAAATCACTTTAATTATAATTCAATTCTTATAATTCTTTTGCTTATACAATTATTCTTTTATTTAGATTATTCAAATAACTAAACAATCAACTTATATACACTTTAATAACTTTGAAAAAATTATTTGTTTATATATAAAATATAATCAAGGTAAAATTATTTCATTTACCCAATTTAAAACAATATTATGTCGAATTGTTCTATTCAAGTGTTTAGAAACCCCTTCGGCATAGTTGTCGAGACCACGCTGACGAAGGTTCATATGCCACTCAATAAACAAATCATCACAATATAAAACAATTTCATATTCACTAACAAATACGCTCTCATAGCTATTATTACACTCAAACTCATTCTAGAGTACTGCTGACTCTATCTCTAATGAGTAATACCCAACAGAACCATGGTTGTCGCTTAACCATATGCTCTGATACCAAATGTAACGCACACGGATTTTCGTTGCCGAAAAACCGAATAGTTATGGGTTTTTAACAAGAATTTAAGAAAAAGAAAGAAGAAAGAAGAGAGAAAATAGAGAAGAAAGTAGAGAGGAAAGAAAACAGAAAATGGGGAGAAGAGAAAATAGAAAAGAGAACAGAACAAAATAGAACGGAATAGAAAACAACTGAACAACATCAGAATCTCTCAATTCGCAGCGGAACAACATATAATAATAAATGAATAATCTTTAAACAAGAACTATATCAGTTATTACATTACATCACATTTCATTACATCATATCATCAGAGTGTACAACAACAACAAATAGTGCAGCGGAAAAGAAATACTATATAAGTAATACGCCATGCCATCCAGCTTGCCTCCAGCAACTCCAGAATATCCAGAATATCCTGATAAACCTAACTCTTGACTGCCCGTGTGAAAATTGGTGGGCACCCAGAGTTTAGGAAGGAAAACAATAAACTCCAAGTCAGTCATGTGACTGGTGTGAGAACTCAAAACAGTTTATTTATCTTTGAAATCAAAAATAGAAGAATATTTTTAAATTCAATTCGCAATGCTTTTAAAAATGAGACTACCATAAGGCCTCCCGCACACACACACACAATGCAAACGCAGAATCGGAGGAGATTTCTCCTTATGATAGTCAAAGATGCTTGATACGCATTTAAAATAACATTTGATATTATTATTAGTGTATAGTGTAGGAAAATATTTCGAAAGTAGAATATAAATCTTAGCCAACATACGACCATTATCGTATGCCTACTATAGCTAACTATGTTCAATAGCAGGTTACCGCCACATTCCATAGCAGGTTATACAACTAAAACCGTACAAGTCTCGTATTGTTTCTTTGGATTTCCAACGAATGATCAGGCCAAGGAACTTCCCATTGCCACATGAAAATGCCTCTGGATGGACATCCCCGAGAACCAAACCGGATCTCTACCAACACAAGGCCGGGTTACCCCTAACTGAGTAACAACTGACCGAATATGCCATCCCCCGGTCCTTTGGGACCTTTATCACCGAGCGCTCGTAATCAATTCACACAATCATAACAAAGTGTTTTCAACATGAGTAAGTATCTGGGCTCCATACCATGATACCACCCTTTTCCAGAAGGAAATGGACACATCCTAAAGGGTGCTACCCCTCATAACCTTGCTGCTTCTTTCCTGTTTTGACCATTCACGGGGTGTGAGGCTCGACGAATTCACGTCCACAAAAACATACTTTATACAAAAGCCATGCTTTGGGTCAACAAATGATCAACACAATGATCACAAGGATAGACGATCAAATAAACGATCCTATCACAAATAATCAACACAATGATCATTTCAGCATCACTCAGCATGTCACATTACCAAATTGGGAATATATCGCTGATAACATTCAACTACATAACCTCTGAGCACGTACGTCTCAGAGAAGGGTGTTAAGCTAAAAGAATAAATTCTCCGCCACCAACAGAAATATATTTGAAAGAAATCGGCTTTACATCTCAATTTGTAATGTCAGACATACAATCCATACAAGTCTGTTCCGGGCTCGAACAAAACCGAAGGCACTTCTTACGAAGCCCTTGCAATACGGGTATTCACAATCCCGATCGAATTTCCCATCACTTAGGAGATCTCTATACCAGGAGCTACCCAGTGCAGAGACAATCGATAGGTCATCCTATCGCTTTCACAAATACTCGGTCTTCAACACCGATCTTCAAATGCAATTCATAACGACGTATCACATATTCGGAGTGGGTTATACGACCCCATGGTCCTTTCCCGGTTAACCCGAATAGTGAGCGCTTATTTAAAAATAAGTGTGGCATTCAAATTCAAACAAATCACATCAAGTACCCATTCAAAGGGAAATATTGATAGTCGGTTATTGAACTATCAATTGATATGCACAACATCACCAGTTTCCAAATAATTTTCCAAATTATTTATTTTCCAAAATATCTTGACAAGATATATTATTTCCAAACTTCAAAAACAAATCAATATTTATTTTTTATACAAATTCTTCTTTTCATTTATAAATTCCATAATGAATTTATATTTCAAAATATTCATGCATATACGATTTCAATTATCCATTTTCAATTTATCTTCAAAAAAATAAATTCTAAATATTCACTGCATATTGGAAAACATTTCCTTACTTATTTATTAATAAGTAATTCACAAATTTTATTTATTTTCAACACTTGGAAAATATTCAATATACTTAAATCGAGATTAAGTATATATTTCATTCTTTAAGGAAATCATTCTTTTAAACATATTTATTTGGGCCAAAACGAATGTTGCGTAAAACATCGTTACGATAACCCAAAATCACTAGTATAGGGATTCGAAATTAAAATAGATATATAAATCCCAATACTATACAAAACATTTCCTTTCGGAAATCATTTACTATAACAACAGTGTTATAGTCCACTATTTCCTTTTATTTCTCGAAAACGTCTATTTCAACAATAAATGTTGAAATCTATGGTTTCGAATTTCAACACATTTTAAAACATCGTTAGATCGTTTTAATTCTGTTTAAAATATCACGTTCTAAACATTTCCTTTAACATATTATTCACTATTTAAAAACGTGAATATACTACGTTAACAATTTTCATCCTTTTATTCATTTTAATTCAAAGGATTATTCACATTCAAAAATTTGAATATAACTCCATTAATAAATTATAACAATTTACTTATCAAAATAAGTTGTTTGCGAATTTATAAAACAACGTTTATAAATCCCTTTTCTATTTATCTTGTAAAAACTTCTTTTTATAAATTTCTTTATTAACCTATTCCAGTTTATAACTCAATCATATACTAAAAGTTCATATTATAAGTTAATTACTTATAAAACGATTATTTTACAAAATCGTTCTTTTAAAGACTTTCTAATTTATAAATCTTATAACTTATAAGATCCATTTATTTAACCAATCTATTCTTCAAATAATTTCACCAAATTTATAAATCTTACTATTTATAAATTTCATTTATAACTTCACAGTTTATAATTATACAAATTTCATTCATTTATGAAATTCATTTTCACTTCATTCAAACACTTATAAAAACTCGTTTTATAATGTCAATATTTCAATTTATAAATATCTATTTATAAATCTCTTAATATAAATCAATTTATATTATTCTTTAAAACGTCTTTAAATTCTTTTATAATTTCACCATTCTCTTGATTTATAAAATAATTAAATTTTATAAAGCCTATATTTAAACTTTTCAAAATAAATTCAAATTTCCCAATTTAAACTATTTTATAAAATCATTGATCCATATTTCTCAAAATCAGCTTTTTAACTATATTTCTTAGAAATCATAATTTTTATAACTTTTAAAAATTATAACGTTTATTTATTTAACATGGATCAATTCCAAAAATATTTTATAACTTATACTTTCAAAAATCACTTTGAAATCATTTTAAAATTCCAAATTTGGTCCAATGATGCTACACACCAAATAGTCAATCACGACAACAACGATATCACATATCGTATATGATAATCAACAAATATCAAAATATCCATAATCAAATAAATACTGTTGAGGAATCCAGTTGGATCCCTCCAACCTGTTTTCCTGCATCCAAAAACATTAGCACAATACCAATTTCGCTCCAGTACGAAATTATCGCGGTATATGTTCTTATTAAATATTATCCGCTTAATAACGGCGCAATAGGGTCTCATCCGCTAAACAAAAAATGCGGGAAATCAATAACTCCAATATATACATATGCCAATATATATATATTGATATTATATATAATACCAATTTCACTGTTTATGAAATATTCGCGGTATATGTTTTTATTAAATATTATCCGCTTAATAACGGCGCATAATGTCTATTTTAACAATCAATAGATAACAGTCATCATTCAAACATGCATTCAAATATTTTAAATCTAATTATTTAAAATAAAATCGAAACTGATTCGATTGAGTGAGAAGTTTTCACCTTGATTTTAAATTCCGTTTTAGCGATTTATTTCGAATAAATTAATTTTACCCAAAATTCTCACTAACTCCAAATGACTCCAAACCAACTCCATCGCGTAGTGCTCGTCCATACGATTCCAACGCTTCCTGTTTCGCGCAGTTTGGACCTCGTATGAAAAAGATACAACATTTTAAACATTTGCGAACTTAAATTACAAATTTGTTTTTTAATTTCAACCTAAACTAAATCACTACCGTTCGATCCCCCCTTCCCTCACGCGTGCGTTCAGCCTTCTCCTCCCAGGCATCTCCTTCGCGTGTGCAAGAACCCAAACCTAGCTTCCTAGGGTTGAAAACGCAACCACCATACGACGCCTAGCCTCCGATCAGATGATGTCGTTCCATTCGCCATGATGAGAGCTACTCACACCTCAAAGCACGTGCAACTCGGTGGTCCCCTGCCTCCCCACGACGAGCTCGAACGGCCCACGCCTCGGCCTTGATTCTGGCCACCACGTCGCACGAAAAATCATCCTGACCGTCGGATTTACCCGTCTCTCCATCCCCTACGACTTCTTAGTTGAGAACTTTGGACGAAAACGATTAGATTGAGAGAAAAATCGCGATGAATTCCGGAGCATATCGGCCATTGGCTTTAGCATAGGCGGCTAGGGTTTTGAAATGTTTTTTTTTTTCTTTTTTTCTTTTTTATTATGGGGGTATTTATAGACAATTTTCGAACACTATTTATCCGGAAATTCCAAACTCCGATTTACGCGCCGAAACTGACGTACCTAGGGTTTATCCCGCGTTCCGGACACAATGGAACAGGTTTCGGAAGCTAATTCGGACATATGTGCGAGTTATGGCTGAAAACGCTCAATTTAAATTAAACCGATTTAAGCGATTTTCTAGGCGTTTTAATTTGTACAGGACAAACGGTAAATCCAATTGACTTGAAATTTGAAACCTTACAATAATATCACATTACGGATCCGATGAAACTGGTTTCGTCGAAATCCGAGACTTTTTGAAAAATGGCTATTTTAGCTCGCCAAATTTAAATTAAAAATAAATCGATGCGTTTCGAGCTGCCACGCTCAAACGATAACTCCGATTGACACGAAATTTGAAATCCGGTAATAACTAACTATTACGGATCCAATGAAACTGGTTTCGTTCAATTCCGAGACTGTTCAAAAATTGACTATTTTTACTAGTCGATTTTAATATTAAAATATTCAATTTTCACAAATTAACTTTTAATTCGATTTTAAAAGTTCTAAAATATCATTCTAATTCCCATATGATAAAATAAAATTTTACAAATCATTTTCAATCATATTTAACTCAATTTTCAATTATTTTCCATAATTTAACATATTAAATTATCGATTTAATTATTCAATTAAATCCAATAAATCGAAATAAAAATTTATTCGACTTATAAATTCACTTATTAATATTTAAAAATTAATTAAATATTCAAATTTTAATTTCTAAAAATTCTGGGTCGTTACAATTAATAAGCATGGTAGTTCACACCATATGACTTAAATCGAATTATAAATGATGAAATTTGATAATAATCACATTAAATTGTATTCAGTTGTTTATAGGATGTAACATGTCATGGCTAGATAACTAAAAAGGTGATTTTTAATTGTAATTAGGAAAGTTCGATCTCTCCGTAATAAAAAGTAAAAAAACAAAAGTGCTCCAAATCAGACTTATTTTGTATCAAAATTATAGTTGTCGATGACATGAATCCATTGGTAGTATTCATTCATCGATCGGGTGTAAGGATGATCAGAAAACATGGTGGATGGTTGACAAACGTGGACCATCCATTTCAATCCAACAGTGAAACAATAATGATTTGATGATTGGAAGACATAGGTTTGTAGAGTGGATCAAGTAGGTGCTCATGGTGATCATTGATCATCTCAAATAAGAGTGAGTTGGCAAAGATCTAGCCAAGAAGTTTAGTGGCTACGAAGTTGTTGGAGTGGCCGGACTAGCGGTGATGGGGTCAATCGAGCTGAGGGAGGCATATGCTTCACTTTGGTCATGTTAGAACTGGTGGAATCTACCTATGGCGACGGCGGCAAATAGTGAAAGGTAGCTCACAACTCTGGCATGCAAAATCTTTCGCATGTGCGGTTTAATGAGGAACGTTTTGGTATGTTGTTTGCTTTGTTTTGAGACACTTCGAAAAAGTTCCATGGTTTGGATAGTTTCATTATACGTGATGATAATTGGTTGAGGCTAAAGTCCTCGGTAAGGAGTGTTAGTATAGTTTTCAGCTGTGAATTGGGGATTGTCATCAATACTGCCACATACGGTTACTTTCGACGACGATGGGTTTGGATTTGTTCCCAATAGTGTCACCTGCAATTAGTCACGCGAGTTGGAACTAATTTCCAATGATGTGGCTTATGGCATGTTAGGGTACAGGAAAGGGGGAATTTACTCTCATCGGTACTCATAAATTATGGTGATGGCAAGTTAGGCTTTACCTTAATAGCTTCGTAGGAGGTTGGCATGTCAGGGTACACTAAAAGTGAAATTTGTTCTCGCTGGCACTCATAATGCATAGCAATGTGAGTTGGGATTTACCCTAATAGTGTCGCAGGCTGTTGGCGTGGCAAGTTGCGGCTTTGACCTCAATAGTTTCACATACAGTTATGGCAATGAGTTGAGACTTAGTCTCAATAGTGTCACATAGGGGTTGTCATGTGAGTTGGAACTGGTTTCTAATTATGTGGCTAAGGAGAGGATTTAAGGTACACATTTGAGGAAGTTTCTTCTTGTTGGTGTATGTAATGTGTTGTTATAGAAAGCCAGGCTTTGATGCAGTAGTTAAACCTTAGTATATAATGCCCATATGATGTCACAACAATATTGTACCATGTTTAGCTGACTTGCTAGGTGTAGATGACACAGGTTATGGTATAGTTTTTGAGCTTAAGTGTTGTTTTAAGAGCTTATATTATACACATATATAATACGTTTCACTCACTAGACGACCCTTCTATCCTTTTCTTCTTTGGTTTTACTTTGATAAGGAGAAAGAGGACGGGTGCTAATTTCGAAGACGCGGTGTTATAATAGAGGCATCCAATTATTTATTAGTGATACGCTATTTATTTGATATTTTCCAAAACGTTCAGATTTTCAATCGTTTGATATTTAGTGATATTTGTTATAAAGAGTATTAGTTACAATTTTTATTTATTTGAAATTATGGTTTTTTCCAGTCTAATATTTTGTTCGATCCAATATGTGTTTCAAAAGGTGTAGATTTTGTAGATATCTCTATGATTTGTCTTATATATTTCCTTAAACGATTCACCATCAATGGCATCTGCGATGCCATTGCCACTTTTAGAGGTGGATCGGGATTTTATAGATGGTAGGTTGTTACATGTCGTACTAGAGCTTATTAGGCAATTCCTTCTAAATTAGGGCGTTTGACAAAGTGTATTTGTAATTTTTTATTATTTATTTAAACATACACATATACTATACATCATATCCTATATATTTTGGCTCGTAGAGGTGGTCGTTGGCTTATCATTAATGGAAGCAGACAACTACGAGTTAAATAAATTTACAGATTAAAAATAGTTTAGTGCTGAATAATAAATCCATTGCATTTGCTATAATATTACTCTATAAAATTGCTAATAGAGGTTCTCTATACCAACTCGCAATATAGTAAATTATGGACCTAAGGATGAATAAAAAGAAGAGTAGCACCTTGAGTCATTAGAAAATAAGTTTAATGTCGATAAGGCATAATGGAGGCATAGGAAAACACTCCTCAAAACTAAAGTTGTAGGGTTAAAGTGTTCATACATTGATGTTGGATATTATATTAGAGGTGAGGCTTAAGGTGGCCAATTTAAGAAGAAAAGAAGCTAGAACCCAATGCCCATGAAGCACTGTTATATAAAGTAGTTGAGCTTGTATACGTTATGATGTTTTTTCCTACTCAAATTAGATATTTCAATTATTCGAAATGTTTATCTAAAAAGTAAAAAACGTTCGTGTTTGAATTTTTCAAAAAAAAAATGTAGAAGTTGAAGTTTGTTTAATGTATTAAAATAATAACCGTTTATTTTAAGCTTCAAACATGGGAAATTTTATAAGAAGTCATTTCCATGATTATTTTAGAGGTTTTATTTATTTAAGAAGTTTAGTGTAAGGCATGTTGATGCACTTATATTTTGATGTGTACTTTTCTTTTGGTAAGAAACTTTGAAAGTAGTTAAAAAGTAAGTAACACGCATCTTTTTGAATGTCTTTTATTTTATAAATATTTTTGGTCACACTTCAAAAAAAAAATATTACATTTTCTTTACACTTTAGTGAAAGTTTCTTATTTAGTAAAGCAAAATTTAAAAAGATATGTTTTACATGTCCATTTTTCTAAGTTACATTGAACCATCTTAGACAGAATTTAAATTAAATACTAAAACAAGAGGAATTAAGAATCATCGTTTTTAAATTATGGAAGTTCTCTATTTTAATATATAGATATTTTCTAATGGACATTAAAGGGTTGTGATACAAACTTATGAAAATATGTATTAACAAATGGTTTAAAATTCTGGAAATTAATTTCAAACTCAATATGAAAATAATTAGTAGCCAAAACCTAATTTCAAAAATATATTTTATGTATATACATGATGTATTGTTTAAAGGTGTTGAAAATTGGCTAACTATACAATAAAATGATATATAATTGTATATGCGATAAATGGTTATAAATTATATGAAATAATGTTGTGAAAGAATAAAGTATGAGGATTTACGAAAATAACAAAATTTATTTTGAATGTAACTATATTTTGAGTAATTAATATTGAAGTGGTAAAGCTATAAAGAATCAAATTTTGGATGTTAAATATTTTTAAGAATGGATATTAAGAATTATTGAAAGAAATTAGCTTGGAAAACTAAGATAAATTTGGGTTAGTATTTCATATGAAATGATTAAACATAAAACTTCTAAAGTAAAACTTTTTTCTAAAAATTTATTTAAGTAGAATTTAAAGAATTTGATTTAAAAAATATTATGATTTTTATTAAACATTTATTATAACTAGAAAATACTAAATAGATTTAGATGCTTGTTAGTATTGTGAACAAAAATGAAATTAGAACTCAATGGTCTCGATTTAAAACTAATTTTTTTTGTGATTTTCACTTAAACTCAAAAAATTGGATTGGAATTAGAAAAAAATTACACAGCCTGTAAAGTTTGAAATAATTACAGTATGCTAAGGACTTGCTAGTATGGGTTGTGATTAATATGTGAAGTATTTTCAGATTTGGGTGAAGGAAAAATTAGCATAGAAATTTAGTAGCCTTTTCTGTCGATGTTCAAGTAGGAAGGTTAGAGTAGCAAATTGAAGTTTTCTGTAATGAAAGGGGGTAAATACCATATTGTGTAATTTTACCCAAAGTATAGTTTATGTTAGTCAGAGCTAAATGTAAGATGACCTGAGAGATGAGATTCGGCTAAAACTTACTAAATTTTAAATTAAGATAATAGTAAACCACAATATATTTCTATGTAGTCATAGAGAAGAGACAATAAATCAAATGGCTATATATTGTTATTAAGGACTTTGAAACGCTCGCATAAGATGTTGTGAAGCATGAAAGCATAGTTGAATGTTAAGTTTCCCTCAAAGTTTGAATAATAGAAGACGTATCGGTTAGTGTTATGACACATGTGTTTGTTTTGGTTTATGGTACACCCTCATATTGGTTGTTATTTTATAGTAGATTCTCTTGGTTTACTACTGTGCTATGTTGTACTTAAGCATATGTCCCTTGGTTACGATAATTTATAGAGTACTTAAAGTAGTAAAATGGCTTCCATTTGGTTCATGGTTTAGCATTTAGGTGTGTACCATTAGGGTGCAATATTGATATCACATATAAGTACTAGAATGTTAATGGTGCTCAACATTGTGTTCATTATGTTAGGGCATCGAACCATTCTTTAATTTTTCTTTATGAAGTTCGAGTAGTTTATGAAGGATATGTGCAGTGACTCAGAAATTCGAACACCTTGTCTTCGGATATCAAAACATTTTGAAATATAGTTAAATGTTATAAATATGATTTTATAACCTCATTGAACGTCATTTAATTAATTCATAACGATAAGAAACTTATTTTTAAAAAGTTTTTACAAAAATATATTTTTCGAAGAAAAATCGATAATGTGGCTGAAAATTGATTTACCGATAAACAACTTTTTTGATCAATATAAATTGTTTGAACTCTTTTGCACTTGTCTAATGACCAAATGAACACATTAACAACTAATTAACACTTCTCTTTGTAAAGCAAACAGAACATTTTGGAAGCTTCCAAGTGGATAAGCGATATTTTAAATGTTAAGCGTGTAAGAGTATTTTGCAAAAGGAAGTGATGTAAAGTAAAAGTAATAGAGCATGTGGGGAGGTAAGCCTTGCATGAGATGAAAGGAGGGTGAGAAAAAGCTTTGGCAACACCATCTTAAGCTTATATAAGGAGAGGTATACTCTTGATAATAAATTACAAATTTATAAAGCTAAAATAAGCTCTCTTTTATCTCAAAAGTTATAAAGGAAATAGTATCAAATCCAAATTAAATCAAACTTTGTCACAAGCCTTAGGACAATATTACAACACGTTCCACCAAGTTAGATCTTGAAGAACCAATGCACATCTCTTCCTATCAAGGAAGGTCATGAGCTAGAGGGGGATTTTGGAGGGCAAAGGCAAATGGAAAAAAAGGAGGAAGAAAGAAGGAAAGGTGGTTGCAAGGTAGAGGTTGGACTTGGTTAGCTTGGACTTGATTGTTTGTTTTCTTAAAGGTGAGCTAACTCGCCACTTTGAATGAAAATATAACCCATATATGTTTGTGTTTGATTGTGTTTAATTTATTGAATTGGTATTGACATAAGTTGAAACATTGGTTTTGATTTTCACTTTGAAAGCAAGTGGCATATGTAATTCATATGAACACTTGAACGTACTTGTATAAACTATAGAAAGGTGTTGAAACAAAGTGCATAGGTTTTATTTGAACTTTGGTTTAGATTGGACTTGGATTTGAAAGTGCACTTATAGCGATAGTTGTTGTGGATACACCTTGGAATTGCCTTATTTTTGGCAATTTCTATGGAACTTTGTAGAAAGAACCTTAGAGGTTTCTCATTTTATGTATTAATTTTTATGTGCATGCTTATTTCATAAAATGTTTTGACAGTATAAGGTTAAGCAAAATTTTAAAAAATGGCCAAAGCTTTACTTATGCAAAACTGTCCCATTTAACCTTGATTTTTTGACTTTAAAGGTTTGAAAAGAGATTTAAATTTAAGTATTTTGTTTCATTCTTTTTACATGTTTTTACTAACTCATATTAGAGTTTTTAAAAAATGGTTTGAGATATTTATGAATTATTAAGAATCAATTATGAATTTTTAAAGAAGTTGTTTTACTTTAAAATATAAGGAAAACATGTTTTTACAAGTTTTAAAAGATTTTATAAATTTGTTATTTTCAAGTAATATTTTGAGTAAATGTTTAAAAATCTGTTATAAGTATTTAAAATATTTTAAAAGTAGTTTTAAGTATATATTGTTTTTAGAAGATTAGTTAATTATTTTATTAAAGTATACAAATCTTATGCAATATTATCTTTTAAAGTGTATTATTAAATATATAGTCTTGTAAATAAAATTATTGTATGCATGTATATCATCTCTAATAGGTTTTGAAAGTAAAACCATTGGTTCAAAAAGGAGTTAAGAATTGCATAATGGCTAAATGGTCAATCGTTTAAATTACTTGTTTAAAAAGCAATTAACTATGTTAACGCTAAAAGCCAACAAAGTAGGCTTATTTATTTATGAGAGTTAAAATTGATGTTCAACTAGGGATATGAGCAATAGAGCTCTAACCTACTGATGTCCCTCTTGACCGAGGAATAGTTAAGTCGGGAATGTTGAAGTGTCAATCGTGTTGATTACTTACTTGTTTATGGAAATCATTAATAACATACTTAACACAAAAAGCCAAGGAGGTCGACTTATCTATTTGTGAGATTCAAGAATGAAGTGTCTAGATAAGGATTTGATATGCAATCAGTGCTCTAACTTACTTGGCTCCCTTTTGGACGAGGAATACTTAAGTTGGAATGTTCGTAATGGTTAAAGTATACGAATATTGATTTGGATAAGCAACTGTTTTGGACAAGATGGTTGATTAGTCAACTATCGAACTTGACCAAGTATGACTTATAAAGTTTAGAAAGGATTCAAGATTTCATACCAATGAGAACCCTTAGGGAGGAGCGTTGGTACGAAACATCTCTAGCTTTTGCTTACTTCTAAGAGAATCAGAGTTGAGTTAATCAAAAATTCGTCGAACTAGTTTTGGAGTGTCTGAGATTGGTAAGTGTTTTACTTACTAAATACCACTTCAAAACTAGTATACGAATTCTATGTTAAGTGGTTGTGAAGTGGGATGCTATAGAGTTGAACCGTCTATTCTAAGGTTAGGTTCAAGGGAAGGGTCAGCATTAGCATTCGTTGGAGAACTTATGCTGGAATCCAATTGGGGACTCGTGTTCTGTTCGAGTGATGAAGACTCATGTGAAAAATGTCGAACGTAACCTCGGCATCAAAAATGACAAAAACTAGAGTAGGATGCCAACTTGGGGTTTAACCGATCCACTATAGTGTATTATCAACTTCTTATCTAAATATATTTATCGATTGATGGCCGGTGGGAGTTGATGATACTTGATTCACATTGTTTATGTTTATGTTCGAACGATGATCCACTTGTGTTTACCTTAATGGTATATTTTATCTAGAGTTATACGACACTCAGAAGGTCCATTTTGAAAGAGTGTATGGATCGTATATGTATATCTAAGATGCAAGTATAATAGAATACTAAATCATGAATAACTAAGTAAAGTAAATAATAGTAAGAAACAATCACACCATGGTTTTTATTCTGGTTCGAACCTTCCATCCTACGTCTAATCTCGAAGCTCCTCTTCGGCTTTAATTATTAAACAACCCTCGATTTACTCGGAGGAATAGGCTCGATACAACAGTCTTTCTAAGACAAGTATGTGTTCTGAAAAATATTGATTTTGACTGCACAATACAAATATTCCTATAATCTCCTTTAAATAGTATGTGTATGTGAAGCTTTGATTTTAGGATAAAGGCTGAAATTGTTTGCCTTTAGAAATCAGAATATGCAAAGAATGTAGATAAGAGATTCAGACAATTCAGGTGCTTTAAATATTAAAAACTTTGCATATACATAGATGATGAAGAGATTTTATGAATAGTAGCATCTCTTATAAATTTCTGGTTCAATATAAAGGTTACAACTATTGATAGGAAAGAGATGCAGTGAAGAGTTGTGAAAGTATCTATTAAGTTGAAGCAGATGTCTTTTCAAATCTTAAGGCGTTGCCTAACACAGACGTTTGGGCATAAGTTCTGATGTCTGAGCTTGTGTATATTTTATAGACAGAGCCCAGACATAGATGTTTGAAAATTTTATCAGACGTATGATGTTATTTCAAATTTAAAAACAGAAGCTTCAATCAAACGTCTAATACGTAATGTCAGACATCTGACATTTGCTGTTTTCCTTTTCTTCAGCCTTTTGTTATAAAGAGTTTGAAAGTATTTTTTTCATGCAACGTTTAAGTTTAAAAGCAACTACTAAAGAAGATTTTATAGTTTATATCTATGACAATAATAGCACTATATTTACTTTAGTAATACTAATGATTCTTCTCCTTTGTTAGTTGTCTTCAATTTGAACTCTGAAAGCTTGTTCCTGTAAGTAGATAGAATATATAGTGTATGTGTTTGAATGTATAGTTATTGTCATCGAAACTATAGTATAGTAATTTTATCATTCTCCCTCCTTTCGAAGATGACAACTATACAATCACTTTATAACATATATCTCCCCCTGAATGTGATTCCTCCTCCTATGTACATGTAATATGATATTTCTCCCCCTTTGGCATAATAATAAAGAATATAGCCATAGTAGAGAATGAAAACAAACCAATAGATAATCAAGGAAGAGTTTAACTAGTCATACAGACATACTATACCAGAAAAACAAAAAGAAAACAAAAATACATAATTAAATATGAACAATCATACTAAAATATTGTTAATAGTTATAATAACCCCAGAAGCCTGATGAGTCTTCATCGTATGTACCTTGCTGCCACCGATACTGGTTGACATACTCCTCATCTTCCAAAATTGATGACATCTCCAATTCCTATGATAAATCCTTTTGAATTATCTCCAAAAATTATGGCTCCACCATCTTTGTATGTTATATTTGATAACATTTGTGCATTTCCAGTCATATGTTTGGAGCATCGGCTATCGAGTTTCCATTTCTCTTTTTTATTTGATTTTCCTTTGGGTATCTACAAGATAAAATTAGTTTAATTAGTATCCACTTCTTTTGTTAGGGCCCTAAGTGTTAAACGGAGAAGGATGCCATACCCAAGAAGGTTTGGGACCTTTAGAAAGATAATTTTTATTATGTACAACATTTTTCAGATAGTTATCGATGTGTTTTTGTCAAAATAGTTTGTTATTGGATTTCGAAATCCATATTTTGATTATTTTGGTGTTAGATATCATTTCTACAGTATCTGATTTCTCGAATCTATTACATAGTGAACTATAGATTTTATGTTTTGAGGATTTCTTAAAACATAAACCATTGCAATTTCTAAATGGTTTTGAAATTTTGATCAAGTATCCAAGTTCTACTTTCCTTTATTAAATTTTGAAACATTGTTAGTAATCTTGTCAACTTATCATTAAGATGAGAAATATCGGATTTCAATGCTTCTACATCATTCTTCAATATAACATTTTCTTTTCTAATTTCATCATTTGCTAGTTTAAGATTTCCTATTTCACATAATAATGAGTCATTTTGAATAGATCAATACTTATATTTCTCTTGCGATGTTTCTAATTTTTCTTCTAAAATTGTTTTCTCATCTTTTAATAGTCTTATTTCAAGTTCCATATGATTAATTTTGGCAATATATTCTTTATTTTTCTTTTAGTTTCTCTATATTTATCATCTAATTCTATTCTAAGATCTAAAATTTCATCATAGGTAAAATCAGGACATACCTCTTTAGTATTTGCTATAAAACATACATTAGCCTGCTCAGAATCACTATTGCTACCACAATATGATTATGAAGATGAATCTGAGTCATCCCAAGTCACTTGAAAAGCCCGTATTCTTTTATTGAATTTCTCGAACTTGCCTTCCTTTTTGTCATTGTTAAGTTCTGGGCATTGTTTCCTTATGTGTCCGAAATTGTCACACCCAGAGCATTTGATTGAAGTTTGGTTAGATGAATTTGAATTTCCTCCATTTTGAGATCTCATTATGTTTTTGAATTTATTGGATTTGTTGAAATTTTGGCAATAAATACAATCTCTTATTCGTCTAAGTCCGAGTTATTGTTGTTGGCTTGGAAGGTTATATTCTTCCCTTCAGTGATTTGTTCTTTTCTTGCCTGTAGATTTGCTTCATACGACATCAAATTTCCTATCATTTATTCAACTTTTAGTTGAGATAAATCATCTACTTCTTCAATGACCCATACTTTTTGTTCTCAATCATTTGTTAAGAAATAAAAAATACATGTAGCTAAACTAAAATATGTAAATTTAACTCCAAGTGTCATGAGATAGGTCATGTTGAATAGTTTGAAATCTAGCATACATAGATTCACTTACTTTCATTTTAAATGAAGAGAACTGATTTTGTAAAGTAGAAATCTTTGTTTGCTTAACTTTGTTAGTGCCTTCATGAGTGACTTGTAGTGTACGCCATATATCATATGTAGTAGAGCACAACATGGCACATGTGAATTCATTTATATCATATGAACAGAACAAAACATTCATAGCTTTAGCATTGTTTGTTACTATGCTCGTTTGGGAATTTGTCCAAGTGCTTATATTTGTTTCTGGCGCTACATATTGAACTTGTGTTGCTTGCCAAATTTCTAAACCATTTGCTTCCATAAAAATACGCATACATCTAGGCCTGTAGCACCCGCAGTTCAATACCCCTTGAGTTGATAATAATTCGCTCATGTTCAACCCAATTTGTACGAAAGAGCAAATACCTAGGGTAAAGAAGAAGAAAAAGATAGAAGCAAGTAGAAATAACCACACAGAATCTCACAATCACTGTGGAACAAAATATAATATATGATAACAGATTTTATACAAAAGAATCTATTGCTATTTATTGCTTAAAATCATCGGAGTACAACAATCAATACATCGATCTGGGCCATTATAATAACCTGCCTTAATATACCTAACTCACACAGCAAAAACACCTAGTACGTGATAAACGTCGAAACTCCTCCAGCTCGTCTCCTGAGATCAATAGCATTCTAACATGAATCTGTAATACTCGGTATGACCTGAGTATTATAACAAAATAACACCCGAGTCAGTCTGGAAAACTAGTCTGAGAAAACACACTCAATTTGAATTATTGGAGTTATCAAAACTCTTTGAAAAACAAAGATATCTCGTAAGACCACGTCCCACATAAACACGATGGGTTTTTACCATACTATAACCAAACAATTTTATAGAAGAAACCAATGATATTATAATAATTTCTAAATACAAATACTTAGCTGAACTTGTTACATTAATTAAATTCTAGCATACTAGGCTCTACAAGCAAAACCGTAAAGGCTTGTATTGGAGAATGGATCTCATACGAATGATTGGCCCGCTAGGGTACCACCCATCACAGTACACCTCAAGAACAATGCACCAAGAACCACGTCGGTATCCCCTGCTACATAAAACCGGCCTAATCCTAACCTGGATAGACCGAATATGTTATCACCCTGGGTGTTTCCACCCTTACAAATCGAGCGCTTCTTCTTCCATGCACAACCATATCCATAATATATAGGTTTCCAAGGATATCTAGAACCATTGTTATTTTCCTTATTTATAAACATCGTTTATAAATTTTATAACCCCTTTGAATCTCATTTTTTATAAACTAATCTTGTTTATAAATTTAATTTTTTTTATAAATTCATTTCTTTATAAATCCCATTTTTAACTTCCAATCTATTTTTAATATCGACTTTAACTCCTTTTCATATTTCTCGAATATCATTTATAAATTCTTTTTATAAAATTCATTCTTAAAAATCTTCATTTAATAATTCACACAAGTTAAGTATATCTAAAAGTCAAATATATTTTTCAAACTCAATTTCTTTAAAATAACCCCAATTCCAATATAAATATTTTTATATCAAAAATTTCCATTAATTCATTCAATTTTATAAATATATTTATAGTATTTAAAAGATCAAAATTTAAGCCAGTGCTACAATAGCATCTAATGATTCCAATCACTACAATAATCTATAATAGATTATTCTACACAACCCATATATTACAACATATGAAATTAAATTCAACATTTTGAGGAATCCAGTTAGATCCCTCCAACCTTTTTTCCTACATCCATTAATGTTAATACAACATAAAAATATCAATTCCCACTTCAAGGGGGATATCATAGTATATAGTGTCATCCTCTATTATGCAGGGCACATAAGGTCTCATTCGTTGGAATGTGCGGGAATATCATTCTAACTACTGATATATATATACTAATATATATAATATAACATTCAAATGATAATAATTTATAAACTCATTCACACAGCCAATAATAAATTTTTATCATTGCAAATTAAAATCAGTAATCCAAAGAGGAGTGAGAGTAACTCGCCTTGATTTTTACTTTGCCAAACGGTCCAATTTTAAATCAAACTGAACATCATTCAATTTTATTTAAAATTCCTACCGTCTTCAATAAATTCCAAACCAATTCCCTAAACATAGACAATATCCATGTTAGTGCGACACGACATTGGTACCTAATTTCAACCTCATATAAATGAATTACGCATTTACTATTATTGATTGGATTTTACTAAAATCAACTAAATGGAATAATAGTTTAAATTTTACATTACACTACATAATTCGAACTCCATCTTCCCAATCGTACCCGCTTGCTTCCAGGTGCCACCTGCCTCGCTAGCTATGAGACCTGCACGCACGCGCATACGCGTGATGATGAACTCCACCGAACCTAACGGTAGTGCCTTGAACGCCAATCCCTTGCTTCAACTGCCCCTATGCTCCCGCGCCGCCTCATTCTCCTCCCTTTTCCCGCATGTGTCGCCTCCAACATCACGACCTGAAAGCCGCGTTAATAGCCGAAGCCGTCCTCCCCTTTGTCGCGAGCGTGAGCGCAACACTACTCTCGCATCCACTGCTGGCCTCGCGAAACCCCTAAGTGCCACCAACACGGTCTCGCCTAGTCGGTGGATTCGCCTCTGACCATTCGATTCCACGCCTTTAACCTACGCACGCGAACACGACAACACGGCGTCCCCCCTCGCGACGTTCATCCTCAGGCCGCCTCACGACATTGTTTTGATTTTTTTTAAACGAATCGATTTCTTTTGTGGATTTTGTTCTGAGGATTTGAAAAGGGGACATGATTTTTATGGTTTGAAGCAGTTCGTTCTCGTTTGATTTTGAGTTTCAATTCTTATGGCCATTTTTTTATCTGATTGCGTGGATTTTGAAGAATGGCAGCATATTATAAAAGGGAAGAAAAAGGAGGTCGTGTGTGATTTGGGGATAACATGTTTGAATGGTCAAAGAATAGTGAAAGGATGGAATTATAGCTGAAAAGAAGGTTGATAGACAATTATTTATTTAAATTTTAAAACGTCTCGATTTACGCAACTCAAAATCTCGAATCCCTATCGAGGTGTGCCGCTAGGCATTCATAACATTATACCCCTATTCTGAATGCATTGGAAAAGCTTTTGAGTCCTAATTCGATTGTATGGAGAAGATAGCCTTTTGGACCCAATTATTATATTGAATTTCGATATTAATTTCAACGCATTTCTATCCCTTACAATCAAATATAACAAACTCTATGAAATTTGAAATCCAATAATAATACATTATTAAGGAACCGAAAGGACTGGTTTCGTCTAAATCCGAAACTGTATCTCGGATCGCTATTTTAACGTGTCAATTAAATTGACGATTTCAAAAAAATTCAAAACCGCTTGAAATTTCAGTTTTAAAAATCTTATAACTCAATTATAATCCCAAATTAAATATTTAAACCATTTAAATATTCAAAATGAAACGACGAAAAATCCGGGTCGTTACATTCCTTTCCCCTTAAAATAATTTCGTCTCCGAAATTGCTAAGGTAGGAAAAATGCTCCAAACCCATTAACTTATCAAAACCCACTCAGTAAAAATTCGATATTTCACTTTTCCAATCTTTTAGTTCCAATCAAAACTATTAATTTTTAATTCTAATCCCAAATCCTTTATTCCTATTACAATTTGAAATCAAATTTTCGTTAACAAAATTTTTCTAACACCCTAAATTTTCGAAATTTTTAGGCAGAGTCTCCTTTATGCGGAGGAGCTTTTGCAATATAACAAGAGAGATAAATATATATACATCGACCAATATGGTCGGAAAACTATATATATATATATATATCAATATTTTATATTTTGTGGTATTCCAAAAACGTACCTTATTTAGCTCTTTTAAGCATTATTAAGCGAGCATTTACATCGAAAGCAAATCTAAAAATCTAGCCAAATTGTCCTTTTGTATCTGTACTTTCCCAATTTTAAACTACGTTAATACCAAAATATGAAATTCATCAACATTTCACTTATTTAAATAGTTAAAACACATAAACTTCATAAGCAATGCATGCTAAACATATATTTATAAGCAATATAGGGTCCCAATGCTAATTTAATAACTTTCCAGTCGATCCATATATCATTTTATTCAATTCAAATGATTTACAACTCAATTTTCTTACGTCCACTTTATTTTATGCCAAATAAACCCATATCCATTCCAAAATGATTTAGAAATCAATTTATTTCACTTCTATTAATTCATAGAATTTTATTTACTTTCATTTATGCCAAATGCCAATTTTTTCTATGCAACTTCGACGATATTCATTTAATAAAATAACTATTTAAGCTCATAGCTATTTTAAATTGATTCCAATCAATTTATATTTAATTTTATTCCGCTTCAAATTGATTCTCAACCAATTTACTTGCATTCCATCCACATTATATTCAAAACCATTTTATTTAGCTTGAAATCATTCCACGCTATTAATTAAATAAATATTTCACAACTTTATTAAAGCCTAGCTTCCATTCAAAATATTTACTTAAGTTAAACCGTTATTTTAAATTTTTACCACCTTATATCTTAAGTTTATTTTAATTTCAACCAACTTCCATTTCGTTTACTAATAAATTAATTAGTTTCTTCACTTAATCCACTTCAATTAATTCCATACTCGCATTCATTCTCGAATTCATAATATCGAGGCCATATTCAATTTATTTACACTTATATTGAATTTATTTAAAACTTGAGTTATCACCTTTTCAAACTATTTCTATTTCTTTAAATATATTCAATTTGCTTACTTTTTAGGTCGAATTTAATTTATAACTCAAGTTCCACTTTCAATTTTGATTTTAACCCATAATCCAGTTTACTTAACCAAGTTATACACCATTCCCATATTCAATTAACAAATTTATTTAGCTAATTAGTTCACTTCCATTTTATAACTCAATATTTGACTTTTATTTCAAAACTCACTTCATTTAATTTTTTCGAGTCCAATTTCATTTTAAAATTAAAGTTTGGATTTTTATTCCCTCACCAAAAATATTAAATCATTTTTATTTTGGGTTTTCTATTTCACTTTTCAATTTTATAAGTTACACAACTTATTCTTCACATTTCCATCAATTTTATACTCGAATATATTAACATTTTATTTTTAACTCGAGATTATATATCTGTTTATAGCCCAAGTATATTTTTATTTCATAATTTCAAATTTTATAAGCTATTCAAATTTATTTATTCACAATTCCAATTTTCACTTAAATTTTATCTCATTCAATTTTTTTGCTTTATGGCCATATAGTTATTTCACATTTCAAAATTTATATTTACTTCAATTCAATATTATTTGTAATCCAATTCAAATTTTATAACTTGTAGTAGTATAGTCACTTTATAATTCACATTTTCATATTTAATTCAATTCAATATAATTCAAATCCTATTCACCTTTTTATTTAAATTTCAATTCCTCTTAACCAACATTACAAAATCAAATTCGAGTTACTCATACTTCAACTAATTTCACTCCAATTTTTTTATTTTTAATCCTTTTAAATTCATTATGTTCTAATTACATTACTTAAGTTAACTCCCATTTCATTAATACACTATATTAGTTCAATTCAAATCCAATTAACTAAATTTCAAAATTTTAATTTATCCGGCTTAACCTAAGTTGAATTCCATCTTAACTTTCTCACTTTAAATTTTATTCCAACTTCAATTTTTCACACTTCCCTCCTTATAAATATCATCTTCCACAGGATGCCAGAATTTTTTTTTAACACCTGGTATTTAGTTCAAATCACTTTGAAATCAAATACATATATATACTCCTTTTGGTTCAGCAAACTACTTCCTTCAAATTTCAAAATCAACCTGATCTTATCCAAAACAATTCCCTTGGAATTTTCAAAACAATCACTTGTTTTCACCAAAAAATATCCATATCAATTTATTATGGTAGCAATTAGTCACTTAGAAACTCGAAAATGAACATAGATGATGTCGCGATCATCATCGGAGTTATTTTCTAGCAACCAAAGTGAGTTCCGTGCTATATCTCTTCCAAAATCCATTAAAACAATTTTTTTTCAAAAATATCTCCAAAATAATATTACTATTATTTATTTCAAAATACTTCGGAAAAAAATTCCAAAAATCTCCGGAATATAATTTCTAAATTCTTGTTTGAATAGATTTTTAGTTTTTAACTCATTTGTATAATTCATACTTATACAATATCTATTTGGTTATATAAACCTTCTTAAATTTTATTATCTTGTTTTGATTATATATAACAACCAAGAACATCACTATAATAATTTTCATAATTTTTTTCTCTTTTATATCAAAATATAATTTGGGTTAAATTATTTCATTTGCCCGCTTCAAAATAATATTGTGTCAGTTTACCGCGTTCAAGTGTTTAGAATCCTCTATCGATTTAGTGGCGTCCCACTATTCGGCAAGAATTTATATACCACCCAACAGATAGATCAACACAATGCAAAACCATTTATATTCACTAACAAATACGCGCTCATATTTATTACTACACTCAACTCATTTTAGGGTGCTACTGGTCCTGTCTCTATTGGGTAATCCCCAACGGAGCCAAGGTTCTCGCTTAACCTTCAGCTCTGATACCAAATGTAGCACCTGCAGTTCCATACCCCTTAAGTTGATAATAATTCACTTATGTTCAACCCAATTTGTAAGAAAGAGGGAGTAACTAAGGTAAAGAAGAAGAAAGAGTTAGAAGAAAATACAAACAACCACACAGAATCTCACAATCGCAGCGGAATAAAATATAATATATAATAACATATTTTATACAAAAGAATCTGTAGCTGTTTATTTCTTACAATCATCGGAGTACAACAATCAATACATCGATTTAGGCAGTTATAATAACCTGCCTTGATATATATAACTCACACAGCGGAAATACCAAGTACGTGATATACATATGAACTCCTCCAGCTCGTCTGCTGAGCTCCATAACATTCAAACCTGAATCTGTACTACTCTTCTGACCCGAGTATTATAATAAAATAACATCCGAGTCAATCTAGAAAACCAGTGTGAGTAAACACACTCAATTTGAATTATTAGAGTTATCAAAATCCTTTGAAAAACAAAGGTATCTCGTAAGACCAATTCACACATACACACGACGGGCTTTATCTTACGATAACCAAACAATTTTATTGAAAAATCTAGTGATATTAGAATAGTGTCTAAATACAAATACTTATTCAATTAGCTGAAATTGTTACATTAATTAAATTCCAACATACTAGGCTCTACAAACAAAACCGTAAAGGCTCGTATTGGAGAATGGATCCGATATGAATAACTGGACCACTGGTGTACCGCCTATCACAATACACCTCTAAATCAATGTACCAAGGACCACGTCGGGATTCCCTGCTACACAAGACCAGCCTAACCCTAACCTGGATAGACCGTATATGCTATCACCCCAGGAGTTCCCACCCTTACCAATCGAGCGCTCCTTCTTTCATGCACAACCATATCCATAATATATAGGTTTCCGAGGATATCTAGAAAAATGATAACATACCCTAATTTGGTGCAACCCACTTAGCCTTGCTGCATCTCCCTTGTTTTAGTCATTTCTGGTTAACGAGGCTTGAGGCTAAGCGTTACCTTTCAAGAAACAATTCTATTTAGAATGCTCATCGTCCTCCAATGACGATATTCTAATAGTATTCGTCTATACAAGTTGTCCTAGGTCTGGACAAACCGAATCGTCTTCTTCATCATCTTCACGATAATCATTCATAACGTTCAAACCAGATTGAAGTTGTTTTCGGATAATTAAATCTGATCCCGGTCTCTTCGAAATGATTAACAAAATTGGCCAATATTGATGGTCGGTTATTTAGTAATCAATAAACATCCACAAGCAATCATTTGGCATTACTATAATTTTCCAAAGATATTCCCAAAATATCTTTATAATATATATATATATATATATATATATATATATATATATATATATATATATATATATATATATATATATATATTCAGACCCTTCCAATATTTCAATAGTGGAAATCAAATTCAAATTCTTATATCATTAAGAGGATATTTTCAAGTCATTTCAATACTTAGAATATTTTCCAAATTTCCATTTTTATACTTAGGAAAATATTATAAATCTTATTTTCCAAAATCTTTCAGATACCAACACTTAAGAGAATATTTCGTAGCTTATCTTGTAAGTCTTCGGAATCACTAATAAATTCCATTTTCAATTTCCAAAACCCAATATACTTATTTATAGCCCCATTCAACAATTTATAACTTCTTTATAAATTCAGATTTCATTTTCCAAATTCCCATTTTTAACATTTTGAAATTTCATTTCCTCCAAATCCCTTATGAAATTCATTCCCTCAAAGTAATATCCATTTTAACACCCCATTAACGAATCTCGAGAGAATTTATAAATAAAATTTCAATTGCTTCAAAACCCTATATATATAAGATATGTATTAAAAAGGGATAATAATTTATCTTTTGAAACATGTTCAAATAATTATTTATAATATCGAAAACACTTTTATAAACATCAATAACCTATTTTTAGATAAACAATAAAATTTTCAAGCTGATTTTAAAGGTTAGAATTTACTAAAATAAATACTTTAAATTTGAAAATCTACTTACCAAAGTATTTCAATCATAACTAGTTTAAAATTCCATAGTTTTTAAATAATAAATTTTTCCTTTTTAAACAAACTTTATTTCTGAATTAAAATATATTTATAAAGTTCGAATAACCAATTTCAATTTATAAATCCCTCTCGGTTCACAATACGTCGGTTCCTTTCCAGTTTCCTAGCCATTTCGCTTTTCAAAAATAGACACCGCTGTTTTTCTCAAAACTATTTCCATACCTCGGTATAAATTCACAGATGAATTTTTTATTCCAGTTTATCAACCATTATCATTTGCCTTATTTATAAACATCGTTTATAAATTTTATAATCCCTTTGAATCTCACTTTTTATAAAACTAATCTCGTTTATAAAATTTTATTTTTTTATAAATCTATTTCTTTATAAATCCCATTTATAACTTCCAATCTATTTTTAATATCGACTTTAACTCCTTTTTATATTTCTCGAATATCATTTATAAATTCTTTTTATAAAATTCATTCTTGAAAATCTCCATTAAATAATTCACATAAGTTAAGTATATCCAAAAGTCAAATATATTTTTCTAACTTAATTTCTTTAAAATAACCCCAATTCCAATATATATATATATATTTATATCAAAAATTTCCTTTAATTCCTTCAATTTTAAAAATATATTTATACTATTTAAAATATCAAAATTTAGGCCAGTGCTACATTAACATCTAATAATTCCAATCACTACAATAATCTATAATAGATTATTCTACACAATCCATATATCACAATATATGAAATTAAATTCAACATTTTGAGAAATCCAGTTGGATCCCTCCAATATGTTTTTCTACATCAACAGATGTTAACACAACATAAAAATACCAACCCCACTTCGAGGGGGATATCGCGGTATATAGGTTCATCCACTATTATGTGGGACGAATAAGGTCCCATTCGTTATAATGTGCGGGAATATCACTCCAACTACTAATATATGCACTAATATATATAATAGAACATTCAACTAGTAATAATTTATAAACTCATTCATACAACCAATAATAAATTTTTATCATTGCGAATTAAAATTAATAATCCAAAGATGAGCGAGATTAACTCACCTTGATTTTTACTTTGCCAAACCGTCCAATATAAAATCAAATTTAACATCGTTCAATTTAGTTTATAATTCTATCCATCTTCAATAATTCCAAACCAATTCCCAAAACATGGACAATATCCATGTGAGTGCAACATGACATTGGTACCTAATTTCGACCTCATATAAATGAATTACGCATTTATTATTATCGACGGGATTTTACTAAAATCAACTTAAATGGAATAACATTTTAAATTTTAAAATACCCTACATAATTTGAACTCCATCTTCCCGAATCGTACGCTCTTGCTTCCAGGTGCCACTTGTCTCGATAGCTACGAGACCCACATACGCACGCGTACGTGCGATGATGAACTCCACCTAACCGAACAGTAGTGCCTTGAACGTCAAGCCCTTGCTTCAACTGCCCATACGCGCTCGTGCTACCTCGTTCTCCTCTCATTTCTCGAGTGCGTGGCCTCCAACGTCGTGACCCAAAACCCGCATTAATAGCTGAATCCGTCCTCCCCTTAGTCGCGAGCACGAACGCGACACTCCTCTCGCATCCACTACAATCCTCGCAAAACTCCCAAGTGCTAACAATGCTGCCTCGCCTAGTCACCGGAATCGCCTCTGACCATTCAAAGCTACGCCTCCACCCTATGCATGCGAACACGACAACGTGGCGCCCCTTCTTACGATTTTCATCATCAGGTCGCTAGCGACATTATTTTGATTTTTTTTAAACGAATCGATTTTTATTTGTGGATTTTGACCTGAGGATATGAAAAAGGGACGTGATTTTATGTTTTGAAGCGGCTTCATTCTCGTTTGATTTTGAATTTCAATTCTTATAGACATTTTTTTCTCTGATTGCATGAATTTTGAAGAAGGAGGCAGCACTATAAAAGGAAAGAAAAAGGAGGTCGCGTGTAATTTGTGGATAGCATGTTTGAATGGTTAAAGCATAGTGAAAGGATGGAATTACAGCTGAAAAGAAGGTTGACTAGACAATTATATTTAAATTTTAAAACGTCTCGATTTACACAACTCAAAATCTCGAATCCCTAATGAGGCATGCCACTGAGCGTTCATAATGTTATACCCCTATTTCGAATGCAATGGAAAATGTTTTGAGTCCTAATTCGATCTTATAGAGAAGATAGCTTTTTGAACCCAATTATTATATTGAATTTCGATATTAATTTCAATGCGTTTCTATCCCTTATGATCAAGTGATAACTCCAAACTCTACGAAATTTGAAATCCAATAATAGTACATTATTATGGATCTGATAGAATTGGTTTCATCTAAATCTGATACTGAGCCCCTGATCGCTATTTTAACGCATCAATTAAATTGAGGATTTCAAAAAAATTCGAAAGTGCTTGAAAATTCAGTTTTAAAAACCTTCTAACTCAATTATAGTTCCAAATTCAATATTTAACCATTTAAATATTCAAAATCGAACGATGAAAAATCCAGATCGTTACAAGACCAATAAGCATAATTTGATCCAGTGAATAGTGGTGGATGTGCAGTTGATTGTCCTTCTTGAAATGTACTTGCCATATTAAATGTGTTTTCAGTTACGAGTTACTGTGAATTGAAATAATTGTGCTCTAATACCAAATGAAAGAGTGTATGGATCGTATATGTATATCTAATATGCAAGTACAGTAGAATACTAAAAAGTAAATAATAGTAAAGAAACAATCACACTAGAGTTTTTATACTAGTTCAGACCTCATGTCCTATATCCATTCCCGAAGCTCCTCTTCGGCTTTAACTATTAAAAAAACCCTCGTTTTGACCATAGGAATAGGCTTGATACAACAGTTCTTTCTAGGACAAGTACGTGTTCTGAAGAACACTGATTTTGACTACACAGTACATATCTTCCTATAATCTCGCTTAAGTAGTATGTGTATGTGAAGCTTTGATTTTAGGAAGTAATGAAGGCTAAAATTGTTTGCATTTAGAAATCATAATATGCAAAGGATGTAGATAAGAGATTCAGAAAATTCAGTTGTTTTAAATCTTAAAAACTTTGCATATAAATAGACGATGAAGAGATTCACGAAAAGTAACAACTCTTAGAAATTTCTAGTTTAATCTAAAGGTTGAAACTATTGATAGGAAAGAGATGCAGTGAAGAGTTGTGAAAGTATCTATTAAGTTGAAGAAGATGTCTTCTCAAATCTAAAGTTGTTGCCCAACACAGACGTGTGGCATAATTGTAGACGTCTGAGCTTGTGTATATTTTGTAGACAAAGCCTAGACACAGACGTCTGAAAATTCGATTCGACGTCTAATGTTACTTCGAATTTAAAAACAGAAGCTTCAGTCAGACGTCTAATATATAATGTTAGACGTCTGACATTTTCTGTGCTTTTCTTCAGCCTTTTGTTATAAAGAGTTTGAAATAATTTTTTGTGTGCAACTTTTAAGTTTAAAGGCAACTATAAAGAAAATTTTACAATTTGTATCTATGAAAATAATAGCAATGTATTAACTTTTTCAATACTAATGATTCTACTCCTTTGTTAGTTGTCTTCAATTTGAACTCTGAAAACTTGTTCCTATAAGCAGATAGAATATATAGCGTATGTGTATAATTGTATAGTTATTGTCATCGAAACTATAGAATAGTAGTTTTAACACATTCTGACCTTTGTGCATGGAATTTGCATTCGGCTTCACCCAAGAGATCTTCACAAAAAAGTCCAATATTCGAACGTACCTTAATGTTTTTGAATGTAACATAATATTGTTATTGTGTTATCAATGTAAGCATTATAGCTATTTGACATAATTTATATCCTACACTCTAGACATTATCTATTATATCACTATATTAAATTTAATGAATGGTTTTTTTTCTTTTAAGGGTAAAAACATTACGGAAATCCGTAAGGTCTCAATATTTACTGTTATATATTGCATGTATCTCGGGTTCTCTCGTACCAAACTTATGTCTGACACTTAGTTTTTATTTTCCCTAAATTCTTCGTGTACTTTCTCGAGCAGGTTGAGTATAGAAGATTTTGCTTTGGATGCTTCAAAGTTTAGAAGGCAAGTTGGAAGCTTCCTTTATCTATCTATTTCTATTTATGTTGTATCATATTAGGTAATGTATATAACAACATTGTGAGGATTAGCAGTTATAAATGTTTAGACTGATGATAGTACTCAGATTTTGTTACTTTGAAATTTCTGTATTCAGAATAACCTTTTTGTATTGTTCTTTTGATGTTATATATTACCGTTCCGCTGTGAGATTCTGATGTTTTCTTCTCTCTTTCTTGTTTTATTCTTTTTTTAATTTACCCTAACTTTCTGTCTTTCCAGTAATTGGATGTTCGGCATATGAATGACATAGATGTATTTAGTGTCAACATTCGAGTGTCGAAAAGTCAGGTTGTTACGTTGCTATTTGGTGACTAAGCATAATATTTTTATGTTAGTTGGAGGAGGCAATATTCCATATCGGATTGCATCGTCTGCTATACTTTGTAAGTAAGTAAATGAGGGCTCTATTTTAAAGAAGATATTGTCAATCAATTATACGTAAAGTGATTTTAGAGTACGACGATGTAGAAAAAGGTACTCTATTATATGTTTGTTTATATGATTTTTACAAGTATGTTGAGTTAACACTATTTTTGAAGTACCAAGTGTGGTATGATTTTGAGATATGAAGTAAATTTCTTTACTTGCATGTACTAAGGTACGAAGGTGAATTTTTAAGGAATGTGAGATATGGTTTTTTGGAAGAAAATTTATAAAGAAGTGAGATTAGTTCTTTTTAATCATCATTTAGACTGAACGAACTGTCGTGTTAAGTCTAATTTACTATATAGAGAATTTTTGTGCATAGTAAATTTTCAATGCCCTATGCATTTTGAAAAAATGAAAAATGCATAAATTAGTCTTTGAGTTCATTATAGTAATTACTAGGTTGAATTCTAGGATAATATAGGGATACACCTTATATTCTTTTTATTACATTTAGGACTTATTAGGTTCATTTTTAATTGCGTTTAGTTTTTGCATTTAGTTTTTAAGTTTAAGTACTATTGTATTCATCGACATCATCCATTTGTGATGTCAGTAAATTAAATGGTGATGGAATATGGGTTCGCCTAAGAATCCTAAATGTTCATCCACTTTAAAAGGGATATCGTCCTTATCTTTTTGTCATGACTATGGATTTAAAGGAAGAGTTTAGGGGATGTAACATCCTATAATTATACGAAATTAAACAATTAAATTAATGAGGTAAAATCATTGTTATCCCACCTTTTGGTCAAGGCCGAAATATTAACAAATTGGCAAGGAAGAATTGATATTTGGATTGGAAATCGATTGGAAACAACGCTGCAAGCGATGTCGTTAAAATTTGGCCGAGCTCCGATCAGGACAGAATCGATTGGAGATGATGATCAAGGTTAAGGAAAGCTAAATTTCAAATTTCAGGTCGATCGAAGTTCGTATGCTCGAGATATGGATGGATTAAGGTGCGCAAGGACTGGTTTGTATCGATGCATTTCGCATCGATCAGTAGATGGTGTGTCGTATCGATTGGACTCATATCGATCGGCAGTGGTTCGACTCGATGGCGTTCGTATCGATCAGGTTGAAGGGCCAGAGGGATTTCAACTCGATAGCAGTAGACCCAAATTGGTAAGCAAGCATGCAGTGGTTTGTTCGAATCAATGACATTCGTGTCGATCAAGTTGGAGGTAGGCGGCACATTTCGAATCCATGCTCTCGTATCGAGCGCTTGTAAGTTTGGTTCGTATCCATCCACTCTACATCCCTCCTTAGTATCCAAGCGGTTCATGGTTGTTCGAATCGATTGCATTCACAAATGATCATGGGATGAATGCTATTCGTATCCATACACATATGGCCCTTGTTCATATCCACCTCAAAACAATTCACTTCGTATCGATCGTATTGCAGTGATCGATACGGAGGACATTTCATCATGGCGAACGTGGGCTGGATCAAATGGGCACGAATAGAAGGTTACCATTGGGTGCGAAAGAAGGGATGAAGCCTCGGTCAACACGGCGAACAATATGGATCTCCCCTGGTTTCTCGTTCCACATCATCGAGCGCGCACGTGCTTGTGAACGACACGAAGTGGATGTATTCGAACCAATGGATTCGAAATCTACAGCCTACGAAGAACACGAGATTGCATCGATCATATCTCCTAAACCACCAATCCAAATGCAACGAAATTTTCACAGCAGCTTGCATACATGCTAAAGAATGTCTCTGCCAAGTTTCAACTCGATTGGACAATTTCTTGATCGATACGAAATCAGTTCATATCGATCACAGATCGAGTCGAAACTTGGTGGGGTCGGTCGCGTGGGCCCACTCATGTGCCAGAAGAAGTCTTCCGAAGTTTGAGCGCTATATCAGCCTCCTACGCCTATAAATAGCCCCCTGAAGCCTATAGAAAAGGGATCTTTTGGATATTCAACGTCCAGATTCTGCCGGATTCAATTATACACCTTACTATCGCTGCTGAACTCAAATTACTTCATTGTAATCACTGTAATCAGCAAGGATAATCAATAAAAGATAAAACTTTGAAGTGGACGTAGGCCGGAGATAGCCGAACCACTATAAATCTCTTGTTTCTGTTTGTTATTACTGGATTTTTGTTTGTTGTATGCTTAGATCTAAAATTTGTGCTTGAATATTGCTGATCTGTGTTCATACACCGGTGCTTTCACAGTATTTGGGGTTTGTTACCATTTTTGGCGCAAACACTTTGGTGCTTTCATTGAGAGAGACTAGCACCCGCTACATCGGATTGAAGTTCAGATTTGAGAAGCGTGAAGAGTTTAGATTTGTGTGACAATGACTTGACAGACAAGCAGAAGACAAAGGGCCGAGAGAAGCCAACAGGAAGGAAGTCAAGAAGCATCCTTCAGAGCTGGGGAAGGACATGCTTCGATCTACATAACCAGAGATGAAATGGAAGCTATGGCCAATTCATTGCAAGAGAGATTGTTGAAGAGTCAACAGGACATGATGCAGACTTTCTTTGAACAGATGAGAGCTGCAGGAACACAAAACCTTAGACTGACTACGGTGACTGCGGATGTGGAACAAGGAACTAGGGTCGCAGAACCCAATGGAGGATAGAATACAGAACCAGAAGGCAATTAACAAAGGTTTTGGGGCAGGCCCGCAGGATCTGACACTGTAAGGCCTATGGATGGAGCTCAACAGGTTAGACCGTGCATTAACATTAGCAAAACACATGAGGAGTATGTACCGGAATTCCCGCGGGGCATGGGGGCAACCTCTGACAGATAATGCTGGATTAGATGAGATTATAAGGAGAACTACGCGTGGAGGTCTGACCAATAGGGATTTGAAAGGAGTGAACAAGAGTCCGTTTACATGGGAAATCAGGATGGCTCGAAATTCGCCTGATTTCAAGCTACCTGGTGTGGAAGTATACAATGGCAAGATTGATCCGACAGATCATCTTATGAGATACACTAGACACATGGAAGTGCTAGGGGCATCGGAGGAAGTTATGGCCCGATGTTTCCCTTTGTACTTGACGGATATAGCCGCGATGTGGTTTAGGCAGTTGGAAGAAGGGTCTATAAGAACATGGACGGAGTTGGTGGATAGGTTTCTAAGGCAATTTTAGGTTCATATTAAGAGGCCTGACGCAGCCTTGACTAGGCTCGAACAGTTTAGATAACAAACCGTCACAACCTATCCAGGATCTTCCTCACGAAATGATGATTTCGTGTCAGATAAACCGATAAAACGATAAATGCTAAATTCCGTTGATCGTGATGATGCCGAAATCTAGCTTTCTCTAACCCGTTGATCTCACAAGATGCCGTGTTGAAAGATCTACAATTCGATCGTTGATCACTCGTAAGTGATACCGATACTTGGCTTCAACTTCGTTGATTCGCTCATGAATAACCCGAAGATGGAAAGAAGAAGGAGATCACACTCAACTTCCAACAATGGTGGCAAAAGCTCACACACAATTTTATTTCAAAATCAACTCTCTTTACAAATGGCAACACACCCCTATTTATAGGAAATTACAATACACACGCGAGTCAATACTTGCGACTCAACATCATACGACTCACGACCTAACACACACAGGCAACTTAACATCATATGAGTTACAACATCATACGACTTAACAATACAACTGTAACGTTCGCGATTTTTCGTTGACGAAAACCGACATCAATACGTCCACTGTATCAACTGTCGAGCAATCGAAAGCCGAAAAACCGTACCGTTAGGGTTTTAGAAAAAGAAAAAGTAGGAGAAGATAGAAAAAGATAGAACAGAACAGAAGAAATAACAGGACAACAGCAGAATCTCACGATTCGCAGCGGAACAACATATAATAAATAAATGAATAATCTTTAAACAAAGAACTATATCAGTTATTACATTACATTACATTTCATTACATCAGAGTGTACAACAACAAACAACATCAACAGCGGAAAATAAATACTATATACTAGAGAATACGCCATGCCATCCATCTTGCCTCCAGCAACTCCTGAATATCCTGAATAAACCTTAACTCTTGACTGCCCGTGTGGAAATTGGTGGGCACCCAGAGTTTAGGAAGGAAAACAATAAACTCCGAGTCAGTCATGAGACTGGTGTGAGAACTCAAAACAGTTTATTTATCTTTGAAAACAAAATAGAGGAATACTTTTAAAGTCAATTCGCAATGCTTTTAAAAATGAGACTACCATAAGGCCTCCCGCACACACACACAATGCAAACGCAGAATCGGAGGAGATTTCTCCTTATGATAGTCAAAGATACTTGATACACATTAAAAAGAACATTTGATATTATTACTAGTGCATAGTGTAGGCAAAATTCATTTCGAAAATAGAATATAAATCTTAGCCAACATAGACATTTCGAACTATGTCTACTATAGCTACCATCCAAACAGTGGGGCGCCACCATAAGTGAATGATAGGTTCTACAACTAAAACCGTACAGGGTTTCATATTGGGAATTGGATTTCCAACAAATGGTCAGGCCAAGGAACTTCCCATTGCCACATGGAAACGCCTCTGGAATGACATCCCGAGAACCAAACCAGATCTCTGCCAACACAAGGCCGGGTTACCCCTAACTGGGTAACTACTGACACGAATATGTCATCCCCCGATCGTAACCGATCTATCCGAGGATCCTCGATTTCCAACAACCACAGAATATGAAGCAACGACATAGGTTAAATATCTGGGCTCCATACCATGATACCACCTCTATCCAGAAGGAATGACATACACTAAAGGGGCGCTACCCCCTAATAACCTTGCCGCATCCTTCCTGTTTTGACCATTTCCGGGGTGTGAGGTCCGACGAAGTCTCATCCACAGAGCCACACTTTATACAAAAGCTGTGCTTTGGGTCAACAAATGATCATAGAAATGATCACCAAGATAAATGATCAAATAAATGATCCTATCACCAATGATCAACACAATGATCATTTCACAGCAACACTCAGCATGCCACACTACCAAATTGGGAGTATATCACTAATAACCTTCAACTATATAACCTCTGAGCTCGTACGTCTCAGAGAAGGGTGTAAAGCAAAGAGAATAAATTCTCCGCCACCAACAGAAATATATTTGAAAGAAATCAGCTTTATATCTCAATTTGTAATGTCAGACATATAATCTATACAAGTCTGTTCCGGGATCGAACAGAACCGAAGGCACTTACAAAGAAGTCCTTGCAATCCGGATATTCACTAATCACGACTGGACTTCCCATCACTAAGGGTGATAAAACCTCTATATCGGAGATCTGTCGATGTAGAGTAACTCGACGGTAATCCTTCCGTTTTCACAAATATCCGGTCTTCAACACCGGCCATCGAATGCAAATCCATTTCGACGTATCACATACTCGGAATGGGTTATACGACCACAAGGTCCTTTCTCGGCTAACCCGAATAGTGAGCGCTTATTCAAAAATAAGTGTGGCATTCAAATTCAAGCAATTCACAACAAATACCTATTTAAAGGTAAATATTGATAGTCGGATTATTTAACTATCAATAGGCATGCTCAACATCACCAAATCCAAATAATTTCCCAAATTATTTACTTTCCAAAATAACTTTACTAGATATATAATTTTCCACACTTCAACCATTTGAAAACAAATTTTCAAATCACTTTTCCTTACGCGGAATTTCTTTCATTTCAACATGGTTCATTTAAACCAATTTAATAAATCCTTACCGATTTATTTTATATATTTACGTTCCAAATTCGTAAATTTATTCCCACACTTTAAAAATAAATCAACGTTTATTTTTAAACAATTTCCCCTTTCTTTTATAAATTCCTTAGTGAATTTATAATCCCAAAATATTTATGATATACGATTTTCAATCGATTTCAAATATTCACTTTCCATTTATCTTTACAAGGATAAATCCTAAAACGTTCATTTCTCATTGGAAAAATATTTCCATACTTATTTAATAATAAGTACATCACAAATCCATTTATTTTCAATACTTAGAAAATATTCAATATACTTAAATCGAAAATTAAGTATATATTTCATTCTTTAAGAAATCATTCTCTTAAACACATTTGTTTGGGCCAAAACGAATGTTACGTAAAACATTGTTACGACGACCCAAAATCACTAGTATAGGGATTCAAAGTTTAAATAGATATATAAATCCCAATACTATACAAACCATTTCCTTTCGGAAACCATTTACTATAACAACAGTGTTATAGTCCACCATTTCCTTCTATTTCTCGAAAACGTCTATTTCAACAATGAATGTTGAAATCTATGTATTCGATACTTAATGCATTTTAAAATGTCTTTAAAATCATTAACTTCATTTCATAATGTTCCTTCCCCAAAAACATATCCATTTCATTTAATAATATATTCACTGTCCAAAATCGTGAATATAATTCCTTTCATATATTCCTATATCCAACTTATCAAATTCAATTGATTTCGGATTTATAAACAACGTTTATAAACTCCATTTATATTTTTATAAACTTCTATTTATAAAAATCCTTTTTATATCTCATTTTAAATGCCAAAATCCGATTTATAAGTTGATTACTTATAAATCTTATATTTTACAATATCTATCCATTTTATAACTTCACAATTTATAAATCTATAAATTGCATTCACTTATGAAATCCATTTTTATTTCATTTTTAAATACTTATAAAACTTGTTTTAATATTCCAATATTTTTAATTTATAAAATATCAATTTTATAAATCTTTTATATAAACTGTTTATAATAATTCAAAATTCCCAATTAAACCATTTTATAAATTAATCACTATTTATTTCAAAAATCTTAATTTGGTTATATTTTACAAAGATTATAACTTTTATAACATTAAACTTATAACGTTAATTTATTTAAAATAAATCAATTCAAAATTTTAATAAAACGTATACTTTTGAAAATCACTTTAAAATTCCTTTTAAAACAAAAATCATTATTTTAAAACTTCAGAAATGGATCTGATGATGTAGCAGCACCAAATAGTCAATCACGACATCCAAATATCATATATCGATATGATAATCAACAAATATCAAAATATCTGTAAATAAATCAATACAGTTGAGGAATCCAGTTGGATCCCTCCAACCTGTTTCCCTACATCCACAAACATTAGCACAATACCAATTCCGCTCCAGTACGGAATTATCGCGGTATATGGGATTTAAAATATTATCCGCTTAATAGACGGCGCAATAGGGTCTCATCCGCTATACAATGCGGAAAATCAACAACTGCAATATATACATATGCCAATATATATATATATATATATATATTGCTATTATATATAATACCAATTTCACCGTTTATGAAATATTCGCGGTATATGTTTTTAATAAATAACATCCGCTTACTAACGGCGCATAATGTCTATTTTAACAATCAATAGATAACAATCATCATTCAAACATGCATTCAAATATTTTAAATCTAACTATTTAAAATTAAATCGAAACCGATTCAATTGAGTGAGAAGTTCTCACCTTGATTTCAATTTCCGTTTCAGCGTTTATTTCGAATAAAATTAAACGCGCGTTTAATTTTATCCGAAATTTTCACTAGCTCCAAACGAATCCAAACCAATTCCATAGCGTAGTGCTCGTCCATACGATTCCAACGCAACTGGTTTCGCGCGTTTTCGACCTCGTATGAAAAAGTTATGAATTTTTGAAGTTTACACAAATTTATATAAACTAAATTTACAACTTTTATTTTGTAATTAACCCAAATCAATTCTGGCCATAGGATCTCACCTTCCCCCATCATCAGGCCGCACATATGCTTCTTCCCCTTCCACGTCTCCTCCTACAGGTTACAAGCCGTATAACATAACCCATCACTTGAAATTAGGGTTTAATTATACTCCACCCACATGCATCTTGAACACGATCAGAAACTTGCATCTTGACCGCCATCTCCTGCTCTACCTCCACCATGAATAGCTCGAAGCTTGGCCTTCAATATTGCCTCGAAATGCGTGAAAAACGTAGCCCCTTCTCGCTTGTTTTCCTGTTGATTCGTTGCTCCGTTTTCGATCATCTCCGTATGGATTCGAAGCTCTCTTCATGCTCTTCGACTTTCGTGTTGAACACTTTGCGTAATTCGTTGTAGATTGAGAGTGATTGAGGAGAGAAGATGGTGAATTTCTGGCCATTGAATTTATTAATGGCGGCTGCAGTTCAAAACCCTAGGGTTTGGGCCTTTGTTTGCAAATGAGAGAAGAGAGGTGCTTATATAGAAAATCGCCCAATTTACTATTCATCGAAATTTTTCGAACTCCAAACGAAGTGTGCCGGTTGGCGTTTCTAAGGTTTACCCCGCGTTCCGAACACAATGGAACGTGTTTCGAGAGCTAATTCGGTCATCTGTGCGAGTTATGGCAATAAACGTTCGATTTAAATTAAACCGATTTAAACGATTTTCTAGGCGTTTTAGCTTGCACCGGACAAATGGTAAATCCAATTGACACGAAATTTGAAACCATACAATAATATCACATTACGAATCCGATGAAGTTGGTTTCGTCGAAATCCAAGACTTTTTGAAAAATGGCTATTTTAACTCGCCAATTAAATAGTAAAAACAATTTCGATGCGTCTCGAGTTGCCACGGTCAAACAACAACTCCGATTGCTACGAAAATTGAAATCCGATAATAACTAATTATTACGGATCCAATGGAACTGGTTTCGTCCAATTCTAAGACTGTTCAAAAATTGGCTAATTTCACTAGTCGATTAAATATTAAAATATTCAATTTTCACAATTTAACTTTAAATTCAATTTTAAAAGTTCTATAACATCATTCTAACTCCAACATGATAAAATAAAATTTTACAAATCAATTTTAATCATATTAAACCCAATTTTCAATTATTTTTGTATTTTCAACTATTTAATAATTCGATTTAATTATCCGATTAAATCCAATTATTCGAAATAAAATTTATTCGACTTCTAAATTCCACTTATTAATATTTAAAATTAATTAAATATTCAAATTTTAATTATCAAAAATTCTGGGTCGTTACAACAACACACATGCGACTTATCAATACAACACACACATGCGACTTAACAATACAACATACATGCGACTTAACAATACAACACATACATGCGACTTAACAATACAACACACATGCGACTTAACAATACAACACACATGCGACTTATCAATACAACACACGATCTAACACAATGCGACATAAGCTTTGGGAACGACTTAAACGACATAAGCTTCTGGAATGACTTAAGCGACATAAGTCACTTAAGCGGCTTAAGCGACATAAGCGACTTAAGCGACTTGAGCGACATAAGCTTCAGGAATGACTTATGCGACATAAGCTTTATGCGACATAACTGAGCGACTTAAGGCAGGCGACTTAAGGCAGTTGGCATACGATTGACGTAACTCGCAGGCGACTTAAGGCAGTTGGCATACGATTGACATAACTCGCTATGTCGAGTTTGTTCCACCTTCTTATCATGATGCGCTGCATCAAGGCCTAAGAACGTGATGACGCTAACGTCGGTGAAGCAAAGGACGGATGAATCATTTAGAGCTTTTCTAACTCGATTCAATGCGGCGGTTGCTTCGGTGGATCTGCCGGATCCATCAATGGTTTTAATGGCAGCGGTGTCAGGAGTCAGGGAGGATTCGGATTTCAAGGTATCTTTAATACGAGACCCACCACTGGATCTCGGAGAATTCTTTCATGAAGCTGAGAGATTCCTTCGATAAGAGGATGCATGTGCTGACTTAAAGTTAAAGGAAGTGAATGCGACTGGGGGTGGAGGACCATCCACCGGAGGCTCGGATAAAAATAAAGGAAAAAGGAAGCTGGATGACGATTCTGGAAAAGCTAAGAAGCGATGGAAGGATCCAAAGTTTTCCACATACACAGGACTAAACGAGACGCTGGAGCGGATATACCGGGAAACCCGGAATCACCTTCCCTACCGAAGGCCAGCTAGGGGAGAACCTTCTGAATGGGAGAGGGCATCAAGAAGGCATTGCCTCTTCCATGATTTGGATGGACACGATACCAACAGCTGCAGGCACTTGAAGGATATAATCGAGGAGCACGTAAGGAATGAATAGTTTCGACAATATGTTGGAACTCGGAATGTAGCGGTGGAGCAGGAGCGACCACCGCCTACCTCGAGCAGCGAGGGTGTGAGGCCCGGGAACGATGGTCGATTGATTATCAATTGACCGGGATAATATGAAATATGTAACAAGTTACTGGCAAACGACAAAGTCATTTACACATGTATGACCCCTAGGCATGCTCTGAATGATGATAAACCGCGATGCTGTGGTTTGTGAAATCTGTCTTTTGTTTTTGGATTGGACGCTCGCTTTTCTGGTTTGGTTTTGGAGTTCGGTTTGAACTCCTGGTTTTGTTTGCTTTATGGTTTGGACTTTCATTTGGATGATTGTTTCCTGTTTTGGATATTGGTTTGGATTTCTAGTTTTCTAATTTGATTTGGATTGGACTTTGATTGAATTTTTATCTGGTTTTTGGTAAATGGTCGTCGGGTATGGATTATATCTGGCAAGGGATAAGTCTCTTCATCCACATGTGGCGAATTGGCTTATTCAGGTCGTTGAGTATGGACTATGCTCAAGACCAGGATTCGGCCTAGGACTTAGGTCCCATATTATCAATTATTTTTTCAGGTCGCTGAGTATGGACTATGCTCGGCAAGGGTCCGAAGAGACTAGGATTCGGCTTAGGACTTAAGCCATGGCATTGTACAACGTCCAGGGACACTGGACCACGGTCGTCAAGTGTGGATTGCGCTTGGCAAGAGCCCGGAGAGATTATGGATTTGGATATCGACCCGGAGAGGTCCTGGATTCGGTTATTGGCTATTGGATAAGGATGGATTAGGACTCGGCTGTCGAGTTTGAATGGATATGGAATTGGCTAATGGCTTTGGTTATTGGATTTGGAATTGGGCATCGACTCGGAGCAGTCAAGGATGATGTACTCTGGTGATATGGCTATGGACTTCGGATATTGGATTCGGAACTGTTCAAAACACGCCTTAATGTCGCAAGGCATGTTTTGGGGGGCAAATGTTATCCCACCTTTTGGTCAAGGCCGGAATATCAACAAATTGGCTAGGAAAAATGGATATTTGGATTGGAAATCGATTGGAAATAATGTTGCAAGCGATGTCGTTAAAATTGGCCGAGCTTCGATCAGGACGGAATCGATTGGAGATGATGATCAAGGTTAAGGAAAGCTACATTTCAAATTTCAGGTCGATCGGAGTTCGTATGCTCAAGATATGGATGTATTAAGGTGCGCGAGGACTGGTTCGTATCGATGCATTTCGCATCGATCAGCAGATGGTGTGTCCTATCGATTGGATTCATATCGATCGGCAGTGGTTCGACTCGATGGCGTTCGTATCGATCAGGTTGAAGGGCCAGAGCGATTTCGACTCGATAGTAGTAGACCTAGATTGGTAAGCAAGCGTGTAGTGGTTTGTTCGAATCGATGACATTCGTGTCGATTATGTTGGAGGTAGGCGGCACATTTCGAATCCATGCTCTCGTATCGAGCGTAGGTAAGTTTGGTTCGTGTCCATCCACTCTACAGACCTCCTTAGTATCCAAGCGGTTCATGGTTGTTCGAATCGATTTCATTCGCAAACGATCATGGGATGAATGTTATTCGTATCCATACACACATGGCCCTTGTTCGTATCCACCTCAAAACAATTCACTTCGTATCGATTGTATTACAGCGATCGATACTGAGGACATTTCATCAAGGCGAACGTGGGATGGGTCAAATGGGTACGAATAGAAGGTTACCGTTGGGTGCGAAAGAAGGGATGAAGCCTCGGTCAACACGGCGAATAATATGGATCTCCCCTGGTTTATCGTTTGCTTGTGAACGACACGAAGGGGATGGATTCGAAATCTGCAGCCTACAAAGAACACGAGATTCAGCTTGATTGGACAATTTCTTAATCGATACGAAAACAATTCGTATCGATCACAGATCGAGTCGAAACTTGGTAGGGTTGGTCGCGTGGGCCCACTCACGTGCCAGAAGAAGTCTCTCGAAGTTTGAGCGCGATATCAGCCTCCTACGCCTATAAATAGCCCCCTGAAGCTTATAGAAAAGGGATCTTTTGGCTATTCAACGTCCAGATTCTGCCGGATTCAATTCTACACCTTACTATCGCTGTTGAACTCAAATTACTTCATTGTAATCGCTGTAATCATCTATAATCAGCAAGGATAATCAATAAAAGATAAAACTTTGAAGTGGACGTAGGCCGGAGATAGCCGAACCACTATAAATCTCTTGTTTCTGTTTGTTATTACTGGATTTCTGTTTGTTGTTTGCTTAGATCTGAAATTTGTGCTTGAATATTGGTGATCTGTGTTCATACACTGGTGCTTTCATGGTATTTGGGTTTTGTGACCATTTTTGGCGAAAACAATCATAATTAAAACATAAAGGGTAAAATAGTAAATTTCTATAATAGTTGGAACTATACATCGAGACCTATTACATTACATCCAAAATGTCTTTTACAGTCAGAAAGCATATATAACTCATTGAATTTGGTTAAACAAGATAGAAATTTTAAAAAGTCAAACCCAATGACATTTTTCGTAATAAATTAATTTTAAGATTTTAGTCTAGATATTATACTTTTCAGCCCATTAATAGATCTCTAATCCCTATAAATCTTGCCTCCAATTCTGAAATCATAATCCCCAAATCAATTATATATTCTCCAAATTAAATTCAAATTAAGCTAATTTATACACAAAACTGGTCGTCGTGAAGAGAGATAAGAAAATAAATCGAAGCTGTCAAGAAATCTGTAGTATTGCAGGCATGGAAATTATGGACAGCAAAGGAAAGAAAGGATCTACATCAAATCGAAGAGGAGAGATAGCTAATTGGTGAATGAGATTTATCATATTTGTGTATATATTGATAGGACGTAGTAATTCAACTCTTTTGATCTTATACCAAATTATAATATGTAATTAATAATTAAAAACTAATTTTTTTCATATATCTGATTTGAATGCGGTATTTCATGGTTAGATGATTAAAAAAATGAATTTCTATTGATTGTAGTTAGTAAAAGTTAGTCATCTTTTAATTAAAAAGTCTGAAATACAAAGTTATTCCAAATTAGATGTATTATATATCCAAATTGTAGTTCTTGAATACAAAATTCCGCTAGTGTTGTTCGTTCATGGTGTACGGATTGATCAGAAAATAATATGGAAGTTTGGTGAACATGGACCATCTATTTCAATGCAGTGGTAAATCAACAACGATATGATGATCAAGGGACATGGGTGCATATAGGAGATTGAGTAGGGGATCATGGTGGTCCCAGATAATCTCAGATCAGAGAACGATGGTCGGATTTTGTTAGAAAAAGGTCGTCGTTGGCTACTCGATTCTGGCATCCAAGGTTAGTTGTAGTGGGGTCGGTGAGAAGGGCATGTTGAGGGGTGAGCCATTGATGCAGTCGGATCTATAAGAAGCTGCCAAAGGTGGCGTAGGTGATAGCTTGGAGATGGCGAACAAAAGGGCATCACGATTTGGGAAAGATGGAATTATATTATGTATGTGGAAATAATAATAATAATATAAATAAAGTTATACATATACTAAATAATTGCGATATTGCCCTTCATCTTTAAACACTTATAACTCTCGCACACAACCTATATTTCACATGCATTTCACTGCATCATGATCATGCAAAAAGGAGGAATGTTTTAGTTTATTATTTGTTATGGTTTGAGAAAGTTTATAAAAAAATTTCATTAGATAATTTCATTGTATGTGATTCATATTTGGTGATGCTATGGTCTGAGGAGTTGAGTCCTCAATATATGATAGTCCAAGGAGCTTAGTCCTCGATATATGATAGTCCAAAGAGCCGAGTCCTCAATATGCAATATAATCCAAGAAATCGAGTCATTCATATATGATAGTCCGTAGAATTAAGTCCTCAATACACAATATAGTATGAGGAGCCGAGTCCTCAATATATGACAATCCGAGGAGGCGAGTATTCAATATATGATAGTCCAAGAAGCCGAGTCCTCAATTTTCAATTTAGCATTACGACACATTTAGAGGAGCTGCGTCCTTATTATATGATTTGATGATAGCGGATTAAGACTGTGCTGTCAAATTATAAGTATGTGATCATGTATAAGCATGATTTTAATAAGAACTTAGCATATGGTGTCACTATAGAATTATATTATGTTTAGCTGACTTGTTGCTTGTAAGTGACATAGGTTAAGGTATGGTTTTTGAGTATAAATGTTGTTTTACTAGGTTATTTGTATTACAAACTTATATGATGTGTTTCACTCACTTGATGTATGCCTAACCCCTGTATTATTTTCTTCTTTTAGTCATATTTTGATAAGTCAATAGAGAGGACTGGTGGTGACTTGGAGGTGTGATAGTACGATGAAGTCACACATTCACTTATTAGTTATTTATTATTTTTATTTCATTTATTCGTAGCCATTATATTATTTACATTACAAGTATAATGAGAGACAATGCAGTTAAAATTTACTTGATTCTGTATTGTTATGTTTATCTAGATCATATTATTGATTGTATTATATTTTATTCTTTCCTTTGTGAGTTTCAAAAGGTGTAGAATATTATACATAGCTCTATGATATATATATATATATATATATATATATATATATATATATATATATTTGAAGAAAAGCTCTATGATATATATATTCAATACGATCTACTATCAATGAGGTTTGTAATGCCAATGTCAGTTTTAGATATGGATCACATCGAAGTGGGAAATTTGGTACATATTGTATCTACGCTTAGGTTAGGCGATTCCTACTTAATTAGGGCGTTTGAGAGAGCATATTTGCAATTTTTATTATATTATATATACGTATAATATTTTTATATGCTACAGCTTATATATTTTGACTCGTAGAGGAAGTTATTGGCTTATCCCTTATAGAAGTAAACAACCACGAGTAAAATAAATGTTGAATTTGAATAATTTGGGGGGTTTGATTAATCCATCACATTTGTTTTAATTTACACCATAGAATATTTCTAAAGGAGGGTTTATATACCAAGCAGCAGGGGTGTAAATTGTGGGACTAGGGATAAAAAAAAGGAGAGCATTTTCCTTAAGTCCGTAGGATGTAATGTAATGTTTATATGGTGTAAGTGGGTACATAAACATTTTTCAATTGTAGTTAGGCTTGTGTAAGTTATGATCTACACTAATTAAAGTATTTAAATTAATTGAAATATTTATTTCTAAAAAGTTAGAAATAATAATGTTTGATAAATTTTTAGGAAAATAGAGAAGTTAAAGTTCGTTTAAAATGTTGAAATAATAACCCCTTATTTTAAGTTTGAAATGTGATAAAATTTAATAAAGGAATGTTTCCATAAATTTACTGAAATTTTTGTTTTTGAAAAACAATCACGTAAGCTGTGATGTCTCCCTTATATTTTTGTTATATTTTTTTATAAAGATAGATTTTTGAAGTAAATTGATTAGTAAAGACACATCATTTTAAATTTCCTTTATTTTATAAATAATTTTGTCACGCTTTGGTTTTTTTTTTAAATATTAAACTTGATTTACAATATTGTGAAAATTTATAATTATAAAAGTAAAGTTTAAAATAATATGTTTTGCATGTTTATTTCTCTCGATCAAATCTAAACAATTTTGGATAGAATATGATATGTGTGTGTTTATGTATTAAAACTTGTGGAAATTTTCAATTGTAATATGTATGTATTTGTGAACAAAAGTTTAAAGATTTTGGATATAAACTCTTGAAAATATGCATTAGAAAATGGTTTAAAATTTTAGAAATTATTTCTGAATATAATGTGAATATAGTTAGTAGGAAAAAATGAATTTTAGAAATATATTTTATGTATATATATGATGTATTAGTTAAAAAGGTGTTGGAAATCGATTAATTATAAAGCAAAACAAATTTAAAAATATAATTTTTGTATAGACATTATTATTGTTTAACGATAACTAAGGTTGGCCAATTTTTAAATATGGTGATCTATACTTGTATATGATAAATTGGTTGTAAATTATATAATATGATGTTGAAAAAATATTTGTATGAAATATTTTTAAAAAAACGAAGCATGCTTATTTTAGAAAAATTACCAAAGTTATTTCAAAATTAATTTTAAGTAATTAATACTGAATTTGGCTAAAGTATAAAGAATTAAGTTCTAAAAGTTATATTTTTTAAGTGATGATATTTTTAAGAATTGTCGAAATAAAATTATAATTATAATTAGCATTGAAAATTAGAAGTATTATATTGTTAATTTAAGGACATACGTAGATACGAAGCAAGATTGAAATAAATTTTGTGTTATGATTTCATATGAAATGATTTAATATGAAACGTCTAAAGTAAAACTTTTGAAAATCTATTTAAGCAATATTTAAAGAATTTATTGTGAATAAAAATGTGATGATCAAAATTAAACATTGGTTAAAGTTAATAGTGAATTTTATGGTTTTCAATTCTTATCAGTTTTGTAAAGAATAAGATATAAGATCAACGATTTCGAAAGAAAAAAAAACTGAATTGAAAAAGTCATTGATATTTTCAATTGAAATTTGATTAGATCTAGAAAATAATTACACAACATATAAAATTTTAATTGATTATGGTGAACTTGCTAGGATAGTCAATATATAGTGTGCTTTGGACAAGCTAGAAATGAACATTATGGACTTGAGACATAGGTAGTTGTACATAAAATAAATAAGGGTATTATTTATGAGTTTTGGAAAATTTTGAAACTACATTAAAAAATTTATTTTGGATTTGGAATTTACTATTAAAGTATGGTTGAATTTAAATAAATAATAGTATGATTTTTGGAAGATTTTCTAGATCTGAGTAAATAATAATATTGCTGTTATATAGAGTTTATGAAAAAAATTATTATTATTAATTAAAAAAAGAGGTATTTTGGTGGTAATAATAATAAAGGGATATTTTCGATGGAATATTTTTAGGATAAGTTATTTCTATTTTTGATATAATTAATAATAAAAATGATTTTTGGGATTTAATGCAGAATATTGTTATTTCATTTTTGTTGTATAATAAAGTGGTGGTGAAAAATGATATAAATAAATATTATTGTTGGATGTAAATTAATAATAATATTATTGTTTTGATGGAAATCTTATGAAAAATTATTATTATTATTTCAATTAAGTAATGATTTTTAAAGTAGTTAAAGTAATAGGTTGAAAACAAAGGATTTCTAAAGTTTATAATTGATTTGGAATACATATACTCTCTATTTAAGATAATATGAAATGAAATATTTGTATAATAAGAAATACTAAAATGGATATACTTTATAAGGAAAGATAAGCTTAAATTTATTGTTTTGAGTTGTTGAGATATATGTGATTAAATGATGTTTTAAATTAACATGTATTTTTACGTTAAGGACTGAGATACGCTTATATAATATATAAGAAGCATGAGAGCGTAATTAAGTAAAGTTTCCAAAATGGTTGAATAATTGAAGATTGGTTGTATGAGACAGTCGTCGATAGAGGATGATTAGTGTTGTCTATGTAAAAATCTTTAGGAATACGACGATGTATATAAGTGTGGATGTATATAAGTGTGTACTAGCTATATGTTAGTTTATAGGACTTCATAAGCATTTGGAATTGATATTATTTTTGAATTATCCAATTTTCTTGGATTTCAAGACACAAAGTAAATGTTTGGATTTGCACGTACTAAGGTGTGAAGGTGATTTTAAGAAAGGCGAGATTTTGCAATTTAAAAGGAAATTGACTAAGAGGCAAGATTTTTTTTCCAGTCATCTCTTAGATTAAAAGAACTATTATATTAAATCAATTTTTTAAAATAGTAACCATTTTCACATAACTTATTTTCAGTGCTCGATACACATGAAAATAAGTGAATGGTACATAACCCAGCCTATGAGTTTTTATAATAATATTGTGTTCACTTGTAGCGACTTGTCTTTTCGACCCCTAATGTCTTCAACAATACATTCATGGTATTCACGTGCCGAGCACTCAAGTAATGGAAAGATGAAGTGTTAGGGTAAAATAAAAGAAAACGCAAACAAAACAGGAAAGAAAAGAACATAATATCTGAATCTCACAGCGGAACGATAACATATATTATCAAAATACAGCAAAAAACTATCACTCTAAGATACGTAGCATTTTAGAGTTTCAATTCTAAATACTCTCATCAGCCTGGATAATTGTAACAACCCGTCCTCACAAATGCTAATACTTACATTATAGTAATGCGGCGAAAATAAGAATACTACGGTGACGAAACATCGAGCTCATTTCCTCGAGCTCTAAGAATATCTAACTAAAACCTGCCTTTTTCAAACTTCTCAAAACAGCATATAATGTGTCAGACCTGAGTCTAGTGTAAGAAACACAAGAAATATGTGTACAATATATAATAGCACCTTTGGTGACCGTCTTAATGATTATCCCTTCAAAAGAGTCAAACCATCTAATACATTCATATTACGAAATAATAGATAATGTCTAGGGTGGAGAATATAAATCAAAAATAGATATTGGTGCTTACGTTAATTAGACGACAATCAATATTGAGGGTTCAATCAAAACTGTTATGGTACATTTGAATAATGTATTTTCCATGGAGATCTCCCTAATCAAGCTGGATTCGAACTCCATGCACAAGGATCAGAAGTTATTTTTCGAGCATTGTAGATAAAATATACCTTAATGAAAACACAACTGGCCCACGCATGAATATTGGAATGAACCACGTGGAACAAAGTACCATCAACTCCTGCACGCAACATCGTTAAGCATACTCTAGATATGGAATTGATATACCACTGTTGTAGGTTAGCTAAGCTCCAGGTTGTGTGGACTACTCAGTCTTTAGCCATTTTCGATGTCAAGGTCAAGTTCGGCACCTCACATAAGTCTTTATCACTCGAAAAGAACACAACTCCGCAAATGGATTCCGTCACCTCAAACAGATCCCAAATCTCTATAGGGATTTAAGCATCTCTAAATGATCTCGAATCTCCACATAGGTTCCTGCACAAGTCCTCCGATGAATGCTAACGCTGACCTCTTTCTTTAACTTAACCTTAGGATAGACAATTCAACTCTATGACATTCCACTATACAATTGCTTCAAAAATATAGAACCCGTATGTTAGTTTTGAAGTGGTATTCGATAAGTAAAACACTTACCAATTCCTGTTCTTCTAGAAGGAAGTGAAATATATATAAAGAGTATTCCCTCCATGAGGGATCTTGTAATGAATTCTTAAAGCTAGAGACGTTTCATACCAATGCTCCTCCCTCGGGGTTCTCAAATTGTATGAAACCTTAAAGCTTTTAGATACTTCCCAAGTTAATTTGGCTAAGTTCAATAGTAAACTAATCGACCATCAAGTTCAAAATTGATGACAGCATATGGAAACCAAATTTCGTATACTTATCACGTTTTCGAATGAGTGAAGCCAGGTAAGTTAGAGCACTAGTTGCATCAAGCCTTGCTACAATGACCTACCTTTTTGGACGGTTCAAATCGACAATAAACCATATATGTCAGAATCAAATCATTCAAAAGGGAGGATTGTTAATGGGGTAAATAAGAAAAAATGAAGGAAATAAAACATAGAATCTCGCAGCAGAACGACACAATATAATAATCAAATAAACCGTTCATGAAGTTGTTTTACAAATAACATTTGATTACACTTTTACAATTCAAATCAGAGTTATATATACATCAAAAATAAACAAATAATGTAGTGGAACACAGAATCCATGGAATAATAAATAGCAATAATATACCGAGTCTTCGTCTTCGTCCTCTAGAAAATAGTCTTCAATACATTGATAAAGCTCAGATTGACTCGAACGTAATGAAAAGACAAAACATTCGAGTCAGAACTAAAAGATCTCAGTAAGTCAGATCAAAATAAGTAAAATAGAAATATTAGTGCAATAGTTTCATAGATGTTAAGGGATTTTCATCCCCTATCAAGTGTACAACGTGAATATAATTATTTAAAGGGTTTCAAATAATTCGAAATATCAGTCTTAATCATCTTATTAGAAAAACCCTAAGTTTGAATTAACCTAAACCCTTCAAATAATTCAATTCCAAATAAAATCCAAATTCATGAAATTATACGGGTATATATCATTCAACCAATATCAAAAATCAACATTTCCAAATCAATGAAAACCGCTCGGGTTTATCATTTCAACCCATTACGATTTTTCCCTAATCTATAAGACCGTTCGGGTATGTATCATTTCAACCCATAGGGATAACAGAGGTATGGACATAATTAACATCCAATCATCCAAAATGTCAACCAATAACATCCATTCAATCACCCAAACATCAATAATTGAACATACAACACAATCATCATCGAAATCAACCAATAACTACCAATAATTTACTAGTTATCATTAACAGAAATTTAACTGGCAATTTAAATTTCTATATTAAGTTAAATGGAAATTAAATTCAACAAAAGTCAGATTTAACTGGAATGACAATTTAAAGTATACTAAATAGCAACCAATCAATTTCTAATCACATCATAAATTCAGTTTAACTAACATAAGAAATTCTAGTAGTTGTGAGTGTTTGCTTTCCTTTCATGGCTACGAAGGTGATGATAAAAATGGAGCAATATGGAGATTCCTAGCAAAGATCCAAATGCAAAGCAAATGAAACTAAGCTTAAACACGAACACGAATCAATAAACAAGTTTCAACTACTTCCAATTTCCAAACAACCCAAGATCTAAACTACGGATAAACCTGAAACTAGGTCATCTTTAAGAAAATATTCGGACCAGAATATTACTGAATCTATAAAAGTAACTTACTAGAAAGTTGCCATTTTGAAAAAAGAATCACTAAAAAAACTTCTCTCTTGAGGATGTTATGGTCAAAACACATAGAGCTGTTTTCTGAGTTGAAAATCTGAGTTCAAAAATACTACGAAAAGAATTGTGTTTTTTGCATAGCAAATTATGGAATTTCAAGAACTGATCTAAAAGAAGGTTGAAGCCACTGGAAAAATAAATGGTTTGAAAAAAAGTATGACATAATTTGGTTCTGAAGGAGATATGATTGATACAATATGGGGTATTTTCGGCCAAAACTGGACCCAAGAAAGGACTTGAAAAATGGAGTTTTTGATATAAAAATATTCGAAATGGAAAGAAGGTTTAACAACAAAATTGTTGCCATCTAAATTATACACAATTTCAACAAATATATTTGATTTGTAGTAGTTTAGTAGAATAAAGAAGCCATGGAAATAAGGGGAAGAAAGAGGGAAAGTAGGGAAGGGGAAAAGAAGGGAAAAAGAAGGGAAAAAGGAGAAAGAAGAGGAGAGGGAAAGTGGAAGGAGATGGCCATGGAGATGGTGGAGAGGGCGGCGGCTATAAGGGAGGAGGAAGGGTTGAAGGAAAGGAAGAAAGGAGCTTTGATTTGTGACGTTTTTGGAGTTTTAGATCTAGAGTTCTCTATGCATTTTGAGGAGAAAGAAGAAGCGTGCAGAGAAAGTTATTTGGGAGAAAAATTATGTACGTAGATATTATCAGGTAAGAAACATTAGGTCGTAGGCAAAGGATTGGTCACATGACTAATTAGAGTCTCTTGGTTAAACAAGGCCCCTTAGACCAAACAAACCCAATATGCCTTAGCCAAATAAAACTAAACTAAACACTACAAATCATGTTAATTTTTCACAGTAATTCAAATTTTTAGAGCAATAAGAATTTGATTTTGACGAAACAAAAAGTGGAAGAAAAATCAGAATTTAGTCTCGTATTACATATAAAGAATAAAATTTTAAAATTCAAGTTTTAAATTTTCAACTAGAAGTCAATCTTTGACTAAGTTTGACCAAAATTTGAAATTTCACAAAATTTTATTCTGTTAAATTTGGTCAAATAAAACACTCAACATCACAAATTAAAATTTATTTATTTTTATTTAAATTTTATTTAAATTTGAAATACTGCCATTTTAAAGTTGTTAAAAGTTATGGATCGTTACACTTTATCTTAATTAAAAGATGTAATATCAATTAATGCAATATTAATTTGTTATCCCTTATCATATTTAAAAGGTCAAATGCTATTAACTACGCATCCAATTCTCATCCAATTACATTCAAACCTATGTTATCATCCTTATTATTCAATCAACAATACCCTATGAATTATGTTAACATAAGTTTACATTTTATTACATTCATTATTTCACCGTTAACATATTTTACCATATCAACAACAATAATTAATTACATAAATTTTCATTGATTTCTAAATTAATTCCAAACATATTAATAATAAGATGATAAATGAAAATTTATTACATTTAAGTAATTTAATCATATTTACAAGTTAATTATCATCTACAACAAATGTTATGACTTCTTACACATCACTAATTATATTTAATTTCAATTAACAACATATAATTCCAATGTTCAATTACCTTAATTCCATTAATTACCCATTTAATATTCAAAAGAACAAATTAATGAGAAGATAATTACAACCATCGTTTATAATAATAGTTCATATCCATTATCTTACCATTTACAACCAAGGATTATAATAAAATGATTTTATATTCTATATTAACCTATTCCAATCAATTACATATAATCGCGTCATTAAATGAATCATTTAATTTATTTCATTATTTACAATTATAACCAAATAACCTTACAATTATATCCATTGATTGAAATTGGATAAAAATGGCTATCAATTACATTAAATCAACATTACTATATTACATTCTAATTGTTTTATCATTAAAAATTATAAATTTTAATTTCTTACAATATTATATTTCAAAATCTTATTAAATTTAATAGTTTAGTTATCGAAAAATACAGGTCGTTACACTCTCCCTCACTCAAAACTTTTCATCCTCGAAAAGGGAAAAGGAGGAATTAAGGGATTAATATATTTTATTCAAAGCATTCAATTTATAAACAATTAACATAGTTAAGTATTTTAAATAAAATATACTAATTAATAAACAATCAAATCTTCATATTCAAATTTACTAAAGTTTGAAAAAATATTTTTACAAATTTACTAAAGTCTAGAATTCACGGAAAATTTCAATAGAGTCTCCTTTTGTGACGACCCAAAATTTTAGACATTTGAAATTAGAATATTTAATTGGTTTTAAATATTTAAAAGTCAATTTCTATCTTGAATTTCAAATATCACTATTTATTTGATAATTAAATTATTGAATTTAATTACCAGGGATTGGGAAAAATATTAAATCTTGAGTTTCTAGCTTGTTACAAAAATTTCAAAGGCTTATAAAATCTATATCGAAAATTAAATATAATAATTGGGTCGAAAATTAAATATAATAACTGGGTCCAAAAAGTTATCTTCTCCATACAACCAAATTAGGACTCGAAAGCTTTTCCATTGTGTTCGAAATAGGGGTATAACATTATGAACACCTAGTGGTACGCCTCGATAGGAGATTGGGATTTTAGGCTTCGTTTTCGAGACAATTTGAATTTAAAATATATATTTTATATACTTTCCGTGACTAATCAAATAACCTTCACATCAGAACTTTTCCATATCACTGTAGCTTGATAATTCCTACACATAAAACATGCAAACTCCTCTATAAAGAACACGTCCCCTGCAATTTCTAACACGTGCAATTTTCTCGTTCCCTTTATACTTAGATAACGTAAAACAGTCGGATATATAAAAAAGAGATTAATGGCCGAACGATTTTTCTCTTCAAGTTCAAATCGTATATCCTTCACAAAATCGGATTCTTTTTCATTTTCTTCAATCAAGATGGGCCGAACGAAATCGTTTACAAAGAAATCATCACACTCAAATCCTCTGAGCAAATCGAATGATTTTCGTTCGATCGATGCCGTGTTCGAATCATGACGAGGCTTGAGGGGAAGAGAATTGTTATTGCAGTCGCGAATTGGGGATGGAGGTTGGGCTGCATGGATGTGAGAAGGGCCGCGATGGTGGCTCGGTAGCTCCAGGTGGCGATGACGAAGAGAACGGTTTCATGGTGGAGGCTTGATGCTCGACAGAGGACGCAGAGAGGTATTTACGATCCATTCTTCAAATTAAATTTAATAGTATATGTATATGGATAAGATTTTTATTTATAGTAAGATTCAAAACAATTATATTTTTAATTTAGTAAATATACAAGTATACCTATGTTTTAATCTGTATAGTGAAACAGAAATTTTATATATATGTAGGATTTTGGAAAATATAGGAAATTGTATATAGAGATTAGTTTTTAATTTATATATGTTATTTCTTATAAGCATATAAAATTTCAAAATAAATAAATACACTTACATATTTTAATTTGCTAGTTTTTTTTAAATATATGGATTTGGTGGATAAATTGATAAATTAAATTATTTAGTTACTAAAGATAATTTATTAAAGGAATTTAGTATAAAAGCAGTTTATTAGTTTAAAACCAAATCATTGGCTTAAATTAAATTATTGGTCAATTTAATTTATTAAATGGTAAATTATTTGTATATTATCCCAAATGTTAATAAATCATATAATGTTGTTCAAGGTCTAAAACTGTGAAGAAAATAAGCCAGTGTGATCAGATTGCAAACAAATATCAAAGGTGAGTTAATCTCTCATTTAGATTACCGTTAATTTAAATAGTTAAAATTTAAATTATTGGATTGATTGCTTGAATTGATTTTTTTTCAGTCTGGATGTGATAGTATATATGGTAGTGCGTGTGTATATATATATATATATATTGGACTTATTGATATTCTCGCATATTATAGTGGATGAGACCCTATGCACCCCGCATAATAGCGGATGACCCTCTATACCGTGATATCCCCCTCGAAGTGGGATTGGTATTATTATATTGTGCTAACATTTGTGGATGCATGAAAATAGGTTGCAGGGTTCAAACTAGATTTCTCAAAACGTTGAATTTATTTTATATTCAACGATGTGATTCATTTGATGATCTATGATAGATTATATTGATTATATTAAGAATTGAAATTACTGAATGTTATGGCTTGGCTAAATATATATTGGTATTTTGAGAAATGGAAATATATATATATATATATATATAAAGTTTGGATTTTTTTTAAAGAAAATGAAAAGATTTTTTTTTAAGTAAATAATTATTGGGAATTGAATAAATTGAGTAATAAATTTTAAAGGGAATTTGAACTAGAATATCGGTTTGAAATCGATCTACTGTTTTGGAAACCGTGATTTAAAGGAAAATGAGAAATAGAAATTTGTAAATTGGGTTTATAAATGAAGTGGAATATTCATCAGTGGATAAATTGGAAGTAAAGATTCCGGTGGAATTTATAAGAAAGGTGCAATTTATTTTAAAAATAAAAATGTGATTTTATTTTTAAAAGTTGGAAAGTATATTTTTTCTGAAAAACTAAGTATATTTTCAAAGAAAAGATTTCAAAGTATAAACTAGAAGTTTAAAAATGTTTTTTTAAGAATGTTTTAGAAAATTTATTATTTTAATTATTTTTAAGTGAAACGTAAATATTTATTTAAGTTAATTATGGTATTTAATTATTTTTAAAGGTAAATTAGTATTATGACTTTCAAAAGGAAATTTTAACATAAATGTTTGATATAATAACTTTATTTTATAAGGAAATTCTTGTTTAAGTTTTACTCAGCAACTCTTATAGAATTTCTTAAGTATTATTTTGATTATTTAAGTAATTTTAGTAGCCCTAATGTAAATAATTTAAGTATATATTTTTGAAAGTGTGTTTAAGGAGAAAGGAAATGTGTTTTAAAACTAAAAGTGGTTTTATTTTTAAAGTGTTGAAATAATTTACGGGATTGGAACGTAAATTAAATTGGGATAAATCGAGTAGGATTTATAAGGATTGTATGGGTCATACTGAAATGGAAGTGTATTTCCCCGTAAAGCCAAGTATATTTTCGAAGGAGATTTTTATATATAAGTTGGAGGTTTAAAGTTGTTTTAAAGAATGTTTTAGAGAAATTTTATTATCTTAAATTGTTTTAGAATTTTGTAGTAAATATTTATTTAAATTAATTATAGTAGTAATTATTTTAAAGATTTAACTAGTATTATGATTTAAAACATAATTATTTAATATTTATACCTTATAGAATAAATTTTATTTTAAATTAGTTTTGGCTTAAGTTTACATGGGAAATTATTATAAATTTCATAACTATTATTTTAAATAAAGTGTTGTAAGTAGTTTTATTTTAAGCGTTTTAAAGTATATATTTTGGATAAAGTGATTTAAATTATTTAAAAAATCTTACGTATTAAAACGTGGTGAATTCCAGTGGAAATAAAACAATCGGGTGGAAATTTATTCCGCGGGAGAAAAAGTGTTTTGAAAACTATTTTCAAAAGGTTGAAGTGTAGAAAAATATCTTGCGAAGATATTTTGAAATAAGTAATTTGGAAAATTATTAAGGCCTGATGGTTGTTTGCGAATGTTATTTGATAGTTAAATAACCGAGTATCAATATTGGCTAATTGTGCTGATTGTTTCGAAGAGACCGGGATCAGGATTAATTTCTCGAAAACCACTTCGATCCGCTTTGAACGTTTTCATGAGGATGACAAGAGCTCGGAGTTGAAGATGGAGCAGTGAAGTGCAAGGGCCAATCGTAACTAATCTTGAGGGTGATTCCAAAATGGATGTAGTAGGAGTAGTGCCTTCGGTTTTGTTCAGACCAGGAACGACTTGTATGGACAAATGATATCAGAACATCGTTGGGAGGACGATGAGCATTCTTAGTGAATGTGTGCTAACATCGTAATGCATAGCCGCGAGCCTCATCAACTGGGAATGGCTAAAACAGGGGAGGTACAGCAAGGCTGAGTGGCCAGCAACCGATTAGGGTAAGGTCATCCCTGTCTAGATGTCCCTTTTTATTCGGATGTGTGAGCGGTTGCTGATCTCAACTGCGGGGTGATCTTATTCGGACTATCCAGTAGGAGTAGCTCCGGTCTTGTGTTGTAGGGGATCAGGGTGGATCCTCGGTGTAACATCCCTAAATTTTATCAATTTAAAACTAGCAACTTATTTGAATTTCTGAAATTTAATTTGAATTAATTTTAAAATTTCAAAACAAGTGAATATTGAGTTTGTTTATCTATATATATATATATATATATATATATATATATATAATGGGTTTTCAAATTTGAATTTGAATTTTATTTTGAATTTTAATTTTAATTCGAACTTGTATTTGAATTTAAATTTAAAAATGAAATATCTTAAAATCATATGGACTTAAATATTAACATATGTGTATGATTTTTTATTAATGTACAAATTAGTATTAAAAATATGTTCTTTTAAAAAAATTTATAAATATAAAAAATGTAATTATATAAATATGAAAAGATTAATACAAAAATTTATTTAAAATATTTATGCATGAGTGATACAAGTGTTAGAGTCATAAGTGAATGGATTTACAAGTGTTAATGAATCAAGACAAGTGTCATTTTTTCTTTGTTTTCATTTTTGAAAATTCAATTAAAATAGAATCAAGGTTATAAAAACACTTCATCTCCTCCTTTATATTTTCTTTCACCATTATTTTTATTTACAAAGCCTGTACAACTTTCTCAAGCCAAAAAGAAAAAAATCAAGCAAGCTTTAAAACAAATTAAAACAAACCAGAGAAGCAATTCAAAAGAAAAAAACATCACAAGCAATCAACCCAGTCTAGAAATTAACAGCCTAGTAAAATCATCAGGTGATCAAACAAATTCAAACTAAAACTGGAAATCATCTCAAGCTGTATGACAAAGTTAACTCAGCAAACAAAGACTCCAAGATCCAGCCCAGATCAACAATTCAACAATCAAAGAAGAAAAATCTTTTTCCTAGTCTTTAAAACTGTCAACACCAACTTCTTCTCTGTTTTCAAAGTGAACAGGTGAGTAAACCTTTTTAAGCCCTGATATCTGATCTGTTATTAGAATGCATGATGTAAGCAAGTTTGAACATTGGTTTGCATACAAAAATCTGTGAATATGTGTATATATCTTGCCTGTGCATGTTCATGTACAGGTTTATTACTCCCTATTCTAGTCCCAGGTTTTCAAAAACCTGTAAAACCCAAAATCTCTACTTCTAGTTTTTATTAGACTGAAGTGTTAAAATAAAAAGTGTTCAAAGTCATTAAAACTGAATTTTAAAAAAATACTTTTATAAACTAATCTCAAGAATATGGGGTCTGGAACAAGAAAGTACTGTAAACCCAACTCATAATCAAAATTTAATTTATTTGATTATTCAATTGGATTATATAACCTAAAACGTCTTTGAAAACATTGATTTTTAAAATTAAAATCAAGATTTTAAATTATGTGTAGAGTGACTATTTCGACGATGAACAGGAAATGGGTTTTGGGTTTTACTGGCGATCGAGGCGTTTGGGATGATCGGGATTTTCCCTGAAGGTGGTTAGGGAGTTGTCGAGGCCAGGAAAAATGACAGGTGATTTTTTCAGTCACTATGGCGTCGAAATTTGATCGATGATAGGTCTAAACCCTAAAATGGGTTGGGGTCGGAATGTTTGCCACCGCCATGTCTCTGATGGATCGAGCCGTACTGGGTTTTAAGAAATCGTAGTGGGGAAGGTTAGCTAGGTGTAGCCGGAGTCTTAGAGATTCCAGTGGTCGGTGTAGGGTATTCGAGATGATCATTTGGTGAAGGCTGCTATGTCTATTTTGATTAAGGCAACTTGATTTTTTTTTCGAGTTTTATCGATGCTTCTAAGGGTTCGGGTAGCAAGAGTGGATCGAAGGTGATCTGCCGACGGTGGTCTGGGAGGTCGGAGATCAGGCATTGATCGGTGCATATGCACGATGTTTTTGGTAGTATCAGTGTTTGGGGATGAATGCTGACTCGAAGTAATCTTCGAGAGGATCATGTATTGGCTCGAGTTTTAACTCGAGTAAATTTTTGGATGCGCTGGGTAAAACACTTAGAAAAAATTTTAAGTCTGAAAATTTAGGCGACGTGTTGATTTTCGACAAAACTCGAAGTAAACAGGAAACGTTCCCACGCAATACTCGAAGCAGTCTCGGGTCTGCCATGTAAAACAGTTTTTACTTTAAAATAAATTCAAACTTTTTAAACATTTTAAAACCACGTTGTCAAATGATGATTTTGATTAAAGCTTGGATTAGTTAAGGATTTAAATAAGATATTTTCAAAGTAATTAAATTTTAATCTATTTAACTTGTTACATTATTAAATTATTTATATTAAATAAATAATGTAATTAAAAAGGATAATTAAGATAAAATTATATTAACCTTTTAAAGTAATTAATGTGATAAGGATGATTTATTAAACAAGGTTAAAAAGATAATCAAAGTAATTAATAAGGATAAAAAGATTTGTCTTTTAATTTATTAAACAATTAATGATTTGTTAATATGATTGCTTAAAAAGTAATTACTTAATTAATTACTCAATATTAAGGATTAATTTAACAAATAATTAAGGTTAATTAATTTGTAATTAATTATTAATTAATTAAGGAATAATTAATTAATAAAGTAATTAAGATTTAATTAATCAATAATTAAGGTTAATTAATTAAGATAATTAATTAAGGTATAATTAATTTATAAAAGTAATTAAGATTTAATTAATTAAAAATTAAGGATTAATTAATTAAGATAATTAATTAAGAAATAATTAATTAATGAAGGTAATTAATGACTAATTAATTTATAATTAAGGATGATTAGTCATTAATTAAAGATAATTAATGAAAGTAATTATGTGGTTAATTAATTTAAACCACACGATTTATTCATCTTAATTGAGGATGATTGATTATTATTGAATGATGTGTATTAGTTTGATATCTCTGATATGCGATTGTGATGCTATGTAATATGAATTGTTTTGTGCTGAGTTGTGATATCCGTGATGAATATACTTCTGCGTGTATGTGAAAATCCTTTGGTCGTAAAATGGCACTTGAATTTCGATGTGACAGGGAGTCGGATTCCAGTTGGTTATCCGAAAACCACATCAAACCTTGATAGTAAAACTTTGTGAATGATATATCCACGTGTTTTAAATTAAGCGTTTACTATTCGGTTTAGCTGAAAGAGGACCTTGTGTCGTATAACCCATTCCGAATATGTGATACGACGAAATGGATGGCATTTGAAGATGATGGTGAAGACCGAGCGTCTACGAGAACGATAGGATAACCGGTCGAATGACTCTACACTGAGTTGCTCCGGTATAGTGATCTCCATATGTGATGGGGAGTCCGATCGGGATCGTGGATGCCGGATTGCTAGGACTTCTTTGGAAGTGCCTACGGTTCTGTTCGAACCCGGAACCGACTTGTATGGTTGTATGTTTGGCATTACAATTTGAGATATAAAGCTGATTTATTTCAAATACATTTCTGTTGGTGGCGGAGAACTTATTCTCTTAGCTTAGCACCCTTCTCTGAGACGCACGAGCTCAGAGGTTATGTAGTTGAGGGTTATCAATGATATACTCCCAATTTGGTAGCAAAAGCGTAGCTTTGTGGACGAGACTTCGTCGAACCTCACAACCCGGTTATGGACGAAATAGGAATCGTTACAGCAAGGTTATTTGGAGGTAACGCCCCTTGAGGGTATGTCCATTTTCTTCTGGATTATAAGTAGTATCATGGTATGGAGGCTAGATACTTAACTTTGTGGTTGCTGCAAACTAATTGCTTTGTGGTTGTTGGTTGAGAAGCGCTTCGGATAAAGGTTGGTAACGACCGGAAAATGGCATACTCGTGTCAATAGTTACCTAGTTACATAGGTAACCCGGTCTTGTGTTGGCAGAGATCCGGTTAGGTTCTCGGGGACGTCCCTCCAGAGGCGTTCCATTTTGTGTAGGAAGTTCCTTTGCCTGACCATTGTTGGAAATCCAATCATCCAATACGAGCCCTGTATGGTTTTATATGCAGAACCTGCCATTTAACATGGTAGCTATACTAGGCATACTATAATGGTACGTATGTTGGCTGAGATTAATATTATACTTTCGAAATGTTTTATACACTATGCATTAATAATAATATCAAAAGTGTTTTCTCGTATCAAGCATATTTGACTATCATAAGAAGAAATCTCCTCCAATTCTGCGATTGCATTGTGTGTGTGGCGGAAGATCTTATGGAAGTTTCATTTTCCAAAGGCATATCGGATTTTCTTTCATAAACTGTTTTTGTACAACCAACTGTTTTTGTTTACTCATACATGTCCCATGACTGACCCGGAGTTTATTGTTCCCTTCCTAAACTCTGAGTGCCTATAATTTCCACATGGGCAACCTAGAAGTAGGTTATTCGTGTTTTGGAGCTAGTTTGGATTTTGAAGTCTCTCGGAAGCTGTCGGATTCTAGAAGCTTTTGGCCTTGGAAATCTTTCGAAGTGTTGGAGTTTTCAAGACCTTATCGAAGTTGAAGTATGTTGGAAACTTGTTGAAGTTTCTGTTGTCGTTTTATTGTAGTTTCTTATGTGTAGCACTCTGATATTGATGGTCGATGTTGTAATGGATATTGTATCAGAGTTGTATCTGTGTTGTGATCAATGATATTCATTTTATTCCCGCTGTTTATTTTCATCTAATGTTGTTATAAGCTCCATCCGAGCTGAAATTCAACGCTTGAATTTCCGGCAGTCGAATACAAGTGAGATATTAGATGTCGATTTTCAATCGCTGAATTTCGGGTCGTGACAAGTGGTATCAGAGCTAAAGGTTGAGTAAGAACTTTAGATACGGAGTATAACTCATTAGGTGGCTCATTAGAGATAGGGTGAAGTATATCCTAGAATGAGTATAACCCAAGAGACCGAAACCTTAAATTTCTTAGTCTATTCCTTTTAACTGTTGATATTCCCTAAGATATCTTGTCCGTATGCCTAAATCAAGTTTTCTTACTATTTACAGATAGTGAGAATGAGCGGAAGAAGAGGACAAGATAGGGGACGGGGAAATGCCACTACAACTGGTTAAGTCCCTGCAACAGCAACTATGCCTACACAACCTCAGCCGAATCTGGCTGATCTATATAAAAGCTTCTCAAGGCTTAGTGGTAAGCCGTTTATTGGCAAGGAATCTATTATTGAAGCCCAAGCCTTGATACGTCCTAATGATTTGCTAGAAAAAGGATTGATACGTCCTAGTGTTTCCAAATGGGGCTCGGTTGTGGTATTTATGGCTAAATCTGATGGATCCTTGAGATTGTGTGTGGACTACTGCGATGTCAGTAAACAAACTCTCAAGAACAAGTTTCCTTTACATAGAATCGACGATCTGTTTGATCAACTTCATGGCGCTTGATTCTTTTCAAAGATGGATCTAGCCAAGGGATTCCATCAGCTATGAATTACTGAAGACTGTGTTCACTCGACTGCTTTCAGAGGTCCGGACATATTCTACGAATGGTTAGTCATGCCTTTCGGACTAACCAATGCTTCCACATACTTTGTAGATTTAATGACCCGTGTATTCCGGGAAGCGTTGAATAAATTTGTGCTTGTATTTATCGATGATATCCCGATCTACTCCAAAACCGAAGAGGAGCATGCTGAGCATCTAAGAATTGTTTTGGAGATATTGAGAAGGAACATTCTATTCGCAAAATTTTCTAAGTATCATTTATAGGTCAAAGACGTTAGATTTCTCGTCTATATTGTTAAAGAAGAGGGAATCTCTGTTGATCCGAGCAAGATTTCAGCTATTCTTGACTCGAAGCAACCCAAAACTCCAAAAGAAGTTCGAAGTTTTTTGGGTTTAGCAGGATATCACCGAAAGTTTGTTTAGGACTTTTTTAAGACAGCTAGTCCATTGACTAAGCTAACGATGAAGAATGCTAAGTTTGATTGGACTTCGAAGTGTGATGAAGCTTTTCAGGAGTTGAAAAAGAGATTGACTACTGCTCCTGTTCTCCCTATTATCAACGGGAGCTTAGGCTTATCTGTCTATACCAACGCTTGTGGTGATGCTGTGGGTGCGGTACTAATGTAGAACGGGAAGGTAATTGCCTATGCGAGTAGACAATTATGTCCGCATGAGAGAAACTACCCAACACACGATTTGGAGCAATTGGCGGTTATTTTCGCCTTAAAAATTTGGAGACATTATCTTCTGGGTAAGAATCTCCTTTAGATTTTCTAAAAGAAAATTTTAAAGTTCAACTTAACTTAATATATACTTAATGAATCCTTCTTGTTTAGGTGAAAATTTTGAATTATTCACCGACCATAAATCATTGAAGTATCTCTTCGTCCAAAAAGATTTGAATCTGCGACAACAACATTGATTGGAATTTCTGGCATCCTATGACCTAGATATTATGTACAAGCCTGGAAAAGCCAATGTAGTTTCCGATGCCTTGAGTAGGACACATGCTATTCTTGCTCATCTTGTCGTTACTCCCACTCTTCTTGAGAAAGTCGCTAGCAGGCAGAAAGAAGATAAGTTTCTTCATGAAATTTATGAAAGGATACGTGATGGTAAAGATACCAGTTTTGAAGTCGATGATAGTAAAATTGTAAGACTTAAAGGCATGATTTGTATCCCTGACATTCTGGATCAGAAACGTGATGTTTTGGATGAATGCCACAAGTCCAATCTTGTATCCATCCAGGAGTTAATCAGATGTATAAAGATATCAAAAGAACTTTCTGGTGGAAGACAATGAAGAGGGATATATCTATATACGTGATTCATTGTGCTACTGTCAACAAATTGAAAGTGATCAAAAGAAAATGGCGGGTTCATTTCAGCCTTTTGAAGTACCGAAGTGGAAATGGGATCAAGTATCGATGGATTTCATCGACGGGTTGCCACGAACTAAGAAAGGAAATGAAGCAATGGGTTATAGTGGATCGTTTGACTAAAACCGCCTACTTCATTCCAATGAAATCCACCCGGACAGCGGCAAGTTTGGCAGAGCTGTATATAAAAGAGATTGTTCGTCTCCATGGTATACCAAGCGGCATAGTGAGTGATCGTGATCCGATCTTCACCAGTAGATTTTGGGAGGCGTTCCAAGCCGCATTGGGAACCAAATTCAATTTCAGTACTGCTTATCATCCGCAGTTTGATGGGCAGACTGAAAGGATAAATTGAATTTTAAAAGACCTTTTGCGAACTTGTATTCTCGACTTTGGTGGTTCTTGGAAGGACCATTTACATCTGGTATAATTCTCATACAATAATAGCTAGCAGGCCAGTATCGAGATGGCTCCTTTCAAAGCTTTATATGGTCGTCCGTGTCGATCACCTGCATGCTGGATCGAGTCAGGTGATAGACTTGTCCTTGGACCAGATATGATTAAAGAAGCCATAGAGAAAATAAATTTTATTCAAAAGAAACTGATAACATCTCAAAGTCGTCAGAAGGGTTATTATGACCGCAGAAGAAGAGATTTGGAATTCTAGGTTGGAGATTCTGTATTCCTAAAAGTGTCTCCAATGCGTGGAGCATTGAGATTTGGGAAAACTGGTGATCTGGCACCATGGTATATTGGTCATTTTCCTATTCTGGAGAGGATCGGTCTTTTAGCATATCTAGTGCAGCTACCCAGCTGGTTATCTGGCGTGCATGATGTGTTTCACATTTCTAATCTCCGAAAATATGTGCACGACCCAGATATTATCATTGAAGAAGCTACTCAGCAGGATTTGGAGATCACACCAAATCTGACAGTAAAGAGAGAATCGATAAAGATCATTGGTCGTGATGAAAAATAGTCGAGGAACAAAACTGTGAAACTGGTTAAAGTGCAATGGAGTGGCGATCCAAAGGACTGTACTTGGTAAACAGAGGATAGCATGCAGAAGTCCTATCCCAATTGCAGAGTGGATATTCCGGCTTGATTGGTAAGCCATTTCTCTATCTTTTATGTATTCATATAATTCCTTACTTGTCTTCCTCTCTCTTTCAAATTTCGAGGACGAAATTTTCTTAAGGGGGAACCTGTAACATCCCTAAAGTTTTATCATTTTAAAACTAGTAACTTATTTGAATTTCTAAAATTTAATTTGAATTAATTTTAAAATTTGAAAACAAGTTAGTATTGAGTTTGTTTATATATATATATGTATGTATGTATGTATGTATGTATAGAATGGGTTTTCAAATTTGAATTTGAATTTTATTTTGAATTTGAATTTGAATTTGAACTTGTAATTGAATTTAAATTTAAAAATAAAATATTTTAAAATCATTTTGATTTAAAATATTAACATATGTGTATGACTTTTTTATTAACGTGTAAATTAGTATTAAAAATATCTTCTTTTAAAAAATTGTATAAATATAAAAAAATGTAATTATATAAATAAGAAAAGATTAATTTAAAATTTTATTTAAAATATTTACGCATGAGTGGTACAAGTGTTAAATTTTAACACAAATATTAACAAGTGTTAGAGTCATAAGTGAATGGATTTACAAGTGTTAATGAATCAAGACAAGTGTCATTTTTTCTTTCTTTTCATTTTTGAAAATTCAATTAAAATAGAATCAAGCTTATAAAAACACTTCATCTCCTCCTTTATATTTTCTTTCACCTCCATTTATATTTACAAAGCCTGTACAACTTTCTCAAGCCAGAAAGAAAAAAAATCAAGCAAGCTTTAAAACAAATTAAAACAAACCAGAGAAGTAATTCAAAACGAAAAGAACATCACAAGCAATCTGCCCAGTCTAGAAATTAATAGCCTAGCAAAATCATCAGGTGATCAAACAAATTCAAACTAAAACTGGAAATCATATAAAGCTGTAAGACAAAGTTAAGCCAGCAAACAAAGACTCCAAGATCAAGCCTAGATCAACAATTCAACAGTCAAAGAAGAAAAATCTTTTTCCTAGTCTTCAAAACTGTCAACACCAACTTCTTCTCTGTTTTCAAAGTTGTAACGACCCGTAAATTTTCAATAATTAAAATAGCTAATTTAATAAGATTTCGTGATTTAGTGTTAGAAAAAAATTGTAAGTCGTTTGGAATAATAATAACTGGAATGAATTGCAACAATAATTATCCAAGTAATTATTTATAGATTGAATGGAGTTCTAATCTATTTGAATTGACTCAAATGTTATAACTTGGTTAAGGGAATATATGGAAAAACAAATGTAAATAAGTGAACAAGAATTGTGAATTATTTAGGTAGAAATACAAATTTTAATAGATTGGTTTCAAAGATTTGAATAGTAATAAGTATTGAAAATAAATGCTACTTAGTGGATGCCATTGCAATCAATAGTTGGATAGGATAATAAATGTATTCATTGCGTATAATAGAGTAATTGATTGATAAGTAAAATCTATTTAAAATCAAATAATTGAATATTGAACAGGTAAATTGTTTAAAGTAAATATTTAAAACTTATAGAATAATTGAATAATTGTAAAATGGAAATAGTGTTCTAAGATGTGAATTGGTTTTAAAAGTTGAATCTTATAAGTTCAATTTCAAATATTTCAAAGGATAATGAATTATTGGATAATCAAAAATTGTTTAAATTTAATATTTGGAATTTATTGGATAATTGAATAATGGGATTAATATGATTAAAATTGATTTTTAAAATTTTATTTTATCATATTAAAGTTAGAATGATGTTGTAGAACTTTCAAAATCGAATTAAAAGTAAATTTGTGAAAATTGAATATTTTAATATTTAATTGACGAGTTAAAATAGTCATTTTTCAAGCAGTCTTAGATTTCGACGAAACCAGTTTCATCGGATCCGTAACGTGATATTATTATAAGATTTCAAATTTCAAGTCAATCGGATTAACCGTTTGTCCGGGGCAAGCCAAAACGCATAGAAATTAGTTGAATCGGTTTAATTTAAATTTGATCGTTTATTGCCGTAACTCGCACAGATGATCGAATTAGCTTCCGAAACCTATTCCATTGTGTCCGGAACGTGGGATAAACCCTAGAAACGCCGGTCACCGCGCGTAAATCGGAGTTCGGAAAACCCGGGATGAATAGTGTTCGTCTTTTTTCTATAAAAGCACTTCATTATTTTCTTTTTTTCAAAATAAACCCTAACCCTAGAAATAAATGGCCGGCCGCCACTTATCTTCCAATGGCCGAAATTGTGCCATGATCGTCTTCGTTTTTCTTCCAATCCTCAAGTTAATTCCAAAAACTTTCAACTGGAAATTTGTAGAGCACATCACGAACTACGAGATCAATGCTTGCGATCGAAATCGAAGCGACGAGATGGGAGATACGGGGCCGCGACGGTCGGCCGTTCGTCATCGTTTTGCGTGCTTCAGGGGTGGCCGAGTTTCGAGTGGCTCACGGCGGCGGGGGTAGGTGGTACGACCTTCGATTTGAAGTCGCCTGATCAACTTTCTATGAGCCGAGGTTAGGTGCGGCAGCGGGAATTGGTCGCGTACGATGGGTTCAAGTGGAGCAGCGTTTTTGCGTAATGAAGATGAAGGAAAAAGGGGATGTGGCCAGGATCAAAGATCTGGGAATCCACGGCTAATATTTTGCAAAGGTTTAAAATGAAAAAATGTGAATTAATTTATATTTAAATTCGTATAAACTTTGCAATGATGTAACTTTTTCATACGAGGTCGGAAAATTACGAAACAAGTTGTGTTGTCTTCGTTTTGTCGAATACTACGCCATGGAGATGGATTGGAGTCGTTTGGAGCTAGTGAAAATTTCGAGTAAAATTAAACGTTCGTTTAATTTTATTCGAAATAAAACGCTGGAACTACATTGAAATCAAGGTGAGTGTTTTATAACGCTCACAACGTACTGAATATCTTTATGCTAGTTAAATTTGACATTATGAAGTGTTATGAATTTTATTTGTTGTTGTTTGATAAAATTTAATTGTCATATAGATTGTCACTTGAATTGACCGTTAAAAATTTAATTGACAGTTAAATTGAAATTAAAATTGAATTGCGATTAAATTACCTGACATTGATAACTATGAAATTGTCATGAATTGTATTGTCTATTGGGTGATGTATTTCGATGGATGCTATTGGTTGATATTTAAATGTTTGGATGTTTATTTTCTTATATATATCATGTTATGCATACATATGACACTGTGATTTGATCTAAGTGATATATATTCATCCCTGACATTTAATTGAAATAACTGATCACTTTGCCATAGGATAGAAAATTATATACAGACACCGGATTCGCTAAATTAATAAATTTTAAAATCTTCAATTTGAAATTTATTTAAATGTTTTGATTTAAAAGTGATAAATAGAAATCAATTTATAGAAATCGAATTTATCGGAAAATTGAGTTTGGAATGTTGAAATAAATTTTGGTTAAAGGAATTGTTAAATAATTTAAGTTGAGAATTTGAGATTAAAAATCGGGATATGATTGAATTTCAAAAATTTATTTGTTTTAAAGATTGAACATTATTTCGAGCTTTGATATTACTAAGTAAAAGTGATATAAAAATGATATTTTGAAATTGACCTTGAAATTGAATCATGTTTGTAATTAGGATTTAAATTTGAATATTGAAGGACAATTTTGTTAAGTGTTATAAATTGATATTTTGAAAAATCAAGCTCCAAATCGATATAAATTGAAATTGAATTAATTGAAGGTGAATGTAGAATTGAACTAATTTGAAGTCAAAGTTGACATTGATTTGAATTGAAATCGAAATTGAATCGGTAGAATGGAAATTGAAATTGTTTTGAATTGGGAAGTTATAATTGAAATGGTTTGGTTTTGAAGCTGTTTTATTTTGTTTTCCTAATTACTCAGTTATATAAACCATTTTTGAATACTTAAACTATTTTAATCTATTTTAAATCTACTTAACCCAATTTAAATTATTTTAAACAATTTATCTATTTAAATCCATTTTAAGACTTTAAGTATTTTTAACTACTTTAATTATTTAAACTGCTTTTAAACCACTTAAAACTATTTTCTAAAATTCTAAGCTGGTCAATAAGGTGAAATGTTTATATTTAAATCTTGAATTTAAATACGAATTGGGTTAAATGAAGTTGCAACCTAAATTGAAATTTGAAATGATTTTGAAATCGAAATGAGATATTGATGCGAAAAATGATTTTTGAAACGGAATCTTACATTTGAATAGATACGATGATATTTGAAATGGATTTGATTTTTGAAGCGAATATGCTATTTTGATATCAATTATGAATCGATTTGAAATGTAAAAGAGCCAACGGTGTAACAATACGTAGTTATTAAAGAGACCGGGATCGGATATGGACATACTCTCTGTCGATACCGAACACCACTTTAATAACTATTATACGCGGAGTGTTGATCCAGAATGAAGTGGATGGTTTGGTGAACGCATTGACTGAAGAAAGAGAACGATATTGGATGACCCCTGACACGACTAAAACAGGAGCCGCACCGGGCCATTGAGGTTCGCCATCTCTAGCGGACACACTTCTTCTATACCATATCTATTACATTTGTGATTCGATTTGGGTGCACCCCATGATTTGGGGGTGTTGTTTCGCGGTGTTGAGGTGGCTGCTGGCTATGCTCAACATCAGTCCGGATCACGCTACTACTAGTATCCTAGTTGGTATCGCCTCATGTACCTTGTCATACTGATTATCCTATTCGCGACCACTACGTTTTGTTTTGTGTTATACCTATGGGGTACCCTCTGATAACCACTAGTTTACGGTGGGGTTTACGGTGCTGTATAGACTATGGCATTATAAAAATGCGTTAAGGGGAATTATGGTAACGCCTTAACGCTATTTTAATACTTTTACTTTACTGTAGACATATTATAATAGCGTATTGTACTACATAGTAGGTAGTTTAACGGATCTTGGAGAGATGGAAAATCCCATAACATCTCTTGAGTTATTGCACGCATGTCGACACTGGATATGAGATGTCAAACCCCGTAAACATCTCTGACGCCGTTACACTCATATTTATTTACGATTGAATTAACTTTCATAAGGATATTTTAGTCCTGACTCGAGTGTTTTGTCTTTTCATTACGCTTGGGTCAGACTTGAGTTTTTCAGCTTATTGAAGATCTATTCTGGAGGACGAAGACGAAGATTTGGTATTACTCTTATTATCTTTGCATCATGTTGTCTGCTGCATTATTTTATTTGTTCTGTTGTATATGTATAACTCTGATAAAGGTTGTATAAATAATGATCAAAGTATTGTAAACAGCTTCATGAACTGTTTATTTGACTATTATATTTTATCGTTCCGCTGTGAGATTCTGTGTTGTTTCATTTCCTTTATTTCTCTTTCTTTTCTTTTCTTATTTACCCTAATAACCATCTGCCCTTTTGAATGGTTTGAAACCGGCATGTGTATTTGATCGTCGGTTTAAACTGTCCAAAAAGGCGGGTCGTTACAGTTGGTATCAGAGCTTTGGTTTAGCGATAACCTTAGCTTTGTGGGGCCTGACTCTTTATAAATAGGGTAGTTATACCCTATGATGAGTCGCTGAGTGTATATATATGAGAGAGCGTGTTTGTTAGTGATATAAAATATTTTATATTGTGTCGGTTGATTTGTTGAGTGGCTTATAGATTCTAGGCAATACGAGTAATTAACGTCATTGATAGGGATCTCTAAACACTCGAACAGAACAATTCGACATAATATTGTTTTGAAATTGGGTAAATGAAATAATATTGCTCTAATTATATTTTGTATATAAAGGAAAATTTTCAGAAATTATTGTGACTTATCTAGCTTACCTGGTTGTTAGGAATGATAATATTGGTTATTATCATTAATTGGATAGTGTAATTTAATAAATAAGGTGAATTACAAAATGAACAATGATAAAACACTTGTGGAATGTTTTAAGAAAGAAAATCTTATAAGAATATTTTATAAAGGTGACTTATAAATTGAAATAGATTTAAATTGAGAAATATTGAATTTAAGACCCGGGATTTTGAAAATGGTTCTCAAAGCTCTAAAGAAATATATAGTAATATTATTTGGAAAATGTTTATGGAAATATTTTGAAAGGATTTTTAAGAAGGAATGAATTTAGTACTCCTCTCTTATGTCTTTGGAAAATAATTTCGGTGATGGCTGCGCAACATCATCGACGTTCATTTTCGAGTCTCAAAGTGGGGGAGACTTCTAAGAAGCTTTGCTTTTCTTCGAAATTATTTTGGGTAAATGGGTTTTGGTTTAAACTCCAAATGTATGATTTGATATATTAAAGATATAAGTGTATATGTTTATTTCAAACGATTTGAAAAGAACCGGGCATTTAAAATTCTAAGTTATGCAAATTAGTAATTTTCAAATGAAATGTGAATAACCAGAATTCTAAAATAAGAGGATTAAGATATCTAAGCTTATGTTTTGGGAAAACTTTAGAGTTGTAGTGTACATTTAAAGTTGAAAGGTAAAGAGGATTTTAACAAATTAAATTTGTGAACATTCTAATTAAGTGAAATGAAATTCTATAAATTTGTATAATACCAAAATTACATTCTGATAACATATAACAAGAATTACCAAATGTTAAAAGTTAAAATGATGTTTTGGATATGTGATGAGATATTGTATAGATAAACTGAACCTGAAAGTAATCGAAATATACAAGTAAGGAAAACTCAAAGGGAATTAAATGTATATAGATGAAAAATTTGGTTGTGACAAAAATGTTATATACTTAAATATAACATGGAATGATGAATGGATAAATGGAACAAGTAAGTGAACTTAAGAAAGAAGATAAATGAATCGTATTATATCTTTGTAAATTGGTTATATAAAATAAATATAAATTGCAAAGGGATTGTAACCTTTAAGATAACTGTAAACTAAGAAAAGTCATTTATGAGAGGTTAGACTTTTATAGGATGATTAATAAACTAAAGTGCTGGTTAATAAATTGTTCCATAAATAAATTTGTTATTAACTAAAATTATGAAATTGAAGTAAATATAAACAAAAGAATTTGGTATAGCTAAGAATCAATTGGGAAAAGAAATTGAGTTTAATTAAATTATGTAGAATGTTTAAAATAAACTTGAGTAAGCAAATTCTTTGATATGATGTTTAAGAAAAGATAATGTTAAAGAATATGCTATGTAAAGAAATGAATATACTAACTGAATAATGGATTGTGGGTAATTAAGTGAAAAAAAATAGAAGTCAATAAAATAAATTTAGTATAGATGAATTGGATAGAAATCCATTGGAAGGTAATACGTGAGATTGTACGTATATTATTTATTCGCATAACGATTTGATCCAAATTCGAGCACAAAATTTTGAGATGATTTATATCGATCCAAGTTAGGATTTTTCACTCGATTTTCGACGGCGAACCCTGGATATGGATTTTTATTTTGATTCTGGAATTCTTTATCATAGTATATGGCTATGCAAGGAGCGTAACAGTTTCCAATCAAGGAACCAAATCTGAGTCCGCACTAGAGATTCGGGTGAACGATACTAGTTGGAAGTGAAATTGTGTGATCGAATAAGCGATTGGATTGATATTGCTCACGGATGATATATGTACGGCTTACGGACTTAATTAAAGTTAATATTGGAAATTTAAGATGCCAAATATAAAATAATTCTTTTAAAATTATATAACATGATATATATATAAAAGAGATAAACCAAATTGAATGTAAAATTAATAATTTGGTTATGTTGGGTATGATTTGGTTGTTATATGATTGTTAGTTGATTGTATATAATTCATTAAGTGTTAATGAAATTGAAAGCTATAAATCATTGAAATCAAATTGGAAGTTAAATGAATTTAAATAGAATTTAATTTGATTCAAATTGGAAGTAAACTAATGTAAATATAAATTAGTGAATGTTAACTAATTGAATTGAGAATGAATGTTAGTAAAATCCAACGTTAATGAATCAACTGTGATTAAAATTGAAAACCAAGTGAATAAATATTAATGAGAAGTGAATTTATATTGATTGATTATGGATTTGTTGGATGATAGTTGGATGATAATTGATTTGGTGGATGCATTTGTTGTTTTGTTGCATTTGCTATGTTGGCACATGTAGTTGTTATGTTGCTATATGGTGTATATTGATATTATTTTCATATATGCATGTTCTCATGGTTTGTTGAGTGTTTAGTAGGTGCGGATTGCGCTTGCTTCGCATTTGGAGCTCGCTTTCGCGCTATATTAGCCGTATACGCTCGCTAATAATATATAAGGTACATATCTCGGATTACATACCGTACTTCTACACTTTTTTTCCCTGCGGGATGCCTCATCACTTGATGAGATGTATATTTGTGATATATATACTGTCATTTTTTTTTCCGATCGAGTCGCGCAAAGGAGACTCTGCCGAAATTTTCCGTAAATCCGAGTGTTAGAAAAATTTTCAAGTTTTAAATTTTTTTTATAACTTGTTTTGATAACTAACTTTTATAGTTAGAAACCCGTTCAGGGTAACTTAGTGGAAGCGTAGTTATGACTTTATAAATGGAATTTCATTGTTTTTTAAGTTGGTAACTTTGAATAAAATATATCTAGTGTTGAATTCTATACTTAGTTCCTTTTCCCTTCTTTTTCCTTTTCGGGGACGAAAAGTTTTGAGTAGGGGAGAGTCTAACGACCCGTAAATTTTCGATAATTAAAATAGCTAATTTAATAAGATTTCGTGATTTAGTGTTGAAAAAAATTGTAAGTCGCTTGGAATAATAATTGGAATGAATTGCAACAATAATTATCCAAGTAATTATTTATAGATTGAATGGAGTTCTAATCTAATTGAATTGACTCAAATGTCATAACTTGGTTAAGGGAATATATGGAAAAACAAACGTAAATAAGTGAATAAGAACTGTGAATTATTTAGGTAGAAATACAAATTTTAATAGATTGGTTTCGAAGATTTGAATAGTAATAAGTATTGAAAAATAAATGCTACTTAGTGGATGCCATTGCAATCAATAGTTGGATAGAATAATAAATGTTGAATTCATTGGGTATAATAGAGTAATTGATTGATAAGTAAAATCTATTTAAAATCAAATAATTGAATATTGAACAGGTAAATTGTTTAAGGTAAATATTTAAAACTTATTGAATAACTGTAAAATGGAAATAGTGTTCTAAGATGTGAATTGGTTTTAAAAGTTGAATCTTATAAGTTCAATTTCAAATATTTCAAAGGGTAATGAATTATTGGATAATCAAAAATTGTTTAAATTTAATATTTGAAATTTATTGGATGATTGAATAACGGGATTAATATGATTAAAAATGATTTGTAAAATTTTATTTTATCATAATAAAGTTAGAATGATGTTGTAGAACTTTCAAAATCGAATTAAGAGTAAATTTGTGAAAATTGAATATTTTAATATTTAATTGACGAGTTAAAATAGTCATTTTTCAAACAGTCTTGGATTTTGACGAAAATAGTTTCATCGGATCCGTAACGTGATATTATTGTAAGGTTTCAAATTTTAAGTCAATCGGATTAACCGTTTGTCCGAGGCAAGCCAAAATGCATAGAAATTAGTTGAATCGGTTTAATTTAAATTTGATTGTTTATTGCCGTAACTCGCACAGATGATCGAATTAGCTTCCGAAACCTGTTCCATTGTGTCCGAAAAGCGGGATAAACCCTAGAAATGCCAGTCACCGCGCGTAAATCGGAGTTCGGAAAACCCGGGATGAATAGTGTTCGTCGTTTTTCTATAAAAGCACTTCATTATTTTCTTTTTTTCAAAATAAACCCTAACCCTAGAAATAAATGGTCGGCCGCCACTTATCTTCCAATGGCCGAAATTGTGCCATGATCTTCTTCGTTTTTCTTCCAAACCTCAAGTTAATTCCAAAAAATTTCAACTGGAAATTTATAGAGCACATCACGAACTACGAGATCAACGGTTGCGATGGAAATCGGAGCGACGAGATGGGAGCCACGGGGCCGCGATGGCTGGCCGTTCATCATCGTTTTGCATGCTCCAGGGGTGACTGAGCTTCGGGTGGCTCACAGCGGCGGGGGTAGATGGTACGGTCTTCGATTTGAAGTCGCCTGATCAACTTTGTATGAGCCGAGGTTAAGTGCGGCAGCGGGAATTGGTCACGTACGATGGGTTCAAGTGGAGCAGCGTTTTTGCGTAATGAAGAAGAAGGAAAAAGGGGATGCGGCCAGGATCAAAGATCTGGGAATCCACGGCTGATATTTTGCAAAGGTTTAAAATGAAAAAATGTGAACTAATTTATATTTAAATTCGTATAAACTTTACAATGATGTAACTTTTTCATACGAGGTCAGAAAATTACGAAATAAGTTGTGTTGTCTTCGTTTTGTCGAATACTACGCCATGGAGATGGATTGGAGTCGTTTGGAGCTAGTGAAAATTTTGGATAAAATTAAACATTCGTTTAAATTTATTCGAAATAAAATGCTGGAACTACATTGAAATCAAGATGAGTGTTTTATAACACTCACAACGTACTGAATATCTTTATGCTTGTTAAATTTGACATTATGAAGTGTTATGAATTTTATTTATCGTTGTTTGATAAAATTTAATTGTCATATAGATTGTCACTTGAATTGACCGTTAAAAATTTAATTGACAGTTAAATTGAAATTAAAATTGAATTGCGATTAAATTACCCGACATTGATAACTATGAAATTGTCATGAATTGTATTGTCTATTGGGTGATGTATTTCGATGGATGCTATTGGTTGATATTTAAATGTTTGGATGTTTATTTGCTTATATATATCCTGTTATGCATACATATGACATTGTGATTTGATTTAAGTGATATATATTCATCCCTGACATTTAATTGAAATAACTGATCACTTGGCTATAGGATAGAAAATTATATACGGACACCGGATTGGCTAAATTAATAAATTTTAAAATCGTCGATTTGAAATTTATTTAAATGTTTTGATTTAAAAGTTATAAATAGAAATCAATTTATAGGAATTGAATTTATCGGAAAATTGAGTTTGGAATGTTGAAATAAATTTTGGTTAAAGGAAATTGTTAAATAATTTAAGTTGAGACTTTGAGATTAAAAATCGGGATATGATTGAATTTTGAAAATTTATTTGTTTTAAAGATTGAACATTATTTCGAGCTTTGAGTATTACTAAGTAAAAGTGATATAAAAATGATATTTTGAAATTGAGCTTGAAATTGAATCATGTTTGTAATTGGGATTTAAATTTGAATATTGAAGGACAATTTTGTTAAGTGTTATAAATTGATATTTTGAAAAATCAAGCTCCAAATCGATATAAATTGAAATTGAATTAATTGAAGGTGAATGTAGAATTGAACTAATTTGAAGTCAAAGTTGACATTGATTTGAATTGAAATCGAAATTGAATCGGTAGAATGGAAATTGAAATTGTTTTGAATTGGGAAGTTATAATTTAAATGGTTTGGTTTTGAAGCTGTTTTATTTTGTTTTCCAAATTACTCAGTTATATAAACAATTTTTGAATACTTAAACTATTTTAATCTATTTTAAATCAACTTAACCCAATTTAAATTATTTTAAACTAATTTATCTATTTTAAATCCATTTTAAGACTTTAAGTATTTTTAACTACTTTAATTATTTAAACTGCTTTTAAACCACTTAAAGCTATTTTCTAAAATTCTAAGCTGGTCAATAAGGTGAAATGTTTATATTTAAATCTTGAATTTAAATAAGAATTGGGTTAAATGAAGTTGCAACCTAAATTGAAATTCAAAATGATTTTGAAATCGAAATGAGATATTGATGCGAAAAATGTTTTTTGAAACGGAATCTTACATTTGAATAGATACGATGATATTTGAAATGGATTTGATTTTTGAAGCAAATATGATATTTTGATATCAATTATGAATCGATTTGAAATGTAAAAGAGCCAACGGTGTAACAATACGTAGTTATTAAAGAGCCCGGGATCGGATATGGACATACTCTCTGTCGATACCGAACACCACTTTAATAACTATTATACGCGGAGTGTTGATCCAGAATGAAGTGGATGGTTTGGTGAACACGTTGACTGAAGAAAGAGAACGATATTGGATGACCCCTGACACGACTAAAACAGGAGCCGCACCGGGCCATTGAGGTTCGCCATCTCTAGCGGACACACTTCTTCTATACCATATCTATTACATTTGTGATTCGATTTGGTTGCACCCCATGATTTGGGGGTGTTGTTTCGCGGTGTTGAGGTGGCTGCTGGTTATGCTCAACATCAGTCCAGATCACGCAACTACTAGTATCCTAGTTGGTATCGCCTCATGTACCTTGTCATACTGATTATCCTATTCGCGACCACTACGTTTTGTTTTGTGTTATACCTATGGGGTACCCTCTTATAACCACTAGTTTACGGTGGGGTTTACGGTGCTGTATAGACTATGGCATTATAAAAATGTGTTAAGGGGAATTATGGTAACGCCTTACGCTATTTTAATACTTTTACTTTACTGTAGACATATTATAATAGTGTATTGTACCACATAGTAGGTAGTTTAACGGATCTTGGAGAGATGGAAAATCCCGTGCCATCTCTTGAGTTATTGCACGCATGTCGACACTGGATATGAGATGTCAAACCCCGTAAACATCTCTGACGCCTTTACACTCATATTTATTTACGATTGAATTAACTTTCATAAGGATATTTTAGTCCTGACTCGAGTGTTTTGTCTTTTCATTATGCTCGGGTCAGACTTGAGTTTTTCAGCTTATTGAAGATCTATTCTAGAGGACGAAGACGAAGATTTGGTATTACTCTTATTATCTTTGCATCATGTTGTCTGCTGCATTATTTTATTTGTTCTGTTGTATATGTATAACTCTAATAAAGGTTGTATAAATAATGATCAAAGTATTGTAAACAGCTTCATGAACTGTTTATTTGACTATTATATTTTATCGTTCCGCTGCGAGATTCTGTGTTGTTTCATTTCCTTTATTTCTCTTTCTTTTCTTTTCTTATTTACCTTAATAACCATCTGCCCTTTTGAATGGTTTGGAACCGGCATGTGTGTTTGATCGTCGGTTTAAACTGTCCAAAAAGGCGGGTCGTTACAAAAGTGAACAGTTTGAATAAACCTTTTTAAGTCCTGATATTTGATCTGTTGTTTGAATGCATGATGTAAGCATGTTTGAACATTGGTTTGCATGCAAAAATCAATGAATATGTGTGTATATCTTGCCTGTGCATGTTCATGTATAGGTTTATTAATCCCTATTCTAGTTCCAGGTTTTCAAAAACCTGTCAAACCCAAAATCTCTACTTTTAGTTTTTATTAGATTGAAGTTTTCAAATAAAAAGTGTTCAAATTCATTAAAACTGAATTTTGTAAAATACTTCTATAAACTAATCTTAAGAATATGGGGTCTGGAACAAGAAAGTATTGTAAACCCAACTCATAATTAAATTTGATTTCTTTGATTATTCGATTGGATTATATGACCTAAAACGTCTTTGGAAACATTGATTTTAAAATTAAAATCAAGATTTTAAATTATATGTAGAGTGAGTATTTCGACTATGAACATGAAACGAATTTGGGGCTTTACTGGTGATCGAGGCGTTTGGGATGATCGGGATTTTGCCTGAAGGTGGTTGGGGAGTTGTCATGGCCAGGAAAAATGAGAAGTGATTTTTTCAATCACCATGGCATTGAAATTTGATCGGTGATGGGTCTAATCCCTAAAATGGGATGGGGTCGGAATGATTGCCACCGCCACGTCTCTGATGGATCGAGTCGTACGGGGTTTTGCGAAATCGTAGTGGGGAGGTTAGCAAGGTGTGGCCAGAGTCTTAGACATTCCGATGGTTGGCGTGGGGTGTTCGAGGTGATCCTCTTGTGAAGGCTGCTATGGCTATTTTGATCGAGGCAACTTGATTTCATTTTCGAGTTTTATCTGTGCTTCTAAGGGTTCGCCTAGCAAGAGTGGATCGAAGGTGATCTACCGGCGGTGGTCTGGGAGGCCGGAGATCAGGCATTGATCGGTGCATGTGCACAATGTTTCTAGTGGTATCCGCGTTTGGGGATGAATGCTGACTCGAAGCAATCTTCGGGAGGATCGTGTATTGGCTTGAGTTTTAACCCGAGTAAATTTTTGGATGCGCAGGGTAAAACACTTAGAAAAAAAATTTAAGTTTGAAACTTTAGGCGCATAGGTTGATTTTTGGCAAAACTCGAAGTAAACAGGAAACGTTCTCGGGTAAGACTTGAAGCAGTCTCGGGTCTGCCATGTAAAACGGTTTTTACTTTAAAATAAATTCAAACTTTTTAAGCATTTTAAAACCACATTTTCAAATGATGATTTTGATTAAAGCTTGGATTAATTAAGGATTTAAATAAGATATTTTTAAAGTAATTAAATTTTAATTTATTTAACTTGTTACATTATTACATTATTTATATTAAATAAATAATGTAATTAAAAAGGATAATTAAGATAAAATGTTATCTTAACCTTTTAAAGCAATTAATGTGATAAGGATGATTTATTAAACAAGGATAGAAAGATAATCAAAGTAATTAATAAAGATAAAAAGATTTATCTTTTAATTTATTAAACAATTAATGATTTGTTAATATGATTACTTAAAAAGTAATTACCTAATTAATTACTTAATATTAAGGATTAATTTAATAAATAATTAAGATTTAATTAATTAATTATTAAGGATTAATTAATTAAGATAATTAATTAAAGAATAATTAATTTATAAAAGTAATTAAGATTTAATTAATTAACAAATAAGGATTAATTAATTAAGATAATTAATTAAGAAATAATTAATTAATGAAGGTAATTAATGACTAATTAATTTATAATTAAGGATGATTAATCATTAATTAATGATAACTAATGAAAGTACTTATGTGGTTAATTAATTTAAACCACATGATTTATTCATCTTAATTGAAGGTGATTGATTATTATTGAATGTTGTGTATTAGTTTGATATCTCTGATATGTGATTGTGATGCTATGTAATATGAATTGCTTTATGCTGAGCTGTGATATCTGTGATGAATATACTTATGTGTGGATGTGAAAACCCTTTAGCCATAAAACGACACTTAAATTTCGATGCGACAGAGAGTCGGATTCCATTTGGTTATCCGAAACGCACATCGAACCTTGATAGTGAATCTTTGTGAATGATATATCCACGTGTTTTAAATTAAGCGCTCGTTATTTGGTTTAGCCTGGAGTGGAACTTGTGTCGTATAACCCATTCCAAATATGTGATACGACGAAATGGATGACATCTGAAGACGGTGGTAAAGACTGGGCGTCTTCGAGAACGATAGGATAACCATCGAATGACTCTGGGGATTATGGATGCCCGAATTGCAAGGACTTCATTGGAAGTGCCTTCGGTTCCGTTCGAACCAGGAACAGACTTGTATGGTTGTATGTCTGACATTACAATTTGAGATATAAAGCTGGTTTCTTTCAAATATATTTCTTTTGGTGGTGGAGAATTTATTCTCTTAGCTTAACACCCTTCTTTGAGACGCACGAGCTCAGAGGTTATGTAATTGAGGGTTATCAGTGATATACTCTCAATTTGGTAGTGTGGCATGCTAAGAGCTGCTGATCATTTGTTGATCAAAGCATGGCTTTTGTAACAACCCGCATATTTTACGATTGTATATTTAAATATTTTATTGAATATAGCATCGTTACTCGGATTTTAGTCCGAAGTGCTACTTTTTGCAAACAGTCGAATTAGGACTCGAGACACATTCCATTGAGTTCAAAATGACGTTTGCGACCTTTTTGAGTATAAACATCGATATGTTGGAGTTAGCTTGAATTTTGACATTTTCACTTAGGACTTTGGGTTTGGGTTTCAGCCCAATAACCTAACATAAGACCCTAGCTCCACCTCCTCTTCATTCATTCGCATTTCCTAACACTTCAAGCTTTAAGCAAAAATGGGGGGGGGGGGAGAAAAGAGATTAGGAATTCCTAAGCCCTAGCTTCATTTGCTAATCTAAGTTTTTGCTCCAAAATCAAAGAGAAGCTTAGGTAAGCGTATCCTTCTTCTTCTCCATCTTAATCTCTCTCCAATTTCAGAAATTCCTTATAACCTAATTTAGGAAATTATTGTTTATGATCTTAGATTAGAGATTTTAGAGTTGAGATTGAAGAGTGATAGATCTTCCTTTGTTTTCAAGCTTCTCCTTCCTTGTTTTTGTGTATAAGGTGAGTTTTTGAACTCAAATATACTTCTATAGCTATCATTGATGTAAGGTATGAATTCCTAACACTTATTTATGTTCATTTGCTTTGGATTTGGTTTGAATTGGTGAATATTCCAATTTTTGGTGTTTAGAGGTCAAATCTTTAAAAATCCAACCTTTGATGTTTGAACACGTTAGTGAGGAATTTCATAGAGCTATACAAGGATGGATTGTCGCTAGGCGTAAATCCCTAGTCATCATTGCTCGCTCGTTCACTTCCTTTCCGTGTTATGGGTTTTGCCCCCACAAGGGGCTAGGCTGAAACTGCCGATGAAGCACGTTCAGTCGACTGAACTAGGAGGTCAATCGACTGAACCGGGGGGAAGAAAACTCTATATCCCCGTATCAGTCGAATGACCTGATGGTCCAGTCGACTAACCTGGAAACCCGAAAGTTTCCAGGTTCTGTGTCAGTCAACTGACCATCTGGTCCAGTCGACTGACCTATTTGCTTCAGCCCAATTTGCCAATTTCGCTTGAGATTCCAATTTTAATCGATTCATGATTATCCGATTTGTTGTTATCATTTATTATCCACTTTGATGACTTCTACTTCGGAATTTTTGGGAATATCCCTCTTGTTGGATTCGATATCGATTTCTATGGATTTGTTTCACGTCTTCGTATGTGAATATTTGGTGGCTGATTGTTTCTACAATCATTTTTGTGACTTATCACTTTGAAATACAAAGGTTCCTATACTAGTAGTAAATATCAAAACTCTTTCCTCAAAACAATTTCAACTCTACTTTTAATAAAAAGCTCGTTTATAAAACCGTTGTCCAACCTATTAGTATATACAAACCTTTTCCTCATTCGTTTGAGAAATTTAATTAAACGGCTTAGTAAAACAAGTGGTATGAAACGTTTGCATTTACTTCGTCGGTTAATTTTTGGACTTGTTCGATTGAAACTCTTGTGATAAATCTTCGAGTGGAGATCTACAATTTGTTCGTTAATATTTAAGCTAAGCCAGTGGTTCTAGGACATGAAGCTAAACTCATTTATTTACTAGCTTAGTGTAATTCACACTTTTTAATTATAAATGATGATCATTTTGTGATTTAGACTAGCGATATGCTATGTCTCTTTGTCCACGTAGGGACTGTACTGTTGAATATGCGACTATATGATTTTTGTTTGATGATAATAAACATATATATATATATTCATTTAAATGTATTTGTTAATGTACTATTTTATTTTTTCATAGATTAAATAAATATTTCCTGAATAAAATAAATAACACAGAATTTGAATTCAAACATAAATTTTATTTAAACAAATATTTATTACAATTTTTGAATAGTACAAATTTCAAGCTCTCACTATATATACACACACACAACTTCAATTACAAATACAATTTTGATTATATCAAAATTTCTAACTTACATTTGACCTCACTATATATCACTCATTCACTCAACTCGTATTTATCTTCAACTTCATTCTAATGTGAATCCAGCATTTGAGAAAACTGCAAAAATATACATTGACGTAGTAAAATTGAAAATAAAATATTTTTGCAGTATAAAATAAAATGTGGATTTTGAAAATAATATTTGCCTCAGTTATTTAGGTTGTTCGTCATCATTTAAATTCGAATTCATCATACACGAATAGCTTGTGACATACACAGTGTATCACTGTATATGCCACAAGACTGTGCACACCGATATATACACTTGATAAAATTACAGGGACAGGTGAGCACAGGTCGAACCCAAAACACTGGGTTCAACTCAAGTGCAATAAAAATAATGTCACAATATCAGCACAAGGTCAAAACCGAACTTTAAGCTGGATTCACTCAGATGTGATTTCAAAAATCAACATGAAGTTCAAAGTGAATCAAACTAAATTGAAGCAAATACCAAATCAGTACAACACAAAATAAACAAGGGAAAAACTGCAAACAAATATATATGGCCAAGCGATGCATCACTGAGACAATGCACAAATATATATACATATGTATATACACATGTATACAAACATGTACCAGCTCAATACGTACATGCAGCCTCGACTAAACTCCAGTGTACACATGAATGTTATGATAAACACATGTACTCAAGCATCAGGTCGAGTTTGTTACAGCATGTACACATGAAACCAGTCATGAAATCAACCAGACCTAACTGGTAGACATGAACCAAAATGCAATATGATATGCCTCTACATGAAGTTCAAGAGAACCAGTAAATGACACAGTTGAAAACAGTGATGAAGCATGGTCCTACCAGAGAAAATGAATGACCAGACAAATATGCAAATATATGTAGGTGCATAGCATCATCAATGGAACCAAACAGTACACAAAGGAAATGGTCAAGCAACTTGAGCTCCAAAAGATACAACATGTATGCAACAGTGAAACTGGACGGTGCAAGCTTCAAAAAGTATCAGACTCGAGCACAAAGGAATGCAACTGCCAAATGCAGACTAACTTAAACAATACAATGAAACAGAAGTACACATGAAGGTTACACTGCAACAGATCGGGGAAGCAAGCATATGCAGCAGCTAACAAGGCTACAACTTCAAATGAACTAATACACAGTGAATCAAATGACACAGAGTGGAACAAGAAACAATGTACATACATAGTGCAACAGTAAACATCACATTGAAGCAACTCGAGCTCAAGACAGTACAACAGAAATCAAGCAGAGATGAACCAACCATGGTGGAAAGTTCGAAAAAATCCAAAGCCGAGAAAATACAAATATACATGTATGCATATACATATACATACATATATATATATATATATATATGTATGTATGTATACACATACATATCTATATCAAATAGAAACAGTGGACAATAATACATATATGCAGAAGTCAAAGAAAAACCAGAACTTCAAATGAACAAGTGCAGCCTCTACATAAAGGTCTGACACAAATGAAACCAAAGACAACTGGAAACAAATACTACAATGAACCAGCAGTGTAAACATCGACATGAACAAGGCTCGAACTCAAGTCAGTGCACAATAACCCAATTCAAACAACAATACCAAACCAGATGGAACTGCAACAGCAGGTACAAGTTAAAAATGGCACAGCATCCATCTAGTAACCATTAAGTGAACGAAGTGCACATGAATGCACAATGAAAATTCACAAACAAGTCAAGTATGCTACAGGTTGCAAATAACCAGAGGCAATAAACACAAATGGCCAAAATCGAGTATGTAACGGAATAATCATGCCAGAGTCATGGAATCGCATAAACAAATTCAAGTGACCGAAATCAACATCGTCAAAATCTATTCAAAACCGTGGGAAAATCAAAGCCAAAGTCAAGTGGGAAATTCACTACCATAACGACCAAGGAAAGATCGAACGGTTCTGAATCAAAGCCGTATCAATCAAGGAAACAAGCGAGTTCGAAATCAAAACCGTGTGAATCAAGTAAACGAAATTATTCGATATTAACAAGTAGGAAATTATCACAAGCATTAAAAAAAAATCGAATGGCCGAGATAAATCAAGTGACGAATTCAAACAACTGTATACAAATGAAAATCAAGGATCTTGAATCCTATATAAACAGGTAACATCATCCGCAATTCGATATCGAGTTCAAGCAAGCAAATCAGTAAAAGCAAAAGAAAAATTTACATACCAAATCAAAGTCGAACTCGATCAAGGAGGAGAAGCCGCGAACGATTCAATTGAAGTAAGCAATCAAAGCATCAACCGTCAATTAAGCGGCGACTTCGAAAAGCCCTAATTTCAAGAGCTAAGAGGAACGAACGAAAGAAGGAACCAGGCCGACATTGTTTTTACAGAGCAAAATAGATAAAGGAAATAACAGACAGACATAGAGATAAAGGAGGCCGCATTCTTTTTGTGATAAATTATTTTGGGTCAACATTTTTTGATAGGGCTTTAGTATTAGGGTTTAATTCTTAATTGTTGTTTTTTGTATTTTTCCTTTAAACCATTGTAATTACTAGTCGTGTGGCTAAGGGACAAACTACGTATCGTAGTTTGAGAATTCGCAACTCAATGGCTGAGTTGTGGCAGGGTTTTGAGCGTAGAGTTAGGTTAGTCAGTAGAGGGTGTCGCGAGTTTACGTATGTAAGCGTGTGACTACTGAATTTCTAGTAGAAACCTTGGAAGCAGCACGTAGGCATGGTTTTGCCGAAGCTGGGTAAATTCTGTGTCGTTCTATTTCTGCATTTATTATTCTGCTATTATCTGTGCTACTATTATTTTGATATATGTGCGTTGAAATAATTTTATAAGCTTCCCTAATAATTTTTATAATTAACAGCATCACCCTATTCACCCCCTATAGGGTGAAATCGATCCTACAAATGTTATCAGAGCTAGGAATAGAAGTCAACTTTTATTTTTATTTTAAATTCGTTTTTCAAAAACCAATTTTTGTTTTAAAAAGTTGAATTTTCAAAATGGCTTCTTTTAATAATGCTTTTGCCGAGGGTCAGTCCATGGTTAGACCACTAATGTTCAATGGTGAATACGCCTACTAGAAAAATAGAATGAAATTTTTTCTAAAAACCATTGACGCTTGGAATATTGTTGGGACAGGTTACAGAGCACCAACTATAATTGTAGGTAATAAGGAAATAGATAAACAGATGGATCAATGTACAGAACTAGAAAATAAATTACAAAATGCTAATAAAAAGCTATGAATTCTATCATCTGTTCGTTGGATCAATTTGAATTTAATCATGTCTCACATTGTCTAACTATGCAGGAAATATGGCACACACTAGAAGTGACTCACGAAGGAACATCTCAAATCAAAGAATCTTTCCTTGCCATGCTAAGCGGCGAATACGAGAATTTCACAATGGCGAAGGAAGAAAATGTCAAAGAGATATACGAATGACTTTTCAATATTGTATACAAATCAAAAGCCCTCGGAAAATCATACATGGAATTGGAAATAGTCCGAAAAATCCTCAGAGTCCTTCCACAAAGATTTGAAGCAAAAGTGACTGCCATTCAAGAATCGTTTAAAACAAATGAAAGTTGAAGAACTCATCGGAAATCTCACCACTTATGAGCTAGAAATGAAATTCAAGGAGGAGCGTGAAGGAGGAGATACTCGAAAGAAATCAATAGCTCTCAAAGAACCAACCGAAAGTGATGATTATAACGATGATGATGGAGCAGCAGAGCTGGCACTACTAATGAAGAAATTCATAAAGTGGAATCACAGATATGAAAATTCAGCTCGAAATCAAAAATTGAAAAGCAGAATAGCCAAAGCACTAGACTACTCAGAAGAACAGAAGATCATCTGTCATAAGTGCAACCAACCCAGACACATCAAGCCCAATTGTCTTAAAATCGACGCGACTTTGAAAAGAAATCAAAAAGGAGAAGTTTTGCAGCCACATGGAATACAAGTGATGAAGATAATCAAAGTACTATCAGTGAGAGTGAGAAAGCACACATGTGCCTTCAAGGTAATATAACTGATAGCGACGATGACGAGCCAAGTGAGGTATCAAAACTTACTCATTCAGAATTACTTATATATTTCCACGAAGTAAATGGCTGTTTTGAACGACTTAGGGAGAAGTATGCCAAACTTGAATCATAAAAAGATACTTTGATAGATTTAAATAAACAACTTGACCAATTAGCTAAAACCTATCAAAGTAGGATCCCTAAGTGTGATAAGTGTCCAACATTCGAAGAAGAAATTAAAAAATCAGAAATTAATATAAAATCACATGAAAATGAAATTCTGGTTTTGAAAGAGAGTGAAAATACTGGGAGAGAAAACTCTATAAAAAAGTGCACACAATTATTGAACAAAAATGAATTTCTCAAAACACAAGTCCAATAATTGTCAATGACTTTAGATAAATTTTCAAAAAGTGAAAAACGTTGAATATGCTATTAGGGAAGCAAACTGTTAATACAGTTAGACAAGGACTTGGATATAATCAATCTGAAAATGTTAAAAGCAAAATTAATCAAGTCAATTCTATGTGCACAATTTGTAGTAAATATGGACACAATCACAATAATTGTTGGTATAGACCCAAACACGTGAAAACTATACCAATTTGGGTTCCAGAAGGCACAAATATAAAATCTCTCAAAGTTAAATAAATCTGGATGCCGAAAGGAACATATATAAATAGATTTGGGTCTCTACGAAATTATTTTTCAAAATATTCTGCCACTAACAATCATGGACCTATAAAAACAAATAGGTCACAAAAATCTTTCATCGTGTAGGTGTGGTGGTAGGCTAAGGAACAACAATAGTGTTATCTGGATTCTAGCTATTCTAGAAACACAACGGGCGACAAAGAAAAGTTCCTTAGCCTAGTGCAAAGGTGACAGAATCATAATGGACAACAACAGAAAATATCATAAAGGAAAAACAGGTAATAGTATATTGAACGATATATTAAAAATGATAATCTGCACCGTATTTTGAATTAAATCAGCCAATAATGTGATGATAAAATAAATAATGATTTGATTCTGGCTTATTCAAATTGTTGGCCAATTATATTCTTATGCCAAGAACACTATAAAAATCTCTAGAGTGTTTGAATTACTTCATATATATTAGTTTGGATTAATAATAGTGTTTTATTGGATGATATTACATTTGGTTATTTTACGGCTGACTCTATATTCGCGGTTTCTGATTATTTACACGATTTCAATTCAAATTCAAGAGAATGTCATTTAAAAAGCTGTTAAAATTGATTTTGAGATATTTTGTTGCACACTTCATGGTCTGGTCTATCAAATTCAATTAATGATATTTTGAGTGAAAGAGAAATTCAGGTGCAGATTACACTGATAATCTAGTTGATAGAAAAATTACTAGTTGAACGTGATTTTTGTTGAGACATTGAGTAACAACATCGTTTTTCAAAGAAAATATCTGCATATTTTTCATTTCATAATTTTTCAAATAGCAGAAATTTTTCTCATAAAACCCCTTCTAGAAAATCATCTTTGACCTTGTTTTCAGATTGGTCATTTTTAGAAAAATTGATTTTATAATTATTTTTGAATTTAATTTTTAAATTATAACATTGACTAATCTGACTCCCTACTAATTATCAAAAAGATAAATAGTGATTGAAAAAAGTGATGAGTGTTGATATTTATCATATATTATGACTCGAGACGGTATCATTAGTAAATTTCTTTAGAAATTTAAACAAGAGTTATAAAACTTTTTGTTGGTAAAAATTTCATGACCATCTCTATTTCTATCCTATTTCTAACAACCATCACTCATCAAAATTCAATATAGTTTGTCAATATGTGGTACTTTAAGCAGGAATCATTTGTTTTTCATTTTACCTTTTTTTAATAAAATCATAATAATAATAATAATAATAATAAATAAAATCCAAAGTATTCACTCTCATTTAAAAGTCCTCACGGTTATGCATGGGTGAATTACATGGAATTTGTTATGTGCTTCTATGCTCATTTAAAAGTCCTTACGGTTATACATGTATGGAACGCATATCAAAATTGATTTTTTTTAAATAAATAAGTTGATTCTAATCCCATTTAAAATTCCTCACGGTTATGCGTGGTTAGAAGATACTTGAATTCATTTTTTTAAAAATAAAATTGGAATACTACTAATCTCATTTAAAAGTCCTAACGGCTATGCATGGTTGGTAGATATTCAAATTCCTGATATAAATATACCACAAATGGACACAACTGTATGGTTTTATATGATGACATCATTCCCATCATTCTAAAAGTGGAATATGCGCCTAACAAAGTATTTATGATTTTTGTTTGATTTTTTATTGAAATTTAATATTTATATTCAATTGAGTTTTAATGTTGAATTAATATCTATCACTTTATCTCCATTTTCTAACACTATTACTCTTTTGCTGATAACAAAAGGGGGAGAGAAAAGTTAAGATTTTGTCAAATAAAATAAAGCAAAGGTCAAATATTTTCTATTTGCATCTAGGATAATTTGCATATTTTTAATTGTATGCATATATGAAGGGGGAGCTTTGTGTAGAGAAGAAGCATTTAAATAGGGGGAGCAATTAGAGTATATCAATGATCAAATACATTTAGCATATTCAAAATCTTAAATATATGTTTATTATCATCAAAAGGGGGAGATTGTTGAATATGCGACTATATGATTTTTGTTTGATGATAATAAACAAATATATATTCATTTAAATGTATTTGTTAATGTACTATTTTATTTTTCATAGATTAAATAAATATTTGCTGAATAAAATAAATAACACAGAATTTGAATTCAAACAAAAATTTTATTCAAACAAATATTTATTATAATTTTTGAATAGTGCAAATTTCAAGCTCTCACTATATATACACACACACAACTTCAATTACAAATACAATTTTGATTACATCACAATTTCTAATTTACATTTGACCTCACTACATATCACTCATTCACTCAACTCGTATTTATCTTCAACTTCATTCCAATGTGAATCCAGCATCTGAGCAATCTGCGAAAATATATATTAACGCAGTAAAATTGAAAATAAAATATGTTTGCGGTATAAAATAAAATATGGATTTTGAAAATAATATTTGCCTCGGTTATTTGGGTTGTTCGTCATCATATAAATTCGAATTCATCATACACGAACAGCTTGTGACATACACAGTGTATCACTATATATGCCACAAGGCCGTGCACACCGATATATACACTTGATAAAATTTCAGGGATAGGTGAGCACAGGTCAAACCCAAAACGCCGGGTTCAACTCAAGTGCAATAAAAATAATGTCACAATATCAGCACAAGGTCAAACCCGAGCTTTAAGCTGGATTCAACTCAGGTGTGATTTCAAAAATCAACATGAAGTTCAAAGTGAATCAAACTAAATTGAAGCAAATACCAAATCAGTACAACACAAACTAAACAGGGGCAAAACTGCAAACAAATACATATGGCCAAGCGATGCATCGTTGAGACAATGCACATATACATATACATATACATATACATATACATATACATATACATATACATATACATATACATATACATATACATATACATATACATACAAACATGTACCAGCTCAATACATATATGTAGCCTCGACTAAACTCCAATGTACACATGAATGTTATGATAAACACATGTACTCAAGCGTCAGGTCGAGTATGTTACGGCATGTACACATGAAACCAGTCATGAAATCAACTCAAGATCAATGCACATGAAGCAACCAGACCTAACTGGTAGACATGAACCAAAATACAATATGATAAGCCTCTACATGAAGTTCAAGAGAACCAGTAAATGACACAGTTGAAAACAGTGATGAAGCATGGTCCTACCGGAGAAAATGAATGACCAAACAAATATGCAAATATATGTAGGTGCATAGCATCATCAATGGAACCAAGCAGTACACAAAGGAAATGGTCAGGCAACTTGAGCTCTAAAAGATAAAAAATGTATGCAACAGTGAAACTGGATTGTGCAAGCTTCAAAAAGTATCAGACTCGAGCACAAAGGAATGCAACTACCAAATGCAGACTAACTTAAACAATACAATGAAACCAGAAGTACACATGAAGGTTACACTGCAACAGATCGGGGAAGCAAGCATATGCACCATCAAACAAGGCTACAACTTCAAATGAACTAATACATAGTGAATCAAATGACATAGAGTGGAACAAGAAACAATGTACATACATAGTGCAGCAGCAAAAATCAAATTGAAGCAACTCGAGCTCAAGACAGTACAACAGAAAATCAAGCAGAGATGAACAAACCATGGTGGCAAGTTCGAACAAATCCAAAGCCGAGCAAATACAAATATACATGTATGCATATGTATGTATGTATGTATACACATACATATCTATATCAAATAGAAACAGTGGACAAGAATACGTATATGCAGCAGTCAAAGCAAAACCAGAACTTCAAAAGAACAAGTGCAGCCTCTACATGAAGGTCTGAAACAAATGAAACCAGAGACGACTGGCAACAAATACTACAATGAACCAGCAGTGTAAACATCAACATGAACAAGGCTCGAACTCAAGTCAGTGCACAACAACCCAATTCAAACAACAATACCAAACCAGATGGAACTGCAACAGCAGGTATAAGTTAAAAATGAGCACAACATCCATGCAGTAACCATCAAGTGAACAAAGTGCACATGAGTGCACAATGAAAATTCATAAACAAGTTAAGTATGCTACAGGTTGCAAATGACCAGAGGCAATAAACACAAATGGCCAAAGTCGAGTATGAAACAGAATAATCATGTCAGAGTCATGGAATCGCACAAACAAATTCAAGTGACCGAAATCAACATCGTCAAAATCAAGTCAAAACCGTTGGTCAGAAATCAAAGCCAAAGTCAAGTAGGAAATTCACTACCGTAACGACCAAGGAAAGATCGAACAGTTCTGAACCAAAGCCGTGTTAATCAAGGAAACAAGCGAGTTCGAAATCAAAACCGTGTGAATCAAGTAAACGAAATTATTCGATATGAACAAGTTAGAAATTATCACAAGCATTAAAACAAAATCGAATGGCCGAGATAAATCAAGTGATGAATTCAAACAACTGTATACAAACGAAAATCAAGGATCTCGAATCCTATATAAACAGGTAACGTCATCGGCAATTCGATATCGAGTTCAAGCAAGCAAATTAGTAGAAGCAAAAGAAAAATTTCATACCGAATCAAAGTCGAACTCGATCAAGGAGGAGAAGCCGCGAACGATTCAATTGAAGTAAGCAATCGAAGCATCAACCATCAATTAAGTGGCGACTTCACAAAGCCCTAATTTCAAGAGCTAAGAGGAACGAACGAAAGAAGGAACCAGGCCGACATTGTTTTTACAGAGCAAAATAGATAAAGGAAATAACGGGCCGACATAGAGATAAAGGAGGCCGCATTCTTTTTGTGATAAATTATTTTGGGTCAACATTTTTTAATAGGGCTTTAGTATTAGGGTTTTATTATTTTTTAATTGTCGTTTTTTGTATTTTTCCTTTAAACCATTGTAATTACTAGTCGTGTGACTAGGGGACAAACTACATGGCGTAGTTTGAGAATTCGCAACTCAGTGGCTGAGTTGTGTTAGGGTTTTGAGCGTAGACTTAGGTTACTCAGTAGCGGGTGTCGCGAGTTTACGTGTGTAAGCGTGTGACTACTTAATTTCTTGTAGAAATCTTGGGGGCAGCACGTAGGCACGGTTTTGCTGAAGCTGGGTAAATTCTATGTCGTTCTATTTCTGCATTATTATTCTGCTATAATCTGTGCTGCTATTATTTTGATATATCTGTGTTGGAATAATTTTAGAAACTTCCGCAATAATTTTTATAATTAACAGCATCACCCTATTCACCCCCCTCTAGGGTGAAATCGATCCTACATGTACCTCGTTTTATTGAGTTTCACTCATTTCTTTAACAGGCTAACGACCTATTGGTTCTTTGGACTTTCCACTCATTTTTGTGGGCTAGCGACCCATGCTCTTTTGTGGAGTTCGGTTCATCGGACATATCGTTGTACTACGTCGTTGTCCAATTTATCAGGTTCATCGGGCGTACCGTCGTACTACGTCGTTGTTCCGAATTATTTGAGTTTCAGGTTCCTCGGACGTACCGATATTGTACTACGTCGTTGCATCGGCTCTATGGTTAGCGACCATAGGATAGAGACCCGATTGTGATACACGTGTTGGTGAGTTTTCACGCTCCCGTTTTGTGATAGGCCTACCCCTTTTGTGATTTTCGGATTTCTAGTTGATGATTTCTAGAATTTTTGATTCACCAATTTTGTGATTGGCATTGATATATTTGTCAATATTTGTGGTTTGGTGAATCAAATAAAGAATATGACATTCTTTTTAGTGCTTTGAGATTTCTCGAGATATTGTATGATTTTAGTTGTTATTTAATGTACACTTGTCGCAATATGGCATTATTGTTATCATACGTTTTTGTCATATGTCTTCTTTTATCTCATTTTATCTGATATTTATAGCTAGACTGATCCGTTTATTATTTTCTTATTAAATAATACTCGGGTCAGACCGAGATGTTACAGGTGCTTCTGTTTGACTCCTTATCAGTGATCATCATCTCACTTTTTTCTAACTACATTAAATTGGCAGTTTTTGTTGCTATACATTTGAGATAGAGACTCCTTGATGTATACATATTCTTTTGTCTAGCACCTGTATATATTATTTTGTGACATTGTGGATCTTATTTGACCACTACTCTGATGTACACTTCTATGTGTTACATTCATATCTGTTTCCGCCTTTATGATATGGATATCTGTGACTGATTTGTGTTATGCTTATTTCTATATTTGTTTTCGAAGATCATATAGCCACTGTGTTGTAGCTTTGAGTTTGTATCAGTATGTCGGATTTCCTCTTGAAACGAAACGCATGTTATACTATCTGATATATCGCTGCTCGCGCAAAGTAAGTACATGGATGGTCGCTCCTCAACAGCCTTATACTTCATGCTAGTTAATGACATCACTCTGTAATGTCCTTGGCTAGCATGAGTATAGAGGTGGGGTGTCACAGCTTTGTATCAGAGCCAAACTTCGGAACAATGTGGACTAATCTAGCAAGGATCATTGTCATAAGTCCTTCTTAGGAATCATGCTTTGGGATTTATCAGAGTCACAGGACCCGTTCTATCCTATTTTCTTTTACGATGTCTTGTTTTATCAATCTTGATTGTTTGACATTCATTCTGTGAATAAGCTTTTTCTTTTTCTATCTTTCTTTCTTAAAGAAGTGAAATGGTTAGACCAGGCCGTGCCAGCGCCGGTCAATCCAGTGCTACTCCTCAAGATGGAGTATTTATGTCTGCCCAACAGCTTTTAGATCTTGTAAAGAATGCTCAAGCTGTTGGACCCATTCTAGAGCCTACTCATCCAAAATCCGAATTTGCACGCCTATGCAGTGATTATACAAATTTGGGTGGAAAGCCGTTCAGGGGTTCCCAGGGTGTTATCGAAGTCCAAGCTTGGCTTAGAATATGCGATCGCATCTTTTCCCGCATGAATCTCATTGATCTGTATCGAGTCCAAGCGGCTTCTAGCATGCTCCAAGAAAGAGCATTAGATTGGTATGAGCTTCTGATTTATGAAATTATTAAAGCGGATCTTACTTGGGAGCTATTCCGGGAATGATTTGAATTAAAGTTTGTGCCGGAAGCTGAGAAAGTAACTTTAGCTCGGCGCTTCATTGACCTTGTTCAAGGTGAATCCTCTATGACGGACTACGTCGCATCTTTTGAATCCCCTCTAAATATGGGGTCGAGTACATTAATACCCCATTGAAGAAAAATCAGAGGTTTGTCTATGGCTTGAATAAGAATCTCAAAAGGCCATTACTTCCAAAATTAGAAGTTTCTTTTGATCAGCTTGTTGATATCGCTCTTCGACTCGAAGAAGCCGATGAAGAAGATGATGTTGAAGTTGGAAGTGCCAAACCGAACTTCAACAACAACAACAACAAGAGGCCTATTTAGTTCAAAGGCCCTTATCCCAATAAGAAAGGGAAGCAGGCAACTCCGGTAGAAAAGACTTCTATGCCTTGTCATGGGCAATGCTAATGTTGTGGTTCTAAGGACCATTTTGCTAATAGATGTCTGAAACCTCTATTTTGTCGTTATTGCAAAAGGTCGGGTCACCTTTTGTCTTCTTGCCCCAAACTTCAAAGCAAGAGAGAGGGAAAGCTAAATGTTGTGCAAGCCCCTTATAACACTTCTCGTGGTCAAGGTATTTCTCATTCTATCCTTGATGGCATTATTATGTTTCGTGATCATCCTATTCGAGTTCTTTTTGATACGGGTGCATCCCATTCTTTTATATCAAAAGAACTCGTTGATACCTTTTCTTTGAGTGTTATGGCTTTAATGACTTCTTCGAGAGTTGCGAATCTGGTTGGTGGATCCGCAACACTCAGTTTACTTTGTAAAGATGTCGAGATTTTTTTATATTATTATGCTTTCCAAGCCGGTTTGCATGTTATGTGTTACTTTGGCTTTGGAATGATTTTAGGAACGGATTGGCTTAACCGTTATGAAGCCCATATCCTATGTCCTGAGCGGACTATTCATCTTCGGCATCCTCAATATGTTAAGAAGATTTCTATTGTTCTTAAAGATTCAGATTCTAATTTGGCAGCGTCCTTGTATTCTCAAAACCCTCATGATGATGATAATGATGATGAGGAAGATGTCATTTCTCTCATTCACGTTGTTCGTGAATTTTTCGACATATTTGAGCCTGTTTTAGGATTACCACCTAAGTAAGCAATTGAGTTCAAAATTAATCTAATCCTTGGAGCTCTGCTCGTCCTCCTTATCATATGTCCAATAAAGAAAATGAGGAGATGCATAAACAATTATCTGAATTGGAGACGAAGCAGTTTATTCGTTCTAGTTCCTCTCCTTGGGGAGCTTCGGCTATTTTTGTGAAGAAATATGATGGTACACTTAGGCTTTGTGTTGACTACCGCAAGCTTAATGATCTTACCATTAAGAATAAATATCCTTTACCTTGGATTAATGATTTATTTCACCAACTTTGCGGTGCTAGAGTCTTTTCACAATTAGACTTAGCAACTGGTTTTCATCAGCTTCGTATTTTGGAGGATAACATTCCTTTGACGTCGTTCCGTAGATCTCATAAATGGCTTTTTATGCCATTTGGTTTGACGAATGCTCTGGATTATTTCGTTGACCTTATGAATCGAGTTTTCAAAGGCTTTCTCGATTGATTTGTTCTTATCTTTATAGATGATATTCTTGTTTATTCTAAAACCGAGGAAGAGCATGAAAAGCATCTTCGGATTGTGTTGGAAAGTCTTAGGAGAAATCAATTGAAAGCAAAAATTTCTAAGTGCCACTTTTGGCAATCTCGTGTGAAATTTATCGATCATATTATTTCTGAATACAGAATTTTCTTGGATCCTTCAAAGATCAAAGCGGTTCAAAATTGGAAGAGACCGGAGAGTGTGATGGAAATCCATAGTTTTCTTGGATTGGTGGGTTATTACCGTTGTTTTATAAAAGACTTTTCAAAAATTTCTGTGCCTCTTACTAGTTTGACAAAGAAGGGAATTAAATACATTTGGTTGGACAAATGTGAAGCTTCTTTTCAGAAATTAAAAGAACTCCTTTCCGATGCTCCTATTCTTGTGATTCTCGAAGGAAACCAAGACTTTATAGTTTATACCGATGCAAGTCGTGTCGGTTTGGGAGCCGTTCTCATGCAAAGGGAACGTGTTATTGCTTATGCTTCTAGGCAATTAAAGCCAGCCGAGACTAGATATGCCACTCATGATTTGGAGCTCATGGCTATTGTTTTCGCCCTTAAAATTTGGCATCATTATATTTTGGGAGAGAAATTTATTCTCTATACCGATCATAAATCTTTGAAATATTTATTTTCTCAAAAGAAATTTAATTTGCGTCAACAACATTGGCTTGAGTTTCTTGTATCTTATGATCTTGATATTCTTTATATTCCATGAAAGGGAAATTGAGTTGCCGATACCCTTAGTCATAAGCAACAAGCGGTTGTTTCAATGATGATATCCGAATGGAATAATCTCGGGATTTTTTCCACTTGCAAGATTCGAGATCGTGAATCCAATTTATGTTCATCTCTTGTTCTGTGTAGCCTTGAGGCTCATCCTTCTCTTTTAGACCGCATTCTTGATGCTCAAAAGCTAGATCCCGAATTGGCTCGTCTTAGCGAAAGTTGTCGGGATAAAATTGATATTGAAGGTTTGAAAGACTTTGATATTGATGCTCGTGGCGGTATTCGAAAATTTGGTAGACATAACGTGCCAAATATTAGTGATCTTCGTAAAGACATTTTAGAAGATTCTCATCGTTCTAAATATAACATTCATCCTGGTAGTAGTAAAATGTACATGGATATGAAGTGACTTTATTATTGGAATGGAATGAAATCTGATATTGCTTACTTCATTAAGCGTTGCATGACTTGCCAACTTGTTAAGGCCGAGCATCAAAGGCTCGGTGGGTTATTGCAACCTTTGGACATTCTAATTTGGAAGTGGGATCAAATTTCCATGGATTTTATTGATGGCTCCCGTTCGGGCCATGATAGCCTATGGGTGATAGTTGATAGACTTACAAAATCCACCCATTTTATTCCCGTTCAGTCCAATCGGACCTTACCTCCTTTGTCTAAGCTCTTTATTAAAGAAATCGTTAAATTGCATGGAGTTCCTACTTCTATTGTTAGCGATTGTGATCCATTGTTTACTAGTGGATTTTGGAAGAGTCTTTAAAAAGCTTTGGGAACGAAGCTTAATTTTAGCACCGCTTATCATCCTTAGTCCGATGGACAAACTGAGCGGGTGAATCAAACTCTTGAAGATCTTCTTCGTGTATGTATTCTTGATTTTGGTGGAAGTTGGGAAGATCACATTTATCTTGTTGAGTTTTCCTATAATAATAGCTTCCAATCTAGTATTGGTATGGCACATTTTGAGGCACTATATGGAAGGCTACTTCGATCTCCTTCTTGTTGGCTTGAGGCAGGCGAGAAGCTGGTTTTAGGTCCAGACTTTATTCGTGATTCCACGGAAAAGATTGACCTTATTCGCCATAGGATGAAAGAAGTTCAAAGTAGACAAAAATCCTATGCCGATAACCGAAGAAGGAAATTATAATTTTCCGTGGGAGATTTGGTGTTTATTCGTGTTTCACCTATGAAGGGTGTTGTGTGTTTCAGTCTATCGGGAACATTAGCGCCGCGATATATTGGTTCGTTTCCCATCACCGAACGTATTGGTTCCATGGCTTATCACCTTTTATTACCGGCTCATTTTCTGCTATTCATGACGTATTCCACGTCTCTCAATTATGGAAATGCCTTCGAGATTCCGATTCTATTCTTGAGCTCGGTGTTGTGGAAGAAATTGAAGTTTCGCCTAATTTGACTTATGAGCAACATCCTATTCGCATTTTTGCTTCGGAGGTAAAACGCCTTCGAAATAAAGATGTCCCTCTTGTGAAAGTTCAACGATCCTCAAATCCTAAGGATTGTTCTTGGGAATCTAGAGAATTCATTGAGTGAACACATCCGGACTTACTCTCTCGTGCTCTTTGAGGTGAACTTCTTATTTCAAATTTCTTTTATGTTGATATGCTTTTATTGTTGTTACTTTTTATTTTCCTCTTAAATATTGCGAGGACATAATTTCTTTAAGGAGGGGAGTTTGTAACAACCCACATATTTTACGATTGTATATTTAAATATTTTATTTAAATATAGCATCGTTAGTCGGATTTTAGTCTGAAATGCTACTTTTTGCAAACAGTCAAATTAGGACTCAAGACCTCTTCCATTGAGTTCAAAATGACATTTGCAACCTTTTTGAGTATAAACATCGATCTGTTTGGAGTTACCTTGAATTTTGACATTTTCACTTAGGGCTTTGGGTTTGGGTTTCAGCCCAATAACCTAACATAAGACCCTAGATCCACCTTCTCTCCTCTTCATTCATTCTCATTTCCTAACACTTCAAGCTTTAAGCAAAAATGGGGGGAGAGAAAGGAGATTTGGAATTCCTAAGCCCTAGCTTCATTTGCAAATCCAAGTTTTAGCTCTAAAATCAAAGAGAAGCTTAGGTAAGCATCTCCTTCTTCTTCTCCATCTTAATCTCTCTCCAATTTCAGAAATTCCCTATAACCTAATTTGGGAAATTATTGTTTATGATCTTAGATTGGAGCTTTTAGAGTTGAGATTGAAGAGTGGTAGATCTTCCTTTGTTTTCAAGCTTCTCCTTCCTTGTTTTTGTGTATAAGGTGAGTTTTTGAACTCATATCTACTTCTATAGCTATCATTGATGTTAGGTATGAATTCCTAACACTTATTTATGCTCATTTTCTTTGGATTTGGATTGAATTGGTGAATATTTCAATTTTTGGTGTTTTGAGGTCAAATATTTAAAAATCCAACCTTTGATGTTTGAACAAGTTAGTGAGGAGTTTCGGAGAGCCATACAAGGCTGGGTTATCGCTAGCGTAAATCCCTAGTTGTCGTTGCTCGCTCGTTCACTTCCGTTCCATGTTATGGGTTTTGCCCCACAAGGGGATAGGCTGAAACTGCTGATGAAGCAGGTTCAGTCGACTGCACCAGGAGGTCAGTCGACTAAACCATAGGGCAGAAAACTCTCTGTCCCCGTATCAGTCGACTGACCTGATGGTCTAGTCGACTGACCTGGAAACACAAAAGTTTCCAGGTTTTGTGTCAGCCGACTGACCATCTAGTCCAGTCAATTGACCTACTTGCTTCAGCCCAATTTGCCTATTTCGCTTAAGATTCCAATTTTAATCGGTTCGTGATTATTCGATTTGTTTTTATCATTTATTATCGACTTTGATGACTTCTACTTCGGAATTTTTGGGAATATCCCTCTTGTTGGATTCGGTATCGATTTCTATGGATTTGATTCACGTCTTCGTATGTGAATTTTTGGTGACTGATTGTTTCTACAATCATTTTTGTGACTTGTCACTTTGAAATACAATGGTTTCTATACTAGTTGTAAATATCAAAACTCTTTCCTCAAAATGATTTCAACTCTACTTTTAATAAAAAGCTCGTTTATAAAACCGTTTTCCAACCTATTAGTATATACAAACCTTTTCCTCATTCGTTTAAGAAATCTAATTAAATGGCTTAGTAAAACAAGTGGTATGAAACGTTTGCGTTTACTTCGTCGGTTTATTTTTGGACTTGTTCGATTAAACTCTTATGACAAATCTTCGAGTGGAGATCTACAATTTGTTCGTAAATATTTAAGCTAAGCCAGTGGTTATGGGACTTGAAGCTAAACTCATTTATTTACTAGCTTAGCGTAATTCACACTTTCTATTGATAAATGATAATCATTTTGTGATTTAGACTAGCGATATGCTATGTCTCTTTGTCCACGTAGGGGACTGTACCTCGTTTTATTGAATTTCGTCTCATTTCTCTAATAGGCTAACGACCTATTGGTTCTTTGGAGTTTCCACTCATTTTTGTGGGCTAGCGACCCATGCTCTTTTATAGAGTTCGGTTCATTGGAAGTACCATTGTACTACGTCGTTGTACGACTTATCAGGTTCATCGGGCATACCGTTGTACTACGTCGTTGTTCCGAATTATTTGAGTTTTAGGTTCCTCGGACGTACCAATATTGTACTACGTCGTTGCACCGGCTCTATGGTTAGCAACCATGGGATAGAGACCCGTTTGTGATACACGTGTTGGTGAGTTTTTATGCTCCTGTTTTGTGATAGTCCTCCCCCTTTTGTGATTTCTGGATTTCTAGTTGATGATTTCTAGAATTTGCGATTCACCAATTTTGTGATTGGCATTGATATATTTGTCAATATTTGTGGTTTGGTGAATCAAATAGAGAATATGACATTCTTTTTAGTGCTATGAGATTTCTTGAGTTATTGTATGATTTTAGTTGTTATTTAATGTATACTTGTTGCAGTATGGCATTATTGTTATCATACGTTTTTGTCATACATTTTTTGTGGCGTGGTCTTACGAGATACCTTTGATTTTTAAAGGATTTCAAAAAATTTAGTAATCCAATTAAATGTGTTTTCTCATGCTGCTTTTCCATACTAACTTGGGTGTTATTTTACTATAATGCTCGGGTCAGACCGAGCGTTATAGGATACATGATAGGATGCTGTGGAGCGAAGGAGGCGAGCTGGATGGCAAGACGTATCACACGTACTTGATATATATTCCGTTGTGCAGTATAAGCTGCATGGTCAGCTTTTGTGGGGATGAGTTAATATAACTGTCCATTATTTTTCTATTGTTGGTATTGTACTTTGATGATGTAATGTATAAAATAGATATAATACTTTTTGTATAAAGATCGGTTATTATCTATTATATATTGTTCTGCAGCAATTGTGAGATTCTGTTGTTGTTTTGTTTTCTCTTCTTCTACCTCCTTCTTCTTTCCGTTACGGTCTGGTTTTTCAGCATTCGATTGCTCGACATTTAATATGGTGGACGTATTGATGTCGATTTTTCGGACGTCGAAAAATCGGGTCGTTACACCTTTGTACGGAGAGGTCTGGAAAATAATAATAATATCAATAATAACTATATATACATCATATTTGAAAATAAAATATCCCAATCATGGGAAAACAATATAAATATCGCTAGAAAACGGTAATTCAAAAACGTACCTATTTGTCGGGCGAACAACGCTTATTTATGAAACTAAAAGCAGTAGCTATTACTTCCATAAACCCGTATTTCACTTATATAATTCAAAATAGGTTAATAATTATGCAAAAAGAAAAATATTTTCGTTGTTCAATTTGAAACAAAAGAAAATTACTATAAAACATATACAAACAAACAATACAACCATTATATGCAATCACAGAATCCATCATACATTCATAGCAACCAAAATCAATGGTTTATTTAGTTCAGAAACTTTTAATCGTACAAGGGTGATGAATAAACTATTAATTGTATCCTACGCTCACCAGTCTTTGGTAATTACTCAATAAACTATCCACACAACCTTTAAAAATTAGAAGTATCCTTTCCAAACATCTCATAAGCCAAAACAGCCAAGAATTTCCACACATTATTTAAGTTTATTTAATCGGTTTCTTTTCAAATCTTTATTTACCTTTTGGTTTCTTTTTTCTTTCTTTCATACAAATTCTTTTTCTTTCTTTCATGTACTTACATAAATTATTTCACAATATTAGCTTACATTCATAACATTTCTTGCACTTCGAAATTCTTATTTAGAAATAATTTCATTGAACACTTCCTTTACTTAAGTTTTACTTGTATAATGTTCCATTACATATTCTATTAACATTTCGACTTATTACACATTTTTGGTAAGTTAGTTATATATATATATATATATGTATATGTATGTATGTATTAGGAATGTAATTGAATGTTACACAAATTTTTTGTATTCGCCCTCAAAGAGAAAAGAAATATTTCAATATATCTAAAAATTCAATTAAAACATTTAACTTCATTCACTTAGTAAGAATATAAGGTATATTTAAACATCTTCATAGCATTATGCAAGAATTTTCCAAAAAGTTTGAACAATGTTAGAAGTTTATATCAAAACATTAGAATAGGCCCTTTTTTTAATAAAGTTACTTAAATCCGATAATTTATTAGACTTATTATTTTAAAATAAGTATAACCATAGATTATTAAACTGAAACTAATAGTATACTCAAATCGTATATTAAATATCCAAATTAAAGTATAAAATTTCATATCTTCATAATTAATTACATACTTGTTTAGAATGAATATTCAAATCATGAAAAACATTTATTATGGTTTAAAAAAAATTCAAATAGTGAATATACCTATAAATTTACTGTTATGCTTTGAAATCAAGTAAATATTTCAAACCATAGTTCCAAAATGGAGATTCAAATTTATTAGTGAAGTATATTACTATAAATAAAACTTTGCAAATAATTTTTTTCATTTATATAATATCTTTAAATTATACATTCAAAGAATCTTGTATAAATTTTACTTGAAATATTCATTTGAAAATTTCATTTGCAAATCAATAATTTTTAATACTTTACTCAAAAATTTCATCTGTAAATTGCTTCATTTATAAATACCACATAATTTTTTTAAATAACATCATTATAAATATATGTAAACTATTTAAAAATAATTATTTACATCATTACTTGTATTTAAAAAGAAGTTATTGAAAACCTTAAATCCATTATTTATAAATTTTATTAGTTTAAATCTCAAAATACTTTTAAACATCATTAATAAATCAATAATCATTAACTTTAAATATGTTTTATTTAATTAATAACCTCTCACAAAATTTACAATACCAATAATTTACTACTAAAACATGTTGTCCATAATAAACAATATTTCAACATTTTGAAGTATTTAGAAACATAAATGACCAAAATATCTTTTATATAATACTTTATCAAAATACTTTTCTAACTCGATGTTTTAACAGTTTATCCTCGTTCTGGCAGACTATGGTTGTATGTTGATCAGATGTTAGACTAGAAATCTCCAAGTACTTAGCAGACCTATTTCGACACCCAGTTAAAATACTTCAAAATAGGTATGAGAAGTACCACTCAAAATCTGATGTCAAATGGTGATGTTACGATAGCAATGGCCCGCTGCTGATCTAGTGTTTACACGATGGACATAAAACTTTTTAGAAGATCCTTCCCCCTTCTGGATTCTATAAAAATATCATAGCCATTTCATAAACAAGGAATTATCGACCACTGTTGTAGTGGTAACTGCTGATTCAATGATTTATGCTATGGATGCTCTTCCTTCGCGAAAGATACATAAACAACAAATCCCATGATCAAAAAGGCCTCCATTGGGTAAACTAAAGAACCATCTACCTTGGAAAAACAATCGAGGTACTCATGAGTTTAAGTCTGGACAACCATATCGGTTTGAATCCACTTTTGAATTCACCCAAGTATATTAGGGCTTATCGGTCGAATCCATTCCTGGATTCCCCAAGTCCATCTAGGTCGAAGCATATCATACCATACTTCTTCGCGTGGGGTACTTCCCCATTCCTTTTACTTCAAAATAATAACGTACCATATGTAGTACTCTTTCAAAATCATAACTTCAACTATCACACTTATATAAATTCCATTATATACAAGATTTCATTTTCAAATAGAGTGCTATCCAAAGTCAATAGTCTCGAATATATCAAATCATTCTTATATAAATTCCATTGTATATAAGATTTATCTCTTCAGATCGAATACCCTCCAAAATCAATTGTCTTCCAAATCACCATATACTTATATAAAGTCCATCTTATATAGAATAAAAATTTTCCAAAATCAGTTTCACTATATGAAGAGCCATATGAGATTGAACATCTTTTCTTTATAAAAAGGTTTTGAATTTAGAATAGTTTTGTATGTATAGAATAGATAAAATAGTTTGTAAATAAAATAGCTTGTAAAATAGTTTTGTATATAAAATAGAATAACTAGTTTGTATAAGAAAATTAAAAAAAATAGTTTTTTTAAATGGTTTTAGATTAATAGTAGTTTTGCATAAAAGAAAATTTCCAATTTAAATTACAAAGAATATCCAATCCAACAACTTTCAATTTCAACGTCAAAGCATATCAATAATATTAGAACATAAGATGTACATATTTCATCATTTTGCAAAATCACATTCGTTCGCTCACTCAATCGCACAAGTTTGCTTTCGAACTAGTATTGTTCATGTGACTTCCTAATGTGAACTTCGATAAGGTTTTTCAACTAGAAACCATCATTCTCCTTGCATAGCCATATACTATGATAGAGAATTTTAGAATCAAATCGAAAATCCATATCAAATATTCACCATCAAGAATCGAATGAAAAATCCTAATACGAAATGATGTAATTCATCTGAACTTGTGTATTCAAATCCGAAATCAAATTAATTATGTGAATAAAACAATATACGTAAAGCTTACGTACTTATTCCAATTTGTTTCATCACCATTACATTTTGATTTAAAATCATTATTAATCTCATTGATTAACACAAATATCACTTTAAACTTTAATATTTGATTCACAAAATTTCTCCATTTAATATAAAACATTAATATATTCATTCTCATAACATTGCTTGTATTTCTCTTCATTTTTAAATTAAATTCAATTTCACAAGAAATATTTCTAATGTATTACTACAATTATTTGCAAATCATTTCATAAGGAATTTTCTTAAGTTCATAACCAATTTATAAAAGCTTAATTCCTTTTTATAAGACATTGTTAGAGTTTAAAGTTATCACAACTTTAATTATAACCAATTATTGCAACATTCATTTATTTCACAACAATTTATAAGTCATGGCTTTATTTATAATTATTTCACTTTTAATTCATATTTGCTTATCCCATTTAGTTTCACTTTTATTTTTCAATTTATTTATGACACATTTCATAAATGTTAATTAAGTTTATAAACATCTTTTTCAATTTAATCTCATTTAATGCAATTCCTTAATCACCATTTCAATTTTAAATGTTCCAAAGCTTAAAATTTCACAATTGTATATTATTACAATACATGCGAAGAATGGATACAACAATTCTATTCATTTACTAACATAGATATAACAAATTAAACCTTGTTTCACTTGCTTTCAATTTAAGGGTACCAAATTCCACTGCATAATTTAACAAAATTTCTATATTTCAACTTATGTATTAATTGAGAGGTTTTAACTATCCAAAATATCCAGATATTCCATTTTATTTCAATAGTTGAAACTACCAATCAACAAACAATAATATTCACAACCAAATATATCAATTTCATAACCAAATATCCTAATTATTCATTTTATTCTCTTTAATACACCATTATTGAACTAGTGTTTAGTCCCTAATTTCAATTAACAATAATAGCCAATGTTTATAAATTGACTAAATGCAACATATCAATCATCAATGATAATAATTAAATATTATCATTTCACAAAACAAACACATTACAAACAACTATATTAGCTATAAAAATTTATTCCTTTATACATAACATATAATATTAGGAAAATTTATTTCATTTCAAAACTTATATAAACATTTTTATACACTAACAAATACGCACTCACACACACACACGGACTAACTCATTCCACGGTCTTACTACCCTATCTCTAATGAGTTAACCCTAATAAGCTAAGGTATGTCTAAACCTGGCTCTAATACCAACATTAACGACCCACCTTTTTGGACGATTCAGATCGATAATAAACCACATATGTTAGACCCAAACCATTTAAAAGGGAGGATTATTAATAAGGTGAATAAGAAAAAAAGGAAATAGAACACAGAATCTCGCAGCAAAATGACAAAATATAATAATCAAATAAACAGTTCATGAAGCTTTTTTTCAAATAACTTTTGATTACACTTTTACAATTCAAACCAGAGTTATAAATACATTAGAATAAACAGGTAATACAACGGAACAGAGAATGTAGTGGAATGATAAATAGCGATAATATATTGAATCTTCATTTTCGTCCTCTAGAAAATAGTCCTTAATACACAGAAAAAGCTCAGACTGACCCAAGCGCAATGAAAAGACAAAACACTCAAGTCAGAACTAAAAGAGCTTATGTAAGTCAGATCAAAATTAGTAAAATAGAAATATTACTACAATGGCTTCATAGATGTTACGGATTTTCATCTCCTATCAAGCGTACAACGTGAATATAATTATTTAAAGGGTTTCAAATAATTCGAAATATCAATCTTAATCATCTAATTAAAACAAATCCGAAGTTTGAATTAACTTAAACCTTCAAATAATGCAATTCCAAATAAAATCCAAATTCATGAAATTATAGGGGTATATGTCATTTCAACCAATATCAAAAATCAACATTTCCAAATCGATGAAAACCGCTCAGGTTTATTATTTCAAACCATAACGAATTTCTCCTAATCTATAAGATCATTTGAGTATGTATCATTTCAACCCATAGGGATAATAGAGATATAGATATAAATAACATCCAATCATCCAAAATGTCAACCAATAACATCCATCCAATCACCAAATATCAATAATTGAACATACAACACAATCATCATTGAATTCAACCAATAACTACCAATAATTTACTGCTTATCATTAACATGTATTTAACTGGAAATTTAAATTTAAATTTCAATATTAAATTAAATAGCAGTTAAATTCAATAAAAGTTAGAATTAACTGGAATGATAATTTAAAATATAATAAACAGCAACCAATCAATTTCTAATCACATCATAAATTCAATTTAACTAACATGTGAAAGTCTAGTAGTTGTGAGTGTTTTCTCACCTTTTGTGGCTACAGGTGGATATTAAAAATGGAGCAATATGGATATTCCTAGTAAAGATCCAAATGCGAAGCAAATCCAACAAAGCTTAGACACGAACACGAATCAATAAACAAGTTTCAACTACTTCCAACTTCCAAACAACCCAAGATCCAAACTATGGACAAGCCTAAAACTATATCACCTTTAAGAAAATATTCGTACCAGAATAATACTGAGTATGTAAAAGTGACTAACTAGAAAATTATTGGAAATACTTTTCTCTTCACTTCTGGAAAAATAATCACTCAAAAGGCTTCTGTATTGAGGATGTTATGGTCAAAACAAATAGAGCTGTTTTCTGAGTTGAAAATCCGAGTTCAAAAATAATACGATAAGGTTTGAGTTTTTTGCATAGAAAATTAAGGAATTTGAAGAACTGATCGAAAAGAAAGTTGAAGCCACTAGAAAAATAAATGGTTTGAGAAAAGGAATGAAAAATTTGGTTCATTCCCAAAGGAGATATGATTGATACAATATGGTGTATTTTCTGCCAAAACTGGACCCGAGAAAGGAATTGAAAAATGGAGTTTTTGATATAGAAATATTCAAAATGGGAAGAAGGGTTCAACAATAATGTTATTTCCATTGAAATTATACACGGTTTCAAATTTTTTTTGATTTAGAGTAGTTTAGTGGAATATAGAAGTCATGGAAACAAGGGGAAGAAAGAGGGAAAACAAGGAAGGGGAAAAGAAGGGAAAAAGGAGAACGAAGAGGAGAGGGAAGATGGAAGGAGAAAGCCTTAGAGATGGTGGAGAGGGCGGCGGCTATAGGAGAGAAGGAAGGGTTGGAGGAGAGGAGGAAAGGAGTTTTGAGTTGTGACGTTTTTGGAGTTTTAGATCTAGAGTTCTCTATACATTTTGAGCAGAAAGAAGAAGTGTGTAGAGAAACTTTCCCAGGAGAAAAATTATGTACGTGGATGTTATCAGATAAGAAACATAAGGTCGTAGGCAAAGGAATGATCACATGACTGACTAGAGTCTCTTGATTAACCAAGGCCCATTAGACCAAACAAACCCAATATGCCTTAGCCAAATAAAATAAAACTAAACACTACCAATTCATGTTAATTTTTCGTAGTAATTCAATTTTTTAGAACAATAGGAAATTGATTTTGACAAAACGAAAAGTGGAGGGAAGATCAGAATTCAGTCTAGTATCATATAAAAAGAATAAAATTTTAAAATTCAAATTTAATTTTTTCTACAATAAGTCAATCCTTGACTAAGTTTGACCAAAATTTTATTCTACTAAATTTGGTCAAATAAAACACTCAACATCACAAATTCAAATTTATTTATTTTTATTTAAATTCAAAATACAGCCATTTTAAAGTTGTTAAAATTTAAGGATTGTTACACTTTATCATAATTTAAAGATGTAATATCAATTAATGCAATATTAATTTGTTTTCCCTTATCATATTTAAAATGTAAAATTCCATTAACTACGCATCCAATTTTAATCCAATTACATTCAAGCCTATGCATTCATCCTTATTATTCAATCAACAATACCTTATGAACTATATTAACACTAGTTTACATTTTATTACATTCATTATTTTACCGTTAACATATTTTACCATATCAACTACAATAATTAATTACATAAGTTTTCATTGATTTCTAAATTAATTCCAAAAATATTGAATAATGAGATGATAAATGAACAATTGTTACCTTTAAATAATTTAATCATATTTATAAGTTTATTATCTACAATGAATGTTATGACTACTTACACTTCACTGTTATATTCAATTTCAATTAACAACATATAATTCCAAAATTCAATTGCCTTAATTCCATTAATTACCCATTTAATATTCAAATGGATAAATTACTGAGAAGATAACTACAACCATCGTTTATAATGATAGTTCATATCCATTATCTTGTCATTTACAACGAAGGGTTATAACAAAATGATTTTATATTCTATATTAACCTATTCCAATCAATTACATATAATCTCAAATGCATCATTTAATTTACTTCTGTAACGACCCATAAATTTAAATGTTTTTAATAGCGTAATTAAATTGAAATTTTAAGTAATTGAATTTGGAAATAAAATTTGATAATTGAAATACGTCTACTTAAACATAGCAAATGGTAAATTTTCATCAGATAATATGGAAATGTATTTTATTGTGTAATTTTATTTAAATTTAAATCAATTATATTAGATGATAATAAAAAAATTTCCAAAGCTGAATATTTTTATATACTAAATTTATAAATCATCTTCTGAGTGAGACATCATATTTCGTTTCGTCAAATTTGGACTATTAATGCTCCGTTTATCTTAATTCTAGCATTTTAGCAGCATTTTTCGATATCGAATATCGACTTTTGATAGGATGGTCCTATCCCTGATATTTGAATACCATTTTGATCGTCTCGTCATGCTGATCTTCATAGTATATTCATTTCTGTGCTTTGGTGTTCGGTACGCGACGGAAACCGTGAAACGATTAACCATATCGGTATCGTTTGGAGCCTTTGGTTTCCTGTATCCATTCAAATTGCACAACGGTCGAAATTCAATCAGCCATTAGCAGTTATGATTTGTGCAATACAGTTGGCAACAGCTGTCATCCCATCACTTCAATTTATTAATTGCCGGTGCGTTCATTTTGGGTCTCTTCGTTTCTTTACTGTGCTTGCTTTATAAGATTTATAATATAACGTTATATATATTTATTTTCCTCCTGTAGCTTGCCTATTCCTCTCCTCCACTTTTTTCAGAGCCTGCTTCTTCCTGTTGTTTCCTCTGACCTTTGTACCCATAGCAGCTCGCCCGTGCCAACACATCCCGGCCGAGCATCACTGGCCTTGCCCCTCTCTTCGCCGACCCATATTACCACCTCAAACCCATCATCAAATCCCGACTTCACGTCATGAGCAGCATAACTCATCTCCGTCTTTTATTCCCAGCCATGCAACCAAGCCAGGCCCTATGCCGATCTACCGCTACCTCCTCTGGCCTCAGCAACCAATTTTCCCGGCCATCCTCCCACCTACCCATGTGACCTCCTCGGCAGCTTCCCAGCGTCCATCACCACTCACGTCCCCTCGCACCCCTCCGCCCACCACCTGATCTGCCGCCTTCCACATTTGTATCTGCCGTTACCTCACTCGCTTCCATCTCCCCTCACACAATCCTCGGCAGCAAGTGGTAAAGGTATATATATATGTATGTAAATATTTTTAATATTTTGTTAAACTTATGTTGTATAATTCAAGTTCATATATATATATGTGTGTGTGTGTGTGTGTATCAAGGTGTGTGTGTGTCTATATATATATTCTTCGTTAGAAATGCAGTCTGCACTCATATTGTTAAATAGCATGCACATGAATTTGTTTACATATATATAGCTTACGTACATATTTGCTGGTATATGTATGTGTGTATATATATATATATATATATATTCATAGTATAATGATTTTGCTTGATCCCTTTTTATATACATCGATATGTTTTTTTGTTAAACTGTAAAATCTGGTTTTATGTAAGGTATATATGTTATAATATGTTGTATATATTGGTCCACATATGTATATTTAGCCATATTTTATATATAGTGTCTGCACACATATATAGTAGCCTGTATATGCACATTTATTTATATACTATATATATATACACAGAATTTGCATATTTTCGTACCCATGCATTAGCAGCAGATTTTCAGTATACTGGCTCACGTGTGTGTGTGTGTGTGTGTATATATATATATATATATATAGTTTTATAAGGTACGAGTCTGTTTACACACACACACACATATAGTAAGAAGATATGTCTCTCTATATATATTATTTATGTAAGTTATATGTATATAACTCGATGTTAGTATGTATATATGCGAGTTTCATAAGCTCCTATGTGATCTGTTAAATTTATCTATATGCTACAATAAAGTAAGTTTAATTTGTTTTTTATATAACAAATATGTATCTTAACATAATATGTTGTAAGATTTGTAGTTTATATAAATATATATAGTTGATGGGTCTGCATATTTATACTATTCTGCATGGCACATTTAGTTGAAATTATATAATGTGTCCGCCTTTCGATTTTAATTAAAATATTATATATCAATATGTTATTTTAAAATATGTGTTTTAATTGAAGTGATGGTTTTGTAATATATTATATATACACACACACAGATTTTATGTTATATAAGTTGTAGATAAGTTGTTGAGTTATGTATGTACTGTAATAAAATATATTATATTGATTTTTTTATAAACATTGATCTTAAAATATAATAGGTCTAAAAGCTTATGCATTAGTTTATCTACTAGTGTATACACACACACACCTAAGTTTGGTTTTTGTATATTTCTAGAGATTTTTATTTTACATGTGTTTGAATATATATATATATATATATATATATATATATATATATATAATTTTAGAGTATATAAAATTGATTTTTGAAATATATATATATATATATATATATATTTCTTTTCGGTTTATATCAAAACTAATTTGATTTGTTCTCGTTGATTACGATTTATTAGCTTGTATGTCGAACTCGTGTCCATCGTGCCTTGATTCGTAATCCATTTCATTGCCAAATCTCTCTAGCCTCGAAAGGCGAGCAATCACTCACGATTAATATTCTTATATTTATTAAATTTGATTTCACTTGAAATGATAATTGAAATATGTTGCTAAATTGAACTTTTAATTTTATAATTTCTATATATGATATGCTGTTATCTGAAATTGTTCACCTGAGAGATATGACACCATATCTTGTTGTTTATATTTTGTTTTATTACTAATGATATATGCTTGTTTTTGATATGTTATATTATTATCATAACTGTTCTCATTCTGCAAGTTCCTTGTTAATATAGAATTCCATATGGGTTGAAATGATACATATCCGAACGATTTTGTAGAATAGGAGAAAATCGTTATGGGTTGAAATGGTAAACCTAAGCGATTTTCATTGAATTGAATTTTGGGATTGCGTGTTGAAATGATATATACCCGTAGATATTTAAATCACAGATTGAAATGATAAATATCTGTATGACTTGACCATAGGATAGAAAATTATATACGGACACCGTCGGTCTATTTTGCAAAATGATTTCCAAAGTTTGAAAGAGAATATATGGATTTTATTAAATATCGATTTTTAAATTTATATTAAAATATGTATAAAAATTTAGATTTTAAAATAATATGCTTGGAAATTTTAAATTTATAAGTTAGTTCTGAAAATATAAATTTTAAGATTTTTCTTATAATTTCATTTTTTTAAAAATATATATAAAATAAGAAGTAATAAAATAAATTTAATAATAAGATTTAATTTAATAAAAAATTAATTTAATTAGTATATAATATGTTTAAATATTTACTTAAATTTATATTAATATTTTAAAAATAGATATTTTATAACTTTAATAATAGGGGTTTGGAAGATAAATAAATGTTGACTTGGAATTTAAATGGGTTGATAATTTAATTTTAATAAGAATTGAATTAGGCTTATTAGTTTTAAGGTTTTGAAAGATATGATTATAACTTGATTTATAACTTGACTTGATGAAAAGTGATAAAATGAATATTCTCAATTTTGAATAAAACTGAGATTGAGTATTTAATATGGATTTAATATATAAATTGGGATTTAAATAAATTTTTATAAAAGGGTTAAGGGAATAATTTCCAATTTGAATAAATTTAAAGTTAAATGTTGAAATATAAATGATATTTATATTGTTAATGTTTGAATATTTAAACTTGAATCTTTAACCCTTCAAATTGAAATGGTTAAACTGGAATTGATTTAAAATTGGATTTTTGGAATTTAAGATGATTTGAATCGATTTATGAAATTATAGAAAATTATTTTTATTATATAAAGTATTTTTGATATGTAACATATTTTAATATATAAATTATTTTAATATATAAACTATTTTAGTTTATAACTCTTTTAATATATATACTATTTTCAATATCTAAATTGTTTAAGTTGAAAGTGTTATGATTTCAAAATGTAATGTTACAAAAGTGTTATAATTTTGAAAGTGTTATAATTTTTAAAGTTTTTCAATTTTGGAAATAGATATTATTTAAAGTGAATAATGATATTGAATTGATATGGTTTTGAAATGAATATGATATTTTTGATATGAAGTATGAACTATTGAAATGAATGACCATGGTGTGAAATAAGTGTTTGGTTGTTAAAGAGACCGAGATCGGATATTGTCGTACTCCCTACCAATACCGAAAACCATTTTAACAATTGTGCACGTGGTGGAGATTCCAGAATGAAGTAGGATGGTTTGGTGGCGATTCTATATGGTATTTATGTATCGCTGACTCCCGTAAGTCAGCTTGATGCGGCTAAAATAGGAGCTACGTTGGGCCAAGTGAGGTCATTCCTCCTATCGGACACATTTCTTCGACACCATTCTATTGCTTTTGTGATTTGATTCGGTGCACCCTTTGATTTGGGAGTGTGTCATGAGGTGGGAGGTAGTGCTGCTATGCATTACCAATAGTCTGCATCCGCAAACGTTATATCTACCCTGACATTGCCTCGAGTGCCTTGTTGCATGTCCTATCGCGCCTTCTACGAGTTTGGCTTGAACCATACTTATAGAGTGCCCTTTGATAGCCCTCCAGTTTATGGAGGAATTATGGTACTGTATAAACTATGGGAATATATAAAAATGTGTTAAGGGGGATATGGGTAACGCCTTAACTCTATTTTAATAGTTTAGTTTACTATAGACATATTATGATAGCGTATATTACTACATAGTAGATAGTTCCACAGATCCTTAGAGGATGGAAATCTCAAACATCCTTTAAGTTACTTATATTTCAGTTGACATTTCACTTGAGTTGAATTTATTAACAAAGAATGTTAATCCTGACTTGAGTGTTTTTTGCTTTTGCTTTACGCTCGGGTCAGATTGAGTGTCACAACATTTGAGACTCACCTTTGGAGCTTTGCTTGAAGATCCATCTATATCTCTTTAGTTTTCAGCTTTCAAGTTGTTCGTTCAGACTTGTCATCTGTTTGTATTTAAGACTATATCGTATTGGAGATATTCTGTTGTATTTTATTTCAAACTTTGTTGTTTATATAGTAGCTTCATGAACTACTATTTATCTTTTCGCTGCTTATAGTTGTAATACTCCATGTTTGTGATTCTGTGATTTATTTATTCACTGTATATGCTGAGTTTTTCCAAATATAAAATTAACAATCTGTTGTTTTGAGCAATTCAGGTCCGACATGTGCGGATACGAATGACTCGAAATCCCTGGTCGTTACAATTTCATTATTTATAATTATAACCAAATAACCTTACAATTATGTCTGTTGATTTTAATTTGATTAAAATGGTTATCATTTACATTAAATCAACATTATAGTACATTCTAATTGTTTTATCATTACAAATCATAAATTTTAATTTCTTACAATATTAATATTTCAAAATCTTATTAAATTTAATATTTTAATTACCGTAAAATACGGGTCGTTACACTTTCTTAGACACTTCATTCTTAACTCTCACAGATAGATAAGCCTACTTCATCGGCTTTTAGTGTTAAATACACGACTAAATGCTTTAATAAATGAGTAAACACACAAAGCATGATTAAGTCACATAAGCGACTTCTAATCCCCTTGCCATTTAATTAATCCTTTTATTAATTAAAACCTCGTTTTTTAGTAAAACCTTATTTTATCTAATAAAATCACACTTATCAATTTCTATTATTCATTTATACTCTTTTAACACTTTAATATTATTCATATACTTATCTCAAATTCTGTAAATGTATTCACAAATCATCAACAAGATTTCTTACTTTAAACCTTTACTTTTTCTATCTTTTTCAAAAGATTCCATACTTGTTATTACCTTTGAAATATCCATTTTAAAGGGTCTAATTACATTCAAAAATCAATTTCAAAAGGTTTAATACTAATGCTACTTAAACATTGTCACTACAAAGCCAAAATCATTTCACTTATGCTTATCTTTCAAACTTTCTTTTTAAAGATCTATTTACACTCAAAGTATAATAAAAAAGGGTTAAAGACAAATGTTGTAACACATTGTCACAACAAACCCAAAACCAATTCATATTTAACATTATCTTTAAAAACATTCTTTAACAATTTAAGTAAGTCCACATTTTATTAAATGTGGCAATATACTTGTTAGTAACTTTGCAAAACCATTCATTACAACGTAAGCGTTATAATTCAAAACTTCCTAATAACCTTTTACAAATTACTTAACTTATTTTTCCAAACTTATGTATATAAATACTTTAAAAATACTTATAAATATGTTTTAAATAAATATATATATAATATTATTTATAAATAACTAATATATAGTTTGATGAAAATAAATAAAAAGCACGTTCTATATTATAAACCCTTTAGTTTAAAATTTCATAAATAATTATTATAATATATTTAAACTTTAAACAAACTTTAAAATTTTGTAAAATATGTTAAAAAACATCCCTAAAGTACTAGAGAAAATACCAAATTTAAGTACCATTTTTAGACACTTAAAACCTTAAGAAATTTCTACAACATTTATAAATGCCATTTAAAATCTTCGACAAATAGCAACGTAGAACGCATGTTCTTTGTAACCAGTTTTAACCACTTAAACAAAGGATTTAAAACTTGAAATTTGTACAGTAAGTACTACACTTAGTATACTTAAAAATCTTGGATGAAAACCCTTAATCGTATATTTTAATTTACTTAGAAAAATTCCCAAAAATAAGGTACATTTCATAATGTATTTAAACCCACCATTTCGCTCTAACTTTAGCCCTTTTGTTTGACCAATTCTAAAATCTTTTAAACTTTTATTTTTTGGTAATAATTAAACATATAATAATTATTAAAAAGGCAAAGAAACTCGTAACTATGTCTTTCAAACTAATTGCGAAAATTCCAAAAAACAAGGTATTTCAAAGAGCTCATATAACGACCTTCTTCTCGCTATAACATTTTGCAGCTTTGTTTCACAGGTTATTGAAAGATTTAAACTTCTATATTTCTATAGTAATAAGTACACTTATAGTACTCATTAAAAATTAAAAGAAGCATCTAGGATGTCTCTCAATGTTGACTTTGAAAATCGTCGAACACAAGGCATTTTCAAAGTGCGTCCATAGCGATCTTTTTGCTTCTAACTTTCACAATTTTAGTTCATAATTTTTATAGCTATTTAATAAATTAATTGATTCCCAATAGACAAAATAATTTTTAGCGAACAACCAAAACAATTTATGCTAGGTTAAGATCAAAAATCTTCCATTTACGTAAGTCAAAGTTAAGGGATGTCAAAGTGCACTTATATATAGGGAGCATTCTCGCTTCAAACACTTTCAAACATACCTCAAGCAAAGCCATGCCTACCCATCAACATCATTTCTCATGTCCTAAGATGGAACCACCCCATCCTCGTCACTTCATCCACTTTTTACTTTAGATCCATGCTTCCTAAGGTGTTGGTGAAAGTTTGGTGGAGTTTGGAAGAGATTTGAACTAATAAAAGAAATATTAGTGAAGAACAAAGTGAATTAGTGCTAATCTGTTTCCACCATTCTTAATTTGTTTTATATTTTTCAAGATTTATAGAATATAGAGTGTATACACAAGCCTAAACCCCTCCTTTACATGACCAAGGACCCCTCTATGTTCCTTGCATGTTATTTACTTCACACCTCATTTTTCCTTAGCAAATTACTCTTTTGCCCTCACATACAAAATATCTTCCCATGACATCATCAATGACAACTACATATTTTATTTTCATATTATTTATTTCCTAAGTGTTTTAGTTAATGTAAAAAAAGGTTTGAACAACTTCTGACGAGCAAAAATTGTTTATCGATAAAACGATTTTTGGTCACATTATCAATATTTTTTCAAAGTATATATTTTTGTAAAGATTTTTTTCCCAAAAAAAGTTTACCATCATTAGTTATTACTTATAAGGGGTTACAAGGTTATTAAATCAATTTGATCATATTAATCCAAGATTCAAATATTTCACTAATTCAGATATTTAAATAGGAAGTGTTTGAAATTCCGGATCATTACATTCTCCCTCACTAAGAATTTTTCATCCATGAAATTCCACCACTAGAAAATAAAGGAAACAATCACATAGCAATACCTAACATCATTCAAAATTACTTGCAACCAAAGTCCATGGTTTGCTCATGTTCAAAAATCATCTTATCGCACATGGATGATAAACAACCTACTAAGCGCACCTTGCACTCAACAACCTCAAGTTATTACTTAGATTATTATTCATGCTACCTCCCAGCAAATCGAAGAGTCATCACATAAACTCTCTATAAGTAAAAAAAATAGTATGCATACACTAAACCCCATATGATGTACGTGGATCATGCATATGCATTATTAAATCCTGTTACTTATTCGATCACATAATTTCACTTCCAAACTAGTGTAAATCACTTGACCTCTCTATAGCGGACTCCGACTAGGTTTCTTAATAAATTAGAAACTTTTATCTTCCTTACATAGCTATATACTATGATAAAAAACTCGGGATCATATCAAGAATCTGTATCAAGTGATCACCATCAAGAATCTAGTGAAAAATCCCTGTTCAAACCGGTGTAAACCACCTCAAAATCGTATACTCGAATTCTAGATCAAGAATAGTCATGCGAATAAAACAATCTATGTACAACTTACACACTTATCCCATTAGTTTCTTAACTACACCAATTGCTTTCTGATCACATTCATTTATGCAAATAGTATGTTATTTTATACCCAAATCATTTATGAAGAATTTCAAAAAACATAACTTCAAGTTTATAAACATTAAGTTCATATTCGTATAATACGCCATTACATTCTAAGAGTATATATAAAACATTAAATCCATTTTACTTAACAAGTTTGTTCAACAAATTTAAACTTTTTTAACTTACTACCTTCTTAATTCAAGAGTTACGAAAACCCAACTTTAGTATTTTCAAAAAAATAATTAACTACAAGTTCTGTAATGATTCGTAAGTTTCCGATAGTCCAAAAATGCCAAAAAACCCATTTCATTCTAACAAATGAAATGTACAAAACAACATATAATGCATGTGTAAATAAAATAAATTGATAAAGTTCCAATCGATTGTTAACCACGCCTTTTGCCTCAAAGAGAAAACAGAAAAGGTTTTCTTAATTATTGGGTTATGCCACTAGCACTCGGGGATCCAACAAAGTATACACGGTAAAATTTACCATATGGAAAGCTTATTTCAAAATCTTTATTAACCTACTCTATGTTTTATATCAACTTCATTAAAGAAAACTTTAGAACTAAACACCGGTTTTATTTCGAGTCGATTATATATATATATATCATTCGTATAACAAATCATAACTTTAAGATTAAATCAAAATATGTTTTAATAAAAAAACTCTATAGCATCCCCCACTTTGAAACCCAAAAATGAACAACGATGATGCTACAGTCATCACCGGAATTATTTTCAAGTGATGAAAGTGAGTTCAGTAGACCAAATCATGCCTTTCAGACTTAACCAAAATCATTTCCAAAGTAGTATCGAATACTTCATTAATATTACTAAGTACCATGATCTCAATTTCATAAACCAATTTCCAAAGTATATTCTTTCAGATAATACTATTATTATTTTTCAAAAACCATAGAAAGCATTTTCAAAGACACCGGGATTTGCGTTTTCAAAACTTCAGTTTAAATCCTCTTCGTTTATGGACCGTACTTACATAAAATTGATTTCTCAGATAAATCTTTTCACATATATTTATTCCAAAAATCTTATCTTTCACTTAGATTATAATAGACATGTTTTTCTAAACTTAACTTAAACCAACATTACCACTGAACACCTCATAGTCAAATTGTGGAAATCAGTTCACAAAGTGTTCGTTCAATGCATGTATGAATACCGTCGACCCAGCCCATGATGTAGCATGATAAAATTGCTGAGAAACTGGTGGAATAGAAATCAAAAATCAAAAACCAATAGTCAATGATGATAAATTGATCGAGCATGACTAATCAATCAACGATCAATAATAATGCTCGTAAGATAGCTGAGCAATATTAGGCTATTAATTCTACAAATTACAATAATGCTTATAAACCGATCGAGTGTAACGATCCAAAATTTTAGTCGACTGATTTTTAAATATTTAATCCATTTTAAATATTAGTTTTAAAGTAAAACGACTTGAAGTTTAAATACATAAATTTATTCGAATAACGAATTTAGATAATTGGAATATTTAAAATAACTGAATCTTCGATTAATATAAATTAAAATGATTTAGAGATCTTATTTGAACTCAGTAAAATAAGAATGGCAATAATAAAGTTTTAACTTAGATTTAAAAGTGATTAATTTGGTTTTTATAATAATTCATTTTAATTAACGTGTGAAAATAGCCTTTCGCGGCACTATCTCGGATTTCGAAGAAACTAGTTCCATTGGATTCATAATAGTGTATTATTGTATGCTAACGAATTTTATGGCGATCAGATGCATCGCTTGGTTATGCGAGCTTGAAATATGTAGATACTAATTTAAGGAAGTTATATAATAAAATTGGGTTTGAAAAGCTAACTTTTGTATATGATCGAATTAGGTCTCGAGACTAGTTCCATTGTGTTTGTTACCCTATACCCTGAAACGGCTGTATTGGACTGATCAAGCAAGACGGATTCGACTTTTGTCAAGAAGGATGACCATGAAGTAATGGTTATAGGACTGGAAAATAGTGTTCATATAGTTACACGAAGCTCGGATTGAACGGAGTTGGTAAATGGATGATGCAGGATGCTAAAAATATGGAAAATATCTTGGATTAGCAAGGGATCGGCATAATTATTTAGATGGTCAGTTAACATGGATGGAATATTAGAGGGGTCCGCATAGGTAATGAGGCCTAGTTCAACATGACCCGTCAGCACTCGAGGGATCAGTATAATATTCTAGAGGATGAGAGGGTTCAGCATAATCTGGTTGAAGTAGATGGATTGACGTAGTGTTGAGTCATAAGAGGGATCAGCATGTTATGATGTAGGCCAAGGGATATACGCGGATGAATAAGAACCGACATTATTACATAGAACAGGGGTCGACATTATTAATGGTGCTTGGCTAAGTATGTTAACTTATTATAGGGATCAGTACGATGGGCCATCAGATGGATCAGCAAGCAAAGCATGAAGCTAAGTAAGGAGGATCGGCATTACATGATAGGGTTCAGAGAATATGAACAAACAGAGGGATCGACATGTTCTAATATGGAGGGGTCGTTAGAGATAACTCCAAAGTGAACTCGAACCAAAGATTAAGCAAAAACTCGAGCTCCACTCATCCAATCAACCTGAAATTTGGAGAGCATCACATCTAAGCATATAGAGGCTACCATAAGGATCGCTGCCCCAAATTAAAAAAAATGAAGGGATCAATACGAATCCCTATCCATTGGGATTTGGGCCTAGTGCCCCTATGGTGGGGCCATATGGATGGAGAGGTCCTATTGCCGAAGATCCAGACAGATTGGTGGTCGCCTTTACCTATAAATATAGGCCTAGGGGGTTATTCTGGGGATCTTTACCCTGCTGGTTACATAACACTTTTATTGTAATTAACTTCCTCCATTACTCTCTTACCTCCTGCTGTTTCTTATTGTAATTAAAATTAAAGTGAATAAATAAAAGAATATTCAAAGTGGATGTAGGCAATCAACATCGAACCACTATAAATCTTTCTTGTTTTTTGCAGTGATTTGCTTATTTTTTTGATATATTCCTCTGTTTTCATTTATTTTCTTCATTTACTCCACTACACAACCTATTCTCGGGTGTTTGTAGACATTTGGTTGCAAACATTTTGGTGCTTTTACAAAGAACCCGAATCTCAACGCTTAGGATCCCCTTTTGTTGCCACTGGATTGAGCAAATCCCTTGAAGGAAATCCATAGTCATCTTCAATAGCTTGCAGATACTTCTCAGATTTTCTAGAATCCATACAAGGAAATCGATAATGGTGAGGCATATCAGATCAGTTTCTCGGAATGCGGATGGGAATGAAACATCTAACACTCAATAGGGAGCTCCGAGCAACTAACCTGCCAATCTAAATGTTGAACCTGTTGAAGTCCAGAACCCCGCTAAATCCATAACCATAATTGAGTTTAATAACTTGATGAGGGAACTGATGGAAATCCATAGACAGCTGAATGAGAAAATTCAAACTAATGCTACCCTAATGAACCAGATTTCTCAACAACAGCATGAGAACACCAGAAGGGATCCCATTTCTTACTCGGCGTCAGAGAGTTCTAGCTCATCAGATGAATACCGTAAGTGTAGGCATCGTAGGGTTGAAGGAAATGAAGCTGAAACATCAGGACATCGCTTGGCAGACCAATATGGTCCGCCAAGATGGATCTGTGTCGATCCCTTCCAAGGGATCAGTAACGATCCCTCCTCTAGAAGAGGAATTCCCCCGCAACACTTGTAGAATCAAGCATGATCTATTTTCAAAATCTCGGAAGTTGGAGTTTGACTAAATGCTGACCAACTACACCATCGAAATGGCGATGAGTTGAATGCCCAAGGTGCATGTCAAGAGGATGATGGGCCAAGAGGATGTGAAATGGCCCGTAGACATCGATCGGACCATGCATGTAAGGTGGAGTGCGACTACCGCTTGGCACCACCCATCCGAAAAACTAATTTTTCAACAATGGTTAGACAGTTGATGAGAGAGAATCGGGGTTTGACAAATAATGACTGGGAAACTTTGAGTAATCATACCCCGTTTACTTACAATGTTTTGCATGTGGAATATCCGAAAAGGTTCAACATGCTTTCAATGCCTGCCTATGAGGGAAAAACTGACCCCAGATAGCACATCATGAGGTACGAATGGTTGATGGATTCAGTAAGAGTTAATGACGCAACCAAATGTAGATGCTTTCCTATAACCCTCTCCGGATCGCAACGATGTGGTTCATAAGATTACCCTTGAGATCTATTTCAATATTTGATGAACTGGTAACTAAGTTTGTGGAGCAGTCCTGGATTCATGCTACTAGTCTTAAAGATGTGACGTCACTTTCCAACGTAATCAAGGCTATGGAGGAATCGTTGATGGGAATCAAGACCGATAGAGGTAATCTGGTAGGCTGTGGCCTAAGATTTTATTTATGACAACTACACATTCTTAAATTCATCATTGAAGAATATTTACCTATCCACCCGTAATACTTTTCAATATACGAAGCCGCGACCAAAGGAGTCGACAGAGACACAGAAACAGACTGGAAAGTATTGTCGATTTCACGAATGTTACGGGCATAAGACAAACGAGTGTAGGCATCTCCAGGATGCTATTGAGAATTTGATTCAGGAAAAAAGTTACAACAGTTTTTTAAAACTCTATAGGATGGCGGACAAGGGACATCTGACCCGAATAGAGGACAAACTCCATGTAGGGCTAAGGAGCCTGCACGGACCGGAAAAAGATTAGTGATAAGCATAATAGTTGGGGGACCGCATCTTATGGATAGGAGTTGGTAGGAAATGGAGCGCTATGTTGGAGCAATGAGGCATGTGGATTTTGGGCATTGTTCAAATATGAAGGACGGAGCTCCCGCCAAGCAACAATGTACGATGACTGATGATATAGTGTTTAGAAGTTGAGATACAAATAGAGTAGAGGCTCCTACAATTGACCCAATGGTCATTTCTGCCATGAGTGGCCCTGGTTTAGGGAGAAGGATTTTAATCGACTATGGAACTTCGATAAACATTATTTTCAAGAAGGCTTGCGATCAAATGAGAATGGAGGCTAAAGATTTGAAACTATATAAAGCTTGTATAAATGGTGTTAATGGTATGGCGACTGAAGCTGTTGGATAAGTGGAGTTGCCGGCTGAATTGGGGGAAGGTGAACATAGGTGAGTGCATATCCTACTGCTCATTGTTTTGGATGTTGACTCACGGTACAATGTTTTTCTAGGTTGACCGACCCTGGCTAAATTTCGGGCAGCTCTTGCCCCATGGTGTTTTACTTTAAAATTTCCAACCGATAATGGAGTACGAGTGGTGCATGGTGATCAGGTGACTGGACATGCCTGTTTTGTGGCTGTGTTGATAGAAGCTTAGCGTAAGGAGAAGGGAAAGGGTGTGGACAAATCTGTTTGATCCAGGTTACCAAAGATTAAAAAATAGCACCCGATCCATTGCTTTTGGCCTCCACAGTCAGTTCTATAGAGATATAGATCCAAGGGGATGATGAAGAGGAGCCCAAGAAGACCAAGGGTGCATCGGCCGAGTTGACGATTGATTTAACAGTCAGCCATGACGACCCCTCATGGGTCTTGAAGATCGGATCGCAGCTCAGCCCTTAAATGTTAAGAGAACTTACTGATTTTCTCCAAGCGAATCTAGACGTATTTGCGTGGACTCAGTCTAACATGTGAAGGATCTCACCTGCCATTGTGAGCCATGCGTTAAACATTGATCTCAAGTGTGATTCGGTAAAGCAGAAACGGCGAGGCATGGATCCGGAGAGATTCGTCGCTCTTAAAGAGGATGTGGATAAACTGAAAGTCAATGAGTTTATTCGCGATGCCCTCTACCCTGAATAGACATATATAATCCCGTGCTGGTGAAGAAGGCAAACAGGAAATGGGGAAATGTGCAACGACTATTCATACTTGAACAAGGAGTGTCCTAAAGATAGTTTTCCCCTTCCAAGGATTTATCAGCTGGTTGACTCGACTGTAGGGCTCGAATCATTGTCTTTTTTGGATGTATACTCAGGGTATAACCAAATCTCGATGAATATCCCCGATCGGGAACACAACAGCTTTGTGACGGATGTTGGATTATACTATTACGTGGTGATGCCATTTGGATTGAAGAATGTTGAGCAACCTATCAACGCTTAGTTAAACGGATGTTTAAAGACCAGATTGGGAGGACAATGGAAGTTTATGTGGATGATATGCTTATGAAGTCACGACGATCAAACGACCACATTCGAGACTTGGCAGAGATGTTCGACATCCTTCGATTTTATAACATGAAAATCAATCCTTCAAAATGTTCATTTGGTGTTGCGTCAGGAAAGTTCTTGGGCTTTATTGCCAATGCTCAAGGAATTGAAGTTAATCCAAGGAAGATTCAGGCTATCCGAGATATTCAAGCTCCAAGAACCATTAAGCAAGTGCAATGTTTGAATGGGAAGGTTGTTGCTTTAAGTCGATTTATCTCAAGAGCAACTGACAAATGCATTCCTTTCTTTGATTTGATTAGGAAGGGAAAAAGAAACTTTGAATGGACTCGAGATTGAGAAGACGCGTTTCGAGCTCTGGTGAACCATTTGGGGAGACCCCTTGTCTTTTTAAAGCTAATAGATCATGAAGAGTTGCACATTTATTTGGCTATATCAGAACATGCCATAAGTGTCGCCTTGATTCGTGAGGAGAACCGGATTCAGAGGCCCTGTTTTATGTCAGTAAGCGTTTGATAGGAGAAGAAAGGAACAATACAAAGATAGAGAAATTGGTGTACCACTAGCTAATCGCATCATAGAAACTTTGTCTGTACTTCCAGGCACATCCGATTAACATTTACATCAACCAGCCATTATGATTGATCCTACAACGATGTGAAACGTTTGGGAGGTTGCTTAAACGGGGCATCGAGCTTAGCCAGTTCGACATTACATGTCTGCCTCGAAAAGCTATCTAGGGTCAAGCGTTGGAAGACTTTATAGCAAAATTTACCGTGCAAGACAAGCTTCCAGAAGGTACCAGAATCCCTATTGTGTGATGGAAGTTGTATACTGATGAAGCATCTAATGATCACTGTTCTAGAGCTGGGATTGTACTTGTAACCCCTGAGAACTATTCGATTTACTGTTCTTTGAAGCTTGATTTTCCTACTATAAAAAACTAGGCTGAGTATGAAGCATTGATTGCTGGACTTAAACATGCTAGAGAACTCGAGGTGAAGTCTCTTGAAGTATTTTGCGAGTCTCAGCTGGTGGTGTATCAAGTTAGAGGAGACTATCAAGCTAAGGGACAACGACTTGCCCCGTATCTTACCTAAGTCTAGGAGTTATTGGCAGAATTTGAATACTATGACCTTTCACATATCCTACGTGAGCAAAACTAAGAAGCTGATTCATTGGCAAAGTTCACTGGTATGAGCGATGTGCAACAGATGGGCTTGGTTCCAGTTGAGATATTACACACCCCAAGTATAAATATGATGGAAATTGATCAAGTATTTGAAGCAAAATCCGAGAGGGAATCATGGATGACCCCATTTAAAGATTATTTGTTGCGTGGAATCTTGCTTGAAAGGAGGAAAGAAAAGCGACAAGTCCTTCACAAAGCTTCGCGGTATATTATGCGAGAAGGAACTATGTACATAAAAGGTTTTTCCGTTCCTCTACTCTGGTGTAAAGCTCATGATGAGACAAAACATGTCCTGAAAGAAGTTCATGAGGAAGAATGCAGCGATCCATTGGGGCAAACTCTTGCGAAGAAGATACTTCGTTATGGATATTATTGACCATCTATAAACCAGGACGTTGCTGATTATGTGAGACGATGTGAAAAGTGCTAAATATATGGTAAGAGCTCTGCCAATAGAGATCACGCAAATGGTCGGTCCATGGCCATTTTCTATATGGAGTAATCATCGGCTTTTTACCAATCTCTAAGGGTGGTGCGAAGTATGTTATTATCGCGGTTGATTACTTCACCGAATGGTTCGAGATGGAACAATAGCCATGATCACAACTGAGAAAGTGATCAACTTCATTGTTCGAAACATCATATGTAATTTTAGTCCTCCACGCACTATCATAACAGATATTGCGACTTGGTTCAAAAGTGCCGAATTTAAAGAATTTTTTCGAAGATATCATATTGAAAAGAGGTTTCCAGAGGTCGCTCACACTCAGGCGAATGGGCAGGTTGAAGCTGTAAACAAAATTATCAAGTTAATTCTGAAAAAGCATTTAGAGAAGGCTAGAGGCAAGTGGGTGGATGAACTTTCTACGGCACTATGTGCTTACCAAACCACTCACAAGTTCGCGACTGACCATACTCCATTCGCTCTTGCTTATGGATCCGAAGCTGTTATCCCGATGGAAATCAAAGTCCCTTCTCATCGAGTGACTTACATGACCCCAAAATGAACAAAGATCATCTCTTAGAATCTTTGGACTTTATAGATGAGAAGCGCGAAGAAGTCAATTTATGGGCAGCTGCACAACGACATCGAGTCACCTGATATTACAACACTAAAGTGCGATCAAGATCCTTTGAAGTTGGAAATCTCGTCCTAAAACGGGTTTTTCCATCCCTGTCACACATGATTCTGATGTGGGAAGGGCTATATGACATTGAACAGAGGCTTGGATAAGGAACTTTCAAGCTAACAATTGTCGATGGAATTACACATCCAAGAGCATGGAATAGCGAACATATACGATGCTATTTCACTTAGAACATTTCCTTTGTATTCCGGTTCTATTTTCTTTCAGTATTTTCTTTAGAATTTGATTTTTTGAAATGTACTAAGACAGATTAGTTTGTTCGTTTCCATTTGGCGGATAAAGTCTCGAACTTCCTTTGCATATATGATTGTTGTCGCATTTTATTTTAAGTACATAACAAAATTGATTAGTATCGATATGTATGAGAAGGTTCCCAGAGTTTGAAATCGATCAATCGTACTGATCCCCGGTGGAATCAAACAAGATGAGGTCGATTAACAGTTCCTATAGATGATTCAAAGGATGGGACATGTAACAATAACAAATGTCGTCGGCAATCTGGAGACTAGAAAGTTTCTTGTCCGGACTGTGGGACTGAAACGAAATCAAGGCGACCGGAAGAAGTATAAACATGATTCGACTGCGATCCGACTGCCAACGAGACAACTCTAAGTCCTTGGAGCGTGGACTTCGGTATAAACATGATTCGGGTGTGATTCGATCGACCACGAGACAACTCTAAGTCTCCGTAGCGCAGACTGGAGTATAAACATGATTCGATTGTGATCCGACCACCTATGAGACAACTCTAAGTCCCCAGAGCATGGACTAGTGTATAAACATGATTTAGGTGTATTCCGACCACCACGAGACAATTCTAACTCCCCGGAGCGTGGACTGGAGTATAAACATGATTCGGGTGTTATCCGACCGCCAACGACAAATCTAAGTCCCTGGAGCACTGGCTGGAGTATAAACATGATTCGGGTGTGATCCGACCACCCACGAGACAAATCTAAGTCCTCGAAGCATGGAATAAAGTATAAACATGAGTCGGGCATGATCCGACTGCTCATGAGATTACTCTAAGTCCTCGAAGCATGGACTAGAGCATGAACATAAATCAAGCATGAACCGACCGCTCGCCAAACAACTCTAAGTCCCCAGAGTGCGGACTGGAGTATAATCACAACTGAATAGATAGGTGGATTTTTACCAATCTTTATTCCATAAAATCCAACTTGAAATCGATAGGAGGAATACATACTACTAAAAGCTGAATATGATCGCTCACTACGGCTCCGACTTAATGTTCTTTACGACTTAAGGCAACGACCGCAAAGAGGCCTTGAGATGAAGTAGTGATTGTTAATAGAATTTGCAATCAACAAATTACAAGTACTCTGAAAGGGAAGTAATCATTTAACTATCAAAAAAAATTCACACGATGTCTAACTGAAAGCAAAAAACTTTTATTCACAAGTGTCAAAATTCTAGTACAAGTTATTTCAAAAAACCGGGATTCATACCCGTACACCTACGACTAGGGAAAGAAATAATTATGAAAATTATATACAATGATTTGAAGTAATAGTTACTTCTTCGACTTTATTTTCCTTTATTAAGGGTGGAGCCACTTAAGCGTCTCTTCCGAGATCCTTTGCCGCCCTTGGTCAAAGTGCTTGTGGAAGAAGGGATGATTTCACCACGAATTGACCTGCTGGTGGAATAACTTGCAAATGTATGAGATCAAGATCTTCGACTTCCACCTCGGAGGCTCTCTTTTAACTTCTCACTTCAAATTTTCCTCCTCCTCAATCCTCTCCTTCATGTTGGTTTCAGCAGTATGCTATGAAGCGCCAGTAATTATCATATTATCAAGGTCAACGGCCAGGAGCGGATCTTCAGTGTTGTCTTCATCAAGAGCATCGATGATTTGGGCATCGGGCCTTGGAACTTTAACAGTAGCCAGGTCCTCAGGCGCTCTCTCATGGTGTTCTGTAGCAGCACCACTTTTGGAAGTCTATCAGGTCCCGGAAGACCTGCAATGTTTATTAATACAGGGATATTAGCTAAAGGCAATTGCGCATGAAGAACAAGAACTATTCAAGTATGAAGAAGTGTATTATTATATCTGCATCCAGTTGACTTTCCATCATCACCGAGTAGCCTCATTCGAAGATGGGAGATAGCATTTATGGTCTGAAGCCAGGCTTATTCGAATCATAGCCGAAATTTTCTCTCTATCATGGGAAGATGATGGATCAGCTACTTGAGTATGAGAGGAACCCTTAGGATCAGTTCCAGAAGACTCAACGATATCCTCTCCATCTTTAGTAGGTGTAGGAGCTTTGAAAAATTGAAGATTTGCGGCAACCAGATCCAACGGCTCATTTCCTTGAAGAACTTTTCTCACTAGTTCTTCTTCGTTGAATTTGGCTTCTCCCAACTCTTCTTTCTATATCTTAATGATGTGTTCCCAAGCTTCAGTAAGTGATTCTTGGTAACCCTCACTAAGAAAGCTGAAGTCACGTTGGAGCAGGACATTCGCATTATATTCGATTCGATAATTAGTGGATCGAACAAGTCCTTAATTTCGTTCCAACCGGATTTGATAGCAGCCTCCACCTGGGAGTTGGCTTGTTCAAGCACTTATTTTATGCCATCTTCTCGGGCTTCTTCCTTTAGAGCTTCGATTTTTGCAAACTATCCATCGAGTTTTGTTTTCGAGCTCCTTGGCTCAACTACTTCTTCGTAGTATTTTTACGACTCCTCTTGGGCCTCAATTTTCTCCACTGTCTATTTCTTTAACAATCCTTTGAGATCCTCAACACAACAAGCTATAGCGTCTTTTTCCTTTTGCAAAGAGACCTTTTCTAAAGCAAGCATGCCACTGCGTTGAAGCTCCGCGTCAAGTTCTTTCTTGTGAGAAGTCTCCAGGAGACTTACTATCTCTGATGTTTCGTTCGCGTTCTTTTCATCTTATGTAAGTTGGGTCTTGTATTCAAGCAACTCAGCATCATGATACTTGATTATTTGTTTGTCGTAAATTGCATCCTGACTCTTTATGGAGACTTCAGAAATTTTCTCGACCAAATGAATGAATGATTCGTGCTGAATGAATACATCGTTCATGCACGCTAATGAGCTCTCTTTGACCTGTCCAGGAATAATATGTATAGAGGGTAGGAATTTGAGTCCACCAAAGCAAATCTTTGGAAAAGTGGCTTTAGGTTAAGCCAACTTTGCATCTACAGAGGAGTCGAGAGTGGAAGCCAGCATAAGTGGATTAGAAGTGGAGAGTGGATGCTTGCCAGATCGACGCTCACTTGACTACCTTAAAGTAGTAGAGCCATAATTTTGCTCGTGAGGCGCGGTGGCATGAGCACCGCGATAAGAATATTTTTCTCCACTATGAGCGGGAAGGTTAAAATGTTCGTCATGACAAGACATGAAATTGGGACTTTTGCTTAGAGGAGGAAGAAGACTCCATCGAATAATAATCTTCGTTACGTCCTTCATCCTTCTCTCGACGTCGCGCGGACTCAAAGTCTCGGCTTGGGCGGTGATAAGAAGAAGAGCCTCAGAGACAATCGATGGCACATGACTGAGACATTGGACTTGTAAAATCAAATAAGAATATATTAGAAGTTGTCGTACGAGAGATCAAAGACAAGTGTATAGTGGAGTGCAAGTGGTTGTTAGTGTCCTAGTGTTCCCCCCGATGGACTGGTAATGGTAGCTTTACTCATGGGTGTGCTCTCCCCTCTATTAGAAGGTTAGGTGCCTTCATCTCTTCTCGTAGGAAATTTAAGTCCTTCAAAGTTTATATTTGGAAAATCATAGGACATAATATCTTCTAGAATTTGGATATTGAAGAGTCCTATTATAAGAGCTTTCTAAATGCTGAGAAGATGATTCCTCTTCGAGAGGAGTAATAATGAACTCCGGGTCTAATGCAGTTTTTCTTTTGTGTAGTCGGTATGCCATCTTTTTCTTTATTTTTGGAGGTGTTTGCGATTGCCCGACCCACGACAATCCCACCATCGATGATTTTCCAATGCCTGCATCATCATCTCCTAGCCTATCAGCTTGAGAATCTTTGCTTTCACCCTCCTCTATATTTTCCCGAGTCCCCTCAGCATGGGGCACAATGGGGTCGATTATTTCCTCTCTTCGTTTGACAATGATCTTTTGAACTACCTTGATTTCGAGGAGTCCGATTCTACATCCGTCTCCAACATGTCGAATAAAGATAGTAGTTTGTCAGTCACGAGGAGTTTAAAATCTTGGTACTAAATAGGAGTAGCATGGATGGCGGTGACGGCTCTATAAAACTCGGTGCCTTCGGGACGTAGATGAACACTTGAAAGAGCTTCAGAAATTAGTATATTCAATGGAGAAATTATGACTTAAGTCATTGAACTTAAGAGAAAAGTGGAAGTGGCACTTACGTCCTTCTAACATCTTCCTACAAATTTAGGAGGACATCGTATGTAGAACCATTTATGCTTAAATAATGAAAGCTTGTTCCAGGCGCCCGTCAAGAAATGACAGTTCGACGAAGGTTCTAGGAAGACATAAGAATGGCTTCCTAATCGTATTTTGAAGTTACAAATAAATTGATTACTTCAGGAGTTGGCGGATGGAACAGAACATTCATGAATAAGAGGAAAGTCCCATGAATGAAAGCGTAGCAGTTGGGATGCAACAGAGTCGGGGCGATCCCAAGATACCTTAGCATCTCCCGAACGAAGAGTTAAAAGGTGGAACACATCCAGCCTTGCACATAAATTTATTGCACGCTGTATATCCAACTGGGGGCAAGTGAGGTCCATCTTGCCTCGTAGGAACTAAAATATACTCAAACGGAATCCCATGGATGGAACATAATCAGCGAAGAGCAGCTTCACCGATTTGAGAAGCTTGTGAATCGATAGGGTTATCCAGGACAATGGCATCCTCAACCACATCAGGAGCAGGGATGATGGTTTCCATTGGAAGAAATAGAATATCGGAGAAGAGATCAATCCGTGGATTAGAAGTTTTCGATTTTTCTATATGATGGCTTGGAGAAGGCCTCCTGGATGTAGTGGTGGGACTTGATTTTTCTTCAGAACCGATGTGTTTCACTGCTAAATCAGAAGACACGTTGGTTGAACGCTATGTGTGTCTGGAATCTATGTCAGCTATATTCAGTAGACAATCGAGATTAGAATTAATAACATGTTTCCCCATGTCAAAGTGTAAACTAGTGTAGTGTCGTGCAGTGGGAAACAAGCATAAACATTTTGAAATCAGAAAATAAGGAATAAAACATTGAGACTTGGAGTTTTGTCCAGAGAGACCGTCATCGCTGACCGTCTCGATTGACAAGAGAGTTGACTGGCAATGAAAGCTTTGGGATTGATGGATCAATATATTAAATTATGAAGACTGTTATCTAAGTTCGTTAGCAAATTTATTTCTTAGTCCAAATTGAGAAGTCTGGAAGTTTGATCGTTTAATCTTAAGTTCGATAGTCCAAGTATGCAAGTCGCATTGTCCTTTGTCATCTAATATTCAGGCAAGGCAATATAATGTTAAGTGCTCAAATGACTTAGACTAGATTGGTCTTTAGTGTTAATACCGATCTCTTCACTCTATGTTGATCCCTTACTCCACCCATTTTATACCGATCCCTACTCCAGACCAAACAACACTGATCCCTCAACTTAAGACATCTACAACGATCCCTCATCTACGCTACACCCTACCAATCCCTTTCCACAAACATTTCCCTCACCAAGCGACCACAACACTGACCCCTCATCAGTAATACTTCCTAGTGAACCTTTTACTAAACCTGCCCACACCGATCCCTCACCAAATTATTCTCTACCGATCGCTTTCACTCAATCTCACATTGATCCCTCTCCAACCAATCCCTCCTTCATCCCTTTAACTATAAAGCACCCTCTCAACCGAATCCCACTTGTCCATCTCCTTTTCCTTCTTCATCTACTCCTTCTTCTTCTTCTCCTTTACCTTATTTCCTAACACAACGCATCAATCCATATGCCCAAAAGACACGCGAACTCATCACCATATGCTCGCGATAAAAGCCCACAATTCACAACTTAGTTGCATGATTAAAGGAGATGTCACACCTATATTTACCAGGTTAAGCTAAAGGCGAGCGTTTGATTTTGTGGATTGAAGATGGAGGAAAGACGACGCTGAGAAAGTTCTTGATTTCGTTTTTCGATTTAATTTTACAGTTGGAGAATTTCTTTCTTTAAGGAAATTTGGCGATGCCTAGGGTTCGGTAGAAAAGCTTGTGCGTGGGCAAGGGAAGTAAGAATGATAAAGTAAAAAGTGAAATATGGAAAGGAAGAAGACTTGTATTTATATATGAAGCTACGGTGCATGAATCATTCGCAGCAGATGGAGCAGATCAAAAGTGAAAAGGGATTGGCATTGGGACTTGTCGATTCCTATTTGCATGTACCTAGCAAGGGATTGGTATGTCGAATGATGATCCCTCCATAAAAATAAAAATAAAGAAAGAGGGGAAAATGAATGAAATGAAATGTGAAAAAAAATGGTGGATGATGGATGATGAATAATGAATGATTATGAAGGATCGACTACATACACGAGCGTATGGAATACTATAAAAATTGGCAATGACCTGTGAATGTTCGAACACGCTAGGAGCCAATAATAGAAACGTATATGTGAATATGCATGGGAACAATTTGAGAATTCAACTTTTTGAAATCAACTGAAATTGTAATCATTCCTGAAACTTTCAAGTTCGAGATCGGATCGGATAAAACAAGGCTTGTAAGTCGTGCATGACCGAATTTGTATATGCTAACCGAAAACGACATCAGACTTATATCATTGAAAATCGATAAAGGAATCGCAATTAATCAGAAAACTGGATGGACTTTTTTCTCATAATTCAGGTTTTTTCGATTCAAAGCACGTCATGTTACTCACAAGACGTATTTTTGCGGGGCAAGTGTTACTCGGTACCTTGATTCGGCTATATTGGATTGATCACACAAGATAGATTCGACTGTTGTCAAGAAGGATGGCCATGAAGTAATGGTTATAGGAACCGAAAATAGAGTTTAGACAGTTACACGAAGCCCCGATTGAACGAAGTTGGTAGATGGACGATGTAGGATACTAAAAATATGGAAAATAGCTTGGATTATCAAGGGACCGACATAATTAATTAGATGGACAGTTAACATGGATGGAATATTAGAGGGATCAGCATAGGTAATGAGGCCTAGTTCAACATGACTCGTCAGCACTCCATGGTTCGGTATAATATCCTGGAGGATGAGAGGGTTTGATATAATCCGGTTGAAGTAGATGGATCAACGTAGTGTTGAGTCATAGAAGGGATCGGCATGTTATGATGCAGACCAAGGGATATACATGGACGAGTAAGAATCAACATAGTTACATAGATGAGAGGGGCCGGCATTATTGATGGTGCTTGGCTTAGTATGTTAGGTTATTAGAGGGATCTGCATGATAGGCCATCAGATGGATCGACAAGCAAAACATAAAGCTAAATAAGGGGGATCGACGTGACATAATAGGGTTTAGAGAATACGAACAAATGGAGGGATTGGCCTGATATAATATGGAGAGGTCGATAGAGATAACTCCAAAGTGAACTCGTACCAATTTAGCAAAAACTCGAGCTCCACTCATCCAATTAACATGAAATATGGAGAACCATCACATCTAAGCATATAGGGGCTACCATAGGGATCACTGCCCCAAATTCAAAAAATCAAGGGATCGGTACCGATCACTATCCATTGAGATTTGGGCATAGCTCCTCCTATGGTGGGCCCATATGAATGGAGAGGTCCTGTTGCCAAAGTTCCAGACAGATTGGTGGTCGCCTTCACCTATAAATACAGGCGTAGGGGGTCATTCTAAGGATCTTTACGCTGCTGGTTACATAACGCTTTTATTGTAATCAACTTCCTCCATTATTCTCTTACCTCTTGCTATTTCTTACTGTAATCAAGATTAAAGTGAATCAAAAAAAAAGAATATTCAAAGTGGATGTGGGCAATCAACGCCGAACCACTATAAATCTTGTTGTTCTTGTTTTCTGATGTGATTTGCTTATTGTTCTGTATATTCCTCTATTTTATTTATTTTCTTCGTTTACTCCACTACACAAACCTATTCTCGATCGTTTGTGGCCAATTTGGTTGCAAATAGAGTTAAAAATAGGGGTATTACATATAGAATGCTAAGCGACATGTCTCGTTTGGGGTTCAAGATTTTTGAGCGCATCGAGCTAAATCTTTTCAAATATGTATGTATGTATGTATGTATGTATGTATGTATGTATGTATGTATGTATGTATGTATGTATATGTACGTATGTACTTGCCATCTATGCCATACGCTATTCCATACCTTACCTATGCTAGCATACACTAGGCCATACCTCCTTCCCCTTTTTAAAACTTTTGTTGCCTTTCATCTTTGATACCAAGAAGAAAAATGAAAAGACCACCATTCAAATTGTAAATTCCACATTTATACTTAGAGAAAAATATTTCACTGAGTTCGATTGCCTAGTTCTTCGTTTGCGTTGGCTTTGGAAGGGTACGACAACATTTGTAGAATCGATAGTAGCAGGATTTGGGCATTTCAAAATAGGGTTTGGGAAATCTTGGAATGTAACATCCCGCCCTTTTGTACGCTTTAAATTGACGATAAACCAACCATACAGAAGGGCGGATCGTTATTGGGGTGAAAAAGAAAAGCAGGGAAAGAAGAAAAACAAATTAGAATCTTACAGCGGAACGACAAAATATAATAGTCAAATAACAGTTCATGAAGCTGTTTTACAAAACATTGATTTACTTATACAATACATATCAGAGTTACACATACCAGAGAATAATAAATAACAATGCAGCGGAACAACGTGATGCAGTGGTAATAAATAATAGTAATACAAATCTTCATCTTCGTCCTCCAGAGATAAAGTCTTCGAATCCTGAGATGCTCAGACGAACCCGAGCGAATTGAAAAGACAAAACACTTGAGTCGGAACTATATGATATTATGTAAGTTAAATTGATAGAAACAAATATGAGTGGAACGTCGTCATAGGTGTTTACGAGATTTGACATCTCCTATCCAGTGTCTAACGTGAGTGCAATAACTTAAGAGATGCTTGGGATTCGCATCTCCTAAGGATCCGTTAAACTATTTACTATGTAGTAATATTTCGCTATTATAATAATGTCTATAGTAAGTAAACTTACTTTTAAATAGCGTTAAGGGGTTACCCATATAGCCCTTAACACGTAATAGTGCCAATAGTCTATATAGTATTGTAATACCTTCGGATCAGGAGGCTACCAGAGGATACTCCATAGGAACGACACAAATCAAACTCGTACAAGGCGCGCTAGGGTAGGTGACACGGCACAGTAGGCAATGACAGGGTAGATATACTAATTATGCTTCCGGGCCGGTGGTAACGCGTAGCAGCTACTACCGCCCACCTCGAGCCACACCCCCAAAATTTAAAAGTCAAAAGTGACCACCAAATCAATCAAAAGTCAGAATATAATATCGAAGGAGAGTGTCCAATAAGAGGGGCTATCCTTGGTCCGAGAATCGCTCATGTTTTAGCCATCTTATGCTAACTCAAGGGAGTCGGGTCCACGTATATACCTTTCGCGTACACGGTTGTTAAAATGGTTCTCGGAGTTGGCAGAGAGTATGACAACTTCCAATCCCGGTTTTTTTAACAACCAAACTTTATTATAATATCGCGGTCATTTTAAATAATTATACTTCAAAATCAGAATATAATATTCATTTCAAAACCACATAAATGCGATATCATTTTCATTTAAAAACCAAATCAATATGATATCATTTTTATATAGACCCAAATCAATATAATACCATTTTTATTTCAAATATATCCTTTTTCCAAAATCATAGCACTTTCAAAGTTATAACACTTCGAAATCAAAACACTTAAAATATAACATTTCAAATCATAATACTTTGAAGCTCATAACTTTGAAACATAACTACACCACTTAAATGGCTTAAATATTAAATTACTTTATATAATAAAATAGCTTCTTCAATTTCACAAATCAATTCCAAATATAGATTTGAACCCCAAATAAACCATTTCAATTTCCATATATTCAAAGCTTTAAATATTCCACCATTTCAAAACTAATTCTTTGATAATTCCATATATGTCAAATTCAATTATTATTGTTTAGATTTGAAATGTTTATTTAATAAATCTGATATCATTTAAGTAAAACTTAAATTACCAATAAATAAATATTGCCTTCAATTTATTTATACTTGGAATATTCGTTTAATTCATCTTAAACCAAAATCCAGTTATAAAAATCATACCTTTTAAAAACTCAATTTTATTAAATTTCATATCAATTTAATATTTATCTTCCAACCTTATTCTCATTTCAGTCATTATAAGCTCAGAAATATAATTTAAATAAAAACTTAACCATATTATATCTTAATAAAAATCAAACTTTACTATTAAACTTACTTTATACGTTAAACCAATTTTATACATAGCTTAAAACCAAGAATTTTACTATATATAAAATAACATCTACAAAATATCCATATCAATATCTCATAAAACCATATATTTCTTTACAAAACCATAGAAATCATTTCAAAATAAATTTTATATATAGACCATAGTGCCTGTATATAATTTTCTATCCCATGGTGAAGTGATACAGATATTTATCATTTCAATCCGTAATTTAAAATATAAATACGGTTATACATCATTTCAAACCGTAATCTCAAATGCAATAAAATCCATAACAGCTTGTAGTTTATAACAATATAACATACAACATCCATTCATCCAATATCAATCATCAACCATTTATCATAATAATCATCCAATTAAATCAATAACATCAATATGATTAGATAACAAACAACGGGTATTTACTATCAGTTTATATTCTATAATAAATTAAATAACAATTTAACTAGCAGTTATATGCAATAATAAACTAAATAACAATTGAATCCAATAAATTTAATTTAACTAAGATGACCATTAAAAACATGCCAAACGGTCATAAAGAAATTTCTAATCACATCAAAAATTAATTTAACACACATAAGAAATTTAGAAGTTGTGAGTGGGTTAAAACACTCACCTTTTGAATTTAAATTGAATTTAAATCCAATTTAAACCCAAAATTTGAAGAGTCTCAGAATTGTTTAAACTAACATCAAAATGTCTGAAATTCCAATATGAACCTAGCGGAGAAAACCGCGCGTGAAACGGACCTCATATGCAAAAGTTATTGTGGTTAGAACGATCAATAATATAAATTAAAATAATTAATAAATTACACACCACCCATCATCTCTCCCTTACGCGCATGATCAACACAGGCACGCACAAACCCAATCATGCATACCAACCTCAATTTTGACTATAAAATTCAGGCACCTTAGGCCACCAGGATGTCCCCGACCACCTTCAAACCCTTCGCCTCGCCAAGACGCGTCGACCAGTGCCCACTATTTCCCTTCCGATCGCCCCTAATACGCACGTCGTGCCTCCTTCCACGAACCCTAATCGCCAAATTCATGCCGCCACAGGTCGAGTTAGGCCACGAGACCACCACCCATCGACTCTCCAAGCCTCTCCCTCCAAAACCCATATCCCAATTTCGTCGATTAGTGCCCAAATCAAAAGGCCCCAAATTGGCTTAGTGTTTCGAAAATTCAAGGGTTAGACCAAGATTTGTCGTTGATTCGAGCATTAATTTCGAAAAAAAACACTTGACGTAGATTTGTATTGTTGAGATATTCGATATATAATTTTTTCGAATTTTTTTGAGGAGTTTGAATTTTTGGCTTTGAATTTGATTTGAAATTGCAATTGGAAATTTTTGTTTTGTCTACCATTGGAAATGAAGAAGAACACTGGAATTGTACATGCAGAATTAAGGAATAAGAAGTAGGCTAGGGTTTATAATGACATATTTAGATAGATCAGAAAATAGAACAATTGGATCGAATCGTTTTGAAAGTTGAACGCTCCATGGCCCAAAAAGCTCGTTTCAACTCCGGAACGAAAACGGGTCAACCCGTATATCAAAATAGATGTTTTAAACTATTTTAAACACGATGGAACAGGTTTCTAGTCCAAATTCCATCGTATGAAGAAGTTATGCTAAAATCAAGTTATTTCAAATTGATTTCAATTGATTTCAATTAAATCGATTTTTAGGCGTTTCGAGTTCATATGATCAAACGACAAGCCCAATCGCTACGAAACTTGAAATCCTACAATAATTCACCATTATGGATCCGATGAAACTGGTTTCACCAAAATCCAAGTCAGTGGAAAAAATGGCTATTCTCCAGTTAATTAAATAATTTAATAATTAATTAATTTCATCACTTTTTCAATTTCAATTCCATAATTAACAAATCTTATCATTTTTTATTTCTTAAACAATTACATAATTTAAACAAATTAGATATCAATTCAAAGTTAATTGACTTACCCATTACCGTAATGGTTAAATATTTAATTTCATTTATTTGCAATTAATCCAATTATTGAATTTAAATCTCAAATAAATCAATAAATCTTGATTTCCAAGTCTTCATTACAATAAGAATATAATTAACATTGGTTCTACCTTGGTACATTAATATTTCCCAATTTCATCTCAATTCCTATTTACGTAATATTTAAATATTAAATTTCATTTAATTTCAATTAATCCAATTCATTAAATTTAAATTAATAATCTTGATTCCCATTCTTACTTTATTATCAAACAACAATTATTATAGTTACTTTCTAGCATTGGTCCTATCAAACTACAATTTATTACGTATTATTTCATCAATTAATATACTTTGAACTTATTTCCCAATTTATTAATTGCAATCAATTATAACTTTACAATTGGTTTCAATTAATTGGGATTGCACTAAATTAATTATTTATTCACTTGCATTAATATTATTATCTTCATTTTAGTGATTTCATTATTAAATTACAAATTTTTATTTTTCTTTCCAAATTAAATTGCCAAAACTTAATAAATTAAAAAAAAATTAAATTATCGAAAATTACGGGTCGTTTTACTCTCCCCCACTCAAAACTTTTCGTCCCCGAAAAGTAAAAAGAGGGGAAAAGAAAAATTAAGGAATGAATATATATTATTCAAAAATATTAATTTTATAAACAAATAAATTTACAAAATTTAGTAATTCAAATAAAATATATCAATTTATAACTATTAAATCTTTTTATACTCCAATTGATAAAGTTTGAAACATTTTTCAAAAAATTTCTAAATCCAAAATTAACGAAAAATTTCGGCAGAGTCTCATTGTACGGAGATGCTTGGGTGAAAATATAATATCAAATACCACAAAATATATCATAATATTTCAAAATAATATATCCCAACAATGGGAAAACAATATAATAATGCTATAAAACTGTAATCCGAAAACGTACCTATTTGTCAGGCAATTAACGCTTAATTATGAAACCAAAAGCAGTATCAATTGCTTCCATAACCTGCATTTCACTTATATAATTCTAAAAGAGTTAATAATTGTATAGAATGAAATATTAATTTTTGTTTCATCCACTAGCAAAAAAATCAATGTCAAACAACAACAACCACTTGCAACCCCAGCATACAATCATCATACAGAATAACAAAGCAAATGGTTGTTCGGGTTCAAAAACTTTAAATTGTACAGAATGGAAAATAAACTATTAAGTGCACCATTTACTCAACAGTATTAGATGAAACTAAATAGATTATTCATACATCCAAACAATTTTAAAATATCCTTGCCCAAACAACCATAAACCACACAAACAACAGTTTCAAACAATAGATCAAGTTCTTTCTTATTAATTTCCTTTCATAACATTTGATGTTTGATTTCCTTTTCATACATAAAATGATTCAACTTTAATTTTACATTTAATTCTTACAATTTTTTTCCATTCACTCATTCAGTGTTTATTTCATTTATTTTCGTTTATTAATTATAATTATTCACTTTCATCTATTCAGGTCATGTTAGCTTCTTTTTATCGCGTTATATTTATTCATTCATATATTATTGTATAACCTCATTTATTTGCATTCATTTATTTATAGTATTTATGTTCAGTTCAATTCCTTAGCATATCAATTCATCTACTTAAGTTTTTAATTACTTTCTTATAATACTTACTTTCTATCACAATTTATTATAGTACTATTTCAATTATAACATAATTTATACAACTACAACGTCAAATCCTTATTTACTAAAGAATTTCATTGAATACTTTTCATAATTTCAAGTTTACTAGTATAACATCCTATTACATTTCCATATTAAACATTAGAACTTTTAATCTTCGGTAAGTTATATATATGCTTTTAAGGATGCAATTGAAAGTTACCTAAGTTTATTTTATTTCTTTTAATTAACTTAATGTTCACTAATCATATCCTTTGCTTTTTATAGATTATAAATTTCAACTTCCTTGATATTTCATTTATAACCTAGCATTTAATCTCTTATTTTAATTAGAGGTTCCAATTATTAATTAGGTATATTCCATCTCCTACAATAATTGAGACTATTAATTAATGGAAACTTAAGAACTAAATACCGGGTTAGATTTCAAATCATTTTAAAATAATAGATAGATGTATACACTTACAATTTACATATCCAATTATATTTAAAACAACTTGAAATTTATATTTGTTTGCCAAAATAAATCTGCAGTAAAACTACTACAGTGGCCTTCCCAATTCGAAACTCGAAAATGAACGTCGATGATGCGTGCACTCATCACCGAAATTATTTTCCAACGACAGAGAAGGGAGTACAGAACTTATTTCTTCCAAAATTTCTTTAAAACAAAAAATTTCAAATTATACTGAAATATATATCTGAAAATACTTCTAATAATATTATTATGTTCAAAAATTCTTTGAAAGAAATTTCCAAAATCCCGAACTTAGGTTCTAAATTTCCAATTTTATATTCATTTTCTTTGTAAATTTTTATTTCTCAATCAATATTTATAAAATTCAAAACCTAACACAAATATACCACAACCAAATATAACCTTTATAAAATTTATTACTTTATATACAGAAAATATAATAGGCAAAATTATTTCATTCACCTATATTCAAAACAAGTATCGTGTCGGTCTGCCCTATTAAGTATTTATAAATCCCTGTTGATGTCATAGCGTCCTATGCACAAACCAGAATTTATAAATACAAAACGGAACAAATTAACACAATATCAAAAGCTTTTATAACACTAACAAATACGCTCTCTCATATATACACTCAGGGACTCATCATAGGGTATTATTACCCTATTTATAAAGAGTCAGACCCCACAAAGCTAAGGTTTATCGCTAAACCTCGCTCTAAAACCATATGTAACATCCCACCCTTTTGTACGCTTTAAATTCACGATAAACCACACACGTCAGACTCAAACCATACGGAAGTGCGGATTGGGTGAATGAGAAAAGCAGGGAAAGAAGGAAAACAAATCAGAATCTTGCAGCAGAACGACAAAATATAATAGTCAAATAACAGTTCATGAAGATGTTTTACAAAACATTGATTATACTTATACAATACATATTAGAGTTACACATACCAGAGAATAATAAATAACAATGCAGCGGAACAATGTGATGCAGTGGAATATAATAATAAATAATAGTAATACAAATCTTCATCTTTGTCCTCCAGAGATAAAGTCTTCGAATCCTGAAATGCTCAGACTGACCCGAGCGAATTGAAAAGACAAAACACTCGAGTCAGAACTAAAAGATCTTATGTAAGTTAAATCGATAGAAATAAATATGAGTGGAACGTCGTCAGAGATGTTTACGGGATTTGACATCTCCTATCCAATGTCAAACGTGAGTGCAGTAACTTAAGAGATGCTCGGGATTCACATCTCCTAAGGATCCATTAAACTATTTACTATGTAGTAATATTTCGCTATTATAATAATGTCTATAGTAAAATAAACTTACTTTTAAATAGCGTCAACGGGTTACCCATATAGCCCTTAACAAGTAATAGCGCCAATAGTCTATACAATACCGTAATACCTCCTGATTGGGAGGCTGCCAGAGGATACTCCATAGGTACGACACAAATCAAACTCGTACAAGGCGCGCTAGGATAGGTGACGTGACACACAAGGCAATGCCAGGGTAGATATACCATTTACGCATACGGGCTGGTGGTAACGCGTAGCAACTAGTACCGCCCACCTCGAGCCACACCCCCAAAAAATCAAAAGTCAAAAGTCGCCACCAAATCAATCACAAAGTCAGAATATAATATCGAAGGAGTGTTTCCGATATGAGGGGCTACCTCCTTGGCCTGAGAATTGCTCCTGTTTTAGCCACCTTATGCCAACTCACGGGAGTTGGGTCCACATATATACCTTCATAGAACGTCGCCACCATCCTACGTCATTCTGGAATCTCTACCGCGTACACGGTTGTTTAAGTGGTTTTCGGAGTTGGCAGAGAGTATGACAACTTCTGATCCCGGTTTCTTTAACAACCAAACGTTATTATAGCATCGCGGTTATTTTAAAAATTATACTTCAAAACCAGAATATAATATTCATTTCAAAACCACATAAATATGATATCATTTCCGTTTAAAAACCAAATCAATATGATATAATTTTGATAAAGACCCAAATCAATATAATACCATTTTATTTCAAATATATCCTTTTTACAAAATCATAGCACTTTCAAAGTTATAACACTTCGAAATCAAAACTCTTAAAGTATAACATTTTCAAATCATAATACTTTGAAGCTCATAACTTTGAAATATAACCACACCACTTAAATGGACTAAATATTAAATTACTTTATATAATAAAATAGGTTCTTCAATTTCATAAATAATTCCAAATATAGATCTGAACCCCCAAATAAACCATTTCAATTTCCATATATTCAAAGCTTTAAATATTCCACCATTTCAAAACTAATTCTTTTATAATTCCATATATGTAAAATTCAATTATTATTATTTAGATCTGAAATGTTTATTTAATAAATCCAATATCATTTAAGTAAAACTTAAATTATCAATAACTAAATATTTCCTTCAATTTATCTATACTTGGAATATTCATTTAATTCATCTTAAACCAAAATCCAGTTACAAAAATCATACCTTTTAAAAGCACAATTTTATTAAATTTCATATCAATTTCATATTTATCTTCCAACCTTATTCTCATTATCATTATAAACTCCAGAAATGTAACTTAAATAAATACTTAACCATATTATATCTTAATAAAAATCAAACTTTACTATTAAACTTATTTTATACTTTAAACCAATTTTATACATAGCGTAAAACCAAGAATTTTACTTTATATAAAATAACATCTATAAAATATCCAAATCAATATCTTATAAAACCATATATTTCTTTACAAAACCATAGAAATCATTTCAAAATAAATTTTATATATAGACCACGGTGCCTGTATATAATTTTCTATCCTATGGTCAAGTGATATGGATATTTATCATTTCAATCCGTAATTTAAAATATAAATATGGTTATATATCATTTCAAACCGCAATCTCGAATGCAATAAAAACCATAACAGCTTGCAGTTTATAACAATATAACATACAACATCTGTTCATCCAATATCAATCATCAACCATTTATCACAATCATCATCCAATTAAATCAATAACATCAATATAAACAAATAATAAACAACAGGTATTTACTGGCAGTTTATATTCTATAATAAATTAAATAACAATTTAACTGGCAGTTATATGCAATAATAAATTAAATAACAGTTAAATCCAATAAATTTAATTGAACTGAGATGATGATTAAAAAGATGCCAAACGGTCATAAAAAATTTCTAATCACATCAAAAATTAATTTAACACACATAAGAAATTTAGAAGTTGTGAGTGGGTTAAAACACCCACCTTTTGAGTTTAAAATTGAATTTAAATCCAATTTAAACCCAAAATTAGAACAGTCTCAGAATTTGTCCAAACCAGCGTCATAATGTCCGAAATTCCAATACAAACCTAGCGGAAAAAACCGTGCATGAAACGGATCTAGTATGCAAAAGTAAATGTGGTTAGAACGATCAATAATATAAATTAAAATTAATTACAATAATTAATAAAGTACACGTCACCTATCATCTCTCCCCCACGCACACGGTCAACACAGGCATACACAAACCCAATCACGCACAGCCAACCTCGATTTTGACCACAAAATTCACACACCTCAAGCCACCAGGACGTCCCCGACCACCTTCAAACCCTTCACCTCGGCGAGACGCGTCGATCGGTGCCCACGATTTCCCGTTCGATTGCCCCTAATATGTGCACCGCACCTCTTCCACGAACCCTAATTGCCAAATACACACCGCCACAGGTCGAGATAGGCTACGAGACCACCACCCATCGACTCTCCAAGCCTCTCTCTCCAACACCCATATCCCAATTTCGTCGATTATAGCCCAAATCAAAATGGCCCAAATTGGCTTAGGGTTTCAAAAATTCGAGGGTTAGACCACGATTTGCCATTGATTCGAGCATTAATTCCAAAAACGAACACTTCATGCAGATTTGTATTGTTGAGATAGTCGATATATAATTTTTTTGAATTTTTTTGAGGAGTTTGAATTTTTGGCTTTGAATTTGATTTGAAATTGCATTTGGAAATTTTTGTTTTGTCTTCCATTGGAAATGAAGAGGAGCACTGGAATTGTACGTGCAGAATAGAGGAATAAGAAGTAGGCTAGGGTTTATAATGACATATTTAGATGGATCAGAAAATAGAACAATTGGATCGAATCGGTTTGAAAGTTGAACGCTCAACGGCCCAAAAAGCTCATTTCGACTCCGGAGCGAAAACGGGTCAACCCATATATCAAAATAGATGTGTTAAAATGTTTTAAATGCGATGGAACAGGTTTCAAGTCCAAATTCCATCGTATGAAGAATTTGTGCTAAAATCACGTTATTTCAAATTGATTTCAAGTGATTTCAATTAAATCGATTTCTACGCTTTTCGAGTCCGTACGATCAAACGACAAGCCCGATCGCTACGAAACTTGAAATCTTATAATAATTCACTGTTACGGATCCGATGAAACTGGTTTCACCGAAATCCAAGTCAGTGGCAAAAATGGCTATTTTCCAGTTAATTAAATAATTTAATAATTAATTAATTTAATCACATTATCAATTTCAATTCCATAATAAACAAATCTTATCATTTTTGATTTCTTAAACAATTACATAATTTAAACAAATTAGATATCAATTCAAAGTTAATTGACTTACCCATTACCGTAATGGTTAAATATTTAATTTCATTTATTTGCAATTAATCCAATTATTGAATTTAAATCTCAAATAAATTAATAAATCTTGATTTCCAAGTCTTCATTACAATAAGAATATAATTAACATTGGTTATATCTTGGCACATTAATATATCTCAATTTCATCTCAATTCCTATTTACGTAATATTTAAATATTAAATTTCATTTAATTTTAATTAATCCAATTCATTAAATTTGAATTAATAATCTTGATCTCATTCTTACTTTATTATCAAACAACAATTATTATAATTACTTTCTAGCATTGGTCCTATCAAACTACAATTTATTACATATTATTTCATCAATTAATATACTTTGAACTTATTTCCTAATTTATTAATTACAATCAATAATAACTTTACAATTGGTTTCAATTAATTGGGATTGCACTAAATTAATTATTTATTCACTTGCATTAACACTATTATCTTTATTTTAGTGATTTCATTATTAAATTATAGATTTTTATTTTTCTTTCCAAATTAAATTACCAAAACTTAATAAATTAACAAAATTAAATTATCGAAAATTACGGGTGTTACATGGAATATGGACTTCGATTGGAAAAATGGAGCGTTTTTTGGGATCATCATATCATATTGCTCCTAGAGATGAAGTTCGGCGAGTTGCGGCAGCTCTCCGACATTGTATGGACGTGGGCTAATGGGTGGATGTCAAACTTTCTGGAGGGCTACCGGCGGGTTGTGATTGTGATTGGTGGGCGGGATTCGCGGAGAAGGAGAGTTTGGTGAAGACGGTGAGGGATTCGATGCACCGAAGGAGGAAGAATCGGTGGTCAAAGGCACGGACATGGTGAAGCGGGAAACTCGAAGGAGCGGAGATTCAAATTGTTAAAGAAGGATTGAAGTGTAATTATGAGGTTAATCGATGACTTTAAAAATTGAATAACCTTTTCATATTGTTTAATATTGTTTTAAAGTTATTTACTTATGTTTAATATTGTTTTATGATTATTATATTTTATATTGTTTTAAGATTATTTTATTAAAAATTGTTTTAAAGATTATTCATTTATATTTAATATTGTTTAAAGTGATTTATCAATATTTTAATGTTTTGAAATTTAATTATTTTAAAAATAAATATGGCTTCAAATTAGTAATAATGGTTTATTAAAATTGTTTTTTGGAAATTAATTATTACTATTTATAATAATGGAAAAGATTAATTATTATTGTTTATTTAATAATGTTGTGGAGTTATTTATTATTAATTATTTTAATTATTTATTATTCTTGAATATTATTCTATAACAGTAGTTTTGAATTAAATGATCATTAATTATTTATAAATGTTTTCAAGACTTATAAATAGAGTTTTTTTTACCTACTTGGATTTATAAGAAAAGATTTTATAAAGGATTTGGAGGCTTAAAGGAAGGATATTTACAATTTATAGAAAGAAGTTTATAAATGGTTTTAGGATTTGGTAAAAGAAAATCAAAATGTTAGGAGACTTAAGGAGAAATTATTTACAACGTATAAAGAGAGTTTTGTAAATGATTAGATATTTTTAAACGAATTTTAAAATAGGTTTATAGTTTAATAAGAGGAGTTTTATAATTAGTTTTATGGATTTATAAAGTGTTTATAAATGATTTGAGAAATGATTTAAAGATGTTTATAAATGATTTTTTAGGTTTATAAAATAGTTTTACACGGGTTTAAAAATTTATAAAAGAGTTTTATAAAGGGTTTTATAATCGTGTAATAAGGGAATCTTCCTCCATTTGTGATATACTCATACCAATGAGATAAGTATGTGGAAATTTTTCCAAGTATCGAATATACAAGGATGTGTAGGTATATCTTGTTTAGGCATTTTTATACAAGTAATTTATAAAGTGATTTTAATTAATGAAAAGATTAATTAAGGAGGCTAGTGGTTACTTATGAGCTTAACCAATGTTGGTTTTCCCTTTCGAAATAAATGTCTGATTGGATGTATGTTTGTTTCATAGTTAAATAACCGACTATCGAATATGGACCCAAAACGTAAGTTTGGAAATATCTAGGAGAAACACATGAGTTATACGGCATAGTCACCTTCGATGATGTTGTACTGTGCATATAAATCTCATTTCATTCTCCTAGGACAAATGATAAGGAAATATGTGCACTAATAGTTCGCAGGTGATCTCCACTCTTATGTTTAATTGTTTATTTCCTAAAGAACCGGGGTTTAGTTTAAAGGAAACTATCAAATGTTGTTTCGAAGAGACTGACATCGGATATGTTATCTGAAAACCACTTCAATCCAACTCAAGCATTTTGAAGTGAGGATATCTTAAAGGTGATGAAATTGAAGATGTAGTTCTCAAGTATTTCATTCAGTCCCAGAACGAACTTGCATAGATGAATGTTGGCATTGATCGATGCTTGGAGGGTAGTGTTAGCATTCCAAGTAGGAAGTGCTATATAAAAGGTAAAACGTAGCCACCATCTTCATCAACCAGGAATGACTAAAACATGGGAAATGTAGTAGGGCTAAGTGGGTCGCTCCCAAGTAAGGTATGATCATCCCTATCTAGAGTCAATATTATCTCTCAATTATATACTGCATGACCCATTAACGGAGTGTTGATCATGTTCGATACTACTATTCAAGTGGTAGGTCGATCCTATGTTGGCAGGGGATCCTGACAAGATCCTCAATTTTATTTTATCTAGAGTTGCACCGTGATGGGCAGTACCCTAGTAGCCTAGTCATTGTATGAAATACATTCTCCAATACATGTCTTTATGTTTTAGTTGTATACCTAATATGCTGGAATATAATTTATGTAACAATTTTCGCTATGACTAACAAGTACTTGTACCTTAGACACTATTATAATATCAGAAAATTTTATATGAAATGGTTTGGTTATCATAAGGTAAAAACAAGTCCATATTTATGTGCATTGTGGTATTAAAGAACTTTATTCTCAAAAGGTTTTTATGACCTAAAATTCAATTGAGGTGCGTTTTTCTCACGCTGGTTTACTAGGCAGACTCGGATGTTATTTTATGATAGTGCTCAGGTCAGACCAAGCATTCACAGATCTCCTTAGATGCATTGGAATTCAACAGACAAGTTGGAGGTCCAAGACGTATCTACGTATTTCTTTCTGTTCCGCTATGTTGTCTGCTGATTATATTTATCAATAAGTGTGAGGACATGTTGTTATAACTGTCTGGGCTGAAATTAGTTAGTATATTCTAATTGATGTATGTATATACATATGTTACAGTTTGTTTTTGTGTAAAAATTTTCTGTATATTATAGGTTATTCGTTCCGCTATGAGATTCGGTGTTGTTTAGTTTCTTGTTGTCTTCTTTCTTCTTTTTTTCCCTAACAATCGAGTTTTTTGGCATTCAACTGCTCGACACGCAATATAGTGGACATATTAGTATCTATTTTTTAGGATCAAAAATTCTGAATTGTTACATTTGGTGTAAGAGCACAAGGTTAAGTGAGAACCCTGGCTTTGGTGGGGACTACTCATTAGAGATATGGTCGGCATCACCCTAGAATAGGTTAAGTGTGTGTACGTGTGTGTGTTTTTGTGTATGTGTATGTATGAGCGCGTATTTGTTAGTGATATAAAAATGTTTTATATTGTGGTGGTTGATCTGTTGAGTGGCGTATGGATTCTGGTCCTACGAGTAACTAACGTTATTGGTAGGGGTCTCCAAAAATTGAACAGAGTAATTCGACATGGTATTGTTTTGAAATTAGGTGAATGAAATAATTTTACCTTGATTGTAGTTATATAAGTTGTGTTAGGTTGTTTGTAAATGATAATATTTGATTATTACCATTTATTGTTTTTGTTCTAATTAAAGTTGTTATCATTATAACGTAAACAGAGATAAATAATTAAGAAATGGTTTAATGTAACCAAAGTGAAATTATATATACGGGAAATTATAAATATGATTTGAAAATAAAAAGGACTTAATAGCCGAGAATTAAATTCCCGTAGAATTTGAAATTGTTTTCAAAAGGTTTTGGAAGAATAATAACAATATTATTTTGACCATATTTTTATTAGAAATATTTTAAAAGGATTCAAAAGAAATAAAAGCACTGAACCCACTTCGATCGGTGGAAAATAATTTCAATGATTACTGCAGCATCATCAACGATTCATTTTCGAGTTTTCAAGAGAGGAGTTGCTACTATTGAAGTTTTGTTTTGGTAAAACAAGTTTTGATTTAAATCCCAATCATAATTCATTATACAAATATATATATATATATATATATATATATTTGTAATAGAATTGAAATAAAACAGAGTGGTTAAATTTTGAAGTTTTATCTAGCTATTTTGTTGAAATTATAAGAAATCGGTTTTGAAACTTATAAATTGATGAAAAAAAGTTAAAATAAAGTTTTGAATTTTTGAATACGAATGTTAAAAAAAGCAAGATTTAAATGAAATTTAACTTAAGTTAAGTTAGATGAAATGATTTTTGAAGTGATATTAAATAATGAAAACAAAGGTATTAGTAAACTGAATATGAATTTAAGTATTTAAGTGATAATAAACATTATTGGTGTTGTATAAAATGTTTATAATAAACTTAAGAAAATTTGACGGAATGGTTGTTAAGTGATATTAGTATTGAAATAAATATACCAAGTTATAAAAGAATATGAATAAAGCAATGTGAATAATGATTATAAATAAATGGATGTAAATAATGGAATTTGAATATTGAGAATCCAATTGAAATAAATACGTAAATTGTACGTATATTATTTTATGCGCATAACTATTTGATTTGGATTCGAATATACGATTTCGATATGATTTACGTCGGACTGAGTTAGAATTTTTCACTCGATTCTCGACGATGAACATTGGATATGGATTATTGATTGATTCTGGAGTTCTCTATCATAGTATATGGCTACGCAAGGAGAATGGCTATTTCTAATCAGGGAGCCAGATCTAAGTTCGCACTAGAGTGGTCATGCAAACAATACTTGTTTGGAAGTTAAATTATGCGATTGAGGGAGCGATCAGATTTAATATTGCATGTGGATGGTATATGTACATCGTACGCGCTTAATAAATTAAACATTAACATTGGAAAATGAAAATTGATATAGTTATGAATTAATTGGATGGAAACTATTTGTTTGATAATTTCTCCATTTACATTGGGTATATTTGCATATGGTTATTGTATAATACATGTTATATATTGATACTATTTCACCTATATTTATTCTCATTGGTTGTTGAGTGATTAGTAGGTGCGGATGCCGTATGCTTCGCATTTGGAGCTCACTTTCGCATTATATTGATTACATAGTTTTACTAATGCTAATAAAAGGCACACATCTCAGATTACGTATCGTATTTTTATGCTTTTACCTACAGGATGTCTCATCCTTGAAGATGAGATGTATATTTATGATTATATATATATATATATATATATATATATATATTGTAAAAAAATTCGATCGACTCGTACATAGGAGAAAATTTTAAGACGTTATAATTTTTTTTGAGAATTTTGATTTTTTTTTAATATTTTGATATTTATGTTATAAGTTGGAATATTATTAGTTAGTAATTATGAATAATTATAAAAAATTTAAAATAATTTTATAATCTATTTCAATTAATTGGTTCGAAAAGTTAATGGATATGGGCCGTTTTTCTAACTTGCAAATTTCGAGGACGAAATTCTTTCCAAGGGGAAGAATGTAATGACCTAGAACTTTAGTTAATCGATTTTGAAATATTTAATAACTTTTAAATATTTAAATATTATTTTTAAAGTAAAACAGCTTGAAGTTCAAATATAGAAATTTATTTGAATAGTGAATTTAAATAATTGAATATTTAAAATAACTGAATCTTTGATTAATATGAATTAAATGATCTGGAGATCTTATTTGAACTCAGTATAAATAAGAATGGCAATAGTAAACATCTAAAAGTGATTAATTTGGTTTTTTCATAATGATTCGTTTTAATTAACGTGTGAAAATAGCCTTTCGGGGCACTGTCTTTGTAACATTCCGCTATTTTGGACCATTCAAATCGACAATAAAACCACACATGTCGGACTTGAATAATTCAAAACAATATATCGTGAATAAATTTAGGGTAAATAAAATCAATCATAGAATCACAGACATAGAATATTAGAATATCTTATAGCAGAATAAAATAAACATAGTAGTTCTTGAAGCTACTAAATACATAGTCTCAAAAAAAATACATATTATCAGAGCCTGATAGTAAATACAACTGGAAATCCAAATACACAAGTTCACTAATATATAAGCAAATGACCCAAGGGAAATAACTGAAATAGAAAAGAATAGATAGATACCTAAATCTCCAGCAGATCTCTATCTCCAAAAGATGAATCCAAAGCTGTGATACTCGGGCTGGTGGTAACGCATAGCCGCAGCTACCGCCCACCTTGATCCACACTCCCAAATCAAAAATGCGCACCAAATCAATGCAAAGTAATAGAATGGCAATCAAAGAAGTCTGTCCGATCGGAGGAGCTACCTCACTTAGCCCGTCAATTGCTCCTTATAGCCATCTTAAGCTAACACACGGGGGTCAGGTCCACGTAAATGCCTCAAATAAAACGTCGCCAACCACATATTTCATTTTGGAATCTTCACCGTGTGCACAGTTGTTAAAGTGTTTTCCGGTATTGGCAGAGAATATGACAAATACCAATCCCGGTCTCTTTAACAACCAAACATTATTATAACCCATGGTTATTTCATTTCAAATAGTTCATATTTCGTATCAAAACATATTCATTTCAAAATCATATAAATCCGATATCATATTTCCTTAAAATAATATCATTTTCAAAGTCGTAACACTTTCAAAATTTATACACTTAATTATAACACTTTTGTAATCATAATATTTTAGAAACCACAACACTTAAAAAACGTAACCTTTTAGAATCATAGCAATTCCAAAACATAATCTTTTAGAAATAATATCATTTTGAAAATATAACCTTAAGAATCATAGCATTTTGAAAACATAACCTTAAGAAATCATAGCATTTTGAAAACATAACCTTAAAATCATACAACTTGGAAAAAATAACAGTTTATGAATTAAAATAGTATATATACTCACAATTGAAATAGTCATTATAAAAATCTAATTTGTTATACTAATTTATTTATTTGAATATTAAATAAACTATGATTTTAGTTAATAAAATTTATTACTATAATATCCATTTAAAATTGTATTTTCTCGCATTTAGTTAAAAGTATATTATTAACTTAAATTTTTATCATTATAGTAAAGAAAATTTATTATATTTACTATTTAAAAAACACCATTACATTTATTAACATTTATATTATCAAGTTGGATAAAATCTATATTATTAAGTTAAATTAGATTATTAAGTCAAATTAAATTTTATATTATAAATTAAACCTTATATCACATTTTAAACCATGTACTGACTTTTAGAAAAAGTTTAACACATAGAAAATAAATATATAAATTTTTATAAAATCATTAAATTAAATTTAAGTTAAAATTCATATATTTAAAGCCCAAAATACTTAATAATTTTTTCAGAAAATTATTTTAAAACCAACCACGGAGTCTGTATAAAAATTTTCAACCTATAGTCAAGTGATACGGATAGATATCATTTCAATCCGAAATTATTAAAGTCCTGGGTATATATCATTTCAACCTACAATCCTAAGTCAAATAAAAATTGCTCGAGCCTATCATTTCAGCTCATAACGATTTTCCTTATTATAAAGATCGTTCGGGTATGTATCGTTTCAACCTATAGTGAGGGAACTTGTAGTGTGAGAACAAAATATGAAATAAGCAGAACAATAAATAACATATCATAGCATATGATCATAACAGCTCTGATATCAGGAGAGAAAACATGACATAAGCATTGTAACGATCTGGTATTTTCAACCATTCGCATCCACACATGTCGGACTTGAATTGCTTGAAATATCACGTTGCAAATAAAAATTTGGCAATACTCAGCATAAACAGTAAATAAATAATCATAGACACAGAGTAATATAATGCAGCGGAATAGATAAATAGTAGTTCATGAAGCTACTATATAAACATCAGAGTTAGAAATAAAATACAACAGAATATCTCAGATGTAGTGAAGTCACCAGTACAAGCAGATGACTTCTCTGAACCAATCAATTCGAAGGGCTGAAAGCGGAATCGGTAGCTGGTCCCCAAACGAAGCTCCAAACTCCGAAGGTGAGTCTCAAAAGCTGTATCACTCAGTCTGACCCGAGCGTAAAGCAAAACACAAAACACTCGAGTCAGGATTAACATTCTTATATCAATAAATCCAAATCAAGTGAAATATCAACTGGAATACAAGTAACTCAAAGGTTGTTTGGGATAACCATCCTCTAAGGATCTGTAGAACTATTTACAAGGTGGAAATATACACTATAATAGTGTGGTCATTCAAATTAATTTATACTTCAAAACCAAAATATCATTTCCCTTTCAAATATATCTATTTTCCAAAATAGTATATATATTAAATAATTTATAAAGTAAAGCATTTGAAATTTCCTCAACTACACAAATTGATTCCAATCAACTCAAATTCCAAATCCCCATTTATTCAAAGCTCAATTCATTAATTCAATTCAGTTCTCAATAACCATTTAAACTTTCGATATATTCAAAGCTTTAATATTCAACATTTTCAAAGTTAAATCTAACAGTTTCATATAGATCTTGATTTAGCTTCATTATTATTTCGTCAGGAAATATCCACTTAACAAGTTCAATATCATTTAAATAGCCTTAGATTACATTTTACAGAATATTTCCTTAAATTTATTTAAACTTAAAATATCCATTTAATCCTTTTTACCAAAACCAAGTTATAAAATCATATCTTAAATCTCGAATTCGACAGTTTCAAATTGATTTAATTGAATATAATTCTTAATTAAATACCATTTCCAATTAATTCAACTTTATCTTCTCAACCTTAACTTATTCAAAATTTTACCAAATCTATTTTGAAATATAAAATCAAACGAATCCTTAAACATATTATATGTATTAAATCAATCTCAATTAGATTAAATATTATTGTTAGGTCTATACATAAAATTTTCGTTTCTATACATATAATATTCTAAGAATCAGTCTTTATTAAAACTATATTTCCTTTCCAAAACCATAGAAATTATTTTCAAAACATTTATATTGGTCCAACAGTGTCTGTTTCCTGTCCTATAGTCAAGTGATACAGATATTTATTATTTCAATCCGTAATTTAAATATATACGGGTAGATATCCTTCCGACCCGTAATCCCAAATTCAATTCAAATGAAAATCGCTTGGGTCTATCATTTCAACCCATAACGATTTTCTCCTATTCTATAGTCCATTCGGGCATGTATCATTTCAATCCATAGTGAATTCTATACTAACAGGGAACTTGCAGAGTGATAACGGATAATAAAGAATGTAACAACAGGCACATATCATCAATAACAATATAATATAAACTACAGGATATGGTGTCATAACCCACAGGTGAACAGTTACAGAAATAACATATATAATAATTTAAATAACTAACAACAGCCTATTTCAATTGTCCTTTCACTTGAAATCAAATTTAATAAATATAAGAACGTTAATCATGAGTGATTGCTCACCTTTCGAGGCTAGAGAGATTCAACACAGAAATGAGCTACTAAATCCGAAGCAACGCTAGATAGATATGATTTGATGTATAAAACAGGCACGACGGACAAGGCTGATAATGGGAAATCGATGAGAACGACTGAATTAGTTTTGATATTATGGAACTATTTCATTTTATATATTATTATTCGTTTCTAAAATAATTTCAAACATATATTTTCAAATCCATATCATGTCGCAAATTTTTTATTTAAACAAACCTCAATATACAACGTTTATACAATTCATGCATTTCCTTAAAATTTTCTTAAATCCATCTTAAACGCTACCACTAATATAAGTTTGAAAACCGACCCAACATATATGCAGGCAAATACAAATCCATATGCAACGATATATATATTGTCTTCCCATGAAATCAATATTAAATTTTTAACACGAATGTTGAAATAAAAATCATTGTTTACATTTAAAACGCTTAAACAGTTTAGATGTTGAAAATAGTACATATATTAAAATAATTTAAATAGTTTATATATTAAAATAATTTGTATATGAATTTAAAATTTTAAACACATATTAAATTAAATATATATCTAAAATCATCGTTTTTGAAAAAAATAACATATCTACATAATATACTTTATATGATACTTACAGATATGCTACCGAACACAAACAGATAATTTAAACAAATATATTTCTAAATAAGCTAAAATATACACAACAGGTTAAACCCATATTAACAACTTTACTAAACACTTAACTTATATTATTATACAAATAATAGGATATATGATTTACATACTTGATTCTATATGCATAACAAAATATACTATAAGCTTTTCATATTATGTTGTAAGCCTATATATGCATGCACTATATAACTATATGCTGCTAATACAATTTTTACAGCTTAAGTAAACTTATAAAAACAATGTAACTAATAGATTTACAGGCTCATATAAAACTTATACCTACCTATATTTTATTTCACTTTATTTTATTTTATTTTATTTTTTATTTTTAAAACACACGTACACATTAAAAATCAACTTATATATAACTATATTGTTCGTACTATAACTTATAGATATAAAACAGCAAACCTATTTAAGCAAGATCAGATAACAGATTTATATACACTTATGGATATATATACCTTTAAATAAAAGAGAGGAACAAGGCCGAAAGTGGTGGTGGAGGGGAGCGTAGGCCTGTCGTGGTGGTGAAGAGTCGAGCACTTGATGGAGTAAAACAATGGAAACAAAAGAATAACAAGAAGAAGAAAAAGAAAAGAAATAAGAAAAAAATAAGTGCAGCCATTTACCTACAGGAGAAGCTTCACACGCAAGAGAGGAGATGAAGGCCAAATAATATGCGATGGGTATTTGTGTACGTGGGTTTTGAATATTTATCAGGGAAACTTGCGTTGATTAAGTAGGAGAAAGGCAAGAAATTTTGTTTAAAGTGGCAAGAGAAAATTTAGGCATTCATTTCTATTAAATATACAGAAGTAAATGGAAAGAACAAAATATTTTGAAACGGCTAGTGTAAATCAAAGATTATATTCCTATTAAATACGTAGATACAAATGAAAGTGGAAAGTTTTATACATGATTTGTAAGGCAGGAAATCATATTTGAACGGCTGTTGATTGATTTTTAACAGCTAAGATATGAAGTCAAAGAGTGCGTATAATGGATGCCATAATTAAAACGAAACGTACGCCCAAAATAATTTACAAAGTAACGTAAGTTTAAATCCATTCATTTCTTATTTATTTAGTAAATATGCTAAAGAATATAGAAGGAAATAACATACCATTTGTAGCGCCAAATAAATTAAACAAGAACGGATATAAACTACCAATTTAAAACATATAATTTATTGCCTTTTACAACATTATTTATTACTTAATTTAAAAGTATATAACCCATATAAGTAAAACAACGACGAAATAAATGTTGTAAATATATATATATATATATATATATATATTATATAAAAGATTTGAAATTAGATTTAGAATTTAAAATTTCAATTAGTGTCAAAATTTAACCAAAATCTACCATTACAGAAATTGTTTATATTTATTTAAAATTAGGCAAATTAATTCAAAAAATTTTAAAAATTCAAACTCCTTTAAACAATTAAACACCAAGGTTTTAAAAAAAAATATTCATAACATATTATGTTACACAAATTAGAACATGATTTTACAAAAAAATACTATTTTATAAATTAAAACAAAAAAAATTTGTTAAATAAAACAATTTACACACAATATTGTAAAAAGCATAACTTTCACAATATTAATCCGATTTCAACGAAACAAAAAGCAGTATTCTTGAAATTAAATCTATGTTCATAATAAAAGATAAAATTTCAAAAATTCAAATATTTAAATTTTAAATAAAAGTCAAAGTTTGACCAATTTGACTAAAAATCCAAAATTTTGGAATTATTCCATTTATTCAGGTTTGGAATTATAATTCACACAAAAATCAAAATTTATATTTAGATAACAAAATTTATCCATTTTAATAAATGAAATAAAGTCTTTAAGTCAGGAATTTCAGTTAAAATAATTAAAATATAAAATTAAAATAAACACAAAATATAGGGTTGTTACAAGCATATATGAAATTTCTAACATGCATATACATCTCAACACAATCCAAATAACATCGATTCATCAAAATATAAGAATGTAGTCAAGAGTGATTACTCACCTTTCTTAGCTAGAGAAAAATGATTTCAAATGAATTTCAAACAACTCCAAATAAGCAGGACAATCATGGACTAGCACAAGTGGGAGAGGAATCCAAATCCAAAGCTTAAGAAAATAAAATGAATAAATATATATATTAAATAAATTCACATAGATAAATAAAATATTTTTTATAAAGAAGCAATGGAATGGGCAAGTCTAGATGTCTACAAGGCTCGGCCATAATGATGATTTAGGTTCGGGGAAACTTGGCTTTGGGTTAGGTTTGGCTCGGGATAGACTAAATCAAAGGGTTCGGCCATAGTTTGGATGAAGGGGTTCGGCCATAGGCTAATGCATAAGAAGGCAAAGGGTTGGGAAAGAGTGGTTCGGCTAGGCTAAGGAGAAGTCATGGCTAGAGAAAGTGGGAGGGTTTTGGAAGGTGGATGGAGGCCGAAGCAAATGGAAAAGGAAGGAGAGGAAGGGGTTTGACCTAGGGTTTGGCAAGACGAGGCTAAGAGGATGTTAGTGGCAGAGAATAGGTGAGTTGTAGGGTTCGGCCATGGTGCTAGTAGTGGTCGGTTTTGGTTAGGGAAGGAGGCGAACTAAGGGAGTGAAAGAAGGAGGTGGAGGTGATGGCAATCTAAGGAAAAGAAAGAGTGGTGATGAAGAAAAACTTAGGACCTTTAAGGAGGATGAAGAAGAAACTTATTGTAATTTTCTGAACAAGAGGAATGAAGGAGAATGAGAAGCCAGAAGGAAGAAAACAAAATATGTACATATAGTTTCTCAAATAGTGACTATCCAGATTATAACCTTTCAAAAGTCCCTCTATATTCCTAGCCCATTAGCCCGAGCCCAACAAAGAATCCTATTAATCAAATCTAGCCCAAACCTAAGACCCAATTAAAAGAAAATAGAAATACAACAAATAATTGCATGTAATAAGCCAAAGATTGTAGATTTTGAGATATAGAAATCAGAATTTAATGAAACGAAAAGCGGAGAGAATGTTAGTATCAAACCCAGCATCATAAAAAAAGAAAAAAAATTTAATTTAAAATTTAAAATTTTCAACTGGAAGTCAAATTTTGACCAAGTTTGACCAAAATTGAAAATTTCAGAATTTTTTTAATTTTATTAAATTTGGAAGAATATTTCACATCGAATCCCAAAATATATATTAAAATTCCAAATTTGTCAATTTTAAAATAATTTAAATCAAAGTTTCAAGTAAAATTCCATTTAAAATATTTACTGAATTTATGGGTCGTTACACTCTCTCCCACTCAAAACATTTCATCCTCGAAAAGGAACGAGACACAGGAAAAGAAAGAAAGATAAGATAGAATAATGAATAATGCCTGGAACAAACAACTCCGGATTCGAAGCACGCATGCTCTCCTCTGTCTCCCGAGTATAATCCCGATCATCATTACTCCATTGCACCTTGACCAGGTTGACAAATTTATTTCTTAGGTGCTTCGTACCTCTATTGATAATATGAAGTGGCTTTCTGTCGATAGTAAGGTTTGGCTCAACATCCAAACTCTCGAGAGTTGTAGGCTGAATAATCAAAGATGGATCATGAAGATACTTACGAAGATGCGAAATATGGAACAAATTATGCACTCCAGATGGCTTCCCAAGCAAATCCACACGATAAGCTAAAGGACAAACTCTATCTAAGATGTGAAAAGGACCAATGAATCTAGGAGCAAGCTTCCCTTTCTGAACAAACCGAATCACATTCTTCAACGAAGAGATCTTAAGGAAAACCTGATCACCAATAGAAAACTCCATACTCCTACTCCTATCAGCATACTTCTTCTGCCTATCCTGAGCAATCCTCATCGTCCTCCTAATCTCCTCAACCTTCTCAGATACTTCAAGAATCATATCAAGAAAAAGAACCAAACGATTACCAGATTCAATTCAGCAAGATGGAGCTTTCCAAGGTCGTCCGTAAAGAGCAGCAAACAGAGACATTGTGATACTAGCTTGAATTCAAAGGATGGAATAAGATAGATAAATGTTTAAGACAAACTTAAACAGAAGATTTAAGATTGTACCTGATAGCTGATGTTATAGGTGAATTCAATGAGATGGAGTTGATCTTCTCACGATCCTCCATAATCAAAGACACAGACATGAAGAAAATCATCCAAAATCTGATTCACTCTTTCCTTCTGACCGTTGGTCTACGGATGGTAAGCCGTGCTCAGATTCAGTCGAGTACCCAAAGCTTTCTGAAAAGCTCTCCAAAACTGGTTGGAAAAATAGGGTCTCTATCACAAACAATACTGATTGGAACACCATGAAGTCGAACAATCTCTCTTATATAAATTTCAGCTAAACTCGAAGCAGAACAGTTGGACCTAACTGGAATGAAATGAGATGACTTAGTTAATCTATCCGCAATTACTTATATACTCTCATTACCTCTCCTAGTCCTTGATAATCCATCAATAAAATCCATAAAAACCTTTTCCCACTTCCAATTGGGAACCTCAAGGAGTTGCAATAATCCAGCGGTCTTTTGATGATCGGCATTGACCTGCTGACAAGTCGCACACCTACTAACATAAAGAGAGATATCACGGTTCATACCACTCCACCAATACAATTTCTTCATATCCAGGTACATCTTCGTCACACCTAGATGAATAGAAAGTATGGACCGATGATTTTCCCGAAGTAACTCTTGCCTCAATCGATCGACATTCGGGACACAAATTCGATTATTAATCCTCAAAATCCCTTTATCATCAATCTGCGCTCCACTTCCATCTGAGCTACTACTAACTTTGTTTCAAATATTCTCCTTAATAAGCCTCAGCATCTCATCCTTATCCTGCTTAGCAATAATACAATCCATAAGAGGAGAAGAAACAACAAGCTGACACAACATTGCCTTCTTCCGACTCAAGGCATCGGTTACAACATTAGCTTTTCCGGGGGTATAGTTGATGTCGAGGTCAGAAGAAGCTAGAAACTCAAGCCATCTAACCTGCCTTTGGTTCAAATCCTTCTGGGTGAAAATTACTTCAAAGAATGATGATCCGTAAAGAGCTTAAACTTAGTTCCCAAAAGATGACGTCTCCATAAATTAAAAGCAAAAACTACGTCGAGAAATTCCAAATCATGGGCTGCATTACTGGCTTTATGGGTCTTCAACCGACGACTGGCATAAGCAATAATCTTCCTATCCTGCATCAGAACCGCCCCTAAACCTTAATGATTAGCATCAGTGTATACCGTTAATTCCTCATTTCCATTTAGTACGGCAAGAACTGGTATGGAAGTAAGCTTGCGCTTTAACTCACTGAATGAAGCTTCACACTTTTCATTCCATATAAACTAAGCATTATTACTAGTTAATCAGTAAGAGGTGCAGGAATCCGAGCAAAATTCTCTATAAATCTCCAATAATAACCAATAAGGCCCAAAAAGCTACGGATATCAGAAGGAGTCTTAGGTTTTTCCCAATCCTGAAACAGAATAGGGAAAATAAGAACTACGGAGAAAGATAGAATAATTAAATTACAAAAGAAGGAAGATAGAATAGACTCACATTGATCACAACGATCATAACTGGATCAATAGAAACTTCATTACTAGAAATAATATGCCCAAGAAATCAGACTTCATCTTTCCAGAAATGGCATTTCGAGAATTTAGCTTTCAACTGATGACTCCTAAGAGTTCCAAGAACAAAGCTCAAATGTGATTCATGCTCCGTCTCTGACTTAGAAAAGACAAGAATATCATCGACGAAGACTATAACAAACTTGTTGAGAACATCATGGAAAACACGATTCGTAAGATCAACAAAGAAAGCTGAGGCATTAGTCAAACTAAAAGGCATAACTAGCCATTCGTAGAAACCATTTTTCGTACGAAAAGCAGTTTTGGGAATACTTTCCTTGACAACTCTGAGCTGGTGGAAACTGGTGGCAATATCAAGTTAAGAGAACACTTTAGCTCCATAGAGTTAATCGAACATATCACTGATACGAGGCATATGATATCTATTTTTCATAGTGAGCTTGTTCAGCTGCCTATAATCAACACACATTCTCAAAGAACCATCGGACTTAGTGACGAAAACCACAGCTGCTCCCTATTCAGAATGACTAGATCTAATCAGACCCTTGGAGAACAAATCCTTAATTTTCTTCCTTAACTCGACCTTCTCTCGGGGTGCCATTCTTCTGGGAGAAAGAACTACTAGTCGAGCTACAAGAATAAGACCAATATAGAATTCGATTTCCTGTTTAGGAGGTAAAGAAGAGACTTCACCAAACACATCGGGATAGAGTCGAACCACAGGAGTTGAATCAAGATCACCAGCAGAAGAATCAAGAGAAAAGATAAAACTACCAACATAATCCTAAGGCATACAGCACTGAATCACCAAAGGATTACCCCTATCATCAACAAGAGAAACAGTTCGGACTTTACAAGAGATAACAACTTCATGATTCTTCAGCCAATCTCCTCTAAGCAACATATCAAAAGCATCGACACCAAGAACATAGAAATCACTAGAAAAATGATGGTCAGAATAGAAGAGTATCACCTTTTTACAAATCCTACTAAGGTTCATGGGACCACCAATAGGATTGGTAATGCACAAGGGTTCAGTTGCATACTCAGGTGAAAGTATATGCTCAAATTTATCACAAAGATACACATAGATGAAGCTATGAAAGGCTCCAGTATCAAATAGCACACGAATATGAAAATTAGGCAAAGTAAAGGTGCCCTGGAGAGTACCTTAGGTATCACCAGGAATAGGTGGAGTGGATGAAGTAACTGCAAAGTTACCAGATGACATGCCTTTCTGCTGAGTAGGACAATCCTTCCTGAAGTGGCAAGAATACAAGCAAATATGGCTAAGATCATGCCTAGTTATCTGAACTGGAGGAACAGAACCTCCAACAGAAGTAGGACAACTATTGACATAGTGTCCCTTCTGGTCACACTTGAAGAAAGTGATGGAAGAAAAATCAATAGGCCACCTCTGAGAAGAAGATCCTAAACCTGGAGTCTTATGCCAATTCTTCTTCTGCTGATGGAAGTAGGGATTCCTCTTCATAGAGCTGCCAGAAAAAGGCTGAGATGAAGGTGCACGAGCAACAGATGCATCCTTAGAAGTGGGGTTCTCATATCTAATAGCCATATCCATCAATCTAGTAAAAGGGCTATGCACATGAGAAATCAGACGATCATAATACTTTGGGCGAGCTCCAGCTATAAACTTCTTATTCTTTTTAAGAGGGGTATCAATCAAGCTAGGACCAAACTTGGACAGTTCGTTGAACTTCCTCTCATACTCAGAAAATGTCATATTCCCCTGCTTTAGATCCATAAACTCCGCTATAGCTGAGACTTCCCGGCTTCAGGCATCCACTTAGCCACAAAAGCACCCATGAAATATGATGTCCAAACTTAAGAAAGATTCCAAAGAAATAACTAAACCAAATTCAAAACCAACTCAAAATATACCTAAATTGCTCCTAAGTGATATTTGCCTCAATATTGTGGGTTATAACAGACTCCCACCAATCCCGGGCTGCCTTCTACAACTACCAAGCTGCTAACTGACTCTTCTGAGCATCGGTAATCTCAAGGATAGTGAAAATTCTCTCTAAACTTCTCAGCCATTGTTGAGCCTCAATGATGATCTCTGCTTTAGTAAACTTGATACCACCAAGAGTGAACGCCTTAAAGAGAGTGGTGAATCTGACTGATGCAACAGGTATTGGAACTGGGTCAATACCACGACCCTAACCTCTGGCATTCCTACGATTCATCTTGGAAATTCAAGAATGAATTTTAAGGACAAAGACAAAGGAAAAGATTCAATCTAGAATGAAATCATAATCAAAGAATTCCATTAAACAAGATGGATTTGAAAGGAAGGATATTCTAAGAAAGAATAAGATTTTAAAACGGGAAAAAAAATTATATCCAAAATAATACTTTAAAATCATTTAAAAATCATTTAAAAACAATTTTATACTTAAAAATATATTATCACTCAAGGAATGATTCTGAGACTGATTTTATTCTTTTTAGGGTATCTCTAGCCTATCTCTAATAAGTTTTCACCCTACAGACTAAGGTTTTCCCAAAACCAAAGCTCTGATACCAAATGTAACATCCCGTTATTTTGGACCATGCAAATCGACAATAAAACCACACATGTCGGACTTGAATAATTCAAAACAATAGATTGTTAATTAATTTGGGGTAAATAAAATCAATCATAGAATCATAGACACAGAATATCAAAATATCTCATAGCGGAATAAAATAAACATAGTAATTCATGAAGCTACTAAATACATAGTCTCAAAACAAATACATAATATCAGAGTCTGATAGCAAATACAACTGTAATCCAAATACATAAGTCCACTAATACATAAGCAAATGATTGAAGGGAAATAACTGAAATAGGAAATAATAAATAGATAGCTAAATCTCCAGCAGATCTCTAGCTCCAAATGATGAATCCAAAGCTGTGGTATTCAGGTTGACCCAAGCGTAAAGTCAAACAAAACACTCGAGTCAGGACATACATACTTATAAAATGTAAATCAACTCAAGTGAACTGTATAAAAATGCATCAGTAACTTAAAGGATGCTTGGATCGACCAACCTTTAAGGATCCGTTAAACTATCTACTATGTAGTAATATACGCTACTGTAATATGTTTATAGTAAGATAAACTATTAAAATAGTGTTAAGGTTTTACCCAAATCCCTCTTAACACATTTTTATATATTCCCATAATCTATACAGTACTGTAAACGCCATCAAACCAGTGGGCTATCAATAGGCACTCCATAAGTATGATACAAAACAAACTCGAAGTGGGCTCGATATGGTAGGTGACACGACACAACTAGCCAATGCTAGGGTATATCTACCAATTAAACTTCTGGGCTGGTAGTAACGCATAGCCGCAGCTACCACCCACCTTGATCCAACTCCTAAATCAAAGGTGCGCACCAAATCAATCGCAAAGCAATAGAATGGCAATCGAAGAAGTGTGTCCAATCGGAGGAGCTACCTCACTTGACCCGTCAGTTCCTTCTATTTTAGCCACCTTAAGCTAACTCACGGGAGTCAGGTCCATGTAAATACCTCAAATAGAACGTCGCCAACCACCTACTTCATTCTAGAATCTCCACCGTGTGCATAGTTGTTAAAGTGGTTTTTGGTATTGGTAGAGAGTATGAGAAATACCAATCCCAGTCTCTTTAACAACCAAACGTTATTATAACCCGTGGTTATTTCATTTCAAATAGTTCATATTGCATATCAAAACATATTCATTTCAAAATCATATAAATCCGATATCATATTCCCTAAAATAATATTCATTTTCAAAGTCGTGACACATTCAAAATTTATACGCTTAATTATAACACTTTTGAAATCATAATATTTTAGAAACCATAACACTTAAAAAATATAACCTTTTAGAATCATAGCAATTCGAAAACACAATCTTTTAGAAATAATAGCATTTCGAAAACATAACCTTAAGAAATCATAGCATTTTGCTAACATACCCTTAAAAAATCATAGCATTTTGAAAACATAACAGTTTATGAATTAAAATAGTATATATACTTACAATTAAAATAGTTATTATAAAAATCTAATTTGTTATACTAATTTATTTATTTGGATATTAAATAAACTATGATTTTAGTTAGATTAAATCTATTGCTATAATATCCAATTAAAATTGTATTTTCTCCCATTAAGTCAAAAGTATATTATTAACTAAAAAAATTATCATTATAGTAAAGAAAATTTATTACTTTTATTATTTAAAATATACCATTACATTTATTAACATTTATATTATCAAGTTAGATAAAATCTATATTATTAAGTTAAATTAGATTATTAAGTTAAATTAAATTTTATATTATAAATTTAACATTAAATTACATTTTAAACCATGTATTGACTTTCAAAAAAAATTAACACACAAAAAATTAATATATAAATTTTTATAAAATCATTAACTTAAATTTAACTAAAATTCATATACTTAAAGCCCAAAATACTTAATAATTTTTTTAGAAAATTATTTTAAAACCAAACACAGAGTTTGTATAAAATTTTCTAACCTATGGTCAAGTGATACAGATATATATCATTTCAATCTGAAATTATTTAATTCCCCGGTATATATCATTTCAACCCGCAATTCCAGTCAAATAAAAATCGCTCGAGCCTACCAGTTCAGCTCATAACGATTTTCCTTAATCTAAAGATCGTTCGGTATGTATCATTACAACCATAGTGAGGGAACTTGCAGTGTGAGAATAGAATATGAAATAAAAAACAATAAATCATAGCATATGATCATAACAGGTCTAATATTAGGTGAGATAACATGACATAAGCATATATGAAATTTCTAACATGCATATACATCTCAACACAATACAAATGACATCGATTCACCAAAATATAAGTATGTTGTCAAGAGTGATTACTCACCTTTCTTAGCTAGAGAAAAATGATTTCAAACGAAATCCAAACAACTCCGAATAAGCACGACAATCACGGACTAGTGTGAGTGGGAGAGGAATCCAAATCCAAAGCTTAAGAAAATAAAATGAATAAATATATCATTAAATTCACATTGATAAATAAATATGTTTTATAATTAAGAAACAATAGAATGGGCTAGCTTAGATGGCTATAAGACTTGGCCATAATAATGATTTGGGTTCGGCCAATCATGGCTTTGGGTTAGGTTTGGCTCAGCCTAGACTAAATCAAAGGGTTCGACCATAGTTTGGATGAAGCAATTCGGCCATAGGACTAATGCAAAGGAAGGCAAAGGGTTTGGGAAAGAGTGGTTTGGCTAAGTTAAAGGGAAGTCACAGCTAAAGAAAGTTGAAGGGGTTTGGAAGGTGGATGGAGGCCGAAGCAAATGGAAAAGGAAGGAGAGGAAGGGGTTCGGCCTAGGGTTTGGCAAGGGGAGTATAAGGGGATGTTGGTGGTCGAGAATAGGTGAGCTGTTGGGCTCGTCCATGGTGCTAGAAGTGGTCGGATTTGGTTAAGGAAGGAGATCGAACTAAAGGAGAGAAAGAAAGAGGTGGAGGTGATGGCAATCTAAGGAAAAGAAAGAGTGGTGATGATGAAAAACTTAGAAATTTTAAGGAGGAGGAAGAAGAAACTTATTGTAATTTTTTAAACAAGAGAAATGAAGAAGAATGAGAAGCCAGAAGGAAGAAAAAAAATATGTACTACCGTTCTCAAAAGGTGACTATCCAGACTATAACCTTTCAGAAGTCCCTCCCATTCCTAGCCATTTTGCCTAAGCCCTACAACTAATCCTAACCGACCAAGTCCTAATCAAATCAAGCCCAAACCTAACACCTAATTAAAAGAAAATAGAAATACAACAAATAATTGCGTGTAATAAGCCAAAGATCGCAGATTTTGAGATGTAGAATCAAAATTTAACAAAACGAAAGCAGAGAGAATGTTAGAATCAAACCCAGCTTCATAAAAAATAGAATAAAAATTTAAATTTAAAATTTAAAATTTTCAACTGGAAGTCAAATGTGATGACCCGACTTCCTATCTCCAGAAAGACGCATCGCTAATGAAGAAAGAAAGGGATAGAAGAAGAAAAGAAACAGAAAGAAGAAACACAACAACATCATATAACTCACAACGGAACGAATGAAATATAATATGTCACATAAAATATTACATAGTATCATATTACATCAGAGTACACAACTTATTCAACAGATATTAGACAGTTATAAATATCTGTCTAACTATACAACTCAAGTTATCACAAGACACAGATACAACAAACACAGCGGAATCAATATATATCTACACGTGGAAGCCTGCTGCTCCATATCTCCTTCAGAATTCGTCAAGCAAACCTAAATCACTTGACTACTCATACATAGTATGAGTACCCAAGAGTTTAATAAAACAAAAAATAAACACTCGGGTCAGACAGGGGTCTGGTGTGAGTAAACGGGTTTACAATTGCTTACTTTAGAAAATCCTTTGAAAAGAAAAGGTATCACGTAAGACTTCCCAAACATAAACATGGAAAAGTTTTTACCTTACGCTAACCAAAATATTTGGTAGGAAATCCAGTGATATTATAATAGTATCTAGGGTTTTCAAATAAATATGAAATAGCCGAAATTGTTACATTCATTAAATTCCAGCTACTAGCTACAAAAGTGGGTACTACAATCAAAACCGTAGTGTCTCGTAGGAAGAATGGGTTTCCATCAATGGCAGGGCTACTGGGGTACCGCCCGTCACAGTACGTGGCCTAGATCAACGTACCGAGGAGTACGCCCGCTCCCCTACAACACAAGGCCGGGACCATTCCTTAATGAATGGTCCCGAACAAGACAACCCGCAGTTGGCCACGACCCAACTGCCCACACAGCCGAATAAAAAGGGACTTCTAGAAAGGGGAAAATCTTGCTTTCCAGTGGGAGCTACCCACGAAGCCTTGCTGCACCTCCCCTGTTTTAGCCATTCCCGGTTGATGAGGCTTGAGGCTGCGATTACCTGTATAGATCACATCTATCATAGAATGCTCATCGTCCACCTGACGATGTTCTGAAAGCATTCAATCCATACAAGTTCGTTCCGGGTTCGAACGAAACCGAAGGCACTATATCCTTGCACTCATATTGGAATCACCCTCAGAGTTAACGACCATAGCCCTTGCACTCTAAATCACCATCTCGAACCTATAAGTACTATTCCGTCAAACTCATTACGGAATCACCCACAGAGTTATACTGACGTATAGTTCTTACACCTCGAGTCTTCACAAAGCTCCACTTGGATTCACGACCAAATGTTTAATTGGAATCGATGTGGTTTTCGGATCCCAAATATGGAAACCCGATCCCGGTCTCACCGAAACCAAACGTCATTTTAGTGTCCAAGTTGTACTTAAGGGTTTAAACAATTAACTTATATTCAGGATGATATAAACAGATAAATGAATCACATTATCACAATGGATAATTCATAACAAACATTCATCTCACAAAGCAGCATATCACATATAAGAGATATCCAAATCATCCAGTATCAACCAATATCAATCATCCAATATCAATCACCCAATATTGATCATCCAATATCAATCACCTAATATTGATCATCCATCCAAAGCAGAATTGATTAACTCTTAATCAATTGGATTACCATAATCCTATTCCAAATTAATCATCTCTAGTGATCTTCCCAAATTAATCTTCCTTGATTAATTATACTTTAATTACATTCAAGTAATCAAACTTAACCATATTCAGCAATTAACCTTTAATTACTATCATTAATTACAATAATTAATGATCATACATTTGTTTCCATTTATTAACTAACTATAATTAATTACATTAAACCTTAATTAAGTACAATTAATTAATCACACTTTAATTAATCACTTTATTAATCAACCTTGATTAATATCATTTTTTAACTAATGAACCTTATTAATTAATAATTCCTTTAATTAAATAATTAACTTGTAATTAATCAACTCATTAATCATAATCGGTAATTAACAATTTGTAATTACTTATCTTAATTAATTAACTTCATAATTAATTACATTAACCCTTGATCAATTAATCTAATTAATCTTTAATTACTTCATTAAGTAATTATTATTCAATTTAAATTAACAAATAATCCTTAATTAATTACTTTATTAATTAATTACATTTTTAATTAATTACCCTTTAGTAATTAATCACATTAATTAATTAATTAATCACATTAATTAATTAATTAATTAACCACATTAATTAATTAACTAAAATTAACTAAGTAATTAACCTTTAATTACTTAACAAGTAATTATCTTCTAATTACTTCTATTAACAATCTTGATTACTTCCTTAATTAATTACTTAACAAGTAATTAATTCCATTATTTAATAATTCTTAATACATTAATTAATTAATTACTCCATAATTAATTTACTTCAAACAATTATATTAATCAATTCCTAGATTAATAACATCTAGTGATTATCCAATAATCACTTCCATTAAATTACTCCCATGAGTAACCTCTACTAATTACTTCCATAAGTAATTACTTCCTTAATTACTTTCAATGATTAACCAATAATTACTTCACTAAGTAATTACAATTAATTAATCCATAATTAAGTGATTATTTAAAATTAAATAAACCATTAACTAATTATTTAAAATTAATTAAATAATTAATTAATTAACTTTTTTTCTCTAAAATCCTTAATTAATTAAGAAAACATTATTCTTAATTAAAACTTTACTTATTTACAAATCATATTAAATAAGTATCTTAAGTTAATAACAAAGATAAATTAGCCCTATTTATTTTCATAATTCAATTATTTGAATAAATCAAATTTTAAAAACCTTAAAGACCAATTATTCGAGTTTGTTTACAATAATAATAACATTAACCTTTATTTGAAAATAATGCATTTTAAAACAAATTTTCAAAATTCAAAACATATTAATCAACTAAGTTAAACTTATTCATTCAAAATGAAATTTGAACTTTAGTTTTAAAATCAATACTTAGAAATGACTTTAAACTTTGATTTAATATTTGAGTTCAGAACATTCTTCTTAAATTAAAAATTAAATTAAATTAAATTAAATTACTTTCAAAAAGAAGTCATTATAAACAATTTAAATTTTAAAATAGAATCAGTTAACACTTTTTAAAGGTTTGATTAACTTTTACTTACAAAGTACAAGTTTTAAATTGTTTTCTTTTCTAAAGCTCAAACTTGATTTACATTAATTCAAACTCAAGTTAAATCTGTAAACTTGAACATTAGCAGAAAGCAACACCTAAAAACCCGAGCAAAACAATGGATCTACCCGTGCCTAACCCGAAGCAACCCAGCACTCCTTCCTCTTCGAGTCCAACCCGAGCAAAACGCGAGAACTTCCCCGAGTCTTCATCTCGTCTTCCCAGAATAACATTTCAGTGCACATAGCAACATGCATGGTGCACGTGCGCCATCGCCTATGGCCATTACAGGTCGTCGCGACCATCTACGGCGGTCACAAGAACCCACGTGAACACTAACTCGAACCCAGATCGAAGAATAAACTCGAGAATCAAAATTCCGATCCTTAGCTCAAAACTACACAGCAACACGACCCAAAACCCAACGCCAACAACCATCTCGCCGCTGTTGAACTCCGCCAGACCCACCATCGAATCCCACATCCATGAACTACATCTCCACCAAAAACGAACGAACTCGATTCATTCTTCATGTCGAAATTGTTTCGACAATCAAGCCGAGCACGAACGAAAATAAAATCCTAGTTTCTTTAAAATCGAACGATTCAGACAATAGAAAAATTCTGAAGCATTTTTCCCAAAATCTACAACTTAAGAACAAGCTACAACCTAAATTTCAACTCAAAATATTGAGTATATCATCGGCAATTCGTAAAATTGCCGATATAGTTCAACTTAAAATTCCCAGTTTATTATCGCATTAAAAATCATGATTTGCATATTAAATTCGTGATTTTCAAACACGAATACAATCCTATAATGTAAATTCAAAATTTAGCAAATAGATTCTTGTGAAAAATTGGGGCTTTCACTGTCATTTTACAAATTTGAACTGAACACTTAATATAAATTCTTGGAATGGTTTTTGGTAGTGAAGGTACATGATTTCAATCAATTCTTGTTTGCAAACCACAAACTAACAATGATTCAAGAAGATGATATTGAATTTAAAAAGGAAAATCAAACCTGTATAAACAACAATATTAATATCCAGGCATTCAATATTTTTTTATATTATAAACATACATTCAGGTAAACAAATATTCATCATCAAAGCCAAATTCATTCGCATGCAACATTCAATCATAGATTATATCAAACTATTTTTAAAATAGAATTTACTCACCTTAAAAATTTCAGAGAGCAGAGAACAAAGCAATTTTCTTGAATTTTCCAGGCCTTAACATTAATTTGAAAAGCTTTGATTTGCTGAAGAAATTGAATCCATGCATGTTTTAGTTTTCTTGTGCTTGCTGTTAAAAATCCCCTTGCATGCTTCAATTTATGAAAAATGTTGAACTTGCAGGTTGATTTGAAGTTGTAGGTTGATCTTTATTTTGAAATGCAAGTTTTGATTTAGAACTTAATTTTGCAGATTTGCCTGCAGATTTTTCTTTTTAGTTTAAATCTCAGTTTTGATTTCAAATTTTCAGGTTGCTAATTAATTTGAAAATAAATGAAATGAAGACTAAGGGAAATGAAAATGTTATGTTTATTAAAGAAAATAAAATTCAATAATGAAGACACTTGTTTAACATTTTTACATTTGTTATAATCTTGTTTATTTGCCTTACAAGTATTTCTAAAATGATTAACATGTTTACACATGTCTTAGTATTTTTAATTAATTTTTTACTTAAATTAAATGTGAATATAACTTGCTTATTAAATTTAATTTATAAATAAATGTAAGTTTACCTTTAAAAGATATTCTAATACTAATTATAATACAAATACATTCTTATACATATAATTTAAAATCTAAACATTTATGTTTATACATTCATAACCATTTTAAAATTTTAAGCATTATAAAAGAAAACAACAAGAAAACTTTGATTAAATTCTTTTTAACTATCATATTTAAAATAAACAAATTATCCTATATTTTGAAAACAATAAGTTAATTTTTAAATTAACTTTTGAAAAACATTAAGTTTTAAAACAACGCATTAAATTATAATATTCATTCATACATTTATTTATCAATAGATTAAATTAAGTTTCAAAACAACTCAAATTATAACATATACCTACATATATATTACAATTTGAAAATTCATCTTTATTCAAAACAAAAGATATTCTATTCACAATATATATCAAATATATATATTATAAACAGAATAAAATTTCATTTTCTATGACAAATAATTCATATCATATTTTAAATTGTTAGAAAGATATTAATCAAAATTACCAGATTGAAAATTTGTTAATTTTTAAAAGATTAAATTTACCAATTTAAATTAAAATTATAAAGAAAAATTATCAAATCAATTTAATTATTAATACAGATTATTAAATTGATATTGCCCTAAATTCCGGGTCGTTATAATCCTTCCCCCTTAAAAGAATTTCATCCCCGAAATTTAAAAGCAAAGGTAATTTAATAACCCAGCAAAGATTTTAATTTTAAACAGCAAAGCATTCCTATCAACCAGTTAAAAAAAACTATAGCAATCAAACACACAAACAAACCTAACCAATTATCCTGACACAAATCAGAATAAATCTCTAATACTATCTAGAGTTTCCCAAGTATAAATCATCGGGAGACTCACTTTACAGAAGCTAACAAACTACACCACAAAAGTCTAGAGGTCCACTCATCTCTAGATCCAACAATTTGAACAGAACATCAGACTATACTTAAGCCCAGAACAACTTCCAAATCCAACTGAACTATAGATTCAACAACCAATCGATGAATCATACACGTACTCCCTCAGAAATACGTGAAATACAATGAATTTCAGCTATTCAAACTGGCAATTCATTCACATCCTATCAAAACACAGATAAGAAATTCCAACTACCTCAGAACTAGCCATCCCGTCCTACTCAATTACTGCTCTCTGAACCAGAGAAATCTCAACAACAATGAAGTTTCCAACTTCGAATTCCAAACTCCTAATCTCATATCTGTAAAACTCAACAGATAATCTTGGGCTGCCAATCTCTTCCTGATCAGCTTAGCCTATGCTTATACTTCCAGAAACATCTAGACCAAAGAAAACCAGTTTCTGGATCCTATCGAATAGAAAAATCTTCCAAAATCCGTCGAAATCTAGAACACAAGCTCTACTTCCCAAGCAATGGCAAACAGAACTTGCTTCCTTCCTTGTACAGCTGCTACCTGCACAACTCTGATTCTGAAATAGACGAGAATACTATTGATGAACACGAATACAAACTTATCCAATATATCAGAGAAACTTTTTTCATCAAATCCATAAAATCTGAGTGACTCATCTGACTCAGTCCCACATCCCTATAATAGAATTCAACTCAGAAACTAGATCTAACCAATCCAAATTCCAAAAATTTCTGAGCTGCTATACCAACTCTACCTTTTCCAAGAACCATCCTACTACCAGGCTAACTACCAAAATCGAGTCTGGAACCAAAACAATATGGAACTCAACTCCAGATGCAGACAAACTTATGATTACTTCAGTAGCTCCTACTTCCTCATGAGAACCCTCAGTTTCAACCAAAAGATAGCCTAGGAAAAATTCCCAGTCTAATCGCAAGTCACTTTTGCGATCCAACCTAGTTCGGATTCCAAAGAAACCATCCTCTCTTTACGATTTAGAACAGTTTTAAGCTTTTCCAAACAAGTTTAACCCTTCAAGAAAACTTTCACCATCTGCTTGGACTGCTAACAGAAGAATCACCAAGATTCCTGAACCATCGGAGAAATAACCACACTACTGCTGCTTCCAAACTCGATCTCGATGATACAGCAAAGCTAAAAGACCTTCTTGCACACCGAACACTTCGAGCTGAACTGCTACCACAGCTAACCAAAGACTTCTGATCCAAAGGTTCCCTCAAAAACCAAAACCATCAACAAACCACACAACGGACCTTCGAGATGGAAGACATCCTCTTAAGAAATTTGGCTCCAAACCAAGCATCAACATCTCGCTCACCTTAAGGAATGACAAATGAGACCATGCCGAAGCGAAGCAACTTATAGACCTTAGTCTCATATTCCAAAACAGCTAACCTCCATGCTAAAGATCTAGACTTTCTACAGACGAATCTTTCCTGCGGCAGGTAAAGACTTCTCCTCAATCATTTCTAAATCTGCATCAAGAGAAGACATCTTCAAAATATCCAAGGTTACTGTATCTCATCATGCAGTTATCAAGATATCATCACTTACTTCTGCACTTCCGACAGATCCAAACTTACAGGTCAAAGATAAACTCCGAATCTTTAAAAGATTTCCTTCAGATGTTAGAAAAATCCGTACTCCAAACTACAAATCTCACTCGAGACGGTATTAGGTCTACAGTCTCGACAAAAGCTTCCAACTTCAAACATATGGATCTCTTCCATCAGTGGTGGTCGAGTTACACACACACACCACTACTCTATCTACCTCTAAAACTAATGTTGGAAAATCCGAACAGATAACCCAACAGATCAGGTAGATATATATATATATATATATATATATATATATATATATATATATATGTATGTATGTATGTATGTATATAGTTATATATAAAAATTACAAGTGCGCTCTCTCAAGAAGGACACTACTCCAGAGCCTAGGTATTCACTCAACCTAATGCTCTGATACCAAGTGTGACGACCCGACTTACTATCTCCAGGAAGACGCATCGCTAATGAAGAAAGAAAGGGATAGAAGAAGAAAAGAAAGAGAAAGAAGAAACACAACAACATCAGATAACTCACATCGGAACGAATGAAATATAATATATCACATAAAATATTACATAGTTTCATATTACACACAACTTATTCAACATATATTAGACAGTTATAAACATCTGTCTAACTATACAACTCAAGTTATCACAGGATACAAATACAACAAACACAGCAGAATCAATATATATATCTACACGTGGAAGCCTCCTGCTCCATATCTCCTCCAGAATTCGTCATGCAAACCTGAATCACTTGACTACTCATACATAGTATGAGTACCCAAGAGTTTAATAAAACAGAAAATAAACACTCGGGTCAGACAAGGTTCTGGTGTGAGTAAACGGGTTCAAAATTGCTTAACTTTAGAAAATCCTTTGAAAAGAAAAGGTATCACGTAAGACTTCCCACACATAAACATGGAAAAGTTTTTACCTTACGCTAACCAAAACATTTGATAGGAAATCCAATGATATTATAATAGTGTCTATGGTTTTCAAATAAATATGAAATAGCCGAAATTGTTACATTCATTAAATTCCAGCTATTTGCCACAAAAGTGGGTAATACAATCAAAACCGTAGGGTCTCGTAGGAAGAATGAGTTTCCATCAATGGCAGGGCTACTGGGGTACCGTCCGTCACAATACGTGGCCTAGAGCAACGTACCGAGGAGTACGCCCGCTCCCCTGCAACACAAGGCTGGTACCATTCCTTACTGAACAGTCCCGAACAAGACAACCCCGCAGTTGGCCGCGACCCAAATGCCCACACAGTCGAATAAAAAGGGACTTCTAGACAGGGGAAAATCTTGATCTCCAGTGGGAGCTACCCACGAAGCCTTGCTGCACCTCCCCTATTTTAGCCATTCCCGGTTGATGAGGCTTGAGGCTGCGGTTACCTTTATAGATCACATCTATCTTAGAATGCTCATCATCCACCCGACGATGTTCTGAAAGCATTCAATGCATACAAGTTCGTTCCGGGTTCGAACGAAACAGGAGGCACTATCTCGTTGCACTCACATTGGAATCACCCTCAAAGTCAATGACCATAGCCCTTGCACTCTAAATCACCATCTCGAACCTATAAGTACTATTCCATCAAACTCATTACGGAATCACCCACAGAGTTATACTGACGTATAGTTCTTACACCTCGAGTCTTCACAAAGCTCCACTTGGATTCACGACCTAACGTTTAATTGGAATCGATGTGGTTTTCGAATCCCAAATATGGAAACCCGATCCCGGTCCCATCGAAACCAAACGTCATTATAATGTCCAAGTTGTACTTAAGGGTTTAAACAATTAACTTATATTCAGGATGATATAAACAGATAGATGAATCACATTATCACAATTGATAATTCATAAAAAACAATCATCACACAAAGCAGCATATCACATATAAGAGATATCCAAATCATCCAGTATCAACTAATATCAGTCATCCAATATCAATCACCCAATATTGATCGCCCAATATCAATCAATCAACCAATTTTAATCAATCATCCAAAGCAGAATTGATTAACTCTTAATCAATTGGATTACCGTAATCCTATTCCAAATTAATCATCTCTAATGATCTTCCCAAATTAATCTTCCTTGATTAATTATGCTTTAATTACATTCAAGTAATCAACTTTAACCATATTCAGTAATTAACCTTTAATTACTATCATTAATTACAATAATTAATGATCATACATTTGTTTCCATTTATTAATTAGCTATAATGAATTACATTAAACCTTAATTAATTACGATGAATTAATCACACTTTAATTAATCACTTTATTAATCAACCTTGATTAATATCATTTATTAACTAATGAACCTTATTAATTAATAATTCCTTTAATTAAATAATTAACTTGTAATTAATCAACTCATTAATCATAATCAGTAATTAACAATTTGTAATTACTTATCTTAATTAATTAACTTCTTAATTAATTACATTAACCCTTGATCAATTAATCTAATTAATCTTTAATTACTTCATTAAGTAATTATTATTCATTTTAAATTAACAATAATCCTTAATTAATTACTTTACCAATTAATTACATTTTTAATTAATTACCCTTTAGTAATTAATCACATTCATTAATTAATTAATCACATTAATTAATTAACTAAAATTAACTAAGTAATTAACCTTTAATTACTTAACAAATAATTATCTTCTAATTACTTCTATTAACAATCTTGATTACTTCCTTAATTAGTTACTTAACAATTAATTAATTCCATTATTTAATAATTCTTAATACATTAATTAATTAATTAATTAATTACTCCATAATTAATTAACTTCGAACAATTATATTAATCAATTCCTAGATTAATAACATCTAGTGATTATCCAATAATCACTTCCATTAAATTACTTCCATGAGTAACCTCTACTAATTACTTCCATAAGTAATTAATTCCTTAATTACTTTTAATAATTAACCAATAATTACTTCATTAAGTAATTACACTTAATTAATCCATAATTAAGTGATTATTTAAAATTAAATAAACAATTAACTAATTATTTAAAATTAATTAAATAATTAATTAATTAACTTTTTTTCTCTAAAATCCTTAATTAATTAAGAAAACATTATTCTTAATTAAAACTTTACTTATTTACAAATCATATTAAATAAGTATCTTAAGTTAATAACAAAGATAAATTAACCCTATTTATTTTCATAATTCAATTATTTGAATAAATCAAATTTTAATAACCTTAAAGACCAATTATTCGAGTTTGTTTACAATTATAATAACATTAACCTTTATTTGAAAATAATGCATTTAAAAACAAATTTTCAGAATTCAAAACATATTAGTCATCTAAGTTAAACTTATTCATTCAAAATGAAATTTGAACTTTAGTTTCAAAATCAATACTTAGAAATTACTTTAAATTTTGATTTAATATTTGAGTTCAAAACATTCTTCTTAAATTAAAAATTAAATTAAATTAAATTACTTTCAAAAAGAAACCATTATAAACAATTTGAATTTTAAAATAGAATTAATTAACACTTTTTAAAGGTTTGATTAACTTTTACTTACAAAGTACAAGTTCTAAATTGTTTTCTTTTCTAAAACTCAAACTTGATTTACATTAGTTCAAACTCAAGTTAAATCTGTAAACTTTAACATTACCAGAAAGCAACATCTAAAAACCCGAGCAAAACAATGGATCTACCCGTGCCTAACCCAAAGCAACCCAGCATCCTTCCTCTTCGAGTCCAACCCGAGCAAAACGCGAGAACTTCCCCGAGTCTTCATCTCGTCTTCCCAGAATAACATTTCAGTGCACATAGCAACATGCACGGTGCACGTGCGCCATCGCCTACGGCCATTACAGGTCGTCGCGACCATCTACAACGGTCACAAGAACCCACGCGAACACTAAGTCGAACCCAGATCGAAGAATGAACTCGAGAATCAAAATTTCGATCATTAGCTCAAAACTACACAGCAACATGACCCAAAACCCAACGCCACCGACCATCTCGCCGTCGTTGAACTCCGCCAGACCCACCATCGAATCCCACATCCATGAACTACATCTCCACCAAAAACGAACCAACTCGATTCATTCTTCGTGTCGAAATTGTTTCGACAATCAAGCCGAGCAAGAACGAAAATAATACCCTAGTTTCTTCAAAATCGAACGATTCAGACAATAGAAAAATTCTGAAGCATTTTTCCCAAAATCTACAACTTAAGAACAAGCTATAACCTAAATTTCAACTCAAAATATTGAGTATATCATCGGCAATTCGTAAAATTGCCGATATAGTTCAACTTAAAATTCCGAGTTGATTATCGCATTAAAAATTATGATTTGCATATTAAAATTCATGATTTTCAAACACGGATACAATCCTATAATGTAAATTCAAAATTTAGCAAACAGATTCTTGTGAAAAATTGGGGCTTTCACTATCATTTTACAAATTCGAACTGAACACTTAATATAAATTCTTGGAATGGTTTTTGGTAGTGAAAGTACATGATTTCAATCAATTCTTGTTTGCAAACCACAAACTAACAATGATTCAAGAAGATGATATTGAGTTTAAAAAGGAAAATCAAACTTGTATAAACAACCGTATTAATATCCAGGCATTCAATATTTTTTTATATTATAAAAATACATTCAGGTAAACAAATATTCATCATCAAAGCTAAATTCATTCGCATGCAACATTCAATCATAGATTATATCAAACTGTTTTTAAAATAGAATTTACTCACCTTAAAATTTTCAGAGAGCAGAGAACAAAGCAGTTTTCTTGAATTTTCTAGGCCTTAATATTAATTTGAAAAGCTTTGATTTGCTGAAGAAATTGAATCCATGCATGTTATAGTTTGATTGTGCTTGCTGTTAAAAACCCCCTTGCATGCTTCAATTGATGAAAAATGTTGAACTTGCAGGTTGATTTGAAGTTGCAGGTTGATCTTTATTTTGAAATGCAGGTTTTGATTGAGAACTTAATTTTGCAGATTTGCTTGCAGATTTTTCTTTTTAGCTTAAATATCAGTTTTGATTTCAAATTTTTTAGGTTGCCAATTAATTTAAAAAAAAAATGAAATGAAGACCAAGGGAAATGAAAATGTTATGTTTATTAAAGAAAATAAAATTCAATAATGAAGACACTTGTTTAACATTTTTACATTTGTCATAATCTTGTTTATTTGCCTTACAAGTGTTTCTAAAATGATTAACATGTTTACACATGTCTTAGTATTTTTAATTAATTTTTTACTTAAATTAAATGTGAATATAACTTACTTATTAAATTTACTTTATAAATAAATATAAGTTTAACTTTAAAAGAAATATTCTAATACTAATTATAATACAAATACATTCTTATACATATAATTTAAAATCTAAACATTTATGTTTATACATTCATAACCATTTTAAAATTTTAAGCATTATAAAAGAAAACAACAAGAAAACTTTGATTAAATTCTTTTTAACTATCATATTTAAAATAAACAAATTATCCTATATTTTGTAAACAATAAATTAATTTTCAAATTAACTTTTGAAAAATATTAAGTTTTGAAACAAAGCTTTAAATTATAATATTCATTCATATATTAATTATCAATAGATTAAATTAAATTTAAAAACAACTCAAATTATAACATATACATACATATATATTACAATTTGAAAATTCATCTTTATTCAAAACAAAAGATATTCTATTCATAATATATATCAAATATGTATATATTATAAACAGAATAAAATTTCATTTGCTTTGACAAATAATTCATATCATATTTTAAATTGTTAAAAAGATATTGATCAAAATTACCAGATTGAAAATTTATTCACTTTTAAAAGATTAAATTTACCAATTTAAATTAAAATTATAAAGAAAAATTATCAAATCAATTTAATTATTAATATAGATTATTAAATTGATATTGCCCAAAATTTCGGGTCGTTACATCAAATTTTAAACAAGTTTGACCAAAATTGAAATTTTCAGAAATTTTTAATTCTATTAAATTTGGAAGAATATTTCACATCAAATCGCAAAATATTTATTAAAATTCCAAAATTTTCAATTTTAAAATAATTTAAATCAAGGTTTCAAGTAAAATTCCATTTAAAATATTTACTGAATTTGTGGGTCGTTACAGTCTTGGATTTTGATAAAACCTGTTCCATTGGATCTATAATAGTGTATTATTGTATGTTAACAAATTTCACGGCGATCGAACGCATTTTATGATCATGCGAGCTAGAAACGCGTAGAAACTAATTTCAGGATGTTATATAATATAATTGGGTTTGAAAAGCTAACTTCTATATGTGATTGAATTAGGTCTGGAGACCAGATCCATTGTGTTCAAAATTGGGGTATAACATATAGAACGCAGGCGACACGTCTCGTTTGGGGTTCAAGATTTTTGAGTGCATCGAGTTAGATATTTCCGACTACACACATAGATATATATATATATATGTATATTCGTGTACACAACTTCTATCCCATACCCTACCTATGCTAGCACACACTAGGCTATACCAGTTCCACTTTTTAAAACTTATGCTGCCTTTCATCTTTCATACCAAAAAACGAAATGACCACCAGTCAAAATTTAAATTCCTTATTTATACTTAACGAAAAATAAAGAGATTGGTCCCACTGAGTTAGATTGCCTAGTTCTTCGTTTGTATTGGTTTTGGAGTGGTACAACAACATTTATGGCTACAATAGTAGTGGGTTTGGGCATTTCAAAATACGGTTTGGGAAATCTTGGGATGTGGACTTCAATCGGTGAAATGGAGAGTGTTTTTGGGTTCAACATGACATAGTGCGCATAGATCCGAAGTTCGGTGACTCGCAGCGGCTTGTGGAGGAGTCTGACATTGTATGGATGTGGGCTGGTGGATGGATGTCGCAATTTTTTAGAGCTGTTCAGGAGGGTGGTGATTGTGATGGGTAGGTGCGGTTCATGGAGAAGCAGAGTTGCTGAAGACGATGCAGGATTCGGTGCACTGGAGAAGGAAGAATCAGTGGTAAAAGGCACAGTCATAGTGAAGTGGGAAATTGGAAGGAGCGGCAATTCAGATTGTTGAAGATAGATTAAAGTGTAATTATGAGGTTAATTATAAAATTAGTTAATTAATTTAATTTAATAATTGATGACTTTAAAAATTGAATAAGTTTTGCATATGAGGTCCAATAAAGGAGTAGATTTTTGCATTGTGCTCATAATGACATAAGCTTCATGATGGAACTGGTTTGGATGAATTTAGAGACATTTGAAATTTGGGCTAAAATCGGACGTCGTTCGATTTTAGTTCCAAGCTAGAATGCTTCGACGATAATAGAAATTTGTTATGACATTAGTATATGTTTGAAACTTAAAACCCCGTAGTGATAGAAAATCAATATATCAATATTGGTTAAGTGTTTGGTAGCTATTGTTCTCAAATTAGTATTTTTAAATACAACAAATTGTAATTTGGGGGTTGGGATTGATTTTGAAACAGGAAATTATTTTTAATCTAAAATTGGTTTCAGAAATATTTAGTTTTTAAAAGATTAAATTCATATTTTACCCCAACCTTTTTATTTGTCTTTTCTAGGTTATGTATTTTTATTAAGTTTTTTTCAAAAGGTTATTTATTTATATTAAATATTGCTATAAATTTATTTACTTATATTTAATATTGTTTTAAGATTTTTATATTTTATATTATTTTCAAATTATTTTATTAAAATTTGTTTTAAAGATTATTTATTTATAGTTAATTTTGTTTTAAAGTTATTTATCAATATTTTAATCTTTTGAAAGTTAATTATTTTAAAAATATATATAACTTGAAATAAACAACAATGATTTATTAAAATTGTTCTTTTTGAAAATAGGTACCACTATTTATAACAATAGTAAAGATTAATTATTATTGTTTATTTTACAATGTTTTGAAATTATTATTATTATTTTTGAGACGTTTTGAAGTTAATAATTATTAATTATTTTAAATTTTATTTTTCTTGAATATAATTATATAATAGTGATTTTGAAGTAAATGATCATTAATTATTTACAAACGTTTTCAAGATTTATAAATTGAGTTTTATTTATCGACTTGGGTTTATAAGAAAAGTTTTTATAAAAGGATTTGGAGGCTTAAAGGAAGGATATTTATAATGTCTAGAAAGAAGTTTATAAATGGTTTTAGTATTTGGTAAAAGAAAATCAGAATGTGTGGAGACATAAAGAGAAATTATTTGCAATGTATAAAGAGAGTTTTTAAATGATTGGATATTTATAAATGAATTTTAGAAATACGTTTATAGTTTAATAATAGGAGTTTTATATTTTTATGTATTTATAAAGAGTTTATAAATGATTCGAGAAATGATTTAGAGACGTTTATAAATGGTTTTTGAGATTTATAAAATAGTTACACATGGGTTTAGAAATTTATAAAGAGTTTTATAAAGGCATTTATAATTGTGTAATAAGGGAATCTTCCTCCGTTTGTGAATACACTTATACTATTGAGATACGTATATGGATATTTTTCAAAGTATTGAAAATATAGGGATGTGTGGGTATGTCTTATTAAGGTATTTTTATACAAGTAATTACAAAGTAATTTTAACTAATAAAAGGATTAATTAAGGAGGCTTATGGTTACTTATGAGCTTAACCAATGTTGGTTTTCCCTTTGGAAATAAATCCCTGATTTGGATGTACGTTTGTTTGATAGTTAAATAATTGGCTATCAAATATGGACCAAAACGTAACTTTGGAAATTTCCAAGAGGAACATGTGAGTTATACGGCACCGTCATCTTCGATGATACTGTACTGTGCATATAAATCTCATTTCATTCTTCTAGGATAAATGATAAGGGAATCCGTCCACTAACGGTTAGGAGGTGATCTCCGCTCTTATATTTAGCTGTTTATTTCCTAAAGAACTGGGGTTGAGTTTACTGAAAAATATCAAATATTGTTTTGACGAGATGGGGATCAGATATGTTATCCGAAAACCACTTCGATCGTACTCAAGCATTTCGAAGTGAATATATGTTGAAGGTGATGAAATTGATGACGAAGCTCTCATGCATTTCCTTCAGTCCTAGAATGAACTTGTATGGATAAATGCTAGCATTGCATTAAAGCCTGGAGGGCAGTGTTGGCAATCTAAGTAGGAAGTGCTATATTAAAGGTAAAACGTTGCCTCAAGCCTCATCAACTAGGAATGACTAAAATATGGGAGATGCAATAGGGATAAGTGGGTCATTCCCATGTAGGGTATGATCACCCCAATCTAGAGTCGATATTATCTCTCAAATGCTTCGGGTCCCATTAACGGAAGGGTGATCATATGTGATACTACCAGTCAAGTAGTACGCCAGTCTTATGTTGGCAGGGGATCTTGGTGAGGTCCTTGGTGCTATTTTATCTAGAGAATCTCCATGACGGTCGGTACCCCAGTAGCCCATTGATTGTATGGAATCCATTCTCCAATACGTGTCTTTACAGTTATAGTTGTATGCCTATTATACAGGAATTTAATTAATGCTATAATTTCGGCTATGAGCAATAAGTACTAGTATCTTAGACACTATTATAATATAAGAGAATTTCATATGAAATGGTTTGGTTATCGTTGGGTAATAACCCGTTTGTGTTTATATTCGGTGTTGTCTTACGAGATACCTTTGACCTCAAAAGTTTTTATAACCTAAAATTCAATTGATGTCTGTTTTTCTCATATTTGTTTACCAGACTGATTCAGGTGTTATTTTATTATAATGCTCGGGTTTTAGCGCTACAGACTGCCTTGGATGCATTGGAGCTCAAGAGATGAACTGGAGGTGCAAGACGTATCTGTGTATTTCTTTGTATTTTGTTGTGTTATGTTGATTATATTATCAGCAACTGTGACTACAGGTTATTATAATTGTCTAGGCTGAAATAGGTTATTATATTCTAATTGATGTCTGTATATACACATGTTATAGTTCATTTTTGTTTAAAGATTTGTTGTATATTATAGATTATTCATTCCGGTAACATCCCCTATCTAAAGGCCAAAGCCAAGCGCTATAGATGCTGCAATTATCTATAGTATTAACTTCCAACGACTAAATACAGCTATGTTAATGGTATCTATAATATCAGAAGCACTTGTCAATGAAACAAATCACTGATTTTAAAACATAATTTCACATTACATTTCAAAACACATGTTCAATATTCATAATACATAGTCCTATAATGTTTCCCAGGCAATAATAAAATATACTTATTACAAAATACGTCAAGAGCGACATAAGAAGATGATTCCTTGGATGGTCAGAGTCATATAGTTATAATTGACTTAATACATATATAGCAAAAACAAATAAAAAACATATAACTACAACTCCTAAATAGGTATGCATTAGGCTCTTGCTCGCCTCCGGTAGCTTTATTCGTCATCCTACCAAAAACCTAAAAGAACCTTAACCCTTAGCCAACTCAAATCAATTTTGAGCTTACGATAAGGTTCACCACAAAACAATCAAAGGTAAAACATACCGTCAAATAAATCAGGATAAACGTCTCAAATCCTGCTCTCAGTTTCCTAAGTACAGTCTCTATCATCACTCCACTGGACTTTCACTAATCTGACTATCTTGTTCCTAAACTTCTTCACATCTCTCTGGACTATTCGTATAGGCTTCCTAACTATAGTCATGTCTGGCTCCACTACTAAATCTTCTAGCACAGTCGGTGTTATAGTAGTGTCTGGATCCCTCACATTTTCTCAGGTGAAATACATGGAAAACATCGTAGACTCCGGTCAAACTACTTGGTAACTCTACTCTATGTGCGAGTTTCCCGATTCTTTTTAAAATAAGAAATGGTACTATAAACCTTGGTGCTAACTTCCCCATCTTCCCGATCCCAATAACAACTTTGATCGACAATACTTTGGTGAAAACATGATCTCCAATAGAGAAATCTAAATCTTTTCGTCTTCAATCTGCATAGTTTTTCTACTTAGACTGGGCTTCCTTCATTCCCGCCCTTATCAGCTCAATCTTTTATGCTGCTTCCTTTACCAAATCAGGGCCAATCTATCTCTAGTCTCTAACCAACATACGTGATATTTGCATGGCCTTCCATACAAAGCCTCAAACGGTTCCATCCCAATAATAGTCTGATAATTATTGTTATACGAAAACTCGACTAAATGTAGATGGTTTTCCCATGATCCTCCAAAATCCAACACATAAGCTCTTAACAAGTCCTCTAAGATCTTGTTAACTCTTTCCATTTTCCCATCAATCTGTGGATGGTAAGAGGTACTCATCTTGAGCTTGGTTCCTAACTTTCCTATGGACTCTTCCAAAATTTGCTAGTAAATAAAGAATCTCTATCACTAACAATACTACTAGGAATTCCGTGCTGTCTAACAACATTCTTCATGAACAGCTTCGCTAAAATAGGCGTCGTCCTAGTTGACTTAACTAGAATGAAATGGGCACTCTTGGTCAATCTATCCACTATGACCCATATACTTTCATTTCCTCTACTAGATCTTGGCAACCGATCAACGAAATCCATAGAAATAATATCCCACCTCCAAACTGGAATATCCAATGGTTGAAGCAATCCACTTAGCTTCTGATGTTCGGCTTTCACTTGCTGATAGTTCAAGCACTATTTCGCCCATAAGCCAACATCCCTCTTTATGCCTTCCCAGAAGAAACTTCTTTTCATATCTTGATACATCTTCGTTCCTCCTAGATGAATAGTGAACTTCGAACGATGCCACTTCTACAAAACTTCCTTTTTATGTCTCCCATATTTGGAACACATAATCTACCCTTCTTGCTTAACCATCCACATTGGTTAGGGATAAAATCGTTCAAGTCATTGCTTTTCGTCCATCTTTTAATTTCCCGATCCTTTACGATAACACAGAATAGTCTTCCTGTCTAGAAGCAATCTTCTCAATCAACACTGGTCGAACCTCTAAACGAGACAACATAACTCTTTCTTCACTAGAACCAACCTTGGATCTATCCTGCCCCTACAAGCTAACAATGCTTCTAAGTCTTCCATTCTGCTATTAAAGCTAACATTGCATTCAAATTCTTCCTACTAAGCGCATCTGCGACCTTGTTGCCTTTCCTTGGTGTGTACTCTATTCCAAAATCATATGCGGCTAAAAATCTAACCACCTCTGCTATCTCATGTTCAGCTCCTTCTGAGATAACAAGTATTTCAACGACTTATGGTCAGTATAAAGCTCGAACCTCTCTCCCAAAAGATAATGCTTCACACCTTCAAAGTAAAAATAACTGCAGCTAACTCGAAGTCATGCGTTGAATATCTAACCTCATACAGTCTAAGCTATTTAGAAGCATAAGCAATCACTTTACCCCTCTGCATTAGAACAACTCCCAATCCTGTTCATAGGAATCAGTATAAACAACTAAATCTTGATTTCCCTCTAAAACTACCATTACCAATACATGGTTAATAAGTGCTTCAAGCTCTAGAATGCTTTCTCACACTTATCGGTCCACACGAACTTCACATCCTTTTGTGTTAGCTTAGTCATCGGTGCATCTATCTATGAGAAATCCTTTATAAATATCTGACAATACCCGGCCTAGCTAAGAGAACTTCTTATCTCAGTTACCGTTTCAAGTCTCTTCCAATTATTAACGACTTCGATCTTTTTTGGATCGACCGACAATCCTTTCAACGAAACCACATGACCAAGAAACTTCACTTCCTTTCAAAAATGGCACTTTGAAATTTTGCCTTCAGCTAATGCTCCCTCAACGTCTCAAGCACAACTCTAAGATGAACTTCATGCTCCTTCTCTTCCTTAGAGTATATCAGAATATCACATGAAGACTTATACAAACCTATCCAGGTGTTCTCGGACAATCCGGTTCATCAAATTCACAAAGAATGTCAGCGCATTTGTTAGTCCGAACGACATAACTTACCATTTGTAAGATCCATATTTCGTCCTAAACACCGTCAACGGTATACTATACTCCGCTACTCTAAGATGATGAAATCCTATCACCGAATCTAACTGAGAGAATATCTTGGCTCCACTCAACTGATCGAACAAATCGCCAATCCTCGGCAATGGATATCGATTCTTTATCATCTTCTCATTCAGCTTACAATAATCAATACATAGCCTTAACAATCCATTTGGCTTCTTAGCTAATACTATGGTTGCTCCCTAAGAAGAACTACTTGGACTAATAAAACTCTTGCCTTCCAAATCTACCAACTGAGCTTGCAGCTCCTTCATCTCTGTTGGCGTCATCCTGCATTGCGACCTACTTACCGATTCTGCCCCAGGCACCAAATCTATCTGAAATGCGGTTCAACTCATCTTCCAAATCCATAAAACCCAACAAAGCATTCACCTCACAACTGGGTTTTCTACGGTATAAACCATCCGGTCGCCACAATCCGGGTGTCTAAGTGATATTTTTCTATCTTGGCAAAATAGCCTAGCATCGTATTTACTTAACCAATCCGTACCCAATATGATTCTGAACCCAACAAAGTCAACCATATGTAACTGCAAAACAAAGGTGTAACTTAGCAAGTCAAACTCTAAGTGGTCACACTTTATCCCAAGCATTGCATACCCACCTATTGGATTTGCAACTCTTAAGGAAGTAACTAAATATATGGGTTCTAGGTTAAGTATATCTACTAAGCATTGAGATATAAAAGAATGAGACGCACCAGTATTAAACTAAATGATAACAGACATATCATGAATCTGAAGTGTACCTCCTAACACCGCCTTTCACTTCTCCTGCACTGCTGGCCTCGAAGCAGTGGACTCCAATGCATACACTTGGCCCTTTCCATCCTTTTCGGGCTCCTTGCATTGATTCTTGTAATGGTCGATCGAATCACAATTAAAGCACCTGATGTTATTCTTTCCAATCACCTCCTTTCCTTTTCCCTTTCCAGTATGATACTCATGAGCATAGTGTCCTTTCTTTTCGCACTTGTAACAGACCACTTCATATTTTCCCTTCTTCATTGCTCCTCCTTTTTTAGCATTCTTCTTGTGGAAAAACTTTCCCTTTTTGGCCCTGTCCAGCCTGGACCTCCTTCTCCTTCTTCTTCTCCAAACAAGCTAACATCTCCTCATGTCTCAACGCCATTTCCATAACTACATCACATGGGTCTTTGATGTGTGGCAAAGTATCCCTAGCCAAATCCGGCTTCAAACCTCAAATAATTTCATTCCTTTTCAACACTACGTCAATAGTAGCATACCCATATCTAGCCAATTCTTCAAACCTGTTGGCATACTCTAGAACAGATATCTCCCCTTGTTCCATCTCAGAAAACTTCCTAACTAACACAAATTGCGCCATTACTGATATGAACCTTCCTTGAAACTTCCTCTTAAACTCTGCTCATATCATAGTCTCTTTATCCACACCAGCTGTTGAAGTATTCCACAAAAACAAAGCAGCTCCCTGAAGCTGTCTTGAGCCAAGTCTTCTTTTCTGCTCGTCATTGCGCCCTAGGTCAGCAAAAATTATTTCATAGTATAGCAGATAGTTTTCCACCTTAATAGTACCCTTATTCCAATAAACAGCTTTCCACCAAACCTAGCATAATCTCGGCTCAAGTTAGCATACTGATTAACCGTTTGTGCTTCCTAAACTCCTCCTCCAGCAGCATTTCCTCCAAAAAATCTAGCTGCAACTCCAGCTTGCATCATGTTCACGAAAAACTGTTACATGGCTCCCATGTCCACTTGGGGAACCCAGCACCAACATTCTCAGCCTGACTTGACCTTGATTTCTTCTAACATTCAGTTGGGCATTTCCATTTGTAGGGATGTTGTCTCCTCCTAGGTTAACTCTGCCTCTTCTTCCGTCCACATCTGTATTCTAGCCTCATGAAATGTAGATGAATATCCAAATAAAGATAGGAGTCTAGAGATAAGGCCTATACTTATATATAGCAAATACAAGTACGTTACTATAGCATTATCCCATACCCCAATCTTAACACTAATTCCTAAGGATTATATTTTCAAAAATCATTTTTAGTTAACATGTTCCTTAAACCTATGCTATGATACCAAGTTGTAACATCCCCTATCCAGAGACCCAAAGCTAAGCACTGTAGATATTATAGTCATCTATAGTATTAACTTCCGACGACTAAATACGGCTATGTTAATGGTATTTATAATATCAGAAGCACTTGAATATGAAACAAATCACAGATTTTGAAATAGAATTTTCCATTACATTTCAAAACACATGTTACATATTCATAATACATAATCCCAAAATGTTTTCCAGACAATGATAACATATACTTATTACAAATACGCCAAGAGCGACATATGAAGATGCCCTCTTGGATGATCAGAGTCATATAGTCATAATTGATTTAATACATACGCAACTGAAATAAACACAAAACAAAGAACATCAACTCCTACATAGCTATCTGTTAGCCTCGTGCTCTCCTCCGGTGGCTTTATTCGTCGTCCTATTAAAAACCAGAAAGAACCTCAACCCTCAGCTAACTCAAATCAATTTTGAGCACCCGAGAGTTTAAGGGGAAAACATGAACTTTGAGTCAGACATAAAGCCTGGCCTGAATAATACTATATATCCCGGTTATTAATGTTAAGTGAGCCAACGCCGCTTAGTGGAACAAGTTTCCCCTCACTAACATTCTTGTAAAACATATATTTTGCAAATCTTTTCCTGCAACCGAAACTGGTAAAATACTATAAAGCATCATTATGTAAACATACATATCACGTAATAATAGAACTATCTGGTCAAACACTTTAGTTTTGTTTGGTTGACTCGGGCCTACTAGAAAATATAACAAAATAATGTAACATTTGTTAAAAACTTCTCTTCTAGGCGGTCACTCCTTAACTATCGGTTAAATACTTCTCATCTGGATGGTCTTTCCTTAGCTTAACATCTCCCAGGGTCAGTTGATTCTAATGGTTTTATGGGCTCACAAATAACCTATCTGTATATAAATATATATTCTGTTATCCCGCCTTTTGGCAAGGCCGAGATATCAAGGAACTGATTGAAAACCAAGGATCACTCGTTCCGGGTATCGAGTACGCATAGGTTCACCATGGATATCGATGAATTTTGTCCGAGTCCGGATTAGGCAATCATTGACAAGGCATGGCAAGCAAAGCTATGGAGGCTTGCATTCTAAATTTCAAGTTAATCTGAATTCGTATGCTCAAGTTATGATCGATGCAAATCCATTAGTGAGCCACTTTTTGAATCGATTAGATTCGTATCCATCGTCATGCCACACTTCGTATCGATCGACTTTGTATCCATCGTCCCGCCGTAGTTTGTATCAATCAACTGCGTATCCATCAACAGATAGTGCGCTTCATATCAATTGGCCAATGTCAGCTTCGTATCCATTGAAAGGCCATGTTCGAATCCATCAGTTAACCTTAGTTCTTATCCACCAAACAATCACTGCTTCGTATCCATTGAGTAAGCACTGTTCGTATCCACCACAATATTGCTTGTTCGTATCCATCAAGGTGAAGTGACTTTAATCGATACGAACAAGGGCTACATTCATCGATGCGCACATGGCCACTTCCATAAATATGAATTGCGCCACCATCATCGATACGACCTAAGCCATCTCCATCGATTCGAACAGGGCATACTATAGATCGATACGAAAAGCATGCTGAATGATCGACTCGAACAAGACAACGGCTATCGATCAAAACGAGGCGAAGTTCAAGGAACGACTCGATCAACTCGGAGTGAAAGGTGGGTCGATCCATGGAGTGCATGCCAGGTCATCACGAGGGCACGTGCTATCATCGATTTGAACAGATGGATTCGAAGTAATCGATTCGAAATGAACGGCCTACCAAAAACTTCATTTTGTATCAATCATAACTCAAGATCCACAAGTTCAAATGCTATGAAATTTTCACAGGTGCTTACTTACAAGCTAAAGAAGGTTCACATCAAGTTTCAACTCCATTGGACAAAATCTTGATCGATACGAATTACATTCGTATCGATCACAGATCGATTCGAAACTTCCCGGGATTGATCGCGTGGGCCCACTCACGTGCCAGAAGAAGTCTTTCGAAGTTTCAACAAGATATCAGCATTTGACACCTATAAATAGAGCCCCAGGGCCTATAGAAGAAGGATCTTTGGATTCTCAAGCGCCTAGACTCTGCCGGATTCAATCTTGCACTCTACTGTTGCTATTATTTTCGAATTTCAGAGTTGTAATCCACTGTTGTTTGCTGTAATCAAGTGTATTCATCGAGAAAGAATCAATAATGTCATAAAACTTCATAGTAGACGTAGGCAACACGCCGAACCACTCTAAATCGCTTGTGTCTGTGTATTTATTTACCAGTTTTCGGAGTTTTCGTTAGATAATCCACTTTTTAAATTTATATTCTTGATTTTTATCTCTTCAAAAACTTCCGAAGAGTGTTGTGCCCATTTTTGGTACAAACACTTTGGTGCTTTCACTGAGAAAACCCATCTTTTCTCCTGCTCCTTGGATCTACTGTCGATACCGGGTTGCATAAATCTAAAAGGAAGATCCTAATCTCTACTCCAGAATCCTTCCAACCTATTCATATTTGCAAAAAAATCTAGGAAATGACTTCATCTCTCATAATGGTAAGCATAAGGACCACCTCCAATGCCGTCAATTAGGAAGGTCGGGATAGACAAAATCCCACACAACTACCTTTAGCTGAGCCTTCGGATGGACGTACTCCTAAACCATACGTCCCTGAAGATTATGAGCCAAGGAGGCGAGATGTGGATCATCGATAGCGCTCGGCAAATGATCCATGAAAGCCAGGGTCTTACTAACAACGAATGAGGAATCTTCCGGGGTCATACCCCTTTCACAGATGATATACTTTATGTCGAACCTCCTCGGAGATTCAGAATGCCGGCTCTTCTAGTTTATGAAGGGAATTCAGATCCAAATCAACATATCCTAAAGTATGAATGGCTGATGAATGCTACAAGAGCAGATGATGCACTGAAATGTCGTAGCTTTCCCATCTCTTTAGGGGGCATTGCTACCATGTGCTTTACACGATTGCCACCCCGATCCATTTCTTACTTCGACCAAATGGCCACCAAGTTCGTGGAACAGTTTCGAATGCATGTGGCAATGCCCAAAGATGTTAATACTCTATCCAACGTCACTCAAGCTGCCGGAGAGACACTTAGACGCTACTTGGAGAGATTTCATGCTGCATGTGCAGAGCTAAGCAACCCCAATAACAACTCTATTCTGATGGCACTAACGAAGGGGATTGATCCTGACTCCAAATTCGAAAATTGGCAATTTGGGAAACCCCTCGTGTCATTGGACTGTTTCTACTCCAAAGCTGCTTAATTCTTAAGATGAGAGGACGCGAAACAGTCTAGGAAGCAGGATGACGCAGCACCCAGCTTGGAGGGCATACAAAGTAATGTTGCAGTTAAACAGTCCGGTGAGAGTTTTGAAAAGGTTCGGTTGAACATACAGAATAAGCAAACTCAGCCAAGACGTAATGATAATCAGAATAAGAAGCGAGATCAGAACCGTGGTCCGCGATGTAGGGCTCCAATGTTTGATAACTACACTCCTTTGAATATGTCGCTAGAGAACGTGTATTTGCAGACCTGCAATGCTATGCAATACAAGAAGCCTGCTCCAAAGCCATCATCGGAGAGGTAGATTCAAATAGGAAAGTTATGTAGGTTTCATGAAAGCTATGGCCATAGTAGAAATGAGTGTCGTCATTTGTAGGACCTCATTGAGAAATTGATCAAGGAGAGAAAGTCGGATCAGCTCGTGCGGGTGCCGCAGTCGGGAGGTGCGGGCCCATCAAATAAAAATCGTGTGTAGAGTCAATAAATGCAGGAGGAACCCGCTCGTACTAGCGGGAGGTTAGTTATAAACACAGTAAGTGGTGGTCCTCATCCAGCTGATTGAAGCTGGAGGGAAATGGAGTCATATGCCAGCTCTATCAGGCATGCAGACTTCGGGTGTTGTAGCAATTCTGACGACGGGACTCCGGCCAAGCAACAAAGGACGGTGACTGATGACATCGTGTTCAAAAACCAAGACACTGATAAGGTCAAATACCCCACTATCTACCCACTAGTCATATCCGCTCAGGTAGGTCCTGCTTGAATGAAGAGGATCATGGTTGACAGTGGAAGTTCTGTAAATATTTTGTTCAAAAGAGCATACGATCTGATGAAAATGGAAGCCAAGGATTTGAAGCCTTATCAATCTCGAATCCACGGCTTCAATGGAAGTACCTACTGGAGTGGTGGAACTGCTAGTGAAATTGGGAGTTGGAGAACGCCGGAGAGTCCGGATTTTATAGTTTGTTGTTCTAGACATTGATTCGCCCTATAGTGCCTTTTTGGGCCGACCGGCCCTTGCTGAATTCAGGGCAGCCATTGCCCCATGGTGTTTGACTCTAAAGTTCCCCAACGATCGTGGGGTCGGAGTCGTTCAAGGAGACCAGGCTGATGGGAGAGCCTGTTATGTTGCTAAGCTGCGCGAGGCGCAGCGAAGAGAGAAAGGAAAGGGCGTAGAGAATGTCTCTGTGTCCATTTTGCCGACAATTGACAATTGGTGCCTGAGCACAGGCCTGGCACCCTAACCAATTCCAAAGGGATCTTGTCCCGAGAGACACTGAAAGCAAAGATGAATCTAAAGAGGGATAAGCTTCCCCGGGTGAAGTGACGATCGATGTTCCGATTGATGATGATTCAAGAATGCTAAAGATTGGGTCTTAGTTGAGCCAACAGACGGAACATGAATTGGCTGAATTTCTCTAGGCGATCTCGACATATTCGCCTGGATGTACTCTGACTTGTGTGGGATATCGCCGAACATCGCAAGCCACACTCTGAATATTGACCAACGGTGTATCCTGGTCAAACAGAAAAGGCATGGTACGGATCCAGAGGGATCTGCCTCCCTTAAAGAAGAGGTCGATAAGCTGAAAACAAATGGGTTTATCCGAGATGCTTTATATTCGGAGTGGGTATCAATCCCGTACTTGTTCGAAAGCCGAATGGGAAAGGGAGGACGTGTGTAGATTATTTCGACTGGAACAAAGCTTGCCCGAAGGACAGTTTTCTACTTTCCTGAATTGATCAGCTTGTAGATTCAACGGCTGGACATGAATTGTTATCTTTTATGGATGCTTATTCTGGTTACAATCAAATACCCATGCATTTACCTGATCAAGAACATACCAGCATCGTGACTGATCTTGGACTCTACTGCTACAGAGTCATGCCTTTTGGGCTCAAGAATGCTGGAGCAACGTATCAACGCCTAGTCAACCCGATGTTCGCCAACCAGATCGGGAAGACCATGGAAGTATATGTAGAAGACATGCTGGTAAAATCGCGATTCTCCACTGATCATATCATAGATTTGGAATTTATGTTCAACATTCCTCGAGAATACAGGATGAAGCTCAATCCGCTGAAGTGTCATTTTGGAGTCGCATCTGGAAAGTTCCTTGGGTTCATCGTCAACGCTCGAGGAATAGAAGCAAATCCCGAAAAGATCAGGGCAATTAGAAATCTACAAACTCCGAGAACCATAAAGCAGGTCCATAGTCTCAACGGGAAGGTAGCAGCATTGAGCAGGTTCATTTCAAAGTCCACCAACAAATGCATCCCCTTCTTCGATCTGATCCGAAAAGGAAAGCGAAAATTTGAGTAGACAGTAGAATGTGAAGGCGCGTTCCAAGCGCTGATTCAACATCTCTCCACGCCGTCGATTTTATCAAAGCCAATTGACTACGAGCAATTATACCTTTACCGGGCAGTATCAGAAAATGCGATTAGTGCTGCCTTAGTTCGGAAGGAAGACCGAGTGCAGAAACTGGTCTACTATGTTAGTAAACGACTAACCGAAGCAGAGAGAAATTATCCAAAGCTAGAGAAATTGGCTTACTACCTAGTCATTGCCTCAAGGAAGCTCCATCCATATTTCCAAGCTTATCCTATCACTGTGTATATTAATCAGCCGTTATGATAGGTCCTTGCGCGGCCTGAGACGTCTGGTTGATTACTCAAGTGGAACATTGAACTGAGTCAGTTTGATATCACTTACACGCCAAGGAGAGCCATTCAAGGACAAGTCCAGCAGATTTTATAGCTGAATTTACCATTCAAGAGGACTTGCCCGAAGCTAGTAAATCTCCCGAATATATCCGAAAGCCGTATGCCAATGATGCATCCAATATCGGTGCTCGGGTGCTGGAGTAGTACTCGAAACCCCCAAAGGTCGATCCATATGCTATGCTTTGAAATTTGAATTTCGTGCGACCAATAATGAAGCTGAATATGAAGCCTTGCTTGCTGGATTAAAACTCACCCGTGATCTAAGAATTATTGCTGTGGAAATTTATTGTGATTCCCAATTAGTCGTATGCCAAGTTGGGGGTGAACATCAGGCCAAGGATCGATGATTAGCTGCTTATCTATCTCGAGTCCAGGAAATACTTGATCACTTTGATTATTATGCCATCTTCTACATACCCCGTGAGCACAATCAAAAGGCTGATTCATTGGCGAAGTTAGCAAGTACGGGTGAAGCATAGCAAATGGGGCTTGTTCCTGTAGAGACATTATTTTCTCCGAGTATTTATTAGATGAAGACAGACTTCATATTCGAAACCGCTCCCGGTAGGGAATCATGGATGACTCCATACCGAAACTACATCGATCACGGAATATTGCCCGAGCGCAGGAGTGAGAGAAGGCAGATTCTTCAAAAGGCCTCGCAGTTCACCATTCAGAATGGAGTCATGTATGGAAGAGGATATTCTGTTCCTCTACTCCGATGTATCGCACACGATGAAATTAAACGAGTATTATATGATGTGCACGAAGGAGAATGTGGTGATCACACTGGGGGGCAAGCTCTCGCTAAGAAAGTACTCCGATATGGGTATTACTGGCCCATTGTAAACCGTGATGCAGCAGACAATGCCAGGAAATGCGATAAATGCCAAAAACATGCTCGAATTCCTAGAGCCCCACCTACTGAGAAAACCCAAATAGTCAGCCTGTGGTCGTCCGCAGTATGGGGCATTGATATCATTAGTGCTTTACCTCTGGCCAAAGGTGGAGCGGAGTATGCCATCGTCGTAGATGATTACTTTACCATATGGGCTGAAGCTGAACCTCTTGCAAAAATCATGAAGAATAAAGTAATCAATTTCATAGTTCGCAACATTATCTGTCGATTTGGTCTCCCGTATACCATTATCATTGATAATGGAGCCCAGTTCGACAGTGTTGAATTCAAGAATTTCTATCAACGATTTCACATCCACAGGAAATTCTCTGCAGTTGCACACCCTCAAGCGAATGGCCAAGTTGAAGCTGTTAACATGGTTATCGAATCTATTCTGAAGAAACGACTGGAAAAAGCCGGGGGCAAGTGGGTTAATGAACTTCCTATGGCTTTATGGGCTTATCGAACGACCCATAAGTCCACGACCAGACACATTACATTTTCTTTATCTTATGGCTCCGAAGCCTTATTCCAGTCGATATGGAAGTACCTTCTCATATTGTGACTTACTATGATCCGAAGACAAATGCCATATTACTTACAGAATCCTTGGATTTATTGGATGAGAAGCGTGAAGAGGTTGATTTGAGGCAGCCGCATATCGAAGTCGAGTTGTCTGATTGTACAATGCTAAGGTTTGACCACGAACCTTTGAACTCGGCGATCTCATTCTCAAAAGAATCTATTCGGTTTCTTCACATATGAGGCTAAATTGGGAAGGACCGTATGTGATTACACAAAAGCTCGAAGATGGCACGTTTAAGTTATCGACCGTTGACGGTCTTACTTTGCCAAGAGCCTGGAACAGCAAGAGTCTCCGTCGCTACTATACGTGACATGCTCTATTTACTTCAGTCTATTTTTCCATTTACAATTTGTTTCTGCATTTCGAAATTTGAATTTGTGATAAGGCAACTGATTTTTCCGTATTTTCTCATTTCAGCAATAAAATTCCATCTCTTCGGGCTAGAGCTGTGATCTATTGAATATTACATACAACATCACGATGCATGGAGAGCTAAGTTCCATCACGCGGTGGAATTTATTCAAATAGATAGTGATTGTGACATGACCGGTCACTCACTAAGTGAAACCCGAGCTCGGGGGCAAGTCACTACACCAAAATTAAAAAAGGATTGATACACGAAAATCCTTTAACCAACTCCAAACTCTCAAAGTGCAATTTGGAGCATGAAACTCCTAAATGTGGTTCTGGAGAGGGTGGATCCATTCGCCTAACAACTTCGGCCGTATCCTAACCAAGTTCGAGGAGGATGGACCCATCCATCTAACTACCTCACTTGTTAACTCGGGGTGGATGTGAACCGACCATCCATGGTCCCGATAAATTCATTATTCCCTGAGTGCAAACGAACTCCTAAAAAGCCTAAACAGATGTGACTGACCGTCTGTCGGCCAACTCCATATTCCCAGAGTGCGAATTGGAGTATAAACATCAACTCTAGGTTCCCGAAGTGCAACCGAAGTATAAACACTAACTCCAAATTCCCAGAGCGTGAATTGGAGTATAAACATCAACTCTAGGTTCCCAGAGTGCGAACCGAAGAATAAACACTAACTCCACATTCCCAGAGTGTGAATTGGAGTACAAATGCTAAGTCCAAGTTCCCGGAGTGCGAATTGGATTACAAATATCGATAGTCTCCTGATTCCCAGAGTGCGAACCAGATTTTCGATCGCAAATAACTCTGAGTCCCTAGAGCGTGGTCAGAGTGTAAATATAACTCGAGTGCGGACGACCACTCATAAACTAACCTAAGTCACCAGAGTGTGGACGTGTGCTTAAAAACATCAATAGGTGCAGCTGATCGCCAAAATACAAATGCATATCCTCGGAATGCGGATGTAATTACTTTGAGTAAGCGAGTGTGGTTCGACCGCTCGACTCTTACTTGTTTTAGCACTGATCCGATGATGTTAAAATCGAAAAGATAAAGACAAACGACGATCGCCAGCCGATTTTTATAACCTATCCTCAAAACTAGGGGCAAAGCTTATGTGTTAGTCATTGATCGAAGTAGTGCAATGTCAAAATCCAACCTAATCTCCAGCTACGACTTGTGTTCATGATTTTCAGACTTGGTGAATGAAACAAACTCAGCTCAAAACTTGAAACTCTGCAAGTGCACTGAACTGAGAATCAAACACTGCAACACTTAAGCATAGAAGATAGGAATAAAAGTTGAAACAAGAAAGCAAAATTTTATTTCAACTAATTATAAGTGAAGAGTTGTACACAAATTCTTCCAAAATTCCTACTTGCAGGGGCCGAACCCGCATCTATACATGGCCTATGAAGGAAAAGAGAAAAATGAACTTCCTATCTGCCAAAAAGTGCGCCGAAGAGACCTATTTACTCTTTCTTCTTCCTTGTCTTCTTCTTCGGTGTAAGCCCGCTGGAACTGCTGAGGATCTTTCGTTTCGAGCTCTTGCTTTTTGGCATGCTATCTCCAAACTGAGGCATGATGTCGACATCCTCCTCCGAACTTGAATCTAGAGGAATGCTCCCTGTAGGAGAGTTCAGAAGAGGTTGATCTATAACCGGGGGCGGAATGGGCACACTAGTATCAACAAGTGTACCCCCAAGTGATATAATTCAAAGTGGAACTGGACCGGACGCCGCCATTCCACCCTCAAGAATATCGCCATGTGTTGCTGCCTCCAACTCAGTATTGATTTCAGCCAGTATTTCTTCTTCTCGAATAGATCGGGCTTCGCGGGGGGCAGCAGAGGTCTGTGTTGAAGCACTAGAGGTGAGTGTGAGTCCACTAATGACAAATGGAAAGTCCGCGAAGGGGTCACTTTGTCGGCCTAGAATCTTATTCATCATATGCTCATCAAAATAAAGTGAGCTCCCTGCGTTACTTCAATGGGCGTGGTCGTTGTCGTAGTAGTCACTTCGGTAATGATGGCCTCCTGCACTTGATGTAATTCCTGGATTGCAGGAGGCGTTATCGGTATAACTTTAGTCACTTGACAAGGAAGAAGAGAAGTTGTTAGTACATACTTCAAAACAACTCCTTCATTTTGAACACACATGAGATTTGTTAGAGTACCTTCCTCAGTTTGGCTCGCAGTTGGTTGAACAGCTTCGGAAGTGTGCTCCTTTATAGGAGATAAATATGGCTGCTCTGTGTCGTAAGCTAGGACAAGCTGGAGCTCAACCACCGAAATAGGCTCAGATCGAGATGAAGCAGTAATCTCAAAACTTGTAACATAATGCTCGACGCCAGAGCCTTCCCCAATCTCCTGGTGCTGGGTGCCAAGCTTCTCTCTTGCTTGTGAGATCATCGAGTCGTGGAGAACTTTCTTTTCATCCTCGTTCAATATATCGTTCTCCAGTTCGAACTCATCCAATGCTCCACCCAGAGGCACCGCCTTCTCCTCTTCGACCAATTGGTTCCAAGTATTATAGAGATGTGTCGGGTAATTATCAAGCCAAGCCAGGTTTTTGTGTCTCAACACGTTGGCGTTGTAATTGACGAGGAGTTCCTCTATGTCAGCCTCCAGCCTAGTCTCCGCCAACCGAACCTTCTCTTCAACCTTAACCTTCACCAAGCAAACTTTAGCCACAACCGCATCTCTCTCACCCTAAAGCACCACTACTTGATCACATACTTCTTATGCGGAGATATTGGTAGCGTCCTTCTCTTCAATAATCTCGAAAAATTTGGACTTAAGCTCGTTGAGCTCTTTCAGGGCTGCGTCCCGCTCGGCTGTGATGGTGGTGTTCCTGTGGCCCATGTCTTCCATCATGGCATAATGTTCCTGCCTTCTTCTATTCATGGCCGATTGAGCATTGTCGGCCATTTTGATAGCTTCCATCTTGGATTTTCGAGAAGACTCGGCTTCATTATTGAGTACCTGAATAATCCAGTCTTTCTATGTGAGCTCTTTCTCCAATTTTTCAATCGTGGCAGCCCGATCAAAAGCCACCTTCGATGCTTTTCTCGCAGCTTTTGACCACTCCTTGTACTGGAAGAAGATATCTGCAACATAATCATGCACTGTGTTCTCGGCCTCTGTCGGAGTTCTCTTCAAGTGCGGGGGAAAGATATATTCGTCAAAGAAAATATCGGGGAAATCCCTTTTCAATTGAGCAAGCTTGATCGCTCCTTCCCCCGAAGGCTCAGTAAGGACCTGCTCTGTAGTTGTGGGGTCCACTATTTCAATTCTACGATGAGAGTTAGACCTTGAAGCATGAGAAGACGGGTGTACCATGAAGCTTCAGGAGGCCGTGAAACATGGACTAGGGGCTGTGCAAGATTTTGAGGAGGGGGTGAGCGAGATCGACGTGTGTATCTCCTGTCTTTTTCAAACCGCTCCGGACTGGAGTACCCCTGGTCGTAATCCATATCTCCTTCTCTTCTACGCGACTCATAATATGATGAAGATCGACGAGTATATCATGGACTACGAAGCATAGAGCCACGGCCAGATATCATATCTACAAAGTAAAACAAGAATAGAGTTAGCAGTCTTCCAATAGTAGACAACTTACGGTCAGGAATTGTGTAGTGCCATGAAGTGTGTATGTATGTGCAACCCTCCGACCAACCGAAAGTGTCGACCGTGCCAATGGGAAGAGACTAACTTAAATCTAAAGCGTGTTGAAGTTCTTCCAATCCGGCATCATGTTGGGAGGACACACAGTCTGGAATTGGGATATCGGTGTGCCCTTCGAAGAGATTTTCCGCTCGTGGGGGAGAAGTCTCCAAAATTCTAACCCCGAAAGTGGGCCGAGACATGACCACAGTTTTCCATCTCTTGGATTTGGAATATTTAAAAGCAGCTGCCTTGCCTTTTCTTTTTCCTTCGGAGTCCAGGACTACATCCGAAGGCTCAGCTAAAGGTTCGTCGTCAGTGTGTGTCCTCTTTGAATCTACTTCCTCGGTTATAACAAGTCGGGGCATCCTGCGTTTAGTTCGTTTCTTCGAGCTAGTTCGTAACATCCCCTCGAGCCTTATACTTTGTTTTCGTTCAATCAGCCCGAGAATTCTCAGGTTCATAACCGTCAGAACCGAGTCAATATTTCTCTCTTCACTTGGGACTTCTTGAAGAATCCGAACTAATTTTTTGAAGTGAATACCTTTGGGCCACTGAGTTATTTCCATAAAGAGAAAGAGGTATAAGTTGGACTTCAGTTGCAATTGTCTTATCAGCTAGTAAAGTGGACTGCAATACTTACGTCGGAACAACCACCGACTGGCGAATCCCGAGGGGCATCGGACATAAAACCACTCCCTCTTGTAGTAACTCAACTTAGTCCAGGATCCCGTAACTACTTGATAGTTTCGTACTGCCTCCAGAAACGTAAAAGATTGGATATCTTCTCGGCTCTTGAAGTTGAACAAATATCTGATCTCGATTGGAATAGGTGGTCGATGGAGATGCTCCATGAATACGATAAACATGTTGTTCAACAGAGCATATCCGTTCGGGTGTAACTGAGATGGAGAAATTCCCAGATAAGATAACACCTTCCTTGTATATTGGTTGAACGGGGGAAGCATCCCGGCTGTGCACGCATGACGATTGAATGCGGTGTACCGCTCCGGTGGATAGTGTGGTCTATCGTTTGGTCCCGGCAATAGTACGTCATCCATCGACAGATCGTGTATTAAGCATATTTTTCCTAACATGTCTTCAAAAAAATTGGATGGAATAGAGTCTGGGGGATTTCCGTTGAAAGATGCGCCAGGTGTATCATCCGAGGCTGGATCAGTAACTTCGGCCTCAATGACCGGTATTTCGATTGTAGGAGGGATTAAACTCTAAGCTTCCTGTTGCTATGAGCTTGAGGGTTCCATAACTAACTAACTTACGAGAAATCATCATTAGACGATAATAAGCCCGTGCATCCCCTGGTGTGAAGTGTGTGGATGTGTTGTACAGTGCAGTGCTCTGAAGTACTTGAAAAGATTCTACAGAGATAATGAAAGTATGCAAACGACGGGACTTCGGAATCCAGTTAGAATGACCGTTATCGTGGCTGTCACAACCATTCTATCCAGACATTGGCGATCGAACCGAGATAGTATTCCTTATATTTTTGTTAAGTCACAGTTCCATCAACGAGCTTTGAAAGGCAGTCAGATATGCAGTGAAATGATTAAGTCTAAATATGCAAGGAAGAAGCTCGTTGGAGTCAAATGTTCAGATATGCAAAAATTCTCTAAATCTATCAATTTTCGGCTTGGAATCGATCGCCACAGTTCAAATTCGTATTGAGTAAGAGAAACCACACTTTTGTATCGATCGCATTTGGATCAGTGCAATTCGTATCGATTGCATTCGAATCAATACATTTCGTATCGATCGATTTCAAATGGATACATTTTGTATCGATCATGGGAGTATATTCTGCGTCGATCATAGGCCTTGGCTTTGTATCGATTAGGGCTGGCAACTTCAAACCGATCTATAGCGCACGTTTCGTATCGATCCCAAGCGGTCAACTTCGGATCGATTTTCGAAGGCCAACTTCGTATCGATCGGTATAACCAATGTTTCGTACCAATCGAGTGGTTGGTTTTTCACACCGGTCGGTATGGATCAACACAAACTCCAACCATCGCCAATCGATACGAAACCATTCCATCCCTCTATATGAAATTCTCTCGGCTATAGATCGATACGAAATCCCATCATCTCCAGATCGATATGAAAAACCGTCTCCTTCATCGACCGATACAAACATCTCACTCGTATACTTCTACCATTCTTCTTCCTCAAATTGCGCAAGCACCATGGCCATTTTCTCTGAGTCGACTCCCGCCTTGACTTAATAAGAGATCGATTGTAGAAGCAAATAGGATGGCAAAGTTTTTAAGTCTCGTTGTTTAGACGTTAGATTCAATTGATGCATTACCTAGTTGCAACGGATTGTTTAATAAGTTGGAGATTTGGTTCGATTCAAAGGCGAGCAGTTTTCTTTTCCAAGTTCTTTATATCGATACGAAGGTTGGAAATAAAGTAAAGGTAAAAAATGAAAAAATGCTTGAGTCCACGGTATTTATATGGACCCAAGGAAAGGAAGAAAAACGATTTGCATCCCAGTCAAAAGCGACCGGTCACAACAGGTCAACCACCAGATCGAGTCGAACGATCTGTTTGAATCCATGAGCCAGAGCCTTCATCGATGCGAAATTGTCACCAGGTTCCATCGATTCGAAACTTCTGCTCCAATCGATATACCCAACTACATCCACAATGCACCGATACGAGTTACATTGTTCAATTCCGTCAAATCGCAGCTTCCAGAGACCAATATTTATCGATACGAGATGCTTTATTTGTATCCATCAGCACTCAACCCATGAGAGCGCAAATTCCTCGATACAAAATAGGGTCCACCGAAGCTCGTAACCATCGATACGAAATGGAAACTTCGTATCCATCGGAGCTCACAACCATCGATACGAACGATCATTTCGTATCCACCGAGACTTCTATCTATCGATGCGAAAACTTCCATCTATCGATGCAAAAGCAATCTTTTAACCTTTTATATCGATTCAAGAGAGGATCGATACGAAGGAACATCCAAAAACTACCATCAAGCATTGTTGCAACTCGAATTCCACATTGATTCAGGAGAGGATCCACATGGAATTCGACACGAGAGAACTGACAACAACTCGTGGGCGTGCAACGTTAACGAGAGTCGGATTAACATATATGCATATATGTCGGACTAATATTCAATTTTCAGCATTCACTGGAATTGAATACTCATCTAATAACAATTACAGCGACAAACAGCTAACCATTATCATACAACAATCAGTTACAACGGTATAGAGTATAACAGTTGACAATCAGCAACTAACATTACTAAGAAAATCAGTCAAAGATTAGAATCTTTAACGGAAAGACAATAACAGTTCAGAGTGAAGGATGCAGATATTCAAAGCACGTCATGTTTCCACAAAATGTACTTTGGGAGGCAAATGTTATCTCGCCATTTGGCAAGGCTGAGGTATCAAGGAACTGATTGAAAACCAAGGATCGCTCGTCCCGGGTATCGAGTAGGCACAGGTTCACCATGGATATCGATGACTTTTATCCGAGTCCGGATCAGGCTAGAATTAACAAGGCACGGCAAGCGAAGCTATGGCAGCCAGCATTTCAAATTTCAAGTCAATCCTAATTCATACGCTCAAGTTATGATCGATGCAAGTTGAAGGAAATAACATCATTTTCGTATCCATCAGTGAGCCACTTTTCGAATCGATCAGATTCGTATCCATCATCACACCACAGTTCGTATCTATCGACTTCGTATCCATCGTCCCATCGTAGTTCATATCGATCAACTGCGTATCCATCAATAGATAGTGCGCTTCATATCTATCGGCCAATGTCAGCTTCGTATCCATCGAAAGGCCATGTTCAAATCCATCAGTTAACCTTAGTCCGTATCCGCCAAACAATCACTGCTTTGTATCCACTGAGTAAGCATTGTTCATATCCATCACAATATTACTTGTTCGTATCCATCAAGGTGAAGTGACTTTGATCGATATGAACAAGTGCTACATTCATCAATGCGAACGGGGCCACCTCCATGGATACGAATTGTGCCACCATCATCGATACAAGCTTAGCCATCTCCATCGATTTGAACAGGGCATATATTGATCGATACGAAAAGCATGCTGAATGATCGACTCGAACAAGACAACGGCTATCGATACAAATGAGGCGAAGTTCAAGGAACGACTCGGTCAACTCGGAGTGAAATGTGGGTCGATCCGAGGAGTGCATGCCATGTCATCGCGATGGTACACGCTATCATCGATTCGAACAGATGGATTCGAAGTAATCGATTCGAAATGAACGACCTACCGAAAAACTCCATTTCGTATCGATCATAACTCGAGATCCACAAGTCCAAATGCTATGAAATTTTCACAGAAGCTTACGTGCAAGCTGAAGAAGGTTCACACCAAGTTTCAACTCCATTGGACAAAATATTGATCGAGTCGAAACTTCCCGGGATCGATCACGTGGGCCCACTCACATGCTAGAAGGAGTCTCCTGAAGTTTGAGCGAGATATCAGCATCCGACGCCTATAAATAGAGCCCCAGGGCCTACAGAAGAAGGATCTTTGGATTCTCAAGCGCCCAAACTTTGTCGGATTCAATCTTGCACTCTACTACTGCTGTTGTTTTCGAATTTCAGAGTTGTAATTCACTGTTGTTTTCTATAGTCAAGTGTATTCATCGAGAAAGAATCAATAAAGTCATAAAACTTCATAGTGGACGTAGGCAACACGCCGAACCACTTTAATTTGCTTGTGTCTGTGTATTTATTTATCAGTTTTTGCAGTTTTTGTTAGATAATCCACCTTTTAAATTTATATTCTTCATTTTTATCTCTTTAAAAGCTTCCGAAGAGTGTTGTGCCCATTTTTGGTACAAACATATTCTCTTCTATGTGTAATCATAATTTTTACTTATTACAAAGCCCTACACACTAGAATTTTGGACTAAATTAGCTGGGGCCAATAGCTAATGTATATGGCACGACCCTATACCAGTCCCATCTGGTATTCTAATATCTAAATCATTTTACTTAGGGGTTTCTTCCCAAAATTTTCATTGATAACCTTTTCTTAAATTGGTTTAAAATATTTAAATCAAACCCATACAAGGAGAATACATATACTCTATGCTTTACTTAAAATCACCTTGCCATGCTATATGTTTATTTACTCAACCCTTAGTTGATGAAAACATTTAAACACTTGAAAGTACCCATTTCAATTCCATTCAAAGTTCCCTTTTCAAAACTAAGTAAAACCCTTCATTTATCTAGATCGAAAGGCCTAAGCCGTCCTTTTGAAACCATTCTTAAAACCCTTTCGAAACCTTTCAAAATCTTTGTTTTGAAAGCATTAAAACCTTAGACATCATATCTTAAAAATACTTCAAAAATTGCCTTTAAAAGCCTTGGAAAAACCTTCCATTTCAACCCTTTCAAAACCATCAGAAACACTAACTTTTGGCGACTTCGAAACCCTTTGGGGAAGCACCCCTTCAAAACTATTTTAAACACCTTTCAAAAGCATCAAACCTTTAGAAACTCAAACCTTACCAAAGCATTTGGGTTCAATTTAAAACATGTGGAAAAAAACATTTAGAAACTATTTAACTAATTCTTTCTAAACCTTTGGGTTATACTTCAATCAAAATAAAAAGGTTCTCTAAATCATTTAGGTCGAAAGCCTACCTTTTGAAAGGTATTCTTAAGTAAAGAAGTGATGGTGCTGAAATCACCATTCCGAAGGCATTGGAGAAATGGTTAATTTCAAAACAAAGTATACCTTCCGAAACTATTGTCTTCGAAAGGTAGAAAGGTGGCGCCTAGGGATTTCGACCCCTTTGAAAGCATTAATTAAAACAAAAGAGAGCAACCCATTCAAAACCTCTCCTTTTAAAATATTGACCCAGTTGAAAGCCAATTGAGTCAAAACCCAACCCTTCGAAAGCAAAGCAGGCGCTACCTTTTATTTTTAAAACAAGGCATAAACCTAGCGTTTCAACCAAGTACCCCTCCCCTTTATCCAATGTGCTACATACCAAGTGGCTTAATACCATGCGCATTGGTTTCAAAATCAATGGTGATGAAAGGTCTGGTTCGGAACCCCCTGTGCCGAAAGTGGTGGAACACACTAAAAACATGTTATTTTTGTTTTTAACTTAAAAGAAAAACTTTTTAACTATTGTTTTTCAAAATTTCATTGATTGCTAAATACCTTTTTATAAAGCGTTGCCCATATTTTTAGAATTAAACGATAATTATATTTTATAAAACCCCTACTCCTTAGTTAAATATATAAAACATTTAAGTCACATACCTTAAGTAATTTTATATATTAAATATCCTATTTAATATGTTTTGTAACATATAAAAATTCCTGGCCTAAATAATTAATTATTTAGCCGTATATAATTTATAACCCAATAAATCATTTTCTTCACTAGAAAATTAAGATAAAATCCACATTAACTCAGAAACTATGAAAATTAAAACCGACCTCTGAAATATTATGTCTAACCGAAAACATTTAAAAAAGTGAAATATAGTCATTATTCACCTTAGTTTTGTGATTAAAGATGTGAGATTTGATCTAGACTAATTTTCCTCTTGAAAACTTTATCCTTCTTTTCTTCTCCTTTGCTAATGGTGGTCGGCCTTGCTTTTGATGTTTTCGTTTATATAGATGAAATGAAGGTGTGTTCATTTTCCCTAAGGGTTTAGGGTATTAAGAAATCCCTTTTTCCTATTTTTCCCTCCCCTATTTCCTAACACTTATGTCCAATTTAGTTCATCTATCTATTCATCAAATGGCACGGCCACCCTTAATTATCTTCAAATCTCAATCTATTAATCATCTTACATTATTTTATTTTATTTACAGGTAAAATATCCTAATAATATTACTAAGAATATAGGGTGTTACATTTCTGCCGTGAGATCCTGTGTTGTTTAGTTTCTTCTTGTCTTCTTCTTTCTTATTTTTCCCTAACAATCGGTTTTTCGGCATTCGATTGCTCAACAAACAATATATTGGACGTATTAGTGTCAATTTTCGAGGGTTTAAAATTCCGAGTTGTTACATTGAGCATGTAAAGTCATTCTACAAAGGATAGCAATTCTCATAAACTGGTCGAGCGTGGATAAACTACTTAATAAGAGGTAACGAATGAACATCAGTAATATCTACATTATTGAAGAACACATTAATAATTCATACTTGTATAAGTTACCTTATATAATAAAAAATTAATTTTCGTAGTTGGAATTACCTTTACGGTATAGCTATAACAAATACAAATACACTCTCATATGTATAATACACTTAACTCATGCTATGTCATTCCATTACCCTATCTCTTAAATAGTCATGTCCCACCAAAGTCAAGGTTCTCGCTTAACCTTCAGTTCTGATAGCACTTGTAGTGACTTATCTATTCAACCCCCGAATGTGGACTGTAATACATCCACAATATTCACATGCCGATTACTCAAGTGCCAAAAAGATGAATTGTTAGGGTAAAAGTAAAGAAATGGAAAACAGAACAAGAAAGAAGAGAACACATTATCAAAATCTCATAGCGAAACGATAACATATAATATCAAAAGACAATACATAATGTCACTCTAAGATACATAGCATTTCAGAGTTATAATTCTAAATACTATCATCAAGCTAGACATGTATAACAACATGTCCTCATAATGCTAATATTTACATAACAATAATGCAATGGAAATAAGAACGCCATGGTAGGTAAAACATCTAGCTCGTTTCCACGAGCTTCAAGAATATCCAATTACAACCTACATTTCTCAGAACGCGCGAATGAGCACAAGAGGAATTTAAGGAAAACAAATACCATGTGTCAGACCTAAATATGGTGTAACAAACTTAGGAAATATATGTATAGCATACAACACACATTTTGAGACCGTCGTAATGATTATCCCCTCAAAAGAGCCAAACCATCTAATAAGTACATATTACGATATAATAGATATATTTCTAGGGTGGAGAATATAAATCAGAAAATAGTTGTTTGTGCTTAATCGCACCACAACAATATTAAGGGCACAATCAAAAATGCAAAGGTATGTTCGCATAATGGATTTTCGGTCAAGTTGGATCCGAACTCCATGCTCAAGGGTAAGAAGTTACTTTTCGAGCGTTATATATCTCTAGATAAAATATACCAAAATGAAAATGCAACTGGATCATGCAAGAACATTGGATGAACCACGTGGAACAAAGTACCATTAACTCCTACAAGCAACAAAGATAAGCATATTTTAAATATGAAGCTGATACACCCTGTCATGGGTTAGCTAAACCGTAGGTTGTGCAGCCTACTCTGTCTTTAGCCATTTCCGGTGTTAATATCACGTTTGGAATCTCTCACATGAGTCTTAGTCACTCGAATAGAACATGAATCCCCAAATGGAATCCAGCACCTTGAATAGATCCCAAATCTTTAACGGATTCAAGCACCTCGAATCTTCACATAATTTCCAGCACAAGTCCTTCGATGAATGCTAACACTGACCTCTCCTTTGGACTTAACCTTAGGATAGATAGTTCAAACCTATAGCATTCCACTTCAAACATCTTCCAAAACATAGAACCCATATATCGAATTTGAAGCAGTATTCGATAAGTGAAATACATAATCTTGGTCTCTTCAATATTGAGTCGATGAATTTATGGTTAACTCAAATTCGGTTCTTATAGAAGTAACCGAACAATATATAAAGAGGAGTCCTTCCTATAGGATCGTATATGTAAATTCCTAAACCTAAAATTGTATCATACCAAAGCTCCTTCCCAGTGATTCTAAAATATATTAAACCGTGAAGCTTTTAGATACATCCCAAGTTAATTAGGTCATGTTCAGTAGTCGACTAAAAGTTCAAAATAGACGGTTGTGTATAATACAATAGCCTATGAGTTTTGTTTAATGATAATAAACATATATATATATATATATGTATATTTGTTTAAATGTATTTGCTATTGTTCTATTTTATTTTTCCACATAATTAAATAAATATTTATTGAATAAAATAAATAACTCAGAATTCATATTTAAATAAATATTTTATTTAAACAAATAATTTATTACAAATTTGAGCTCTCACTATATTTATGCAGTTTTCGATTACAACACATTTTCAGTTTACAATTTTTACATACAAATTTCACCTCACTACATATTCACTCATCACTCGTACTTGATCTTCAACTTTGTTCCAGCCTATATCCAACATCTGGACTATCAATAAAATAAACATTAATGCAGTAAAATTGAAAAAGAAATATTTTTGCAGTGCTCAATAAAGTGTGTGTTTTGAAAATATTATTCACCTCGGTTATTTGGGTTGTTCGTCATCATTTTCTTTTAATTCATCATACATGAAAAACTTGTGACATGCATAGTGTATCACTTTACATGCCACAAGGTCGTGCACACTGATATACACTTGCTTGATAAAATAGCAGGGATAAGTGAGTACAAGGTCAAACCCAAGCTAAGGCTAGATTCAGCATAGATGCAATCCAAAATACAAAACAAAATTCAGTTCAGAGGCAAGCAGAAGTTCAATGTAATGGTCAGGAGCAACAAAGGCAAGAACCCAACAAGACCCCAACAATCAAGTGCAAGGCTAACATATACAACATGACAAAGCGGTGAAAACAGACCTTATATGTCAATGCATATGGCATAAGGGAAAAGAACATAGACATGAACAAGGCTAGACCAGTCAAAGCAACACACTCCAAATGAACTCAACAAGACATTGGAACAAGGTAGTAGTCTTTCAACCAAACAAAATCAGAAAGCAAGCAGAATGAAGGCATGAATGCAACTCAAGCATGAACTGACTCAAAGCAACTGGCAATTGAACTTGAAGCAACTGGCAGCTTAACTCGAAGCACGAACACACACAAAACGAGACATGTACAAAGGTTAATGCATGTATAAGCAAGTAGTTCACACACACACACAGAGAGTGAATGCAACCAGGGCACTTGAAGTTTAATAACAACTTGACATGCACATGAAATCAGATTACAAGAACTAGTCCATATTGCGAATGTACAAAGAGCAACAAGACAAAACCCAGACATACACATGAAAGCCAAAACCACCATACAGTGCAAGAGAACCAGATCACATGACAATAGATTCGACCAAGTTTATTAACACAGTAATTAGAAGTGCACAAACAAGCAGGAGACAAATTTAACTCAAAGCAAACTGACTAGTGCGGATGTGTACGAGCAAAACAACAATACACTAAAATTGATGTCGAGTTATCACACACACTTATACATACATATATGTATGTATATACATGGATATGACACACAAATATATATAGTTAAAATGTTTCAAAAACAACGAAGCAGCATTGAAGCAGTTTATATGTAAAAACAGTTGCAAGTCGCACATCATGTTCAAATCAAGGAGCAGTTTTAAAATGTAATGCGAAATCGATAATTATCGGTAGCCATTAGCCATGGGTAATCCCGGTCAAGGAGCAGTCAAAAAGAAATGATCAAACGTCTTTATTCAATTTGGAAGAAACCTTAGTTTCAAAAGTAGGAGAAAAAGAACGGCCGACGGCATTAACAAAAGAAAAGTGGAAAACATTTTTTCTTTGATTATTTACTTAGGCCAGCCATTTTATTTGGGCTTAATTATAAGAAAATTTAGGGTTTTGTTTTTGTTTGTTTTTTGTTTTATTTTATATGTAATTTCCTTTTAAAATTGTGTAACTTTCTAGCTGTGTAACTAGGTATAAACTACAGGGCGTAGTTTGAGAATTCGCAACACAATGGCTGAGTTGTGACAGGGTTTTGAGCTTAGAGTTAGGTTAGTCAAGTTAGCGGGTGTCGCAAGTTTGCATGTATTTGTAAGCATCTGATTACTTAATTTCTATAGAAACCTTGGAGGTAGCACGTAGAAAGTTTTTCGTCGAAGCTGGGTAAAGTTATGTGTGGTTTTTACTACATTACCTTCTATTATTATTTTTATTTCCACATTAATTTTAATATCACCCTATTCACCTCCACTCTTGGGTGAAAACGATCCTACAAGTGGTACCGGAGCTAAGAACAGAACCCATTTTTTCTGTTAATTTTTTTTTCTTCAATGGCTTCTTTTAATAATGCTTTTGCTGAAGGTGAGTCCGTAGTTAGACCACCCATGTTTAATGGTGAATATGCTTATTGGAAAAATAGAAGGAAAATTTTTCTGAAAACCATAGATGCATGGAATATAGTTAAAAGGGGACATAGGACACCAACAATAATGGTAGATAATCAAGAAGTTGAAAAACCTATGGATCAATGGACATATCTTGAAAATAAATTACAAAATGCTAATGCAAAAGCTATGAATTCTATTATTTGTTCATTAGATCAAATTGAATTTAATCGTCTCTCACATTGTCTAACTACACAAAAAAGTTGATACATGCTTAAAGTGACTCATGAAGGAACCTCCCAGGTTAAAGAATCATGTCTTGCCATGCTTAGTAGGGAGTACAAGAACTTCACAATGGCAATGGATGAAAGTGTCAAAGAAATGTATGGATGACTTTATAATCTCGTATACAAATCAAAATCTCTAGGAAGACCATACACAGAGCTGGAAATAGTCCAAAAAATCCTTAGAATTCTTCCATGAAATTTTGAAGCAAAAGTGACTGCATTCAAGAATCAAAGGATCTAAAACAGGTTAAAATTGAAGTACTCATCGCAAATCTTACCACTTATGAGCTAGAAATCAAATTCAAGAAAGAACGTGACGGAGGAGATATGCGAAAGAAACCTATAGCTCTTAAAGGAACAACTGAAAATGAAGATGATGATGGTGATGATGAAGGAGCAGCTGAATTGGCACTGATATGAAGAGGTTAAAAAACGGAACCGCAAATATGGAAACCCTACCCTAAATAACCAACTGAAGAGCAGAATTGCCAAAGTTCTTGACAACTTAGAAGAGCAGGAGACCATTTGTCACAAGTGCAATAGACCTGATCATATCAAGCCAAATTTTCCTCAAAATCATTCAACAAGGAAAGAAACCGAAAAGGAGAAGTTTTGCAGCAACTTGGGATAAAAGTTATGATGATGATAAAAGCATTGGTAGTGGGAGTGAAAGAACAAATCTGTGTCTTCGAGGCGAAACAAGTGACAGTGATGATGACGAGCCAAGTAAGGTATCAAAACTTACTCATTCGCAATTACTTATATACTTTCATGAAGTAAATGGTTGTTTTGAAAGACTTAGGGAGAAGTACGCTAAAATAGAATCACAAAAAGATAATCCGATAGAACTAAATAAGCAGCTTGATCAATTGGTACAAAATTATAGAAATAAAAGCCCTAAGTGTGATAAGCATCCATCATTAGAAGAGGAAATTGAAAAAATAGAATTAAATCGCTTAAAAATGAAATTCTGATTTTGAAAGAAAGTGGAAACAATAGGAGATAAAATTCTAATAAAAAGTGCACTTATTATTAAATGAAAATGAATCTCTCAAGTCACAAGTCCAACAATTGGCTACAATCTTAGGAAAATTCTCCAAAGGAGAAAGATCACTGAATATGCTACTTGGGAAATAAACCGTTAATACTGTTAGACAAGAACTTGGGTATAATCAATCTAAAAGGGGTAGAAGTGAAACGACTCATGTCAACTCCAAGTGCATGATTTGTCGAAAAATTGGGCACTATTAAAACAATGCTGGTATAGAACCAAACACATGAAAACCATACCGATTTGGGTTCCTAAAGGCACGAGTGTAAAATTCCTTAAAGTCAAACAAATCTAGCTGCCAAATGGAACAAACATAAACTGTTTTGGTTCTATGCAAACTTGTTTTTCAAAATTTTCTATCACTAATAATCATGGTCCTACAAAAGCAAATAGGTCGCAAAAATCTTTCCTCATGCAGGTGTGTTGGCAGGCTAAGGAACAGCAACAGTTGTACCTGGATTCTGATTGTTATAGGCACATGACGGGTGAAAAATCAAAGTTCCTTAGCCTAGAAAAATACGAAGGTGGTAGAGTCACAATGTGCAATAACGATAAATGTAAAATTATCGATAAAGCCAGAAGTAAAGCTTATAGAGTAAACAACAAAAGGATGAGAACAATTTTGGAATCATGAAGGCATTGATAATCTAAGCCAAAAGGTACGTTCATCTCTCAAACAAAATATATCAGAGAGCTTGCCAACAAATTTTGACTGAAAGATGTTAAACCTGCAAAAAATCCTATGAGCACAACAATTAAACTTGACAAGGATGAAAAAGGTAAGGTAGTTGATCGAAAGAAATATCGAGGTATGATTAGATCACTTCTTTATCTTACTACTTCTAGACCATACATTATTTTCTCTGTTTGTTTATGTGCACGATTTCAATCGAATCCAAAAGAATTTCATGATTATAAGGTATTTATTGTACACCTCATGGTTTGGTCTGTGGTATCTAACTAATAATAAATTTGAGTTAAACGGGTATTTAGATGCAAATTATGTTGGTAGTCTAGTTGATAGAAAAAATATTAGTGGAACCTGTTTTGTGTTGAGACATTCGTTAGTTGCATCACATTCCTAAAGAAATATCTGCATATACTTCATTTCAATTGGTTCTCAATTGGCAGACATTTTTACATAACCCTTTCCAGAAAATAGGTTTGGTCGACTTCATCTCAGTTTAGGCATTTTAGAAATTTGATTTTATACTTTTGGATTTGACCTTAAATTTCTATGTTAACTAATTTGATTCTCTATTAATTATCGAAAAGATAAACAGTGAATGAAAAAATTGATGAGTGTTGATATTAATCATACATTATAACTATAGTATATTTCGTAAATTTCTTTAAAAATTTAAACAAAATATGTCATAGCTTTGGTTGGTAAAAATTCCATGACCATCTCTATTTCTATCGTATTTCTATGACAATCACCCATCAAAATACAATATAGTATGTCAAAATGGGAGCATGAAAACTCACCAACACGTGTATTACAAACAGGACGCTATCCCATGGTCGCTAACCATAGAGCCGGTGCAACGACGTAGTGCAATATCAGTACGCCCGAGGAACCTGAAACTCGAATAATTCGGAACAACGACGTAGTACATAGGTACGCCCGATGATCCTGATAAGCTGGTACAACAACGTAGTACAAAGGTACGTCCGATGGACCAAACTCCATAAAAGAACATGGGTCGCTAGCCCAAAAAAATTGAGTCGAAACTCCAAATAATACGTAGGTCATTAGCCTATAAAAGAAATGAGACGAAACTCAAAAAAACGAGGTACCGTTCCCTACATGGACAATGAAACATAGCATATCGCCAGTCCAAATCACATAAAATGATCATCGAGAAGTGTTAACTACATTAAGTTAGTAAATAAATGAGTTTAGCTTCATGTCCCATAACTACTGGCTTGACTTAAGTATTTACGAACAAATTGTAGATCTCCACTCAAAAATTGTCACAAGAGATTCAATCGAACAAGTCCAAGAATTAACCGACGAAGTAAGCGCAAGCATTTCATACCACTTGTTTTACTAAGCTATTTAATTAGATTTCTCATACGAGTGAGGTAAAAGTTTGTATATGCTAGTAGATTGGAAATCGGTTCAAGAAACGAGCTTTCTAATAAAATACTGTTGAAATCGTTTCAATAAAAGAGTTTTGATATTTACTACTAGTACTAAAACCTTTATATTTTTAAAGTGACAAATCACAAAAATGATTGTAGAAACAATCAATCACCAAAATTCACTTTCGAAGACGTGAATAAAATCCAAAGAAATCGATTCTGAATCCATCAAGATGGATATTCCCAAAAATCCCGAAGAAAATGTCATCAAAGTCGATAATAAATGATTTCAACAAATCAGAATCAACACGAATTGATGAAATTGGAATTCTTAAACAAAATAGGCAAGCAGGCAAAACACAGCAGATTCAGACGTCTGAAATAGGTGTTTCATACGTCTGAATCTGGAAAATTAGAAGTTTTCCAGAACGTAATTCAGACGTCTGAACCAAATGTTTCAGACGTCTGAAATAGGCGTTTTTAGCCTATTTCCTTTATGTTTGAAATCGAGCCAATTCAGACGTCTAAAATTCCAGATTCAGACGTCTGAAACTGGAATTCAGAGCATTTCCTGAACCTCGACCAAAAATGGCCAAATGAATAACGGAAGTGATCGGACGAGCAAATGACGACTAAGGATTTACGCCACGCGACAACCCAGCCATAACGACTCTTCGATACACCTCAAATATCAATATCCAAATATCCATAATAGGATTTTCATAGATTTTGATTTCAAAACACCAAAAAGTGGAATATACACCAAATCAATCCAAACCAAAATCAATTGCACAAGAATAAGTGTTAGGAATTCATACCTAACAATCGAAGATAAATATAGACATAGATGTGAGATAAAAATCTCACCTTTAATCTCACATCAATTCCAACCTAGAGAGCTTGAATCTAAGCTTAAAAGGAAAACATTTCCTAAATTAGGTTTAGAAATTTCTGAAATTGGTAAGGGAATGAGTTGGAGAAGAAGACGAGGAGGCTTACCAAAGCTTCTTCTATAAATTTGGAGCTAGAACTTGATTTGCAAATGGAAACTAGGGCTTGGAGTTTTAATTTCCCATTCCTCTCTCCATTGTTGCTAAAGCTTGAGTATTAAGAAATAGAAATGAAGTAATGTAGAGAAGGGCGGTGAAGCTTGGGTCTAATGGGTTGAAACAAAAACCAATGCCCTAAGTGAAAAAGTAGAAAAATTCCACTAACTCCAAACATATCAAAGTTTATACTCAAAAAGGTCGCAAACGTCATTTTGAACTCAATGGGGGTGGTCTCGAGTCCTAATTTAACTGTTTGCAAAAAGTAGCTTTTCGGACACTAATCCGACTAACGATGATATATTTTAAATAAAATATTTAAATTTTCAATCGTAAAATATGCGGGTTGTTACAGAATCCCCTCCTTAAAGGAATTGCGTCCTCGCAATCTTAAGAAATAAATGAACAAAAAGTAACAACCATAAAAGCATATCAACATAAAAGAAGAAAGTTGGAATAAGAAGTTCACCTCAAAGAGCACGAGAAAGTAAGTCCGGATGTGTTCGCTCGATGAATTCTCTAGATTTCCAAGAACAATCCTTAGGATTTGAGGACCATTGAACCTTCACAAGAGGAACATCTTTATTTCGAAGGCGTTTAATCTCCGAAGCAATGATACGAATAGGATGTTGCTCATGAGTCAAATTAGGTGAAACTTCAATTTCTTCCACAACACTGGGCTCAAGAATAGAATCAGAATCTCAAAGGCATTTTCGTAGTCGAGAAACGTGAAACACGTCATGAATAGCAGAAAACTGAGCCGGTAATAAGAGGCAATAAGCCATGGGACCAATATGTTCGGTGAGGGGAAATGGACCAATATATCGAGGTGCTAACTTTCCCGATCGACTGAAGCGCACAACACCCTTCATAGGTGAAACACGAACAAGCACAAAATCTCCCACAGAAAGTTCTAATTTCCTTCTTCGGTTATCGGCATAGGATTTTTGCCTACTTTGAGCTTCTTTCATCCTATGACGAATAAGGTCGATCTTTTCTGTGGAATTACGAATGTAATTTGGACCTAAAACCAGCTTCTTACCGGCCTCAATCCAACAAGAAGGAGATCAGCATGGCCTTCCATAGAGTGCCTTGAAAGGTGTCATACCAATACTAGATTGGAAGCTATTATTATAGGAAAACTCAACAAGAGAAATATGATCTTCCCAACTTCCACCAAAATAAAGAACACATGCATGAAGAAGATCTTCAAGAGTTTGATTCACACGCTTGGTTTGTCCATCGGACTGAGGATGATAAGCGGTGCTAAAATTAAGCTTCGTTCCCAAAGCTTTTTGAAGACTCTTCCAAAATCCACTATTAAACAAAGGATCACGATCATTAACAATAGAAGTAGGAACTCCATGTAATTTAACAATTTATTTAATAAAGAGCTTGGCCAAAAGAGAAACGGTCTGATTGGACCGAACGGGAATAAAATGGGTGGATTTAGTAAGTCTATCAATAATCACTCATAAGCTATCATGACCCGAACGAGAATGGGGAAGGCCGTCTATAAAATCCATGGAAATTTTGTCCCACTTCCAAATTGGAATTTCTAAAGGTTGCAATAACCCACCGGGCCTTCGATGCTCGGCCTTGACAAGTTGGCAAGTCATGAAACGCTTAACAAAGTTAGCAATATCAGATTTCATTCCATCCCAATAATAAAGTCGCTTCATGTCCGCATACATTTTACTATTACCGGGATGAATGGTAAATTTAGAACGATGAGAATCTTCTAAAATATCTTTACGAAGATCGCTAATATTTGGCATGATAAGCCTACAAAATTTTCGAACACCGCCACAAGAATCAATATCAAAGTCTTTCAAACTTTCAGTACCAATTTTATCCCTACAACTTTGGCTAAGAAGAGCCAATTCGGGATCTTGCTTTTGAGCTTCAAGAATGCGATCCAAGAGAGAAGGATGAGCCTCAAGGCTACATAAAGCCAAAGATGAACATAAATCGGACTCACGATCTCGAATCTCACAAGTGGATAAAATTCCGAGATCATTCCATTCGGATATCATCATAGAAACAACCGCTTGTTGCTTATGACTAAGTGCATCGGCAACGCGATTTCCCTTTTCGAGAGTATAAAGAATGTCAAGATCATTAGATGCAAGGAACTCGAGCCAACGTTGTTGACACAATTAAGTTCCTTTTGGGAAAATAAATACTTCAAAGATTTATGATCGGTAAAGAGAACAAATTTCTCTCCCAGAAAATAATGACGCCAAATTTTAAGGGCGAAAACAATAGCCGCGAGCTCTAAATCATGAGTGGCATATCTAGCCTCGGCTGGCTTCAATTGCCTAGAAGCATAAGCAATAACACATTCTCTTTGCATAAGACGGCACCCAAACCAACGCAAGCATCAGTATAAACAATAAAATCTTGATTCCCCTCGGGAATAACAAGAATAGGAGCATCGGTAAGGAGTTCTTTTAATTTCTAAAAAGAAGCTTCACATTTGTCCGACCAAATATATTTAACTCCCTTCTTTGTCAAACTAGTAAAAGGCACGGAAACTTTGGAAAAGACTTTTATGAAACGGCGGTAATAACCTGCCAATCCAAGAAAACTACGGATCTTCATCACACTCTCCGGTCTCTTCCAATTTTGAATCACTTCAATCTTTGAAGGATCCACGGAAATTCCGGATTCGGAAATAATATGACCAAGAAACTTCACACGAGATTGCCAAAAGTGGCATTTAGAAAATTTTGCCTTTCAATTAATTGCTCCTAAGAGTTTCCAACACAATTTGAAGATGCTTTTCGTGCTTCTCCTCGGTTTTAGAATACACAAGAATATCATCAATAAAGATGAGAACAAATCGATCGAGGAAGTCTTTGAAAACTCTATTCATAAGATCAACGAAATAAGCCGGAGCGTTCGTTAAACCAAATGGCATAACAAGCCATTCATAAGATCCATAACGAGTATGGAACGATGTCAAAGGAATGCTATCCTCTGCAATACGAAGCTGATGAAAACCGGTTACTAAGTCTAATTGTGAAAAGACTCTAGCACCACTAAGTTCGTCAAATAAATCATCAATCCGAGGTAAAGGATATTTATTCTTGATAGTAAGATCAGTAAGCTTGCAGTAGTCAACGCAAAGCCTAAGTGTACCATCGGATTTCTTCACAAAAATAGCTGAAGCTCCCTAAGGAGAGGAACTAGAGCGGATAAATTGCTTCGTCACTAATTCAGATAATTGTTTGCGCATCTCCTCATTTTCTTTACTGGACATACGATAAGGAGGACGAGTAATAGGTAAAGCTCTAGGAATTAGATTAATTCTGAATTCAATTGCTCGCTTAGGTGGTAATCCTAGAACGGGCTCAAATATGTCGGAAAATTCACGAACAACGTGAATAAGAGAAATGACATCTTCCTCATCATCATTATCGTCATCATGAGGATTTAAAGAATATAAAGATGCAACCAAGTTGGAATCCGAATCTTTAAGATCAACGAAAATTTGCTTAACAGATTGAGGATGTCGAAGATGAATAGTCCGCTCAGGACATAGGATTTGAGCTTCATAGCGGTTAAGCCAATCCATTCCCAAAATCATTCCAAAGCCTAAATAATGCATGACATGCAAATCGGCTTGGAAAGAAAAAACACACAAAATAATCTCGACATCTTTACAAAGTAAACTAATTATTGCGGATCCAACAACCGGATTCGCAATTCTCAAAGAAGTCATTAAAGCAACAATACTTAAAGAAAAAGTATCAACAAGTTCCTTTGATATAAAAAAATGGGACGCATCCGTATCAAAAAGAACTCGAATAGGTTGATCAAGAAATAAAATAATGCCATCAAGGATAGAATGAGAAATACCTTGACCACGAGAAGTGTTGCTATGGACTTGTGCAACATTTAACTTTCCCTCCTTCTTGCCTTGAAGTTTGGGACATGAAGATAAAAGATGACCCAAACTTTTGCAATAGCGACAAAAGAGAGGTTTCGGACATCTATTGGCATAATGGTCTTTAGGACCACAATTGTAGCATTGCCCACTATTAGAGGCAGAAGTCTTTGCCACCGGAGTTGCTTGTTTCCCATTCTTATTGGGATAAGGACCTTTGAACTTACTAGGCCTTTTCTTGTTCTTGAAGTTTGGTTTGGCACCCATAACTTCAACGTCACTCTCCCTATCTGCCTCTTCAAGACGAAGAGCGATATCAATGAGTTGATCAATAGAAAAATCTAATTTTAGAAGTAATGGCTTCTTGAGATTTTTGTTCAAGCCATAGACAAATATTTGGTTCTTCTTCAATGGGTTGTTTGTATATTCGACCCCGTATTTTGAAAGCGACTCGAATGGTGCGACATAGTCTGCCATGGAGGATTCACCTTGAATAAGTTCTATGAAACGACGAGCCAATGTCACCTTGTTAGCTTCTGGCAAAAATTTTAACTCGAATCGTTCTCGGAATTTCTCCCAAGTAAGATCCGCTTCAATAATTTCAGAAATAAGAAGCTCATACCAATCTAATGCTCTTTCTTGGAGCATACTTGAAGCCACTTGGACACGGTGAAGATCAATTAGATTCATGCGAGTAAAGATGCGATCACATGTTTTGAGCCAAGCTTGGACTTGAATGACGCTTTCGGAACCCTTAAATGGCTTCCCACCCAAGTTGGTGTAGTCACTGCACAAACGTGCAAATCCGGACTTAGGGTGAGTAGGCTTTGGATTGGGTTCGGCAGCCTGAGCATTCTTCACGAGATCTAAAAGCTGCTGGGCAGATATAAATACTCCATCCTGGGGAGTAGCACTAGATTGACCGGTGCTGGGACGGCCAGGTCTAACCATTTCTCTTCTTTAAAAAAGAAAGAAAGAAAGAAGAATAAAAAGGTTATTCACAAAATGAATATCGAACAATAATGATTGATAAAACAAGGTATCACAAAAGAAAATAGGATAGAATGGTTCGAAGACCCGAATAAAATCCTAAGGCACAACTCCTAAGATGGACTTAGGATAATGATCCTTGTTAAATTATTCTACATTGTTCCGAAGTTTGGCTCTGATACCAAGCTGTGACGCCCCACCTCTATACCCACACTAGCCAAGGACACTATAAGGTAATGTCGTCAACTAGCATGGAGAATAAGGCTGTTGAGGAGCAACCATCTGTGTAATTGCTTTGTGCGAGTACCGATATGCCAGACAAAAATATAACTTGCATTTCAAGAGGGAATTCGACATGCCGATGCAAACTCAAAGCTACTACACAGTGGCTATAATATCTTCGAAAACAAATATAGAAATATCATAACACAAATCAGTCATAGAAGTTCATATCTCAAAGGCGGAAACAGATATGAATATTACACATGAAAGTGTATATCAGAGTAGTGATCAAACAAGATCCACAATATCACAAAAGAATAATTACAAGTGCAACACAAAAGAATAAGTATACATCAATGAGTCTATATCTTAAATGTATGCAACTAAAAACTACTATTCTAAGTAGTTAGCCAAAAGTCAGGATAATAATCCCAGATGAGAAGTCAAGCAGAAGCACCTGTAACATCTCGGTCTGACCCGAGTATTATTTAATACGAAAATAATAAATGGATCAGTCTAACTATAAATATCAGATAAAATGATATAGAATAAGAGATATGACAAAAACGTAAGATAACCATAAAGCCATACTATGATAAGTATGTAATTGAAAATCAACCAGAGATTAATTAATATCACAAGAATCTTCTCAAAGATCAAAAGAATGTTATACTCTTTAGTTTTATTCACCAAGTCACAAATATCGACGTCATATCGATGCCAATCATAAAAGCTGGTGGATCACAAATTTTAGAAATCATCAATAGAAATCCATAAATCACAAAAAGGGGGAGGCCTATCACAAAACGGGAGCATGAAAACTCACCAACACATGTATCATAAACGGGACGCTATCTCATGGTCGCTAACCATAGACCCGGTGCAACGACGTAGTACAATATGGGTACGTCCGAGGAACCTGAAACTCGAATAATTCGAAACAACGACATAGTACAATGGTACGTCCGATGATCCTGATAAGCTGGTGCAACAAAATAGTACAAAGGTAAGTCCAATGGACCGAACTCCATTGCAGAATGTGGGTCGCTAGCCCATAAAAATTGAGTCTAAACTCCAAATAATACATAGGTCGTTAGCCTATAAAAGAAATGAGACGAAACTCAATAAAACGAGGTACCGTGCCCTACGTGGACAATGAAACATAGTATATCGCTAGTCTAAATTACATAAAATGATCATCAATGATCACGAGAAGTGTCAACTACATTAAGTTAGTAAATAAATGAGTTTAGCTTCATGCCCCATAACCACTGGCTTGACTTAAGTATTTACGAACAAATTGCAGATCTCCACTCAAAAATTATCACAAGAGATTCAATCGAACAAGTCCACGAATTAACCGACGAAGTAAACGCAAGCGTTTCATACCACTTGTTTTACTAAGCCGTTTAATTAGATTTCTCATACGAGTGAGGTAAAAGTTTGTATATGCTAGTAGATTGGAAATTGGTTTAAGAAACGAGCTTTGTAATAAAATAGTGTTGAAATCATTTTAATAAAAGAGTTTTGATATTTACTAGTAGTATTAAAACCTTTATATTTTTAAAGTGACAAATCACAAAAATGATTGTAGGAGTAATCAATCACCAAAATTCACCTTCGAAGACGTGAATAAAATCCAAAGAAATCGATTTCGAATCCATCAGGATGGATATTCCTAAAAATCCCAAAGAAAATGTCATCAAAGTCAATAATAAATGATTGCAACAAATCGGAATCAACACGAATCGATAAAATTGGAATTCTTAAACAAAATAGGCAAGCAGGAAAAACACAGCAGATTCAGACGTCTGAAATAGGTGGTTTAGACGTATGAATCTGAAAAATTCGAAGTTTTCCAGAACGTAATTCAGACGTCTGAACCAAATGTTTTAGACGTCTGAAATAGGCGTTTTTAGCCAATTTCCTTTCTGTTTGAAATCGAGCCAATTCAGACGTCTGAAATTCCAGATTCAGACGTCTAAAACTGGAATTAAAAGCATTTCCTGAACCTCGACCAAAAATGGCCAAGTGAATATCGGAAACGATCGGACGAGCAAATGACGACTAAGGATTTACGCCACGCGACAGCCCAGCCATAACGGATCTTCGATACGCCTCAAATACCAATGTCCAAATATCCATAATAGGATTTTCATAGATTTTGATTTCAAAACACCAAAAATTGGAATATACACCAAATCAATCCAAACCAAAATCAATTGCACAAGAATAAGTGTTAGGAATTCATACCTAACAATCGAAGATAAATATAGACATAGATGTGAGATAAAAATCTCACCTTTAAACCCAAAACTATGAAAAAGAAGCTGTAGAGCAATGGCAAGAACAATCACTCTTCAATTCCAACCTAGAGAGATTGAATCTAAAAAAGGAAAACATTTCCTAAATTAGGTTTAGGAATTTCTGAAATTGGTAAGGGAATGAGTTGGAGAAGAAGAAGATGAGGCTTACCAAAGCTTCTTCTATAAATTTGGAGCTAGAACTTGATTTGCAAATGGAAACTATGGCTTGGAGTTTTAGTTTCTCATTCCTCTCTCCATTGTTGCTAAAGCTTGAGTATTAGGAAATAGAAATGAAGTAATGAAGAGAAGAGGGGTGAAGCTTGGGTCTGATGGGCTGAAACAAAAACTAAAGCCCTAAGTGAAAAAGTAGCGAAATTCCACTAACTCCAAACATATCAAAGTTTATACTCAAAAAGGTCGCAAACGTTATTTTGAACTCAATGGGGGTGGTCTCGAGTCCTAATTCGACTATTTTCAAAAAGTAGCTTTTCGGACACTAATCCAACTAACGATGAAATATTTTAAATAAAATATTTAAATATTCAATCGTAAAATATGCGGGTTGTTACATAATATGTCTATAGTATAGTAGAAGTATTAAAATAGCACTGAGGCGTTACCCATATCCCTCTTTACACATTTTATACATTCCCATAGCCTATACAATGTCGTACGCTCCTCTGCAAACTGGAGGTTTACCGAAAGGACATCACATAGGCACGGTACAAAAAAAACTAGTGGAAGGTGGGATATGGCATGCGATTAGGCACTCGAGGCAATACCAGGGTAGATATACTATTGTGGATCCAGATTGGAGATAACACATAGCAGCTACTACCACCCACCTCGTGACACGCTCCCAAATCAAAGGTGCACCCAATCAAATCACAAAAGCAAAATTATTGTGTCGAAGAAATATGTCCAATAGGAGGAATGACCTCACTTGGCCCGGCGTAGCTCTTTTTTTAGCCGCATCAAGCTGACTCACATGAGTCAAGGCTATGTAAATACCATATAGAATATTCACCAAACCATCCTACTTCATTCTAGAATCTCCACCACATACACAATTGTTAAAGTGGTCTTCGGTATTGGCAAAGAGTACGACAATATCCGATCCCAATCTCTTTGACAAACAAACGCTTATTTCACACCGTGGTCATTTCATTTCAAATAGTTCATACTTCGTATCAAAATATCATTTTCTTTTCAAAATCATATCAAATTCGATATCATTACTCACTTTTAAAATATTCATTTTCAGAATGTAACACTTTCAAAATCTATAACACTTCTGAAATCATAACACTTTGAATCATAACACTTTGGAAACATAACACATTGAGATCATAACACTTTGAAACCATAACACTTTGAAATCTTAACACTTTCCACCTGAATAGTTTAGATGCTGAAAATAGTTTATATATATATATATATATATATATATATTAAAATACTATATAAATTAAAATAGTTTATATATATAATAAAATACTTTATATATATAATAATACTTTATATAATAAAATTAGTTTCCTTTAAGTTTAACCATTTCAATTTAAAGTTCAAAGATTCAAGTTTAAATATTCAAACATTTACAATATAAATTTCATTTATATTTCAACATTTAACTTTAAATTTATTCAAATTGAAAATTATTCCCTTAACCATTTTTAAAACAATTTATTTAAATTCCTATTTATATTTAAATCAATATTAAATATTTCATTCTCAATTTTATTAAAATTTTGAGAATATTCATTTAATCACTTTTCATCCAATCAAGTTATAAACTAAGTTATAATAATATCTTTACTAAATCTCAAAACTAATAAGTTTAAATCAATTCTTTCTTAAATTCAATTATTATCCCATTTAAATTCCAAATCAACATTAATTTATCTTTCCAACATTTATTACTAAAGTTATAAAATCTATTTTATAATATGAATATAAATTTAAGTAAATACTTAAACATATTAGATACTAATTAAATTATTTATTGAACTAAATCTTATTTTAAATTTATTTTATATTAAAACTATTTTTATATATTTTTAAAATAAATAAAATATAATTAAAATCTTGAAATTTACATTTCCCAAAACATATTATTTTAAAATCAATATTTTGTATTATATTTTAAAAATCAATATCTATTGAAACCTATATATTTCATTTCAAACTTTGGAAATCATTTTAAAAATTATAAGACCAACGTTTTCCGTACAAAATTTTCTATCATATGGCCAAGTGATAGGGATATTTATCATTTCAACCTACAATTAAATATCTACGGGTATATATCATTTCAACCCACAATCCCAAAATTCAAAATCAATGAAAATCGCTTGGGTTTATCATTTCAACCCATAACGATTTTCTCTTATTCTACAAGATCATTGGGTATGTATCATTTCAACCCTAGGGAGTTCTAGATTCTTGCAGTGTAAGAACAAATATGATAATAACATAACACATCAACAATAGGCATATATCATCAGTGACAATAAATATCATATCATGGTGCCAGATATCATAGGTGAATAATTACAGATAATAGCATATCATATATAACAATTAACTAACTAACAGTTCAGTTTAGCAGCATATTTCAATTGTCGTTTCAAATGAAATCAAATTTACTAAATATTAGAATGTTAATCGTAAGTGATTTCTCACCTTTCGAGGCTAGAGAAATTTGATGATTAAATTGAGCTATGAATCCAAACACGAATTTCAAGCATAGCAAGATGAACGCGAGTTTGAAAAGCAAAGATGATAGCTTGGAACTGGCGAAATCAAATCAAAACTGGATTGATGAAGATCAGTTATATAAGTGAACATATATATAAAACACACATATATACATACATATATATATATATATATATATATATATATCAATCATATTTTATATTTAAACATATATTAGAATAAAATCTATGTATATTTGAAAACCCAGCTCATGCATACTTATATATATGCTAATATGAACTTATACATTATACAACTATATATATACACACAATATAAATTATTATAAACTTATATACATATATACTACTATATACACATATATATAAACTCACGTACTTATTATACTTTAAAATCAGTATTCCTTACAAATTGATATAACTTCATTTATAGAAATATATATAATCAATTTGATCATACATTAAATCTTATACAACAGACAGAATCATATACAGATCTTGTGTACAAACTAATATATAATTTAACATACTTTTGAACATATTGAATAATAATACTTTAACATATATATACTGTCATATTATAACTCATATTATAAACAAACCTTCCATATAAACCTGTATATTTAGACATAAACTAGTGTATATCCAGTAAACATATATATGTATACTTACATATCCTATATAACTAACATATACATACACACACAATGGTTACAAACTCTACTTTTTTCCAAAATAAATGTATATTACATATATAAAACTATAAAACATAAAACAAAAGAAACAAAGTAGCTTTCCGATTGAAAAGAAAAATGCAACTACAAAGCTTATATATACTTGCAATAATATATGTATACAAACTTGTGCTTGTTGCTTGCTGGATACATATGAAACAATATATACTAGCAATATAAATGGTCAAAATGCACATATAAACATTCCAATATAAAAAAGGACCTGAATATATATATATATATATATATATATATATATATATTTATATATATATATATATTCGCACTGACACACATATACAGACCTATACATACTAGTGTATATACACTGATATATATATATATATACATACACAGTGACCTATGCGACAAAAAAAAGGAAGAGAAGATGGTGCACGGAAAAGATGGAGATGCACGGTAGGGGCTTCGGGATGCTCTCGGTCGCAACAATGATCGAGGCGGGTTGCATAGCTTGTCTAGGCGAACTTGGGTGGCCGGGTGAGGGTTTGTCGGAGGGTGGCTCACGGCAGTGGGGTGGAAGGCGGTGGCCGAAGGTGGGATTGGTGATGGCATGAGGCCCAAGGCAGCAGAGGAGGGGTTGTCGCTGTCGAGGGAATCAGATGTGGTTGGGTCGTTGAAGTGTGGCAGTCTGGAAAAATGATGCGGTGGTGGAGGGAAAAAGTGGTGCAGGCTTGGATCCGGTGGCGGTGGGAACAGCTAGTGGCAGAAGTAGGCGTAGAGGTTGGAAAACAAGGTCGATGGCAAAGTTTTCATGGTGGGGAAATGAGAAGTAGAAGAAAAGAAGAATTGAAGCTTTATATATTATTATTTTTTCAAAGTGAACGAGTAATGAAGAATGGAATGAACCAGAAATGAAAAGGAACCAGTATATTATAAATTGATAATGGGGAATATTGACTGTTGATAGCTAAATTCAAGAAATATTTAAAGCTTGAGACCATTTATCTTCTCACGGTGGACAATGAATGGTCGCAAAGAAACAAAAAAACGGACCGTTACGGTTAACAGTTTCGTGTGTTCGTCGCGTACCGGACATCGGAACTCATGAATGAATATACTACAGAGATCAGCACAACGAGATGATCAGAATGGCAAATAGATATAAGCGATACGCTCCTCCTACCAAAAGTCGATATTTCGCTGCTATGTTGCAAATTCATTGAAAATAAGATAAAAGGGGCTGTACAAGTCCAAATTTGACAAAACGAAATAGGACGCCTTGCTCAAAAAATGATTAAAATTTTATTATATACAAATATACAGGTTTCGAAAACATTTTGTTTTTATCAAATTTAACTGATTTTGAAATTGAAATTACACAACAAAACTAACTTTCATATTTATCCACGAAGATTTGTCATTTTCTATGTACAAATAGACATCTTTCAAATATCAAATTTTCATTTCAAAATTTAGTTATTTAAAATTTCACAAAAATTTAGTTAACTATGTTATTAAAACCATTTAAATTTACGGATCATTACATTATATCAATCCGAGTTGGAATTTTTCACTCGATTTTTTACGGCGAACACTAGATGTGGATTTTTAGTTGATTCTGAGATTTCTATCATAGTATACGGCTATGCATGGAGGATGATGATTTTTGATCAAGAAACTAGATCTGAGTCCACATTAGAGTGGTCGTGTGAACGATACAAGTTCGGAAGTGAAATTGTGTGATTGAGTAAGCGATCGGATTTGATAATGGATACAGATGATATATGTACATCGTATGGGTTTTTGTGAGATAAATGTTGGAAATCTAAAAATTCTGAAAAAATATAATGATTTGAAATTATATAATTGGATATCATTGGTAAATAAGATGCGGGTATATAAAGCAAGAACTAAACTGATGTCTTTAATATCAAAAGAGAGTTGGATTGCACGATTAAAAGGTACATGTTTAAACTATTGTTGAATTTGATTTTTTTGACTTAGCCACTTAGCTTTTGTTTTCTTTGGACGGTTTGAGCCAGTAGAGGCGATTTGTAGTTGTTTCGATCTAGCCGCGCAAAGGAGACGATGGCGAAATATTTTGGAAATTTAAGGAGTTAGAAAATTTTAGTAACTTGAAGTGATTAGGCAAATAATAATATTTGGAATCTATGGGTGAATTTGGAAATTAGTAAAAGTGATTATGTGGTTTCAATAAAGTGATTTTGGAAAGTTGCTTCAACTGATTGGTTTTGGTAAAGTTACTAGGTTTTGGACCATTCTTCTTACCTTGGTAATTTCGGATACGAAATTCTTTTAAGGGGGAGGAATGTAACGACCTAGAATTTTGGTTATTTGAAATTGGAATATTTAATTGATTTTAGATATTTATTTTTAACTTTTATTTCAAATATAATGATTTATTGGATAATTTAATTATTGAATTTAATAATGAAAATTGGTTAAAACTTTGAATCTTGAGTTTTAAGCTAGATAAAAATAATTAAAGGCCTATTAAATTTCTATTAATAAGAATGAAGGTAAATAAAATTTTGAATTGGATCTTAAAGCGATTGTTCGACTTTAATAATATCTCGTTTGAATTAACATATAAAAATAGCGATCCGAGACACAGTCTCTGAATTCGAAGAAACTAGTTCCATTGGATCTGTAATAGTGTATTATTATCTGATTTCAAATTTTGAAGCATTTGGAACTATGGTTTGGTCATATAGGATAGAAATGCATTGAATTTAATATCAAAATTTAATATAATAATTTGTTCAAAAAGCTATCTTCTCCATATGATTGAATTTGGACTCGAAACTTGTTCCATTGCTTTTGGGTCCTAATTAATAATTGGTAAGAACGTTTACCTCTTCAACCCTAATCGACAATGCTACAAAACCCGAAACCCAACAGTCGCCTCGATCACGTCCCAGTCTGTAATTAACGGGGATTTTCGATCCTCGAAAATCGACATTAATACGTCCACGTTATAGAATGCCGAGCACTCAAGTGCCGGAAATAACGGTTCATTATGGGTAAAGAAGAAAAAGGTTGAAGAAAGATAGAAAACAACAACACAAAATCTCATAATCGCAGCAGAACAAAATATAATATATAATAACAGATCCGTATACAAAGAAATCTGTGACTGTTTTATACTTACAATTATCAGAGTACAACAATCACTACATCAATCTGGATAGTTATAATAACCTGTCCTGATATAGATAACTCATATAGCGGAAATACCAAGTACGTGTTATATGCCTCTGTCATCTAGCTCATCTCCTGAGCTCCATAGCATTCTAACCTAAATCTATAATGCTCGGTTTGACCCGTGCATTATAATAAAATAATATGTGAGTCAGTCTAGAAAACCAACGTAAGAAAACATACTCAATTTGAATTATTTAAGTTATCAAAAATCCCTTTGAAAATCAAAGGTATCTCGTAAGACTATGCCACAAATAAACACGACGGGTATTTACCTTACGATAACCAATAACATTTTTACCAAAATCATCTGATATTATAATAGTGTCTAGGTATAAATACTTATTCAAATAGCTGAAATTGTTACATTAATTGAATTCTAGCATTCCAGGTTCTACAACCAAAACTGTAAAGACACATATTGGAGAATGGATTCCATACGAATTGACTAGGCACTGGGGTACTACCTGTCACAGTACACATCTAGAAAAATTTTACCGAGGACCACGCCGGGATCCCCTGCAACACAAGACCGGACTACCTCTAACCTGGATAGATCGAATATGCTATCACCTGGGTGTTCCCACACTTTCTAAACTCTTTCGCGCACCATAGTAATAATAATAATAATATCCGAGAGTGTCAGGAAAGGTGATAAACATACCCTAATTGGGCGCAACCCATTTAGCCTTGCTGCATCTCTCCGGATTTTCAGTCATTCGCGATTGATGAGGCTTGAGGCTACGATTACCTTTTAGAACAATTTTCACTTAGAATGCTCACCGTTCTCCAATGACGATGTTCTGGTGGCATTCGTCTATACAAGTTGTCTTGGGTCTGGATAAACCGAATCACCGTCTTCATCATCTTTACAGTATTCATTTATAACGTTAAAAATCGGATCGAAGTGGTTTTCGGATAATAAAACCCGATCCCGGTCTCTTCGAAACGATTAACAAATTGGCCAAAATAGATAGTCGGTTATTTAACTATCAATACACATCCATAAGCAGACATTAGGCCTTATTTCAATTTATTCCAAAATTTATTTCAAAATATCTCTATAAGATATTACTTCTTGTGCTTAAACATTTGAAAACAGTTTCGAATTCTTATATTTTCAACGGAATATTTCGCCTATTCCAACACTTAGAATATTTTTTCCCACTTCATTTTATATTCAACACATAGGAAGTATTCCATTTATTTCCTTTTTCTTTTTCTCAAAATCATTTACAATTTATTTGTAAATTCCTTGATTAGTTTATAACCAATTCTATAAATTCCGGAATTCTTTAATTAATTCCCTTCAATATTTCCAAAGTCAAATATACTTTCTTTTAACTCCAATTTCCCTTTCTACTTCTTCTATGAATTATATTTCATTTTTCGAATCTTACTTTTATTTAACAACTTCAAAAAAATTTAGTTACTTTTTTCTAATTTTCATTTTGAGAATTCTCTTATAAGTCCCATCTACTAAATAACCCTTTCCCAACCCTCGAGAAGATTTAAAAACAAATTTAACCATTTCAAAACTCTATGTATATACATACGTAAATAAAATAGGTAATTAAAAGAATAATAATAATTTATTTTTAAGACAAGTTCAAATGATTATCTAAAATATTGAAACACTTTTATAGCATCACTTTTCAAATTTGATTTCAAAGTTTAGAATTTATTAAAATAAAAGTTAAATGTTTGAAAAAATTCCACTTACCGAATTATCTAAACCTGAACTAGTTCTAAAATTTCATTGCTCAATAAATAGAATTTACCTTTTTATGACAAACTTAATTGATTAAATTTTAAAAATATATTTTAAAAATTCCAATAACCAATTCAATTTACAAATTCCTCTCAACTTCCATCACATCGCTTCCATTTTGGTCTCCTTAACCATTTTCGCTTCAAAAATAGTATCCACTATTTTCTGTCACCCTATTTCCATGTTCAAATATAAATTCTTCCTGTAAATTTATATTTCCAAATTTCGTCTTATATCTTTTTTGTTTATTTATAAATTATAAAATCATATAAATCCTTTGATTTTCACTTAAAATAATCTCATTTATAAAATTCCATTTTATAAATTCAATCCCTTGTAAATTCCATTTATTTATGCCAATCTATTTCTAATATCCATTCCAACTTCTTTCCATATTTTTCCCGAATATCATTTTAAAATCCAGTCTTAAAAATCCTTTTGTACAATTTATTTTAAAATCTCTATTGAAAAATATTTTTCCCTCATTATTTGGTACAATCAAAAATCAATTATTTCTTATTCAAATCAATCTCTTTTAAATAATCCAAATTTCGATATACATATTTTTATATTAAAAATCTCCTTTTAGTTCCTTAAAAATTCAAATAATATTTATCGCATTTAGTATACGAAAATTAATTCCCATGCTGTTATAACATTTAAAAACACACAATAATCTAGCAGATTATTCAATCACATCATATATTTTTATATATATGAAAAACACTAAACATATTTGAGGAATCCAATTGGATCCCTCCAACCTTTTTCCTTGCATCCACAGAAGTTAGACAACAATAAAAATACCATTCCCACTTCGACGGTGATATCGCGGTAAATAAGATCATCTGCTATTATGCGGGGCGCATAGGGTCTCATCCACTAAAACATGCGGGAATCCAAGTACTAATATATATACTAATATATATAGTCATCCAACAGATACTTATCAATTTATCAATCCAATCAAGCATTAATAATTAAATTTAAACATTTAAATTTAAATGTGGCAATACAAAAGAGCGAGAAATTCTCACCTTGATTTTTATTTGCAAACCATTCCCATCTCGAATTGTTTTCATGATTTTTAGACTTCATATAAATAAATTATAAAATTTTAAACATCTGAATAGTAGATTATACGGTTTATATAATTAACATTGAAACTAATTTCACTCTTAAGAAAACTTAGTTACCCATATAAATTTAATCCCCCCTCTACCCCTTCATGCTACAATCGAAGGCAACCACCTTTAGAGAGCTTCCACTGCTGAGTCCACTCGAGCACACGGCAATAACCCCGGACCCAAAACAAATAAAAAATTCTAGTATCACCTCGATCAACATCTACATAACATCATCCTAGCTTCACTCTAGCTTCTTCCACTGCCACCCGTCAAAGCTAAAGACCCATTAGAGTCCACCATGACCTCGACCTCGCTTGTCTACAGGCCGAGCCTACCTCGACTTCTCACTCGCGATCGACGCCCCCATTAATTTTCGCCCGTCTCGACTACTCCTCCACCCTCCACCACGAATGACGCGACCTCCAATCCATCACGACTTCAGCCCTCATACCACAACATTGCATGCACGACGCTCCACCAACACCTCGCCACTCGATCACACTAAGTCTCCCTCTTCCCTCTCGATCGTGCTTTCCAACGTGATTCGGCCACCATTTTGGTTTGATCGCGATTCCGACATATATCCCCTTTTTTTCTTCCGCGATTTTGATTTCAATTCTCGATTTTATCTCGTTCGATTGAAGGATGAAGGAAAAAGGAAGTCGCAATTGAATCCGATTTATATTTTTTTTGGTGAGAACGAGATTTTCTTCCCTTCTGTTAACACTTTTTCCCTCATTTGAACTGAAGAGAAAGGAGAGAGATGACGTGATTCAAAGAAAGGAGATGGCATGTTTTAATCGGTCATCTATAGTGACTGATGCGAAGGGAAAAAGGGGTGATGGAAATATTGTCAATCAAATATAGACACACACACATATATACATATATATACGTATATATCTACATATATATACATATATATACATATATATACACACACACACATTTTCAAATCATCTCGATTTCGTAACTTAAAATATCGAATCCCTATTCAAGCATGCCGCTAGGCGTTCATAGTGTTGTACCCTTATCTTGAACGTAATGGAAAAGGTTTCGACTCCTAATTCGATCGTATGGAGAAGACAACTTTTTAAACCCAATTATTTATTGAATTTTCGATATTAATTTCAACGCGTTTATATCACCAAACGATCATTCCAACAGCTAAAAAATTTGAAATCCAATAATAGTATACCATTATGGATCCAATGGAAGTAGTTTCGTCAAATCCAAGACTGTGTCTCGGATCACAGTTATAACTCGTCGATTAAATCGACGATTTCTAATTTTTTTCGAAATCGCTTAAAATTCAAGTTTTAAAATCTTACTAACTAAATTATAATTGAAATAGAATTTAAATCAATATTAGAAATCATTTCGATTCGTAAACACTTCAATTTCCAATTGCTTAACGATTTTCAATTATAAATTCAATAATTTAATTTATTCAGTAAATCGTTGTGTTTGGAATTTTAAATTCATTTTTAAAAATTTTAACCAACATCTTCATATTCAAAAATCAAGTTATATTCCCAATCAATATCTAAAACTAGTTAAATATTCAAAATCAAACGACGAAAAATTCGGCTCTTTATACCGTCGTGCCTCCTACGAGCGTCACCATCGAGATCAGACATCACCACCGCTTCCCCTCGCCAAGCGTCGCTTACGTCCCCCACATCGCCATCTCCGGCTCGCCAAAGAAGCCAGCCCACCATTTGCCTATTTCGCCGATTCTGGCGATCTCGCACATCAACGCGATGATCGAAGATCATAGATCGACTCCACTCTTTGCCCTTTACAGTCCAGTATCCTCCGATCGTCGTATAGCCGACGATCCACCGTAGAATCCAAGCACTAAAATGGACGGCTGAGAATGATTTGCAAATTTCTAGAAAAACGAAGATCAACTGCAAAAATGAACTGCGGAAGCAGATTTCGTTCATCGAGAGCTTCGCGATGATATATTACATGATATGGTTTAAGTAGTTTGGATTTTTTTGAATTGATTTGGAATTGTAATTTAGGGTTTTGAGATGTTTGCCATTGGGAAGGAGCTGATGAGGATTATAAGTACGTATATAAAATAGAATAGAAGCTACTAGGGTTTATAAAATATATATATATATATATATGGTAAAGATGGATAAGAATGGATGGAATAGATCGAATGAAGTGGAAGCGATAAAAAATACTCGAAAAGCCTGTTTCGTTCCCGAAATGAAAATAGGTCATCATATACGTCGAAATATAGGTTTTCAATATTTTTAAATTTAGTGGAACTAATTTCAAACCATAATTCTATTGTATATAGAATTTAGCTCTTAATATTAAATTGCATTCATTTAAATTCCTTTAATTGATTTCTATGCGTGTTGAGCTCGCACGATTAAATGATAAGTCTGATCGCTAGGAAATTTGAAATCCTATAATAATTTAGTATTACAGATTCGATGACACTTGTTTTGTTGAAATCTGAGATGGTGCCCAAAAATGTTAATTTTACATGTTAATTAAAACAATCTATTTTAAAATCAATTTAATCACTTTTGAATTCATATTTAAAAGTTAACAATTTTCATCATTCTTGATTGCATAGAAAGTTAATGATCTATTGAAATTATATTTTCGATGGAAAAATCCAATTTAAATATTACATTAATTTCAACGTTTAATTATGATCGTAATAAAATCTTAGTTCATTATAATTTATATTCCGAACAAACTCTTTTATTTTGCTTTAAATTCTTATTATTAAATCAACAATACTTTATGTATTAATTAAACATAAGTTTCCATATTATTATTCTCATACTCTATAATTTACGTCTTCTCATATTAACTGCAATATTTGATTACATTAAATTTGATTGATTTCCAAATTAATTTCAACAGATTTTAATATTACTCTGGGAAATAAACAATTGTTACAACTTAGTAATTTAAACACATTTCAAAATTTATTTTTTACAAACAAAAGTTAATAAATTTATGTACTAATTAATTTATTTCATATTCTATATTAAAACCAATTTTAATTAAGATTTCTCGGTTTAATACAACATTTAATTTATTCCTCGTTAACCTTTATTATTTTCATTTATTGAAATTACATTAAGTAGTTTTCAATTACATTCAATCAACATTATTATATTATATTCTATAAAAAAATTCCATTAATAAATCATAATTTTCAATTTCTGACAATATGAAATTCCAAAATCTTATTTAATTAAATATTTTTAATTATTTAAACATACGGGTAGTTACAATCTCCTTCGCTCAAAACTTTTCATCCATGAAAAGGAACAAGAAGGAGTCAAGAGATTTGATATTTTTTTTATATGTATATTCAATTTATAAACAACTAATCTTACATATTTAAGTTTATTATAAATTTGAAAATAACTCGACTTTCACAAAAAAATTCTAAGTCCTAATTACGGAAAATTTCGACAGCATCTCCTTTGAGCGTTTAGGTCCAAAAAAATAATAATATCAATAATTACATTATATATACACCATATTTCAATAATAAACATCCTAAACAATGGGAAAACAATAAAATATTGTTGCAAAACCGTAATCCGAAAACGTACCTATTTTTGGGGTAAACAAAGCTCTATTTATGAAATCAAAAGTAACAGCTATTGCTTCCATAACCTGTATTTTACTTACACAATCCAAAAGAGTTAAACTATGTAAAAAGGATAATATATTAGCTGTTCCAATTAATAGCATAAATAACACAGCATATAATAATCATATGCAAACAAAAGCTTCGAACATTATATGTAACCAAGGAATCCATCACACATCCACAGCAATCTAAAACTAATGGTTTGCCCAAGTTCAGAAACTTTTCATCGTACAAGGGTGATAAATAAAATACCAAGTGTACTTTATGCTCAATAGCCTTCGATAATTACTTAATAGATTATTTATACAACCTTAAACAATTTGAAGTGTCATCTCTCAAACTTTCCATAAGCCAACAACATAGAACTTTAAATATTATTCAAGTTTATTCGATTGGTTTCTTTTCATATTATTTACCTTTTATTTATTTTCATTCATTCATACAATGTCATCCTTTATATATATGTGTGTGTGTGTGTGTGTGTGTGTGTGTGTGTCTATACATACACATACATACTTACATAAAATTTTCCATTTAATATTTAGAATCATCAATTGATAAATTTTTAGAGTATTACATATGTTTCTTCGCAGTTTAATTCACATTTATTATATACCTATATAATTTGATTAATAGTCATTAATGAATCATTATTTAGGTTCACCTACATTTAGTTCACGTTTATTCCATTATATATAGTATCATTTAATATTAATCTATTTATGAACCATTTGTAAATTATTCCATAATTTTTTTATGTTTATAAACATTTTATAAGATTTATCTCCTTTCACAAACATTATTCAAGTTCATAATTATCTAAGAAATCTACAATTTAACTTATAAACATTCTTTGCACTAACTTTTATTTTCCAATCAATTTACAAGAAATGACTCTATAATTTGTTTACTTTCTTAAGTTCACATTCATTTCCTTTAACAGCATTTCACTTTTTACCATTTAATTTTATTTTTGTGCATTTTAAAATAGAAACTTAAGTTTATAACATTTCTTATGTATCTTAATTCTTTATTTATAGACATATTTTCATTTGAAACTTTGTTATTACCTAAATTTTTACATATTCCATTATCCTTTAGTTTACAAGTTGCATAACTTCAATTTATTTATAGTTTCATTAGACACTTAACCTTTAGTTTCATTTCTCAATTTGGAAGTTTCCAACACTTTAAAATTATCAAAAATTATATTTTATTACAATTATTGAAAATCATTAATTAACAGAAAACTTAAGAACTACATATCAGGTTTCATTTCAAATCACCTTGAAATAACGTATACTTGTATCTTTTGTATCTCAAATCATACTTAGGAAATTACAATTAAAATTTGTTTCATTAAAACAATTGTAACAACCCAAAATTTTAGTCATTTGATTTTAAATGTTAAAATAATTAAATTTTGGAATTTATAATCCAAATATAAGGAATAATTAAATATTTTAATTGTGGATTAAATGTTAATTAAATGAGTTTAATAATTTTATTTAGCTCCTTTTAACCAATAAATAATATTGGTGAATCCAATTATAAATTTAGTTAAAGTAATAAATGGTATGAATATAATAAATAGAAAAAAATCCAATTGTAATAAAACGATTTAACTTTTTGACAATGTATTTTTATTAATTTATATGACTTTTCTTTAGTTTTTAATTTGGAAAATATTGAAATTATTTGTTTAACGATTTGTCGGCAAACGATGATATTTGGGAAATTTCACAAAATAAAATAATCTGTGTAATTCGTTGTTGATTTATGAATGTGTCACATATCAGTGCATGATTTTATTTTTATTTCGGTCACTCGCGGTTCGTACCCGAATGAAATATTGCGTAGCAGGGTACTGTAATTATTTCATTTAAATTATTGCAAAATCAAATCAAAATTCAGTTTTTAAATAACAATTTGACGTCATGGGCATTTTGGCGGCTTGAGAAATTTTTTGCTATAAAAGGTAAACATGATCATTTGATTTTTTATTATATATATATTTGTTATAAAATAGTTAGCTTAATGATCACACAAGACTTCTTCATTCTACTATTTCAACTTCCCTATGCTCTTTTATTCATTCCTGAAGCAAAAGACATCAATGGTCTTATGTTCCAAAATCCCTATCAAATTAAATACTCACCTAAAATTCTTGGAACTTAGTTCAATGATTAACAATGGCGAGACCTTGTTTTGATATGGGTTTTGCTTCATTCAACGCCAACATAGGGGTGGCCATTTTTGTTGCTGCTCTAGGGTTTGACCTAGCCTTCGATTTAGGGCGTATTTAGAGGAGGCAAGTTTGGATCAGGAGTTGTCAGGCGTTGGAGCTTCGATGATGAATTTTGGTGTGGTCCGATTTGCATTTTGGAATAACGACTTTTCGCCTAAACGAGGAGCAGGGTGGTTGTCGCGACTGAGAGGAGAGATCATGTTTGTGATTGAGGGTCAGTTGAGTTGACATCGTGAAGGGGAAATGTCGGCGACATCAAATCAAAGTTCCGTCGAGTATGGATGAGTTCACATGAGTGCATTGTGTTTTATTTGTGCAGGTGGAGGTAATTATCCAAAGGGAAGAAGGATTATTCAGGGTATTAATTGGTCAATTAAGTAATTAGTGTGTTTAATTATTTAAATCAGTTTGATTCGTTAAAAAATCAATATCTTATTCATACGAGGTCGAAATCGAATGTAACAACCCAATGTTTTTGTATCGATTTAATATCGTCATTGAACGATTAATCTGCTAGCTAATAACAAATTGCTGATATGAATTTTGATTCGAGTTGGAATTCGTTTAAAAAAAATTATTGTTATTGGCTATTTGGAGTTTTTAAAAATTAATTGAAATTGTGGCCCATGTTTTATCGTGGCCGTGAATATTAACTAAGGCCATAACCCATTCCCCATTTTCATTTGAACCCTAAAACAAACGAATGAAAATAAAATGGAGGCTGTCTCGTTCGCCCCCTTCTCCAGATTAGGGCTTCTCGAAAATCGAAGATGTCGATGCTCGATTGAAGAGGCGATTCAGCGTTCTGGTTCGTCCATCGATGGCCTCCTCGTAGCTTGCTCCAGCTGCTTCGACTCGTGAGAAGGTGAGTGACCATTAGCTCACATCTAATTCATCTCACGTTCGACTGTTTATTTTTGTTTGAATGTCGAAATTATTTTGATGATCCCAATTCACCCACGGCTTCAGTTTTTGTGACTTCAATCACTTGATTTTGGGCACTGACTTGTGTAAGGTCGGCCTTGGCATTTTTGTGACAGTTGATTGTGATTTCGTCCTTGACTTTTTCGAATTTGATATTCCTTGCATTTGATTTGTTCAAAACTATTTCAGCCTTCCTTGATATGTTGATACTCGACTAAGACCGTGCTTTATTCCCTTGTTTCGTTTGCTGTATATGCACGCACTTGTCTTCTCACATATGACTGCACTTGTGTTGCTTTCCATACCTGTCTTCTTGCTCGTTACTGCTATGTGCATGCCTGAGCTTCCATGTATATGCATAAGTATATATGTACGAATATATGTGTGAACTTTCTTTGGATTGTGCTGTTTAGTATAAGATGCTCTGTCCATCCTTGCTGAAATTGGACTTTGATATAAAACTCGACTTTGAATTGGAGTCTTGATTCCAACTGTTGATTTGTGTTTGTGGTGATGTCCTGATCTTCCATGTTGTTGCTTGAATCTTGATAAGCCTGTATATTTGAGCTTCATGTGTATCATTGTGTACCGCTGTTGTGCTGGCACCCTGCTCTGTTGCACCATCTTGCTCTGTGCATCCTATTGCATATGTACACTTGTTGATGTTGCCACTTCATTTCAGTGTGCATGCATGTGTATTCACCCCTGTAGTATATCCTGATGCTTTGAGTCATGTTGAACTGTTTATATGCATTTGCATTCGTGCACTTGTAGGGAACTGTTACTTGTATTGATGCCTTGTCCTCATTTCTTTTGGTTACCATTGCATTCATGTTGCAACTGCATTTTTCTTTTGCAGCATACATGCTCTACTACTCTGATTTATCACATGCAAATATTTGAGTTAGCCACCCACCTCATTTCAGTGATTGTAGTTTGTTTCCTATCAGCACTTTACTGCCTTCATGTCCTTCATGTAGCATGTTCTCTGTAGCACATTTGTGCTTGTTTGTGCAATTTGTCACTGTACCATACATGACATAGCTTGCATTTGAGTTGTTATTGTTGCCTGGAACTGTTGCCACAACGTTCTTGTGCATTTTCTATTTAAGTGAAATTGATTTCATTATTGGGCATTTGAGTTTCTCTGAGCATTTGTTCCAGAATATTTTTTCTCTTTGGTCTGCATACCTATTGCACTACATGAATTCATGCACTGATCATCTCCTTTGCACTCTATGCTATATGTAGCTTGCACTTGCATCGTCACCTGGCCAACACCTCGAGTTTGACCATTTGTTGCAGCTGTCTTGACCACTTGAGACAGTTTGTCTACCTGTTTTATGAAGTATTGACCATATGTAAGGTAGTCTACATTTTTGATAATGGATTTACACTTGAACCTCTTGCCTGTTACACTGCCTCCATTCAAAAGTATATGTTGCATGGAGTTCTGTTGTATATTTGATTATTTGACTTTGTACACTCATGTTGCCCCTGAGTTGAACCGTAATTTATTTGGTTTTGACCTTGTGCCCGGTTGTGTACATTATCACTGTTGTGGCAAGGCAGTGCACGCAAGCGTGAACTGCAGCCATACGGTATTCATTGGGTACATTATCACTGTAGTGGCAAGGCAGTGCACGCAAGCGTGAACTTCAGCCACATGGTATTGCTTTTATTGATATTCTAATTACTTTTGATCCATCGATCTTCTGCGTATTTCATAGACAGTATTGGCGAGGCAGTGCACGCGTGCGTATACTGCAGCCAATCGGTTTTGATGTTTTAAAGTAACTTTTCAATTGGTTAAATTGATTTGATTTGATTATTTTGTTGTGTCTAATTACCTATTCGATAATTAGATTCTAAGTTTCTGATTATTTATTCCATAATTGGATTTTGTTGTTAATTGCCAATTTGGCAATTCTGATGTTTTTTTGAATTATCTTCATTGATAGTCTTTTTACTTATCTTTGTTGATATTTTGAATCTGCTGATTTATTGTTTAACACTATTACGTGTTATATTTACCGTTATCCGATTCTCTTCTAGAAGAGTTGGGTAGACGGAGTTTATTGTGACTGTCGTCTATTCATTATTTAATTATTATTGCTTCTGTGCACTAATAACTGAGTTTGAATTAGACTGACCCGTGTATTATTTTCTTTTGAATTTAATACTCGGGTCAGACCGAGTATTTACAGGTTGTTGATATCTTACTTTGGGTTGCTGTTAGAGCTATGAAGTCTTTTCATATCTTTTGGAGTAGTTGTCGTTATGTTTTGTAGTCAGTGTATTTGTATAGGATGTTGTATATTCATGTATATTATTCACGATAATGTACTTGTATATGTAACTTCCAGAGTCGACAGTTGTAGTTGTATCATATGTATTATATCACATGTATATCAATTGACATCTGTTATATATATATATATATATATATATATATATATATATATGAGACTTTCTATTATATCTGTGTTCCGCATTTACTTTATCTGTGTTATTATTATATATATTGTCCTAAACTATTATGAACCATCGTAGTTCGTTTTATACTAGAATTGGGTATGTCGATGGGAGTAAATAAATATGAGATGAAAAATAAAAATATATACCACTCCTATCGAGATAACCAATACTAGTGTAAGGCCTAACTACGGATGGCCGCTCCTATCCAGCCTTATTCTTCGTGATAACAGACAGTATTTCTTTTAATACTCTTTGTTGTTGCGAGCATAGAGGTGGGGCGTCACATCGAACGTGGTCAGGGGCATCGCACTCATTGGGACATTAGCTTTGCAATGGAGTTGGTTTGGTCTGATTTGGAGCAAGTAAAAATTTAGGCTATAATCTAACGCCCGTTCAATTTTAGTCCAAACCGGAATGCTTTGGCGAAAACTAGAATCAATGTGAGTTCAACTAACATTTAATTTTATTATAACATATTAATGATGTTAAAATTGTTTATTGATTGTCTGGATGTAAGTTAAATAGTTCGATTGCTTGATTGGTTAATTTTACACTTAGAAAATGGATAAGGTATTAAATTGATCTTTATAAACCCATATAGTTATTTATTCATTATCCATAACCATTGATTTGCAGGGAAAATAGGTAGAGAGGCCCCAAAAGGGGGTTTCTCGCCCATAATTTATTTATTTACATCCATATGCTGTTATTGATGGTTTATTTAAATTAATTTATGATATTCCATTTAATAGTTTAAATGTTGTTATAGCGATTTCCACTATACCGTCGTTTATTAAATTTCATACCCAAAACCTTATCACATGAACTTGAACTTGTATTGTCGCTAAAAAGAATATTGAAAATTTGTTACTCATTTTGATTAATGATAATTTAACTCAATTAATCTTTCAAATTAATTAATTTGAAATTAATTATCCAATTTAATAAATGATGATTAAAATTGGTTTATCCTTAGATTGAATTAATCATTTTTGTTAATGATATTTTATACTTAGTTAATCGTTTTAACTAATGATTATTTGAGTTTAATTATTTATTTATTTTAATTAATGATAAGGGAGTTTAATTAATTTATTTATTAATGATAATTAAACTTAATAATCATTTTAATCAATAATGTTTAAAAGTAATAAATTATTTTAAATTATGATATTTGAATTTTATTAATCATTTTAATTATTGATTGTATTGAATTTAATAACTTCTTTAACTAACGATATTTGGATTTTAGTTAAATCATTAGCATTAACAATGTTTTATAATTAAATAAATCATTTTAACAAATAATGTTTTAACTAATCGGTTTGACTAACGATGTTTGGATTTAATTAATCCGACTAATTTATGATTATTTTAAACTTAATCAATTATCTTAATTAATGGAATTTAGAATTACTTATCATTTTAATTAATGATGTTTGAGATTAATTATTTATTTAATTAATGGCTATTTGAATTTAATATATCTTTTTAATTAATTGATTTAATAAAGGTGATTAAAGTAAATTAACTAATATAATAAAAATTGCTTTAATAAACTAATTTAAAGTTAATAAACTAATTTAATGAAGATTTTAAAGTTAATTTACCAAAGTTATAAAAGTATTTGGAAAGAATTATCTATTTTATTATAAATAATGAATTATTTATTAAGGGAATATAAATGTGATTGATTATTTTTTGGGATAATTAATATTGTTTTTAAAGTTATAAAAAGGAATTGGAACTCAATTATTGAGATATTAAGTTGGATAACCTTCTAGGTGTTCGATTTGATGTTGGTCTAGGCCTTTAGGGTCGCGCACTTGGGAAAATTATCCTCTCAATGTTTTAACAATCAGGAACTAATTCTAAAAGTGTTTTACCAATATGGAAATTAAGCAAAGTTCAGTTCATTTTTAAAAGTAAAAGTTTGATCTGTTATGAAATTAAATTATTTTCGTAAAGCGAATCACTTATATGGAAATGATTTATTTGTATAATTAGCACTAAACATCAAAGAAGTAAACTAACGGCTATTTCAGAAGTTCAAAATAATCATTGGGCATGACTTTGAGGTAAAACTACCTTTACTTGCCTGGTATTATTGTTAACAAGAAAAAGCACATGTTTGAAATTTGATGGGTGGAGATAAGTATATAAGACTTAATTTCCATGTATAATTTTTTTATATCCTCGATAGTTGGTATCTCAGCAATTATTCTATAGCTATTTATTATTGTCATTCTAAGATGATTTATTGCTCCATTGTGTCTTGCTATCCTTTTTCGGAAATGACTAAACCAAAAGCACGAGAGGAAGCCAAGCTATGTTGGGTTCTTCCATTAGGGTATTTTCACATCTCATCTAGTTTGGATTCGGTTGTGCACTTAGATGTGGGAATATTCGGATACTCGGTAAGGTCTGGCTAGGTCTGGCTTGGTATTGTCCGAAAAGTGTAACGGAGTAAATGAGCTTCTCAAAAGTATATTAGTAGAGGTATATTTCAAAGGGGGTGCACCTTCCTAGACATTTTGGAAAATCTCCTTTCCTTATTTGATTCGAAAACCCTTAATCTGTTTTAGCTTTAAATTGCCACGAGTAGAGCCAACTCCTCATTACGGCATTTAAGTGTTTATTTAGTCCATTCTATCGAGTTTTGGACTGTTACTTTATTTAGCCCATTCTATCGAGCTTGGACTTTTACCCCTTTTCAGTCCATTCTACCAAGTTGGACTGTTTTCCTTGTTCTATCCATTATGTCCAGTTTGGATTTTACTTGGTTTATTTCCTTTCTTTCAATTTTGTTTTAGTATTATTTATAGTCAATCATATTTGGATTTATCTCCTGATATATATTTTTGCCCTTGCCTGTATGGATGTTATTCTTGCGAGGTAAAAACCCATTCTACTTAGTGGCGTAGTCTCACAGAACTTTTATATGATCCTCATTATTCGAGTTATCTCATGCTGGTATTTCCAAGCTGATCTGGGTGTTATTTATTTATAATGCTCGGAACAGACCAAGTATTTTCCCAAGCTATCTTTGAGGTTTTGGAGATCGTGGGGGGAGGGGGAGTTGAAGATTCACTTATCGTGGTCTTTTATTCTCCACTGTATTATATAGTATACATATCGGCATTTGTAAGGTCAGATTTTATAACTATTCAAGGTTTATTTTAACTCTGATATATTCTATTTTTTTTTGAAGAGACAGTTTCTATTGTCCTTGTTATATTGTATATTGTTGATTTCACTATGAGATTCTGTTTTCTCCGTTCTCTGTTCTTTTCTTTTTCTTTACTCTAACAATCTGCCATTTTTTCGATTGGATGAGCAACATTTGAACATAGTGGTAGTGTTTGGTGTAAACTTTCGATGGCCAAAAAGGCGAGTCGTTACAACAATTGTGTAGCAAAGCCACTATAGTGGCCTTCCCCCTTAAAACTCGAAAATGAATGTCGATTATGTCGCAATCATCGTCGAAATTATTTTCCAGCGATAAAAGAAGAGAGTATAGAACTTAGTTTCTTTGAAATTCTTTTGAACATTCCTTTTAAATCTTATTGAAAATATTTCAATCCGAAAGTACTTCCAAATCATACTAATACTACTTTTCCAAAGCCATTGAAAACGATTTTAACACCACAACTTAAGTCCTCAAATATTCAATTTAAATTCATTTTGTTTGTAAGTCCTATTTTATAAACCATATTTATAAGATTACATTTCTTACAACATATAATATTCAATAGTTTTTAAGAACCTTGACTAACCAACAATAAATGACAATAATAAAATATTATCATTTACTAATAAACAAAACTACACAAATAACAACATCAACTTATGCAAATTATTCTTTTAAATACAAAATGTAATATTAGGTAAAATTATTTCATTTACCTATTTTCAAAACAATATTATGTCCGTTTGTCTTTTTAAGTATTTAGAAATCCCCAATGATGCCATGGCGTCTCATGTTTCGACCAGAATTCATAAATTTTTTGACAGAACAAATTAAAGCAATACAAAACATTTTTATAGCACTAATAAATACGATCTCTCGTAAATGTACATACTCGGACTCATTCTAGGGTATTATTAATCCTATCTCTAACAAGTTTAACCCTAACAGGCTAAGTGTCACTAAACCAAGGCTCTAATAGCAACTGTGACGACTCACCTATTTGGATGGTTTAAATCGACGATAAAAAAACACGTATAACTCAAACCATTCAAAAGTGAAGATTATCTATGGGATTTAATAAGAAATAAGAGAAAAGAAGTAAAACAAAATACAGAATCACGGAGTGGAATGACAAAATATAATAATAAAAAAATAGTTCATGAAGCTTTACAATATACATTGACTACATAATTTTACAACATAATCAGAGTACAATCAACAAACATACCAAATAATGCAATGGAATAATAATAGTAAATACGGTCTAACAAACTCCATCTTCATCATCAAGGAATAATGTCTTCAAATACTGAAATACTCGGGTTGACATGAGCGTAATCAAAAGACAAAATCACTCAAGTCAGAAATTTCTTATGTAAGATAAATCAATAACAAGTAAATATAAGTGTGATAACTTCAGATATGTTTACTGGGTTTTTCCATCTCCTATCAAGTGTACACCGTGAGTGCAATAACTTATGTTACAGGATTTTCCATCTCCTAGGGATCCGTTTAATTATCTATATGTAGTAATATATGCTATATATGTAGTGTCTATTAGTAATGTAAAGTATTAAAATAGTGCTAAGGCGTTACATTGATCCCCCTTAACATATTTTTAAAAAGGTAGTCTATGCAGGTCCTGTAACACAGCCAATAACGTCGATAGCCAGTGAGTACCCTATAGGTACCATACTAAAACAAAGTCGTAGTGGGCGCGGATAAGGATAAAAGTATGATAAGACATATGAGGCAATGCTCAAGGAAGGATTCTACAAGTTTACCCTTTCTTGCTGGTGGTAACTCATCGTAGCTGCGACCGCTCACTGAGTCTGCCACCTCAAAATCAAATCAAGGTGCCAATCGAGTCCAAAGTAAAAATAATAATGCAAAGGGGTGATGGCCCCTAAAGGTTGGGAAACCTTAGCTAGACATAGGCTCCTGTTTTAGTCATTTCTAATTGACACAAGTGTCGAAGTCATCCATCATCGTTCTCTTTCATCAAATCCAGCAAACGCCGCCAATTTAACCTCCACATTCTGGATAACATTCACCGCGTACATTGTTGTTAAAGTTGTTCCTATATTGATAGGGAGTATGCTAATAAGAGGCCCATGTCTCTTTAACAACCAAACGTCATTTTTCATACCAGTTCGTTCTTTTACATTTCGAAACCAATTCATATTTGATGTCAAAGTATCATTTTCACTTCAAAATATCACTTCGTTTAAAAATACCATATTTACTAAAAATATGTTATTTTCACTCAAAATATCATTTCAAATTCCAACTTAGGTTATAACCTCATTTAACCATACTCGCATTTAAATCAACGATTTCAATATAGACATTCCAAATTGCATAGTTTCAAATTTTTTAAAAATAGTTTGAATAGTTATAAATAGTTTAAAATAGTTTAGAGATTTAAAACAATTTAATATAAAATGGTTTGAGTATTGAAAATGGTTTGTAGAGTAAAATAGTTTGGAAAATCAAAATAATTTGAGTATTAAAAAATAGATTTTAAACAGTTTATATTAAAATAATTTATTTCAAAAATGATATCAAATCAAACTGTTTCTTTCCATTTCAACAAATCTGGACCCATGTCCAGATTTCAAATCAACAAAACTCAATTTCCAAATTTTCAATTCAATTGACTCAATTTCGATTTAGTTTAAAATCAACTTGATTCCAATTTCAATTCAAATTAACTTCAATTTTCGAAACATTCATATTTATCTTCAAATTCTATTCAACAATTCAATTTAATGATTTAGATTTCAATCCAATTCTCATTTTAGACCATTTCAATTCATATCGATTACAAGTCAAATTTCAATTTACCGATTTAAATCACTTAAATAAAATCAAACTTCATTGTTAAATTTATGGTTTGGATCTTTAAAATAGTTCAATTTTTCGAATTAAAGTCATATACCGATTATAACTTCACATTTCCAGTTCAATTCTTTAAAACAACTTCTTTTAACCAATTTCAATTTCAGCTTTTCAAAGCTTGAATTATAAATAATTCAATTCATATAAATCCACAATTTATTTCTTTTAAAAACAAATCATTTAATCAAAATCCAAATTCAAGATTTTAAAACCATTTAATTTAACTAATCCGGTGTCCGTATAAAATTTTCTACCCTATGGCCAAGTGATCAGTTATTTCAATTTTAATTTCAACGATGGATATATATATATATATATATATATATCATTTTAATCCAAATTAAAGTGTCGTAGGTATATATCATTGCAACATATTTCTTAATTCATTTCCAATTGTTTAAATGATAATTTAAATGACGTCAATAAATAAATAGGTAATAACAGGAATATCTAAAATAAATAAACAACCATCCATCCATCACTAATCAAGAGGCATACAATAACCATTAACGTCCAAGTCAATCAATATATCACATCAGTTACTGATTATAAATTGTCAGTGTTAACTGGCAATTAAATCCAATATTAATTTAAATGTCAATTTAATTCAATATAAAATTCAATTTCAATGAAAATGTTAAATAAAACTACAAAACAGCAACCAATAAAATTCTTTTCACTTCACAAATTTAATTCAACTAACATAAGAAGATTTAGTATAGCATAAGTGAGTTTAATCACTATAACAACCCATAAATTTTCAATAATTAAAATTGTTAGTTTAATAAGGCTTTGTGATTTAGTGTTCGAAGAAATAAAAATTTGTGATTTAATAATAAGAATACAACTGGAACAAAATGAAATAGTATTAATTTAAGGTAATTGATAACTGCTTTAAATGCCAATTCTAATTAATTGAAATGTTTAAAAAGTTATAATTGGTTATAGACAATAAATTTATTGTAATAATGTGTATTAATTGATAAGTGGATTTAAAAGAGCAATTGATAATTTAAATGTTGATTAATTAATGAAATAATGTGTAATAAATTAAAATTGAATAGAACTAGTATAATGTAAGTTGTTATAACATTTGTTTGTAAATAATAAACTTGCGAATGTTATTAAATGTGGAAATGGTGACAATTGCTATTTGTTACCAATAATATTTAATCAATTATAATTAAGTGAAATTAAATTATTTTTTAATGTAGTTAAGACTATAACTATAAAAGGGTGAATGCAATAAAATGTATAGAAATGTCAGTTACATTCATAAGGCAATAATTGAATTAATAAAAGAGTAAATAGAAGATTAAAATTTTTTATTGGGATTTAAATTGTAATAAAATTGACAGAAATTCAAGGTAATTGAAATATGGCTACTAATATGGTAAAAGATGAAATTGGAGAATATTAATGTAATAAGCTATAAACCAATGTTGAATATATGCATAGAGTAACAAATGATGAAATAAAAAGATTGAAATAAAAGTAAATCAATTTATTAGAATTAAATTATAATTAATTGGATTTAATTACAGTTGGAATTGAACACTATAATTAATGTGATACCCAACGCTAAAATTATATGTAAACTTCTTTTAAATTATTGTAAACGCCTAGGTAATCAAAAATGATAAAATTTGTTGTTATTAAAAGTGAAATTAAAAAGTGATTTAATCAATTTAATATATTTTACTTAATTAATATAAAAATAGCAAGTTTGGCCACTATCTCGGATTTCGACCAAACTAGTTTCATTGGATCCGCAACGGTGAATTTTTGTAACGTTCGAAATTTCGTAGCGATCGGACTTGTCGTTTGATCTTACGGACTTGAAACGCGTAGAAATCAACTTAATAAAATTCAATTGAAATCAATTTGAAATAAGCTGGTTTTAAAAGATAACTTCTCCATACGATGGAATTTGGACTTGAAACCTATTTCATAGAGTTTAAAACTGTAGGAAACATCTATTTTGATATATGGGTTGACCTACTTTCGTTTTGGAGGCAGAACGGGATTTTTGGGTCGTATTTTTCGTTTTAAATTAATTCGGGTACTATTCATTTCTTATCGGGCTTCTTTAGTATATATTGTTCTGTTCGAACCCTATCTGCCATTCATTTCTCATTATCGTACGTATAATTCTGTCTACTTCCCTCTTTCCAATAGCAGACAAACCAAAACCTAATTCCCAATTCCAATTTCATTTGCAAATCAAAGTCAATTCAAAAAATAAAATTCCTCAAACCCTATCAAGTTTTATAATGGTTCGAAGCTCTCGATGAACGCAACTCAAATCTACGGTTCGTTTTTGCAATTAGATTCTGGTTTATCAGTTATTGGCCAAATCATTCTCGGTCGTTCATCGCGCGTCGATCAACTTCGACGGATCATCGAATCGATGATATGGATGCGTGGAGATTTGCGAGTGGAGTTCATCAATGTTGGTCGTGTGGTGTGAAGACGGTTGGATCGATGGTGAAATTCGATTAGGGTTTCGAATATATAGGCGGCGGGTGTGTATTCGTCATCGTCGGTCGACATCGTTGGGTCTCGGGATCGTGGAGGTGGCGGAGGCGAGGTAGACACGGTGGCTGGTGAGGGGAGGCTTGGCTGCGATGGCCAGGCGAAGTGGTGACGGCTACGCAAGGGATCATGCGTGCGTCCTGTTCGTAGAGATAGAGAAACGTGGTGATGGAAACGTGTTTATCTCCATTTATTTAATCAATTATTATATTTAGAAATTTAAATGTTCTAATATTCATATCTTTTACATACGAGCTTGGATTTATGTGCGGTTTGTTCTGCTGCGATCGTATCGAAATTCAGGACATTTTGACACTAGTTTGAAAAAATTATGAGATTGTTGAAAATTGGTCCTTTATTTGAATTTCTAGTCGATTTGAAATTCAAAGATGAGGGTTTTAACACATTCACAACTACTAGGTTATCTTATGTTAGTTAAATTAAATTTGTGATGTGATTAGAAATTAATTGACTGATGTTTGATATGTTTAAATTTGTCATTCTAGTTAAATTAGATTTTTATTGCATTTAATTATTGTTTAATTTAATATTTAATATAAATTGTCAATTTAATACTTTTTATTGATTACTAGTTATCTATAGATGTTTATTGATTGATTTGGATGAGGATCGTGTTGGATACTTGATTGTTGATATTGGATGACTAGATGTTGTATTTTTAAATTGTTATAACACTTCAAGTTTCCTATGGGTTAAAATGATACATACTCGAAAGATCTATATATTAGGGAAAAATCGTTATGGGTTGAAATGATAGACTCGAGCGATTTTATGGATTTTATTTATTTCAGGATTGCGGGTTGAAATGATATATATCCGTAAAAAAATTAAATTGCGGATTGAAATGATAAATATCAGTATCACTTGACTATAGGGTAAAAAAATTATATACGGACACATGATTGGTTAAATTAAATAATTTTTAATTCTTTAAATTTTGAATTCAACCAACTGGAATTTTGAAATAGAAATTGATTTATATAAACTGGATTGTTTTCGATAATACAAGCATTAATGTTTAAATTAGAATTGATTTAATGATTTATTCAAAGGATTTAAATTGGAATTTCAAAGTTGAAGTGTCAAATATGAATGAATTTATCGGAATTGAATTATTGAAAATGTTTGGATATAACTTTGAACTCTATTTTAAATTAATCTAAACTATTTTAATCAATTAAAACTATTTTAATTAATTTAATCTATTTACCTATTTTAAACTAATTAAATTTATATTAATCTATTTTAAATCTATTTAATATAATTTAAATCTACTTTAAATTTATTTAATCCATTTAAAGTCTATATAATATAATCTAATCTATTATACCATTTTAAACCTATCTAAATCGTTTTAAATCTAATTAAATCAAATTTAAATCTATTTGGACTATTTTAATCCATTTTAAACTATTTTAAACCATTTAAACTAATTTAAAGTATTTTAAACTATGTTAAAGTATTTGAAACCAATTTAAAGTACTTTAAAGTATTTAAACTATTTTAATATTATAAACCATTTTAATCTATTTCCAACTATTAAATCAACTAAACTATTTTAATGTATTTAACCATTTAAAATCTAAATTAAACTATTTAACTATTTTAAAACTAATTTAAATTATCTAAACTATTTCTAAACTTCTGATTTGGTAAAGTGAAGTGTTTGTATTTAAATCCTTGATTTAAAGGCGAATCAGGTTAAATGAAGTTATAATCTAAGTTGGGAATTGAAATGATATTTTCTGGTGAACCAATATATTTGAGTAAATATGATAATCGTGAAAAGAGGATATCACCTATATTTTTGACATGGTTTTGAAAGTGAATATGATTTTGAAAGTGATATGGTTTAAATTGAATATAATATTTTGATATCGGTTATGAGATGGTTTTGGAAATGTAAAAGAACCAACGGGTGTGAAATAAGCGTTTGATTATTAAAGAGACCGGGATCAGATATTGTCATACTCTTTGCCAATACCGAAAACCATTTTAACAACTAAGTACATTGTGGAGATTCCAAAAATGAAGTAGGATGGTTTGGCGAACGATTCCGTATTAGGTATTTACGTGACCTTGACTTCCATGAGTCAGCTTGATGTGGCTAAAAAAAGAGCTACGTCGGGCCAAGTGAGTCATTCCTCCTATCGGACATGCTTCTTCGATACCATATTATGACTTTGTGATGATTTGATGGCCGCCCCTTGATTTTTTATTATGGGAGTATGTTCCAAGGTGGGCGGCAGTAGCTGCTGTGCGTTTCCACAATTCCGGATCCGCAATTGGTATATCAACCCTTCCATTGCCTCGAGTGCCATGTTCACATGCCCTATCGTGCCTTCTATGAGTTTGTTTTGTACCATACCTATGGAGTGCCCTCTGATAGCCCTCCAGTATACGGAGGAATTACGGTACTGTATGGACTATGGGAATATATAAAAATGTGTTAAGGGAGATATGGATAACGCTTTAACGCTATTTTAATACTTTACTTTGCTATAAACACTATTATAATAGTGTATTGTACTACATGGTAGATATTTTAACGGATCCTTGGGAGATGGGAATCCTGGACTTCTCTTAAGTTATTGCACTCATGTTGACACTGGATAGGAGACGTCAAACCCCGTAAACATCTCTGATGCCATTACACTCATATATATTTACTGTCGATTTAACTTACATAAGATCTTTTAGTTTTGACTCGAGCGTTTTTTCTTTTCAATTCGCTCGGGTCAGTCTGCGCTTTTCAGTTTATCGAAAAATGTTTCCTGGAGGATGAAAACGAAGATTTTGCACTATTATTACTTATTATATGTATTTCACAGCATCACGTTGTTCCGCTGCATTTATATATTTATCCCTGTTATATGTAACTCTGATTTTGGGCTGTAAAAGAATAATCAAATGTATTTGTAAAATAGCTTAACTGTTACTTGATTATTATATTTTATCATTCCGCTGTGAGATTTTATATTTGTTCTATTTCTTCCTCTTCTTTTTCTTATTTACCTCATAACAATCTATCCCTTTGAATGGTTTGAGTCTTACATGTGTGGTTTATCGTCGATTTAAACCGTCCAGAAAGGTAGGTCGTTATACTTAGTATCAGAGCTCTGGTTTAGCGATAACTTTGGCTTTGTGGGGTTTGACTCATATAAAATAGGGTATTAATACCCTAGATTGAGTCGTTGAGTGTATATACATGAGAGAGCGTATTTGTTAGTGTTATAAAGGGTTTAGTATTGTGTTAATTTGTTCTGTTTTGTATTTTTAAATTCTTCTTGGTGCATAGGACGCTATGATATCGATAGAGATTTCTAAATGCTTAGTAGGACAGGCCGACACAATATTGTTTTGAAATATAGGTAAATGAAATAATTTTGCCTATTATATATATTTTGTATATAAAATGATAGATTTTATAAATGATATAGTTGGATGTAATATGTTGTTTTTTAGGTAGAGAAATTTTATAAATATTAATTGAAAATTAGGATTTACAAATAAAATGAATATAAATTGATAACTTAAGCACTCAAGTTCTGGGATTTTTGAAATTGGTTTTTCAAAATATTTTGGAATATAATATTATTATTTGGAAATACTTTCAGATATAAACATTTCAATATGATTTGAAAGAAATGTTTAAAGGAATTTTTGGAAGGAAATAAATTTTGTACTCCCCTCTCTATCGTTGGAAAATAATTTTGGTGATGAGTGCACGCATTATCGACGTTCATTTTCGAGTTTCAAAGTGGGAAGGCTATTGTAGTAGTTTTAGTATGCATCTTTTATGATGAACAAAACCTTAATTTTGAATTTCTAAATATGATTTGATCTGTAAAGGATAAATACATATATTACTTTCTAAGTGACTAAATTGAACCCGGAGTTTAGTTCTTAAATTTTCTGATAATTAGTAGTTTTCAGTTAATGTAATAAAATGAAATCTTAACTATTGAATGTTTGGAAGAATCTAAGATGTGAAATTAGAAATTAGATGTTAAGAAATTAATGAGACATAAAGAAATGGAAGATTGTCATTTATAAATTAAGGAAAGGAAATAAGAAAATGTAACTATTGAATATTTTATTTATAAAATAAATATGATAACTTGTGCAACTTTCTATTGCATTCTAAAATACATACATACATACATACATACATATATATATAACTTCCAAAATGTAAAAAATTGTAATGTTAAATAGTATATGTAATAGAACATTATGCAAGTAAACTTTAGGAAACGAAAGTGTTCGATGGAATTTTTCTAAGTAAGAATTATGATGTTATAAATTGTTATAAACTTAAGTTAATAATTTGAAATGCTACTAACTAAATGTAATAAAAATGATTATAAGCTTAAGTTAACATTTAAGCTATCTATAATTAGATCTAAACAAAAAAGGTGAATACTGTAAGTAAATAATTATAAACTTAATTTAATGTTGAATCCATTTATAGTTAAAATGAGTACTGTATAAATTAAATAATTATAACTTCAGAAAACATTGAAATGATTTAGAAATGAATTTAATATTCAATAATATTATATATGAAACAAATGAACGTGGAAAAGAAATATCTATTAATGATGAATAAAATTATAAAGAAACTTACCTAGTAATGGATAATCCAATAACTGAAATAGAAATAACTTAATTAAGCAATGAATGTAAAGTAATAAAATGAAAGAAAAATGGCATTGTATAAATGAATGGGAAAGAACTTTTGTAAGTAATGAATGTAAATTAATAAAAATAAACCTTAAATGAATGAGAAAAGAAAAAAATAATAGTCAAACAATACGAAATGAGATTTATAAGAATAAGTTTAATTGATATTTGAACTTTTGTTGTATTAGCTTATGGATTGGTTGGGAAATGGTACTTCTATTTTGTATAGAGATGTATAAATAATCTATAAAGTTATATGTATAACGGTTGAGTGTATAGTTTACCTCATAATTTATTTATCATTTTATATGATTTGAAGTGTTAAACCCGAACAAACCATTTGTTTTTGGATTCTATTAAAGTGTTAAACCCAAAATCCAAGGGTGCACCCAATCAATCACAAAGTAATAGAATGGTATCGAAGAAGTGTGTCCAATCGGAGGAGCTACTCCACTTGGCCCGTCAATTGCTTCTGTTTTAGCTGCCTTAAGCTAACTCACGGGAGTCAGGTCCGTGTATATACCTCATATAGAATCATCGCGAACCATCCTACTTCATTCTGGAATCTCCACCGCGTACACGGTTGTTAAAGTGGTTTTGGCTATTGGTAGAGAGTATGACAATAACCGATCCCGATCTCTTTAACAACCAAACGTTATTATAACACCATGCTCAATCATTTCAAATAACTAATACTTTATATCAAAATTTCATATCATTTCAAATTCATATCAATTCGAGATCATTACTTACTTTAAAATAATATTCATTTCCAAAAATCAACGCTTTCCAAAATTATTACTCTTTCGAAGTTATAACCCTTTGAAACCATAACATTTTGGAAATCAAAACACTTTGAAAATATAATATTTTGGAAATCATAACACTTTGAAATCATAACACTTTGAAAACATAATATTTTGGAAATCATAACACTTTGAAATCATAATACTCTTCCTACATAAATAGTTTAGACATTAGAAATTTTATATATATAAAATAAAATAGTTTATATACTAAAATAATAAGTATGTTAAAATAGTTATAAGTTAAAATAGTTTATGTTAAAATAATTTTATATTAAATATTTTATATAAAAAATAGTTTATATTAAAATAATATATATAAATTATTTTTTAATATATATAAAAATACTTTATAAAATGAAAATAGTTTCCACAAATTTCACAATCGATTCAAAGCAACTCGGATTCCAAAAATTCCATTTAATTCAATCTCAGATTATCCATTTCAATTCAATTTAAGTTTCAATAAACCATATCAATTTATGTCGATTTCAAATACAAATTTAAACTACAATTTAAACCATTTCAACTTCAATAGGTTTCAAAGCTTCAATATTCAAACATTTAGAATAATTCAATTTCGATAAATTCATTTATATTTCAAATTCAACTTTACCACTATTTAATATTGAAATATTCACTTGGTCAATCCAACATCATTTAAACAAACCTTAAATTACAATTCAAATAAACTAAATATTCCCTTTAATTTATTTAAACTTGAAATATTCATTTAATCACTTTATATCAAAATCAAGTTATAAAATCATATCTTTAAAATCTCAAATTCAATAAGTTTCAAACTGATTTATTTAAGTATAATTCTTAAACAAATACAAAATTTCAAATCAATTTCAATTTATCTCCCCAACCATAAATTATTATTATTTCAACGTCTATTTTAAAATAAAATTTTAAATAAATACATAAACCTAATATATACAAATTAAAAATTTAATGAATTAAATCATATTATTAAATTTTATTACATTCAAAACATATTATATATTTTTAAAATAGTAAAATTATTAGAAAATCTTAAAATTTTCAAATTTCAAACTAATTTATAACTTTAAAATTTTCAAACATAAAATTTTAAAAGATCTAAAATGTAAACCTTTATAAAATGAAATTTATATATATAATATCTTAAAATCAATATTTATTAAAACCATATATTTCCCTTTAATACCTTAGAAATCATTTCTTATATAGATAGGCCAACGGTATCTGTATAAAATTTTCTATCCTATGTTCAAGTGATACAGATATTTATCATTTTAATCCACAATTTAAATATCTACGGGTCTATCATTTCAACCCGCAATCACAATTTCAATTCACTAAAAATCGCTTGGGTTTATCATTTCAACCCATAATGATTTTTTCCTATTCTACAGAATCGTTTGGATATGTGTCATTTCAACCCATAGGGAATTCTAAATTAAAAGGGAACTTGCAGAGTGAGAATATATATTTGTAATATTATAACCTATCAACACAGACATATAGCATCAATAACAGAAAAAATATAAATAATAGATCATGATATCAGATGTCATAGGGGAATAGTTACAGATAATGGCATATCATACATATAGCAGTTGAATAACTAGCAACAACATATTTCAATAGTCATTTCAAATGAAATCAAATTTAATAAATATAAGAATGTTGATCATGAGTGATTGCTCACCTTTCGAGCCTAGAAAGATTCAATAGTGGAATGAGATGAGTTACGAATTCCAATCACGAATTCTAAAGTGAAGCAACATTGACACGAATTTGACGGATAGAGCTAGTAACAGAAATCGATAAGAATAAATCAAAATTAGTTTAACATAAACTGAAAATATATACAATATTATTATTGTAACAACCCAAAATTTTTAATAAATATTTTTAATTCATTTACTTAAAACTTTGATGTTTAACTATTTTAAATTTGGAATTTTGAAATTTTCCAATATAATTTTGGAGTTTGTTTATAAATTATTTTTCCAAATACAATTAAATAAACAATTTCTGAAATTTTTATATTTTGGTCAAACTTTGACATTTATTTGAAAATTTGAAAATTTTGAATTTTAAATTCTAATCTTTATATTTGAAGCTAGATATAATTCTGATATCCGTTCTTCTTTTCGTTTCGTTAAATTTTGATTTATACCTTTAAAAATGGATGAAATACAGCGTTTTGCACGCCATTAATTTCTGTATTTTATTTTATATTTTTCCTATGTCCATCTCTTTATTTTATTTTTCTATTTTGTCTTCTCTACACTTTATTTTGTTTATTGGATTTTAGTTGTGTATATCTTTTTATTAATGGCTTGAAAAAATCAAAGAGACATACATTACATTGTTTTAACCCTTGCCTTTTTATTTGCCTACCCTCTTTATTACTTCCTAGCCGTTCATACTTTTTGGCCGTGTATTTCCAAAACCCTAGCCGCCACTTCATTGTGTAAATCACGTACAAAAAACACCTGATCCCGTCTCATATCTCGTTTGCTTCCCGAAGAAAAAAAAATAGTAAGTTTTCTCCATGGCCTCCTCTTTCTCTTCTCTTTCTCTTCTCTTTTTCCATTTGTTTTCTATTTGTTTTGCTCGGCCTCCACCATTTCCATGCTCTAGCCGATCACCTTCACCATCCACCACTGCCTCATAATCCCCTCTATGCCATAGCCGTGACCTAGATTAAAAAATATATACATCACTAAATATTGATTTAAAACCCTAGCCAAGCCTATATGCATCCCACCTCTTTGTTTGCCTTGGCCATACCTATTTCAACCACCTACTCCTTCTCCTTGCCTTGCTCTAGGCCGTGCACCTCTGATTTGATCAGATCTGACCCAAAGCCTAGCCATAGGCCGAGCCTAAAGATCAACACCCCTGGCCTTTGCCTCCACTTGACTTTTGCTTGCCATTCCCTTCATATTTCATACCTTAGCCGTGCCTTGTGACCCCATAACCAAGCCTTTCTGCCTTTAACACAACATGGCCGAGCAAAATATGGTGATGGCCGAGCCCATTTAATGGTGGCCGAGCTCCACTTGATTGATTAAAGCAAGATTATGTCATTTTCATTCACAATTCTCATTGTTTAATCCACATTTGTTTATGTCATTTCATTTCACAAATTTTCATTGTTTTAATTCATTTAGTTGTGTTGAAACATATATTTATAATTACTATATTTATTTGTTTCCAAGATTTGGATTTGGGTGCCACTTCTCTTCGAATCTAGTGCGTGCTTGTCGTGCCCTTCTGTGTTTGTTGTGTGCCTTTACTTAGTAATCTCTAGCTTCAAAAAGGTGAGTTTGTCACTCTCAACATCTGTACCTATATATTTATGAAACGATGACAAGTGAGTATGTAATGATTGATATACTATGTTCATATATGCATGTGATCGTTTATATGATGTATAACCTGATTTTATACCTGTTACATCATTTGTTATAATATTATATGCTATACTGTTATTTTATTTTCTGTATCTCACACTGCAAGTTCCCTTATCCCTATGGGTTGAAATGATACATACCCGAACGGACTTTAGAATATAGAAAAAATCATTATGGGCTGAAATGATAGGCTTGAGTGATTTTTAGTGTATTTTATTTACTTGGAATTGCAAGTTTGAAATAATAGAACCCGGATTTTTCTTTTTAAATTACGGATTGAAATGATATATTATCCGTATCACTTGACCTAGGTTAGAAAATATTACATAAACCCGTGGTTAATTATATATATTTTCTGAAATTTATAAGTATTTTAAAATGTAACTTTAACTTAAATTGGATTTAAATAATTTAAATGAATTTATAGTGATTTTTGTATAAATTAAAATGTATAAAGAAATAAATGGAAAGGTGTATTTTAAAAATATGACTTAACTTGGAAATTGGAAATTTGGTTTTAAATGGATATTTTTAAGTTAGGTAAATGAATGGAAATTTAATTTCATTTACGAAATGGGTAATTTAAAATAAAATATTAATGTTAGTGGTTAAAAATAAAACGTTGAGAAAATAGTTTACGTTTGACTTAATTAGTGAATTATTGTCTAAATTGGATATTTACTTATTAAAGGTCAATTTTATTTAATCATAAGTTAAATGATATCGAAATGAATATTTTTGAAGGGAAAAATATGATTTTTATAAATTAAAATGGCTAAAATTGAAGTTTTAATATTCTGGAAATTTTATATTAAATTGGGAATTAGTATTGGTAGCACTTCGGAAATGCTGTGGTTTTAAGACAGCATTTGTCAAATGCTATCGTTTCTGAAAATAAACTAAGTTCTGGGATAATAAATAGCTACTGCAGCAGTTTGTAAGCGCTGTTGTTGCTAAAACAAAACTGTATTTTGAAATAACTAAATAGCTACTGTAGCACTTTGTAGGTGCTGTTGTTGCTGAAAGTAAACTGTTTTGAATAACTAAATAGCTACTATAGCACTTGGTAAGTGTTGTTGTTGCTGAAATGAAACTGAACTGTTTTGAAATAACTAAAAGCCTACCTAGCACTTTATAAGTGCTGCTGTTTTTGAATTTAACAATGCTTTTGAAATATTACTATGTCTACCGTAACATTCTATAAGTGCTGTTATAGCTGAAATTTACAATGTTTTGGAAATTTTATAATTAAATGAATGAACTTAGAAATGTTATAACTTTCAAATGAATATTATTTGATCTAGAATTTAAATGGTTTAAATGAATATGTTTTGAAGTGAAATATAAACCATTTCTGAAATTTATAACCGCGGGTTATAATAACGTTGGGTTGTTAAAGAGACCGGGATCGGATATGGGCATACTCTCTGTCGATACCGAGAACCACTTTAACAATCATATACGCGGTGGAGATTCCAGATTGAAGTAAGATGGTGGCAACGTTCTATTGAGGTATGTACGTGGACCCGACTTCCATGAGTTGGCATAAGGTGGCTAAAACATGAGCGATTGACGGGCTAGTGAGGTAGCTCCTCTTATCAGACACACTTTTTCGTAGGTCATTTTATTACTTTGTGATTGATTGGTGTGCAACTTTTATTTTGGAAGTGTGATCCGAGGTGGACGGTAGTAGCTACTACTCATTACCACCGGTCCGGAAGCGTGATTGGTTTCAGAACTGTATTTGTTTGCAGACTATGTATTTGTTTCAGAACTGTATTTGTTTTCAGACTATGTATTTTGTACTTGTTTGAGACTGAGTTTGTTGTGGCTTCATGAACCACTACGGTTATTTTATTTCCGCTGCGAATATTCTGATATTCCGTGTCTGTGATTCTTTGATTGGTTTTATTTTCTCCAAGTTTTATTACAATCTATTGTTTTAAACAATTCAAGTTTGACGTATTTTGAATTTATTGTCGAATTGAATGGTGCAAAATAGTGGGTCGTTACAATTATATTTATATAATTTTCAATACTTCAATTTTAGACAAATATAAAAATAATATAAAATTTCAAAATCATTATTCTTAAAACTCAAATATTAAGAATCAAAGATATATATATATATATATATTGTACTTAAAAACCAGTACCAAAACAAAATCTTAAACACATATTATAAAACTGTTTGGAAACCAAGTGATATATATATATACATATATATATTTAAAATAGGAAATTAGTTTAAATGAAAAAGTTTAATAAAATTTAATTTTAACGGATGTTAAAATTAAACTTCCGTCTGAAGGACAAACGCCAAAAATTGTCATTCGTTCGTGCTTTTTTAGTTTCGTTTCTTCTGCAAACAACATTTCTTCTTCATCATACAATGGCAACCCAAACCGAAATCAATTTTGCTCCTCAAACTGATTTAAAGGCGTAAAAGACTTCAGAATCTAAGTCGATGGATGTAAATCAAAATATTTCAATAAATCCTGAACAAATAAACGATGAACCTACGATTTCAAAACGTAGGGTTTCCAATGCTACGCGTATAACAGTAAAGAGAAGGCCAAAAACTACTTCATCATCGGTTGTTGATTCGAATGAGATTGACGAAGATACAAAGAGGACGAAAAAACCTAGGGCATGTAAAACTATGAATGAAGACGAAACGAAGAAACAACAGCTTACTGATGAAAACGTCAGCAGAAAAAGAAAAAAAAAAGGTAAAACAGCTGATTGTTTTTAAAATAAAAGATAATTTTACAATGATAGTTCAACTATCATTTGATTTGTCATTGAATGATAGATCAGTACATCATTTGATTTGTTGCATGTATAATATTGAAATATGAGATGATGTATGAACATAGCATTAAATCTTTGACACATGATAGACAACAGTAAAATGAATATGTATAGAATGATAGTTGAATATATCACTTTATTTACTGTATGTGTAATGATGCAATGATAAATGAAAATAGCATTTCAATATTTTATAGATGGTAAAACATAATTAGATGGATACTTATTTAATGATAGTTCAATGTATCATTTGATTTGCATGTGTAATATTGAAATATGAAATGATGGATGAACATAGCATTCAGTCTTTGACAGATGATAGACAATAGTAAGATAAAATATTTATAGAATGATAGAAAAATATAGCATTGAAAAAAATGTTAGACAAACTTATCATGATAGAATGATAGTTGAATATATCATTTTATTTACTATTTTTGTTAGTATGGTATGATAAATGATAATTATTGAATGGTAGTTCAATTTATCATTTGATTTACTGTATTGATAGTTATTGAATGATAGTTCAATTTATCATTTGATTTACTGTATTGGTAGTTATAGAATGATAGTTCAATTTATTATTTGATTTACTGCATTGATATTTATAGAATGATAGTTCAATATATCATTTTATTTAATGTATTGATATTATAGAATGATAGTTCAATATATCATTTGATTTACTGTTTTGATAGTTATAGAATGATAGTTCAATATATCATTTGATTTGTATTCATCATATAGTTATAGAATGATAGTTCAATATATCATTTGATTTGTATGCATCATATTAAAATATAAGATGATAGACGAACATATGATAAACAAACATAGCATTCAATCTTTTGACTTTAGAAGCATACATTGAAAAAAAGAAATGATAGACAAATATAGCATTTGAAAAAAGAATGATAGATGCATATATCACTAGTAAATTATGCTTTCATAGTTGAAAAAATTGATAGATAAAAATAAGAAAGCATTTAAAAATGAGACATAAAAATAATATTATAGTTTGTTAAATACCGAATTATTCATTCACAGTTTTTTGTACAGGGATCAAAAGGTAAAACATTGAAGAAAGCAAAAACAACTGAAGGAAAAAAACCAAAGAAAGTATCTCAGAAAAAAATTCAGTATAGATGTAGCTTACTGCCAATGATATAAAATTTCAAGAAAATTAAGGGAAAAGGAGGTTATCTTGTAGATCAATTAAATTATTTCAAACAAACACCCTTCGAAAAATTCATGCTAGTGTCTTTCAAAGAAATTTTATCTGTAGCTGCTCTTACAAAATCATCAACAACCTTAGATGATATCATAGAAACATTTTCTATCAATGATGAAGCTTTTAAAGTAGGGAATATTTTTTAAAAATCAAACCTGAAGATGTTTCAATTATCTTTAGCTTACCTTTGTCTGGAGTAAATATTTTTCCATTACCGAAAATGAGTTTACAAATCCTTTCAAACAATTGCAAATATTTTGTACTGAGAAACTTTGGAACAATAGAGCACATCACAAAGGATCTTACAATTGCAAAGATAAATAATGTGCTAGAAACACAACAATTTCAGCATGAAAATGATTTTCCAAAATTGCTTATAATTCTTGCAATGATAACCTTCTTCTTTCCTGATAACCAAAGATACTTACCATGGGGATATATTCCCTACATCCTAGATCAAAACAAAATGAATTAAGTATCTTGGCCAGTTTCAATTCATCATTCATTGATTAGAGCTTTGACAACTTTCAAAACAAAGCCAAGAAACATGCCAGGTTGTTCCATGCTCCCTATCGTAAGTACAGCATTCTAACTTTATGTTCATGCATCTATCTCTATAAATTAAATTATACACATTACATGTTTTAACAAGTAATATTTTACTTGTAGTTTTTCCTATGTGAGCATGTAAATTTGATATCTCCATTAGCAAGATACTGTTCAAACTTACCTAGATTTGGGAGGTGGAATATTGCAAGCTTGAAAAAGGTGATCTCAAGAGAAGCATTGATGAACATGGACAACAGAAAGGTATTATTTATCACACTAGTATAACAAAATATATAATGATAGATAAATATATCATAAAATAGTGTATATCAACAGTTGTCATTTTGTTATTATACAATCATAATTTAAATGATAGATACATATATCAGTTCTACACAAATAAAATTTTCTATAGTTGCTACTAAAGAACGATAGTCAGATATAGCATCACGTGAAATATAACAACTATATATAAAATTAGTTCATCCATTGTATGTTACCTGATTCATTACTATTTATGTTATTACATAGATTTTTGTTGAACTAAGAAATCTGACTGAAGATGAAAAAGCACTTCTTCAACAAAAAAGCCAACAAAAATTTGTCCAGCTGGATAACAATGAGAATATTGGGATGCACAAAATAGAAAATGTGGAAGAGACATCAAAAAACCAACTTGAGTCAATGCAGCAGTACATCATAGATTTGGAAAATAAATTGAAGAAAAGTGAAAAAGAATTAGAAAAGGAAAAACAGAAAAGAATACAAGCAGAAGGCACTGTCATACAATTGAAAAAAGAAATCAAGATTTTGAGATCAAAAGAAAATGTAGAAATAGAACCACCATCATTTGATCTCAAAATAACTCAGGAAATTAAAAGGATGCAGAAAGAGAAAGAACAACAGGATCAAAACAAACCTTCAGATTCAACAGAAAAATCACCAGCAGTGCATGAAAAAACACAAAAGAAACCAAGATCTTTAGTTTTAAGGGTTAAAAAGCGCCAACAAAGGAGTAAAATTGATTCGGGTTGCCAATATGAAATTGTTCATAGAAAAACAAAGAAAAATGTGGACAATGAAAATCAAAAGCAGCAAGTTGAAACCAAGGAAGGTCAGAAAGAAAATACAAATGAACAGAAACAAGAGGAACAAAATGAAGAATCAGATTATGAACATGAATCTGAAACTGAAACAGATGAACAAGTCACAACAATTGAAAATGAAGAAATTATTGATGTTGATGCATACTCGCAATCAAGTAAAACCTACAAGAGTAAGGATATCACAAAAGGCAGTATTCTACAATTATTGAATGAAGAACAGCAAAACAAAATTCTTACTTTCTTCAGATTTAACAAAAATGAGAAGTAAGAATTCTAAAAAAAATTCTTTCATTATATTTGTAATTAAATAAAATTGAAGGAAAATAAACTTTTTAATTATTGATTTTCAATTACAGTACTGTAGCATATGAAAAAGATGAAGGACACAAAGGAGGAATCACAATAGTTAAATCTATGCTGGAAGCTGTTCTGTTCGAGGGGGTTATAGATGGACAGGTATGCATCTAATTAAAATTATGATAACTGTATAGGATGGGAGAATGGATAATAAAACTAGCATTCATAGTTCTTTTAAGTGCATATAAGTGTATAGGATGAGAGAATGATAGTTAAAACTAGCATTCAAAGGTGCAAACTGCATATAAATGTATTGAATGAAAGAATGGGATTTATGACATTGATATTTGTAAACCACACATAAATATATAGAATGTTCAAGATAACTGATTAAATGATCATTTGCATTTTTCAATGCATACAATGTAGTAAACATATAAATGAAAGTGAATACTAGCATTAATATTCCTGATCCAGAAAAAAAAATTAATTATCCCATGAAACTTACAACCTTTGTTGTTTGGTTTAACAGATTATTGATTGGTTTTATTACAATCAAGAGATGTATGAACACAGTTACTACTTCACCACAATGATGATGTTAAGTATAAGATTTTCAATATAAATGTTAAAAAATAATATAAAGTATTCTAATACATATAAATGTGCAGAATGCTTTAACACATGACCAGCAAACTGTGATCAAAGACATAGTTTTACCAACAATAGATGTCATTGTCAAAGATGAATTTACAGAGAAAATTTTCTTCCCTCTACATTACGCAAACCATTGGAGCTTGTTGATGCTAAATTATGAAACAATGCAGTGGACTCATTATGATTCAACAAAACCAAAAACTAGATCAATAAGGACTTCAAACCCCAGCTACAACCAAGCCATCATTCTTGTAAGAAAAGAATATTTTTGAAATCACTCTAACATTAATATACAGCACTAATTTTACTTCTTGCAGAAAGACAAAATTATATTGATGTTTAAAACAAAATGGGCAGAATTAGGAATACTGAACAAAGAATTTCACAAACCTAAAATATTGCAGCCAAAAAGCCCACCACATGATTCAGATTCATAAGTAAATAATTTCATTTCTTCTCTTGTTTAAACTATCATTTCTATTTTTAAATTGCAGAAGAATGCATGAAATATGCAAAATGATAATTAAAACTAGCATTGCTAATTGACAGTTCATTGATCTGCACTTATTGAACAAAAAGATTATGTATAAGCTACGCATTCCACACACAACAATGTTGTCTCTATGAATGCATTGATTAATATTGTGATCGAAATATAAAGCTATGTTTTAGAATTCTAGAGTAAAAATTGCAATATTATATTAGAATTAGGTTTTACTGTAATATGAACTAGTATTTGTATATTTGAAACAGACTTGATTGTGCGTTCTTTGTCATGGTAAACATGAAAAAACTGGACAAGGATGATATACCAGAAAAATATCCAAAGGAAATGCTTAGAAACCTAAGAGCTGTAGTGGTGTATAGCATACTCAATGATCCTCAATACAGTTGGTCACTGGAGAAACTCTGCAAAGATTCTACATAAAAAAGGCTGTTGCATTGTAACGTGAAGAACTTTGGATATATTTGAACTGAAACATTTGTGCTAATTAAACTGATATGGAGTCTGATATGGAGTCTAAGATGGAATCTGAGATGGAGTCTGAGATGAAGTTTTATATGTTTTCCAATAATTGAATTTTGTTCTCAATGTATAAACTGCTCAGATGAATTTGAACTTCTTGATTTGAATTTGATTTGATTATAGTTGTCTGATTTCAATGCATGAACTACAATGTATAAACTATCAATATACTCAAGTGTCATTTTTATGTGTTTTTAAATGCTTTTATTTTATTTCTGATGTACCAAATAATGTTTTATATTGAAATGCTAGATAGAACTAGCATTATGCGAAAATACATTTCTCAGTGATTGAACTGTGATCAATAATGTGTGAATTTATCCATATCAAATTTTTATATGATTTCCAATGTTTCAACTCCATTTTAAATGTGTTGACTATTGTTTACACTGTAATGCTAGTTATAACTAGCATTAAACTGAAATGATAAGCAGATATAGGCAATTATGGATATGGTAAGTGCTGGGGTAGAAACATGGAAATAGTGTTTTTATTGTAAGTTAGGAAGGAAAACGCAGTGGGTTGTTGTATGGTGACAATGGAAGTGTTGCTGCATTCAGAAAATGGTGAAGATGTTAGCAATTTAGCAGTGGAAGTTTGAGTGTGGGATGTATACCAGCAGAAAAATAAAGATGTAGTTTAAAATGAAGTAGCAGGCAATAGTGGTAGTTTAAGTAGTAAAAGATAGTATAATGTTGTGGTGGTGAGTGAAATATGCAGGATGGAAGAAGTAATTAATAGATGACTGGTATACACATTTGTGACTGAAGTAAAGAGATTAGTTTGCACAATAAGTAAAGTAGTTGTTGAACACACCGTTTGTTCTATAGCAGTGTATGTTATTTTATGTTATTTTCTGAAACAGAGAGATGCAGTCTGCATAATGAAGATATAACAATTTACAAATTACTATCAATTAATTTTTCCAACTGATGTTTCTAACAATAAAAGACGATATTCAGATGCAGTGTAGAAGAAATATGGGAACAGATGTTCCATAATATCATATAAACAATACATCATCATACTGGAAAATCATTACAAAACCACTTAAATAATTTAACCAAGTAATCATATAGACAGTATATCATCATCATCAAATCCTTTGTTCTTGCTCAAGAGCTTACTCAGTTGTATACAATGACAGATGATGGATTTCAACGACAGAAAACTGAATACTAATTATAATTGAATGCTAGTTACAACTGGCATTAAATTAAAATGATAAGTACATATAGCATTGAATACAAAAATCAATACCAAAATGCAGAGGAACAGCAGATATCACAAATTTAAAAAAAAATAACCAAAACATTTCATATTTTATTTTCTAATGATTTCACAAAGTATAACTGCATTTTTCTATAAGCTTTAGCAGCTGTACACTTAAAAAACTTCTCAATTACAGCAACAAAACACATAAATTTTCTTAAATTTTTAAAGAACGAAGACAATTCCTTTTGTTATGGCCATCTGTTTCTTTTACTTTAAGAATATCCAAATCCACCATGCCTCTTTGTAGATGGTCTTCCAGCACCATGAATTTCTTTAGGAGGCCTAATCAAAACATCATTTTCAGCAGCAATTGGCTTATCAAAATCTGGAACTGGATTGATAGCATTAGCATATGAAGATCTGAAAGCGTTAACAGTGAAATAGTCCTCCACAAAATCATAAACTGATAATATACACTTGTTAATGCACTTAATTGTATGAGCACATGGAAAAATACTAACTCTCCATTGATTACAAGTGCATAAATGATTTTTAAGATCAACAACCTGTGACTTAGGAGATTTAACTTCAAACACAAATTCCGAAGACTTAAAAACATCCCAACCAAAGCCATCATCTACTAACTTTGAAAAACGTCCTCCATAATAGGACAAAGATATGTTGTCCATAAACAACATTCCTCTCTTCGTCTTGCCATTTGCTACATAACTTTCACACGAATACCATCCAAACAAGAAGTTATAGGCATAACTCTATCTTCCAAAATCCATGAGTTGAAACTTTCTGCAACATTAGAAAAATACTCACCATAACGCTTTCCTTGATAAAACAAATCTGCCCAATGGTCAAACGGTTTATCTCTTAAAAAAAATTCTATAGATGTACCCCCAATATCTTTAAATTTGGAAAGATATCTCTCAAAATCATACACATTAGAAGCTCTAGCACAAAGTTTGAACGACTCCACAATAGATGAATCACCTTTAGCAGCCTTGACAGCAGTACCAATATTCTGTTCCATATGAAGTAAACAATAGCGATGATATGAAGAAGGAAATATTTTGGGAACACCTAAAACAAGACCCCATTGGCGATCAAACATAAAACTAAAGACCGATCTTCATTAAGCATTCCTTTCAAATGGGATAAAAACCAAGACCAATTAGATTCATTTTCGTGCGAAACAATACCCATAGCAAAAGAAAAGAAACCTACAAAATAAATAATTAATGACAGCTCAGTAATAAGAAACATGAATTATATTAAACATCAAAACCATTATTAAAGGTTAATAATTTCTATTATACTCAATTAAAGTAAATTCAAAATGATATATGAATATAGCATACGTTATTTAAAAGTCTTTTAGTTACTGCTACATAAAATTTTAGTTCATGTTTTTGTAAACATTTCTACCATAAACATTTGTAGTATAACCAGGCCAATCATTTAATAAAATAAAGCCAACAATTCTTGTGTAAACATGGCTGCATTATAATTATGTACAACTTTGAACAATGATAGTTTAATATATCATCGCTAGAAAAACAAATAAGTAAATTAAAAAAAACTAAAATGAAACTCATACCTTGATTACCATTTTTAGAAGTAGCAGCTAACAAAACACCCGGTCTTCCCTTCAAAGCAGCTGCGTCTAAAAATATTAATGGCCGACAATGTTTAAATCCAAGTAGACAAGCACCAAAACCAATACAAACTCTCTCAAACTGATCAGTTGAACCATTAACTTCCATGGCCACATAACTACCAGGATTATACGTCTGCAACGCTTCTAAATACCAATGTAAATCATTATATGACATAGCATCATCGCCATATATTTCTTTCAAAGCCAACTGTTTTCCGCTATAAGCATAATAATATGAAAGATTAAAATTGTACTCTCATCTAAATTCTTTCATAATATCTTTTGGCTTCTTCATAGGAGCATCTCGAATTTGATCAACAATCAAAGATTTAACAAATCTACTTGAAATATTAACTTTATTAACATCTCTAAGACCGCCTCCACACGAATGATCAAAATTGTAAGTTCTAATAGAAAACCGAGAGAGTAGACCGGGATCCGAAGAAGCATTAAGATAAAACTTACAATCATCCTTCAACCAAGAGCAATTAACCGAAATTCTATCTGGAGAATTTCTTATAAAAATCAAATCATAACCATTTTTTATTTGATATGCCATTAAAAACTCCCGAAAATCCTCAGCTGCATTAAAACAAAAACCAAGAAAATCCACAATAGTTTTTTGACAACCTTTCTTCAACATATCTTTCAAATAATGAGAAGAATCGGCATGTGAATCACTATTTGAACCAGAATGACTACCAATTGAAGAGCTTTGAACAATTGCATTGCCTAAACCACAGCCAGCAATTTCAGCTTCCTTAACACAATCATTTTCCTTAACAATAAACTAAAAATATTGACTCTTCTTGAAAATTAGAAAACACACAATACTAATCAAATCTGAATCAGTATCAATGATTATATTCTTATTCTCAAGAACATAAGATATCTCAATAGAAAATGGACTAAGATGTGGCCAAACTTCACAGATTTCAGTCTTAACACCAAACAAAGAGGAGCCCGTCATAAGTCGAGTAGAATAACAATTCTCATTATGTTCAAAAATAACTAGCAAACTTTTTTCTTCGTCATCATAGATATCAGTACTGCAAAAGAAATTAAAAAACCAGTTAACAAACTTACTTAATGTAATGACACAGTAACAACGAAAAATGTTAAATTAACATAGCATAACAAATCGGAATCAAATTAAGAGCTAAATAAAAGAAATATTAATTGAAAAGCAGATGATAAATGAACATAGCACAATCAAATTACAACAAAATATGAATACAACAACAAAGAATGCTATATAAATATTGCATAACGAAAAAAACTACATATGAAATTCACTCGTAAGATAGATGAACAATAAAATTGTAAAACCTTAAACAATACTGAAGAAACAGAATAATACACAATAAAATCTTACCATGCCATTGAACAAATCCAAAATAGGAACTGAAACCTGGAAGAAGACAAACTATACAACCTAGAAAAACAAAAAAAAAATACTAATCGAACGATATTTTATCAGAGAAAGAGAAAACGAATATCGAAACAAATAAAAGTAACATACCTGAATGTAACAAAATTGTAAAGATCCAGAGCACGATGAAGATAGATGATGAAAAAACACGACGAAGATCGATGACAATCGAGAAGATCGAATACAAAACGCGTCCTTGAATCGAGAAGATCGACGAAAAAAGATCAGTAATATCAGAAAGAAGGTGGAGAAGAAATAAAGACGAAAATTTAAATTTTACAGAAGTTTCTCCTTAGAACGAACAAATAAAGCCCGCATCCTTCAGACGAAAAGAAAACATGCGCGTCCGTAGGCCCAAAAACAGAAATAAAAACTTCCTTCAACCCATTTTCCTGTAATTTTAAAATCAAAAACTTTAAACTTTATAAAATTCATATTGTTATATATAATATCTTGAAATCAATATTTATTAAACCATATATTTCTTTCCAAAACCATAAAAATCATTTTCAATGTATATATATATATATATCAATGGTGTTTGTATATAATTTTATATCCTATGGCAAGTGATACGGATATTTATCATTTCAATCTGCAATTCAAATATATAAGGGTATATATCATTTCAACCCGCATCCCAAATTCAATTTAATGAAAATCGCTTGGGTTTATCATTTCAACCCATAATGATTTTCTCCTATTCTACAGATTGTTCGGGTATGTATCATTTCAACCCATAGTGAATTCTATACTAACAGGGAACTTGCATAGAGACAACAAATATGATCAAATATAACAGGCATATATTATCAATATACATAACAGATAATCGGGTCAGATGTCACAGGTGAACAGATACAGATAATGGCATATATATAGCAATTTAAATAAACTAACAGCAACATATTTAAGTTGTCATTTAAATTGAAATCAAATTTAATAAATGAAAGAACGTAATCATGAGTGATTGCTCAAATTTCGAGGCTAGAGAGTTTTACAACAGAACAAGTTACAAATTCCAAAGTAAAGAAAGATTAGAACGAATCTGACGAACAAAACTGACAGCTTGGAATTGACGAAAGCAAATCATAACTGGATTGATGAAGATCAGTTGTATAAGTGAATTGATATAGATATAACATATATACAAAATCACATTCTAATTTCAAACTCATATTAAATTAATATATATATATATACATGAGTTTTCAAAAATTATTATTTTAAATTAAAACATATATTATTAAAACTAAACATATACACATAATATTATTTGAAATAAATATATATATACAAAAAAACAAAATACTTACATACATTATGTTTGTTCATTTGAAAATATATATATATATATATATATTCAATAATCAATTTAAACATATATTTCAAATTAATAATCAATTCAAACACATAAAAGTCTCTATGTATAAACTTAAAGACTAAACTAACATATACTTGTATATATAAATTAATATGTATATACATACATCAAAGCCAATATTTACATAAAAGAATCAATATGAAGTCCAACATATACATGCTTTAACCCAAAAATGTAAATGCATATGTACGGTCCCACATACTATATATATAACATATATAAGTCTATATACACGTACAATAATTTGTAACTCATGAATAACTATAGATACGAAACCTTATATATATCCTTTCCAGGAAAAAATCAGAAATAGAATCCTTTAAAACAAATTATATTATAGCATCACATCATATCATAAAGTACTCTGTAAACATATATATTCAAATAGTCGTACCGGTAGATATATATATATATATATATATATATATATATATATATATATATATATATATATATAGAACAATGTATAATTAACTACTTTCAAATATCCACGGTAAGTTATAATATATATAAGAAATATATATATGCAACATAACACCAAAAGTTTAAACTGATATATATATATATAGATATATATAAACAATATATGTATAAATCTATATAAACTATATAAAGGAAAAATATAAAAAGAAAATCATAACTTATACATATAACTAACATACTGTTGCAACTTATATATATATATAATACTTCCTTGTACATTCCTATATAATATATATAAACAAATCTATAACCTTACATGTATTATATATACATAAAATCAAACTGGTTGTATGCAACTTGTATAAACAATATAACATATAAAGTACAAAATGTATATATCTGTAAACACATGTTATACTTTCTATAATATATGCACACACACACACACTTACATCTATACAATAGAAGAGGAGAGGGGAGGAGAAGCTGCGTCGGAGGCACTTGCATAGGCGAGTGCAGGTCGAAGCTAGGCTGGAGGCTGCGGTCTGGAATGGTAGCAGAGGCGGGCTGTAGGCCGATGGAGTTTAAGTGGTAGAGGTGGTTGCAAAGGGCTAGCCGAGCAAGCTGATATGGGAGAAGTGGGTAGGTGGTGGGTTGCTTGCCTTGCGTGGGGGTTGCTGCGTGTGGAGATGAGGCTCAGTGTGCTAGGTGCTGGCGGAAATAGATGCGGCATGCAAGTGGGATGATAAAAGAAAACAATGGAGGATAGGAGGAAGAAACATGTCGTGTGTTGGAAGGTGGAAGAGAAGCAGCCATGAGAGATGAAGAAGAAGCCAAAAAGGTTGCAACTTGCAAGAAAAAAAAGAAAGTTTGTACATTAAAGCTTATATTATTTTGTTTACGAACCAAATAATAATATGAACCGACAAAGTTAGAATCATAAAAGTCAATGTTAAAATCAAGAGAATTATTATGAAGTGGCTGTTTAATTTAAACAGGTAGGCAAATGAAAGGACACGAGAAGTCAAAAGTTCGAAAGTGGTTACCGATACAGTAATCGTTTTACTGATTTCGTTGCTTGCCAAACCCTAAAATGTACAATTGAATATACTGTGAAGATCAGCATGACGAGATGATCAAAACGGTACCTAGATATCGATGGTACCATTATCCGATCAAAAGTCGATAACTGACATCGAAAATGCTGCCAATTTGTTGAAAATAAGATAAACGGAGCAATAGCTGTCCAAATTTGGAGAAACGAAATATGACGTCTCACTCAGAAAATGATTTACAAATTTATTGTATAAAAATATTCAGCTTTGAAAAATATTTTATTATCATCAAATATTAACTAATTTAAAATTTTAAATAAAATTACACAATAAAATAAACTTCCATATTATCTGATGAAAATTTACCAATTTCTATGTTAAAATAGACATATTCCAACATCAAATTTCTATTTCAAATTAATTATTTAAAATTTCACAAAAATTCAGTTAATTTCGTTATTGGAACCATTAAAATTATGAGTCGTCACGATCCGCTAGACTCTAATGTTGTTGAATATTAAAGTTTTCTTTGTAAAGATAATTGTAGGATATTATATACTATTCATCACGATGTGAGATTTGTTTCTATCTTTCTTTGTAAATGGGGAATGTGTCTATTACGGTGTAAATCTCGGCACCTACAAACATACAAATTGACCATGTACATTGTTTGTATGTTGCATTTGCACTGCATTCACAAGAGTATATCTAAATATACTCATAAACTTAACAAATTCCAATTTGGTCAAATTAAAAGTAGTAGGTGTAATTCCTTATTAATTAAACATTCATATAATTTGTAATGACCCGCCTTTCATTCCATAGAAAGACGCATCATTAAGAAGAAAGAAAGGGATAGAAAAGAGAAAATGTAGAAAAGAAAGAAACAAACAACATCAGAATCTCACTGCGGAATGAATAAATTATATTATATCACATAAAACATTACATAGTATCATATAAATAAGAGTTATACAGCTAATACAACACAAACTAGACAGTTATAAACACCTGCCTAGTTATTACAATTCAAGTACATCAGAGAAAATAGATACAACTCAAACACAACGGAATCACTATATATATCTACACGCTAAAGCTTTGTGCTCCGTATCTCCTCCAGAACTCGTCAAAGCAATCCTGAATCACTTGACTACTCATACGTAATATGAGTACCCAAGAGTTTAATAAAATAGAAAATAAACACTCGGGTCAGACATGGGTCTGGTGTGAGTAAATGGGTTTAAAGTTGTTTAACTTTAGAAAATCTTTTGAAAACAAAGGGGATCACGTAAGACTTCCCACATATAAACATGGAAAAGTTTTTACCTTACGCTAAAATATTTGATAGGAAATCCAGTGATATTATAATAGTGTCTGGGGTTTTCAAGTAAATAAGAAATAGCAGAAATTGTTACATGATTAAATTCCAGCTACTAGCCACAAAAGTGGGTAATACAATCAAAACCTTAGGGGCACGTAGGAAGAATGGGTTTCCATCAATGGCAGGGCTACTGGGGTACCGCCCGTCACAGTACGTGGCCTAGATCACCTTACCGAGGATCACTCCCAATCCCCTGTAACACAAAGCCGGAACCATCCCTTACTGGACAGTCTCGAACAAGACCACCCACAGATGGCCGTCGCCAACAGCCACTCAACCGAAATATAAAGGGACCTCTAGACAGGGGTAAATCTCGTCCTACTTGGGCATGACCCCTTAGCCTTACTGCACCTCCCCTGTTTTAGCCATTCCCGGGTGATGAGGCTAGAGTCTACGATTACCTATATAGGACACATCAAATCTTAGAATGCTCATCGTCCACCCGACGATGATCTGAAAGCATTCAATCCATACAAGCTCGTTTCGGGTTCGAACGAAACCGAAAGCACTATCTCATTGCACTCATTTTGGAATCACCCTCAGAGTCAACGACCATAGCCCTTGCACTCTGAATCACCATCTTGAACCTGAAGGACTACCCCCGTTAAACTCGTATTGGAATCACCCTCAGAGTAATAACACAATAGTCCTTACACCTCGAGTCTTCACTCTTCACTTGAGATTCACGACCAAACGTTTAATTTGGATCGATGTGGTTTTCCGAATTCCAAATTTGGAAACCCGATCCCGGTCTCATCGAAATCCAAACGCCATCTTAATGTCCAAGTGATTTTAGTTTGAACAATTAATTCAATTCATTGTTATCTATATACACACAGATAGATAATTCACATATCACAATAGATAGTCACATTCTCATCATAAACAGATAACCCGTATCATAATCATAAACAGATAATCATTACAACCAGATAATCATCACAAACAGATAATCCATATTATCATCCTTTAACTAAGCATCCATATCATATAGATATTACTCATCTCATTACTAAGATCACAACCATCCAATGGAATATCAATATCATCCATAAGCAATGATTTATTAACCACCATCTATAATTAATTTAAAATGAATTAAATCAATTACTTCTATCTCTAATTAATTTAAAATAAATTAAATTAATTACTACACCTATAAATCCTGCTTATATATCCATTAATTAATTAACTTAGTTAATTAATCATTCTCTAAATATTCATATTGATTAAACACCTTTGATTAAACATTCTAATTACAATAAGTAATTAGTCTTTAATTAATTTCACAAATTAATTAAATTTAATCATTAGTAATTAATATTTAATTACTTCATTTATTATTTAACTAAAATTAATTACACTTATCCTTAATTAATTATATTAATTAATAACTATATTATTAATCATTTCTTAATTAAATAATTCTTAATTACATCATTAATTATATTAATTAATCATCTCTAATTTATATTTAAATAAATTACTTTATTTAAATTAATTACATTTAGTCATTAATCTAAAATTTAAAAATACAATTATTAATCACCATTGATTAATATCAATCCAGTAATTAACTACCCTTAGTTACTCATAACAAATTAATTATTCCATAATTAATTATCTTCATTAATTAATCCCTTGATTAATTACAAAAGTAATTACCCAAATTACTTCATTATAAATCATCTCTCACTAATTACATTCTAGTAATTATCCTTTATTACTTCCCTAATTAATAACGCTCCATTAATTACATTACGTAATTACTCTTATTAAATCATTAAATGATTTACTTAAATTAATTAAACTGAATTAATTAACTTAAACCAATCACATTATCAAAATTAATTACAATAAGAAATTAATCCCTTAATTACTTTTATCAAGTAATTATGCTTAACAATTTACAATTGATTATCTTCAATTAATTGATCTAATTAATTATCAAAATTAATCACATTAATTAATTACTTAATAATCCTTAGATAATTATCTTATTAACTAATAACATTTTCTTTAATTACTTCCTTAAGAAATTTATCTTAGATTAATTATCATTAATCATCTCTAATTATAGATTAATCTAAATCATTATTTAAATCAAATAAATAAGTAAATTCTTAATTATCTTAGTTATCTCTAAAATAATTCATTTACTTAATTAATGACTTCATTAACATTCAAGTCAATTTAAAACATTACATTTCTAAATTAAATTCGAATTCCATTTTAAAATTTAGGATTTAAAATGTTTAACTATTTAAACATTTATCCAAATTTAAATAAATTTATTCCTTAAAATAAAAGTGAAGAACATTCACTACTTATATAAGAAAAAGTTTAAAACTAAAATAATTAATTTTATTAAAAGAAAACAAGCTTAAAAATACATTGATTATTTAACTTCCAAATTTTTATTCAAATATTAAAGAAACCTTTATAAAGAATTTTATCAAGTTTAAACTTTTATTTGAAAACAAACTCATTTTTAAAATTTACTTTAAAACATTTGAACTTGTTCAACATTTAAAATTTACAAACTGTTTTAAATTCAAATCTGGATTCATAGTAAACTTGAAACTATATTTAGACTTGATTTTTAAAACTTAATTTAAATCTTGTTTAAATTTAAAATTTTCATTTTAAAAAAAAACTTTGAATTTAAAAATTCATCAAGCTTAAACTTGAATTTAAACCCTTGTTTAAATCCTGCTTAAAAATTTTGAATTTCATTCATATTTTAAAAAAACTGCACATTGTCTGGTTTATTAACCTGAAAAAATACTACCCGAGACCTCTCACAATTACTTCGAGTTAATACCCTAACTGCTTCGAGTAAACTACTCGATCTACCCGAGTAAAACTCGAGACACATCCCTGCACAACCCAAAAAGTTCAACAGAACCAAAAATATGCACGGTGCATATGCACCGGCACTCCGGCAACCTCTAGCCACCAAAGCCCCCTTCATCACATCGCAGACCATCCCCAAACTTGATCATGACCACCAGATTTTCCACATCATCTCAAAATCAAATTCCAGTTAACCAAGCAACCTGGAAACATCACTGCATCCAAAATTCCAAACCTGTCATCACTGCGCAAACTCACCTCCGACCATCTGATCACCTATGACTCCGGCCAACGGTTCATCTACGTCTCCTCTTCCAATCCCCAAAGCCTGGCAACACTCGGTGCACCATAGAAATTAAGAAACTACAAAACTCTAACTGTTATCCCACTTTTTGGCCAAAACTGGAATATCAACAAATTGGCAAGGAATGATGGATATCGGGATTGGAGATCGATTGAAAACAAGGCTACAATCGATGACGTCAAAATTTGGTTAAGCTCCGATTGGGACGAAATTGAATGGAGATGATGATAAGGACTAGGAAAGGCTATGTTTCAAATTTCAGGTTAATCGGAGTTCGTATAAAGGAGATATGATAGATGCAAGGTAGGAGGAACATGCTGTTCGTATCCATCGGCGCGCAAGGATGGTTCGAATCGATACAGTTCGTATCGATCAGGTACTTGGGAGTTCGCATCGATCGGTTCCGCACCAATCAGATGATGGTTCAAATCGATACACTTCGTATCGATCAGGAAGTAGGGTCTTCGTATCGATGCCGATCGTATCGAACAGCATGGATTCAGCTCAGTGAAGTTTGCATCGGTTATGTGTTGATTCGACTCAATAATGTTCGTATCGATCAAAGGCAAAATAGGGTGAAGGACTTCGAATCGATGCTGTTCGCATCGATCAGCATGGACACAACTCAATGGCTTCATATCGATCAGATGGAAAGAGGCTGCATGCTCCGAACCGATACTCTCGAATCGATAGCAGGTGGCCCTTGGCTCCTTCGTATCCAACAGGTAAGAGCCTCCTTCGTATCCATCAGGTATGGTCTAGTTCGTATCCAACCTCCATCACGACCACGTCGTATCGATAAACTCCATCGTCATTTCGTATCAATCAATTCGTGGCTGATCGATACGAAGTACACTCCAGGAATCGATGCGAAGGAAAACACGAATCGATGGATGCGAGCATGACCGTTGTAAAGTTATGGATATGGACGAAGCGTGGAACATGGATACGAGCGCGTCTTCAGGAAAAGAGGCATTCAACATGGCGACAAAGGTGGATCAACCCAGGGATTTCACGACACGTCATCGATGCACACGCGTTTTGGATGGATTCAAACAAGATCGATTCGAAGCAAGGGATTCGAAGACGACAGGCAACGGACAACCCAAACTCGAATCGATCATAACTCAAGATCCACTGATCCAAATGCCACGAAATTTTCACAGGAGCTTGCATACATGATGAAGAATGTCCACACCAAATTTCATCTTGATTGGATGATTTTATGATTGATTCAAATGGAGTTCGAATCGATCCCAAAGTGGGCCCAAATTTCCTGAGGCCGGGCATGTGGCCCCCCTCAATTGCCAGAAGCGGTCTCCTGGATTTTCAGCGAAATATCAGCATCCCACGCCTATAAATAGAGCCCCTGGTCATTTAGAAAGGGGGATCTCTCGGATCTTTGGCCTTTCAACCTCCAGACTCTACCGGATTCATTTCCACGCTTCAATACTGCTGTTGTACAGGAAATTCTTCATATTTACTGCTGTAATCATCTGTAATCATCAAGGATAATCAATAAAAAAGATAAATCTTTGGAGTGGACGTAGGCCGAAGATAGCCGAACCACTATAAAACTTGTGCCTCTGTTCATTATTTCTGTATTGCTGTTTGATATTTGTTGAGATCTGATATTTGTGCTTGAATATTATTGGATTGCGTTTATACACTGGTGCTTTCACGGTATTTGGGGTTTGTGACCAATTTTGGCGCAAACACTTTGGTGCTTTCACTGAGAAGGACCAGCACCCGCTACATCAGATTTTAAGATTTTGAGGAGTTTTGATTTGAGGACAATGACTAGGCAAAATAGTAGAAGGCAAAGGGCTGAGAGAAGCCAACAGGAAGGAAGTCGACAGGCATCCTCCGGAGCTGGGGAAGGACAGGCTTCGATCTACATAAACCGGGATGAAATGGAAGCTATGGCAAATTCTTTACAAGAGAGATTGTTGAAGAACCAATAGGAAATGATGCAGACCTTCTTTGAACAAATGAGAACTGCAAGGATGTAGAACTTAGGAACAACTACAGCGGTTGTGGATGCAGGACAAGGGACTAGGGTTATGGAACCCATTGAAGGACGGGATACGGAGCCAGAAGGTAATCAACGAGGGCTTGGGGGCAGGCCTACATGATCCAACACAGGAGGACCTTTGGAAGGAGTTCAACAGGCTAGGGCCAACGTTGCTGAGCCACATAAGGAATATGTGCCGGAGTTCCCTCGGGGGCATGGGGGGCAACCCCTAACAGACAACACTGGATTAGTGGAGATCATCAGAAAAACTATGCGAGGTGGTTTGTCCAAGAGAGACTTGGAAGGAGTGAATAGGAGTCCGTTCGCTCGGGAAATAAGGATGGCTCAGAATCCACCTAAGTTCAAGCTACCTAGCGTGGATGTGTATGATGGTAAGGCCGACCCAACTGATCACTTGATGAGGTACACCAGACACATGGAGGTACTGGGGGCATCGGAGGAAGTGATGGCCCGATGCTTCCCTTTGTACTTGACGGACATAGCTGCAATGTGGTTTAGACAGCTGGGAGAAGGATCTATCAGGACTTGGAGGGAATTGGTGGAAAGGTTTTTGCGACAATTTCGGGTTCACGTCAAGAGGCCGAAGAATGTGATGACATTGACATCGACATCGGTAAAGCAAAGGATGGATGAATTGCTTAGAGCTTTTTTAACTCGATTCAGTGTGGCAGTTGCTTCGGTGGATCGGCCTGATCCATCGATGGTTTTAATGGCAACAGTATCGGGAGTCAGGGAGGATTCGGATTTCAAGGTATCTCTGATAGGAGATCCCCCACAGGATCTCGACGAATTCTTTCACGAGGCAGAGAGGTTCCTTCGGCAGGAAGATGTGAGTACGGATTTAAAGTTGAAAAAGGTTAATGCAACTGAGGGTGGAGGACCATCCAGCAAAGGTTCGGATAAAGACAAAGGAAAAAGGAAGTTGGACGATGATTCTGAAAAAAATAGGAAGCAATGGAAGGATCCAAAGTTTTCTGCATACACAGGATTGAACGAGACGCTGGAGCGGATATACCTGGATACTCGGAATCGCCTTCCCTACCGAAGCTAGCTAGGAGAGATCCATCAGAAAGGGAGAGGACATCAGGAAGGCATTGTCTCTTCCATGATTTGGATGGACACGACACCAACTGCTGCAGGCATTTAAAGGATATAATCGAGGAGCATGTCAGGAAGGGACTGTTGCCACAATATGTCGAAACTCGGAATGCAACGGCGGAGCAGGAGCAACCGCCGCCTACCTCAAGCCACGATTGTGGAAGGCCCAGGAATGATGGTCGATTGATCATCCATTGACCAGGATAATATGAAATAAGTAGCGAACTACTGGCAAGCAACCAAGTCATTTACACATGTATGAGGATGGAGATAGCCCCTAGCCATGCTCTGAATGATGATAAACTGCGATGCTATGGTTTGTGAAATTTATCCTTTTCTTTTGGATTGGACACTGCTTTTCTTTTTGGATTTTGGTTTCGGAGTTTGGATTGAGCTCCTGGTTTTGCTTGCCTTTTGATTTAGATTTTTCCTTGAATGATTGTTTTCGGTTTTGGATGCTGGTTTGGATTTCTGGTTTTCTGGTTTTGATTTGGATTTTGGATTTGGATTTTGGATTGGATTTTGATTGGATTTTTATCTGGTTTTTGATAAACGATCATCGGGTATGGATTATGCCTGGCAAGGGGTGAGTCACTCTGCCCGAACGTGGTAAATTGACTCATTCAGGTCGTCGAGTACGGACTATGCTCGGCAAGGGTCCGGAGTGACTAGGATTCGGCCTAGGACTTAGGCCATGTATTATCAAATGTTATTTTCAGGTCGTTGAGTATGGACTATGCTCAGCAACGGTCCGGAGTGACCAGGATTCGGCCTAGGACTTAGGCCCCATGTTATCGATTATTATTTCAGGTCGTTGAGTATGGACTATGCTCAACAAGGGTCCGGAGAGACCAGGATTCGGCTTAGGACTTAAGCCATGGCTTTGTACAACGTGGACATTGGACCACGGTTGTCAAGTGTAGATTGCGCTTGGCAAGAACCCGAAGAGGTTAGCTCAACGTCCAGGGCCACTGGACCACGGTCGTCAAGTGTGAATTACGCTCGGCAAGAGCCCGGAAGGTAATGGATATGGATATCGACCTGGAGAGGTCCTGGATTCGGTTACTGGCTATTGGATAAGGGTGGATTAGAACTCGATTGTCGAGTTCGGATGGATATGGTATTGGCTAAGGCTTTGGTTATTGGATTTGGAATTGGGCATCGACTCGGAGCAGTCAAGGATTCGAGTTAAGCAAGCAACCTGGAAACATCACTGCATCCAAAATTCCAAACCTGTCATCACTGCGCAAACTCACCTCCGACCATCTGATCACTTATGACTCCGGCCAACGGTTCATCTACATCTCCTCTTCCAATCCCCAAAGCCTGGCAACACTCGGTGCACCATAGAAATTAAGAAACTACAAAACTCTAACTGTTATCCCACTTTTTGGCCAAAACTGGAATATCAACAAATTGGCAAGGAATGATGGATATCGGGATTGGAGATTGACTGAAAACAAGGCTACAATCGATGACGTCAAAATTTGGTTGAGCTCCGATCGGGACGAAATTGAATGGAGATGATGATAAGGTCTAGGAAAGGCTATGTTTCAAATTTCAGGTTAATCGGAGTTCGTATAAAGGAGATATGATAGATGCAAGGTAGGAGGAACATGTTGTTCGTATCCATCGGCGCGCAAGGATGGTTCGAATCGATACAGTTCGTATCGATCAGGTACTTAGGAGTTTGTATCGATCGGCTCCGCACCAATCAAATGACGGTTCGAATCGATTCCCTTCGTATCGATCAGGAAGTAGGGTCTTCGTATCGATGCCATCGTATCGAACAGTATGGATTCAGCTCAGTGAAGTTCGTATCGGTTAAGTGTTGATTCGACTCGATAGTGTTCGTATCGATCAAAGGCAAAGCAGGGTGAAGGACTTCGAATCGATGCTGTTCGCATCGATCAGCATGGACACAACTCAATGGCTTCATATCGATCAGATGGAAAGAGGCTGCGTGCTCCGAATCGATAGCAGGTGGACGTTGGCTCCTTCGTATCCATCAGGTACGGTCTAGTTAGTATCCAACCTCCATCACAACCACTTCATATCGATAAACTCCATCGTCATTTCGTATCGATCGATTCGTGGCTGATCGATACGAAGTACACTCCAGGAATCGATGCAAAGGAAAACACGAATCGATGGATGCGAGCATGACCGTTGTAAAGTTATGGATATGGACGAAGTGTGGAACATGGATACGAGCGCGTCTTCAGGAAAAGAGGCATTCAACACGGCGACAAAGGTGGATCAACCCAGGGATTTCGTGACACGTCATCGGTACACATGCGTTTTGGATGGATTCGAACAAGATGGATTCGAAGCAAGGGATTCGAAGACGACAGGCAATGGACAACCCAAACTCGAATCGATCATAACTCAAGATCCACTGATCCAAATGCCACGAAATTTTCACAGGAGCTTGCATACATGATAAAGAATGTCCACACCAAATTTCAACTTGATTGGATGATTTTATGATCGATTCGAACGAAGTGGGCCCAAATTTCCTGAGGCCGAGCATGTGGGCCCCCTCACGTGCCAGAAGTCGTCTCCCAGATTTTCAGCAAAATATCAGCATCCTACGCCTATAAATAGAGCCCATGGTCATTCAGAAAGGGGGATCTCTCGGATCTTTGGCCTTTCAACCTCCAGACTCTGCCGGATTCATTTCTACGCTTCAATACTGCTATTGTACTGGAAATTCTTCATATTTACTGCTGTAATCATCAAGGATAATCAATAAAAGGATAAAATTTTGGAGTGGACGTAGGCCGGAGATAGCCGAACCACTATAAAACTTGTGTCTCTGTTCATTATTTCTGTATCGCTGTTTGATATTTGTTGAGATATGATATTCGTGCTTGAATATTATTGGATTGTGTTTATACGCTGGTGCTTTCACGGTATTTGGGGTTTGTGACCAATTTTGGCGCAAACACTAACCACCAACAAACTAGGGTTAGAAACCTGAAAAGAGCTATCACCGTCGCCACCAACCTCTGACCATCCACCTGATAATTTTCCCCCACTCACCTACCAGCCCTCCACCTCCAAGAAGAACCACAATATCCCAAATCAATAGGCAATCAAACAAACCCAAAAATTCCCATTTTGTTCAACCAAGAAATACTCACTCCACAGTTAATTAAAAAATGTGATTTTTGTTTTAAATTCATGATTTCATACATGCATTCCAGTTATGAACCTGTTTCAATAATTTAAGAAGTTTGATATTTGTCCTATTTTCAATAATAACTGATATTATTGTTTTTCAGAGGCAACAGATCTTAATTTCTCTTGATTATAATTTATAACCATAAATCTATACTAAACTAACAACTTTCATTTACATAACAAATCCTAACAGAGAATCTAATCAAGAGGTAGTGGTTTTTTTCTATTTAAAAATCTTAGTTTAAAAACAAAAACAAGTATGCAGATACCTGGTAACAACAACACGCACATATATATTTATATATGTAAACACAGAATATTCATCACAATGCAATCGCACAAACATGCTTATTCCTATTTATCCACATGCAACAGAAAATTTAAAGCGGCTTTTCAATTGTGAGGTTATTCACTAAAAAAAGACAGAGCAGTTTTTATCTACAATAGTTTTGATTTTTTTTTAAGCAGTTTGAATTAGAACTTGAGTTCTAGAAATTTTGTTTAGCTTTGATTTTTAAAAAGTAAGAACTGCTTTTAAAAATAGAAATTTACTCACATTTTAAATGAAGAAGCAGAGGACAAATCCAGATGCAAACTCATTTTTCCTGGAACTGCAATTTGAATTTCCTGAAACTGTTGATTGCTCTGGATAATAAATCTGGTTTTTAATCTGCTTGCTGATGTTGATTTAGGTGAGTTTGCTGTTGATTGATCTATAAAACAACAGCGGACCTCATTCTTGTTTTGCTTAGTGTTGAAGTTGAACTTCAAATTAATGTTGAAACTTGATTTCTTAAATAAAATTGCAGATTTGGTTTGCAGATTTTAAACCGATTTGGGTTTTGCAGAATTTAAATTGTATTTGGTTTTCAGTTTTCTTCTAAAATCTGACTTTAGATTTTCATTTGAAGATAATGGTTTGAACAATAATGAATTGTTAAGTTTCTACGTAATATATTTTCAATAAAAATGTTTTTAAAAATAAATAAAATCACTGCCACTTGTTATCTAATGTTATAGAATGTTTTACAAGTGTCTCCCTTATGAGATAAATGCTTAACACATGTTCATTATAATATAAAAATAAATTTCTTAGTTTATGAATGTTTTTAAATTCTACTAAAACAATTTCTTACTTAATTTAACATGTTTTTATATGTTTTATTTCATTTAGCCTTTACATGTTTACATATAAACTACCTTTGTAAAATTAAACATTTTAATGTTTATTTGAATATTTTTAAAATAATATTTTTAAAACTAAATTTTCAAGAGAGAAAATTTAAAAAGAAAAAGAATATTGAATTCAATTTTATTCCAAAGTTTCAAACCAAAATATTATACTTTAATGTAAATGAACTAAGTCTATTTCAAAAGAAAACAATTTTTAAAATAATACAAAATAAATTTTTATATAAAATACAATTTAAACTATTATATTTTTTTTTAAACAAAATGAATACTAACTTTAATTACTCTGAAGATATAAGACAGAATTTTAAAACAAACTTTTAAAAAGTTTCTATACTAGTTTAAATCAAATTTACCAATTCACAAGTTATACATCTATATATATATATATAATTTGAAAATATTTTTATTGAATTTAAACTTAAATTAAAATAGAATTCTCTATTTACAATGTATATACTTATATACATTATAAATAAAATATCTTTTAAATAAGCTTAGAAACATAATTTTTTCATTTAAATATTTTTAACTTTTGAAAAGAATAAAATTCCCAAATATAGAGTTATCATTATTATAAATTTTCAAAAGAATATCATTTGACAAACTAAATAATTATTAGTTTTCAAAAGATAATTTTTGTTTGAATTAGATTATTAAATCAATATTTCAAATTTTAAAATAATTATTAATGAAATTATTAAATAAATATTGCCTAAATTTCTGGGACATCACATTCCCCCCTCCTTAAAAGAATTTCGTCCCCAAAATTTAAAAGCAAAGATAATTTAATAATCTCATACAGATTTTAATTTTTAAAATAGCAAGCATATGTTATCAACCAAATACTATCAACCATAGTAACCAATTCAAACAAACAATTCTAACTATCCAGACAAAATTATGGATAGGATTCCCTAGAGTTTCCCAGGTACAAACACCGGAATACTCGCCCCACAGAATCTAAACTAGCAATACCACTCAGATCAGGACACCGGACCACAGACAAGTCCTGATCAACTTCCAAAATCTCCCAGAACTACTGATTCTAAAACCAGTGATAAACAATACACGTACTCCCTCAGAGATACGTGAAATACATAACAAATTTCAGCCGTCTGAACTGGCAATTCAATCCTGTAGACCAAACACTTAACCCTTAAGAGAAAACAGAAAGATACAATACTCTTATCCACAAATCTCTCCCGTCGATCTTGGGCTGCCTTCAACCTTCTTGATCAATCAAATCTTCGCAGATGCTTCACGGAACAAATCTGGACAAGAAATAAACGATCTCCAGATCCTACTCAACAAAATGGTTCTCCCAAAATCCATCAAAATCCACCATACAAACTCTACTACACAAATATTATAAGACTTCAAACATACTACTCCTATTCTGAAAACAGAACAGATGCACAAGACAACCATGCCTCCAGATTTAAAATGCATTTCCTGTAGAAATCCTCTGATCCCAGACAAAACTCAGATTCCCAATGAATCGGGTGTTGCTTCTATTCTGGAATAGCTGCCGCTATGCTTCCGCTGCACAACTCTGATTTGAGAATGATGTTGATGAACACAAGCACAAACTTGATCAATCCACTCTGGAAACATTGTTCATCAAATTCCGTAAAATCTCAGTGACCTATCCGATTTGGTCACAAACACCACGGCAAAAATTCAACCAAAATTCTAGATCCGATCAATCCTGCCAGCTTAAACAGATCTCTCTCTCAAAGAACCTCCTACTAAGCTGAACCACCGGTAAAGCTCCAAGAACCAAATCGAAACAGAACTCAATCTCTCGATGCGGATGCAAATCTTAACTCCTTCGAAGATATCCAGAAAAATCAAACCACTTCGATATCTCAAACATCCACTAGAGATGCTTCAGTCCAAACAAAGATTATTCAGAGAACTTCCGAACCATCGCAAGTCACTTTTGCGATTCTACTCAGTTCAGATTCCAAGAAACCGTTCTCTCTTCAATAATCAGAATAGCTAAAGCCTTCTAACCAAAAAAAGAAACTAGTGGTCCACCTTCAACCACAAACATCACACCCAGCTGAGCTTCCATAAGAAATGGACAAGCTTCACCATCTTCCCGGCCTACTGATAAAAGAATCATAGAGACTTCTGAACCAACAAAGAAACAGGCCACTCTACTGCTTCCGGATTCCACCTCTAGGATACAGCTAATCCAAGAGACTATCCCGATAGCACACACAACACCTCTAAGCTGATACTACTGCCAAAGACAATCTTATCCAAAAGCTCATCGAATCACAAAGCTACATCAGCCATTTTCACAATAGAACCTTCAAAGATCAGATATCCCTCAGGAAACTCGACTTTAAACCAAGCACAAAACACTCTGCCAAACTGAGTTTCAAACTCAAATATAGACAGAACTCCTTCCTAAAGTTTGCCAAGATTCCAGCACTGCTACAACACTCTCGACTAATCCAAACCCAAGAAAATCCACTCGCACGAGTGCAACCAAGCCTACATTCCAAAGATAAACTCTGAACCTTAAAAAGATTTTCTTCAGAGATCGGTGAAATCCTTCATACCAACTGCAAAACTACTCAAGATGCCTAATACTTCCCTAGCAGATTAACTTCCAACCTTAAACACTCGGACTCCCATCATTGGTAGTTGTGTTACACACACCACTACCCTATCTACCTCTAGAACTTATATTGGAAAACCCGAACAGGTAACCCAATCAAATAGGTAGAAATATATATATATATATATATATATATGTATGTATGTATGTATGTATGTATATATGTATGTATGTATGTATGTATATTCAAAATTACAAATACGCTCTCTTAAGAAGGATACCACTCCAGAGCCTAGGTATTCGCTCAACCTAGCACTCTGATACCATAATGTAACGACCCGCCTTTCATTCCATAGAAAGACGCATCATTAAGAAGAAAGAAAGGGATAGAAAAGAGAAAAGATAGAAAAGAAAGAAATAGACAACATCAGAATCTCACAACGGAATGAATAAATTATATTATATCACATAAAACATTACATAGTATCATATACATCGGAGTTATACAGCTAATACAACACAAACTAGACAGTTACAAACACCTGCCTAGTTATTACAATTCAAGTACATCAGATAAAACAGATACAACTCAAACACAGCGAAATCACTATATATATCTACACGCTAAAGCCTTCTGCTCCATATCTCCTCTAGAACTCGTCGAAGCAATCCTGAATCACTTGACTACTCATATGCAATATGAGTATCCAAGAGTTTAATAAAATAGAAAATAAACACTCGGGTCAGACATGGGTCTAGTGTGAGTAAACGGGTTTAAAGTTGTTTAACTTTAGAAAATCTTTTGAAAACAAAGGGTATCACGTAAGACTTACCACATATAAACATGGAAAAGTTTTTACCTTACACTAACCAAAACATTTAATAAGAAATCCAGTGATACTATAATAGTGTCTAGGGTTTTCAAGTAAATAAGAAATAGCCGAAATTGTTACATGATTAAATTCCAGCTACTAGCCACAAAAGTGGGTAATACAATCAAAACGGTAGGGGCACGTAGGAAGAATGGGTTTCCATCAATGGCAGGGCTACTGGGGTACCGTCCGTCACAGTACATGGCCTAGATCACCATACCGAGGATCACTCCCAATCCCCTGCAACACAAAGTCAGAACCATCCCTTACTAGACAGTCCCGAACAAGACCACCCCACAGATGGTCGTCGCCAACTGCCACACAAACGAAATAAAAAGGGACCTCTAGACAAGGGTGAATCTCGTCCTACTTGGGCATGACCCACTTAGCCTTGCTGCACCTCCCATGTTTTAGCCATTCCCGGTTGATGAGGCTTGAGGCTACGATTACCTTTATAGGACACATCAAATCTTAGAATGCTCATCGTCCACCTGACGATGTTCTGAAAGCATTCAATCCATACAAGTTCATTTCGGGTTCGAACGAAACCGAAGGCACTATCCCGTTGCACTCATTGTGGAATCACCCTTAGTGTCAACGACCATAGCCCTTGCACTCTGAATCACCATCTCGAACCTGAAAGTACTACCCCCGTTAAACTCGTATTGGAATCACCCTCAGAGTAATAACACGAATAGTCCCTACACCTCGAGCCTTCACTCTTCACTTGAGATTCACGACCTAACGTTTAATTTGGATCGAAGTGGTTTTCGAAATTCCAAATTTGAAAACCCGATCCCGGTCTCATCGAAATCCAAACGCCATCTTAATGTCCAAGTGATTTTACTTTGAACAATTAATTCAATTCATCATTATCTATATACACACAGATAGATAATTCACATATCACAATAGATAGTCACATTCTCATCATAAACAGATAACCCATATCATAATCACAAATAGATAATCATTACAACCAGATGATCATCACAAACAGATAATCCATATTATCATCCTTTAACTAAGCATCCATATCATATAGATATTACTCATCTCATTACTGAGATCACAACCATCCAATGGAATATCAATATCATCCATAAGCAATGATTTATTAACCACCATCTATAATTAATTTAAAATGAATTAAATTAATTACTTCTATCTCTAATTAATTTAAAATAAATTAAATTACTACACCTATAAATCTTGCTTATATATCCATTAATTAATTAACCTAGTTAATAAATCATTCTCTAAATATTCATCTTGATTGAACGCCTTTGATTAATCATTCTAATTACAATAAGTAATTAGTCTTTAATTAATTTCACAAATTAATTAACCTTAATCATTAGTAATTAATATTTAATTACTTCATTTATTAGTTAGCTAAAATTAATTACATTTATCCTTAATTAATTATATTAATTAATCACTATATTATTAATCATTCCTTAATTAAACAATTCTTAATTACATCATTAATTATATTAATTAATCATCTCTAATTTATATTTAAATAAATTACTTTATTTAAATAAATTACATTTAGTAATTAATCCAAAATTAAAAATACAATTATTAATCACCATTGATTAATATCAATCCAGTGATTAACTACCCTTAATTACTCATAACAAATTAATTATTTCATAATTAATTATCTTCATTAATTAATCCCTTGATTAATTACAAAAGTAATTATCCAAATTACTTCATTATAAATCATCTCTCACTAATTACATTCCACTAATTATCCTTTATTACTTCCCTAAGTAATAATGCTCCATTAATTACATTACGTAATTACTCTTATTAAATCATCAAATGATTTACTTAAATTAATTAAACTGAATTAATTAACTTAAACCAATCACATTATCAAAATTAATTACAATAAGAAATTAATCCCTTAATTACTTTTATCAAGTAATCATGCTTAACAATTTACAATTGATTATCTTCAATTAATTGATTTAATTAATTAACAAAATTAATCAAATTAATTAATTACTTAATAATCCTTAGATAATTATCTTATTAACTAATAAGATTTTGTGACGCCCCACCTCTATACCCACACTAGACAAGAACACTACGGTGTAATGCTGTCAACTAGCATGGAGAATAAGGCTGTTGAGGAGCGACCATCCGTGTAATTGCTTTGCGCGAGCACCGATATGTCAGATAGTATAACATGCATTTTATTTCAAGAGGAAATCCGACATACTGATACAAACTCAAAGCTACTACACAGTGGCTATAATAACCCTCGGAAACGAATATAGAAATAAACATAACACAAATCAGTCATAGATAATTCATACCACAAGGGCTGAAGAAGATATGAATAAATAACTAACACATGAAAGTGTACATCAGAGTAGTGGTCAAAAAGATTCACAATAATATAAGAGAATAGCAACACGTGCTATACAAAAGAATACAACTATGAGTCTATATCTCGAGTGTATACAACAAAAACTGCTAATCTATGTGGTTAGCCAAAAGTCAGAGTAATGAATCCCTGGGGAGAAGTCAAGCAGAAGCACCTGTAACATCTCGGTCTGACCCGAGTATTATTTATAAGAAAATAATAAACGGATCAGTCTAGCTATAAATATCAGATAACATGATATAAAGTAAAAGGTATGTTATAAACATAAAATATCCATACTGACATACTACTATAAGTATGCAAATGATGATCAACAGAAGACCAATCAATAAGAGATAAATCAATATCACAAGAATCTTCTCAAAGATCCAAAGAGGGCATCATACCCTAAACTTGCACTCATAACAAGTCAATGACATAAATTCCAGAAATCAACACAAGAAATCCAGAAATCACAGAAAAAGGGAAAGAGGCCTGTCACATGACGGTCCGAAGACCATGAGGAGCTACCCCATATGTGTGAGTCGAAATCACACAGATGAGGTCTAGGCTAACCAAAAAGAAAAAAGGTATGTGTGAGTGAAATCACACAAATGGTGTCTAGCCTAACCTCGCAACAAAAAGATATGTGTGAGTTGAAATCACACAGATGAGGTCTAGGCTAACCAAAAAGCAAAAAGGTATGTGTAAGTGGAATCACACAAATGGTGTCTAGCCTAACCTCGCAACAAAAAGATATGTGTGAGTCGAAATCACACAGCTGAGGTCAAGGCTAACCAAAAAGCAAAAAGGTATGTGTGAGTGGAATCACACAAATGGTGTCTAGCCTAACCTCGCAAACAAAGAGACATCGCACATTTTCTAGTCTAAATCATAAAATGATCGTCATGATCAAAGAGAAGTGTCAATTACAGTAAGCCAGTAAATATATGAGCTTAGCTTCATGTCCCATAACCACTAGCTTAACTTAAATATTTACGAACAAATTGTAGATCTCCACTAGAAAATTGACACAAAAAGGTTCGATCGAACAACTCCAAGAGTTAACCGACGAAGCAAATGCAAGCGTTTCATACCACTTGTTTTACTAAGCCGCTTAATTCAATTTCTCATACGAGTGAGGTAAAGATTTGTATATACTAGTAGATTGGAAAACGGTTTAAGAAAAGCGCTTTGTTATTGAAAATAGAGTTGAAATCATTTTGTTGAAAGAGTTTTGATATTTACTACTAGTATTGAAACCTTCATATTTTAAAGTGACAAATCATAAAAATGATTGTAGAAACAATCAATCATAAAAATTCACATTCGAAGACGTGAATAAAATCCAAAGAAACCGATAAAGAATCCATCGAAATAGATGTTCAAAAATCCATAAAATCGACCGAGAAGCCCAAGATAGTTTGTCTCAAAGAATGGTCAACTCAGCATCTCAACAAAGCAAGTTATGTTGAATGTTTTTCAGATAAGATCCCCGACGGAGGGGGTCCAGGGGGTTGGCAACCCCCCAAGGTGGGGGTGCGGGGGCAACGCACCCGCTACGGGGTTCGACCTAGTGAAGACCTAAGGGAGGATAGGATCGAGCGACCTCGATAATAAATGACAACAACCAATAGGAAATCAACACGAATCGATTAAAGTTGGAAATTCAAACTAAATAGGCAAATAGGAAAAAGACTGCAGATTCAGACGTCTGAAATTAAGGATTCAGACGTCTGAATCTGGAAAATAAAATACTTTCCAAAACATAATTCAGACGTCTGAATCCTTGATTTCAGACGTCTGAAATAGGCACTTTTTTGCCTATTTCCTTTCCGGTTCCAAACAAACCAATTCCGACGTCTGATATATTCAGACGTCTGAATCTGGAAATAGAAATCTTCCCAGAATAATATTCAGACGTCTGAATACTACGTTTCAGACGTCTGAAACTGGGGTTCAGGGCATTCCCTGAACCTAGACCAAAAATGGCCGAAATAAATACCGGAAGCGATCGGACGAGCAACGACGACTAAGGATTTACGTCGAGCGACAACCCAGCCTTAACGGCTCTTCGATACGCCTCAAATATCAATGTCCAAATATCCATAAATGGATTTTCATAGATTTTGATTTCAAAACATCAAAAATTTGAATATACACCAAATCAATCCAAACCAAAATCAATTGCACAAGAATAAGTGTTAGGAATTCATACCTAATAATCGAAGATAATTATAGACTAAGATGTGAGATAAAAATCTCACCTTTAAACCCAAAAGCACAAGATTGAGAAGCTTGAAAACAAAGGAGGATCAACCACTCTTCAATCCCAACTCAAGAAGCTTGATTCTAAGCTTAAAAGAGAAGTATTTCCCAAATTAGGTTTAGGAATTTTTTTGAAATCAAAGAGAGAATGAGTTGGGGAAAATGAAGAGAAGGCTTACCAATGGGTTCTCTTGAATTTGGAGCTAGATCTTGGATTTTGCAAAGGAACTAGGGCTTTGGATTTCTATTTCCCATTCTCTTCCACCATTTTTGCTTTAGAACTGAAAAGAGGAGGAAGTGAGAGTGAATGGGGAGGGATGATTCAGTTTGGGGTATTATTATGGCTAGTGGGCTGAACCTAAACCCAAAACCCAATAGATAAAGTAGCAAAAATCAACTTACTCCAAACATATTGAAGCTTATACTCAAAAAGGTCGCAAACGGGGTTTTGAACTCAATGGAAGTGGTCTCGAGTCCTAATTCGACTGTTTGCAAAAATTAGCTTTTCGGACAAAAATCCGACGAACGATGAAATATTTAAATAAAATATTTAAATATACAATCGATAAATATGTGGGTTGTTACAGATTTTCTTTAATTACTTCCTTAAGAAATTTATCTTAGATTAATTATCATTAATCATCTCTAATTATAAATTAATCTAAATCACTATTTAAATCAAATAAATAAGTAAATTCTTAATTATCTTAATTATTTCTAAAATAATTCATTTACTTAATTAATGACTTCATTAACACTCAAGTGAATTTAAAACATTACGTTTCTAAATTAAATACAAATTCCATTTTAAAATTTAAGATTTAAATTGTTTAACTATTTAAACATTTATCCAAATTTAAATAAATTTATTCCTTAAAATAAAAGTGAAGAACATTCACTACTTATATAAGAAAAGGTTTAAAACTAAATTACTTAATTTTATTAAAAAAACAAGCTTAAAAATACATTGATTATTTAACTTCCAAATTTTTATTCAAATATTAAAGAAACCTTTATAAAGAATTTTATCAAGTTTAAACTTATATTTGAAAACAAACTCATTTTTAAAATTTACTTTAAAACATTTAAACTTGTTCAACATTTAAAATTTACAAACTGTTTTAAAGTCAAATCTGGATTCATAGTAAACTTGAAACTATATTTAGACTTGATTTTTAAAACTTAATTTAAATCTTGATTAAATTTAAAATTTTCATTTTAAAAAAAACTTTGAATTTAAAAATTCATCAAGCTTAAACTTGAATTTAAACCCCTGTTTAAATCCTGCTTGAAAATTTTGAATTTCATTCATATTTTAAAAAAACTGCACATTGTCAGGTTTATAAACCTGAACAAATACTACGCGAGACCTCTAACAATTACTTCGAGTTAATACCCTAACTGCTTCGAGTAAACTACTCGATCTACCCGAGTAAAACTCGAGACACATCCCTACACAACCCAAAAAGTTCAACAGAACCAAAAATATGCACGGTGCATATGCACCGGCACTCCGGCAACCTCCAGCCACCAAAACCCCCTTCACCACATCACAGACCATACCCAAACTTGATCACGACCACCAGAGTTTCCACATCAGCACGAAATCAAATTCGAGTTAACCAAGCAACATGGAAACATCACTGCATCCAAAATTCCAAACCTGTCATCACCACGCAAACTCACCTTCGACCATCTGATCACCTATGACTCCGGCCAACCGTTCATCTACGTCTCCTCTTCCAATCCCCAAAGCCTGGCAACACTCGGTGCACCATAGAAATCAAGAAACTACAAAACTCTAACAACCAACAAACTAGGGTTAGAAACCTAAAAAGAGCTATCACCATCACCACCAACCTCTGACCATCCACTTGATAATTTTTCCCACTCACCTATCATCCCTCCACCTCCAAGAAGAACCGCAATATCCCAAAATCACTAGGCAATCAGACAAACCCAAAAATTCCCATTCTATTCAACCAAGAAATACTCACTCCACAATTAATTAAAAAATGTGATTTTTGTTTTAAAATTCATGATTTCATACATGCATTCCAGTTATGAACCTGTTTCAATAATTTAAGAAGTTTGATATTTGTCCTATTTTCAATAATGACTGATATTATTGTTTTTCAGAGGCAACAGATCTTAATTTCTCTTGATTATAATTTATAACCATAAATCTATACTAAACTAACAACTTTCATTTACATAACAAATCCTAACAGAGAATCTAATCAAGAGGTAATGGTTTTTTTCTATTTAAAAATCTTAGTTTGAAAACAAAAACAAGTATGCAGATACCTGGTAACAACAACAACACACACAGATATATATATATATATATATATATGTATATATATGTATATATATGTATACACAGAATATTCATCACAATGTAATCACACAAACATACTTATTCCTATTTATCCACATGTAACAGATAATTTAAAGCAGCTTTTCAATTGTGAGGTTATTCACTAAAAAAAAAGATAGAGCAGTTTTTATCTACAACAGTTTTGGTTTTTTTAAACAGTTTGAATTAGAACTTGAGTTCTGGAAATTTTGTTTAGCTTTGATTTTTAAAAAGTAAGAACTGCTTTTAAAAATAAAAATTTACTCACATTTTAAATGAAGAAGCAGAGGACAAATCCAGATGCAAACTCATTTTTCCTAGAACTGCAATTTGAATTTCCTGAAACTGTTGATTGCTCTGGATAATAAATCTGGTTTTTAATCAGCTTGCTGATGTTGATTTAGGCGAGTTTTCTGTTGATTGATCTTTAAAACTACAGCTGACCTCATTCTTGTTTTGCTTAGAGTTGAGTTGAACTTGAAATTGATGTTGAAACTTGATTTCTTAAATAAAATTGCAGATTTGGTTTGCAGATTTTAAACAGATTTGGGTTTTGCAGAATTTAAATTGTATTTGGTTTTCAGTTTTCTTCTAAAATCTGACTTCAGATTTTCATTTGAAGATAATGGTTTAAACAATAATGAATTTTTAAGTTTCTACTTAATATATTTTCAATAAAAATGTTTTTAAAAATAAATAAAATCATTGCCACTTGTTATCTAATGTTATAGAATGTTTTACAAGTGTCTCCCTTATGAGTTAAATGCTTAACGCATGTTCATTATAATATAAAAATAAATTTCTTAGTTTACGAATGTTTTTAAATTCTTATAAAACAATTTCTTACTTAATTTAACATGTTTTTATATGTTTTATTTCTTTTCTTTTTTTTTTCATTTAGCCTTTACATGTTTACATATAAACTACCTTTATAAAATTACACATTTTAATGTTTATTTGAATATTTTTAAAACTAATTTTCAAGAGAGAAAATTTAAAAGAAAAAGAATATTGAATTCAATTTTATTCCAAAGTTTCAAACCAAAATATTATACTTTAATGTAAATGAACTAAGTCTATTTCAAAAGAAAACAAATTTTAAAATAAAACAAAATAAATTTTTATATAAAATACAATTTAAACTATTATATATTTTATTTAAACAAAATGAATATCAACTTTAATTACTTTGAAGATATAAGACAGATTTTTAAAACAAACTTTTAAAAAGTTTCTGTACTAATTTAAATCAAATTTACCAATTCACAAGTTATACATCTATATATATAATAATTTGAAAATATTTTTATTGAATTTAAACTTAAATTAAAATCAAATTCTCTATTTACAATGTATACACATATATACATTATAAATAAAATATCTTTTAAATAAGCTTAGAATATCATTTAAATATTTTTAACTTTTGAAAAGAATAAAATTCCCAAATATAAAGTTATCATTATTATAAATTTTCAAAAAAATATCATTTGACAAACTAAATAATTATTAGTTTTCAAAAGATAATTTTTGTTTGAATTAGATTATTAAATCAACATTTCATATTTTAAAATAATTATTAATGAAATTATTAAATAAATATTGCCCAAATTTCTGGGACATCACATAATTTATGGCATATTAACATCCCATAACTGTAGGATCGATTTCACCCTAGAGGGGAGGTGAATAGGGTGATATTATCAATCAAAAAAAATTTATTGCGGAAGTATATAAAATAATTTCAACATAGACAATAGCAGAATAATAGCAGCACGGATAGTAGTAGAAAATGCAGAAATAGACCAACACAGATTTACCCAACTTCGTCAAAACCCTGCCTACATGATGTCCCCAAGGTTTCTACGAAAAATTAAGTAGTCAGACGCTTACACATGTAAACTTGCGACACCCGCTATCGACTAACCTAACTCTACACTCAAAACCTTGACACAACTCAACCATTGAGTTGCGAATTCTCTAACACACCACCGTCGTTCGTCCACTAGTCACGCGACTAGAAATTACAAATGTTTAAAAGAAAAATACAAATTAAAAACAAATTAAAACCAAAACCCTAATTTTAACCAAAACAATATATAATAACCGTCCCAAAAAAATAGGTGATAAAAAAATACGTCCCTCTTCTCCTTTTTACTTTATCGGCCTGGTTTCTTTGTTCTTTGTGAGAATTGCTCGTTTGTTCCTCTTTGCTCTAAGATTAGGGCTTTGGAAAATTGAAGTCGCCGACTGATTTTTTGTCGATTACAATTGCTATTCCCCTTATTGGCTTCGGCAATCGACTGTTTCTTCGATTCGAAGACGGCTCCTTCAATTTGATCGAGTTCGACTATGAACTGGTATGTAATCTGTTACTTTTGCTTTACTGTTTAGCTAGCTTGAACTCGATGGTTTTACATGCTGATGATGATTGGGTTTTATAGGATTCGAATTTCTATATTTTCGCTCGTATATTTTGTTTGAATTCGTCTGATATTTGTAAACTGACCGTTTGATTCAACTTGAATATTGGTACTGACTTGTTCAATTCGTATATCTTGTTGCTTGATTATCACGACTCAATCCCTCGGTCATCACGGCTTTGAATTCTTGATTTGAACTTGACACTGTGCATTTCTCTGTTGACACCGGCCTTCACTTTTAAACTTGATATTGATTTTTTTAATTCGTGTTCCTTATATTATCTACTGTGAGAAACAATGACTTCGGCATTTGACATGTCCATTCATGACTTCATGATGTGGTCTTTTTTGACACTGTCTGCATATTTGGCTTGTTCATATTATTGCTTGCTGCTAGTTACTGAGTTGCTTTGTTACTTACTGACCATTTTGAACCACTGCAGTATTTTGTCTCAATGCCGTGTTGATGTTGCACTTGTACCATTCAAGTTGTGGTACAGGTTATCACTACATACATCATGTATATGTACACACATTCATCTATGTATGCTGTGTACTTCATTGTTCACTGTCATGTGTTCCACTTGAAATTGCACTCGGTTTTGTCATTTGGTTCATGTACAGTCCATTTGGAGTTCCTCTGGTCTAGTTGAACTTGTTAGCCAAGTTATCATGTTACTCTGCCTATATATGTAGATATATGTGTATACATATGTATATATATGGTAGTTTCGACTTCCATACTGTTGTGTTGTATTATGCTGTGTCTGGACTGGTCGATATTGCATGTTGACGTTGTTTCAAATCCATTGTCGAGTCTTGTGCTTGACCATATGTATATTGTTGTTTATCATGTATAATTGATGTTGATTTGGGTATGGTCTTTGATTTTGAGGCTGCTGCACTATTGCTTATTCCATTTTCTTTTTGACCTTCTTATATTTGAGCATGTTGCAGTCTTGGTGCCATTTGATTCTTTGATCATAGCATTCATATATACATTTGAGTTGCACTTGTGTTGAATCCAGCTAATAGCTCGGATTTGGCCTTGTGCTAATATCATGACTTTATTTGTGTTTCACTTGAGTTGAACCTGGCTTTTGATTTGGGTTTGACCTTGTGCTCACCAGTTCCTGTAATTTTATCAAGTTTATATTGGTGTGCACGGCCTTGTGGCATGTACAGTGATATACTGTGTGTGTCACAAGTTGTTTGTGTTTGATGAATTCAAGATTAAATGATGACGAACAACCCAAATAACCGAGGCAAATAAAATTTCAAAATCACATTTTATTTTATATTACAAAATATTTTATTTTCAATTTTACTGCGTTAGTTTTATTTTGCAGATTGCTCAGATGCTGGATTCAATCTGGAATAGAGTTGAAGATAAAATACGAGTGCATGAGCGATATGTAGTGAGATGCTTATGTAAATAATAACTGTACAGTGAAAAATTGTGATGTATTCAAAATTGTATTGTAATTGAAATTTGTGTATATACAGCGAGAGCACAAATTTGTATTATTCAAAATTGTAATAAAATATTTGTTTGAATAAAATTTCTGTTTGAATTCAAATTCTGTGTTATTTATTTATTCAGCAAATATTTATTTAATTATGTGAAAAACAAAATAGTACAATAAAAAATACATTTAAATGAATATATGTATGTTTATTATCATCAATCAAAAATCATATACTCGGATATTCAACGATAACGAACAATTTTACTCTTCAATTACCAAATAAAATACAAAAGTAATTAACTATTACACACATATACATACAAGAGTATATTTAATATACTTCAATTTATTTAAATATCAAAATTTATTAAACTCCTTTCTAAATAAATTGAATAAAACAAGATTATATTTGAATTGGGAATAAAGTCAATTAGACTTCATAGCCCAACAAAGATCAAAAATAGAAAAATTGAAATTTACTTATTTTACACAATTCTAACCGACCTTCTTCCTTTAATGGTATCGGAGCCATAATAGTCTATATGGTCTAAATTATCAAGACTAGTGTTAACTAATAAAGTGTACCTAACATTTAGGTGTCTAAAATAGTGGTATCTAGGCTTAAGATTGGATAACCAAGCATTCTCCCCTCCCTAGTTACTAATCTGGCTTACTAATCGAGCCCGTCCAAAGGTTGGTCCCATTGCAAAGGCCTAAACTGATTTTGGCCTTGTGCAAATTTTCAAATTTAATTTGAAATTTTAATATATATTTTGAATCTAAAAGTTAAATTTAAAATGTGAATTAATTTATAAAAGTTATAAAATATTTTTCAAAATTGTTTTGAAAACAAAATAAATGTTTACGAAACAATTTAACAATTTAATAAATTGAATTAATTAAAACATAATTAATTAAAAGTTAATTAATATACATATATACACACATATATATATATATATTGATGTACATGCATATACATATTAAATGTTTAAGATATATAAAATATAAAAAAAATTGGAATTTATAAAGAAATTAGTTAATTAATTTTTTTAAATTGAATGAATATATAATTGATAAATGTACATCAATTAAAAGTTAATTAATGAATCAAAATATGCATATAATGATATATGTATATAAACTATAAATGTTATAGTTAATATTCTTTTTAAATTGTTTAAGTTGTATAATGTAAAATTATGAAATCTTAAAATAACTCAATTAATTTTCTAGTTAAATTAATAAAGTAACATTAATTCAATAAGATTTATTTAACATACATACACACATAAGAATATTAATAAGTTAATTAAATTATAAACTTTTATATATAAATTAAATTAATATAATATGAATGTATAAGACTTAAGCGGAACTGAAATAAATGCAATTTTATTTGGAATAAGTCCGTACGTAAAGCACTTAGATCATGATTTTCAGATGTGTTCGACACTTGAATCGCGAGGGTGCTTTCATAAGAAACGCATTATTCCTTAAATCGATATGACTCAATAAATCTACATTGAAGATTATGGATCCTAAATATAAGTTGTGCTCAGCCATTTTTCTATTAATATATTACTTGCATACTCTTTGAATGTTGGGAAAAATCAAGTTCAAGATGTTATGTGCAGTACAGTTAATATACTATTAGACGAGGTAAAATGCATGCACATATTTTTTTTAAGCAAACTCAAGGTACATGCGTTGTACTTAGGCCGTCGCGAAATAGTGGGCATGAGTGAATAATCACTTATGGTTTGTTAAGAAAAATCAAGATTGAGATTTAGATTAGGATAAAGACCTGGGTAAGGAGTATATGATACAACCGATTATCCATCACCCGCGGGCTTATGTTTTGTTAAGCAAACTCGAGGCCAACATCCTAAGGCAAGGAGTAATAACTGTTACTAGAGAAATCAAAAGATTTCTATATTTTTCTTAGGATGTTAAAGAAACATAAAAATCTAGTGTGAGCCTTATTAGAAAAATGAAATATATACATTTAGGAATTTTAGCATTATAAGAGTGCATGCTATACAAATTAAAATAATCTACTACGACAAATTTGTACAATCAATATAACTGATAAAATGTTTATTGGTTAATATATACAAATGAACTAAATTAAGGTTGACATAGAAATATAAAATATCCTTACCAATAGATCTTTCGGCATGTGGTCACTTTACGGCCCAAGAGCCAATTTATACAACCTCTAAAACAACCATGCCTCTGTTATTTAAATGTTCGATATTCCATGCGAGATTATTTATTCAATAACTTTGATTACTGTAATAACTGTGCTTTCTATGGGGTAATAATAAATAAATTTAATTAAAATAAAGGAGTTCGGATTCGATTTTTAATAATTTATACTTTGAAAATAGGCTTTTTAGTTAATTAAATTATGTTTAATAAAAGATTTTGGTTTAATGAATTGAATTAACTTAATAAATTATTTTAAGGAAAATATATTGAATTGAATAAAGTTGTGCAGTTTCGGATTATACTTCTTAAATTGAAGTATGCATCAATTTAAACTAGATCAAAATTTACTCACAAATAAATATAAGAGTAATTTAAAAGGAAAGAAAAGAAAATTAAAATTAAATTAACTAAGTTAAGCTAGTCTAATTCAAGCCCAAAGTCATAATAGCCTAGAAGCTTCTTCAAAACCAAAACCCAGTTCCCATTTACCCTCTGCCCTAAGCCCCAAATTCACGATTATTTCATTCATTAAAAAAGCATCGCGACTTGGAAAGGTGAATTCGTGACCAGAGAACGGCGCCACAAGGAGGAGCACACGCTGTTGCGCGTAAGGTTGATAACGTGGGGATGCATGGATGGTGATAGTTAGTCGCAAGACTGGTGGTGGCGACTGAAAGTTGAGGTGTCGATCTCAGTCTTGGCGGTTCGATTGGGGGACGCAGGTGACGGAGTTGGCGGCGCCGATTATGAGCATGCGATGGGATGCAGGTGCACGTGTGAGGATGGAAGTGATGGCGACCTGGGTGAATGGAGTGACCGTGGCTGTCATGGATGAAGTCAGAGTTGACATTGGTGTTGCAAAAATTGGAGCGGATGTTGGCAATAAGGACAGTAAGAGAGTAGTGATGAAGAGGTTGAAATGCAAAATGTGTTTAGTCTTGATTGCAATGTTCGGTGAATATTTATGCTGACAACTATATCTCTATATTTATTACATATATCATTGAATTATTTGGTTAAATAATTTGCTTTAACTAGTTGGTGGAGATTATTTTTGTTTGGAATGATAGTATACTGGTGTGACATTGGATTATATGGAGATCATTGATGGTTTTTATTGGTTAGACGTGTAAATTTGCAAATGGAACTCTGTCCATTTGTGAATTGAACTAGATATTATTTTTGTATGTCGATAAGTATTTTATAGACGATCGGAATTTGATGGAACTCAACTCGAATCACACGATTAATTTATAGTGTTGATTCAGTTGATAAATGTTCTTGGACATGGATGGGACGGAAATTTATTTTAAAGATTATCAATGTCTAGGTAATCAAAAATGATAAAATTTGTTAGTTATAAAATTTTTGTTTAAAAAAGTGATTTAATTAATTTAATAATAATTTATTTAATTAAAGTGAAAATTGTCATTTTAGCTATAGTCTCGGATTTCGACAAAACAAGTTTCATTGAATCCGTAACAGTGGATTATTGTAGGATTTCAAGTTTCATAGCGACCAGACTTGTCGTTTGATCGTACGAGCTCGAAACCCGTAGAAATCAATTTAAAATAAGTTGATTCTAAAAGCTAACTTCTTCATACAATGGGATTATGACTTGAAACATGTTCCATTGAATTTGAAAATATCGAAAACATCTATTGTGATATATGGGATAACTCATTTTCATTTTGGAAACAGAACAGGCTTTCGGATCGTAATTGTCGTTTCGAACCAATTCGATATGTTCATCCTTTCTTATTGGGCCTTGTCTATATAAATAGACTTTTTTTCCAAGCCTAGCAGTCTTTCTATTTCTTATTCCTATACGTTTAAATTTTCCTATCTATTCCTATCTCTTCTCTCCAATGGCAGAAACATATTTCAATTCCAAAAACCCTATTTCAATTTCAAATTCAAATCGAAAATCAAACTCTCCAAACTATGTCAAATTATATATCGTTGGAAAGCTCTTGATGGGTGTCATCTACTGCGGCAATTCATTTTTCAATTCGAGTTACAGTTTATCTAGCAATCGGCGATCTTTCTCAGCCGTCCATTTCTAGGGTTTCGTGATTCAACGGCGGATCGTCGACCATTCGACGATCAGGAAGCGGCGTCGGGAAGAGGTCATCGAGCAGCACGCATCCATATAGTTGAGCTGTGCCATCGATGCCTGGAATTGCTAGAAATTGATGAAATGAGGCCGACCTTCACCCACGTCATGGAGGCAGGCAGTGGTGCCCAGTGGCTGCACGCATGGGGGCCTAGGGTCAGCCAGAGGAGGGCATGGCAGCGGTGTTGCCTGATCGTAAAGGAGGGGCTCGTGTGGATTGCATTTTGCTTGGGTATGGTGCCAGCTGCATTCATTTTTGGTTAGGGTTTTGTTCATTGTGACGAAGAAGCTATGGTGACGTGTTTAATTAAATTATTATTTTATTTATATTATAACATGAATCGTATAACTTCTAATATTAATATCTTTTTCATACGAGCTCGGATTCACGCGTAGTGTTTCCATTGTGATCATATCGAAATTTCAGACATTATGGAACTGGTTTGGACGAATTCTAAAACTGTTCAAATTTGGGCCTTTATTGGATTTTAAATCAATGTAAAATCAAAGGTGAGTATTTTAACCTACTCACAACAACTAAATGTTCTTATGTAAGTTAAATTAAATTTGTGATGTGATTAGAAGTTGATTGATTGCTATTTGGTACATTTAATTTGTCATTCCGGTTAAAATTGAATTTTATCGAATTTAATTGCCATTTACTTTAATATTGAAATGTAAATTACCATTTAATAGCTGTTAATGATAATCGGTCGAATTGTTGTTATTTATTAGTTCATTTGAATGATGATTGTGATGGATGTTAATTTTTGATATTGGATGACTTGAGGTTATGTTTATTTTATATAAAGTTATCATACTGCAAGTTCCCTTAGTTTATTGTTGGGAACAATCACTATGGGTTGAAATGATACATACCCAATCGATCTGATAGATTAGGAAAAATCGCTATGGGTTGAAATGATAGACTCAAGCGATTTTATGGAATTTGAATTTTAACTTGGGATTACGGGTTGAAATGATATATACCCGTAAATTTTAAATTATTGCGGGTTGAAATGATATATATCTGTATCACTTGACCATAGGATAAAAAATTACATATGGACAACGGATTGGCTAAATTAAATTATTTTAAATCCTTATTTTTCGGTATTCAGTTAAACGATATTTTGGATTAAAATTTGATTTATATAAACTAGATTATTTTCAAAAATCCAAGCTTTAAATGTTGAAACTGAAACAGCTTCAAATGAATTGTTTAAAAGGATTTAAATTGAAATTTCAAAGCTTAATTTTGAAATATAAATGAAAGTTATCGAAATTGAGTTATCCAAATGTTGAATATTTAAACTTAGAAATCTATGAATTTGAAGTGGTTTAAAATTGTAGTTCAAACATGAATTTGAAATTGATATAAATTGAAATGACTTTAGGGAATTTATATTGAAAGAAAATTTAGTTTGTTGAAATCTGGATATGGTCCAGATTTGTTGAAATGGAAGAAGCGGTTTAGTTTGATATTAATTTCAAATTAATTATTTTAATGCAAACTGTTTAAAGATATATTATTTTAAATTCCGATTTATTTAGATTTTCAAACTATTTACTATATAAACCATTTCTAATAATCGAACTATTTTATACTAAACTATTAAACTATATTAAATCTATTTTTAAACTATTTTAATCTATTTTATACTATTTAACTATTTTAATCTATTTTTTTAAAACTATTTAACTATTTTATTCTATATTTAAAATAATATAATCTATTTTAAACTATTTAAACTATTTTAGAATATTTTAAACTATTTTAATCTATTTTGTATTTTAAACTATTTTAAATCATTTAAACTATTTTAAGGTATTGTAACAATTTTTAAACTATTTTAAACTATTTAAACTAAATATGATTATCTAAATTATTTTAAAAAAAATCAAACTGTGAAAGGCTGAATTATTTATATTTAAATCCTGGATTCAATGCGAATATGGTTAAATGATGTTATAAACCACGTTGGATTTGAAAGGATATTTTCTAGTGAAATGACTGATTTTGAGTAAATATGATGATTTTGAAATAAGGGTTTAACCTATTTTGTGGATATGATTTCAAAAGGGATATAATTTCGGAAGTGATATGATTTGGAAAGTAAATATGATTTCGAAAGTGATATGATTTTGAAGTAAAATATGATATTTTGATATCAATATGAAATCGTTTTGGAAACATAAAAGAACCATCCGGTGTGTAATAAGCTTTTGGTTGTTAAAGTGATCAGGATCGAATATTGTCATACTCTCTGCCAATACTGAAAACCACTTTAACAACTGTGCACGTGGTGGAGATTCCAGAATGAAGTAGGATGGTTTGGCGAACGATTCTGTACGAGGTTTTAACGTAGCCCCGACTCCCTCGAGTCAGCTTGATGTGACTAAAACATGAGCCATGTCATGCCAAGTGAGGTCGCGCCTCCGTCCGGACGTACTTCTTCGATACCATATTATGACTTTGTAATTGATTTGGTGGCCCCCCTCAATTTGGTTTTGGAAGTGTGTGCCGAGGTGAGCAGTAGATATGGGTGACGCCGTAACGCTATTTTAATACTATACTTTACTAATAGACATTATTATAATAACGTATATTACTACGTAGTAGATAGTTTAAGGGATCCTTAGGATATGGTAATCTCGAACATCTCTTAATTTGTTTCTTGCACGTTAGACATTGGATAGGAGACATAAAACCCCGTAAACATCTCTGAAGCCGTTACCTCGTATTTATTTATCGTTGATTTAACTTACATATGATCTTTTAGTTCTGACTCGAACGTTTTGTCCTTTCATTATGCTCCGGTCAGTCTGAGCTTTTCAGTGCATTGAAGACTATTTTTCTGGAGGACGAAGATGAAGACTCAGTATACTATCAATATTATTTCACATATGTTCTACTTCACTATTTATTTATTCCTTTTGTATGAATAATTTTGATTTGTATCGTAAAGTGTAATCAAATGTATTTCTAAAATAGCTTCATGAACTATTTACTTGATTGTTATATTTTGTCATTTGGCTGTGAGATTCTGTGTTTTGTTTTCTTTCTTTTCTCTTCTTTTCTTATTTACCCCATAACAATCCTCCCTTTTGAATGGTTTGGAATTGACATATGTGGTTTATTGTCGATTTAAAGTGTCTAAAAAGTGGATCGTTGCAATTTTCAACAAATGTAACTGTTTTGTAAATTATTTGTATACTTGAATTTTCTATGTAACAAGAAATCTGACTAAACAGAGTTATATACCGTCTGGTATGGGACTTGTAGTAATATTTCTCCAGTTATTCTTTGGACTTGTTATATATAATATTTAAGGAGCGAGTGTGATATATGAGCTCTGAATAAGTACACCAGTAACACATGGTGGTATGAGATGTTGCTGTATTATTTATTCGATTATCCTTTGCTTGTTAATGACACTCAAACATCGATATTATATATGATGAGGTCACTGGGGTGAATCAGGTACTTAACTATGTATCGACATATGTATCGTGATGTGTGTCGACACAAGCATATAGCTATGTGTCAGCTATTATATATATTTAGCATTTGTTTATTTGCCGTCCGACTCCCTTTATAGAGTAGAAGTTGAACCAGATAGCCTAGTATCATCCTAGTGCTTGATCGCGGTGGTTGTGCCTCGGATTTGTGACACCATATCCATGTGTTGGCAATCTATATAGCCATGTGTTGGCAATATATATTTCCGTGTGTTGGCAATATATAGCCCATCCATGTCACTTAGACCAGTAGTCTATAACGATTTGGAGTCGTGTGTAGGGTCGTAACCAACGCATAGTGTAGTCATGCAGTGTGTTTATGACATGCGATGGATATGAGTCATAGTGTCCATCTAGGTAACAAAGACTGTGGGAGCTGTGTTGGTGGAATACATGTGTCGTGTTCGCCATTCGCATGTGTAGTCTCATGGAGCAGTGTGCCTGTCAGTATCCCATTTGATTCTTATGTGTGTGTTGTAAACATAAACTTATATATATTTGAGACGATGTGCTATGATTATACCTATAACTGTGTCCAAAGTATGATCAATCCCCATACCCTTCTCAAGTGTGTGTCGTCAAATATCTTTCTCAGTGGCATGTGTTTCCCATTTATTCTTCTTGGGTATAAATCATTGATTATTCTTACTAGGCCTATGTCACCAATTATAGCTTTCTTTGGCACGTGTCTTCATTCCTATGTTTTGCATATAGATGATTATTTATATTGATATTAAGGATATTTTATTTATTGAGATTGAGTGATATAATTTGTCTAAGCTAAAGTTTAACCTGATAATACATAGTGATATCTCTTTATCGATGATTTCTGGATGTAGATGATTTCTGGATACAGATGTTTCACCCATTCGATGTTATTTCATGATTTTTGATTTGATGAGTTCTATATGGGTGACGAAACTTTATGTTGAGATTTGTGGTGTTATACAATATAAGATATTTTGGCTTATTTGACATAACATTATTATATTTACACCAGCATAAACTATGTAATATATGTTTATTAACCTTTGATTTAGATATAGTCTAACTCATGTGTTATTTATATTACTCGAGTCAGTTTGAGACATTTTAGGTACATGGACTATGTGACCAGCTCATGTCCTTTCTAGTCATAGTGGAGACTAGTTATCATGGAGTGTAGTATATTATTTTGTTTTATATTATGTACGACATTATGATGTATATCGGATCTTGCATACTTATGTATTATATATTATCGCTACAATTGACCCTGTGATCTCTGATATTTCTGTATATTATGTATTGTTCTATCCAGGAGGCACATATGTTTACTACTTTGTGTCGATGTTGTCTACGTATAGGTGAGTAATTGAATTAGATGTCTAAATATATACCAGTATTAGTACAAGGGAATATTCACGTGTGTACCTTATATAACTCCATTCTCGGTATTATCTGACAGTATACTCATTAATACTTTTAAATAGTATGGCTATAAAGTTGGGGTTGTTTCATCTAGTATCGGAGTAAGGTTCAGATAGAGTATATAAGAGACATGAGTCCTAATCTTAGATGATACTTTGAGTTCCTGACCCCATGGATGTGTGGTTGATTATTATTTACACTTAAGGGATAGTAGGAGTATACGAAGACTACTGGGATAATCATTTGGGGAAGTACTTGTCATTTTTCCTACTATGTATATTCTTTATCTCTACCTCATTCATATGTATTTGTTTTTATGTGAAGTAAAAGGTGTTGGGGGAGGTAGTGAAGTAAGGAGTGGTTAGCCTAACGAGTAGTATCAGTATTGATAAAAATGAATAAACATCTGTGTGGCAAGTGAAGTAGAAGGATCCTTTACTGATCAGAGTGTAAAGCGGATGCTGATAAATAACCATCGACTTAAAGCATTTATTTGTTTGCTTGTTTGATGTATGTTTGGTTGTATTAAGTTTTTTGTTTTCAATTGGCTTAGTTTAGAATATGCGAATTGAGTAGAAGTTATCACTCAAATATTTATAAACCCACTTAAATGTGGATAGAGCTAAATATTAATAGAAACTAGCGGTTTATTCAAATCTTAACCGCTAGTGCATAATAAAATTTGTTGAAGTGATAATAATAATGTAAATGATATAAATAAAGACGTGGAAAGAAAATTGAATTAAATTAACTGAATGCTTGATTGAAATTATAGATGTATGATTATTGTATTGCTGATGATTGCTGAATGAATGTATATATGAATTTAGGAAGTAAATATTTTTATTTAAACAAGTAAATGATTTAATAAAATAGGATTATCATTTTATAGAGTGATTGGAAATATTTTAGTAGCTCGTTCTAAGTGTTAGTTTGTCCCTAAGGTGATCTAAAAATTCTGGTCGACATGTTTGATCAACGTTATCCGTGGAGATTCTTAAAAACTTATATGAGGAAGTCCGACATGGTATTTTGGGAAAATGGCAAGAGAAATATTTTATTTGAAATTGGTATTGTTTTATAAAGTAATATATTATTTCCGAAAATGAAAGATATTAAATTTTCTAGATTTAAATATTTTTGAACAATGTATGTAGCCATTGTGTATTAGTGTAAAGTTGAGATTCTTGGTGAGGCAATATTGACATATTATCCTAGATAGTCAATATTGCAGCCAATTGGCGAAATGAATCACTAAAATTTATGGCACGACAACATTGTATATTTTAATATAAATTGATGTATGGAATATATACATTTTCTAAGTTTGAATTAAAAAGGAGTTTCTAAAAATGTGTTTATCATCTCCAATAAAGATATATGTTGGCTTTTAGTTGGATTGTGTACTATAATGCCCATATATACATAACCTTCATGATATAACTCAATATTGTAGTTTTGCCCACAACTTAAATATTTGTTGTGCAATCAGTTTGGGATTCATTGTATGTATTAGTTTGGCCTAAGAAAAATCCCTCGTAGTTCTGAGTTAATATGAAAAACTTTGAGAATATGTCCAGTCTGAAATTATGAGAAGTCTTCTTTTGAATTATTTTAGTTTAAATATCTGACTAAAAAATATTCTTCCAAATTTTTCTAGGTTTACATGTTAAACTCGTTTTGGGAAATAGGTATTTTACAAAATACTTCCAAAATGTACATATCCTAGTTTGAAAAATTCAAACTGCCCTAAAATATACAAACTAGACATGCCCTCAAGTTTCATTTTGATTTTGATTATGACTTTTATACTTGTCAAAGAGTGTGAATTTGTGTAGGACCACCGTTTTGATTAGAGAAATGGGAATTCAAAATTATTAAACCAAAGCTTGTACTTAGTGTCGCCTCTATACTTAAACTAATAAATGTTAAATGAATTTTTAATTTTGGGGTTTTTGAAATTAAATTTGGAAAGAAAAAAATAATAACTAGGGACAATATATAGAAAATTGCAAAGTTGAAGTAATGAACCGTTTCAATCATAAACCCCAAACAATTGATATGTTTTTCACGATTTTAACTTTATTGGAAAAATATGTCATTAATGAACTATTATTGTTTGAAATGCAATGAAATTTTTTGAGTTTAAATATGGAGTAAACATAAATTGATATAACTCGTTGTCCTAAAGGTGAAATTATTAAAAATAGTGTTGAATTGTTTTAACTGTAACTTTTGAACTGTTAATCCAGTTTTGATGATCTTGCCTATTTCGAAAAGCTTAAAACATAGGCAAAAAAATTTATTTTGAGTATTTCACAAAATTTTGATGTTTTCTTGGCTAAATATACGTATTTACTAAGTGGGGTTGTGTAATTAATGTAACACCTGTCATTTTAGAAAAAACCGCATTACCTGAGCTGTAATCCATATTTTTACAATCTGAAATTTATCTGAAAAGTTAATTCACTATGCAAAAAATCATTCTTAGAGACCGTTACTTAATTTAGTCGTTTTGACCTTCAAAATTGTGTTAGAAAGTGGTTTGAAATTAAAAGTTATGTTGTTGTTATATGTAAGAATGCATAATTACTATATTTCTTCATATGCCACTAATATTTAAACTTGAGATGAGTAGGTACTTATGAAGTACAATTGGACTAGTTGGCATTGTCGACCCACTTTTGCTTGCATAAAGGAAGAATAGCTCACTTAAATGCTAATAAAAAGGTACGTTTTTACGGTATATCGATATATGATGCGATATTATATCATTTCCCTATGTTTCGGGATGCCCTATGGATGGGATGTGTATATATTGTGATTATACTGTGTTTTGATTTTTCAAAACGTTCTCTGTATAAAGGAGACTATATCGAAATTTTTCAAAAATCTGACGCTTAAGAAAACTTCAACAAACTTTTATCGTATGCAAAAGTTAAATGTCATTGAATTGAATCTACTTAAATTGTAGCATACAATAAGTGAAATAGGAGAAAGAGACACATAAAGGATTAAGCAGTTTAAGGTTTGGTAGAAGATTATAAACATGATCAAAGTCAGGGTATGATTTGTTTGACATCTTTATACGAGAAATTGCAGGGACGCAATTTTCATAAGGGGGAGCGTTTAACAACCGTGCTTTCTACACTATAATAATAAATAAATTTAATTAAATAAAGGTATTCAAATTCGATTTTGTTATCCTATCTTTTTGCAAGGGTGTGACGCCAAAAGATTGACTAGAAACCAAAGACAGTTCTCCTCGATTGCCAGTTATGCACATGTTCACTATGGATGTCGGTAAAAAAAATCCAGTCTAGATCAAGCTACAATTGACAAGACATGACAATCAAAGATATGAAAGCCAACGTTCCAATTTTCAAGTCAATCTAAGCTTGTATGCTTAAGATATGATCGATATGAACCAAAGGAATCAGCTTCACTTCGTATCCATCATGATCGTATCGATCAATGATGGCCTTCTTCGTATCCATCATGATCGTATCGGTCCTAGTAGCCTCACTTCGTACCGTCATGTCTGTGTCCACCAAGTTTGAATCCATCGGCCTACCTCATGTTCGTGCTCCTTCGTATCCATCGAGGACTGGCCTTGTTCGTATCGATCACAGGTAAGGTTGGTTCGTATCCATCTACCCCGCAGGCCTTATTCGTATCCATCAAACTAATGGTTGTTCGAATCGACAGCCCCTGAGAGCCTTCATTTCCATCATAATCCAGGTTCGTATCCATCAGAAAGCCTCTCAAACAAAGCAACTTCATGTCGATTATATCTGCAACGATCGATATGAAGTACACCGATAATTATCAATATTAATAAGGGCTGAAATGGATAGATGCGAAGGAAGCATTACAGATGGATACAAATGAGGTTTTCAAGGATAAAGGATCGGTCAATGCGGTAAAAAATATGGATCCTCTCCAGTTTATCGCTCCACGTCAGCAAGTAGGCACGTGAATTTGATCGACACGAAGGAGAGGGAGGCGAAGGGATCGATACGAACTCGAATCCTTGTTGAAGAGCCCAACTCGTATCGATCATATCTCACAATCCACGGGTCCAAATGCTATGAAATTTTCGAAGGAGCTTACGCACAACCTAAAGAATGTCCATGCTCGATCTCGACTCGGTTGGGCAAGATCTTGATCGACATGAAACTCGTTCGTATCGATCACGGATCGAGTGGAAATCACTTGGAATCGATCTCGTGCGCCCCCTCACGTACCAGAAAAGGTCTCCCGAGATCTGAGCGAAATATTTGCATCCTACGCCTATAAATAACATCCCAGAGCCTACAAAAAAGGGATTTTTTGATTCTTCGACGTCTAGACTCTGCCAAAAATTTTTTTTGCACTTCAGGGCCACTGATGTACTCGAAATTCATCACTGTAACCCATTGTAATCAATTGTAATCAGCAAGAAAACATCAATAAAGTGATCAACTTCAAAGTGGACGTAGGGCAGATTGCCGAACCACTATAAACTCTGTGTTCTTTATTGCTTTTTTCTTAATTTTCTAAGTGTTCTTCATTTTTAATTCTCTGCATACCTGTTATCCGTGATATGTGATTGCGAATTGGTGCTTTCATCAACAATTGGGTGTTTGAGACCCATTTTGGTGCAAACATTTTGGTGCTTTCACTAAGAACGCTAGCACTCAGGGATTCTATAACTTAGACTTTGAATCTGAAAGCTTAAAGACGTGGATCTGGAAAGTTATGGCGAGACAATCAATAAGAAAATAGAGGAAAGAGAGGAGTCATCATGAAGGGAGTTAGGACGCTTCCTCAGGAGCAAACCAAGCCTCGATCTTCATCAAGAGATGAGATCGAGATGATGATGGGAGCTATGCATGAAGAGCTTTTGAAAAGACAAGAAGAGATGATATAGAATCTGCTTCGACAAGCTGGACAAACTGGAATGCAGAGTCAAAGGAACACAACCGCACTGGAGATAGGAGTCAGGAGCATGGAGAAACCAGAGTATAAAATAGGGCAGGAACGTTAGGAGCAACACCAAAACTTAGGGGTATTCGCCTGGAGCGTGTTGATCCAACCTCGGGCAGGATACCAGGTGGAACTGTTCAGCATGGCATAGATAGAGGAATGGATGCTCGTTCAAGGGAGCAGATTCCAAAACTCCCCGTGAACTCGAGGGGGCAAGTCAGAGGCAATGGACAAAGAACACAGCTTGGCAATAGCGACAGACTGGCGGAGATGGTCAGACGAGCCATGAGAGGCGGACTAGTGAATAGAGGTCTAAAAGACGTGAACAGGAGCCCCTTCGCTTCCGTAATTAGACAGGCTAGGAATCCACCAGAATTCAAGCTACCAACACTAGAGACGTGCGATGGGAGGACGGATCCTGTAGTTCATATGACATGATACATGAGGCATATGGAGGTGTTGGGAGCATCGGAGGGGGTTATGGCCCGGTGCTTCCCAATGTATTTGACAAACATTGCAGCGCTATAGTTCAGACAACTTGGGAGCGGCTCCATTGGAACATGGACCGATTTGACTGAAAAGTTTGTAAGGCAATTCAAAGTTCACATCTTGAGACCCAAGAATGTGATGAGTTTGGCAATACTATAGTAAAGAATCGGGGAATCTTTGAGGAATTTTCTGACGCGATTCAATGTGGCAGCAGCATCGGTGGATCGGCCAGATCCATCCATGGTTTTGATGGCAGCTGTATCTGGCGTAACTGATGACACAGATTTCAAAAATTCATTGACAAGGGATCAACCTATGGATCTAGGAGAATTTTATCATGAGATCGAAAGATTTTTACGATTAGAGGATACAAATGTTGAAAGAGAGGAAGGAGAAGGAGTCGATGTTTATGCAGTCAAGGATGGAACTCCTCCTAAAAAAGATCCAGGAACTGATAAAGGGAAATGGAAGGCCGAGGATAACGATGATGGACCAAAGCGACCATGAAAGTAACTGTGGTTCTCCTCCTATTCAGAATTGAATGAAACTTTGGAACAGATTTACCAGGACACAAGGGGGCAGATTCCTTATCGAAAGCCAATGAGGAGGGATCCAACCGTCAATGAAAGAAGATCAGACAAATATTTCTTATTCCACGAGCTGAATGGCCATAGCATGAATGATTGCAGGAACTTGAAGGATGAGGTTAAGGGGCATATCCGAAATGGTCTGCTATCGTAGTATGTAAGAAGCGGAGCAACAATGGTGGAATGAGAATGGCCACCATCTGCATCAACTAGGAATGGACCAAGATCGGGGTGTCAGCTTGTCGTCAATTGATTGAAATAATGACGAATGAGTGGCAAACTCCACACCAACGCGATTAAGTCATTACACATGTACAGGACTGTGAACGATCCTCAAGCATGCTCCGATATGACTACTAATCGCATCAGTGTAGGTGTTTGCACTTTGACGTATCTGTATTGCTTTTGTTTCCATTTCTTATGATTGGACTTGATTTTGTTAGACATTTCTGTTGAAAGACTCATTTTGAATGTAAATCTGCTATTTATGATTCAATAACGGCTAAGCCACTTACACGTATATGGGGTCGCTAATGGTCCTTAGGCATGCTCTGAGATGGCGATAAACCGCCATAACAGACCGTTCAGAAACTCACTCGAACGTGAAATCTGATATTAATGATACTAAGTCCCTCCTCCGGGCACACATAATTCGCCTCGAACGGCACCCGATTACAAACGGTCACAATTCGCCTCGAACGGCACCCGATTGCAAACGGTCACAATTCGCCTCGAACGGCACCCGAACAGCGAACGGTTACCATTCGCCACGTACGACATCCGACCGCAAACGATCACCTACTGCCCCCGAATGGATATGATCGCGAACGATCATTATTCACAGTCAGATAAGATTGTCAATCTCTTTGCAGGTCATTAACATGATATGAACATCCAATTATCGAGTTACAAAACACACCTTTCTACCGCAAGGCATGTTTTGGGGGCAAGTATTATCCCGCCTTTTTGTAAGGGAGTGACACCAAAAGATTGACTAGAAACCAAAAACAGTTCTCCTCGATTGCCAGTTATGCACAGGTTCACTTTGAATGTCGGTAAATTTTTTCCAAGTCCAGATCAAGCTACAATTGACTAGACACGACAAGCAAAGCTATGAAAGCCAACGTTCCAATTTTTGAGTCAATCCGAGTTCGTATGCTTAAGATATGATGATACAAATCAAAGGAACCAGCCTCACTTCAAGATAAAGTTTGAGAAGATTTGTGTTTGAATGATTTGATGAATTGAAGATTGAATTAAAGAATTGTAATTGAAGGCTTGATGTATGAAAAGACTGAAAGAATTCTTATTTTCTGATATGCAGTGAATACTGCAATTTATATACAGAGTTTATAACTTTGGGCTAAACAAAACAACTCGGACCAATACTGAATAAAAAATACATTATGTTTATACAGTCACGTGTATACACGATATTGATATTCATCTCTTTTACCCCCTCCCCCCCCCTCAAACCAAAGTTAGGGTTAGGGCATGGCGACTTCTCTTTCTTCGCCGTGCTTCAAATCTTGAAAAAGAAAGAAAAAAAAATCCAGTCTTTATTGTTGAGTCTGAATCGGAGAGAGTAAATCTAGCTATCTCTTGTCTGGATCTAAGCTAATTCGAAGACAAATAAACCCATAGTTGCTGAGAATAGAAATCAGGTCGAGCTCTTATCTGGATCAGAGAGTAGATCTGAAATTTCTTTAATTCTTGAGATGTTTTGAGATCTGACAAAGTATTGAGTTTATTATGCTTCTGTGAGTACAAATGTTTACTGAAGTAAACTCAAATTTGCAACGAGTCAGAAATTAGAGATGATGTATGTATTGAAGGTACTCAAATCAGTCAGTAACTCTCCTTGTATCTTCTGGAATTTCTTCAACTTTTAAGTCACTTCGAAATCTGATGAAGTTTCAAGCAGACAGAGCCTTTGTGAGTGTATCAGCTCGCTGGTAAGGTGCAGGTACATAATTTATATGTATATTTCCCTTTAACACTTGCTATCGAACAAAATGAAGATCAATTTCTATATGCTTTGTCTTGAAATGTTGTATAGGATTTGCTGTCATGTATATAGCACTTTGATTGTCACACCACAAAGTTTGTTTGGCATGTAACTTTAGATTTAGTTCACTTAAAAGTGATTGAACCCAAATAATTTCTGCTATAGTACTGGCCACACTGTGATGTTCAGCTTCTGTGCTAGATCTGGATATCGTAGTCTGCTTCTTTGAACACCATGATATAGGATTATTGCCAAGATAAATACAATATCCTGTTACAGACCTTCTGTCATCTAAATCAGTAGCCCAATCTGCATCTGAATATCCAGTTAAAGTAAAAATGTTGCAATCCTTTAGTAGTAGACCATAATTTGCAGTCCCTTTTAGATATCTCAGAATTCGTTTGACTGCTTTCCAATGATTATCTAGAGGTTCCTGCATAAATTGACAAACTTTATTCACGCTAAAGATATGTCAGGTCTAGTAATTGTTACATATTGCAAAGCCCCAACAACACTTCTATATTGTTTGATATTAGTTATGGGTTCTCCTCTGTTTTTAGACAGCTGTTGACTGCTTATCATAGGTGTTGGTTGTGGCTTTGCTTTATCCATTTTTGTCTTGGATAGCAACTCGAAAATATACTTCTGTTGACTTAAATACATTGCTGTATTTGATTTCCTTTTGACTTCAATACCCAAAAAATAATTTAATTCACCAAGATCCTTAATTGAAAATTGTTCATCAAGATATTGAGTAAGTTTGTTGATTTCATTCACATCATCCCCTGTAATAATTAAGTCATCAACATATATTAAAATGTATATACTTGAATTATATTGATCTTGATGAATAAAGAATGATCTGATTTGGTAGATTGATAGCCTAATGTAGATAATGTGGCTTTTCACCTATCAAACCAGACTCTTGGAGCCTGTTTAAGACCATATATGGCCTTATTCAATTTACAAACAAGATTCATATATTGTTCATACCCTTGAGGCTGCTCCATAAATATTTCTTCCTGCAATGAGCCATTCAAAAAAGCATTATTGACATCAAGTTGCCTAATATTCCAATGTTTATATAATGCAATAGTCAAAATAATTCTTATAGTTGTAGGTTTGACTACAGGAGAGAATGTCTCATTGTAGTCAAATCCATACTCCTGTGTATAACCTTTGGCCACTAGTCTGGCTTTATGTCTAGCTACTGTTCCATCTGGATTCTTCTTTAATTTGAATATCCATTTGCACCCAATTATATTCTTATTTTCTGGAGGATATACTAAACTCCATGTTTTGTTTTTCATGAGTGCATTATACTCCTCATCCATAGCTGCTTTCCAATTCTTATCAACAAGAGCTTGCTCAAAGGTTTCAGGCTCTTCACTACTGCTTACTGCAGTATATAACTTTGGTTTGAAAATACCACTTTTTGCTCTTGTGATCATGGGATGACCTGCTGTAGCTTGTGGTTGTTCTCCTTCACTTGTGTTGCTATTTTCCGATTGTTCTCCTTGATTTTCTGTATTATTTTCAGTTACTTGTTGTGATTGCCAATTTGTATTTGCAGGAGATTGACTGTGATAGTTGAACTGCTCAGATGATTCATGACCCGATTGATCCATGTGTTGTGAATCATCTGCACCAACAGTCCTTTCATTCTTCCAAGTATGCAGATCATCAGAATAGATAGGTATATCAGGCATGGAAACTTTGGGATTATATATTTTTCTGCTTGTTTTTATTGTGTGATTGCTGAAAGGAAATACCTGCTCATTAAAAACAACACGTCTACTAACATATATTCTTCCATTATCATCAACACATTTATAACCCTTTTGATTGGTTCCATATCCTAAAAATGTACATGGTCTTGATCTAAAATCTATTTTATTACTATTATAAGATCTTAAGTAAGGAAAACATAAACATCTAAATGTTCTCAAGTATTGATAATCAGGTTTTATTCCAAATAATTTTTCTATAGGAGATATTCCCTTGAGAACTTTTGTTGGCAATCTATTAATTAGATACACAGCTGTATTAAAAGACTCAGGCCAAAATTTCAGTGGCAAAGATGCTTGAGCTAGTAAAGTAAGACCTATCTCAACATGTTTTCTTTCTATTAATCCATTTTGTTCTGAAGTATAGGGACAAGTAATTCTATGAAATATTCCCTTTTTATTGAAATAATTACTGAGTGGCTTATATTCAATCCCACCATCAGTTTGCATAATTTTCACCTGAATCCAGTTTGTTTCTCTGCTAGAGATATAAAATGAGTAACAACTTTGCATGTTTCAGATTTAGATTTCAAAAAATATATCCATGTATGCCTTGAGAATGCATCAATAAATGATATATAGTACCTGTATCCATAATCTGAATATATTGGAGCTGGACCCCATAAATCTGTTGCAACTAACTCCAATGGTTTTGAATATACAATTAAAGAATCACTAAATGCTAATTTGTGACTCTTACCCATTTGGCAATAAGAACATACATATGGCAATGATATATCAGCAGAACAAATTTTATTTTCATTGAGAACTTGTTTAACAATATTTGCATTAGGATGACCAAGTTTATAATGCCAAAGATTAAACACATCTTTATTTTTCTCTGTCTGTCTAACTTCAACAATATTGCAACTTTGATGATTTCTCGCATACTTTCCTGAACTAATTACATTGAATCTGTACAGACCCCTCACTGCATTACCCTGTAATAAAATTTCTTTAGTCAGAATGTCTCTAACTAAACAATAATTTGGGTAAAATTCAAAATAAACATTATTGTCTCTAGCAAATTGAGAGACACTCGTAAGATTTTTCTTTATTTTTGGCACTCTCAACAAATTATTCAAAAATAACTGTCTTGCACCTTTAATAGATGCATTTCCAGTATGAGTAATATTAATAGACTCACCATTTCTCATGCAAATTGTTTGTTTACCTCTGTACTCTCTATTGCCAAGATTTAAATTGTCAAGATTGCTTGTAATGTGATTAATAGCTCCTGAATCTGGATACCAGCTTTCATCATGAACATGTTCTGACCTTGCTGTTGTATCTTGATTGATTCCATTGCTATTATCAGATAAACTGCTTTTGTCAGATTGCACTTGTGCTATGTTGATGTTTGGATTATCATTTCTCTGAGTATTTTGATTTTGATTTGGCATGTAGTTTGCATTGAATCTGAAATAGCACTTCATTGCTATATGTCCCAATTTCTCACATATTTGACATCTTGGTCTATTGTTGTTGTTATTCCCCCACATTCCTCTGCCTCTGGATCTATTTGAATTACCCCCTCTTTGATAAGATTGACTTTGTTTGTTGATGCTTGAGCCTCTTTTTTATTATTAGCAGCATAATTAATTGACAGATCTGAATCTTGAGGTTTCTTTTGATCCAGTCTTGCTTCATGAGCAAGTAATGTTGAGTGAACATAGTCAATAGATGGTAAGGTGGGTTTAGATGACAATACTGCAACTACAGCCTCATACTCATCACTGAGACCATTCAGTATAGACAATACATGTTCTATTTCAGAAATCTTAAGCCCTGCAGCTTCTAACATGTTGCATATGTTGTTAACTTGTGCCAAATAATCTCTCATAAGTTGATTATCCTTTCTGGCATTCTGAAGTTGTCTCTTATAATGCATAATCTTTGCAGCTGATTGAGTATTGAATATTCTCTCTAATGTAATCCATATTTCATTGGTTGTTTTACAACCTATAACCTGTGATAACAGCTTTGTATTGATAGAAGATGGCAACCAAGAACTTATTAATCTATCTTGCCTGTAATATCTTGTGTATTCTTCATTGCTAACAGTTTTTCCTTGTGTATCAGTAATGAATCTTGGGGGTATTGGATTGGTACCAAGAATGAAACTCTCAAGACCATACCCTTGTATGGCAGTTTCAACTTGAAGCTTCCATAGAAGATAATTATCTTCTTCTAGATGAATGGTAACAAGCTGACTTGTGGGCTAATGACAGTTTTGATCAACTTCTCTGCTGCATCAACTGTCTGCTGCTGAGAATTATGATTAGAACCTGATGTTGCTGATGAGTTATCTCCTTCAGCCATGAAGAAATCAGTGATAAAGAATTCAAAAAACAGAGCAAATCTATAAACTTGCAAACTTAAGAAAGTCTTGATTGCAGATCCACCAGGTAAGTTGCAGCCGAATCCAATGATGATTACAAAATCTGATGGATTCTTGGCAAGGCAATGATTATCTTTCTGCTAATGATTGCTTTTTTGATTTCAGAAAACTGATTTTCTATGATGTTTCTTGCAACTGAATTTGCACTCCTTTTCTATAAAACTTGCTGCAGCTAGAAATTTTTCTATTTCTTGGCACGACACCTGTTTTATATGCAAATTCAACTTTATAAACCTAAATGATGAAATATACATGATGGGTTTAAAGAAATCAGATGATGATATTTCTCTGATGATTTCTTGACTATCAACAACCTTTTGATATGAAAAGAATTTACAACAAATCTTCACAGAATCTTCAAATTCTGTTATCTTTGAAATGAAAGATAAAATTGCAGTTTTGAGGATTTGCTTCTGGAATGCCTTTAGGCTTGATGTATGGCTCTGATACCAAGATAAATTTTGGGAAGATTTGTGTTTGAATGATTTGATGAATTGAAGATTGAATTAAAGAACTGTAATTTAAGGCTTGATGTATGAAAAAGACTGAAAGAATTCTTATTTTCTTATATGCAGTGAATACTGCAATTTATATACAGAGTTTATAACTTTGGGCTAAACAAAAAACTCGGCCCAATACTGAATAAAAAATACATTAGGTTTATACAGTCACGTGTATACACGATATTGATATTCATCTCTTTTACTTCACATCCATCATGATCGTATCAATCAATGGTGGCCTTCTTCACATCCATCGTGATCGTATTGGTCTGAGTAGCCTCATTTTGTATCCATCATGTTCATGTCTACCAAGTTCGAGTCCATCGACCTACCTCGTGTCGGTGCTACTTCATATCCATCGAGGACCGGCCTTGTTCGTATCGATCATAGGTAAGGTTGGTCCGTATCCATCTACCCTGCAGGCCTCATTCGTATCCATCAAACTCATGGTTGTTTGAATCGATAGCCTCCGAGAGCCTTCATGTCCATCATAATCTATGTTCATATCTGTTTGTACCAAAAATGGACACAACACTCTTCGGAAGTCTTTGAAGAGATAAAATGAAGAATAGAAAATTAAAAATGTGACTTATCTAATAAAAACTTCAAGAAAAAGGAAAGTAAATACGCAGACACAAGCGATTTAGAGTGGTTCGGCGTGTTGCCTATGTCCATTATGAAGTTTTTGTGATTTTATTGCTTCTCTTTTGACGATTACACTTGGTTACAGCAAACAACAGTTGAATACAACTCTGAAATTCGAATTCAGCAGTAGGAGCAGGTTGCAAAGTTCAATCCGGCAGAGTCTAGACGCTTGAGAGTCAAAAGATCCATTTTCTATAGGCCTTGGGGCTCTATTTATAGGCGTAGGAGGCTGATATTTCGCTCAAACTTCGAGAGACTCCTTCTGGTACGTGAGTGGGCCCACGCGATCAATCCCGGGAAGTTTCGACTCGATCTGTGATGGATATGAACTCAATTTGTATCGATCAAGATTATGTCCAATGGAGTCGAAACTTAGTGGGAACATTCTTCAGCTTGTACTTAATCTCCTATGAAAATTTCATAGCATTTGGACTTGTGGATCTCAAGTTATGATCGATACGAGTTGATGATCTTCGGAATGCTGTCCGGTTCGAATCCATGGTTTCGAATCGATTCTCTTCGAATCGAATGTGCACGTAATAACGCGGTGACGTGGCGTGCATTCCTCACATCGATCCACCATTGCTCCGAGTTGACCGAGTCATTTCCCCGAACTTCGCCTCGTTTGTATCGATGACTATTGTGTATATCAAATCGATGGAGACACTCTATTTCGTATCGATAGAGGTAGTCTTGTTCGCATCCATCGAGCCAGTCCCTGTTCGTATCGATCAAAGTTACTACAACTTGATGGATACGAGCAAGCAGTATTATGGTGGATTTGACAATGCTTCTTGGCTCGATGGATATGAATAATGATTATTCAATGGATACGAAGTATGGCCACGTGATGGATACGAACTAGAGAATTCCGATGGATTCGAATATGACTCTCCAGCCGATGGATATGAAGTAGGTAATGGACGATCGACACGTAGTGAGGGCGTCTGATGGAGACGACACTGATCGATCTAAAGTTCATGGACACGAAGATGTGGCCATCCTCATCGATGCAAAGTCAATGGATTCGAATTGAGGTGTGATGATGGATACGAACATATCAATACGAACCAAAGCGTATTGATGGATATGAAACTAAGGCCATTTTCTCCACTTTGCATCGATCATAATCTGAACATACGAACTCGGATTGACTTGAAATTAGGAATGATGGTTTCCATTGCTTCACTTGTCGTGTCTTATCAGTTGTAGTCTGATCCAGACTCGGACAAAATTCATCGATATCCATAGCGAACCTGTGCGTACTCGATATTCGGGACGAATGATCCCTGGTTGCCCATCAGTTCCTTGATATCTCGGCCTTTCCAAAAGGTGGGATAACATTTGCCCCCCAAAGTATGCCTTATGGGAACATGACGTGCTTTGAAAAGCTGCAGTCTTCATTCTGAACAGTTATTGGTTTTTCATTGGAAATTGTAACCTTTGACTGACTTTCTTAGTAAAGTGAACTGCTGATTGTCAACTGTTGTACCCTTTGTTGTTGTAACTGATTTTTGTATAGTGATCAGCTGTTTGCTGCCGTAATCGTTATCAGGTTGGTATCTAATCCCTAGGAATGTTGAAAATTGGATGTTAGTTTGACATATATGTATATATGTTAATCTGACTCTCGTTAACATTGCACGTTCACGAGTCATTGTCGGTTTTCTCATATCGAATTCCGTATCGATCCTCTCCTAAACCAATGTGAAACTCTAGCTGTAACAATGCTTGACGGTTGTTTTTGGATGTTCCTTCGTATCGATCCTCTCCTGAATCGATATAGAAGTTTGAAAGGTTGCTCTCGCATTGATGGACTTTGCATTGATGGATGCGAATTTAGCATTTCGCATCGACGGACATGAGCATCGATGGATACAAAATTAACATTCGTATCGATGGTTACAAGAGTTTGTGAATCGATGTAGTTCGCATTGATGTTGGAGCCGCAAAATCACCGATATGAATAAAGGTTTCGTATCGATGGAGAACAAAGCCTTCAGAATGGTCTTCATCGCGTACTTCGTATCGATGGACCCTATCAACCATTTTGAATCGATGGGAGCTTAGGCTGATGGATTCGAATTGATCGTTCAACTTGATCTGATGGTTGACCTGTAGTGACCGGTCGCTTTTGACTGGGAGGTGAATCGTCCCTTCCCTTCACTCTTGTGCTCATATAAATACTCTGGACTTTGACATTTTTCACTTTTTACTTTTTACTGTTGCCTTCACTTCTTTCGCCTTCGCATCGATACATGGAACTTGGAAAAAAGAAAACTGTGTTCCTTCGAATCGAAACAAAACAATTTTTTAAACCTTCGAATCCCTATTTCAATTTAGGTAATTAATTAATCATGAATAAATCCAAGCGACGAGGCTTGAATTCCAGTGTCATCCTACTCCTGTTAACAATCAATTCTAGCGACGCCAAGGTTAGATCTAGGCCGTAGCTTGGATGAGAAAACCCATGGTGATGTTCGTGTTGATTGGAGAAGGAGGAGTGTGGAGAAGGGTGGCTTAACCTTCATTTCACGTCGATCTGGAATAAAAACGCTCAAATCGATCAGGATAACTTGATTTCCAAATCGGAGTTCGTATCGATCCTGAAAAGGCTAAGTGAGATGAAGACATTCGCATCGATCAAAGATGGCTGGAACTAATATCGATCTAGAACGATCGATTCGAGGATCTGGCCTATTCGATCGATTCGAAGTCATGGCTCTAACGATCGACATGAAGTCTGGGGCGGTGATCGATGTGAAGCCAAAGGTTTCAGATCGATACGAAACTGATGGATCCGATCGACACGAAGCTAAATGCCCTGATCGATACGAGGCTAAATTTCTCTGGTCGATTCGAGATACACTCTAATGATCGATACGAAAAGCATTGATTCAAATACCATCGATACGAAGTATATCCATTCGAACCAGACTGAACTGATCGATGCGAAACGAAGGTGCCGTGATTGATTCAAAGCAAGGGTCTTAAGCTGTCGATCCAAGCCTATATTTTTGATGGATACGAAATCTTACATAATCGAACACTTGACTCTGAAAAGCTTCAGCCTTTCATGACCGGACTTGACCATAAAACTGCATATTTGACCGCCTTTCAAAACTCGTCGATGGAACTCTGACTTAACAAAAATACAATGAACTCTAACTTGGATCGACCGCCAAGAGTCTCGATGGCATGGTTATGACGGTCGGTGATGACGATCATTCCAGCCGGATTTCGAAGTCTTGTTGTTTGCATATTTTCTCTATCTCTATTGAATATTTTCAAGTACTTCATAGCACTACACTGCACAACACATTCACACGCTTCACACTGGGGGATGCACGGGCTCATTATCGTCTAATGATGATTTCTCGTGAGTTAGCTAGGCATGGAACCTTCAAGCTCACAACAACAAGAAGCTCATGGTTAAGTCCCTGCAGTACTAGAGATACCGGCCATCGAGGCCGAAGTCATTCATCCAGCCCCGGACGAGGTACCTGGTGCGCAAGATTCTGTCTATCCCCCCTTCCTGATCGGCAACGTTGGAGGTGGTCCTTGTGCTTACCATCTCGAGGGATGAACTTCTTTCCTCGACTTTACGCAAATATGAATAGCTTGGAAGGAATCTGGAATAGAGATCTGGATGTTCCTCCTAGATTTTAGCAATCCGGTATCGATGGCAGATCCAAAGAGCAGGAGAAAACCTGGGTTGAGTTCTCAGTGAAAGCAGCAAAGTGTTTGTACCAAAAATGGGCACAACACTCTTCGGAAGTCCTTGAAGAGATAAAATGAAGAATAGAAAATAAAAAATGTGACTTATCTAACAAAAACTTCAAGAAATATGAAAGTAAATACGCAGACACAAGCGATTTAGAGTGGTTCGGCGTGTTGTCTATGTCCACTATGAAGTTTTAATGATTTTATTGCTTCTCTTTTGATGATTACACTTGGTTATAGCAAACAACTGTAGAATACAACTCTGAAATTCGAATTCAGCAGTAGGAGTAGGTTGCAAAGTTCAATCCGGCAGAGTCTGGGGGCTTGAGAATCAAAAGATCCATTTTCTGTAGGCACTGGGGCTCTATTTATAGGCTTAGGAGGCTGATATTTCACTCAAACTTCGGGAGACTCCTCTGGCACGTGAGTGGCCCACGCGATCGATCGTAGGAAGTTTTGACTCGATCTGTGATCGATACGAACTCAATTCGTATCGATCAAGATTATGTCTAATGGAGTCGAAACTTAGTGGGAACATTTTTTAGCTTGTACGTAATCTCCTGTGAAAATTTCATAGCATTTGGACTTGTGGATCTCGAGTCATAATCGATACTAGTTGATGATCTTTGGAATGCTGTCCGGTTTGAATCCATGGTTTCGAATCGATTCTCTTCGAATCGATTGTGCACGTATTAACGCAGTGACGTGGCACGCATTCCTCGCATCGATCCACCTTTCACTCTGAGTTGACCGAGTCGTTTCCTTGAACTTCTCCTCGTTTGTGTCGATGACTGTTGTGTATATCAAATCGATAGAGACACTCTATTTCGTATCGATAGAGGTAGTCTTGTTCGCATCCATCGAGCCAGTCCTTATTCGTATCGATCAAAGTTACTACAACTTGATAGATATGAGCAAGTAGTATTATGGTGGATTTGAACAAGTGACAATGCTGCTTGGCTCGATGGATACGAATAATGATTATTCAACGGATACGAAGTATGGCCACCTAATGGATACGAACTAGAGAATTATGATGGATTTGAATATGACTCTCCAGCCGATGGATACGAAGTAGGTGATGGATGATCGACACGAAGTGAGGTCGTCCGATGGATACGAGACTGATCGATCCGAAGTTCATGGATACCAAGATGTGGCCATCCTGATCGACGCGAAGTCGATGGATTCGAATTGAGGTGTGATGATGGATACGAACCATATCGATACGAACCAAAGCTCATTGATGGATACGAAACTAAGGCCATTTTCTCCACTTCGTATCGATCATAACTTGAACATACGAACTCGGATTGACTTGAAATTTGGAATGTTGGTTTCCATTGCTTTGCTTGTCATGTCTTGTCAGTTGTAGCCTGATCTGGACTCGGACAAAATTCATCGATATCCATAGCGAACTTGTGCGTACTCGATATCCGGGACGATTGATCCCTGGTTGCCAATCAGTTCCTTGATATCTCGGCCTTGCCAAAAGGCGGGATAACAGTATCCATCAGAAAACCTCTCAAACGAAGTCACTTCGTGTTGATTATATCTGCAACAATCAATACAAAGTACACTGATAATTATCAATATGAATAAGGGCTGAAATGGATGGATGCGAAGGAAGCATTACAGATGGATACGAATGAGGTTTTCAAGGATGAAGGATCGGTCAACGCGGAAAAATATATGGATCCACCCGAGTTTAACGATCCACGTCAGCAAGTATGCACGTGCCTCTGGTCGACACGAAGGAGATGGAGGCGAAGGGATCGATACGAACTCGAATCCATGTTGAAGAGTCCAATTCGTATCGATCATATCTCACAATCAACAGGTCCAAATGCTATGAAATTTTCGAAGGAGCTTACGCACAACCTAAAGAATGTCCATGATCGATCTCGACTCGATTGGGAAAGATCTTGATTGATACGAAAATCATTCGTATCAATCACGGATCGTGTCGGAATCACTTGGGATCGATCGCGTGGGCCCACTCACGTGCCAAAAAAGGTCTCCCGAGATCTGAGAGAGATATTTGCATTCTACTCCTATAAATAGCACCCCAAAGCCTTCAAAAAAAGGGACTTTTTGATTCTTCGGTGTCCAGACTTTGCCAAATTCGGTTTGCGTTTCAAGGCTACTATGATCCACTGTAATCAATTGTAATCGGCAAGAAAACATTAATAAAGTGATCAACTTCAAGGTGGACGTAAGCCAGATTGTCGAGCCACTATAAACTTTGTGTTCTTTACTGTTTTTTCTTAATTTTATGAGTGTTCTTCATTTTAATTCTCTACATACCTATTGTCCATGATCTGTGATTGTGAACCGGTGCTTTTTATCGATAATTAGGTGTTTGTGACTGATTTTGGTGCAAACAGATTTGTAATAATTTATATTTTGAAAATAGATATTTAGTTAATTAAATTATATTTAATAAAAGTTTTTGATTTAATAAATTAAATTATAAATTCTTTTTAGAAAAATTAACTGATTTGAATGAAGTTGTGCAGTTTCGGATCATACTTCGTAAAATGAAGCATGCATCAATTTAAACTAGATTGAAATTTACTTATAAATAAATGTAAGAGTTATACTCTTGTGAATTTTTTTACCAGTTTAGAAGTCCTAGGCAGTGTTTTCATGACCGTACCCTACCTCGGTCCGACCTCGAATAACCCTGAACCTTGGACCAATACGGTCCGGAACTCAATCGGACCTCATTCATTCATGAACCTTGGTTGGACCTTCAAACCAACGGTCCAACCATCAATTTTACCCGGTTGAACCACGGTTCTTTTGTTTTTTTTCCTACTTTCTCGTTGTGTAATTCTCTCTCATTTTCATCTTTTGCATTGCTTTGAAGAAAATAAGTAAATATATATTTTAAAAATAATTGTCGTTCCAAAATCTAAGCCACTAACTTCATCACTTTGTTTTCACTGCTACAAACTCCTCTAATACCATTATAAGATTCGTTAAATTTGTCGTCATTAAACTTCTATTGTTGTGCGCTACTCTACTATATACAAAGTTGTAGTTATGCACTGTAACAACATACAACTTCTGTTGCAGACCTTGAAGACCATCTACAGCTTTTGTACATAGCATTATTATTTTAATATTTTTATGTATAGTCTATAGTTAAATGAACAAATTTTTTGAAAAAATAAATCACGGTTTCGACGGTTCGACCGGTTGAACCGTCAAAACCTTAAACCTTCAATCATCACGGTTCGAAGCACGGCACGGTCATGAAAACTATGGTCCTAGGTCTCACGTATTGTTTGGCTTGTGTACGACGAACTATTTGGTTGTGAACCGACGAGATACTCCGTAGTGGTGAGCTCATACCAATGAGATACCAACAAGAACTAAGCAAGCATATAGTTTGGATTACAGGTGTGGTTTAACCATTCCAAATGGTTGTATACGTTGTTGTTGGAGGCCAAAGGGCTGACAAGGCTAAGGAAATAAGCAAGCTCATATTGAACGCCATGGTCGCGTTTTGTTGCATGATAGAATCACTCAGATTGTTTTCATCATAGTTGATTGCGATTTGCGAGCAACAAGATACATTGTCAGTAATACTCCATTGATGTATAATGAATCCCATAGCTGAGCCATACCCAACCTGGTCCGGCCCTAAACATGGGCAAGCTGAGTACGACCCAAGGCCCATTTGAGGGATTCGTTCCATATTTTTTCAGACATAATCATAATAATCATAGCATGTGAAACTGCACCATGTTTAGCTTATTGTCACGTTGTATTGGCCTGGCTAGAATCTCCATCAAATAAAGAAACATGCTTACTGCATAGTACTTTCCTCTTAAGTGATTACTCAATCCATATCATAATAAAAATTATTCTTAAAACAATATACCTTGTCTATTTAGTGCTTAATTAGTTATGTAGGTCTATAACATATATATATAATAAAACGACTTCAAACAAAAGTTGACACGTCTCAGTTTTAATATTTGGACTAACATAGAACGAACAAGTCTAAAGCTATATATATAAATATAGAAAATAAAGAAAGTAGAATTGACTATTAAACGACTTTGTAATCAATCAGTGATGTTACAAATAACAACCAAGTCCACTATCTTCTGGATACGATCTATTGTCAAACTCTATCTTTCCTCTGACCTTCGTTATTTTCATTCATCCATTTCCATTTTATATTAAGATCGCATTATATCTGTCTTTTTTATTCATTGTTGTAGTCACATAGCATAATGTCCACCTTTTTTATTCCTTTATCACCAATTGCGTCCAATGTTCCAACATTAGTTTAACTAAAAGCATTGATTTGCTAATGCATTTGGGTCATCATCAATATTTTATGTTGACATTCTTTATTGTTATATAACATAGTGCTTAATCCTTGATGAGATCTCTTTCTTAATTTACTAGTAGGGAAAAATAAATTGAAATTAATTATATGCTTTGAGATTTGCATGTGGTTCCAACTATCAAACACTTGTTAAGTTGCTTAATATTGTAAGGTTATCTTGTTGTATTTTGTGGACTTACTTTCTTAGTTAGTAATATTTCAATCATGGCTGGTTATATCATAATCCGTTTTATTCCTACAATCTATATGATCTTTCTCATGCATGTTTTATATGTATCTATGTTTGAATCTGTTGTACTTTTGAATCGAAATTCTTTTCATGCAAACTCAAAGATCATATAGAAAAAGAGAAGTAAACATTAATATTTTGTTCGACTCAGTTTTTTACATGTTTCTCTTCTTACTTCTTTAAGGTATATGGTACACGTATTTATACAACTCTAATCAACCTTTACTAATAATCATGTCTTTTCATTTAAACTTCTTTAAAAGCAAATAACTATTTACTTAAACACGTTTATCTAATGGACATGATTCTTATATTTATTTAACATAAATGATTCTTAATCCTTTCTACATGGATATTACAGTTTTTTTGAAGTAACTTACGTATAAAAATAAATAAACGAATTATTGAGACTAGTATAAATGCAGGTGACATTAGCGTCCAATAAATAGATATATTTACATTTTATTTAAAAAATATTTAACGTAGGAAAATAATTTTATTACAATAACGTAGCTTTTACTGTTTCTATGTTATAAGCAAAAAACTTTAATGGTCACAAACCCTTTTATTTCGAGTAGTATTTGTTAATGGTAAAGATTGCAAATTGATAGCGATATTTCTTTGATGGATGGTTATAAAAGTGACGAACGTGCATATTATACATTGTCAGTAATACTACATTGACGTATAATCGAAAAGGAATTGTTACGCGAGATGTTTTTGAAACTTCAAAATAACACGGTGGAATTCCTATTGGTTAAACATTCTCTATTAATGGTAGAAATTGAGTTTACTAGTTAACATAATTCAAAGAATTTAAAGAGTACATGAAACTAGTTTTTTAACATTTTATTAGAAGACTTTGTTCATGTCTACTTAAGAAAGAATCTTGAAATATTTGACATAATATTCTATTAATGTTCCAAGATTTGTGTCATTAGGCAAGATTTCGTGTGATTGACTCTTTTCATTTGTGTTGTCTCATTCGCATAAGCCTTGGTTGTATTAGTTAATCTATTAATATATTAATACATGTTGATGGGTTATGACTAATAATTCAACTCTTAAAGTAGTTTAGTTTACTATAGTAAGTAGAAATATAAAAGCAAGAACTAGTTAAGGGGGCCGCAGTTAACAAAAATTATATTAAAAAATGGGTAGTGGGTAGACAAGTATCTAACACCACAAGCAACTCTAGGAGCTAATTCATGTTCTATTTTTGCACAGGAAATAAAAAGCATGAATCCGATACACTTGTCTGGCGCTAAGGCCCCATTCGTATCAACAGAATCAGGTATTTCGGTATTAAAATTGATAGTCTCTCATGTATTTACCATGTTCGAGCTACACGAGGATAACGATCCGTTGACGTCTAACGGGTACTGTTATCCGACATTCTAGATCCGTTATATTGAACTAATTGCACGAGTTAGATCCGACTGCTATCAAGATCAATAATTACAAAGCAACGATCGTGGGACCCATAAGTCAAGTACAGAAAGTTATATGAAATGAAAGGAATGGTAGATAAACAACGAAAAATGTTTAAAGTATGAAATATAGCTTGGTAAATGAAAGCGATCGGCATGGTTTGGCTCCTTGAGAGAGATTGACATAATTCAGCTTATAAAGAATGGCTTAAAATAGTTTGGTAAGATGGATCGGCATATTCTATGAAATAGGATGGATCGGTATATTCTATGAAATAGAATGGATCGGCACATTTTATGAAATAGGATGAATCGACATACTTCCGCCCATAACAAAGGGATCAGCATGCTTTGTTTGAAGATATGGGTCAACATACAACAAAGTCCAAATACATTCTTGCATACAACGATCAATATCTTGAGATTTACAAGATCATAGCATATGGAATTTGGAGAGCAAGGTATATGCCCCAAGGGAACCTACCCTAGGGATCGCGCATCAAATAGGAAAAGCTGGAAGGATCAATATACAACCCCTTGGAGGGTTCGGCAGCAAGCAGTTCACAAGTAGTATTAAATCAAAGACCAATCAATAACTTGAGCTCTAGCGGTCCAAATGACATGATATTTGAAGAGCCAACATATCTAAGAATGCAGAAGCCACCATAAGGATTACTGGGTCTAAAAATGGATAAATGAAGGGATCGGTAACGATCCCTCTTCATTAGAATTTGAGCATAATGACCCCTCTGGTAAGCCCATGTGGATTAGAAGGTCCTTTAGCTGAACTTTCAAAGAGATTGACAGCCATCTTCACCTATATATACTGGCCTAAGGGGTCATTATGAGGATCTTTACGCTGCTTGTTACTTTAGACTTTATTTTAATCAAATTTTCTCTATTCTTTGCTGCTGTAATCAGATTTATAAATGATCAACAAAGATAATCTTCAAAGTGGACGTAGGCATACAATGCCGAACCACTATAAATCTCTATGTTTCTGGTTATTGCTTTTTATTTGTTGCTATCTTAATATGTTCCTCATTTTAATTTTATTTTCTTCACTTACTTTTCTACAAAAATATGTTCTTGGTTGTTTGTGACCAATTTGGTTGCAAACATTTTGATGCTTTCACTAAGAATGTTTGATTCTCAGCTTACTAGGATCCCTCTGTTGCTACTGGATTCGATAAATTCCCCAAAGAATATCCATAGTTATCTTCATAAAGTTGCTTAAACTACTCATATTTGCTGAAATCTAAGTAAGGAGATTGATAATGGTAAGGCATACAAGATCTACTTCTCCGAACGTGGATGGAAATGTGACTGCTAGAATTCAGCAAGGAGACCCAAGCAATCAACCATCAAATATGAATGTTGATCCGATTGAAGTTCAGAATCCCGTTGATTCTATTACCAGAGCTGAATTTCATTATTTAATAGGAAAGTTGATAGAACGCCTTTGACAACTAAATCAGCAAATTCATACTAATACCAATTTGATGAACCAAATTACTCGGCGGTAGCGGGGGAAAGCCTGGAGGGAACCCATTCCTTACGCGGCATTGGAAAGTTCGAGCTCATCGGATGAATATCACAAGCATAGGAGTCGTGGGATTGAAGAAAGTCGAGCAGAAGCTTCGAAGCATCTCCTGGCGGCGACTTCTGGCAGACCATCGTGGTCCGCCAGGATCGTTCATTGTCAACCCCTCCTTAGGGATCGGTACCGATCCCTCCTCCAGAGGTGGTTTCCCCTATACACTTGGGGAATTGCGTTAGGACTATTTTTGAAGGTTTGGATGATGGAGTCCGATTGAATGCTGACTAGTTACCTCTCCGGAATGATGGTGGAATAAATGTAAAAGATGCATTCAAGAAGATGATGAACCAAGAAGCTGTGAAATGGCCCAAAGACATCGTCCCGACTATTCACGTGAGATGAGCACGACCATCGCTTAGCACCACCCATCCAAACACCGAACGTATCGGCACTGGTCAGATAATTAGTGAGGGAGAGCCAAGGCTCAACGAATGATGATGGGGAATCTCAAGAAGTCATACCACATTCGCTGATAGTGTATTACATGCACGGTACACAAAGAAGTTCAATATGTCGTTGATGCCTGCCTACGAGGGAAAAACCAACCCCATGCAGCACATTATGAGATATGAATAGTTGATGGATTTTGCAAGAGCTGATGATGCGACCAAGTGTAGGTGCTTTCCCATAACTCTTTCCAGAATAGCGCAATGTGGTTCATGAAACTACCCTCATGTAGGTTCAATGATTTGGCAACCAAGTTTGTGGAGCAATTCCGGATGCACATGACTCGTCCTAAAGACATGATGTCCCTTTCTAGTGTGATTCAGGCTCCATGAGAATCGTTGAAAGATTATTTGGAGAGATTCAATATAGTTATCACGGAGGTCAGTAACCCAAACGATGCGATAGTCATGGCTGTAACAAGAGGGATCGATTCAGAATCTGAATTTAGTGATTGGTTAGCTGGTAAGCCGCCCTCAACGTTGGAGCGCTTTTACGCAAAGGCGGCACAATATTTGAGGAAGAAAGAAGGTAGGTCCTCCAGAAAAAAGAATGTTGTGGGACCGAGTGGGGGAGTATGAGTAACATTGCAATTAAATAGTTTGATGATAGTTTTAGAAAAGTCCAAGTGAATGTTCAGAATAAACCAAATCAGCAAAAGAGAGGCGGAGATGGGAACCGAGAACGAAAGACAGATTCTGGAAGGTTGAAGTTGTAGGATCAATTTCACCCTAGGGGGATGAATATGGTGATACTAATAATAATAAAAATTAATGCAAAAATATATAAAATAATTGTAGCACAGATAATAGCAGAAATAGAACAACACAGATTTACCCAGCTTCAGAAAAACCCTGCCTACTTGCTGCCCCTAAGGTTTCTACTAGAGATTAAGTAGTCGGATGCTTACACATGTAAACTTGCGACACCCTCTAATGACTAACCTAACTCTACGCTCAAAATCCTGCCACAACCCAGCCATTGAGTTACGAATTCTCGAATTACAAAACCATAGTTCGTAAACAGATTAAAAACTATAGTTTTAAAATAATAGAAGCAATTTAAAAACAAATAACAATTTAAATGCTAGCCAAAAAATAATCCGGCCTAAATTATAGCTTGAGAAAGATAAAAACTGTCTTCCATTTTCATGTTTTCTTCAGCCTGGTACTCTTTTAGTCCATGTTGTTCATTTTGCGATCTAGGGTTTGTAATTTGAAGCGTTGATTCAAATCAATTGCCTCAGTTAGCTTCGATGCTCCTTGTTGTGTATTCTTAAATTTGCTTGTGGCCGCTTCAATTGGATCGAGTTCGAATTGAATAATTATGGTATGCGATTTTACTTTTCTTTCTTTGTTTGATATGCTTGATTCGAATCGATACTTCTTTCGATGATGAATTGGGTGTGTTTATAGGGATGACAACCCTATAAATTCATTTGTATACTTTTGGTATGAATTTTTCTTAATTTTTTTTAGCCGTTCGACTTTGCTTGAATACGTGTGCTTTTTTTAGACTAGTTCAATTCGAATATTTTTCTGATATGCTTTTCTTGATTACCACAGCTTGCGTTTGGTTTTAAAATCTATAATGCTTGTTTGTCACGCTCTTTCCATTTTCAAATATTTTTGACTTTGGTTGAAATTTTTTTCATCTTGGCCTTGACTTGGTTTGAAACTGCTACCTTGATGTCATCTGATTGATTTCACTTGATTTTTGTTCAAACTGTTGCCTTGTTCATCATGTAGAATTGTGACTCATGCAACTGCTTTACTGTTTTTTGATTTTTGAACATATGTACAAATTCACGTAGAACATCACACGTATGCTACCTGTTTGCGCCAAAATTGGTCACAAACCCCAAGTATCGTGAAAGCACCAAACAATGAATATAAATCAACAATATTCAAGCACAAGTCTCAGATCCAAGCAGGCAGCAAGCAACAATACAAAGATAACAACTAGAAACGCAAGATTTATAGTGGTTCGGCTATCTCTGGCCTACGTCCACTTCAAAGTTTCAACTTTTATTGATGTTCTTTGCTGGTTACAAGTGATTGCAGCAGTACAATGATTGAATTTCGGCTATAACAGCTATGGAAAGAAATAGAATCGATTCCGGCAGAGTCCGGACGTTCAACGGCGGAAAGATCCCCTTTTCTAAAGGCTTCAGGGTGCTATTTATAGGCGTAGAAGGCTCAGATCTTGCTCAAACATCGGGAGACTTTTTCTGGCACGTGAGTGGGCCCACGCGACCGACCACAACAAGTTTCGACTCGATCTGAGATCGATACGAAGTGATTTCGTATCCATCAAAAAATGATCCAATCGAGTTGAAACTTGGCAGGAACAATCTTCACCTTGTATGGAAGCTTCTGTGAAAATTTCATAGCATTTGGATCTGTAGATTGGGAGATATGATCGATGCAAGATTACGTTTTCATACACACTGTCTCGTTCGAATCCATTCTTCGTACCCATGCCTTTCGTATCGATCCAAAGCATGCGCGCGCAGTGACGTGGAGGAGCGAGTTTTCTGGATCGATCCTATTATAATGGCATATTGACCGGTTCGTGTCCGCAAACTTCGCCTTATTTGTCTTGATAACCGTTGTATATATTGGATCGGCGGAGATGCTCTAATTCGTATCGGTGTAGGCTGCCTTGTTTGTATCCATCAACACAAAGCGTGTTCGTATCGACCAGTGTGGATCGATACGAATAAGCAGTATTAGCTTTAACTCGATGGATGCGAACAATCATTCAAGTATGGCCGCCTAATGGATACGAACTTGAGGCAACAGGGCCTCCAACCGATGGATACGAAGCAGATGGTAGGTGATCGAGACGAAATGAGATCGCTTGATGGATACGAACGCGAGGTTGATGGACACAAACGTATGGGTATCCTGATGGATACGAACCCGATGGATTCGAAAAGAGCCGAGGCGGGGCCTATCTGATCGATTCGATCTCGATCGATTCAAAGTATGCAGAACATGGTGGATATGAATCTGATCGTTTCATAGATGATGGATTCGAACCTGACCGGTTCAAACCTGATCGATTCGAAGTTGCTCATTCTCGATGGGTTCGAACTTGATGGATTCGAACAAACCAATATGACAGCTCTCTGATGGGTACGAACAGTGCATCTTTTCTAACTTGTATCGATCATATCTCATTCATACAAACTCCGATTAACCTGAAATTTGGAACGTTGGTTTCCATGACTTTGCTTGCCGTGTTCCATCAATTGTAGCCTGACCTGGGCCCGGGCAAAATCCATCGATACCCATGGTTATCCTGCAATGCATAGTCGATATTCATGACAAGCTATTACTGATTTTCAGTCATTTTTGGGTATCTCAGCTTTGCTAAAAGTTGGGATAACATTTTGCCCCCCAAAACATGCCTTTTGGTAAAAGGTGTGTTTTGATCGTTCAAATTGAACGTAGTGAGTTCATGTTTTGTTCAAATTTTATAACATTTTCAATCAAGTCCACGGCTGTTCGAAGCCAAATTGTTATCAACTTTTTCAGTGGAAATTAAGAATGAATTTCTACAGTCTCTCCGGGCCATCGATGGTCACTCCGGACCCTTGCCAAGCCCATTCTAGACTTGGCGATTGAATAGGAAGATCCCATTGCACTCCGGCGTTGCCTTCTATCCCTTGCACTACGGCCCCAGCTAGGGCATATAGCGATGTCTTGGTTGTTCTAAACCAATCATAGCCTCTCCGGGCTCTTGCTAGATCCCATCCTGTCACTCTCCGGTGAAGGGGAGACAGCGTTAAGTGAGTCGATCCTGTCGTTCTCCGACGAAGCAACTCACTTCTTGCACTCCGGTTCAGTGTATCTGAACATTAAGCGATGTCATGGCCTAAATCGTGGGCCGATCACAGCCTCTCCGGCTCTTATCGAATCCCGATCTAATCACTCTCCGGTGAAGGGGAAACGACATTGAGTGAGTCGATCCTGTCGCTCTCCGGCGAAGCAACTCACTTCTTGCACTCCGGACCCTGCCTCTCTGGGTAGGGTCATAAAGCGATCATTTTCATATTGGTATTCAATATTCATCCTTTGACTCTACGGTCAATGGTTTATTTCAAGAAATTCTAATTTATTTATTTAAATTCAGGTCCTAGATGTTCAATCTCAAACATCAGAAAAAAGCTAAACATTGCCTCTCCGGGCATATCGGTCTATCTCCATCTCAGAGCATGCCTAGGGATCTCTCCGGTTCCCGTACATGAGTAAATGGAGTAACCGTTTATTCTGAAAATAAATCTAATGAAATTATTTGACCGAAGTCCAAATCCTGGACTTGGCCCCTGCCATCTTTAATCAGTGGATGACGAGTCGTGATCCCGATCCAGGATCGTTCCTGTTAGGTGGAGGTGGTAGTTGTTCGGGCCTTACCACTGTGGTTCGTTCTCTGACATATTGTGGCAATCTACCACTCCTAGCATGTTCTTCCACCTCATCCTTTAGGTGACGACATTCATCTGTAGCGTGCCCATCCAGCTTATGGAATAGGCAATATTTTCCAGTTCTGCGCTCCCGCTCAGTGGGATCTCTCCTAGGTGGTTTCCGATAGGGGAGTTGGCCTCGAGTTTCAGTGTAAATCCTTTCTAGACTTGCCGTCTGATTCGTGTACTGTCTGAATCTAGGCTCTCGGAATTTCTTCCGTTTATCAGGACCATCACGTCCATTGTCCTGCTTTCTCTTTCCTTTGTCCGCTCCGGACTGTTCCCTGGCGGTTCCTTCGACCTGCACAGCATTTATTTCTCTCCTCTCGGCTCGTGATTCTTCCAGCCGAATGAATCATTCAGCTTCATGATTGTTGGGCGAATTCTCACCAAGAAGATCTCGAGACCAAGGAATCACAGTTTCACCCGGGCTCGCAACCTCCACTTCGTTCAACAAACACAAGGCTCAATACAAGCGTAGAAGTCCATCCGGCATTCTCAATGTACAAGCTCATTCGGCATAAGGACATTCGGCCATAGGCTCCCATTCGGCCACGAACCAACATTCGGTCATCCCGATTCGGCCACCGAACCAACATTCCACAAACTCCATTCGGCATACCGGTCCAAACACATACCGAACCAACCCTCTCCTCTACGACCGATCCAAAGCTCCACCGATCCATCATCAAAACCCTACCACCGGACCAGCCACACCGGTCCATCACAACACTCCTACCACCGGACCAGGCTGGTACCGGACCAAAGTCCTACCGGTCCAACACCACACTTTCAAGGCCGAATGAAGCCTCGCCGAACCAGATAACTGCCAGTCCAGATTGCTTCAGCCCGGGCCCACCAGCAGCTATATACATCCAAGACCCCTGCCCCCTACCTCACTTTATAAATAGAGGGGCAGGGGTACAACAATGGCAGACAAGTTTGAGAGCTCAAGCACGGAAGGGACTTTCAAACTACTTTCATATACTTGTACACAAAGCATTGTACTTGTAATCTGAAAGAAAGAAGATAATAACATATAAAGTGGACGTAGGCACGTTCTGGCCGAACGACTATAAATCTGTGTGTCTTTTACATTTCAGCCCCTGCTTTTTTTCATATTTACATAACCCATCTAAATCATTAAGAATCACATAAAACCAATTAAATCTCACGACTTGGAGGTGTTTGCCCACTTTTCGCGCAAACATTTTTGGTGCTTTCACTGAGAACTTCGAACTCGAAGCTTCAGCTTCCCTCATTCAACCTTCTTTCCCAATAGCACCCTTCACTGTCTAGGAAACATGACTTCCAGGCCAAGAAAAGATGCCAACAAGGGAAAGAACGTTGCAACTAGCAGCGCTCCAAATCCAGTGGATCCAGATCAAGAGAACCATCCCACTACAGCAGCAGTGCCACATGTAGACCAGGCAATTCCAACAGCCCCTGCCGCGGAACAACCGGCAGTAATCACTAGAGCAGACCTAGACAGAGTTATGGTGGAAGTGACTAACCGCTTCGCATCCCAACAAGAAGCTTTGGTGAACCAACTCATGTCACGCTTGAGGGATGTCGAAGAATCCAACCGCAACACTGAATCATGGGATGAATCTCAGTCTGGAGGATCTCGGAGACAGCAAAGGTCTTCCCTCTTCGAGGAAACCATCAACAGGAACAACAGTGATAGGGGCCGCGCCCGGACTCAGCCCGAACTCCGACTCGAGGAAGCGCTTGGAACCGAACCCAGTGGGGGAGGCGCCAGGCGAGGGTCGGATGTAGCTGAGCCAGTCATGCCACCTAATCATAGAAACCCCGCTGAACGGAGCCGAGCTAGAACCCAGCCCGAAGTTGACCCCATGGAAATGCTCGAAACAGAACCCCACAGGGGAAGATCAAGGCAGGGGGCAACTGTAGCTGGTCCTAGCATGCATCCGAGCAGCCAGAGGCAACCACTCGATAACGTCAGAAGTGATAGACTATACCATCCCTACAGGTCATCTGGACGAGATCGATCCCGTAGGGAAGAACCAAGTTCATTTCTATCCGCTCAAAATTCTGATGAAAGAATGGCACGATTATTCAGAGAATGCGTCCAATGGGAGCAAAGGGACCGAGGAATAGGCGCTAGGGTCACCAGCCCCTTCACCCGCAATATCGAAACTGCCATCACCCCTCGGGAATGGAAAATGCCAACCATGGAACCTTACAAGGGAACTTCCGACCCCATCGTACACTTACAGAGATACACCCAGCATATGCTCATGAGCGGAGCAACAGAAGGGGTGTTGTGTAAATGCTTTCCACTATTCCTAGCAGATCTAGCTACCTCCTGGTTCTGCCATCTACCCCAAGGATCTATCAGCTCATGGGAGATGTTGAAAGAAAGGTTCATTAGCCAGTTCCGCATCCATGTAGAACAACCCAAGGATGCTTATTCTCTATCCAATGTCAAACAGAAATCCGGAGAGACACTGCAACAATATCTAACTCGGTTCAACGCCGCAGCGGCCGCAGTCCAAGATGCCGATGAGAAGCTCACCCTAATGGCCCTCTGTAGTGGTGTACACCCAGATACCAAGTTCGCTAGAAGACTAACTAAGGAAAAACCAGCTACTTTACCTGATTTCTTCCATGAAGCTGGAAAGTATATGAGACTTGAAGACGCCGCCACTGAGAGGCAGTCAGGGCAACAAGGTAAGACAACTTCGGACAAGGTTCCCGCTGCAGCCAAGGACACTCGAAGAAATGAATCTAGAGACAATGCTGGGGGCAGGAAGGTTGAAAAACGCCAATATCGACCAGGACCGAGATTTGACTCCTACACTCCTTTGAATGAAACAATCGAAAACATCTTTCTAGCCACTCAGGGCGAACTCGGATACAAGCGCCCCCCGCACAAGAAAGAATCTGATAACGCACTCAAGTCTGGAAAGTTCTGCCGCTTCCACGAATCCCACGGACATGACACCAATGAATGCCACCATCTCCGGGACTTGATCGAAGAACACATCAGAAGAAGAAGACTGGAACGCTATGTGAAAGGTCAGAACAGGACTCCAACTCCTGCCAATGAGAACCCAAAGCGACCCGTCCCAGAAGTAGGCGGAGGGAATCGCAACACCAGTGGCTCTAGTCAAGAGAAGATAGTGGTCCATACCATCTCGGGAGGACCACACATCGCCGACAGAAGCTGGGCGGAGATGGAAAGATACGGCAAGTCACTTAGAAATGCTGAAGGCTATGTTAATTTCATTATGGAAGAACACCACCTGAAACGGAAAGAGAGTGACAACATCGTATTCAGTAGGCGTGATTTAGAAGGAAGACAGTATCCGCATATGGATCCCATGGTCATCTCTGCCTGGTTCGGTCCAGCTAAAGTTTTTCGAATTCTAATAGACACAGGAAGCTCCGTAAATATCCTATTCAAGCATGCTTTCGACAAAATGAAGCTGTCAATGAAGGATGTGTCTCCCTGCAACAAACCCCTGCACGGTTTCACTGGAAATGCGAAAATACCCCTCGGGCAACTTGACCTCTTCGTCGAAATAGGAAGTCATCCCCGCTCCGTTGTGCGAAAACAAACGTTCGTACTAATAGAAAACCACTCGGCCTACAACGCCTTCTTGGGAAGACCAGCCTTGTCTGACTTCCAAATTGTCCTAGCCCCGTGGTGCCTAAAGATGAAATTCCCAACAGATAACGGAATAGGAGAAGTTGAAGGAGATCAAGACGCCGCTCGAGATTGCTATGTAACTGAACTTCGCAATAACCGTAGAAAGAATAAAGGGAAAGATGCAGAGACTACTCTCTGCATGAAAAGCTTGGAAGCATACCAACTAAAGAAAGCCCCTCCTCTTCGGTACACCAGCGATCCTTTCAATGAACTAGACCCCAGGGATAAGGAGGAGGAGGCTACCGCTGAGCCTGCGGAGGCCATGGAATTCGTATCTATAGACAAACATGATTCAAGTAGACTATTAAAAATAGGATCTCAGCTAAAAACAGAATTGAAGGATCAACTCATTGACTTTCTCCGCCACAACTTAGATGTATTTGCGTGGAGACATGCCGATATGACAGGAATCTCCCCAGACATAGCATGCCACATGCTGAACGTCGACCCCACCAAGGTATCGATAAAGCAAAAAAAGAGAAGCATGGGAGCAGAACGATCAGCAGCCCTCGATGAGGAAGTAAAGAACCTACTTGCTAATGACTTCATACGAGAAGCCATCTACCCAGAATGGATCGCTAACCCAGTACTAGTAAAGAAAGCTAATGGGAAGTGGCGAACATGCATTGATTTCTCCAACTTAAATGACGCTTGCCCGAAAGACTGCTTCCCGCTCCCCCGAATCGATCGGCTTGTGGACAGCACCGCCGGGCACGAACTTTTATCTTTTATGGATGCATACTCCGGATACAACCAGATTCCCATGCACGCTCCCGATCAAGACCACACTAGCTTTATCACTGACCGGGGATTATATTGTTACAAAGTCATGCCTTTTGGACTCAAAAATGCCGGAGCTACCTATCAGCACCTCGTCAACAAGATGTTCGCGGAATTAATAGGACAAACTATGGAAGTATATGTGGATGACATGTTGGTAAAGTCCAGAAGGGCCGACGATCATGTAAGCCACCTGAGCGAGATGTTTCAGGTACTTCGCCAATATGGAATGAAGCTGAATCCTCTAAAGTGCTCCTTCGGAGTGTCATCGGGAAAATTCTTAGGATTCATCGTCCATGCCAGAGGAATTGAAGCAAACCCTGAACAAATCCGGGCTCTAAAAGAAATAAGGATACCTTCCACTCGAAAAGAAATGCAGAGCCTAAACGGAAAGGTGGCCGCCCTAAGCAGATTCATTTCCAAAGCAACTGACAAGTGCGTCCCTTTCTTCGAAGCTCTCAAGAAAGACAAAGGAAAGTTCGAGTGGACCGATGAATGCTTAAAAGCCTTCCTTAACCTGATCGAACACCTTCAGAAACCACCAGTACTCTCAACTCCAAACGAAGGCGAAGAGCTATACCTATACCTCGCTGTATCATCTCATGCTCTAAGCGCTGCCCTGGTAAGAGAAGAAGACCGCACACAACGCCCGATGTACTTTATAAGTAAGAGATTTACAGGGGCAGAAGCCAGATATCCTAAACGTGAGAAATTGGCATATTGTTTATTGATCGCGTCACGAAAACTGCGACACTACTTCCAATCTCACTCCATCAGAGTTCTAACCGATCAGCCACTAAGACAGGTGCTCCATCGTCCCGACACTTCTGGACGACTCCTCAAATGGTGCATTGAACTAAGTCGGTATGACGTCACCTACCATCCTCGCACCGCTATCAAGGGGCAAGCCATGGCCGATTTAATTGCCGAATTCACTACCAACGAAGGCAAGGATCAGTTTGAAATAGCAAAAAACATCAAGTGGAACCTCTTTGTAGATGGAGCATCAAACGAACAAGGCTCGGGGGCAGGTATTATGATAATCACCCCCAGGGGAAGAAAGCTATACTATGCACTAAGGTTGGAATTCGCGGCCACTAACAACGATGCGGAGTATGAGGCAGTAATAGAGGGATTGGAGCTTGCCTTAGAAATTGGAGTCAATTCTTTATGTCTTCATAGTGATTCTCAACTTATCGTAAACCAAGTACTAGGAGAATTCCAGACACGAGGAGAACGACTCACAGCATATCTAAAGAAAACCAAACTGCTGCTCGACCAATTGGACCATTATCTAATCAAACACATTCCTCGAGAAGATAACCAAGAGGCCGATGAACTAGCAAAGCAAGCTAGTATGAAGAATAGCACCATTTCCGGAGCACTAGCCATCTCAAGGCAGCTAACCCCAAGTTTCGAACAAGTGAATCTGATAACTGCAATTGAAGAAGCAACTTGGATGACTCCTATCCGGAAATATTTGCAGGACGGCACACTACCAGACAAACGTGATGAAGTCAGGAGAATTTTGAGGAAAACTCCCCACTACACAATACAAGAAGGCATCCTCTATCGGCGTGGCTTCTCTAGCCCCTTATTCAGATGCGTCGCTGGAAGGGAAGCCAAGGAAATCTTATTCAACATCCATCAAGGAAGTTGCGGAGATCACACTGGAGGGCAGACTCTGGCGAAAAAGATACTCCGATATGGATATTACTGGCCCACACTAAACAAAGACGCCTTAGACTTCGTCAAGAGATGCGACAGATGTCAGAAATTTGCCAAGATTCCTCGACTACCCACAAATGAGATTACTCAAATGACCAGCCCTTGGCCCTTTGCTGTATGGGGAATTGATTTAATTGGCGAACTGCCAACGGGTAGGGGCGGAGCCAAATATGCTATAGTGGCAGTCGATTATTTCACCAAATGGGTGGAAGCGGAACCCCTAAATAAAATATCTTCAGCAAAAGTTATCAACTTCTTGATCAAAAATATTCTGTGCAGGTACGGAGTACCACTCAAGATCATATCGGACAACGGACTCCAATTTGACAGCGAAGAATTCGCCGACTGGTGCCAAGAGCATGGAATTCATAAAAGCTTCTCATCAGTAGCTTATCCTCAGGCAAACAGGCAAGTCGAAGCTGTCAACAAAATTCTCAAAACCCTAATCAAGAAGAAACTTGAAAAGTCAAAAGGCGCTTGGGTGGACGAACTTCCCACGGCACTTTGGGCCTACCGCACATCTTTCAGAACATCAACGGGACATACTCCTTTCTCTTTGGCATACGGATCGGAGGCAATGCTCCCTGTTGAGACTATTGTTCCTTCCCACCGTAGGATCCACTACAATCTAGAAGAAAATGAAGAACTCCTCCTCATGTCTTTGGATCTGATTGAGGAAAGGAGAAACGATGCAGCACTCAAAGCAGCAGCTCACAAACAAAAAGTGGCAGCACTATACAACTCCAAAGTCAAGCATCGCATCTTACAAGAAGGAGATCTTGTCCTTAGGCGAATCTTTCCGCGCCCCGGGGCACTGGACCCCATCTGGGACGGACCATATGTAATTCATAAAGATCTCCATAACGGAGCTTATATTTTGTCAACAGTGGACGGAGAGGTGTTCTAGAGGGCATGGAGCATCCGACACCTCCGTCGATACTTTTCTTAACTTGTACTGCCCATATGAAGTGAATTAACAAAGAGAATCAGTGCACGTAGGCATTTTCATGCCGAACCACTTTAAAAAATCTTGTCTCTTTTTAACTTGTTCCTTTATATCTTGGCTGCTTGTTAAGCTTTATCCTTTTCTGTTGAACAAAATCTTATGGCATCTCCACTCAAGACGCACCACGGCCTCATCTGGACAAGGCCTAACAGGTACGCTACGATTCTATGCACTCGCCAATGAGACTCTTTTGCTCCAGCATCCCTCTGTTGCGGGTTAACTCATTGCTCGCGCCTGCCCTCAAAGCCAACTGTAATGAGCCAATTATAAGTCATCATAAAGGCGGACTATAGCCGATGGCAGCTCATTACGGCGTTTGGCTTGCCGGCAACTGTGAACCTACTTTAAGCCCCTACATAAGGTGTGGCCAGCCAGGGGTAGTTCACGGCCAACGACACCCACGCTAGCCGGCCACGGTAAATCGAATAATACCCACGATTACGGACCATAATGGTTCGTGTAGTTACCGTGCGCGATCTCGGCTCCGATGTGTCTTAAGTGCGGCTGTGGTAAAAAAGAAAACTCCCCGCGGAGACGTAAGATGGGTGACAAATGTCTCCAAGACCCACAGCTAGGGAAAGTGACTACAAAACCCGTTTGCCACGAACTTAAGCACATCGACGGCCTTCCGTGACTGGAAGTTTTACTTTTTCTATATTTCCATTTCATTTAAATACTTTTCTCCTATCCTGTATAACAAACTCTAAAGTACAGGAAACCAAATAAGGAGCATTCACTCATGAGAATCTAAGCCTGCGTACTGGGTGGCAAGGTACTCAGATATATTCATGATCAGTTACACAAGACGCTCAAAACTACCGCCTGCAAGTAAAACATGAAGGGCGGTACTCCCTTCTCTTGTACATAAATACAGCTTATTCATACGTCACACTAACATTGCAAAACATGAAATTATATTTCAAGCAAAGGCTTAACATCAAACACGACTAAAATCACAGGCATATACATAGTTATACTTCTCACGCAGCACGTCAAAATGACAACAACATTTAAACATAACAAAATCAGCTTATATTATAAAATCACACAAAGTTATTCTCTGCAAATAATATTATTACAGTCACATCAATGTTTTGGACTAACGTAAACAACAGTAAAAAGAAATAAGAAGCGGCCGAATCCGGACAAGTAACCAGCTGCGTCCACACTCCATCACCAACTTCCCAAGCCTACTTTGCCGCGGGGTCGGAACCCCCAGCATGTTGATCGGAAGTTCCACCTGTCCAATTCAGAAGAGGAATCCATTAAACAAATGATAAACGATCAAGTTATGGAAACCCAGAAAGAAAAGGAAAAGAGAAGAATAACTCACCAGCGTCCGCCGCTTGATCCTCATCCTCCAGTTGCACACCCGCTTCCTCCGCAGCAAGCAACCGCATCCCCTCCTTCACCGCCGCTTGCTCCTCTTTCGAGAACTGAGCAGTGACCACATCCAGACTAAAAGCCGCTCCACCTTCCTTACCCGCATCGACCCTGGCCTCCTCTAAAGCCCGAAGATATATCTTGGCCATGACCCGGGGATAGTCATCCATCCATGACAAGCTGCCCTCCTTCCAAGTGCGGAAGTACATGTCCTGCAGCATCTCGTCCATCATCCCCTCATTCTCCTCGAACTCCCTCACCCGGGCCTCGGAAGCCTGCAACTTGGCGACAGCGACATCCCTCTCTGATCGGTATCTCGAGCAGTCAGCCTAGAGAGACCTTCTCATCTCCTCCGTCTCCTCCTTTAACTTGACTTGAGCCATCTCCGCAGCCTCAAGCCTTCCAGACAACTCCTCTACCTGCTCGAGATCCGCATTCCGAACCTCATCCACTGTCGCAATGGCCATGTCGATCCGCTCCTTACAGGCGGCCTCCATCTTCCGTAATTCCGCCCTACTAGCCTTTTCCGTGGTCTCTTTCAGCCGCCTGGAGGCTTCCTCGTGCTGAGAAATCTGAACGGCTTGACCGGCAAGCTGTTCGGCCTGATCAGCAACCTTCAGCCGCAACCGAATATTAGCACTCCCAATCTCCTCCCCGGCCTTGACCAATTGAGCATGATACTTCATTAACTTCTTGGTCTCTTCAGCCACCCGATCGATATTAGCTTTGGCCTCGTCTCCCATGGTAACTACCCGAGTGGTAAGCAGATCAAGATCTAGGGACTTAGCCTCGTCTAACACCCGTACCATGGGGTTGCGGGGAAGGAGGTGTTCACCCGTGGCCTCATCAAATGAAATATCCCGAGAGCTTGGATCTAAATCGGGATGACCGGCAAAGGGGTCACGAGGCACGTCAGGACGCCTTATACGGATAACAGTGGGATTCTTAGAAGGAGGAGGGGGGGGGGGGGGTAAACTCCATGCTCTCCTCCGTGGTATCACGAGGAGGCTGAACAGGAAGCTGCGGACCAGGGGAAGGCTCGAATAAGGAACGGCTCCTCTTCTTTTTCTGAATGCTCTCTTCAATGACCCCAAGAAGAGGATGGTATTTGACCACGTCCCCAGGATGACCAGTAAGAGGCTTCGGCTTATCAGAAGCTCTCATCAACTTGAATTGTTCAAGGCGGTGTCGGACGTCTGACGTTTTAACCACCTGGCCTGCCCCCGGAATAAAAGATAAGTGTTATGAACATACAATGGTCCACAATTCAAGAAACATGTTAAGTTAAAAAGAAAGAAAAGTGAGAAGGCACGTCTATTATACAAACCCTGCGGAGGAGTGGGATACTGCAATAAGTCCTGAATCTCATTCCAGGACGGAAGTGAACCATAAAATATTCCTAAGTCCTTATCGAAAATGGAATCGGCGGAAGTCAAAAGTTCACCTTGCACCGCCAAAGTTACCCTAGCTGAGGAGCCTTTAGGGGATGGATCGGCACCAGCCACATCCTTGCCCGCCTCCTTTGCCTTTTTCGCTTCCGATTCTTCCTCCGATTCCCCGAAGGCCTGACGGAGAGCCTCATCCAGTTCAGAGTCTTGCCCAGAGGTTAAGGCACCAGCATCACCATCACCATCTCCATCGCCATCTCCTCCGCCTCCTGACTCTCCCCCCATATCGCCTCCTTCGCCCTCTTCCACACCTTCCTCCTCCGGGATGATCGGGCGAGTACTAGGAGAGGGGCCATCAGACTCCTTAAGCTTCTTACCTCCCACGACTGGGTGTTGTGCAAAGGACTTCCTCTTGCCACTCCTCACCGTGGCCCCCTCCTTAGCTTTAGCGGCCTTCTTCTCAACCGTGTCCCTCTGCTTAACCACGGACTGGTGCGGCAGGATCAAGTTGTACTCCAGGAGGGTAGCGTTCCTGATCAGGAAAGAAGCCGACCTGTCCCGTGCCGGAATGGCCTTTATTTCAGCAGCCATCCGCGTCAAAGAATCATCTTCCACGACTGCAATGCCACCTGTCGCTAGAAAGAAACAGAAGCGTGTCAGAAGAAGCACTACAGTTAGAACATGGAAAATATAAATGAAATTCATCTTACAGCCGGAAGTGAAAAGGCGGAAAGAAACAGAATCGTCCTTGATAAAAAACCATTCTTTCTTGAACATGGTAAACTTTGAATATAAGTCCAAGACCGGTTTGAAGGGCACGGCCGCTTCTAGACTAATATACGGTGACCCTTTCTTGTAGCCTCTCAGGTTGTACAAATATCGAATTTCCCGGTTAGAAGGAGGGCGCCCGTACCTCCTCTGGAAGATAACGAAATGGCTCACCAGAATGGCATAAGAGTTCGGCTGAAGCTGGAATGGACCCACCTTCAAATATGTGGTAAAGCTAACTATCCAGGCATTGATAGGAGGGATAGCACCACACATGCAATGATATCTGCTGTAAGCAAAGTAGCCTTCGGGGGGATTATACGGCAACACTCCATCTCCCGGCAACAGCATGCGAGCCCTGTCTATCCCGAAGGAACGGGATATAACATCAAGCTGCTCCTCCTTGAGGGAGCTAGGAAAGCAATCGGGAGGGGAGACCAGAAGTTCCTGTGGACCATATCCGTCCACTAACGACCTCGGAACAGGTCGATGCTGCCCGGATCCTGGTTGGACTGGGGTCACGGAAGAAGACTCTCCTCCATCCTTGGATTTCCGTCTGTCTGATCGTGTTTCCGCCTTGCGAGACATTTATCTGCATACACAAAAGTGAAAAGACAGGTTGTTAGAACAAAGAATACAAAGATGTAAGCAAAAAAGAATGCATAAGTCCGGAAGTCCACTAAAATATTAAGTTCATTCGGCATTGAAAGTGTATGGCCATTCGGCACTAAAATCTCAAGTTCATTCGGCACTAAAATCTTATGCTCATTCGGCATTAAAATTTGATTCGGTATACATATCATTCGGCCCTAAGGCCTGAGTCTCATTCGGCATATACTACATTCGGTAGTAGAAAAAACTTCGTATGTATTCGGCAAATTAGGTTCATTCAGTAGTAAGGATCATTCGGCAAAGAGCATATACCTGGATCGGCACGAAATGGTTCGGAAAAAGTGTGATTCGGCTAACGTTTGATTCGGTATAGTATTGGTTCGGCGCTTGTTGATTCGGTGAAGAAAACCTAAGGGGGTGTAGCCCCTATATATAGATTGGAGGAACACCACCGGACCAGATGATTCGGCATACCGGACCAGCCTCCAACCGAATGAAAACATATACCTACTCGAAGCCGAATGAAACTGTCTCTACCAGCAGAAACCAGAAACAGGGGGCATGCAAGGCACCGCATTCAGATAAGTACCGGACTCTAGAACCGACTGATAAAATAAAAATTATGATAACAATGAATAAGTAGTAAATCTTTCACTAACATGGGTTGATCATTTACACATGTACGCGACCACGAACGGTCCACAGGCATGCTCTGAATGGCTATCAACCCTATCGTCGTGAGAATTTACGCTTTGACATCCTTTTGAAACTCATCTGTTGGATGACTATTCAGTCCTGCTAACTCAGAAATGGCTAAGCTACTTACACATGTACGGGGTCGAGAACAATCCCTAGGCATGCTCTGAGCTGGCGATAAACCACCTTGACAAACGATCCAGGGACCCACTCTAACGTGAACCCGGCATCGATAATGCTAAGCCCCCTTGGGGCGCACTCTCTCGCCCCGAACGGCGTGATTTACTTCATCTCAAATGTTTCAATCCTGAACGATCGTTACCGGAAATCACACTAAAACTGTAAATTCCTTTGCAGGACATCAACAGGATATTAACATCCATCCCATGGCATTACAAAACAAGCCTTCCTACCATAAGGAAACAAAGCGCGACACATGCAAGCACGTGCCCTACTTTGGGGGGCAAATGTTGGGCGAATTCTCACCCAGAAGATCTCGAGACCAAGGAATCACAGTTTCACCCGGGCTCGCAACCTCCACTTCGTTCAACAAACACAAGGCTTAATACAAGCGTAGAAGTCCATCCGGCATTCTCAATGTACAAGCTCATTCGGCATAAGGACATTCGGCCATAGGCTCCCATTCGGCCACGAACCAACATTCGGTCATCCCCATTCGGCCACCGAACCAACATTCCACAAACTCCATTCGGCATACCGGTCCAAACACATACCGAACCAACCCTCTCCTCTACGACCGATCCAAAGCTCCACCGATCCATCATCAAAACCCTACCACCAGACCAGCCACACCGGTCCATCACAACACTCCTACCACCGGACCAGGCTGGTACCGAACCAAAGTCCTACCGGTCCAACACCACACTTTCAAGGCCGAATGAAGTCTCGCCGAACCAGATAATTTCCAGTCCAGATTGCTTCAGCCCGGGCCCACCAGCAGCTATATACATCCAAGACCCCTGCCCCCTACCTCAGTCTATAAATAGAGGGGCAGGGGTACAACAATGGCAGACAAGTTTGAGAGCTCAAGCACGGAAGGGACTTTCAAACTACTTTCATATACTTGTACACAAGGCATTGTACTTGTAATCTGAAAGAAAGAAGATAATAACATATAAAGTGGACGTAGGCACGTTCTGGCCGAACCACTATAAATCTGTGTGTCTTTTACATTTCAGCCCCTGCTTTTTTTCATATTTACATAACCCATCTAAATCATTAAGAATCACATAAAACCAATTAAATCTCACGACTTGGAGGTGTTTGCCCACTTTTCGCGCAAACAATGATAAAACTCTCCAAGATCTTGTGGGGGATCTCTTGCCAAAGAATCTTTGAATTCTGTGCCTTCCCCGACTCCTGTTACCGCCGCCATCAAAATCATCGATTGATCCGGACGATCTACAAAAGCCACCGTTGCATTGAATCGCAATAAAAAATCTTTTATGGACTCTCCGGTCTTTTGCTTGATTGAAGCTAGAGTCATCACGCTCTTGGGTCGCGTCACGTGGACCCTAAACTGCCTCATGAAGCAATCTACAAGATCGCCGCATGTCCCGATTGATCCAGTCTCCAATTGTCTGAACGAAAGCGCAGCTAAATCTAACAAGTATAGAGGGAAGCATCGAGCCATCACTTCCTCGGATGCCCCCAGCACTTCCATGTGCCTGATGTATCCGGTAATATGCAATGTCGGGTCTGACCTCCCGTCATAAGGATCCAGCGTAGGCAGTTTCAACTTCAGAGGATTCCTTGCATTCCTGATATTTGGAGTGAACAGACTCCGACTGACTTCTTGCAATCCTCCACTTGACAATCCTCCTCTCATGATTCGTCGCACTAGACCAATCATTCTTTCATCTCCATCCGAGGGTTGCCCCCTTGTCGTGTTTCTATCCTGCCCTCCAAGTCTTGAAGGGAACTCTGATACATACTCTTATTGTGGCTCAGTAACAGTAGCATGGACTACAGCTTGCTGAGCTTCATCCATGGGTCTTCCAGTATCTGATCATGAGGGTCTGCCCCCAAGTCCTTGTTGATTGCCTTCAGGTCCTGTGCTACGGTCTTGAACCTGTCCTTCATTGGCCTCCACAATCCTGACTCCTTGTCCTGTACTTACAGCCGCTATAGTTGGCCCAAGGTTTTGCACGTTCGCTATTCTTATCTGCTCAAGAAAACTCTGCATCATCTCTTGGTGAGTCTTCATCATGCTTTCGCGTAACGAATTAGCCATAGCCTCCATCTCATCTCTAGTGATGTAGATGGAAGCTTGTCCTTTTCCTTCTCCAGAGGATGCCTCCTGGCTTCCTCTTTGTTGGCTTCTTTCAGCCCTCTGCCTTCTACTATTTTGCCTAGTCATTTTCTCTAAGTCTGAAATCTTTAAGCTTTTCAAATTCTAACCTTGATCTGATGTAGCGGGTGCTGGTTTTCTCAGTGAAAGCACCAAAGTGTTTGTGCCAAAATTGGTCACAAACCCCAAGTATCATGAAAGCACCAAACAATGAATATAAATCAACAATAGTCAAGCACAAGTCTCAGATCCAAGCAGGCAGCAAGCAACAATACAAAGATAACAACTAGAAACGCAAGATTTATAATGATTCGGCTTTCTCCGTCCTACGTCCACTTCAAAGTTTCAACTTTTATTGATGTTCTTTGCCGGTTACAAGTGATTGCAGCAGTACAATGATTGAATTTCGGCTATAACAGCTATGGAAAGAAATAGAATCGATTCCGGCAGAGTCTGGACGTTCAACGGCGGAAAGATTCCCTTTTCTGAAGGCTTCAAGGTGCTATTTATAGACGTAGAAGGCTCAGATCTCGCTCAAACCTCGGGAGACTTTTTCTGGCATGTGAGTGGGCCCACGCGACCGACCCCACCAAGTTTCGACTCGATCTGAGATCGATACGAAGTGATTTTGTATCCATCAAAAAATGACCCAATCGAGTTGAAACTTGGCAGGAACAATCTTCACCTTGTATGGAAGTTTCTGTGAAAATTTCATAGCATTTGGATCTGTGGATTGGGAGATATGATCGATGCAAGATTACGTTTTCATACACACTTTCTCGTTCGAATCCATTCTTCGTACCCATGCCTTTCGTATCGATCCAAAGCATGCGCGCGCAGTGACGTGGAGGAGAGAGTTTTCTGGATCGATCCTATTCTAATGGCATATTGACCGGTTTGTGTCCGCAAACTTCGCCTTGTTTGTCTCGATAACCGTTGTATATATCGGATCGGTGGAGACGCTCTAATTCGTATCGGTGGAGGCTGCCTTGTTCGTATCCATCAACTCAAAGCGTGTTCATATCGACCAGTGTGGATCGATACGAATAAGCAGTATTAGCTTTAACTCGATGGATGCGAACAATCATTCAAGTATGGCCGCCTAGTGGATACGAACTTGAGGCAACAGGCCCTCCAACCGATGGATGCGAAGCAGATGGTAGGTGATCAAGACAAAATGAGATCGCTTGATGGATGCGAACGCGGGGTTGATGGACACGAACGTATGGGCATCCTAATGGATACGAACCCTATGGATTCGAAAAGAGCAGAGGCGGGGCCTATCTGATCAATTCGAACTCAATCGATTCGAAGTATGCAGAACATGGTGGATTCAAATCTGATCGTTTCGAAGATGATGGATTCGAACCTGACCGGTTCAAACCTGATCGATTCGAAGTTTGCTCATTCTCGATGGGTTCGAACTTGATGGATTCGAACAAACCAATATGACAGCTCTCTGATGGGTACGAACAGTGCATCTTTTCTAACTTGTATCGATCATATCTCATTCATACGAACTCCGATTAACCTAAAATTTGGAACGCTGGTTCCTATGACTTTGCTTGCCGTGATCCATCAATTGTAGCCTGACCTGGGCCCGGGCAAAATCCACCGATATCCATGGTTATCCTGCAATGCATAGTCGATATTCATGACAAGCTATTACTGATTTTTAGTCAGTTTTGGGTATCTCAGCTTTGCTAGAAGTTGGGATAACACTACCACTATTTTGACCATATCATTTGGGCATTCTTTTGTATTTGAATGGAACCACTTGTGTTTGTATGTGTGTCACATATACATACATACATATGTATGTGTATGTGTATATGTGTTTGGGTGACCTATTTAAGCTTGCTCACCCATGAATGCATTTGCAACTTGATCGCTTGATTGGTTCTGGTCTTTGGTTCATGTTTTACTTATCTATGCAGTTCTGTGGTTTGCCTGCACTAGAGGTCTGTTTTGTAGTAATCTTGTTTTCATTTTGAATGTTGGTCATCTCCATTTGGATACATACATACATATATGTATGTACATATGAGTGTGTCCTTGTAACTGGTTTCATGTGGAGCTGCTGTTGTCATGGTCCTGTTCACTGCCTGGTCTGTGTTTGCTAATTTGAGCTGCTATCTACATTCATGCCTGAACTTATTTTGACGATCATGTACATATTCATGTTATGTGTTGTAGTCTTGAGTCTTGTGTACGGTCAGGCTGCATATGTAAATGTGTTCATCTGCTCCTTCTGGTTTGTGTGCCTCTTTTTTCCTTTGATGTTGCAGTCTTCATTGGTATGTGTGTTCATGCATGTATGTTGGTGCCTTGTTGAGGATGTTGAAGTTTGTTCTTGACTCTTGGTTGTTGCTGCATATATACTTGTATGCTAGTTTGTTGAATGCGGTTGGTCTTCATGTCGCATTTCATTCCTAAATGCTTGCATATTCCAGTGTGCATTGTGTAGTGCTTGTATCTCGGTGATCCATTGCTTTTGTTCTATTGGCTTGACATGCTCTCTGGTTTTGGTAAATGTTGTAATCTCCTTGGCCATTTCCCCTAATTTCTTGATGTCCATTCACTTGTTCAATTTCTGAACAGATATTGGTACTATCATGGAACTGATTTAGTACACTTGATGTTACCTGACCCATTCCCTTGTTCCCTGGTCATGTGCACTTGCCTTCATTTTGGTCCATGGTACTGGTGTCTTTTGTTGTTTGCTGGTCTGTCCACTTTACTATTTGCTTTGGTGCACATTTTGCGGATCTGATTTGATGTTCATGTGTACTGAAGTCTCTTGGCTGAAATTCAAGATGTCGAGGCAGTGTATATGTGTACATGTACACATGTCTGTATGCTAGCCCTAGTGTATTTGAAACTTAGTGACTTATTTTCATATTGCACCTGAGTTGAATCCAGCGTTGGCTCGGGTTTGACCTTGTGCTCACCTGTCCCTCTAGTTCTAACACGTAAATGTATATCGATGTGCATGGCCTTGTGGCATGCACAGTGTTACACTGTGCATATCACAAGTTATTCGTGTAGATAAATTCAAAAGAAATAAATGACGAACAAACAAAATAACTGAGGCAAACAACATTTTAAAAAACACATGCTTTAATTTGCACTGCAAAATATTTTCGTTTTCAATTTAACTACATAAGTGTTTATTTTGCAGATAGCTCAAATACTATATTCAAGCTGGAATAGAGTTGAAGATAAATACGAGTGTTTGAGTAATATGTAGTAGGTCAAAATTGTAAATTGAAATTTGTGATGTAATCGAAATTGAATTGTAATTGAAATTGTGTATATGTAGTAAGGGATGAAGTTTGTACTAATTAAATTTTTAATAAAACATTTGTTTGAATAAAATATTTGTTCGAATTTAAATTCTGTGTTATTTATTTTATTCAACAAATATTTATTTAATTATGTGAAAAATAAAATAGTACAATAACAAATACATTTAAATGAATATATATATATATATATATATATATATATATATTTATATATATTGTCATCAAACAAAAAACATGTACTAGCATTTCTGCCTTTTGACAATGACAAACATATATTGAGATTTTTAATTTAATAAATGTATTTGGTCATTGATGAAATTATTTGCTCCCCTTATTTGAACGCTCTCCCTACAACCAAGCTTCCCCTTCGTATATGCATGAAAACAATTAAAAATATGCAAATGAACCTAGATGAGATTATGCAAATAAGAAAAAAAATATTTTAACTTTATTTGCCAAAATCTTAGCTTTTCTCTCCTCCTTTTTTTATCAGCAAAAGAGTAATAGTGTTAGAAAAAATAGAGATAAAGTGATAGACATTAATACAACATTAATACCCAATCGAGTATAAATATTAAATTTCAAGAAAAAAAACCAAATAAAAATCATAAATACTCTGTTCGGCTCACTTTAGAGTGATAGGGTGATGTCGGCATATAAAACCATATAGTTATGTCTATTTGTGATATGTTTATATCTGGAATTTGAATACCTACTAACCATGCATAATAGTTAGGACTTTTAAATAAGACTAGTAGTATTCCCAACATTTAAAAAAATGAATTTTAAGCATCTTCTAACCACGCATAACTGTGAGGACTTTTAAATAGCATTAAAATCAACTTGTCTATTCAATAATCAATTTTGATATGTCTTCCATACATGTATAATCGTGAAGACTTTTAAATGAGCATGAAAGAACATAAATAAATATTCCAAGTAATTCACGCATGCATAACCGTGAGGACTTTTAAATTAGAGTGAATACTTCGGATAATTTTATTGCTAATTAATTAAAAAATTGAATAATTTCCTGTTCAAAATACCACATTTTTACATTTTATATTGTATTTTGATGAGTGATGGTCGTTAGAAATATGATAGAAATTGTTATCCCACTTTTTGGTCAAAACGGGAATAACAACAAATTGGCAAGGAATTATGGATAGCAGGACTAGGAATAAGGCTACGATGGATATCGTCAAAATTTTGTTGAACTCCGATCGGGACGAAATTGATTGGAAATGATGATAAGGACTATGAAAGGCTATGTTTCAAATATCAGGTTAATCGGAGTACGTATGGAGGAAATGTGATGGATTCGAGGTGGGAGAGAAATGTTGTTCGAACCCATCAGGTTCGAACCCATCAGGTTCGAACCCATCAGGTTCGAACCCATCAGGTTCGAACCCATCAGGTTCGAACCCATCAGGTTCGAACCCATCAGGTTCAAACCCATCAGGTTCGAATCAATGGGAACTAGATGGGTTCGAAAGGAGTAACTTCAGTGCAATGGACTCGAAGATAGTGGATTCGAATGATGAACATGGACTCGAAGACAGTGGATTCGAACGATGGATATGGATTCGAAGATGATGGATACGAAGCAATACTCGAAGAAAGGAAGTGGATTCGAAGTCTATGATGGATTCGTAGAAAGTGATGGATTCGAACTAGGCATGGACTCGAAGATGAAGATGGACTCGAAGTTGGTAATGGATTCGTAGAAGGTGATGGATTCGAAGTTGCTGTGGATTCGTAGAAGGCGATGGATTCGAAGTTGCTATGGAAAGTGATGGATTCGAAGTTGCTATGGATTCGAAGTTGGTGATGGATTCGAAGTTGGTGATGGATGCGAGGGCGATGGATTCGAAGGAGAGGAGCCGAGGGAGATGGGTTCGAATAGAGTGGTTTCGAAGGGATGGGTTCGAAGGAATGGGTTCGAAATACATGGTTTCGAAGTGGACAGAGCATGGGTTCGAACCAATCAGGACGCACGAATTCTAGAACTTGGATCGATCATATCTTCCAAACCGTTGATCCAAATGCAATGAAATTTTGACAGGAGCTTACATACATGTTGAAGAATGTTCACACCAAATTTCAGCTCAATTGGATGGATTCTTGATCGATTCGAAAGTCACTTCGAATCGATCCCAAACTGGGCACGGATTCCGAGAACACTGGCCTGTGGGCCCCCCTCACGTGCCAAGCAACCTCCCCATGTTTTAGGCGGGATTTCAACCTTCCACGCCTATAAATAGAGCCCCTGGTCATTCAGAAAAGGGGTCGGAAAATTTAGAGAGGAAAAGCAAGCCCAGACGCTGCTAAAACCATTCCATAGCATCATTACTACTATTTTCTTCTGATTTGGTCACTACAACTGTTGTAATCACTTGTAATCTTCAAGGATAATCAATAAAAAGAAAAAATTGGAGTGGACGTAGGCCGGAGATAGCCGAACCACTATAAAACTTGTGTCTCTGTTCTTTATTTTTGGGATTGCTGCCTATTATTGGTTGAGATCGGTTATTTGTGTTTGAATATCACTAATTTATATTCATACACTGGTGCTTTCACGGTATTGGGTGTTTGTGACCAATTTTGGCGCAAACATTTTGGTGCTTTCACTGAGAACAACTAGCACCCGCTACATCGGATTTGAAGAGTTCAAGGAATTTGGATTTGGAAGACAATGGCTAGACAGGATAGCAGAAGGCTAAGGGCTGAGAGAAGCCAACAAGGAGGAAGTCAACAAGCATCCTCCGGAGGTGAGGAAGGACAGGCTTCGGTTTACGTAACTCGGGATGAAATGGAAGCTATGGCCAATTCTATGCAGGAGAGATTGTTGAAAAATCAACAGGAGATGATGCAAACTTTCTTGGAACAAATGAGAGCTACAGGGATGCGGAACTTAGGAACAGCTACAGCAGCTGCGGATGCAGGACAAGGATTGTGGAACCCAATGAAGGACAGGATACGGAGCCAGAAGGCAATCAACAAGGGCTTGGGGGCAGGCCCACAGGATTCAATACAGAAGAACCTTTGGAAGGAATTCAGCAAGCTAGAACTAACGTTGCTGCTAGTGAGCCACACGAGGAATATGTACCAGAGTTCCCTCGAGGGCATAGGGGGCAACCCCTACCAGACAATATAGGATTAGTAGAAATGATCAGGAAGACTATGCGAGGTGGTTTGACAAACGGAGATTTGGAAGGAGTGAATAGAAGTCCATTCGTTCGGGAGATAAGGATGGCTCGGAATTCACCTAAGTTCAAGCTACCTAGCGTGGAGGTATATGATGGTAAGACGGATCCAACAGATCACTTAATGAGGTACACTAGACACATGGAGGTGCTGGGGGCATCGGAGGAAGTGATGGCCCGATGTTTCCCTTTGTATTTGAAGGACTTAGCTACAATGTGGTTTAGGCAGCTGGGAGAAGGATCTATCAGAACTTGGAAGGAATTAGTGGAAAAGTTTCTGGGACAGTTTCGGGTTCACGTTAAGAGGCCAAAAAACGTGATGACTTTAACATCGGTGAAGCAAAGGATGGACGAATCACTTAGAACTTTTCTAACTCGATTCAGTGCGGCAGTCGCTTCGGTGGATCGGCCTGATCCATCAATGGTTTTAATGGCAGCAGTATCAGGAGTCAAGGAGAATTCGGATTTCAAGGTATCTCTGATACGAGATCCCCCGCGAAATCTCGACGAATTCTTTCATGAGGCAGAAAGATTCCTTCGGCAAGAAGATGCAAGTACGGATTTAAAGTTGAAGAAGGTTAATACACTCGAGGTTGGAGCGGTATCCAAAAATGGTTCGGATAAGGACAAAGGAAAGAGGAAGATAGATGACGACTCTGGAAATGCTAGAAAACGATGGAAGGATCCAAAGTTTTCCACATACACTGGATTGAACGAGACGCTGGAACGGATATACTTGGAAACTCGGAATCGCCTTCCCTACCGAAGGCCGGCTAGGAGGGAACCAACAGAGCGGGAAAGGACATCAGGAAGGCACTGTCTCTTCCATGATCTGGATGGACACGACACCAACAGCTGCAGGCACCTAAAGGATATAATCGAGGAGCATGTGAGGAATGGACAGTTACAGCAATACGTTGGAACTCGAGATGCAACGGTGGAGCAGGAGCAACCACCGACCACCTCACGCCGTGATGATGGGAGGCCCAGGGATGATCGTCGATTGATCATCCATTGACCAGGGTAATATGGAATAAGTAGCGAGCTATTAGCACACGGTAAAGTCATTTACACATGTACGGGGACGGAGATAGCCCCTAGGCATGCTCTGAATGATGATAACCCGGGACGCTATGGTTTGTGAAATTTATTTCTTGCTTTTAGATTGGACATTGCTTTTCTTTTTGGATTTGGTTTTGGAGCTTGGATTGAGCTCCTGGTTTTTCTTGCTTTTTTATTTGGATTTTCCTTTGGATGATTGTTTTTGGTTTTGGATTCTGGTTTGTATTTCTGGTTTTCTGGTTTTGGATTTGAACTTTGGATTTGGATTTGGATTTTGGATTTGGATTCTGGATTTGAATTTCGGATTTGGATTTGGATTTTGGATTTTGGAATAGATTTTGGTTGGATTTTTATCTGGTTTTTGATAAATGGTCGTCGGGTATGGATTATACCTGGCAAGGGGTGAGTTGCTTTGCCCGAACGTGGTAAATTGACTCATTCAGGTCGTCAAGTATGGACTATGCTTGGCAAGGGTCCGGAGTGATCAGGATTCGGCCTAGGACTTAGGCCCTCTATTATCATATATTATTTTCAGGTCGTCAAGTATGGACTATGCTTGGCAAGGGTCCGGAGTGATCAGGATTCGGCCTAGGACTTAGGCCCTCTATTATCATATATTATTTTCAGGTCGTCAAGTATGGACTATGCTTGGCAAGGGTCCGGAGTGATCAGGATTCGGCCTAGGACTTAGGCCCTCTATTATCATATATTATTTTCAGGTCGTCGAGTATGGACTATGCTCAGCAAGGGTCCGGAGAAATCAGGATTCGGCTTAGGACTTAAGCCATGGCATTTTACAACGCCCAGGGACACTGGGCCAAGGTCGTCGAGTATGGACTATGCTCGGCAAGGGTCCGGAGAGATCAGGATTCGGCTTAGGACTTAAGCCATGGCGTTTTACAGCGCCCAGGGACACTGGGCCAAGGTCGTCAAGTATGGATTGCGCTTGGAAAGAACCCGGAGAGATTAACTCAACGTCCAGGGACACTGGACCACGATCGACGGATGTGGATCACGCTTGGCAGGAACCCGGAGAGGTTATGGATTTGGATATCAACCCGGAGAGGTTATGGATTTGGCTATCGACCCGGAGAGGTCCTGGCTTCGGTTATTGGCTATTGGATAAGGATGGATTGGAACTTGGTTGTCGACTTCGAATGGATACGGAATTGGCTAAGGCTTTGGTTATTGGATATGGAATTGGACATCGACTCGAAGCAGTCAAGGATGATATACTCTGGCAATATGGCTTTGGACTTCGAATATTGGATTCGGAACTATTCAAAACACGTCTTGTTATCACAAGGCATGTTTTGGGGGGCAAGCTGTTATCCCACTTTTTGGTCAAAACGGGAATAACAACAAATTGGCAAGGAATTATGGATAGCAGGACTAGGAATAAGGCTACGATGGATATCGTCAAAATTTTGTTGAACTCCGATCGGGACGAAATTGATTGGAAATGATGATAAGGACTATGAAAGGCTATGTTTCAGATATCAGGTTAATCGGAGTACGTATGGAGGAAATGTGATGGATTCGAGGTGGGAGAGAAATGTTGTTCGAACCCATCAGGTTCGAACCCATCAGGTTCGAACCCATCAGGTTCGAACCCATCAGGTTCGAACCCATCAGGTTCAAACCCATCAGGTTCGAATCAATGGGAACTAGATGGGTTCGAAAGGAGTAACTTCAGTGCAATGGACTCGAAGATAGTGGATTCGAATGATGAACATGGACTCGAAGACAGTGGATTCGAACGATGGATATGGATTCGAAGATGATGGATACGAAGCAATACTCGAAGAAAGGAAGTGGATTCGAAGTCTATGATGGATTCGTAGAAAGTGATGGATTCGAACTAGGCATGGACTCGAAGATGAAGATGGACTCGAAGTTGGTAATGGATTCGTAGAAGGTGATGGATTCGAAGTTGCTGTGGATTCGTAGAAGGCGATGGATTCGAAGTTGCTATGGAAAGTGATGGATTCGAAGTTGCTATGGATTCGAAGTTGGTGATGGATTCGAAGTTGGTGATGGATGCGAGGGCGATGGATTCGAAGGAGAGGAGCCGAGGGAGATGGGTTCGAATAGAGTGGTTTCGAAGGGATGGGTTCGAAGGAATGGGTTCGAAATACATGGTTTCGAAGTGGACAGAGCATGGGTTCGAACCAAACAGGACGCACGAATTCTAGAACTTGGATCGATCATATCTTCCAAACCGTTGATCCAAATGCAATGAAATTTTGACAGGAGCTTACATACATGTTGAAGAATGTTCACACCAAATTTCAGCTCAATTGGATGGATTCTTGATCGATTCGAAAGTCACTTCGAATCGATCCCAAACTGGGCACGGATTCCGAGAACACTGGCCTGTGGGCCCCCCTCACGTGCCAAGCAACCTCCCCATGTTTTAGGCGGGATTTCAACCTTCCACGCCTATAAATAGAGCCCCTGGTCATTCAGAAAAGGGGTCGGAAAATTTAGAGAGGAAAAGCAAGCCCAGACGCTGCTAAAACCATTCCATAGCATCATTACTACTATTTTCTTCTGATTTGGTCACTACAACTGTTGTAATCACTTGTAATCTTCAAGGATAATCAATAAAAAGAAAAAATTGGAGTGGACGTAGGCCGGAGATAGCCGAACCACTATAAAACTTGTGTCTCTGTTCTTTATTTTTGGGATTGCTGCCTATTATTGGTTGAGATCGGTTATTTGTGTTTGAATATCACTAATTTATATTCATACACTGGTGCTTTCACGGTATTGGGTGTTTGTGACCAATTTTGGCGCAAACAGAAATAGAGATGGTCATGGAATTTTTACCAATCAAAGTTATTCCAAATTTTGTTTAAATCTTTAAAGAAATTTACTACATATGCGATCTCAAGCCATAATATATGATTAATATCAACACTCGTCATTTATATTTCAGTCACTATTTATCTGTTGACAATCACTTGGGAGTCAGATTAGTTAACATAGGCATTTAAGATCAAAATCAAAAATATAAAATCAAACTTCTAAAATGCCTAAACTGAGATGAAGTCGACAAAAACTATTTTCTAGAAGGGGTTTTGTAAAAATGTCTGCCAACTGAGAATCAGTTGAAATGAAATTTATGCAGATATTTTCTTTGAAAATATGATCTCTAATGAAATGATGTCTAACATCTATATGTTTTATCCGTGAGTGGTGTACAGGATTATTAGTGAGATCAATTTCACTTTTGCTATCACACATTAGTGGAAATCATTTAAAATTTAGGCCATAGTCATACAGAGCTTATAACATCCATAAAATTTGAGCAGAGCAACCACTTAGTGCATTATACTCTGCCTCAGTGGTTGATAATGCAATACAATTTTCTTTTCGACTTGTCCATGCAACTAATGAATGTCCTAATATAAAACACGTTCCACTAGTACTTTTTCTATTAACTAGACTACCAGCATAATTCGCAACTGAATATCCTTTTAACTCAAAGTTGTCACTTGTTGGATACTATAGGCCAAATCGTGGGTTGTACAACAAATACCTAAAAATCCTTTTTACAGCTTTTAAATGAGATTCTTTTGGATTTGATTGAAACCATGCACATTAACAAACAACGAACATAATGTTAGGTCTAGAAGTATTAAGATAAAGAAGTGATCCAATCATACCTCGATATTTCTTTTGATCAACTACCTTACCTTTTTCATCCTTGTCAGGTTTAATTGTTGTGCTCATGGGTGTTTATGCAGGTTTAGCATCTTTCAAACCAAATTTGTTGACAAGTTCTCTAATATATTTCGCTTGAGAGATGAATGTACCTTTATCACTTTGTTTGATTTGAAATCCTGAAAAGAATTTTAACTCTCCAACAAAACTCATTTCAAACTTCTCCTGCATGACTTTTTCAAATTTCTCATACAACAAGTTGTTAGTGGCACCATGAATAATGCCATCAACATATATTTGAACAATCAAAGAACATCATTTTCATGCAATGGAAATAATATGGTGTATGCACAACCCTTTTTGAACCCATATTCAAGGAGATAAGTGCTAAGACATTTCTACCAAACTCTAGGGGCTTGTTTTAATCCATATAGTGCTTCCTTAAGTTTAGATACATGGTTAGGTTATTCATGACTTTCAAAACCTTATGATTGTTCAAGAAATACATCTTCTTTCAAAATTCCATTAAGAAAAGCACTTTTAATATCGATTTGTCTTAGTTTAAATCCTTTATAGCAAGCAAAAGCGAACAATATCTTAACGGATTCTAATTTTGCTACTGGTGCAAAAGATTCATCAAAATCATCCCTTCAATTAAATTATAACCTTTAGCAACTAACCTAGCTTTATTCCCAATCACATTTCCAGACTCATCAAATTTATTTTTAAAAATCCATTTTGTTCCTACGACTGGATAATCATTAGGTCTATGTTCTAGAGTCCAAACATCATTTCGCTCAAATTAATTTAGCTCTTCTTGCATAGCCATAAATCAATTTTCATCATTAAGAGCTGTATCTATGTCTTTGGGTTTTATTTCTGAAATAAATCCACTGTATGGACACAAATCGCATAAATTTATAAGGGAGGAACGAGTTTGAATACCTACGATAGGATTTCATATTACCAATTCTGGAGGATGATGTACTTTGAATTTCAATCTCTTTGGATCCAGATTTCTATGGACTTCTTTCGTGATTGTAGTTACTTTTGGTTTTTCCTTTTTTTCGTTCTCCTCTTCTACATTGTTTTTGATTGTTTCCTTGTTTCGATCATCAAATTTCACATTAATTGACTACATGATTGTTCTTGTCCTTTTGTTGTATACTCTATAGGCTTTGCTTCTGGACGAGTATCCCATGAACATGCCTTTGTCAGCTTTTGGCTCAAATTTTCCCAGTTGATCATTTTTATTAAGAATAAAATATGGACAGCCAAAAAATTTGAAATATGCAATGTTTGGTTTTCGGTTGAACCATAGTTCATATGGTGTTTTCTTAAGAATCAGCCTAATCATGACTCTATTCATTACGTAACAAGCTGTGTTTACTGCCTATGCCCAAAAAGACAAGGGTAATTCATACTCGTTTATCATAGATCTAGCCAACTCTTGTAAGGTTCAATTCTTTCTCTCGACTATTCCATTTTGTCGTGGATTACGTGGGGCAGAGAATTCATGATTAAATCCATCTTCATCACAATAATTTTCAAATTCATAAATTTCAAATTCTCCACCATGATCAATTCTTAGTGAAATAATATAAACTTCTTTTTCATTTTGAACTAATTTTGTGAATTTAGTGAGGTAAGAGAAAGTATTTGATTTTTTGGCTAAGAAGTATACCCACATGTATCTAGAGTAATCATCAACCAATACGAAACAATATTTCTTACCACCTAGATTTGCAATATGACTAGGTCCAAACAAATCCATATGAACTAGTTTAAGAATTCTAGAAGTACTTATAGTGTTCTTGGCATTAAAAGATGATTTTTTTTAAGTTTTCCCATAGTATATGCTTTACATAGATTTTCTATTTTGAAATCATGAGATGGTCAGCCTCTTACAAAGTCTTTTCTTTTTAATTTGTTTAACAGACACATATTAGCATGTACTAATCGTCTATGCCATAAGTTTACTTCTACATCCTTAGCTATCAGACATTTTGAAAGAGTGAGATCATCAAAAGGTAGAGAGCATATATTACCTTTCCTTTTACCTGAAAACAATATTTCCTTTGATCATTGGTCAACAATTTTGCACAAGTCAGAGTCAAAAATAGGATTCATTCCCTTATCACATAACTGGCTGATTGAAATCGGATTATGGTGCAAATTTTCAACATATAATAGTCATTTAAGGTAAATGTATAGTTGCCTACTTTTCATTTACCAATAATTTTACATTTGTCATTGTTACCCATTGTGACTCTGCCACATTAGTACTTCTCTAGGCTAAGGAACTATGATTTGTCACTTGTCATATGCCTATAACGGCCAAAAACCAGATACCATTGTTGTTGTTCCTTAGCCGGCCAACATACCTATGCAAGAAAATAATTTGGTGACCTATTTGTTTTTATAGGTCCGTGATTGTTAGTGATATAAGATATCGAAAGATATGTTTGTGTTGACCCTAGATAATCTATATTTTTTTCCTTTTGGCATCCAAATTTGTTTGACTTTAAGGATTTTACATTCGTGCCTATTGGAACCCAAATTGGTATGATTTTCATATGTTTGGGTCTACACCTATAATTATTATGATTGTGTCCAGTTTTTCCACAAATTATGCACTTGGAATTGACTTGATTAATTTCGCTACCAACATGTTCAGAGTGAGTATATCCAAGTCCTTGTCTACCAATATTAATTGTTTGTTTCCATAGTAGCATATTTAGTGATTTTTCACCTCTGGAGAATTTTCCTAAAGTTGTAAACAATTGTTGGACTTGTGTTTTGAGTTATTAATTTTCATTTAATAACAAGGTGCACTTTTTTATGGAATTTTCTCTTCTAGTGTTTCACTTTCTTTTAAAATCAGAATTTCATTTTCAAGTGATTTTATTTTTATTTTTTATTTTTTATTTTCTTCTTCAAGTGATGGACACTTATCACACTTAGGGCTCTTGATTTGATAGTTTTTAACCTATTGATCAAGCTGTTTATTTAATTCTACCAAACTATCTCTTTGTGATTCAATTTTAGCATACTTTTCCCTAAGTCGTTCAAAACTTCCATTTACATCATGAAAATATATAAGTAATTCTGAATGACTAAGTTTGATACCTCGCTTAGCTCATCATCATCACTGTCAGTTATTTCTCCTTGAAGACATAGACTTTCTTTTTCACCTTCACTGCTAGTGCTTTCATTTTCATCTTCACCACTTTCATCTCAAGTTGCTGCAAAACTTCTCCTTTTCGGTTTCTTTCCTTGGCTGAGTCGATTCTGAGGATAATTTGGCTTGATATGACCCGGTTCAAATAATCTATTGTTTTTCTGATTTTTCAAGAACATTGTTGATTCTGCTCTTCAGTTGATGATTTTTGGATTTCCATATTTTTGGTTCTACTTTTTGAATCTCTTTATTAGTAGTGCCATTTCTGCTTCACCATCATCATCTTCACTTTCAGTTGTTCCTTTGAGAGCTATTCATTTCTTTCGAGTATCACACCCTTCACGTTCTCCCTTGAATTTCATTTCTAAGTCATAAGTGGTGAGATTTCTGATGATTTCTTCAACTTTGATTTGTTTTAAATCTTTTGATTCTTGAATCGCAGTAACTATCGCTTTAAAATTTCATAAAAGGACTCTGAGGATTTTTCAGACTATTTTCAATCATGTGTATGATTTTCCAAGAGCTTTTTATTTGTATATAAGATTAGAAATTCGTCTATACTTCTGTTTGACATTCTCATCCTTGGCCATTGTGAAGTTCTCGTATTCACTACTAAGCATGGCAAGGCAAGATTCTTTTACTTGAGATGTTCCTTCATGAGTCACTTCAAGTGTGTGCCAGATTTCGTACGATGTTAGACAATGTGAGACATGATTAAATTCAATTTGATCCAATAAACAAATAATAGAATTCATAGCTTTAGCATTAGCATTCTGTAGCTTATTTTCAGGATCTGTCAATTGATCCATCTGATGTTCAATTTCTTGATAATCTACCACTATAGTTAGTGTCGTATAAACTATCTCAACAATATTCCAAGCGTCAATGGTTTTCAAATAAAATTTCAATCTATTTTTCCAGTAAGCATATTCACCATTGAACATGGGTGGTCAAACTATGGACTGTCCCTCAGCAAAAGCATTATTAAAAGAAGCCTTTTAAAAAAATAAATTTTTAAAACAAAAATTAGTTTTTGAAAAATCAAATTTTTAAAACAAAAATTGGTTTTTGTCCCTAGCTCTAATACCACTTGTAGGATCGATTTCACCCCAGAAGGGGGTGAATAGGATGATACTAATAATAATAAAAATTAATGCGGAAATATATTAAATAATTGTAGCACAGATAGTAGCAGAATAATAAAAGCAGAAATAGAACAACATAGATTTACCCAGCTTCGAAAAAACCCTGCTTACATGATGCCCCAAAGGTTTCTACATGAGATTAAGTAGTCAAACGCTTATACACGTAAACTTGAGACACCCGCTAATGACTAAGCTCACTCTACGCTCAAAACCCTACCACAACTCAGCCATTGAGTTGCGAATTCTCGAACTACAAAACCGTAGTTCGTAAACAGCTTAAAAATTAGAGTTTTAAAACAATAGAAGCAATTTGAAAACAAATAACAATTTAAACCCTAGCCCAAAAATAAGCCAGCCCAAATTATAGCTTGAGAAAATAAAAATCGTCTTCCTTTTGATGTTTTCTTCAAATGGTGCTCTTTTAGTCCATGCCTTTCCTTTTTGCGATCTAGCATTTGTAATTTGAAGCGCAGATTCAAAGCAGTTGTCTTAGTTAGCTTTGATGTTCCTTGTTGTGTGTTCTTCAATTTGCTTGCAGTTGCTTCAATTGGATCGAGTTCAAATTGAGTAATTATAGTATGCAATTTTACTTTTCTTTTCTCTGTTTGATATGCTTGAATTCAAATTGATACTTCTGCCGATGATGAATTGGGTGTATTTATAGGGATGAAAACCCTATAATTTCATTCGTGCACTTTTGGTATGAATTTTTCTTAATTCTTGCTTGGCCGTTCGATTTTCCATGAATACATGTGATTTGTATAGACTAGTTCAATTTGATTATTTTTCTAATATGCTTTGCTTAATTACCGCGGTTTGCATTTGGTTTTAGAATATGTGATGCTTGTTCATCACGCTCTTTCCATTTTCTATTTTTAACTTTCATTAAAAAAATATCATCTCGGCCTTGACTTGGTTTCAAGCTGCTACCTTGATGTTTGTTCGAACTACATCACTTGTTCATCTGATTGATTTCACTTGATTTTTGTTTGAACTATTGCCTTGTTCATCATGTTTGGAATTGTGACTCATGCAACTGCTTCACTATTTTATGATTTTTGAACATATGTATTAAATCACGTAGAACTTCGTATGTATGCTACCACTGTTTTGAACATATCATTTGAACATTCTTATGTATTTGACTGGAACCACTTGTGTTTGTATGTGTGTCACCATGCATATACATACGTACATATGTATGTGTGTGTATATGTGTTTTGGTGGCCCTATTTAAGCTTGCTGACCCATGAATGCATTTGCAACTTGATCACTTCTGTGGTTCTGGTCTTTGGTTCACGTTTTACTTATCTGTGCAGTTTTGTGGTTGGCCTTGCACTTGAGATCTGTTTGTAGTAGTCTTGTTGTCATTTTGAATGTTGGCATCTCCATTTAGATACATACATACATTTATGTGTGTACGTATATGTGTGTCCATGTAACTGGTTTCATGTGGAGCTGATGTTGTCATGGCCACGTTCACTGCCTTGGTCTGCATTTGCTCATTTGAGCTGCTATCTACATTCAAGCCTGAACTAATTTTGAAGATCATGCACATATTCATGTTTTCCTGCTCCTTCTGGTTTGTGTGCCTCTTTATTCCTTTGATGTTGTAGTGTTCATTGTTATGTGTGTTTACGCTTGTATGCTGGTGCCTTGTTAAGGATGTTGAAGTTTGTTCTTGACTCTTGGTTGTTATTGCATATATACATGTATGCTAGTTTGTTGAATGTGGTTGGTCTTCATGTCGCATTTCATTCCTAAATGCTTGCATATTCCAGTGTGCATTTTGTAGTGCTTGTGACTCAATGATGCATTGCATTAGTTCCACTGGCTTGACCTGCTCTCTGGTTTTGGTGAATATTGTAATCTCCTTGGCCATTTCCCCTAATTTCTTGATGTCCATTCACTTGTTCAATTTCTAAACTGATACTGCCTTGGTACTGTCATGGAACTGATTTAGTACACTTGATGTTGCCTGACCCATTCCATTGTTCACTAGTCCAGTGCACTTGCCTTCATTTGGGTCCATGGTATTGGTGCCTTTTTTGTTTGCTGGTCTGCCCATTTCTATTTGCTTTGGTGCACATTTTGCTGATTTGATTTGATGTTCAGGTGTACTGATCTCTCTTGGCTGAAATTCAAGATGCTGAGGTAGTGCACATGTGTACGTGTACATATGTGTATATGCAGGCTCTAGTGAATTTAAAACTTGGTGACTTGTTTTTGTATTGCACCTGAGTTGAATACAGCTTTGGCTTGGGTTTGACCTTGTGCTCACCTATCCCTGTAGTTCTAACACGTAAGTGTATATTGGTGTGTACGGCTTTGTGGCATGTACAACGATACATTGTACATGTCACAAGTTGTTCATGTAGATAAACTCAAAAGAAATAAATGACGAACAACCCAAATAACTAAGGCAAATAACATTTTAAAAAACACACACTTTAATTTCCACTGTAAAATATTTTTGTTTTCAATTTTACTGCGTCAATTTTTATTTTGCAAATAGCTCAGATGCTGGATTCAAGCTGGAATAGAGTTGAAGATAAATACGAGTGCCTGAGTGATATGTAGTGAGGTCAAAATCGTAAATTGAAATTTGTGATGTAATTGAAATTGAATTGTAATTGAAATTGTGTATATGTAGTGAGAGCTGAAGTTTGTACTATTCAAATTTGTAATAAAAAATTTATTTGAATAAAATATTTGTTTGAATATAAATTCTGTGTTATATATTTTATTCAATAAATATTTATTTAATTATATGAAAAATAAAATAGTACAACAAAAAATACATTTAAATTAATATATATACATATATATATATATATGTTTACCATCATTAAACAAAAATCATATATTAGCATATTCTATAGAAGCCTAGGATTCCAATGTATGATAATTACGTGCCAAAATATGTACAAGGAGAATATTTATCTATCTAATTACACTACCATGCAATATAGAAAGTCGCCTCCGAAAGAATTAGAAGAGAAGCAAAAACGGACCAAGAAATATTGTCTATTTCTCGAGTGTTATGGCACAATACAAATGAATGTAGTCATCTTCAGGATTTATAGAAAAAATGATTCGAGAAATTTTTTTTGAAAGCCCCGTAGGATGGAAGGCTGGGGAATTCCAACCCCAATTAAGCACAAGCGCCGCATAGGGCTAAGGATCCTACGTAGACTGGTAGAAGGCTGGTGAAAAACACGATGTTGGGGGACCGCACCTAGTAGATAAGAGTTGGCAAGAGATGGAGTGCTATGCTAACACGATTTGGCATATGGATTTTGAATATTGTCCAAATACGAAAATGGAGCTCTGGAAAAATAGCAACGTACGATGGTGGATGATATTGTGTTTTAGAACAGAGATGCGGGTATGGTGGAGGCTCCAACGATCGACCCAATGGTTATTTCAGCCATGATTATCTTGTTTTGGTGTGAAGGATTTTGATTGATTGTGCAAGTTTAGTGAATATAAAGATTAGGATGGAAGCCAAAGATTTAAAACCGTCTAAAGCTCATATATACGGTTTTAACGATGTTGCAACCGAAGCTATTAGTTATGTAGAATTACCTGTCGAATTGGGAGAAGGTGAACAAAGGAGAATGCAAATCTTGCCATTTATTATTTTGGATGTTGACTCGCCATACGATGTTTTTTTGGGTCAACCGGCCTTAGCTGAATTTCAAGCAGCTCTTGTCCCATGGTGCTTGACTTTGAAGTTCCAATGGATAATGGTATAGGATTTATTCATAGCGATTAGGTGACTGGATGTGCTTGTTATGTAGAGGAGTTAAAGGAAGCTAAGCGCAAACAAAAAGGTAAGGGTGTATACAAGACTTTTCGCATCTAAGCCACCAAATATTGATAACTAGCGCTTGAGCCTTGGCTCGGGCGCCATAGTTGGTTTTATAGAGATATAGATCCGAGAGATGACAAAGAGGAGCCCAAAGAGACCAAGGCTACACCAGCTGAGCTGACGATTGTTACCACGGTCAGCCAGAACAACCCATCATAAGTCCCAAAGATTGGATCACAGCTTAGCCCTCCGATGATGAAAGAACTTAATGGTTTTGTCCGAGCGAATCTAGACGTGTTCGCTTAGACACACTCTAACATGTGTAAAATCCCACCTGCCATTACGAGCTATACATTGAATATCGACCCGAGGCATGTCCCGTTGAAACAAAAAAGACGCTGTATAGATCCGAACAAATCTGCTGTTCTCAAAGAGGAGGTGGATAAACTAAAAGACAATGAGTTTATTCACGACACCCTTTACCCTAAATGGGTATCTAATCATGTACTTGTGAAGAAAGCAAATGGAAAATGGAGAACGTGCATCGATTATTCGTATTTGAACATGGCGTATCCAAAAGACAATTTCCCCTTTCGAGGATTGATCAGTTGGTGGATTCAACTGCAAGGAAAGAATTACAATCTTTCATGGACGTATATTTGGGACATAACCAAATCGTGATGGATATTCCCGATCAGGAGCACACCGGTTTTATTACCAATGTTGGATTGTACTGCTATGTAGTAATGCCATTTGAATTAAATAATGAAAGAGCAACTTATCAGTGCTTGGTCAATAGAATGTTTAAAGATCAGAAAGGAAAGACAATGGAAGTGTATGTGGATGATATGCTCGTCAAGTCACAACGATCAAGTGAATATATTGGAGACTTGGCGAAAATGTTTGAAATCCTCCAACATTACAAGATGAAAATCCATCCTTTGAAGTGTTCTTTTGGTGTCGCATCAAGGAAATTCTTAGACTTTATTATCAATGCTCGTGGGATAGAAGCTAATCCCAAAAATATTCAAGCTATCTGTGATATCCAAGCCCTAATTACTATTAAACAAGTACAGAGTCTGAATGGGAAAGTTGCTACCTTAAGCCGATTTAATTCCAAAGTTACCGACAAATGCATTTCTTTCTTTGATTTGATTAGGAAAGGAGAAAGAAACTTTGAATGGACGCAGGATTGTAAAGACACATTTCAAGCTTTGGTGAATAATTTGGAGAGCCCCCTATCTTGTCAAAGCCGGTGGATCACGAGTTGTACACTTATTTGGCTATATGAGCATAAGCTATAAGTGCCGCATTGCTTCATGAGGAGAATCGGATCCAGAGGCTGGTGTATTACATCAACAAACTATTAATAGGAGCTGAAAAGAACTGTCCAAAGATAGAGAAATTGGCATACTGCTTACTAATTGCATCATGGAAGCTCCGTCCTTAATTTTAGGCATATCCGATAAATGTTTACACCGACCAACCGTTATGACAGTTCCTACAGCGACCTGAGATGTCTAGAAGGTTACTCAAGTGTAATATTGAACTCAGTCAATTCGGCATTACTTATCTCCCTCAAAGGGCTATTAAGGTTTAGTTATTGGCAGATTTTGTAGCAGAGTAAATTGTGTAGGATGATTCTCCAGAAGGCAGCGAAATCCCTACTGTACGGTAGAAATTGCATACTAATGGAGAGTCTAACGATCATTGCTTCGGAGTTGGGATTATGTTTGTAACTCCTGACAATCGGTCAATCTATTATGCATTAAATCTTGATTTCCTAGCAACAAACGAAAAAATTGAATATGAAGCTCTAATTGCTGAACTTAAACTCGCTAGAGAACTTGGAATAAAATCTCTTGAAATCGTTTGCGATTCGCAATTGGTGGTGTATCAAGTTAGGGGAGATTATCAGGATAAGGGACAAAGGCTTGCCCCATACCTTACCAAAGTCCAAGAGTTATTGACAAAATTTGAGTACTATGACATTTGCATATTCCACAAGATCGAAACAGAGAGGTTGACTCAGTGGCAAAGTTTGCTAGTACCGGCGATGCACATCAGTTGGGCTTGAACCTAGACAAAGTATTAAATACACCATGTATAAGCATGATAAAAATCGACCAGACACTGGAAGTGAAGCCTAAAAGGAAATCGTGGATGATTCCAACCAAAGACCACTTACTGCATGGAGTCCTAACAGATACGAGAAATGAAAAGCGATAAGTCCTTCGCAAAGCTTCATGGTGTATTATGCAATATGGAATTATGTATAAGAAAGGTTCTCGGTCCCTCTACTCTGGTGTGTCACTCATGATGGGATAATACATATTCTAAAAGAAGTTCATGAAAGGGAATGCAGCGATCACACTGAGGGGCAAACTCTGGTAAAAAATACTTTGTTATCGTTATTATTGGCCAACGGTAAATCGAGACACCGCTGACTATATAAAACGATGTGAGATATATGCAAAAGTTCCAAGAACTCTGTCAACATAAATCACATAAATGATTAGTGGCCATTCACCATGTAGGGTATAAACATTATCGGTTCCTTACCAATCTTTAATGGTGGTGCAAAGTATGTTATCGTTGTAGTTGCTTACTTCACCAAATGGGCCGAAGCGAAACCTTTAGCAATGATCACAGCCAAGAAAGAAATCAACTTTATTGTCCAAAATAGCATATGCTTCTTCGGTCTTCCGCAAACTATTGTAACTGATAATAGGACTCAATTCAACAGTGTTGAATTTAAAGACTTTTGTCGAAGATATTGTATTGAAAAGAGAATTGCAGCAGTCGCTCACCCTTAGGCAAATGGATAGGTTGAAGTCGTAAATAAGATCATAAAGTCCATTCTGAAGAAATGTTTGAAGAAGGCCAGAGGCAGGTGGGTGGATGAACTCCCTACAATACTGTGGGCTTACAGGACCACCCACAAGTCCGCGATTGGCCATATCCATTTGCCTTTGTTTACGGTTCCAAACCTCTTATTCCTATCGAGCTCAAAGTTCCTTCTCATCGAGTAACTTTCTATAATCCCAAAATGAATAGAGATCTCCTCTTGGAATCCCTTGACTTTATAGATCAGAAGCACGAGGAAGCTTATTTGCGTGTAGTTGCACACCAATACCGAATCTCCCGGTATTACAACATTCAAGTTTGACCTAGAACCTCCGAAATTGGCAATCGCAATCTTAAGCGGATTTTTCCTACCCCATTGCACATGAATTCAATATGGAAAGGACCATATGTCATTGAGCAGAGGCTTAGAGAAGGAACTTTCAAGCTAGCGACTGTCGATGGCATCATGCTTCCAGGGCATGGAATAGCGAACATCTATGAAGCTATTTCACTTAGTTTATTTCCTTCATATTTTAGTTGTATTTAATTTTAGAATTTTCTTTAGCAGTTGATTTTACGAATGTGTAATAAGATAGGTTATATTATTCCTTCCCATTTAATGAATAAAGTTTTGGACTTCCTTTATATTTATGTTTGTTGTGGCATTATATATTAATTATATAGCGAAACTGATTGATATCAATATACATGAAAAAGGCTCCTAGACTTTGAAATAAATCAATCACACTAATTCCCAATAGTACTTAATAAGATGAGCTTGGTCCACTTGTACATTTGACAACTCTCATTCAGAGTCTGATTGACGGGATGCACGATAAGGAATTAACATGGCTGACCATTTGACGATCAAATAAATCTAGCTAAACTGTGGGATTAAGATAAAGTGAGAGTGACTGTGACAAAACCGACCACTCGTTAGATCATACCCTAGACCCTAAGTGGCAACTCAATCAATTAAGGGGAGTGCGATCCGACCGCTCTTCGAAATAACTCTACATTCACTGAGTGTGGACTAGAGTATAAGCTTAAATTGAGTATGAATCGATCATGCACAAAATAACTCTAAGTCCCAAAAGTGTGGATTGGGGTATAAACATAAATTTGGGCATGAATCGACCGCTCGTAGAATTACTCTAAGTCCCCAAAGTGTGTACTAGAGTATAAACATAGATTGGGTGCGATTCGTCCACTCATTAACTAAATCTTATCCCTAGAATGCAGATGCGAACATGAACGAATAAATGAGCGGAGTTCGACTATTCATTGTTCCACGAACTCTAGCCTGAAACCAATGGGAAAAGTACAAACTCGCTAAGGATAGAGTTTGACCGTCCAACATCTGACCCCATTAAATCCAAACCGAGCGCTGGAGTATAGTTGCTCAAAAACCGCTGAATTCGATAGCGTAACACTAAGGCCCAAGCCTAGTGTTTGAAATGACTCGAGGCCATAACCACTTGGAGGCCTTGGGATAGAGCTGGTGGATTGTTACTAGAATTTATGAACAACGAATTACAAGTACATTGAATGGAATGTAATAGTTCAACTACTTAAATAGCAATTCACCCGAAAGTTCAACAAAAAACAAAAGCTTTTATTCATATAACAGATTTCAGGATTGTAGTACAAGTTATTCCAGAAAATCGGGACTCATACCCATACAACCACAGCTAATGAAAGAAACTGCCGTGTGAACTATATACACACTAAGCTGAAGTGACGGCTATTTCTTTGACTTTCTATCTTTTTTGGATTTTTCGAGAGTAGTGCCACTTGAGTTTCTTTTTCTAGATCCCTTGCAGCGTTTAGCAGGAGAGCTTATAGAGGTAGGAGGAAGTTCATTAGGAATCAATGTAACATCCCCTATTTAGAGACCCAAAACTAACGGCTATGGATGCTGCTGCCATCCATAGTTATTAATTTTCGATGACCAAATACGGCGATCCTAGATATATTGATACACAGATCACAGAAACATGGAAAAAAAATTAACAATTAAAAATATGTTTCCTCATTCAAATTAAAACGCTTTATGTTCATTACATAATACCCAAAAATGTAACCACATTCAGCAAAATATAATTATTACAAATATGCCAACAGCGACATATGAAGATGCCTCTTGGTTAATCAGAGTATATGATAAGGCTAACAAGTCTGCCTTTACAAACAAAACACAGCAGAAAAGACAAATCTAAATAACTATCCGCCTCCTACATGCCTCTAGAAGCTTTATTCATCAAAGAAGAAAAACAAAATACCTTATAAACTACACAAATTCAATTGAGTATCCAAGAGTTTAATGGGAAAACAAAAACTTCGAGTTAGACATAAAGCTGATATGAATAATAAGCTAACATCTCAATCTTTTTAAATATCTAGTTAGACCACGCTGTTTAGAGGAACGAGTTTTCCTCTTATTAGTATCCTGAAACTTTTTTAAAACCATACTGTGTGCTCCTACATCCACAATGGTTAAAACATACATTTTTAAAATGTTACGACGATATGCATACTTGCAAATATTTAGGATTTCCCATCCCCGGTTTAATCTGACACCCTATCATAATTATAGTTTCTAGGGTCACTATTAAACTTTTAGTTTTCACGGGTAAACTAATAATCTTTATATATTAATAAATGTCTGGTTCTTTTCATTGTTTTCATGGGGTCACTAAAAACCTATAGGCTCCTGCCAGTTAATTTAATTAATTTATAGGTCCTCCTACACCTATTAGTTCTTCCAATAACTAATCACCTCATCCTTGTTTTCATGGGTTGACTAGGAACCTATGGATTTATCCACTAATTCACTTCACATCCTAGTCTTCATGTGTTGACTAGGAACCTATTGACTGATGTCAATTCTTAATCCGGCCATAGTTTTCATGGTTCACTACAAACCAATTAGCCCCTGCTAACTATCTCTAACGTATAGTTTTCATTGGTTTAATATGAACCTATTGATTATCTCTAACAACTACATAATCATAGTTTTCAGGGGTTTACTATGAACCTTTTAGTTGCCTCCAATAACCACTAAGTTTAAGCAACCTATATTTTTAGGCACGCTGACTCCTTGGATGCAATTATACTCATTCAGGAGCTTAACCAATTTATATTCACTACAAAGTTAACCTAGCTGGTTCTTCTACCCCCGTCTTCCCAAAATACAGTTATGGGTGATCATGTGAATATATTTATATTTGAAGAAGCAAAACAACAATTTAATAATACCACTCCTGTAGGTTTAAGGTACCTGAATACTATTCATATAAAACATAGTTAACATATTTAACTTATAATTGTCAAGACCATACTTCTTCAAAATTACATATTTAAAGTCATTACAAAACTCTTTTATATAAGCCGTGGGTTTTCCTTTAAAAATTTGAGAAGGGGTTTTAAGAACTTTCGACAATGTCAAAAGCTTCTACTTTCAACCCCTTCGAAAGCTTGGCTTTCGACCCCTTCGAAAACATAAATCATGTCTTTTAAAAAATTAGGCTCCAACCTTTTTAATACTTTGATACATTTCCTTTGAAACCTTTCGATGTTGTAAAATATCATTAAATAAGAGTAGAATCTTTCAAAACCAATGAAGTTCAAACCTTCCAAAACCATTGAAAATCAAATTCCAAAAGCATTGCGTTTGTCCAAAAAAAATTTGGAATATAGTGAAAATAGGTGAAAGTATCTCTTTCAAAAACCACACTTTGTTTTATAAAATATTGGTGAAGTTTGATGGTGTCAAAACCATACTTTCAAAAGCATTAAATCGTCTGGGAAACAATTAAACCTTTCGACAATATCGAAAGCTCCTGCTTTCGACCCCTTTGAAAGGTTTGGGAAGCGGCTTTTTTTTGTAAAAACCATCAAACCTTTCGACAATGTCGAAAGCTCCTTCTTTCGACCCCTTCGAAAGCTTTAAACAAAAAATAAAGGTTGCAGCTTTTTTTCTTAAAAATCCTCTTTGAAAAAACCATTTTAAAACATAGCTTTCGATTGTGTCGAAAGCTCCTTTAAAAACAATCCTTTTAAAACCATAGCTTTCGACCATGTCTAAAGCAAGCATAGCTTTCGACCCTGTCGAAAGCAAGCATAGCTTTCGACCTTGTTGAAAGCTATTTATAAAACCAACCTTTCGAAATCATAGCTTTCGACCTTGTCGAAAGCAAACATAGCTTTCAACCTTGTCGGAAGGTTTTTAAAATAGGAAAGTGAATTTCTTTTTCAAATCAAAGTAAACTATGAGTCCATCTCCTTCGAAAGCAACCCTTCGCACCATACCTTCCGACTTGATCTAATTCACTGCATACCACCTGAATGATATCATGTGCATTGCTTTCGACCTTGTTGGTGATTGAAGTCAAAAGGTCTTAGTCGACAGGTCTAAGTCAAAAGGTTTGCCAAAGAAGGCGGAACCACCTTGTTGTGGGTAAAAGTAGATTTTGCCAAAATAAGTAAACTTTTTGTAACAAACTTGCCTACTTGTAAACATTTGATTATCTTTCACAACTTTTAAATAATTTGGGTAATATTTTCCGTATTTTATCAGATCTAAAATCAAATTAACATTTAACAAATAAGTTTTTCCTTTCATAAAAACTGCTAAATCATTTAGGCCCTCCTTTCGAAATAATTTAATTTCCACATTAAATCACTTAGTAAAAATCCCCAAAAATTCCATAAATTTACTTTAATCATTTTATCTAACATATCAAAATTTCAGACCCAAATTCTTAATATATTTACCAAAATAAATTTATAAACCTAAATAACCATATTTTCCTTTGAAAATTGATAACTAATTCTCCATGGCTTGAAAAATTATGAAAATTGAAACCCAACTCCAAAATCATGTTTTTCGTAACATATAATTTTCCCATTACATTTAAAAATCATTTAATCTTGGTTTTACCCTAAAACTGTGTACATCTCCGTTTAAACAACCTTGTTTAATCCATATAAATCATTAATCAAGCATATCATCATTCATTATGTCATAAAAACATATTTACCCTTAAATCCGAAAAGATATGATTATAAAACCAAAATAGAGATGTAGAAATTATTATTCACCTTAGATTGGATAAAGAACTTGAAGTTTGATTGAGAATGATTTCTCCAAGCTTGATCCAAAGCTTTACTATGATTTTCTCTTCTCTTCCTAATGGTTGGCCTTGCTTGCTTCTTACGTTTATAAATTTTGTTTGAGATAAAATGAACGTATATGACTAAGGAGAATAGTACAAGGGGGAAATATGGGTTGTTGTTTACCCTAACACCCTTATATTTAATTATTTAACCATTTATAAGTTCATTTAGTCAAATAAGCACGACCACTAAATTTTATTAATTAACCTCAATCTCCTCGTCTACATGATTCTATTTAATTTATTCTAATTAAATCCCCTGGATAATGTCATCATTAAAATTAAGGGTGCTTCAAGCTCCCCTCCTTAAAGAATTTCGTCCTTAAAATTAAGTAAGGACTAACTAGCAAACATGGCAATCATCTGTAACATCTCCTAACAACCATACTATCCTACCTGACTAGCAACCAATCTATCTTGATCTAATATAGACATACCACCAAAGCAGATCGGGATAAGCCTCTCTAATCCTGTCCTCGGTCTCCCAAGTATAGTTCTTCTCGTTGTCGCTACACTGAACTTTCACCAACCTGACTATCTTGGTCCTCAGTCTTTTCTCATCTTTCACAACAAACGGAACTGGTTGTTTAACCAAAGTCAAATCAGACTCTACTACCAAATCTTCCAACTCCGTCTGAGGAATAGTAGCCTTTGGATCATGCACAACTTGCAAAGATAAGAGATATGGAATACATTATGGACACCTGCAAACTGCTTGGCAACTCCATTCTGTACGCGAGCTTTCCAATCCTTTCTATAATCTAAAGTGGACCAACATATCTCGTGGCCAACTTTCCAGACTTTCCAAATCATACGACACCCTTTGTAGTTGATACTTAAATGAAAATCCTATCTCCCATTGAGAACTCTAGGTCTTTACGTCTTTTATCTACATAACTCTTCTGCCTTGATTGAGCTTCCTTCATCCATTCTCGGATTAAGTCAATCTTTTCTGACGCTTCTCTAACCAAATCCAGAACTAAAACTAATCTGTCTTCAGTTTCTAACCAACATGCTGGCGATTTGCATGGTCTTCCATACAAAGCTTCAAAAGGCACCATTTCTATACTAATTTGATAACTATTATTATAGGAAAACTCAATCAAATGTAGGTGATCCTCCCAATATCCATCAAAGTCCAATACACAAGCTCTCAATAAATCTTCGAGTACCTGATTGACTCTCTCTATCTGCCCATCTGTTTGTGGGTGATATGTTGTACTCTCTTGAGCTTCGTACCTAATACCTCTTATAGACTCCTCAAAAATTCGCTAGTGCATAACGCATCTCTATCGCTGACTATGCCGCTAGGAATCCCACTAAGTCTAACTATGTTCTTCATGAATAACTTAGCCAAAGCAGGGGCGATCTAGTTGGATTTACTAAACTAAAATGGGCACTCCTGGTCAACCTATCTACTATAACCTATATGCTTTCATTTCCTCTATTTGATCTTGGCAACGTGTCTATAAAGTCCATCGATATCAAATCTCATTTCCAGACTAGGATATCTAAAGGCTAAAGTAACCCGCTTGGCTTTTGATATTCGACCTTCATTTGTTAATAATTAACACACAACCTAGCCCACAAGCCAACATCCCTCGCAATGCCTTCCCAAAAGAAGCTCCTCTTCATATCTTAATACATCTTGGTCCCTCCAGGATGAATCGTAAACTTCGATCGATGACATTCCCCTAGAACCTCTCTCCTTAAGTTTCCTATACTCGGAATGCATACTCATCCCATCCTTCCCAACCATCCTCTTTAGTCAAGACTAAAATCCTTTAGGTCATCAATTTCTGATCCGACCCCAAGTCTTATAATCCTCTTGGCTAAATATAGATCTTCTCTCTACTTAGATGCTATTTTATCGATTAGCACTGGTCATACTTCTAAACAAGATAACATGGCATTCCCTTGACTAGAACTAGCGATAGATCTCAACTGCACACCACAACTACCTAAAGCATCTAGATCCTTCCGTTCTGCCAACATCGCTTACATCGCATTCTGATGTTTTCTACTAAGAGCATCTGCTACCATATTTCCTTTCCCAGGAGTATACTCTGTACCGAAATAATAAGCAGCCAAAAACTCCAGCCATCTCTGCTGCCTCATACTCAACTACTTTTGAGAGAATAAATACTTTAATTACTTAGGATTGGTATACAACTCAAATCTCTCCGTAAAAGATAACGCCTTCAAATTTTCAAGGAAAAAGTTACCAATACCAATTCCAAGTCATGGGTCGGATATCTAACTTCATGCGGTTTAAGTTGCCTAGATGCATAAGCAATGACATTGCCCCTCCACATCAATACGGCTCCCAATCTAGTCTCGCATGCATCACTGTATACTACAAACCCTTGGCTACCATCTAGAACTAATAACATTGGCGCATTGGTTAACAAATGATTTGACTTAAGAAACTCTTCCTCACATTTGTCAGACCAAACAAACTTCACGTCCTTCCTGGTCAATTTAGTCAAAGGTGCTACTATCCTTGAGAAATCCTTGATGAATCTCCAGTAATAGCCAGCAAGTCCAAGAAAACTTCTGATCTTAGTCACCATTTCTGTTCTCTTTCAATAGTTCACAACTTCGATCTTAACTAGATCGACTGATAATCCTTCTTTTGAAACCTCATGACCAAGAAACTTAGTCTCTTTCTTCCAAACATGACACTTAGAAAATTTAGCCTTTAGCTGATTTTGCCTCAGCATCTCCAACACCACTCTAAGATGAATCTCACGCTCCCTTTCATTTTTAACGTACATTAAAATATCATCTATAAATACGAACACGAACTTATCCAAGTGCTCTCGGAAAACCCGGTTCATCAAATCAATGAAGAAAGCAAGTGCACTTATCAAATCAAATGGCATCACCAACCACTCATACGAACCATATCTAGTCCGAAATGCCGTCAAAGGAATACTATCCTCCACTACTGTCAACTAATGGAACCCCATCGCCAAATCCAGTTGGGAAAATACTCTAGCTCCACTCAACTGGTCAAACAGATCATCTATCCTTGGCAGTGGGTACCTATTCTTGGTCATCCTTTCATATTACTTACAATAGTCGATGTACATCCATATTACAAAATAAAATAAAATAATTAATCTTTGTAACAAAAATATAGAAATTTTTTCTTTGCCAAGGCCAGCCGGTTTTTAAAGTGGACCGTCCACTTTTTATTACAACAAGTGTAATAAAAATATTTAAAGGAACAGGAGATGTCTGATTGTCTATACTACAATGGGACAGAAAGAAAAGGAAAATAAAGAAAACAAAAGAGGGAAAGACGCAGGAAAAAAACAAAAAAGAAAGATAGAAGGATAAAAGGGGAATGTTTTCGGGCATCAAGCTAGACATCACCGAAGAACTTGCTTAGTTTAAAACCATAAGCAATATCCCTCAACATTGCATTCCAAGTTGCATGGCAGTTAAGATTTTCCTTGAAAGCATCTTATATATCTTTCTTCCTACAACATACTTAAGTATTTCTTCAAGACCAAGAATAAAATTGCCTGGTTCCTTCACCTTGTTGCCTTAGAGATGATATCCTAATCAGCTGCTGAAACCCCAGTAAAGCCATGAAAGCCTGCCTTGTACATATTAAAGATCCACAAATTTTTCAAAAAGGGACATGCAAAAAATAAGTGCAACAAACTCTCACTGTTGGACATACAGAAAAGGCACATAGTATCAATTTGCAAGCCATACTTCACCAATTTATCTTTGGCCATCGGAGCATTGGTCATTGTTTTCCATAATATGCGATTATCTCTACCAGGATAATGGTGGCTCCAAATTACATTATACCACTAGCAATCAGGCACATCTTCATGCCCAAAGAGGAGAGAATAGACAACTTCAACCCTATGTCTTTTGCCTTTCCAAAGCAGTGTATCACTATGACCCACAGGGAAGCAAAGATGACCAACTCCTTGCCATAAAGCTTGACAACCTAGTTGCTAGTACTGGGAAACTGCAACTTACCATGATGGATGAAATCAACAGCTTTAGCATTTAAAATAATAGAAGTTTGAAGGATCTCATGAGAGGACAGCAACCTTGCCAAAATTAACCCATCATCCTTCCAACGTTCATTCCAAAAGCCAATAGGACTATCAGGTGACAAGGTGAACCTGATGAAGGGAAGTAGAGTACCCCTCAAACCAAGAAGCTTCCTCTATATCCAACTACAGCGCTATGGCACACCCATAGCCTAGAAATCCTTCCTACCAATATTATACCTCCAAGTCCAATCTTCCCAAAGACTACCCTTCTTGCTAAGTAGAGTACCAAAATAAACACTAACAGCTACCTTACTCCATTTTCCCATGTTTAAAACCCCAACACCACCTTCCTTTTTAGAAAGCTCAATCCTAAAGAAACAGATTGGAACTAATTTTCTTATGTGAATGGATCCAGACCACAAAAATTTAATCATTGCACTTCGAACCATCCTCATTAGTTTATCTGGAAAGATGAATGTTCTCGCCCAATATACCATCATAGAGAAGAGATTTGATGAGAACAAGTCTACCAGCTTGAGAAAGCATCCTAGTAGACTAACAGTTCATGATGCTTGTAATCTTATCATAGAGAGGAAGGCAATCAGCCATGGTAACTCTATAGTACACAGAGGCAGACCCAGATATTTCATATCTCTAGACATAGGAAGAAGACCAGAAAAAACTTCAAGCTCCTCCTTGATACTAGGTGACACTCCAGATATGAGAATGTGAGCTTTATTTGAGTTTAGCTTAAGGCCAGTAGATAAAATGAAGGCACCCAATATTTCAATGATGGTATTAATAGCCTATTTATTTGGTTTAGAGAAGATAAGGATATCGTCAGTAAAAAGTAGGGAAGAAATGTTTGTAGCCTTGCATTTGGGATGGTAATGAGTTTTTGATTGAAGAAAATTCTCATTAATCATACAATTAAGAGCCTCCATCACAATTAATAAAATATAGGAAGATAATGGATCACCCTACCTTATTCCTTGCCCGCCTTCAAAATATCCATGAGTAGTACCATTGTAAATAAGAGAATAAGTTAGTGTAGAGATACAAATGTATACCCAGGCAACAAAAATCATTAGGAACCCCATAACAGCCATTATCCTGACAATTGAAGACCACTTGATACTATCATAAGCCTTACTAAGATCAAGCTTTAACATGGCACTGGGAACGGCCTACTTCTGCCATAACCCTTTATGAGCTCATGAGCATGCATGATATTGTCTAATATGTTCCTATTTGGCATAAATGCATTCTGGATTTTGGAGATAATAAATGGAAGCACTTTAACTAATCTTGTAGCAAGTATCTTAGAGATACATTTGTAAATAACATTGCAATAAGATATTAGCCTAAAAGCAGAAGCAAGCATGGCAGGGATGATTTAGGAATTAGAGTGAGATCAGTTGCATTAACCTCTTCCAACATCTTAAACTTATGAAAAAATTTCTGGATGGCTTTAGTGAAGACATCTCCAATAATATTCCAAGAAGAAGTAAAAAAACACAACATTAAAACCTTCCGGACCACCACACGACCTTTTTACATAGAAAAAGGGCAGTTTTAATTTCAATATTAGAAACTTGATCAGTAAGGTAAGAAAACTGGGAACTACGGAGATGGGGTAGAGGAAGGCTATCAATTAATTCAAGGGTAGGTTCAAAATCAGAAGCATTACCAAGAAGATTCCTATAGTAATCAAGTAAAATATTATCTGCTTGATGAGGTTGAGTTTGTAGGGAACCCCAATAATCACACAATGACCTAATCTACTCCTTTTCTTGCTAGTTTTTTATGGAGGCATGGTAAAAAAAATAGTGTTATTATCTCCCTCACATGTCCATTTTTTATGAAATTGTTGTCTCCTCATGCTTGCTCCTTATCCAGAGCATCATTAAGCTGAGAAAAGAGAACACTCTCCTTTAAGGCAACATTCTAATCATTTGGATTTGTTATCATAAAGTCCTGAGAAACCGTCAATTGAGCTTAAATAATGGTAGATAGATGAGAAACATGACCAAATCTAGCTTCGGCCCAATCCTTAAGAGCAACCTTAACTGCCTTTAACTTCCTACATAACACATACATAGGATTTCCAAAAAAATTAGTAGACCATACTATTTGAACAATATTAAGATAATAATTTTTGTTAACCCAAGTATTGAAAAATTTAAAAGCACTCTTCCCTACAAAAGGCAGACGACCAAGGCAGGTTATGATGGGGGAATGGTCAAAAAATATGGGATGTGGCAAGAAAGAAAATAAGGCAGACAATGTTGTCAAAGCTTTAGAATTGCAAAACAAGTGATCAATTTTAGTGAGGGTTTTGAAACCAGAACGACTCCTATTGTTCTAAGAAAAGGGGCACCAGGGCTGACAAATAGGAATTAAAGAAGAATCAAAAATGACAATGTTTAAGTGGGCAATGTCTCTAGGCATTAGAAGGAGTCCTCCTTGCTTATCAGAGAATCTAAAGCAATAATTAAAATCACCAAGGATTAGCCATGGATGAGAGTCTTGTCTCAAGGCAGGGAGGAGATTAAGAAGGAGTTGCCTAGGACCAATGGCATTATGGGCATAAATAAAGGTGAGATAGAAGGACAAGTTTGAATGACGATGGATAGCTTGAAAATGAATCAACTGAGGAGTTTTGAGGACGAGGTTGAGGGAGAAGGTGATAGAATCATAGACAACTAAAATCCTACCATAAGGAGCCTCATCCAAGTTATGGAAAAGAAGCCAAGCAGGATTAATGAAGTTTGCAGCTTTGATGGTTAGGGGAAGACCGAGCATAGTTTCAAGAATGGAAAAAATGGAGATAAAGTGTGAATTAATAAGATTTTTGGCGTGGTCAAGTTTGATGGGGTAGTGAGCACCCCTGATGTTCATGAAGCAATTTGGTTTGTCAGTATGATGACTGTAGAGGATGACGGTCCACATTTGTCGTAATTCTTGTTGAAGGAGGTTTGCTTCTAGCATCGCTAATTTTTTCTGATAAACTAGTTGATTTTTTAGATTTTTGCTTTGAAATGGGGTTTACAAGGACAAAGGAATGAGAGGAGATTTCCAGGCTGGCAAACTTCTATTGAAATTGTAAGGTGAAGATGAGAGAAGAACTGGTGATTGAGAATTTAAATTAGAGGAGATATGATGAGTGGAAGAAACTTGATTATGCATAGAATGAACAAATAAATAGATTTGTTGTTGCAGCTTAGTGCAAAAGGAAGTGTCAATATTGTCGTGTATATCATAGTTTTGTGTGCACGGTTTTCATTAATTTGTTTGCATGGTGGTTGGGGAAAAGGGTGTGCATGTACAGATGCATTATCCAAATTTCCATAACCCAATTCATCACCGTGCACATATGACTTATCCTCTACATTATTCTCCATATTGTCATTATCCAAAGCAACCACTGAGACTTAATGCACTTCCACTACAGCTGCCACCAGATCAACTTCCCCTTCCTTTAAATCATTACCCTGCATACCATCATAGTCATCCCCATCCCCAAAATCTTGTAAGATAGCAAAAGCATTTTGCTGAATCATTTTCTCTTCACGACGTGGCTTTCTTACATTATTTATTCTTATTCCAACTTTGCTAACATGCTCAAACTTCTACACCCTTTTATTGTTTTTTCTTGTAATTGGATTGAGTCCCACTTTATCAGCATTATTACCATATTTTACCTTTTTACCGGGCATCTTTTTCCATACAACAACATTGCTTGTTGCTTTGCAATTTGATCCCTACCAAAGTTAATTGTTGCAACATTTTTATCTGAAACAATAGGCACTATATTGTCCTTCATCTTTCCTTCTCCTTCCTCCTTATTTCTGTAATATAACTTGCATTCAGATCTAACATAACCAAATTCATTGCAAGCAACACAAATTTGTGGCTTTCATAAAAACTTTACCCTTACCATTTGCTCAGAACCATCTAAGTGCTTGACTGGAAACTCATCTGGTAGTTCATGCTCTAGTGTAACTTCCACCATACGCTTTGCATAACCAATCCTTTCTAACTTTTCAGTGGACTGATCCATACAAAGAAATCTACTCAACCTAGATGCTAGCCAATTGATTCCAATGTGTGACCATGAATACAATGAAATGTTTGACAGCTTAAACCAAATAGGAATTGATTTAATGGTACTGATGTTATTACCAATTGATGAATCCTACTGTTTACAATAAAAATCTTGTTCCTCATTACAATTGGGTCAGATTCGATAACTTTACTTCTATCCTCCTCAGAGGAAAGATGGAACAGGAACAAGTTTCCATCAGATTTTACCTCAAGTCCTCTTCTTAATTTCCATACCTTTTTTAGATGACTGAGCACTGTAATGAAGAGGAGAGGCTTGTCAAGGAAAAAATCAATCAGATAACTACCCCATATATCATTTCCTGCCTGGACCACAGCATTAGGAGGAACCAAAGCCTCCTTAGAAAAACAAGAGAAATATCAATGGGGACATATTTGCCAATGTTCCTAGGCTTCATTTTGAAATGGGAATTCCATGGCAAAAGAGTAGAAGGGAGGGAAGATGAAGAAGGTTTCATAGGAGATAGAGGTAAAGGGATGGCTGATGAAGAAGACAATATGGGAGATGGTTGAGAAGAAGAAAGAAAAGGGTTTGGCAAAGGAGCAAGAGGAGGATCAGGAAGCGGTGGACTGGTCGAATCCGGGTAAGGCGGGGAGGGGTGGTACGTTGGGTACAATGGATAAGGAAGAAGTAAGAGATTTGAAGCATGGGGGATAAGGCCAGCTGCCATTAAAGGGAAAATGTTCGACTCAATTTTTTGAATGAATTAAACTTCATCGGACCATTAAAGATCTTACTGGTCCTAATGTTGATGATATTTATGTGCTTCATGAAGAGACAATCGTACAAGGTTTAGTAGTTTTTACTGGTTCTAATGTTTCAGATTCTACTTTGTTGTGGCATCTTCATTTAGGTCATGTTGACAAGGAGAGTCTTGAAGTATTAAAGAAACGGGGATTAATTGATGGCGTTTATCAGTCGAAGCCTAGCTCCTATGGAGATTGTTCTTTTTGGAAGAAGAAGCATGTCATTTTTGATGTGGGGAGACGTAGAGCTATAGAGTTTCTAGAGTTGTTCATTCTTATGTGTTGGGACCCATCCAGTTACATCTTTAGGTGGAGTCAATTACTTCCTCTTATCTATGGATGATTTCTTCCATAAGGTCCGAGTCTATTTCTTAAAAGACCAAAAACGAAATATTTGCCCGATTTCATTAGTAAAAGACCTTGGTAGAGGTGCAGTCGGGGAAGCATTTGAAGGTTCTCATTGATGGAAATAGTAGTGAATTTGTGTCACAAGAATTCACAAACTATTATAGACCCAAACATGTGGTTAGAAATTTTATATTTCTGTTAAGTTACATTGTTATGCATTGGCAGAGAACATGTGTCAAATAATATACTTATATTTAAATTAATTAATTAATATAACACATTATATCAAGTATATAATAGAAAGAAAACACCTTTTATTTCGAACAAGATTGATTATCGAGCTAGATATATTTAATAAATTACATAATTGCCCCTAGGGCATACACCTAACACCACTTGCACTTGGGGTCATTTATGGAATCTTATTCTAACTTTTCCAATCGGTTTCATCAAAATCAATTGGGTTAGTTCCGTAATGAATGGGTATCCTATTATGCTCCAATTATCTAATCCATCAGTCAACCCTCTTCAACATTAATAAACTACCTTTATCATACGGAACAAATCAGAGTATGTCTTGCAAATTCCAATGAGATTTAAGTTTTGTTATGAAAAATACTGCGATATTTTTATTATATAACAATGTTATAGGATTCTCAACATTTGGAATTACCCTCAGCTTAGTAATAAATTTGTGCATTTATATTTATATACATTGTTTTTATTGCGGCACTATTCAAGGTAATGTACTTAGTCTTTTTTATTGAATCGAGCATAGTCATATAGTTGAAACAATTATAACTTAAAGATTCTTAATTTGAATTTATTATTGACACACTATACCCAATATCATTTATGAAGTTTGAGTATGAACAATCCTTCATAAGAAGTTCGTTGATTCTGTAAAACATTCTCTAGCATTTCATAAATACACGAGAACACTTCAAACAACTATTTAGTGATATCTACGTAGATTTGATATTTGCTTCATATATCAAATAAATAAACAAATCACGATATCGTAGACAACATAATATGTATGGTAATTCTTATTACCGATGCATAAAGAATTCATCTTACATGTTCCGTATTAAACATTTTAATAAGGTGTCCTTAAATATCATTTTGAACATTTTCAATATCTTTTATACTTACTATAAGAAACATCATTTACAAGTCCAAAGCCAAGTATTAAAACAACTAAAGTAGATTTTAACACAAGTACATTTTTTACAATCAACAGTGTGTTGTTTGTTTATGGTTTAAAAATATCTAAGTACCTTTTAATGTTCTTTCTTATGAGCACACGCTTCCTCTGCATTATGACTGATAATCGAACTTTTTGATATTTCTGTTAAAATAGTTGTTCAATTTTGATGCTTTTCTTAATGATACTTTTGTACCCATTTTCGGATCGTATCCAAAAAATCATAAACTCAACATCGCTTCCGCTGATTTTGGAACAGTTTTGTTGTTATATGCAAGTAGTTTAGTCTAAATTTATATTTAAACTTTCTGCTTCAACACATATATACCAAAATGTAAAGTCATATTAGGTGATAATTTTATGCGTAAAATCCAAACCATTATGCACATCAAATGGTGAATCTGTTACGTTAATTTCAACAACTGAAATTTATGATTTTATTCTTATCAATGTTGCGCATTTTATTCCAGCTACATTAGTCTTTCTGTTTAAGACACATTTGCGGCTAATATATCATATCCCTTTAGGTACAACTATTAAAATCATATTTTGATAATGTACTTGGAATCTATTTTGGATCTGCGCATTATACGATATCATAGAGTCTATACTCATAATGGTTTAATTAAACACTCAAAGATTATTTATCTTGATCTTGATAAGAAACTCATAGTTTCTCTTTAATGTATAAGAATACTCATCAGACGATCTAATGTATATATGTTCATTTAGGCTCAGTCAATTTCATTTCATCTCTTATAATCAGTTTTCTATATCCAAATTCATTTTATACCAAAAATTTCTCAAAGAAATTCCTTCACTATGAAGTTGGTAATTCCTGAAATAACATTTGTTACTCAATGTAATAGAATGAGCATTCATAAGAATTTTATGAATTGCCTTATAAAAAAAAACTAAATTGGTCATCCAATGATAGTTGTTTCCAAATTCCTTTTGCGGCGATGAATATACGATCCTTCATGGATAGTTATTACATATGACTCGTACGACCTGCCAACTCCTAGACCAAGGATATGATAGGTTTTTTATAAAATCATATCTTGTATGATTTTGTAAACTATTCTATAGATAAAATTAATTTTAACCTAGTGTACTATACTTAAGTACATGACCTTATTGAAAGAGGTTAACCTAAATTCACTCACAATTAATCGTGCTTTGTTATACAAAGTTCAATTACTCTTTTTTGATACATCATTAAGTATCATAAAGAGGAGTGAGTTTTGAAGTTGAATCTTTATTCATTTCTAAATACAAACAGAACTCTTTCTAGTATACTCACCTAATCGATCAAATCGAATCATTTCTATCGCATGTTATGTTATTACTTCGGTTTTACATTATGAGCTTATCATAGACTAATATATGCACATCAAATACACATGTCCATGTTTGCCATGACTCATCAGTGAGTATGACGAAGTATGTGGCATCAATTTAGCATTAATAGACTTATGATGTATACATCTATATGTATCAATCTGAAGGGTTCTTTAACTTTTATGATGCTTCCATTAAATAGGTGCATAACCCTTAATTATTGAGATATAATTAACCACTATCATATGATTCGTAATCGTATAATAGAATTATTTCTCAAAACTACGGATTATTCTATATTTTCAAAATAATTGTAAATAATTTTAGATACTTTGGTATTTTCCAATGCATCACTTTTTTTGTTAAAACAAATATCATATTGTAGTTTTATTTCATAACGAATATTCATAATATTCACATTGAAATATAACTATGTCTATTTTCAATCAACACCCAAGTTTTTATAGTTTTGGTGACTTAATATAGCCTCAAAACCATATCTTGTGACTTAACATGGTCAAATAGGATCATTACTTGTAAATGTATGCTCCTTAGTATGATTAAGGAAGTAAAATGATAGCTATCTATGATGGATAAACATATGGGTATGTATTTGAAATCCAAAACATAGTACTTTAACAATTATAATAAACCAAAATATTTGAAGCATACAGTACATCGAATATGTCGAATCAGTCATCGAATACATATCTTATGTATGTGCAATTTTAGGTTGCTATGTGTCTGGTAAGAAAATCTCCTTATAGTCATTCTATCTTATTGAAGAAACTTTTAGTCCACATTATAGCGATATAAGTTGAGCCAACCTCCGAAACATTCCAACTCCCTTCAACCTTGCCTAGACTCCACACTCAATTTGGCAATGAATGGTGTCAGCGAAAATGATAGCTCACATGATCAAGACACCAACGGTAACACACCCACTGGTATTCCCTGCCTTTTCCTTGATGTCGGCAGTGAATTCTGGCAAACCATATCACATCACATCGCTATGATGGGAACTTTGAGCCAAGGAGTAAACGGCCTAAGGGCCATGCTAGAAACTCACTCTATTATGGGCCTAGAACAACCATCAACTTAGGAGGCCAACAACTTCCCAACATCGTTGGTCATCCGAAGCAGTTGTGTACTGGCGACCATCCAAAGCACATGGTTGGCATCTGAAACTGCCATCTACGTGGCCCTAGAGCCAGGAGATAATAACATAGTTGGGGGAGAGTCGAATGACCATCGAGATGGTGAAATCCATAAGCTGTGTCCTGAGCGCCTAAGCGATCAAGCTCAAACCGTGGCCAGGGGACCTAGAGCCACCTCTGTACACTTCCACCCACAAAGGGAATTACCTCATCTTGTACTTGGCGGCGAATAAGCTCGATTTCCACAGTTACTTACATCACGTAGAAGATCTCTTTCTGTAGGTCGCTATCATGTGGCATATTCCGCTGATTAGCTGACATACCACTAGGAGCCTTCGTCCCTCGATGCTAGGTTGTTCCCGCAACGGAAGGAAGCCAGCCTCTGGGAAGAAATTATCTGGTTGCACCTAGTGGTCAACCAAATATAGGCTTATGGCGTTGGTGATGGCAACCTCTCTGAATACGAGGATAGAGAACCATTCTCCGCAGAAATCCTCAGAACCTACCTCTCAAGATGGTATATGCTACTGCAAATATACAAATAGGATGGAGCACGGACTCATCGGATCACCTTGCCGCTTTTAACTTAATCATTAGAGCCAGGCAGCTAACTGGTAAGGTGAAGTGTTTGTTATTCCCATCCAGAATTGTCGGGCTGACATCTCGTTTGTTCTTACACTTAGCTCCTGGCAGCATCCGACTATTCTTCGAGTTAAAAACTAGATTTTTTGCATCAAGAACTCATGTCATGATGGCCAGCAAGCTTGGCAATATCAGCTATGGCTCGTTTACAAGTCTCCGGGCCTATGTCAACCGATTCAATTGGGAATCACCCTGTGCCCGTGGGGCCGAGAGGTTTAGTCTAACGTTCACCTTGTGCTCAAGCGTGTGATACAAGTCCGGGATATAGAGAACTCCAGAAGAGACCAGCCTTGTCTCTTACTCATTTCTATCAGTGTGCATATGGAATCACGAGGATGGAAGACGTTGATTTGTTAGATTTCAATAACAAGGGACGTTACCCCCTCAAATTTTTCCAGAAAGGAAACCATGATCAAAGAGAATGGAATCGGCAAAATCATGCAAAGAGAAATCGTGATGACGACCTGAGGTACTGTGCTCAATATGATAGCTACACTTCCCTGAACAGAGATATGGAAATCGTTTTTCATGCAACCAGAAATCAAGCGCCCTTTGAAGGCCATAAAATGGCTGGATGAGGAAACTGACCCATAGCGGCAACCAATATTGTCTCTTCCATGAAATCAACAGGAACTCTACTAACAAATGCCATGTTCAGCCAATATTGCCTCCTTCATAATATCAGCAGTCATTCTACTAACAACTGCTGTGTTCTAAATGGCGAAATCGAGAGACTTACCAGGGAAGGGCCACTTTTGGAATATGTCAGACAACAAGTACATTAAAGGATGACCTACGAAAACCATCTAATCCAGCCTTCCACACAATCAGTTGGAGGCGTTGTGTCCGTGACCGACACGCTCACCATATGCATAGGGCCACACATAGCAAGGAGCAGTCAGAAGGCACTCACTCGATATTAGAGGGAAGTCACCACCTCTGGCCAAGTATATTCGTTGGAATGACGGGCCGTTAAGGCTCCAAGAATGGAAGAGGAAGATCCTCCAATCACCTTCACATCTCAGGATCGGGGGGCAATGGTGTACCGCCCACCACGACCCAATGCTTTGCTCATGTCGATGGTTGGCACCAATGTCCATAGATCTTTTGTTAATGGTGGAAGCTCGGTCAACGTCATGTTCAAAGAAGCTTATGACATGCTTATGCTGTCAACATCCTATTTCATTCCATACGTATTTCCCATTTATGGGCTTAGCTGAGTTAAGATAATCCCCATGGGGATAGCAATGCTCATAACTACCTTCAGTGCAAAGCACACAACGGTAAAGATTAAAGTCAGTTATGTGTTCCTAGAATGCCCATCTTCTTACAACTTTCTCATCGGTCGACTGGTCCTGACCGAATTTGATGCCATCATGTTGTACAGTTACTTGATAATGAAATTCCCAACACCAAACGGGATTGGCAAAGTTAAGGGAGACCTATAGAAAGCAAGGCAGTGCTATAGGACTTCCCTGCATTGGGAAAAGAATGGTGTAATGATTCAAGAGGAACCCACCAGCGAGGTCAATACCCCATTGGAACTAGAGAAAGCGACTCCCTTAAGTGCAACCCCAAGGGTATGCAATCTAGTCATTAACATAATAGACAGTCTCCAGTCCGCTGAAGAAATTAATGCTTTATGGTTGGTTTCCCTTGCATCCCCTTAGAAGACATAGGAACACATCTCCAGTTGGAACGAGCGGGCGGGCCCCTGGTTGCAACTTGGGTCAGTTGACAATACTCTAGAGTGAAAATCCATTGACGCCAGGCATGCTGCAGCCAGTCCGGCACAAAAACATCTCTCTATCCCGTCCAGAGAAATAATGGATTGCATGATCTATGTTTTGGATCAGTCTGACATAGAGACAAACACAAGTATTAAAGATGACATGCTAGATCCACGAATGGGGAGAAAGGAACCGATGAGGGACCCCATGACCGCCCTGAAATACATATACGTCTACGAAAGTGATCCCACCAATTTTTCCAGATTAGGACCAAGCTTGGTCTGAGGGTCAGGGAAGATCTGATAAAATTTCTCAAACAAAAAAAGATGTCTTCACTTGGGGGCACGTCTACATGACCGACATTGATCCTTGAATAATCTGCCATGTGCTAACATTAACCCAAAAGCAAGCCCATCTGATAGAAGAAAAGACCCTTAAACCCTGGAAGATATAAGACATTAAAGGAAGAAGTAGAGATGCTGCTCACTAGTGGCTTCATAAGGGAAGCGGATTACTTGGTTTGGGCCATGAACCCAGTCTCAGTCTACAAACCAAACGGTTCATGGAGGACATGTATTGACTTTTCGGAACTCAATAAAACATACCCAAAGGATAGCTTTCCTCTGTCCTGCATCGACCAAATCGTGGACATAACCAGCTGGCATGAACTCCTCACTTTCATGAATACCTATTCGGGCTACATCCTGATCTCCATGCATTGCCCTGATCACGAACACACCTCTATCATCACCAACATCGGGCTTTGTTACCGGGTCTTGCCTTTTGGTTTGAGAAACTTAGGGGCAATATACCGGTATCTAGTCAATCGGATATTTTCAATGCAACTAGGTTGTTTGATGGAAGTGTATGTCGACAACATGCTATTAAAGTTAGAGAGGGCCGACGACCATGTACCCAACCTTACCGAAACTTTCGGCATCCTGAGAATGTAGAATATGAAGCTGAATCCCAAGATACGCTCATTTGTGGTCTGATACGGCCGATTCTTGGGGTATGTTGTGAGTGCTAAAGGAATCGAGGCCAACCCAAATAAGATTCAGGCTATTAAAGAAATGCATGTTCCTAAAACGATGAAGCAGGTACAAAGCCTTAACTAGATGGTGACCACTCTAGGCCGTTTCATTTCAAAGGCTATGGATCGGTGCTTATCCTTTTTGAGCTCGTCAAGAAGGGGAAGACCTTCGCCCGAGATGACGAATGCACCAAGCCCTTCAAAGACTTAAAGAAATACTTGGCCACCCCTCCAATTCTGTTAAAACCTACCGATAGGAAAGATCTTTTTCTATAACTGGCGATCACCAATCATGCAATATGTGCCACACTCATTAATAAAAAGAAAAAGGTGCAGCAACCAATTTACTATGTAAGCAAGCGATAGACCGGACCTGAGATAAGATACACGAGGACTGAAAATTTTGTGAGTTAGCGAAATAGGGATCTTAAGGCTAAATTAGCAATAGATGAGGGTAAATTGTGTTTAATAAATTATATGAATACTTTTTAAATTCTTTAAGATTATACTTGAAATTATGAAATTAACAATCACAGAATCAAAACACGGACAAAATTAAATTCAGTAAAAGTAAAAAGGAAATAACACACCATGATTTTATGCTGGTTCAGAAGTACCCTACATCCAGTCGCACAATTTGTTGTGCGGATTTCTTTCAGCTAGTAAATGTAAATACAATATCGATTTCAAGGCTACAAGACACATCCTCCAGAATCCTGACCTCTGGGTAGAGTCACTTAATTTCTAGGCTACAAGTACACCCACTTGAATCATGGGCTACTAAGCCCACCCAATTGATTTCACGGGCTACAATCACACCCATAAGTATATCCATATGATTTGATAGGGATTTCCAGACTCAAATCTTCGATCTCGATTACAATTGATCCTAAAACTCTTGAATAGCACTTTGATTGTGATTTGAGTGAGAGAGATTAGTGAGTAAATAATAGAGATCAAACTAATGGTGATTGAGTTTGATTCTGGTTGAATTTAGGTAGAGTTTAGGTATATTTTTATTTAGAAAATAAGAGAGAGAGAGAGAGAGGAAGGAGAAGAGATAAATAAGAAATTTGTGTTTTTAAAAGTTTGTTTGGAAGTCTGGTATTCATAGAGGAATAATGATCATATCTATTCGTGAAGAGATATGATGAAAAGACACTTCTTTTGAAATTTGATTTTTGAAAATATTGGCCTCTATGTCGATATACAGATATAGAGTGTGTCGACATACTCTTCATAAAATTTAAAAACATTTTAAAAGATTATTTTGAAATTCCATCGCTTTGTAAAATAGTTTGATGCTTTGTAATATCATTTAATCATAGTTTATACATATTTTAATCACAATTAAACAAAAGAAATTATTTTGGAATATTTAAATATAAAAGATTAAATAGTATATATAAGTAATTATATATATTTTAAAATCAAAATAAACTATATAAACCATAAAACTCAAAACCAATGCAAAGTAAAACTTAATAAAACTATATAATATTATTTTCAAAGCTTTAATTGTTTGCGCCAAAATTGGTCATAAACACCCAATCATCGATGAAAGCACCCATTCATAGTTATAGATCACAGATAGCAAGATTATAGAGAATAAAATATGAAGGATGCTTAGAAAATTAAAAGGAAAGCAATAGAAACATGATTTATAGTGGTTCGGCTATCTCTAGCCTTTGTCCACTTTGAAGAGTAGCAATTTTATTGGATGTTACTCATTGGTTACAAGAGGTTTACAACAATACAGCGGAATTACAACAAGGATTCCGACAGAGTATCGGCATAGAAGAGTTAAAAAATCCCTTTTAAGAAGCTCCTGGTTTGCAATTTATAGGCATAGGCGGCAAATATCTCGCCCAAATCTCGAAAGACTTCTTCTCTCATATGGGCGGGCCCATAGGATCGAGTTCAGGTGATTTCGACTCGATCCGGGTGCGATACGAATTGAGTTCATATCAATCCATAAATGGTCCTTTAGGGCTGAAATTTGTCAGGTACATTGTTGAGGTTGTACGCATGCTCCTATAAAAATTTGGTGGCATTTGGACTTGTGGATTATGAGATATGATCGATGTAAGTTTGTGTTTTCAACGTACAGTCGAGCTTCATATCGATACGTTCGTATCGATCTCGTTCGTATCGGTTGAAGGCACATGAAAGGCCAATTACATGGTGCTATCTTCTAGGATCGATCCACATTTTATGTCGAGTGACCGAGTCATCCATCTTTACATGTCTCCCTCGTATCGCTCTCATTCAGGTGCTTCGTACCCATACTGTTCGTGTCCATCGATATGACTTCATTCGTATCCATTATTTGCTACGTTGTTCGTATCGATATGTGAGATCATTTCGTATCGATAGCCTCAACCCCAATTCGTATCGATATAGACATCGACTTCGTATCGATATCTTTTAGGTATTGCCTTGTATCGGTTGTGGGTGGTGATCGATACGAGCCATGCATTAGTTGAGGCGATATGAAATGTCACTAGGCGATGGATACGAACAGGAGTCGATGTGATTGATACAAAGCGGTGCCTCTTCCATGGATACAAAAGAGCGCTCTCTTGATGGATACGAACCTAATGTGTTTCACTTTTATGGATATGAATTTGCATGGATACGAACGAGGTTTCCTGGATGGATTCGAATGGAATCGATACGAAGGAGGTGGTCTAATGGATACGAATAAGGCCATTGCTTGATTTTCATCGATCATATCTTGAGCATACGAACTCCGATTGACTTGAAATTTGAAACATAGCCTTTCTTAGCCTTATTCATCATTCCCGTTCGATCCCATCTTGATTGGAGCTCGTTTAATTATTGATGGTCCATCATAGCCTTGTTTCCAATCGATCTCCAATACTGATTTCATCCTTTTTAGCCTATTTGTTGATATCTCCGCCTTAACCAAAAGGCGGGATAACATTAATATAAGCATTAAATAACGTAAATAATATATACATATAACAATTAATATTTTAACTTATAAGTAAATGTCAAAGATTAAAGTATAAATAAAAATTCAATATGTGTGAAAAATTAAAAACTCAAAATAATAGTTTTGTAAATATAAGAGATTAAAAATCATTTTGAGAAATATTTGGAAAGATCATTTTTTGAAAACCAGGGTACTTTATAAAACATTTTAAACGTCTGAAATAGGGAGAGAGATCAGGAAAAGTGCTATTAGAGTTTTAACATATGATCTAAGACTTTATAACTTATTTGGGATAATATCGTGAACTCTTGAAATCTTCAATACTCATGAGTCTTCAATCTTTGACTCTTGAATCGGCATGTTGTATCTTCTCTTGATATACATGATACCGTACAGTCATCTTAATCAACACCTATTTAATATCCTATACTACATGTTACATATAACTTGATAAAAAAACATTAATATCTATATTTTATATAATATCTATAGTTGTTATCATCAAAACCAATACCTATGATACTAACTATCTCCCCCTTTTTGATGATGACAAATCTTATATAAAATATGATAAAGTCCTCCTTAATCCATGCTGAAATTTTACAAATTTCTTCCCCTTTGTCATCAACAAAAATAACTAACTAAAAACTCATCCTAACTTAGTGAAATATAAAATAAATTGAAAAAAGCAATAATAGTAATATAAGAGTGAAAAATAAGAACTCCCCTTGAATAAAATACTTAATAAACTAAAGAGTTAAAATAAATTTTATTTAAATGTTATTTTAATGAATCATAAATGATACATCGAATATGATATTTTAAAGATATAATATGTGATATAAAATGAGAAATTATGACATATAAATGATGATTATTATATGATATGAATGACGATTAATATAGGACATAAATGATATAATATGACATATATTATATAATGATAAATAAGATAACATAAACTATATTAGATTCTAAGTGATTATGGATTGAACTATGTATGTGATCAAATATGATTCTATAAACTTATTTCCTGCTTATTTAATATCTTTAAATTAATTCATTTCGACTTAAGTGTTTAAAAATCCAAACTTCCATTATTATGTTTATAAAATACTAAAAACCAATATATATATTAAATTATCTTTTAAAATACATATAAATATTTTAAAAACCTTTTAAATTTTTTTTTAATATATCATAACGGAATATTATATATAAAAATAACAAAGATTAAAAAACTAAAATAAACATGTTGTGTATTAAAGGCCTCTTACTTTAAAAATTGTTAATTAATTAAACAAAAAATGTATTTAAACATTAAATTAGTTTTTGCATACTCTGATATAAGTTAGAAAATATCTAAAAGGTTAGAGAAAATTACTTACTTAAATATCATTTTTACATAACTTAAAATTTCAATTAGAAAAGACAGCATTTACAGAAAAGGTTTATGTAGTTAAATATGTTCAAACATTATAAACTAGGAACTGCAGTATTTATCAAGTGCTGCAAAATGTTTTTGAAACACCTTACACTGTTTCAAAGCATAAAAATGCTATCAAAACAATTTGCAGTAGATAAACAGTGTTAGAGAAGTAGTGACAGCATTTCAGAAATTCTATCTAAAGTTCTAAACCTTTTTTAACAAGTTTTTTTGCTAACTTTGCTACTAGATTATTACACATAAATAGTTTATTTTCGACCTAATTTTTCTACATTACTTGGTATACTTAAAGTACTTAAAAATGATGAAAAAAACTATGAAAGAACATGTGTATTGACACTTGGCATTATGCATGTTTAAAATGAATTTTTTAAAGGACAAATGTAATGACACGTGTCATTTTGCAGGTTTGTTACTATTTATTTTTATGGCATGTATCATATGATGTGGGTCGTTCTTATAAATCGAAAAAATCTATAAACAAAGCATTATTCTGACATTCTAAATTCATTCTATCAATTTTCATAAAGCAATAAAGTTAGTATCTTATAAGAAATAGAGTGAAAGAAGTAAAATCAATAATTAGAAAAGTTGAAATCATGAATGAAAGTATGCTTAACTATTTAGTATAATCATGCTAAATTAATAGTAAGATTTCATTTAAAAGGAAACACATTTTAAAAATAATTAGGGAAGAGATATATCAAATTACGAAGAGTCACGATCATTAAGAAGGTTTAAAAATTTAAAATTATAACTTAGTAGTTAAAGTGTCTATTCAAATTTAACAAAATAAAAGAAAATGTTAAATTAATTTAAAATGCTTAGAATTTTTTGTAGTTATATATACTAATTGTTAGCATCAAAATTGGTCACTAACACCCTTGAATAGAGTTATGTAGAGAGATTAATAAAGAAAGTAAATTTAAATACAGAAGTAATGCAATTGACGGCGACAAAAACGAGAACGCCAGATTTATAGTGGTTCGGCGTAATTGCCTACGTCCACTTTGAATATGATCTTCATTACTTTTTCAATCACTTGAATACAGATATAATCCCTAAAAAACAACTTGAATACAAGTTTTAACCGAAAAGAAGCGAGTATAGAAAATGGCAGAGTCTCTGTGGAGTTCTGGAAAAAAGGTCCCACCAACTGTACCCCAGCCTCTCTATTTATAGATGAAGGTAGGGTGGACTCCCTGTGCAGGCCCAAGACCAAAGTAGCTTGACCCATAGTTGGGGGTGAGGTGGATTGAACGAGCCATGTCGACCCATGTCTATCGAACCACCCATGCCGATCCAGATATGCCGAACCTCCAAGGCCGAATGGTGGTCGTCGATCCACTTTGGCTAAGCTCGGGTTTCCTTGTGAGTGATTTGGGGTAAGGGATGGTTTGAGCCGAAGTGAATTGATGAAGAACGTATTTCCCTGACTTGACAGCTATGGCCGAACCATGCCTTCTTCACGTACCTTGGCCGGCCTGCCATGGCCGAACCATCCAAACCGAACCTCCTAAAGATGCCGACCACATCAAGATCGACCCCAATGTAGTCCTTCATTATAGCCGACCTACTTTGACCAAACCATTGTTGCTGACTCAACCTAGTGCATATAGTCGATCGAGAATAACCGATCAAGAACAGCCGAACCGCACTCCAAGCACCGACCCATCATCCATCACACATCGAACACTACTCGTCGCGGCTGACTTAGAATAATCGCCATTATAACTCAAAGTAGACCAATCCTTGACGTTACACTCGCTTACAATCAATTATAACTTCTGCAACCTTCGTTTTGTAGCTGGGCCAAGGTGCCAGGTAACACTAATTATATTCTGGAAAATATATTTTTTGGAAATATAAGTTTGCATAAAAGGACATAAAAATTCAAAATGATAATAGCCTGTGTCAAAAATGTGGTTGTTGTAGCCACCTAGTAACAAATTATTTGAAAACAACAAAATAGTTAAATTTTGGTTTGAAATTTTTAACATAATTGCATCAAAGTATATATTATCATATAAAATAATTTCAAGATAATATATGCAATTTATAATTTTCAAGATTTTCTAGAAAATTACTATGTTTAACATGTCTGTTCGTTATTTAAAAAGGTAGTTAATTTTGTTCGAAAATCTAGAAAATGTTAAATTACTTCAAATGCTTTTAGATTTTTTTATATTGTTAAATATATTAATTGTAATGTGAAATATTTTTTATTATTGGAAAATTATTTAATTTTAAGACCAAAAAATTCAAATTTTTGCTCCAAACATTGAAAATGAAGTCATTGTAACAAACTAAATGTCTATTCATTCAAAAATAATAAAATATTTAAAATTCAAAATTTAATTTCAAAATCTTTACATAAATGAATATATTTGTCTTCTATTTATGTAAAAAAAATTCATTAAAAAATTATTTGTTTATAATTTATGAGAATTAAAATACGTTGCTACATTCAATATTTTCTGTCCTGATTTCAAAGTGTATAAACGGTTTAGTAAAAATTCTACAAAATTTAGAATTCAATATTTTGCTTTGAAATATTTTCTAAACTTTTAATACATAATGTTACTTATAATAAAAATATAATTTTTAAGAAATTATAATAATCTTTATATAAAATTATTAGACATTTCAAAAACCAAGTGTCTTCTTAATTGAAAAACTAGCTGTTATTTTTAGAGGGAAACTTTTTTTTCTACTTATTTATACCATTTTGGTTATTTCAAAAACTAGAAGAAGATGTAAAATGACTTCATACTTAAGGAATTCATAAAATAGTAAAAATAAAGTTTTAGGGTTACCGATTTTGCTGACGTCCTCTATTACAATATTGCTATTTTTCCATTCAAAGGTATGTCTTTAAGCGTATATATCTCCTTTATTTCTCTTCCTTTCTCTTGATATTTCATCATGTATTTTGAACATCCACTATCTAGGATATATTTCTCCTTCTCAATTTGATTATCTAGTGTCTTTACACGATCAGCTATACAGCAAATCTGTTCCTGCAATTCAAAATTATATCTTTCCAAGAAATCAAGTGACTTTTCATAATGATTAGTTATTAATCCATTAAAAGGTAACATATTTGTTTTATAAATTGTTTTCCTCTAGCATTATTCAAAATAGTGTTAGTAATTTTTCCATTTAAACTTTTCAAAAATGAAATTACGAATCTTTTGAAAACTAATGCTCTGATACAAAATGTGATTTAGCGGAATAGGGATCTTATGGCTAAATTAACACTATATGGGGTGAATAGTGTTTAATGAATTATATGAATACTTTTTAAATTATTTAAGATTAGACTTGAAATTATGCAATTAACAATCACAAAACAATCATAAAATCAAAACACCGATAAAAGTAAATGCGGTAAATTTAAAAAGGAAAGAACATACCAGGATTTTATGCTGGTCCGGAGTTAATCAACATCCAGTCCCGCACAATTCCTTGTAAAGATTTCTATACGACTAGTAAATGAAAATACAATCTCGATTTCAAGGCTGCGAGACACACCCTTCGGAATCCCGACTTCGGGTAGAGTCACTCGATTTTCGGGCTATAAGCACACCTACTAGATTTACGGGCTACTAAGCATACCCAATTGAATTCATGGGCTACAATCACACCTACAAGTATATCAATACGATTTGATAGAGATTTGCAGACTCAGATCTTTAATCTTGATAACAATTGGTCCTATAACTCTTGAATAATACTTTGATCTTAATATGAGTGAGAAAGATTAGTGAGTAAATGATAGAGAATCAAACTAATGGTTATTGAGTTTGATCTGGTTGAATTTCAGCAGAGCTTAGGTATTTTTTAGTTAGAAAATGAAAGAGAAGAAGGAGTAGAGTTTGGAAGTCTGGTATTTATAGAGAAATAACGGTCATATCCATTTCTGTAGAGATACGACGCAAAAAGACGCTTCTTTTGAAATTTAATTTTGAAAATATCGACCACTATGTCGACACACATAGTGTAGGTCGACAAACTCTTCAATAAAATTTTAAAACATTTTAAAACATTATTTTGAAAATCCATCACTGTGTAAAATAGTTTGATACTTTGTAAAATCATTTAGTCATAGTTTATACATATTTTAATCATAATAAAAGTAAAGATATTATTTTAAAATATTTGAGTATAAAAGATTAAATAGTATGTACAATTATATAAGTGTGTGTGTGTGTGTGTGTGTATTAAATCAAAGTAAAATATATAAACTGTAAAACTCAAAACTAATATAAAATAAACTTAGTAAAACTATATAATATAATTTTGAATGCTTTAATATAAGTATTAAATATAATGTAAATAATATATATATATATATATATACATATAAAACAAATATAATTTTAACTTATAAGTAAATATCTAAAATTAAATTACAAATCAAAATTCAATATATATAAAAATTTAAAAACTCAAAATAATATCTTTGTAAACATAAGAGATTAATAATCATTTTGTGAAATATTTTGAAAATATCATTTTTTTTGAAAACCAAGATACTTTGAAAAACATTTTAAAACATTTAGAATAGAGAGAGAGAAAGAGAGAAAAGTGCTATTAGAGTTTTAACATATAATCTAGGACTCTATGACTTATTTAGGATAATATCTTAAACTCTTGAAATCTTCAATACTCATAAGTCTTCAATCTTTAACTATTGAATTAGCATCTTGAATCTTCTCTTGATTTGCACTTGATATTATAGTATTCTTAATCAACACATGTCTAATACCCAGTACTATATACTACATATAACTTGATAAAAAAACATTAGTATTTATATTTTATATAACATCTATAGTTGTTATCATCAAAACCAATGCCGATGGTACTAAAAAATATTAGCCTTCTACCTCGTGATGGCAACCTTGAAATTGCGACCATATTTCCAAGCTCATCCTATCAAAGTTCTAACCAACCAACCACTTAGATAGATCCCGAGTCTCCCCAACACGGCGAGGAGGCTCCTCAAATGGTCAGTCGAGCTGAGCCAACACCACATCCATTTCCTCCTACGACCGTCAACCAAAGGAAAAGCGGTAGCTGGTTTCATAGCCGAATGTTCCGACCCCGGTGATGAAGGAGAACCACCTGAAATGAATTTGGCGCCTGTATGTGGATGATGCATCCAACGGGAAAGGACAGAGTAGGAATGGTCCTAATTACCCCCAAGGGGAAAGAGCTCCGCTTCACCGTCCGGCTTACCTTCAAGGTCACGAACTACCAGGCGAATATGAAGCCCTCTTGGCTGGACTAAAATATTGAATATGCTAGTTTATGATTTTTGTTTGATGATAATTACTATATATATTCAATTAGATGTATTTTTTGTTGTACTATTTTATTTTCACATAATTAAATAAATATTTTCTAAATAAAATAAATAACACAGAATTTAAATTCAAATAGATATTTTATTCAAATAAATATTTATTACAATTTTGAATAGTACAAATTTGTGCTCTCACTATATTTACAAAATTTCAATTACAATACATTTCAATTTACATAATTGTCCTCATTACATATCACTCATTCACTCATATTTTTTCTTCAACTGTATTCCCACCCTACATCTAAGTTATCTGCAAAATAAACACTAACGCGGTAAAATTGAAAATGAAATATGTTTGCAGTGTAAAATAAAATGTTTTTTTGAAATGCCTCGGTAATTTGGGTTGTTCGTCATCATTTATATTTGAATTCATCAAATACGAATAATCTGTGACATGCACAGTGTATCACTGTACATGTCATAAGGTCGTGCACATCGATATACACTTGATAAAACTATAAGGACAGGTGAGTACAAGGTCAAACCCGAGCCAAAGCTATGTTCAAATCAAGTGCAATGCAAATAAAGTAACGATATGAGCACAAAGTCAAACCCGAGCCAAAGCTAGGTTCAACTCAGGTGCAATACAAAAACAAAAATAGAATGGTCGAGTTTTAAAGTCTGAAACAAGCCTCGACCAAAAAAAAATTATGCGCATATGACAGTTACAATATAACTCAAGGAAATATACAAACTCCACATGAAACCAGTAATCACAAGTTCAAAAAAACATATGCATATGTGAAATCGTGAAGACTACAACTTCAAGCAAACCACATGTATGCAATAGAGTGGATTGCAGAACTACCCAAAGGAGCACTTGAAGCTCACATGAATGCAATGAACTGGTCAGAGCAACCAAAACTATCAACAAGCTCCAAAGAAGACTACATGGTGATGCTAGGACCAGCGAACTAATGAATTCAACTAAATACAAGTGCAGACCATATGAACGTAGCAGCAAGCACACATCAAAAGTGATCAAAGAGGAACCGCATTGCAACAAGTCTCGACCAAGTGATTATACACATACATACATACATATATATATCTGTGTGTGTGTGTGTATACATGTCTAAATGTGCACTATTACTAACAGTAGAAACAAGTCCTCAACCAAAGCACATAAACAACTTTGGCCACAACATACTTACATATATGGGTACAACCAGACTCCATGAACAAAACCAGAGAATTACAAAACAAGACACAAGTGTACACAAAAGAAAATCTCAACAATGCAGTCCACATATGTATATAGTGAATTTAACCAGAGAACCTGAAGTTCAGTGGCAACCAAACAAGGATGAAGCAAACAGCAATATGCATATAGTCAAGCACAAGTCTAGATACATTGAACAAGATGATCTGCCTCGAAGCACATGACTCAATGCAAACACAGATCAGACTCGAGTAAAACACAACCAGAGGCAAAAGTAGATCAACAACACATATACACACATACATATGTATTTATGCACATATATGGTGATACAACAATGAGCAAGGCAAAATGAAGACAACAAAGTACAGACCTGGCAACATATGCAAACTAGCTCGAAGCAACAACTCAGTGCAAACAAGTGCACAAGAACAGGCCCATGAAACAACATATACACATATATATACATATATGTATGTATATACATATATGTATGTATATACATGGACACATTAATGCATTGGAATTGAACGTTGAAACAAAACCTCAATACAGTCTTATCAAAGTCAAGGCCAAAATCAATTAGAGTCTACCAAGTCGGATTTTTTTCAACAATTCAAATTATTATCTCAGATTCGAATGCTGTTAGAAGGAAACTAGCATGTGACACAAAATCGAACAAGCCAAAGCTCAAAATATTATCACAAATTCAAAGTGGCCAAAGTCAATTTGCAGAAACAAATATCAAGGTAGCCATGTTTTAAACAAAGTCAATGTCAAGCCAAAATCAAAACCGTGATGGCTAAGAAAAAAATCGAACAAGCAAAAATCGAAGCCGTGGTGACCAAAAAAATCAAATCGAACAAGTCACTGTGATAATCAAGCAAAAGTATATACGAAATTGAACCAGTCAGGATGAATCACAAGCAACCAATCAAAATCAAACGGCCGAGCTAAAATTATCAAACGGATTCGAATAATATATTCGATCAGAAATTTAGGGAATTAAACTTTATAAAACCCTTTAACATCATTGGCAATGAATCAATCGAGTTCAGGCATATCAAGATAATAGGAAAAGGAAATCACATGCCAATTCAATTCGAAACTCGCCAGTTTGAAGCAGCCATGTGCAAATTGAAGAAACAATTAATCGACAAAGCAAGGAACAAAAAAGCATCTACTCGATCGATCAACTGAAATCAACGGCCTCAAATTTCTAAAAACCCTAAATCTAAAGGAGGAACGCATTCTCGAGCAAAGAAAAAGAAAGCAGCTATTTTTCACGAAATAAGGATACAACTGATAGTAGAAAAGAAAAAGGGGATTATCTAGGCCGGTTTCAATAAATAGTTGTTGGGCTTTAGTTTATAAATTAGGGTTTTCGTTTTTAAGTTGTTTTTATTTTTTTATTTTCCTTTTTTAAACTTTTGTAAATTCTAGTCGTGTAACTAGAGGACGAACTACAGTGGTGTAGTTCGAGAATTCGCAACTCGGTAGCTAAGTTGTGATAGGGTTTTGAGCGTAGAGTTAGGTTAGTCGATAGCGGGTGTCGCGAGTTTACGTGTGTAAGCATCTGACTACTTAATTTCTAGTAGAAACCTTAGGGCGGCACGTAGGTAGGGTTTTGCAGAAGCTAGGTAAATCCGTGTTGTTCTATTTCTACATTTATTATTCTGCTACTATCTATGCTGCAATTATTTTATATATTTTCACATTAAATTTTTATAATTATTAACATCACCCTATCCACCCCCTCCCTCTAGGGTGAAATCGATCCTACAAGTGGTATCAGAGCTAGGAACAAAAGCTAGTTTTTACTTTAAAATTTTGATTTTTCAATAACAAATTTTTGTCTTAAATTTTTAAATGGCTTCTTTTAATAATGCTTTTGCTGAGGGTCAGTCCATAGTTAGACCACCAATGTTCAATGGTGAATATGCTTACTGTAAAAATAGAATGAAATTTTTTCTGAAAACCGTTGATGCTTGTAATATCGTTGAGACAGGTTATAGGACCGCAACTATAGTTGTAGATAATCAGGAAATTGATAACTCGATGGATCAATGGACAGATCCAGAAAACAAACTGCAGAATGCTAAAGCTATAAATTCTATTATATGTTCATTGGATCAAATTGGATTTAATCATGTCTCACATTGTCTAACTGAGCAGGAAATCTGGCACACACTTGAAGTGACTCACGAAGGAACATCTCATATCAGGGAATCTCGCCTTGCCATGCTTAGTAGCGAATACAAGAATTTCATGATGGCCAAGGATGAAAATGTCAAAGAGATGTATGGACAACTCTCCAATATTGTATATAAATCAAAAGCTCTTGGAAAAACATACACAGAGTTGGAAATAGTCCGAAAAAAGCTCAGAGTCCATCCACGAAATTTTGAAGCCAAAGTCACTGCTATTCAAGAATCAAAGGATTTGAAAGAGATTAAAGTCGAAGAACTTATTGGAAACCTCACAACTTATGAGCTAGAAATGAAATTCAAGGAAGAGCGTGTAGGAGGTGATACTCGAAAGAAATCGATAGCTCTCAAAGGAACAACTGAAAGTGAAGATGATGATGATGATGGAACACTTGAGCTGGAACTGGTGATAAAGATATTCAAAAAGTAGAACCACAAATACGAAAATCAAGCTCTAAATTAACAGCTGAAAAGCAGAATACTCAAAGTTCTAGACAATCTAGAAGAGCAGGAGATCATTTGTCACAAATGCAACAAATCCGGTCATATCAAGCCCAATTGTCCTCAGAATCGATTCAACCTTGGAAAGACACCAAAAAGAGAAGTTCTGCAGTAACTTGGGATGAAACTGATGAAGATGATAAAAGAACTGGCAGTGAGACTGAAAAAGCAGATATATGCCTTCGAGGTGATATAACTGATAGTGATGATGACGAGCCAAGCGAGGTATCAAAACTTACTCATTCAGAATTACTTATATATTTTCACGAAGTAAATGGCTGTTTCAAAAGACTTGGGGAGAAATACACTAAAATTGAATCACAAAGAGATACTTTGATAGATTTAAATAAACAGCTTGATCAATTGGTTAAAAACTATCAAACCAAGAGCCCTAAGTGTAAGAAGTGTCCATCACTTGAAGAAGAAATTAAAAATTCAAAAATTAAAATAAAATCACCTGAAAATGAAATTCTGATTTTGAAAGAAAGTGAAAATACCAGGAGAGAAAATTCTATTAAAAAGTGCGCACAATTATTGAATGAAAATGAATCTCTCAAAACATAAGTCCAACAATTGTCTTCAACTTTAGAAAAATTTCCAAAGGAGAAAGATTGTTAAATATGCTATTAGGGAAACAAACTGTTAATATAGTTAAACAAGGACATGGATATAATCAATCTGAACTTATTAGAAGCAAAATTAGTCAAGTCAAATCCGAGTGCACAATTTGTATAAAAATTGGACGCAATCAAAATAATTGTTGGTATAGGCCCAAAACCGTAAAAACCATACCAATTTGGGTTCCAAAAGGCACAAATATAAAATCCCTTAGAGTTAAACAAATATGGATGCCAAAAGGAACAAATATAAATAGTCTTGGGTCTACATAAATATATTTTTCAAAATCATTTGCCACTAACAACCATGGATCTATAAAAACAAATAAGTCACAAAAATCTTTTCCCGTGTAGGTGTGGTGGCAGGCTAAGGAACAACAATAGTGTTACCTGGATTCCGGCTGTTCCAGGCATACGATGGGCTACTAATCAATGTTCATCAGTCTAATATAAAGGTGGCAGAATCACAATGGGCAATAACGACAAATTATCGATAGAGGTAAAATAGGTAACGGTACACTTATCTTAAAATATTTATTAAATGTGATAATCTGCACCATAATTTGATTTAATTCGGCTAGTTATGTGATGAAAAGATAAATGTTGATGTTTGATTCTGATTTATGGAAATTGTTGGTCAATTATCTTTTTATGCCAAGAACACTAAGTACCTTTAGAGTCTTTGAACCAATTCATATTGATTCGTTTGGACTAATGATATTGCAAGTTTAGATGATAAAAAATATTGTCTTGAATTGATTTTTTATTACTTTAGATACACGTGGATATATTTGTTTATCTTACTACTTCTGGATCTGACACTATGTTCACTGTTTGTAAATTTGCACAATTTCAATTCAAATTCAAAAGAATTCCATTTAAAAGCTGTTAAAAACAATTTTAGGGTATATTGTTACACACTTCATGGTCTGGTCTATAACATCCAACTATTAATAATCTTGAGTCAAAGGGAAATTCGGATGCAGATAACACTGGTAATCTAGTTGATGAAAAAATTACTAGTGAAACGTGATCTTGTTGACATATTCAGTGGTTGCATCATTTTCAAAAAAAATATCTGCATATTTTTCATTTCAACTAATTTTCAAATAGTAGTCATTTTTCTTATAAAACCTCTTCCTGAAAATCATTTTTGTTGACATTGTTTCAGATTAGTTATTTTAGAAAATTTAATTTTATAATTATTTTTGGATTTGATCTTAAATGACTACATTAACTAATCTACCTTCCTACTGATTATCGAAAAGAAAAACAGTGATTGAAAAAGTGATGAATGTCGATATTAATCATATATTACAACTTGAGACAGTATATTTAGTTAAAAAAAATTAAAAGCTTTAAACAAGATTTATAATTACTTCTGATGGGTAAAAATTCCATGACCATCTCTATTGCTATCATATTTCTAACAACCATCACTCATCAAAATCCAATATAGTATGTCAATATGTGGTATTTCAAACGGGAAAACATATATTTTTCATTCTATTATATTTTAGCAATAAAAACTTCCAAAATGTGCACTCTCATTTGAAAGTATCATGGTTATGCATGGGTGAATTACTTGGAATTTTTGGTTATGTATTTTCATGCTCATTTAAAAGTCCTCCCGGTTATGCATGTATGGAATACATATCAAAATTGATTATCAAATGGACAAGTTGATTCTAACCATTTAAAAGTCCTCATGGTTATGCGTGGTTAGAAAATGTTTGAAATTCATTTTTTTTAAATTTGGAATATTACTAATCTCATTTAAAAGTCCTAACGGTTATGCATGCTTAGCAGATATTAAAATTCCTGATATAAATATACCACAAATAGGCACAGCTATATGGTTTTACATCATCCCCATCATTCTAAAGTGGAATATGCGCCTAACAGAGTATTTATGATTTTTGTTTGATTTTTTATTGAAATTTAATATTTATACACGATTTGGTATTAATATTGTATTAATTTCTATCACTTTATCCCCATTTTTTTTGACACTTTTACTCTTTTGCTGATAACAAAAAGGGGAGAGAAAAGTTAAGATTTTGACAAATAAAGGTCAAATACTTTGTTTTGTATTTTATATTTGCATCTAGGTTCATTTGCATATTTTTATTTAATTTCATGCATATATGAATGGGGAGCTTTGTTGTAGAGAGGGAGCATTCAAATAGGGGGAGCAAATTGAATGACCAAATACATTTAATAAATTCAAAATCTTAAATATATGTTTGCTATCATTAAAAGGGGGAGATTGTTGAATATGCTAGTATATGATTTTTGTTTGATGATAATAAACATATATATATATATGTATGTATGCATGCACATATATGTTCAATTAATTGTATTTGTTATTGTACTATTTTATTTTCACATAATTAAATAAATATTTGCGGAATAAAATAAATAACATAGAATTTAAATTCAAACAAATATTTTATTCAAACAAATATTTATTATAATTTTGAATAGTACAAATTTATTCTCTCACTATATATATAAAATTTCAATTACAATACATTTCAATTTTCATAACTGTTGTCACTACATATTACTCCTTCACTCATATTTGTTCTTCAACTGTATTCACATCCCGCATATGAGTAATCTGCAAAACAAATACTGACGCTGTAAAATTAAACATGAAATATGTTTGAAATGTAAAATAAAATGTGTTTTTGAAATGCCTCAGTTATTTGGGTTATTCGTCATCATTTAATTTTGAAGTATAACCTGTGACATGCATAGTGTATCACTATAAATGCGAAAAGGCCATGCACACCGATACACACTTGATAAAACTGCAGGGACAGGTGAGCACAAGGTCAAACCCGATCCATAGCTAGGTTCAACTCAAGTGTAATACAAATAAAGTCACGATATGAGCACAAGGTCAAACCCGAGCCAAAGCTAGGTTCAACTCAGGTGCAATACAAAAAAAAATAGAATGGTCAAGTTCTAAAGACCGGAACAAGCCTCGACCAAAAAAAATTGTGTACACATGATAGTTACAATATGAACTCAAGGAAATATACAAACTGCTCATGAAACCAATAATCATAAGTTCAACAAAACATATGCATATGTGTAAACATGAAGACTACAACTTCAAGCAAATTACATGTATGCAACAAAGTGGATTGTAGGACTACCCAAAGGAGTACTGAAAGTTCACATGAATGCATTGAACTGGTCAGAGCAACCCAAACTATCAACAAGATCCAAAGTAGACTACATGATGATGCCAAGACCAGTGAACTAATGAATTCAACTGAATACAAGTGCAGACCAAATGAACACAGTAGCAAGCACACACCAAAAGTGATCCAGGAGGAACCACACTGCAACAAGTCTTGACCAAGTGATTATACACATATATATGTATGTATATACATGTTTAAATGTGCACTGTTACTAACAGTAGAAAAAACTCCTCAGCCAAGCACATAAACAAGTTTGGCCACAACATACTTACATATATGGGCTTCATATACAACCAGACTCCATAAACACAACCAGAGAATCACCAGATAAGACACAGGTGTACACGAAAGAAAATCTCAACAATGCAGTTCATATATGTATATAGTGAATGCAACCAGAGCACCTGAAGTTCAGTGGAAACCAAACAAGGATGAAGCAAACAATAATATGCATATGGTCAAGCACAAGTCTAGATACACTGAACAAGATGATCTGCTTCGAAGCACATGACTCAATGCAAACATAGATCAGGCTTGAGTAAAACAAAACCAGACGCAATAGCAGATCAACAACACATACACACACATACATATGTATGTATGTATGTATGTATGTATGTATGTATGTATGTATGTATGTATGTATGTATGTATGTATATGGTGATGCAGCAATGAGCAAGGAAAAATGAAGACAACAAAGTACATACCTGGCAACATATGCAAACTAGCCCAAAGCAACTACTCAGTGCAAACAAATGTACAAGAATAAGCCCATGAAACAGCATACACATATATACATATATGTATGTATATACATGGAGACATCAATGCATTGGAACTAGACATTGAAACCAAACCTCAATACAGTTTTAACAAAGTCAAGGCCAAAATCAATCAGAGTCTATCAAGTTGATTTTTTTTCAACAAGTCAAAATATTATCTCAGATTCGAATGCTGTCAGAAGGTAACTAGGAGGTGACATAAAATTGAACAAGTCGAAGCTCAAAATATTATCACAAATTCAAAGTGGCCATAGTCAATTTGTAGTTACAAATATCACGATAGCCTTGTTTCAAACAAAGTCAATGTCAAGCCAAAATCAAGCCATGATGACCAATAAAAAAATCGAAAAAGCCAAAATCAAAGTCGTGGCGACAAAAAAAACCGAATCGAACAAGTCAAAATCAAAGCCGTGATAATCAAGCAAAAGTATATACGAAATTGAACCAGTCAGGATGAATCTCAAACAAGCAATCAAATTCAAAAGGCCGAGCTAAAATTATCAGACGAATTCAAATAATATATTCGATCAGAAATTTAGGGAATTAAACCCTATTAAACCCTTTAACATCATCGGCAATGAATCAATCGAGTTCAACATATCAACGACAATAGGAAAAGGAAATCACATACCAATTCAATTCGAACTCGCCAGTTTAAAGCAGCCATGTGCAAATTGAAGAAATAATCGATCGACAAAGCAAGGAACGAAAAAACATCTACTCAATCGATCAACTGAAATAGGCGACCTCAAATTTCCAAAAACCCTAAATCTGAAAGAGGGACGACATTCTCGAGCAAAGAAAAAGGAAGCAGCTATTTTTGACAAAACAAGGATATGGCCGATAATAGAAAAGAAAACGGGGATTCTATGGGCCAATTTTTATAAATAGGTGTTGGGCTTTAGTTTATAAATTAGGTTTCTTGTTTTTAAGTTGTTTTTATTTTGTATTTTCATCTTTTAAACTTTTGTAAATTCTACTCGTGTGACTAGGGGATGAACTACAGTGGTGCAGTTCGAGAATTCGCAACTCAGTGACTGAGTTGTGGCAGGATTTTGAGCGTAGAGTTAGGTTAGTCGATAGCGGGTGTCACGAGTTTACGTGTGTAAGTGTATGACTACTTAATTTCTAGTAGAAACCTTGGAGGCAACACATAGCAGGGTTTTGCCAAAGCTGGGTAAATCTGTGTTGTTCTATTTCTGCTTTTATTATACTGCTATTATCTATGCTGCAATTATTTTATATACTTCTGAACTAGATTTTTGTAATTATTAGTATCACCCTATTCACCCTCCCCCCCAAGGATGAAGTCGATCCTACATAAAAATGGCAAAAGAACTTCATGTGGTATCACTACACGCATACAATGACTCGTCAACCAAATGAATGACCACTTTCAGACAAAGGGAAAGGTTCTAGAATTTTACATCACTGAAGCCCGGAGATTTGACAAAAGGAAAGGCTCGAATTGGGAAGAACCATATGTTAACAATTCCATGCAAGCTAATGGTGCATACCATCTATCTCACCTCGATAGGATCCATGTGTCCTGGACCTAGATCCCAGAACACCTACAGGCTTACTTTATATAACGAAAGTACTCCATAAATAAAATCTTGGGATGCAATCATTTCTTTTTGTAAGGATCAATGGATGGTCATCTCTCTTTGCCAAGACAATGCTAGCTACACAAGTTCGGGATACCTAGATAGGGGTGAATTCTTATATGCCCATTCACCTGTTTCGGCAACAATCCATGTCCTGTCAAGGAGCCGCACGAGTTATCGCTCCCTTCCCTGATAGAAGGACGCGCTCGGTAAGGATGGATTACCGGTAATCCACTCCACCCAGGCACGTCAGGGATGCCCAACGACCTGTAGGTTGTCCCTGTGCTACCCGACCCGCTGCGGCAGGCAAACATGAGATATAACTCTTGCTTCCTGGGGTCTATCGAAAAGCTGGATTGCGACCGCAACGGTCTGATTCCCCTCGCCCATGATGCCCCTCATCTCAGCGGGACAAGACACCACTGTTGAGGCTGGCACAAGATCACTTAGCGCAACGCTATGATAGTGTCTCTAAGATCCGACATTCATAGTGAGCCCGTAAGCAAATAAGCAGCGCTTTATCTTAATCCCTGGGTGCCAGAAAGGGCGCCCACAAGCAAATAAGATGGGTCCTTCCATGCAAACCCCATGGGCCACAACCCCAACCCATGGTTGTCCGAAAACGCATCCGCAAGCAAATAAGCCTGGTTTTCCATGCAAAGCCTATGGGCCTCAACTCTAACCCTTAGGTATCGGAAAGGGCATCCGAAAGCAAAATAAGCTGGGTCCTTCCATGCAACCACCACGGACCTCAACTCCAACCCTTGGGTGTCGGTAAAGACTCCCATAAGAAAATAAGTTAGGTCCTTTCGTGCAAATCCCGTTAGCCTCAACTCCAACCCTGGGTGTCGAAAAGGGAGTCTACAAGCAAATAAGTCGGGTCCTTTCGGGCAAACCCTATAGGTATCGCTAAGGCCTAACCCCCAAGGCGAAACGTACTCGCTACAACATACCTTGTGCTTTTCGTTTATTTGCAGGTATAATAACAGAAATGAGAATCTCAAACACCACATGATGCAACAGAAGTGTTCATAACATATAGGGGTATGGCACACTACCTGTGTTATGCGCAATAAACCTATGACACCCAAATCCGAATTGTGCAGCGAGATGTGGCGTTAGGGTCAATTTGGATGCTTTGGCCCAAAAGTTACAGGGAAAAATGGACCGCCAAAGACACCCATTGGAAGATACGTGATAGCAGCATTAATTGCACTATAGCCATCCATCAAATAACGTCATTTTGTATCTGCAAGCCCACCCCCGCCTATGTGGGTAGGCTTGGGGCGCAAAATGTTGCTCAAAATTTTTGCAAAAAATTAATAGAGCATGGCGGCCACCCGCAGGGAGGTTGACGCATCAGCCAATCCGAGCTTCCTTGATAACCGACTGCCCAAGGTCCATTCAATTTATACGTCAGGTTTCCTCTCGCATAAATACAGAAAACCGGCTGAAGTGGCTTAAGGAGATAGAACAATCAGATTGACAGGGGAAAACATGCCTACTAAAGTCCTGCCACCCTAGAAAAGCACTTATATAGCCACCATGCCACTAATTGCTCCCATCCGACATGGAAAGCAACAACAAACTCTGAGTTAAGCCGCCTGACATCCTATAAAAGAAGCAACCAGAGTACGGAAAGGCAATTGATCACTATATGTGCATGAATCTTTACCAACCCTCCAGCTGGAAACCATCCCATAGTCTGATCTGCCGTATTGACCATGAATATCCTCAGGCAATCTCAACCACATATCAAAGAAGGCTTGCTCGAATAGATACCCAAGCTTTTCACCAGGCAGGGCGGATTAAGGAAACTTAGAAGGAAAACACTCCCCACCATATTCTTATCATATTCAAGCATTCTCTGTCATCTCCATTACAATAATATATACATATATATAGTGAGAATAGTATATACCGTGGACGTAGGTATTCATCCAAGCCGAACGACTCTAAAATCCATGTCTCTTTATCACGAGCACTCCACCATTAACTCATAAGCATATACCATAAAGCTAACAACATTGTTAAAAATTGCACTCTCATACTATTTTTGAGATTGATTAATAATTTTGTCTCGTTGATGGAATTCTTAGTCATCACCTGTATTTCTAGATGCCTGAATCAACCGTATTCATTAGACTAAAATAATTAAGTTCGGGCCATTTGGCCATGGTTCAAACCATAGTTGCCACTTTAGGACCGGTTGATCGCTAGTAGTCGACCGACCCAAGTAGTGGATCGATTGGTGAGGTTCGCATTTAATATTATTTATTTTCTATATTTTTTAATTATTTTGGTTCTTAAATCTTTGAGCGCTAATAACTTCTTCGTTTGAGCCGCGATCGCAAATCTTCAAATATAAAAGGTTCTCAAAAAATCACCATGATTTTCTAACATTTGCTCAAATTTTATTTTTGAGATTTATTAATTTTCATTAATTTTTATGGGTTGTTACATTCTCTCCCCTAAAAGAATTTCATCCTCGAAATTCCCCAAGGGTTGAATCATGTAACATAGCAGACAATCAATCTAAGCTATCCAACCACTTAATGCACAACCAATTTTGTAACCAGACATGGACAAGTGCATGTGTATCACAACAAATATAATATGCATGCAGAATAATACTAAATCGTCCTCTTAGATGAATGCAATCTTTTAAACATTTAAAAAATACGATGCCAATAATCTATATATATTGGCAGTTCTATATGTATGCAACTTTTTAGAAATAAAAAAATCCTTTTTCACACAATAGTTTCCACAATCCTATAAATAGGGGCATGGTTCAACCAATTTTGCATCCAATCCTTACCATCCAAAATCTGACACCAAATTTCTATCCAAATATCTATATTCCTATGCCGAAAAAGGATTTTAGATAGAGAATTTTACATTTTCATCCTTCTTTTGGATACCTATTCCGTTGTACTTTTGGAACCTTCTCTTTTTCCCTTAATTTTAATCCAATTTTTCCAAGTACAATTCGCATAATGAGGTTTAGTTTTGGATGTTAAAACAGAATTATCGTAAATGCAAGTTTCATTCAACTATCAATAAAGTATGGAAATAATATTCCAAAGCTAAAACAGTCTTTTCCCTTATTATTCTCTATGTTTAGTATATTGTCATCCTAGTCGGACGGTAAAATTCATATTCACTAATATATCGACCCTCCCTACACTAAGCATGTGACACTAAAAAATCAAAAAAATTCATCTTCCATCAAAAATGTTTTCTTTTTTCAAACAAACTTGCAAAATAGTTTGAAAAATCAAATTCCCAAAAGCATTTAAACACCATTTTTTCAAAAGCATTGCAACAAAACTTTCCAAAAGCATTTAAACCCAACTTCTCAAAAGCATTTAAATAAAAATTTCAAAAGCATTCGTAAACAATTTTTCAAAACATTTGTTGCTTCACCCTTAAAAACAAACCAAGCCACATCTTAATGTAATCGAGACATAGTAAACGAGTTAATGCATATGATTCACCCTAACATTGTGCAGTTAATCCTAGATTTAGGTAACCTTTCCTTTTACTCAAAAATAACAAGCTACCGACAAGCATATTTATAAATTTTAGCTTTTAAGGTACAAGGATAGTGACCTGTGATTTAGCCACAAACTTTCCCTATCCTCCGCTGGCTAAAATTTATCTTTTCCAAAATTCTAAAGGTTTCGGGATTAAAGATTTCTTAATTTCCAATTGCAAACTTAATTTCCAAATCTATTCTATAAACTTCCAGCCTTAACTGTTCTTATGGGATTTCCTTATTTACACTGTTTTCCAATATCTATAGCGGTCAAAGCTCGTCCCGGAAATCAATAGAGTAATAAAATAAGAACATATTTTATACCATATCGTACGCTTTTCCAATACCCAAAGTTAAGAAACTAGCTATTACAACCTAAAATAACCTAAAAGAAAATGATTGTTGGAAGCTACCCTTCAACATCAATAGGTTTTAATGATGTCGTAGCCCTATCACCCATTACCCAATTAAGATGGACACTTTTAGTATGTCATTCAACTATTACCCACATGTCTTAACTTACCTCCTTTTCTCCTAATAAATAAGGTCCATCCATTACTTCAATTATTACACCTGATTATGATATAAATTGTGCATTCCCACATTGAAGTGGGTAAGAAATAGAAGCTATGACATTTAGAATAACTCATCAGAAAACTGGCTTGGTGGAATAACTTTTCTATCATCTATTTTGCCTTCTTTAACCATGAGTCCACCAATATCCTATATGTGTGTTTTTCATCTCGTTACTCTCTCCTTCAATCATACTACTATCTTCTTCCAACCTAATATTATCTTCTTTCAATCAAAAACTTTTGATAATATTCACGAACTTTGGTATTTACTTCCTTTATCCTTGATCTTTCATGCGAGATGTGCAGTTAAAGCCTCGTAAAATCCCAGTTAAAGCCTCGTAGCATTCTTCGACCACTATGCTTTTTCAATTTTGCGGTACTAAACAGTAAACCCGCTTTAAGCCCTGTTATTTTCTGGTACACCCGCTAAATCGAGATTTTTAATTATCCACTTTAGCAACATTAATATGAAATGTTTGACTTGACTAATTATTTTTTAATCCAAATCAATAAAGTTGTGGTAAAGACCAAATTTTAAAGCATAAATGCTTGATATAAGTTAAAAATCTATTATAATCGCCAAATATAGACAGCAGAAATCATGATATTCTTTAGTTTTTTAATATAAGATTAAAACATATATTTTTTCCTTCACAATGGTGTGAGAACGAGAGTAAATAAACTTTAAATGTTTGGTTTTATATTTAGTGAAGCTTTTTGCACCTTCGCTATTTTCCACTTTATCCCTGCTTTATCCCGCCATAACTTTTTGCACTCCACCGCTATAGAAATACTAAGTGATTTAACTACACAACATGCGAGTATACCCTTGGATATGCAAATCTGTACTTTGATATCATTCGCTATTCTTTTAAGGGTTCTTCTTATGGCCTCTACACATCTCTTATAAAATATCCTAAGGTTCATATAAATATTCCTAAAATTTGATGGGGATTCCTTGTTGCTGCCCTATAAGCATCCATAACTATTTATTCATAGCCTAAACTGTTACCCGGTCTTACCAAGGTATTTATCCCAATCTACTCCGTATCAAAATTTGATTTGCATTTCTCCACTCTTTATAATACTAAAACTTCACAATTATGAAGTACATGATCCAAAACATTTATCTTTGAAAACATAAACTTAGAAGCATTTTCATCAAATTCAAATATTGCTTGGTTTCCAAAAAGATCCATGAAAAATTACATTTTCAAAGACTTTTGATAACAAAGTACTTCTTCAAAAGTAAAATTTTTAACTTAAAACATTCGAAAACTCAATTATCATACCAAATCATTTTTTAAAACATCTTTTATACTTTAAACGGTTAAAATTAGAGTAAACAAGGATAACTCCCGTCATATTTTTTTCCATTGGTCATGCGATTTCCACTTTTATCCTTCGAGGAGATTTTAATGGCACATGAGGAGGTCTTCTAAAAGATATGCGCAATTATTGCATCTATCTAAGCACCTATTTAAAACATATGCGCAATTACTATATATATATATCTATAAAATTTATTCATTCTTCCTATCCTATTCTTATTGTGTTTTCTCCTACATTATTCCTAATTAGATCACGAAACCAATTAAAATCCTTAACGCTATTTTTATCTAAATTTTCAAATATTGACTCATTGTAGTGCGTTCTCCTCCTGCTTCACTCATTGATTTTTTCTTCATTAACATAAAAAAGATAAGTATAAATCTAATTTTTCTCCATATTTTTCTTAAAAGGGAACATTCCTCATATCTTCATTATCGAGCGTTCTTACCCTTCCACTCTCTTTACCGCACTTCAATCAAGTCCATTTGCACTTATCAACCCCTTAGAAAGAATTTTAATAGGAACTTCCAAATTTATAAAAATAGGAAATATCATCAAGCCAGACCTATGCTTTATTTTTCCATTTATTAAAACGAAATAACCCTTTGTCAAAAACCTTTAAATCGAAAACTTTTGACTCAACAAATTTTAAACTAAGAAATTTAAATTTTCCTTGCTTTTTCAACATAACAACTTTCATTCTTTTGAAAAACCCATTCAAAATGTTTCATAAATTTTTTTTTTGAAAAACTTTCGCATGGGATCGACTTATAAATGGACTTTAATTTCCCATTCTTTTTTACTGTCCTTCTTTTCCACTTATCTGTAACTCAGCTTCATAAAAATGTGGCTTATCTTCTTGTGGTTATTACTACCCTTCTTGTAGGAACTTGCTTAATCTTTCTTTACATCTTTCTTCTGGATGCTTGCAACATATATGTTCTTTCCTCCTATTTGTTTGGATGTAATGTATGTCTTCAATCGGCAGTCCATCAAAATCCATTATCATAAGGCAGCCTAGGCCAAACAAAGGAGTCAAGTACCATCCAACCTTCGGGTTTCTTCTATATATCGTGGTCATGCTCTTCTTTGTCCACTCCTTATGGTACTACCTCCATCCCATGGGGTAATCAAGGTAGGCCCACCGATTTAACTATATTTATTATTCCAACTCATATGTAACAACCCGGAATTTTTGACAGTATATTTTAATAAATATTTAATCTAATTTAAATGAAATACAAGCTTCTCAAATTATAAACTGATGAGATCTTTGATATTTATCAGTTACAAATGCTCTGTAAAGAAAAATTTTGATTTGAAAATTTAAAATGGAATCTCTCAAACCGTTTATAACAAATTCTGTCTTATTCACTAAATCAAAGACTCTATATTTTTATTATTTGATAATATACATATGAATATGTATATTGTAGTTTTTAGATAATAATGTTTAAAAAAAATAAACAAACATATCAATATTAAACATAAACATACATAACATAAGTATAAAATATAATTATGAATATAAACTGTAACTAGAAATATAAGATATATAAATACAAATTCAAGCATGTTATAAATCAATGTTTGAAATTTAATTACAAATAAAATAAAACTAATATGCTAACAATAACTATAACGGTTTTACCCAAACATATAAAATAAGTTTGATATAAACAATATATATGGTTATAAACCTAAACATACTAAACATAAGTATAAAAATGTAAATATAAGACATAATGATAAAATATAAGTTATAACTAGAAATATAAAATCTACAAATGCAATGTTATGAATCAAATGCTTGAAAAATCTGAAGTACAAATAGAATACAATTAATATATTCAAAATAATAACCTGTAGAATTCATTTGTACAACACAAAACTTTTAACAAAAGCTATTTACATTGTTGAATAACATATGAACATGTTCAATGCATAAGTTAAAAGGAATAACCTGTAACATATTTTTATACAACGCAAAATCTTAACAAAGATTATATCATGCTGCTGTAAAATTTTATATGCATAAGAAACAAAGTATTCACTTCAAAAATAAAACAAATATCTTTGTCCAGTACAAAAAAATAAACAAGTATCAGAAACCATTAATTAGATGTTAACATAAATGAACACAAGCATTAAATTAGCACAATATTTTGTCAAAGAAATCCTACAGGCGAGATTACAATATCATGTCATATTCCAGTGCATTAAATACAAGCAAAGCAAAAGCATGTCAATACAAGTAAAACTGTCCAGTTATTACCTACAGCTGTTCAAAGCCTTTCTATATATATATCCATCATATTATTATGTTCGTTTATAAAACTTAACAAAAACCTAAAAGCAGACTTGAGAAGAAAAAGAGAAAAAAAAAGGAAACAAACATCATCTTATATTTTCAAACAAGTTATCAAAGCAGTGAAGTTGTTCAGGAAATTCATCTGCAGTCTTCATTAACTTTGTTTTCTGTCCAACAAATTTTTAGGGTGAGTAAACAAACTTTTAAGTTTTAAGTTCATTTGTGTGTATGATATGTTGATGATAATATGATGACCCATATATCTGGTTTCAATTCTGTGTTCAAGTATGAGTTCCCTATCAAACTTGAATATGAAGTTTTAGTGTAGTTACAGAGTCAAGTAAACCATTCAAAATACAAGATATATTTTAGTTCGATTATTTATAGGCTCGTATTTTTTAAACAAAACATGTTGTTTGAATATAAAAATCAAGTTTTTAAAACTTGTGCAAGACTGTCAATGGAGTATACTCACTGTAAAGTGATTTACAGGGAAATCGTTTAATTTGTGATAAATTCAAGTATACTAAATTGCTGATTCAAATACCTAGCTAGAATCTATATGCAAAGTTAGGATTTTTAAAAAGAAAATGATGAATTTTAGTGCAATATTTAAGGTGCAGTTCGAAAATGTATAAAAGTTACATTTTTGTCAAAATCGATTAATTCAATTAATTTTAATTGATGAAATTTGTTATGATGCAAGCTTAAAGATGTAATAACATAGGAAAAAGGTTAAATATTTTCTTTAATGCAAGAATTTGTGGAATGAATCGAAGATAGGGTTTTGTTCATACGTTTTTGGATGTTCTGTAAATTTCGGTTTGTGTCGCCATCGCGTGATCGAGTTAATCGCGATTCTGGAAGGTGTTAGGGGAGGATGTGGTCGAGACATAGGCGAAGCTCCATCGCTTCCGGTGGTCGCCGTTGATAGGCCGAAGCGATTTTGGCCCGGTGTGTTTGTATGGCTAGTTCATGTTTCAGGCAAATTTTTGATTTCAACCTTTATTCGAAATTCCGGGTTTTGTTTTGGATCCTTGAATCGATTTGTGGTTTGTTGGAAGGGACAAGGGTCGCCGGAGGTGAGGCGAACCACCGTGCACGTGCACGGTGGCGACTGGTGAACGGTGTGACGCGTTTGGGTTGCGCGCGTGTATTACTCGAGGAATTTGGGTTTTGACACGAGTTCGAGCCCAGGTGTGGGATCGAGGTCGTGTAACTGTAGTGTGCGCGTGAGTGTCGAGAGTACTGCAGTTAAATTTTCTAACTTAAGCTAAAAAAAATAAAAAAAGAGAAGAAGAAGGAAAGAAACAGGTAAAAGAAAGAGAAGGCGAAGGAGAGTGACGCGGGGCAAAGAAGGGAAGTACTCGACATTTTCTCGAAATAATCAAGTGCCCTCTTCGGGTTCTTCTCCTAACTGATGAACTTATATAACTTTTAAGTTATTTTGCTAAGAAAAGTTAAGTAATAATAAATTTACAATATTGACAAGTTTAAGTTTAGTTTTGATTTAAAACTTATGAAGGAGGGTATAATGTAATTATTTAATTAATCTAAAGTAAAGGAAATAAGGATGTAATTAATTTATATGGGTAACTAAATTAATAACTTTAATTTAATTTGTAATTAAAAATTAATCTTCTGTTTAATCAATTTAACTTAAGAAATTTAGTTAATTATTTAAAGTTAGTTAATAAATGGCAGTTAACTTAAGTGATTAATTGAGGATTAAATAATAAATTAGTTGATAATAAATAATTAATTAATTGATAATAAATGATTAATTAAAATCATTTGTGATAATTAAATAAGTAATTAAATTTTATTAGTTAATAATTAAGTTATTAATTAATAATTAAGAATCAATTAATTAACTGAGTAATTAAATAATAATCAATAAATTTAATAAGTCAATTAATCAGTAATTAATCAAGTAGAATAAAGTAGTTTATTCTTAAGTAATTAATTAAGTGTTAAGTAAACCAAACCAGTTTAATATGAATTAATAATTCTTGAGTGATTGGCACTAATATCTGTTTGACGATATTCTGTGATATGTGTGATATATTCTGGATATATCTGTAATGACTATATATGATTTATCTGTGATATCTGTTATGTAAATGCTTAATATTGAATTAAACTGTTAAGACTAAATAGACAACTTGGCCCTTAAAATGGCATTTGGATTTCGATGAGACCGGGATCCGGTATCAATTCGATATTCCGAAAACCACATCGATCCAAATTAAACGATAGGTCATGACTTATCAATTGGAGATCAAGATGGTGTTTCAGAATGCAAGGGTTATCGTCGTCAACTCTGAGGGTGATTCCAAAATGAGTGCAACAAGATAATGCCTTCGGTTTCGTTCGAACCCGGAACGAATTTGTATGGATTGAATGCTTTCAGCACATCGTCAGGCGGACGATGAGCATTCTAAGAAATATGTTCTTTAAAGGTAATCGCAGCCTCAAGCCTCATCAACCGGGAATGGCTAAAACAGGGGAGATGCAGCAAGATTAGGTGGGTCATGCCCAAGCAGGACAAGGTATACCCCTATCTAGATGTCCCTTTGTTTCGGCTGTGTGAGCAATTGTTGGCCACAACTGTGGGGTTATCTTGTTCGGGACTGTTCAGTAAGGAATGGTTCCGGCCTTGTGTTGTAGGGGGTCGGGAGTGATCCTCGGTACGGTGATCTAGGCCCCGTACTGTGACGGGCGGTACCCAAGTAGCCCTGCCATTGTTGTAAGCCCATTTTCCCTACGAGACCCTACGGTTTTGATTTGTATTACCCACTTCCGTGGCTAGTAGCTGGAATTTAATCATGTAACAATTTCGGCTATTTTCTATTTACTTAAAAACCCTAGACACTATTATAATATCATAGGATTTCCTATAAAATGTTTGGTTAGCGTAAGGTAAAAACTTACCTGTATTTATGTGTGAGGAGTCTTACGTGATACCTTTATTTTCAAATGATTTTCAAAGTTAAACAATTTTAACCCGTTTACTCACACCAGACCCATGTCTGACCCGGAGTTTATATTTTGTTTTTTTCATAAACTCTTGGGTACTCAAATTTTTATGAGTAGCCAAGTGATAGGTATTTGGAGTATTGATTTTCTGGAGGAGCTTTGGAGAAGAAGACCAGACGTATGTATCTGTATATATGTAGTTCCGCTGTGTAGTTAGTGTATGATGTATTTTGGATGTATGTATGGACATATATGTATATGATAGTTCTATTGTATGATATTGTATAACTCTGATGTATGTATAACTATGTAATAGTTATGTGATGTATTATATTTTGTTCCATTCCGCTGTGAGAATCTGATGTAGTTATTCTTTCTTTATATTCTTTTCTATTTCTATCCCTTTCTTTCTTAATGATGATACGTCTTTCTGGGGTTAGAAAGGCGGGTCGTTGCATCATAGTTGCCTCATCCATCCTTTCGTAACATGGTCGCAACTACTTCTATAGTCGGAATTTATTGAGTTTGGCATCTATAATATATATAATTGTAGGTAAAAACATGAATACGTTCTCTCAGTGTATCCTAATTCATACCATCGACTAAACTAAGCTTCGATACCAAATGTAACAACTCATACCTTAATGGACCCGAATTTTAACCAAATCGAAATCCAAGTTCATTATGGTATGTATCGTTGGTTTTGTTAACCTGTAACAAACATAAGTATACCAAAGAGTGATAAATTTATACTCTTAGCAGAATAAAAAATATAGTGGAACGTATGTAATGACTAAGTCTACTACATTGGAATCAATATTATTCCTTGAATATCCGTTTGCCTTGACAGCGCTGAGCATGAACAAGAAGACTTCACTATCTACTGTTCTTATCTTGCACCACTAGCTTGTCCCTCTAAATCGATCCTGTGTGTTGTAATAAGGAGTGGGGTCAGAACAACATTTTGGTCACTGAAAAATTACATACTTTACCATAACACTAATTTATATCGACTGATTTTTGTTTAAGTGCTATGTCTAATATTCACGGCTAATCCATCCAATCCTATATGCTCGTATGATATGCCTAACCTCCTTTGAGACATGTGTGTGTGTGTGTGTCTATGTACATAAATGCTGTACTACCCAAAAACCCCAGTTACTTCATACTTCTTAAATAGGAAGTAGACAAACCCAACGGCCATTTAATACTTAACCCTAAAGTAGGCCCTCCGCAACGTAATGCTAGTCAATCCGTCCTAGCTACAAAGATCGATGATCCTTAAATACAGTTGCAAATTTAATTACTATATTACTAATGCATCTCAAAGACTCGTCTAAGGTTAACTAGCCCATCTCCACCAAACAAACAATTAAATAAAACTCTGAAGACTTTTCGTATCCCATATAGATTCTACACTAGTAGAAGCAAAATCTAAAGTGATATAGTTTTGACGAAGGGAGTAGGTGTAAATAAAAGTCAAAATCGGGTAATGCTTAACAAAGTGAAATTGGATTTTACCGAAACCAATTAAGCGATAAATTTGGCCAAAATGTCATACCACTTGCTAAGTAACATATAAACGTTACTATTCGAATACTTCAATATTAATCGCTGGCTAAATTTACATCTAATGAGTCACATAATCGAAATGATGAATTCTCCTTTGACCAAACAATTTAATCAATTTATAATTGCTGTAAATTAATTAAAATTTATGAAACATTAATAGTAAAATTTTATTATGATCTGACGAATAAATATTATTAGATATATTTATAATAGCTATACATATATCAATCGATCTATGATATCAATAAGTGTTTAAAATGGATTTAATTGTATATTATTTTATTTGGGCTTAAAATGGGTTTAAGGTCACTCATAAGGCTGATAATTTTAGCATCAACTGAGGGGAATGGGCGGCTAAAATTGGATTAGAAGGGCTTGATTTTTGATGGTTGTTATTAGAGTAAAATGAGTATGAGATAAGATCCATACTTCTCTCCTTCCTATCTATCATATCAGCATCTCTAACCTAATCTGATTTGGATCTTTTGGTTGCCTCCTCCTCTACTCTTTGCTGGCCAAAAATCTCTTGTCCCTCTATCTTTATTGAATTGAAAAGAGTTTCAAGAGGCAGAAATCACCTTTTCAAGATGTACTTTAAGACATTGGGATTAAGGTATGTTTCTAATCAAAATATAATTATTAACTCATAATTTTTATGTTTTATTATATATGTGTGTGTGCGTGCGTGCATGTGTATTGTTAGTTAGGTGACGATTCTGATATGCAAGTAACATTGTCACGCGGTTGTTTGGTTATATGCATATATAATATATAAATTATTTTTTTATCAAATATACATCAGGTCGGTGCAGCTCTGAACAAAATAATATATTTTTATTATTGAATTAATATATATCATTTAGTTACACACATATGTAGTTCATAATTAATTACAACATCATAATTTAATAAAAAATAGTCCTATAATTTTACACGTAAAGAGTTAAACCTACGATATTTTTTTACGGTGAGAAAATATTTTTTATTGATATTTTATTATTATTTAAAACAATGTATTACAAAAATAAACCATATTAATTCAAATATATTTTATAACTTATATTTTATATTATAAAATAATATTAACAGAAAATAAGCTCTCTAAGAAAATAATTTTTTACTTTTATATTAATTATCAAATTTTAGAGGAAATATGAAAGATTATTTTGAAGATAGAAAATTATAAAAAAAAATTCCAAAGATAAAATATCACTTAGGATTTCTAGGAATTTATTAAAGTTTCAAAATTAGTTTTTAATTAATATTTTTTTAATTTTTAATGCATATCTAATTAAAATGTAATTTCTTAGCTTTACGCAAGACCTTGATTTTTATATTTTAAAAAAAATTATTTTAAGTATTTATTAATATATATATATAAGTATACTATATTTTATTATACATATAATTATGTATATATATTTTAAATAAATTAATATATTTATATTTTTATGTATTACTCATGGTTTAAGAAAAATTAATTTAATATTTATAAATAATTTATTTTGAATAAATCTATTATAATATATGTATGTAATATAAATATTTTATTCCTATGATAATATGTGTGTGTGTAATATATACTTGCATATTAGATGAGCTAGCGTGTCCATTGCGATGTAAATCTCAACACCTATACATGGGCATGTTATACCTCAAACAGATTGATATGTTACACATGCACACAAATATATGTGTATATGATATGTGTGTGTATACACATATATACATCACGGCATAAATTAAATAAAATATATAATTTATAAATTTATATAAAATAAAAGGTTTTATTTAAATAATATTTAGAAATGTTCTAAATGAATTAGACTTCATAGGCCCAATAAAGATCCAATACTGTAAAAAAAATTAAAATCATCCATAACTTCCGCTGCGGGTTGGCCTAGTTCCATTAACTCCAAATCTCTTATTAGATTTTAATTCTAATAGTATGTATATGCCTTATTATACATATTCTTTTGGATTGGAAAGGAGAATGAGTCAAATCAAAGGTATGGATTCAGATTTAGGAGATTGGGAAAGCTTGAAAGGTGGGTGGGAATTATATGATTTATTTATAACACTGAGATTTATATTGTTGAGTTTTATTTAATTATTATGTCTATGCAAGATATATAGAGTTGTAGGCTTAGGAAGATGAAATCTCGCCTACTATTCAGTAAGTTAGGTATTTGGAATATAAATGGTATTTAAATCCTAATGTGGAAACTTGGAAATCAGTCCTTATATTTGTTAAAGTTAAATGTTAATAAAGTTGTAAAGTTTACTCCAAATTTATTATTATGGTGGTATTAGTTTAGATTTCCTTAATTTGACTTAGAATGTAAATTTATTTATTTTAATTTATTGGGGATGGGGTATAATTTAATTGTATCTATTTCCATGTAATTTCCATAAATTATCTATTTCCATAATTGTATTAAAACTACGTTGTTTCAATTAACATGGACAATACCCAGAAGAATAGTGATGTATAAAGTATGGGTATTCTTCTCCGTATTTTGAACTGTCTATTTCAATAAAAGGAAAGTGATAATTCCTTGTAATGTCAAACAAGGCAAAAGTCTCATATTTGAGTTTGGAAAATTATGACGATATTCCTTTTTAGGAAGGATAACTCAAATAAATTAAAATTTGAAAATTAATATTATGAAATTCCTAAGCGTAGGAATCAATGTGTTATTATTAGGAATACACACACACGTATAATCGTGCCTAATGATTATATATAGCGTAACAAACTTTGATATTCGTATTAGTTATAATTAGGATGTCTAGTTATAAATAGTATATTAAATTATAGGATTAGGAGGTGTATATGGAAAAGAGGTAGCAACTCCAAAATTAATAAGCCAATAAATGTGTAGTTAATAGGGGTTACGGTAATTAAATAGGGACATAAATGTGTTTAATGAGACTGGTTAAAAGATTTAATGTGGTATTTATGGGAAAATAAAATAGTTATTGTAACTACCTAGAATTTCAGTCATTTGAAATTGGGATATTTAATTGATATTAAATATTCATAAGTTAATTTTATAAGTTGAATAACTTATATTTCGAATATAAGGATTTAATTGGATAATTAAATTGATAATTTAATATTTGAAATTTCATAAATAAGTGAAATTTGAATTTAATGTGAACAAAAATGATTTTTAAAGTTTAATTAAATTATATTTGAATTAGAATGATGTTAGTAAACTTTTAAAATTAAATTAAAAGTTAAATTGTAGAATTGAATATGTTAATATTTAATTAACGTGTAAAATAGCCATTTTTCAAGCATTCTCGGATTTCAACGAAACAAGTATCATTGGATCCATAATGTTATATTATTGTAATATTATAAATTTCATATCAACCGGATTTACGGTTTGTCCGGGGCAAGCTAAAACGCGTAGAAATCAGTTTAAGTGAAATTTTAAATTTAAATAATTCGATTTGAAAACCTATCTTCCAAATACGATCGATTGGCTTCCGATATATATTCCAGTGTGTTTGGAATAGGGGTAAAACATTATAAACGTCAGGCGGCATGCTTCGTTTCGAGTTCGGAAAATTTTCGAATGAATAGTGTCGCGAAATTTTCTATAAAAGGACTTAATTTTTCTATTTTTATTCACAAAGCCGCCGTTTTGTATTTAATGGCCAAAATATCCCAAACTTCTTCTCTTAATCTCTCTCAATCCACAAGCTTTCGTGAGAAACTTCCAACTACAAAGTGATAGAGCTTCACGTGATCTTCAGATCTATACGGTGATGATGAATTTTTGAGCAACGATGTGGCGGAAAATCAAGCTTGAAGGCTGCGCGTTTGCGCACATTTTTCAACGTAGGGAGGAAACCGAGTTCGACGAGGTTCATGCCGAAGGTGGTGTACGCGATGGCGTTTCGAATGATGGTCGCTGATCATCTTATAGTGGTCAGTAGAGGTGGCGAAAATTCAAGTAGATCGGCGACTACAATGGGTTTCACGTGTGCGTTGCGAACCTGGGGGAAGAAAGAGATCATGGCCACGATTTGATCAAAGAAAATGGACTGCCTGGATGAAGATTAGGCTTAAAAATAAAGAGATTTTGTAAATAATTTATATATATAATTCGTACAATCTTTAAAACACCATAACATTTTCGTACAAGGTCCGTTTTTGATGAAACAAGTTGTATTGGGTCCGTATTGACGAGCACTACATTTTAGAGCTGGTTTGGAGTTGATTGGAGCTAGTATTATTTTTTTGTAAAATTAAATGGCTGTTTAATTTTGTTCAGAATAAAATACTGCAACTGCTATTGGAACAACAATGAGTACAACTCACTCTTTTTGACTCACTGATATTTTTATATAAGTGAGAAATAATTTATTTTATGCTGATTGATGATTGTTTGGATGAGATATGATATGCTATATATATATATATATATATATATATATATTGATTGGTATTTGGATATATTCCTGCCTATTGGAGCAGAAGAGACCCTATATATTCCCGTGTATGAGAGGATGACCCTTTGTATGCGTGTCTGCCTTGAAGCGGACATTGTACACATATTCTAATATGTAAATTTGTTGAAGGTGACAGGTTAGAGGATCCAACTGGATTCCACATCAGTATTGATTTTATTTACAGATATTATGATATATACTGTTATCATATGATATATGATGTTTTTGGATGCCGTGATTGATGTATTTAGTGCTGTTGCAGCATTGGGCCTATTTTTGGAAAAAAATGTTAAAGTGATGATTTCTATTTAAAATGGTTTTTTAAGTGATTTTGAAAATAGATGTTTTTACTAAAATTTTGAATTGTTAAGTAAATGGACTTATTTAAATAAGTAAATGTTATAATTTTTATGTTATAAAAATTATGATTCTGTGAAATATATCGAAATGTGATTTTCGAAATATGAGTTAACTATTTTTGTAAAATAGTTCGAAATGAGATTTTTGAATTTATTATAAACAGTGTATATATATATATAAGATGTATAAACTAATGTTTTATAAATCAAAATGATGAAACTGTTAAGGAGTTTGTAAGTGTTTAAAATGAAGTTATAATTGGATTTTATAAGTTGAAGTTTATATAAAATATAATTATGATTTATAAACATTATTTTATAAATCCGAAATCAATTTAATTTGAATAGTTAATTATTATAGCTTATTAAAAGTATTTCATCCATGATTTTGGACAATGGATAATCCTTTAATAAATATATAGAAGCATTAAATTTGGTAGTGAAGTATATCCACGATTTTGGACAGTGGATCATCCTTTAATTAAATATGCAATAGTACTGAATTGGGTAAAAGGAGATATATTCATGATTTTGGACGGTGAATAATATATTAAATAAAATTGATATTTTTGGGAAATGGTATTTAAATTGAATTTAAATGATTTGAAGGTGTTTTAAAATGTGTTAAATATCAAAACCGTAGATTTCAACATTTATTGTTGAAATAGACGTTTTCGATAAATAAGGAAACGATGGGCTATAACACAGTCGTTATAGTAAATGATTTTCGAAAGGAAATGTTTTGTATAGTATATGGGATTCATATATCTATCTTATTCTGGAATCCCTATACTAGTGATTTTGGGTTGTCGTAACGATTTTTTACGCAACATTCGTTTTGACCCAAATAAATGTGTTTAATAAGTATGTTTTCCTTAAAGAATAAAATATATACTTAATCATGATTTAAGTATACGTGATATTCTCTAAGTGTTGAAATTAAGAAGATTTGTGAATATGCTTATACTGTTGATATAAGTTTATGGAAATGTATTCCAATATTGAAGTTGAAATGGTTTTGAGATTATATCTTTTTGAAGATAATTTGAAGTGGATATTTAGCAAGTGATTTAATTAATAAAGATTAATTAAAAGGGCCTACTGATTGTTATGGTGCTTAATATTTTTTGTTTGCTTTGATAGTTAAATAACCGACTATCAAATTTGGCCATTTTAGTTCCTCGACTTGATGTGGGAACTATTTAGTCGTACACTTAGTGCATAGCCTTCTGTGTAGGCTTGATTATCTTTGTGTTGAGGATGTTGATTCGTGTAGTGCAGAGTATTACTCCAATCTACCGAGCTTCCTTCTTGGCTTGAAGGATAACAAGTTGAAAGTTGGAGACGTGATTAGTCTATGGGACTTAGTTTCTATGTGAAGTTGATAAACACTTTTGCGTTGTTGGTGCGAAGAGACCGGGATTAGATTTATCTGAAAACCATTTCGGACCAACGTATATGCGACAATTGTGCAGATTGCTTGTGATGATATTGATATTACGGATTTTCATAGTGGGGAACTTCTTGTTGATCATTTGGGTTAAAATTCCAATACACGTATAGTAGCAGTGGTCTTTTAATTATGAAATATCCAATGCAAGGACTGTTCACTACTAATCGTAGGTATTTTCCGACAGGATGTGGTAGGAAAGTACCTTCGGTTTGTCATGTACTTGGACAAATTGTATGGATGCTTTTCTGACATTGCATTTCTATAGATTACGTACACTGGTTTTTACAAACGTACATCAGTGGTGGCGGAGAAGGCAACTTCTCTTAGCTTAACACCCTCCTAAAGACGTATGAGCTTAAGGGTTGTATTTTTATGGAAGACAATTAGTAGTCAACGGAAATGACCGTGTGGCATTCAAAGTGATGTGATATGTGATAAGGAAAAGTTAATCGTTACCTCAAGCCTCATCAACCGGAAATGACCAAAACAGGGTTAGATGTGGCAAGGCTAAGTAGGTCGCTCCCAAGTAGGGTATGATCATCCTCTTCTAGATATATCTTTACACGCTATGACGTCGTGTATCTGATTATTGTGGTTTTTATGCTTTGAGGGCCCTTGTTAAAGGTCAGTAACGACTGAAGGATGATATCTTTGGTACCATCTAGTTATAGAGATAGGCCGGTCTTATGTTGGTAGAGGATCCTTTGTGATGGTCCTCGGTACATTCTTCTAGAGATGTACTGTCGGAAGATAGTCCCTTCAACTGGTCGTTTGTATGGAAATCCAAACTCCACTACGTACCTATCATTTTGATTGTATTACCCGTTTTAGGTTATATGCTGGAATTTAATCAATGTAACAATTTCGGCTATGGTTAATATCATTTGTGCAATAGACTCTATTATAATATAAGAGGATTTGATATGAGATGTTTTAGTTATCGTAAGGTAAAAACATGTCTGTGTTTATGTGTGGGTGTGTCTTACGAGATAATTTTGTTTTGATAAAGAGAAAGTTTAGCAATTTAATAAATTCAGTTGAGTGTGTTTCTCATGCTAGTTTATCAGACTGATCCGGGCGTTCTTCCCTTTCTATGCTCGGGTCAGACCGAGTATATTTACAGGTTTAGATTGGAGCTTTTGGAGCTTCAGCAGGAGAGCTGGAGATCTTCATTTTCATATACACATATCTGTTTTTTTTATCCGTTGTGCTTAGTTGTTTATATTATTGGCATTTGTAAGGACTATTTATTATAGCTATCCAGGCTGATAACTATTGATTGATTGTTGAACTCTGATTGATGCATACATACGGTTTCTATTTTGTAAAGATAATTGATATGATATTATATGTTTTACGCTGCGAAGTGAGATTATGTATTGTTCTGTTTGATTCTATCTTCTCTCTTTCTTCTCTTCTTCTCTCTTATTTTCTTTCTCTCAACTTTCTATCAGTCTGTGCTTTTTGGATCAGACATGTGTGGTTTATTTTCAATTCAAAGGGTACAGAATTTCTCGTTCGTCGCATTTGGTAATAGAGCTTAGATTTTGTATATTCGTAAGCTTTGATCTGTACTCATTATAAATATGGACAGTAGCACCCTAGATTGAGTTTGAGTGTATTATATATATGAGCGCGTACTTATTAATGATATAAAATGTTTTATATTGTGTTTACTTATCCGTTGAGTTGTTTGTGAAATCTGGTCGGTATGTGGGACACTATATTATCAATAGTGATTTCCAAACACTTAAACGAGACAAGTCAACATAGTATCAATTTAAATTGGGTAAATAAAATAATTTTACCTCTATTATATTTTATAAATAAAGGAAGCCATTTTCCAAAAATTATTAAAGTGTATATAAATGAATTGATTGGTTGTTTGAAATGTAAATATATATATAGGTTAATAAAACCTGTTTAAATAAACTAAATAAACAACGATTGTAAAAGAACAAATTGTATAAGTAAATGAATTATATAGTATGGAATTATAATTAATATGTTTTACAATTGTGAAATAATTTTATATATAAGAAGTGGAACTGCATGAATATATTTATAAATATGAGTTGTAAAAAAATGAATTTGAACTAAGAATTTAAAATTTTGAATCCCGTTGACTTGAAAGTTATTTATCAAAGTAAAAAAGAGATTATATTGATATAAATCTGAATAAGATAAATAAATTTGGAATGAATCTTATATTGGTAAAGTTAAACAGTGAAACTATATAAGTAAAGAGAATTTGTAAATGTGATTTATAAATATAAAAAGGATTTTTAAAAGAATATAAAGTACTAAATTCACTACTGTTACTGGAAAATAATAAGGGTGGTGACTGCAGCTGTGACGACCCAACTTCCACTCCCGGAAAATCGCGTCATCTTTTTAAGAAAGAAAGGGATAGAAGAAGAAAAGAAAGAGAAGAAAGAGAAAACAACACATCAGAATCTCACAGCGGAACGATTTAAATATAATATAGAACATATACAGAGTATCATATACATCAGAGTACACAACTAAACATCTCAAATTAGACAGTTATAACATTTCTGTCTAATACAATACAAGACATCATACAGAAACAACACAGCGGAAACTCTAACCATATATCTACACGCTGAAGCCTCCTGCTCCAAAGCTCCTCCAGAATTCGTCAAGAGATAACCTGAATCACTTGACTACTCATATAGAATATGAGTACCCAAGAGTTTAATAAAACAGAAAATAAACACTCAGGTCAGACAGGGGTCTGGTGTGAGTAAACGGGTTTAAAATTGCTTAACTTTAGAAAATCCTTTGAAAAGAAAAGTATCACGTAAGACTTCCCACACATAAACATGGAAAAGTTTTTACCTTACGCTAACCAAAACATTTGATAGGAAATCCAGTGATATTATAATAGTGTTTAGGGTTTTCAAAATAAAATACAGAAATAGCTGGAATGCTTACATCTCACGTTCCAACATAGTTGGGCACAATCAAAACCGTACGGCACTTATTGGATTTTGGATTCCATCAATGGCAGGGCTACTGGGGTACCGCCCGTCACAGTACGTGGCCTAGATCACCGTACCGAGGAGCCACCCTAACTCCCCTGCTACACAAAGCCGGAACCATTCCTTACTGAATAGTTCCGAACAAGACTACCCCGCAGATTGGCCGTCGCCAACTGCACCACACAGCCGAAATATAAAGGGACTCTAGACAGGGATAAATCTTGTCCTCCAGTAGGGGCTACCCACGAAGCTTTGCTGCACCTCCCCTGTTTTAGCCATTCCCGGTTGATGAGGCTTGAGGCTGCGATTACCTTTATAGGACCAATCATCTTAGAATGCTCATCGTCCGCCTGACGATGTGCTGAAAGCATTCAATCCATACAAGTTCGTTCCGGGTTCGAACGAAACCGAAGGCACTATCTCGTTGCACTCATTTTGGAATCACCCTCAGAGTCAACGACCATAGCCCTTGCACTCTGATTCACCATCTCGAATCTATAAGCACTATTCCGTCAAACTCATTACGGAATCACCCACAGAGTTATACTGGCGTATAGCCCTTACACCTCGAGTCTTCACTTGCTCCACTTGGATTAACGACCTAACGTTTAATTGGAATCGATGTGGTTTTCGGATATCCAAATATGGAAACCCGATCCCGGTCTCATCGAAACCAAACGCCATTTTAATGTCCAAGTTGTACTTAAGGGTTTTTAAACAATTAACTTATCTCATTACTATATACTTTACAGAGATAGGTAAACTACATTTAACAATAGATAAGCACATTCATATCATAACAGATAATCTGTATCATCCATAAACAGATAATCATCACAACCAAACAATCCATCACAAACCATCATATTTAAACCATACATTCATATCATACAAATACAACTCATCTCATTACTGAGATCACAACCATTCAATCAATAACATCCATAAGCAATGATTTGCTAACCAACAATTTATAATTAATTTAAAATGAATTAAATTAATTACAATCATCTCTAATTAATTCAAAATAAATTAAATTAATTAACACATTTAAATCCTGCTTAACATCCATTAATTAATTAACCCAGTTAATTAATTATACACTATGTATTTAACTTGATTAAACAACCCTGATTAATCATTTACTAATTACAATAAGTAATTAGTCCTTAATTAATTAACCTTAATCATAAATAATTAACATTTAATTACTCATTTATTAATTAATTATAATTAATTATATTTATCCTTAGTTAATTACAATTAATTAATCACTTAATTAATTACAATTAATTAATCACTTAATTAATTAATAATTAATTAAACAATCATTAATTACATCATTAATTAAAATAATTAATGATCTCTAACATTTAAATAAATTACTTAATTAAAATTAATTACATTTAGTAATTAAATCTAATTATTAATCACCTTGATTAATATTCAATTAAGTAATTAACTATCTTTAATTACTCATTAACAAATTAATTAACCAATAATTAATCATTAATTAATTCCTTAATTAATTACAAAAGTAATTATCCAAATTACTAATTACATTCCAGTAATTAACATTATTACTTCATTAAGTAATCCTGCTCCACTAATTACATTAAGTAATTACATTCTTAAAATCATCAAATGATTTATTTAAATTAATTAAACTAAATTAATTAACTAAAATAAATCACAATCCAAAATAAATTACAATAAGTAATTAATTACTTAATTACTTAACAAATTACAATTAATTAGATTCAATCAATTAATCTAATTAATTACCCAAAATTAATTTCCTTAATTAATTACTAAATTATCCTTAGATAATTATCATCATTATTATTTAACACATTTCATTAATTACATACTTAAGAAATCTGGATCAGATTAATAAATCATTTCTAATTAAAATTAATCTAAATCATTATTTCAAATCAGATAATTAAGTAAATTCTTAATTATCTTAAATATTTTCAAAATATTCTAATTACTAATCAAATAACTCCTTCACATTCAAAATGTATTAAAACAATACATTTCTAAATTCAAATTCAAATTCCATTTTAAAAATTTGATATTTTAAAATGTTTAACCATTTAAACATGAATCTAAATTAACACTTCATATTTTAAATTCAAATACTAAGGAACTAATTTCTTCCAAGTTTAAACTTATTTGAAATCAAATTTTATTTTCAAATCTATATTAAACACTGAAATATGTTCATTCATTCTTCTTTAAATTTATAAACTGTTTGAAAACAAGACTGAGTTTCAAAGTAAATTTGAAACTGTTTTTAATTTGATTTCAAACCAGTTTAAATCAAATTTGAAAATATTTAAATTTGATCATACTTCTAAAACTTACAAAACTATTTAAATCTAATTCTGGTTTTAAAAAAAACAACCTGAAACTATTCTTAAACTTGATTAAAACTGAATTTTAAATCTAGTTTAAATTTAAGATTTGAATTTTTAAAACTTTTAATTCAGAATAAAATTTGAATTCAAATTCAAGTTACACTTGAATCATGTTGCAACTTTAAAATATGAATTTATTCAAAAAGTTTAAAACTGCAAATCTCTCAGGCTTAAACCTGAAACAGTTTAAATCTAGATTAAAAACAGAATTAAAAACTTTGAATTCAAAATTCATTTGAATTCAGTTAAATCTTGCATTTGATTTAATTTAAAATCTTTAAAATATGAATTTTATTTAATACTTTAAAACTGCAAAAGTACAGGTTCAATAAATCTGCAACTGTTTTAATATTGATTTAGAACCAAATTTAAAACTTGTTTAAATTTAACATATTTCATTTTTGAAAACTTTGAATTCCAAACTCTATTTGAATACAAATTTAACTTGCATTTAAATCAAATTTACAACTTAAAACATGAATTTCATTAAACATTAAAAACTGCAACTCTCTGTTATAAAACCTGAAACAGTTTTAAAATTTCTTGATTAAACAGAATTTAAAACTTTGTTAAAATTTAAAAATTTCATCTTTAAAACTTTGAACTCAGAACTTTATTTGGATTCAATTCCAATTCATACTTAAATCCAGATTTCACCTTAAAATATGAATTCCATTTAAAATTTAAAACTGTAAATTCTCTCTGGATTTAAACCTGCAACTGTTTTAAATTCTTGATTTAAAACAGAGTTTTAAATCCTGTTTAAGTTTAAGATTTACCTTTAAAAACTATGAATTCAAACTCTATTTAGATTTAGTTCAATCCATACTTAAATCAACCCTACACTAGAATTTGAATTCAATTCAAATTTCTAAGAAAAACTGCAACTCTCTGGATTTAAAAACCCTGCACATAAACCCGAGCTACCCCATCTACTACTTCGAGTTCCAATCTCCTCTGCTTCGAGTTAGAAGCACAACTACCCGAGTATTACCCGAGTCACAACAAACCCTGCACACCCCATCTGAGTTCACCAGAACTCAACTACCAAACTCCATCTCCCAATCTCACCTCCGACCATCAACTCCCTTGAGACTCCGGCAAACCCTCCCTCAAGTCCTCTCTACAACCTCTCAAGTTCCTAACTCACTTAATGCAACATAGAGCATATGCAGATACTAAGAACTGCACACTAAAAAGCAGGCTTTTGAAAACCTGGAAACCTCAATTCAATCACCATCTCCTCTGACATAAATTACTGACCATCTTCCCTTATCAACCCCTCTACCTCCATACATATTACAGCATGCCCCAATCATTATGAGTTTGGATTTGGTTATTTGAATATAACTGATTTCCATTGTTTTACAGAGACTACATTTTCTTAAACTAACAGAAAATTTATAAATCTAAGCTATACCAAACAACATGTCTTATTTCACAAAAATTACAAACTGGAATCAATTCAAGTGGTAAAGATTTTATGTAAAAGAAAAATCTTAATTTACAAGATATATAGCTACAGGCAAAAGCAATATTTAAACACAAACATGTACACAGAACAGTCATCATTCTACAAGCTCATATCTTTCAATTCATATGCTCTGATCACTCAAACTTTGGTGCATGTGGGGTTATTCACTTTTTTTTTTAGAAACAAACAGAACAATCTTGTAAACAGTTTGATTAAAAAGAAACTGTTTTTAAAAGTAAAGGTTTACTCACCTTATTAAATTGAAGAATGCAGAGCAAATCTTAGGTGTAGACTTCATTCCCAGGGCTTACATTTGAAATGCATGATGAACTTGAATGCCATTAGCAAGTTGATGTTGGACTTCCAATTTGATCACTGAATCTTAGCTTCAGATATGCAGATTGTTCCAGAGATGCAAATTTGAAGTTGAAGTTGCTTTTCTGTCTTATGATGCATGCAGACTCATCTAATAGTTCAGACTTTAAATTGGACTTCATTTTGTTATTCAGATATTTAGGTTTGGTTGAAGTTTGAAGATAGGTTGCAAATATGAAGTTGTATTTTGAAGAAATGATTTGCAGATTTGAGGTTGTAATTGAGCATGCAGACTTGATTGAAGTTTGTAATTTGCAGGTTTGAGATTTTGAAGAGGAAGATTGCAGGTTTGAAGATAAATTTGTATTTGTTTGTAGATTTTGAACATGAATTGGTTTTGCAAATTTTAGATGAAATTTGGTTTTCAGTTTTCTTCCTAAAATCTGATTTAAGTCTCATTTGAAGAAAATGTTTTAACAAAATGTAATGTTATGTTTTCTTATTAATAATAATAAATTCCAAAAATAAATTAGCATGCCACTTGTTATGTTAAGTAAGATAATTGATTTACAAGTGTCCACTTAATTGTTTAAGAACTTAACACATGTATATATCAATGTTTAGAAGCAATTTTAAATTTATATATGTATTTAAATTATCTTAAACTATTTCAAATTATTTAAACATGTTTTATTTTTAAATGTTTATTAACATTAGCTTTGAAATACATATATATACTCTTACATTAAAATGGTTTTTTAATTATTTTAAAATAATATTATTTATAAACCAAATTTCAAAAGAGAAGAATGAATTAAATCTATTTCAAAGAAAAGCAATTTTAAAATAAAACAAATTATACTTTTATTATAAAACAAAATTAAACTATATTTATTTTATAAACAAAAATAAATACTTACTTACTAATTTAAATCAATTTACAAATTTACATTTATATATAATAATTAGAAAATATACTTTATTAAATATAAATTTAAAATTAAAACCAAATCTCTATTTACAATGTATAAACATTTATACATTATAAATAAAATATTTTTGATTTTTGAAAAGAATATCGTTTAACAAATTAATTAATTGTAAATTTTCAAAAGAGATTTTCAGTTTGAATTATCATATCAATATTTCACATTATAAAATAATTATCAATGAAATTATTAAATAATTATTGCCTAAATTTCCGGGACATCACATTCCTCCCCCCTTAAAAGAATTTCGTCCCCGAAATTTAAAAGCAAAGGTAATTTAATAATTCTATACAGATTTTAAATTTTAAAAGAGCAATCATATACTATCAACCAAATACTAGCAACCAAAGCAACCAATTCAAAACAAACAATTCTAATTATCCAGACAAAATTCTGGATAAGAATTCCTAGAGTTTCCCATGTACAAACACCGGAACACTCGCCCTACAGAATCTAAACTAGCAACACCACTCAGATCTAGAGCTCCTATATATCTAGATCTACAAATCTAAACAGAATACAGGACTACCGGCAAGTCCTGATCAACTCCCAAATCTTTCAGAACTGCTGAATCTAAAACCAATGATAAATCATACACGTACTCCCTCAGAGATACGTGAAAATAAACAAATTCCAGCTATCCGAACTGGAAATTCAGTCTCGTAGAACAATCACTTAACTCTTTAAGAGAAAACAGAAAGATCTAATCTCATATCCACACAATCTCCCATATCGATCTTGGGCTGCCTCCAACCTTCTAGATCAATCAGATCTACCACATAGCTCTTCTACACAAATATCAGAAGACTTCAAACAAACTACTCTTTCTGGAAACAAACAGATACAAAACAATCAAGTCTCCAGATCCAAAATAAATTTTCTATAGAAATCCTTTGATTCAAGACAAAACTCAAATTCCCAAGAATCGGGTGCTTCAATTCTGGAATAGCTGCCACCATGCTTCCACTGCGCAACTCTGATTCGAGAATGCTGTTGATGAACATAAGTATAAACTTGATCAACTTATTCCGGAATATTGTTCATCAAATTCCATAAAATCTCAGTGACTTATCCGATTCAGTCACAAACACTACAGCAAAATTCAACCAGAAAACTGGATCTAATAAATCCTGCCAACTCAAACAGATCTCACTCAAAGAATCTCCTACAATGCTGAACCACCGGGACAGCTCCAAGAATCAAGTCGATATAGAACTCGAACTCTTGATGCGGATACCAATCTTAACTCCTTCGAAGATATCTTGAAAATACCACTTTGATAACTCAAACATCCTCTAAAGATGCTTCAATCCAAACAAAGATCACTTAGAGAACTTCCGAACCATCGCAAGTCACTTTTGCGATTCTACTCAGTTCAGATTCCAAGAAATCGTCCCCACCTCAACAATCAGAACAGCTAAAGCCTTCAAAAGAAGAAACTAGTGGTCCACCTCTTAACCACTGACCTCACACCCATCTGAGCTCCAGAAGAAATGGATAAGCTCCACCATCTTCCCGGACTTCTGATAGAAGAATCAAAGAGACTTCTGAACCTTCGAAGAACAGGCCACTCATTGCTGCTACTGCTGCCAAAACTTCCTTATCCAAAAGCTCAACGAACCTCAAAGCTACACCAGCCTCTTCACAATAGAGCCTTCCAGATAGACAAATATCTCTCAGGAAACTCGCTACCAAACCAAGCTCAAACTCTGCCAAACTGAGTCTCAACTCAAAAACAGACAGAACTCCTTCGTGAAGTTGCCAAAATACCATTGCCGGCTTCAGAACTCCCAACTAATCCAAACTCAAGAGAGTCCACTCACACGAGTGAAATCCAGCTTACAATCCAAAAATATACTCCGGATCTTGAAAAGATTTCCTTCGGAGATCGTTGAAATCCTTCACACCAAACTGCAGAACTACTCAAGATGCCCAACACTGCCCTAGCAGACCACTTGCAATCTCAAACACTCAAACTCCAACCATTGGTAGTTGTGTTTCACAAACCACTATCCTATCTACCTTTATTACTTATATTGGAAAACCTGAACAGGTAACCCAATCAAATAGGTAGAAAATATATACATATATATATTCAAAATTACAAATACGCTCTCTCAAGAAGGACACCACTACAGAGCCTAGGTATTCACTCAACCTATTGCTCTGATACCACCTGTGACGACCTAGGCTTTTCAACCATCAGCAACGGCTCACGACTGGTAGGCTTTTCAACCATCCCAGCCCCGCTGTGGCTCACAGTGATACCTCGAATTTGCTTTTACGGCCACCCTCTCGAGTCGCAACCAACCCCGCAAGACCTTATACTATCCCCAAAGAATTTGAAACTGTTTTTAATTTGATTTCAAACCAGTTTAAATCAAATTTGAAAATATTTAAATTTGATCATACTTCTAAAACTTACAAAACTATTTAAATCTAATTCTGGTTTTAAAAAAAAAACAACCTGAAACTATTCTTAAACTTGATTAAAACTGAATTTTAAATCTAGTTTAAATTTAAGATTTGAATTTTTAAAACTTTTAATTCAGAATAAAATTTGAATTCAAATTCAATTTACACTTGAATCATGTTGCAACTTTAAAATATGAATTTATTCAAAAAGTTTAAAACTGCAAATCTCTCAGGCTTAAACCTGAAACAGTTTAAATCTAGATTAAAAACAGAATTAAAAACTTTGAATTCAAAATTCATTTGAATTCAGTTAAATCTTGCATTTGATTTAATTTAAAATCTTTAAAATATGAATTTTATTTAATACTTTAAAACTGCAAAAGTACAGGTTCAATAAATCTGCAACTGTTTTAATATTGATTTAGAACCAAATTTAAAACTTGTTTAAATTTAACATATTTCATTTTTGAAAACTTTGAATTCCAAACTCTATTTGAATACAAATTTAACTTGCATTTAAATCAAATTTACAACTTAAAACATGAATTTCATTAAACATTAAAAACTGCAACTCTCTGTTATAAAACCTGAAACAGTTTTAAAATTTCTTGATTAAACAGAATTTAAAACTTTGTTAAAATTTAAAAATTTCATCTTTAAAACTTTGAACTCAGAACTTTATTTGGATTCAATTCCAATTCATACTTAAATCCAGATTTCACCTTAAAATATGAATTCCATTTAAAATTTAAAACTGTAAATTCTCTCTGGATTTAAACCTGCAACTGTTTTAAATTCTTGATTTAAAACAGAGTTTTAAATCCTGTTTAAGTTTAAGATTTACCTTTAAAAACTATGAATTCAAACTCTATTTAGATTTAGTTCAATCCATACTTAAATCAACCCTACACTAGAATTTGAATTCAATTCAAATTTCTAAGAAAAACTGCAACTCTCTGGATTTAAAAACCCTGCACATAAACCCGAGCTACCCCATCTACTACTTCGAGTTCCAATCTCCTCTGCTTCGAGTTAGAAGCACAACTACCCGAGTATTACCCGAGTCACAACAAACCCTGCACACCCCATCTGAGTTCACCAGAACTCAACTACCAAACCTGTCTCCATCTCCCAATCTCACCTCCGACCATCAACTCCCTTGAGACTCCGGCAAACCCTCCCTCAAGTCCTCTCTACAACCTCTCAAGTTCCTAACTCACTTAATGCAACATAGAGCATATGCAGATACTAAGAACTGCACACTAAAAAGCAGGCTTTTGAAAACCTGGAAACCTCAATTCAATCACCATCTCCTCTGACATAAATTACTGACCATCTTCCCTTATCAACCCCTCTACCTCCATACATATTACAGCATGCCCCAATCATTATGAGTTTGGATTTGGTTATTTGAATATAACTGATTTCCATTGTTTTACAGAGACTACATTTTCTTAAACTAACAGAAAATTTATAAATCTAAGCTATACCAAACAACATGTCTTATTTCACAAAAATTACAAACTGGAATCAATTCAAGTGGTAAAGATTTTATGTAAAAGAAAAATCTTAATTTACAAGATATATAGCTACAGGCAAAAGCAATATTTAAACACAAACATGTACACAGAACAGTCATCATTCTACAAGCTCATATCTTTCAATTCATATGCTCTGATCACTCAAACTTTGGTGCATGTGGGGTTATTCACTTTTTTTTTTAGAAACAAACAGAACAATCTTGTAAACAGTTTGATTAAAAAGAAACTGTTTTTAAAAGTAAAGGTTTACTCACCTTATTAAATTGAAGAATGCAGAGCAAATCTTAGGTGTAGACTTCATTCCCAGGGCTTACATTTGAAATGCATGATGAACTTGAATGCCATTAGCAAGTTGATGTTGGACTTCCAATTTGATCACTGAATCTTAGCTTCAGATATGCAGATTGTTCCACAGATGCAAATTTGAAGTTGAAGTTGCTTTTCTGTCTTATGATGCATGCAGACTCATCTAATAGTTCAGACTTTAAATTGGACTTCATTTTGTTATTCAGATATTTAGGTTTGGTTGAAGTTTGAAGATAGGTTGCAAATATGAAGTTGTATTTTGAAGAAATGATTTGCAGATTTGAGGTTGTAATTGAGCATGCAGACTTGATTGAAGTTTGTAATTTGCAGGTTTGAGATTTTGAAGAGGAAGATTGCAGGTTTGAAGATAAATTTGTATTTGTTTGTAGATTTTGAACATGAATTGGTTTTGCAAATTTTAGATGAAATTTGGTTTTCAGTTTTCTTCCTAAAATCTGATTTAAGTCTCATTTGAAGAAAATGTTTTAACAAAATGTAATGTTATGTTTTCTTATTAATAATAATAAATTCCAAAAATAAATTAGCATGCCACTTGTTATGTTAAGTAAGATAATTGATTTACAAGTGTCCACTTAATTGTTTAAGAACTTAACACATGTATATATCAATGTTTAGAAGCAATTTTAAATTTATATATGTATTTAAATTATCTTAAACTATTTCAAATTATTTAAACATGTTTTATTTTTAAATGTTTATTAACATTAGCTTTGAAATACATATATATACTCTTACATTAAAATGGTTTTTTAATTATTTTAAAATAATATTATTTATAAACCAAATTTCAAAAGAGAAGAATGAATTAAATCTATTTCAAAGAAAAGCAATTTTAAAATAAAACAAATTATACTTTTATTATAAAACAAAATTAAACTATATTTATTTTATAAACAAAAATAAATACTTACTTACTAATTTAAATCAATTTACAAATTTACATTTATATATAATAATTAGAAAATATACTTTATTAAATATAAATTTAAAATTAAAACCAAATCTCTATTTACAATGTATAAACATTTATACATTATAAATAAAATATTTTTGATTTTTGAAAAGAATATCATTTAACAAATTAATTAATTGTAAATTTTCAAAAGAGATTTTCAGTTTGAATTATCATATCAATATTTCACATTATAAAATAATTATCAATGAAATTATTAAATAATTATTGCCTAAATTTCCGGGACATCACAGCAGCATCATCAGTATCATTTTCGAGTTTCTGTGTGATGGGTTTACTACCAATAATAAATTTGAAATTTAAGTTTTGTTGTGATAAACAAATTTGAATTTAAAATCCAAGTTGAAATTGATAGATATAAGTGAAATGAATTTGGATTTATAATATGAAATAAAGAATTTACTTTAGTAAAGTTAAATAAAATAGAATTTGAATTAAATTAGAAGTAAACTTAAGTTGTATAGTGGAGTGAATGTAAATGAAGTTGAAATGAAATGTAACTTAAATGGTGTTGAATCAAGTTGATTTTGATAAATAAAATGAATATGCAAAGCAGTATTAAATAATAAGAAGTTAATAAAGTGAAGTGATGAATATGAATTTGAGTTATGTAAGGAAATTCAACTTTAATTGTAAAAGCGAATTAGTGAATGCTAGAATTCAATCTAAATTGAATAATTGAACGTTAAACTAATTGGAATTAAAAGTGTTGAGCCAAATTGAATGGAAATGAAGTAAATATAAATGTTGAGAATAAATTAAATAAATTTGGTTATGTTGGTTATGCATTGGTTGTTAGGTAGATGTTAGTTGATTGAATAGAAATTTATATGGAATTGAATTAATGAAATTGAAAGCTAAATAGTTGAATTCAAATTGGAAGTTAAGTGAATTTAAAGAATTGATTTGAACTGAAAGTAAACTAACTTGAATGTGAATTAGTGAATGTAAACTAATTGAATATGAATGAATGAATATTAGAAAAATCCAATGTTAATGAATCAAATGTGAATAAATTGAAAACCAATTTGATGAATATTAATGAGAAGTGAATTTATATTGATGTGGTTATGGATTGATTGGATAGTTGTTAGGCGTTAGTTGGATGATAGTTGTTTGATGGTTGGATTGTTGATTTTGTTGCATTTGCTATATTGGCATATATAGTTATTGTATTAGTATATGATGTATATTGATATTATTTTCATATATACATGTTTCTCTTTTTTTTTGTTGAGTGTTTAGTAGGTGCGTATGGCGTTTGCTTCGCATTTGGAGCTTATTTTCATGCAATATTAGCCGTATATGCTCGCTAATAATATATAAAGTACATATCTCGGATTACATATCGTCCTTTTATATTTTTCCCTACTGGATCCTCATCCTTGAAGAAGAGATGTATATTTGGGATATATATATGTTGTGATCCTACTACGATTGAACCGCGCAAAGGAAACGCTGGCGAATTTTTTTGAAAATTTGAGGTGTTACAAAATATTTGAGAAATTTGAAAAATTAAATTTTGATATAAAGTGAAAAGTTAAATGATGTTAGTTGGTTTTAAAAGAATAACTATGAAAAGATTTAAGAACTTAGAATAGTTTTTATAAGAGTTTAACTAATGGATTTCGAGAAAAATTAAAAAGTTTAAATTGATTTGAAGTCTAATTTGAACGAGTTGTTTTTGGAAAAGCTAAAAGATTATGTGACTTTTTCTTACTTGGTAATTTCGAGGACGAAATTCCTTTAAGTATGGGAGAATGTAACGACTCAGAATTTCAATCATTTGAAATTGGGATATTTAATTTATTTTAAATATTCACAAGTTAATTTTATAAGTTGAATAACTTATATTTCGAATATAAGGATTTAACTGGATAATTAAATTGTTGATTTAATATTTGAAATTTCAGAATAAGTGAAATTTGAATGTAATTTGAATAAAAATGCTTTATAAAGTTGAATTAAATTATATTTGAATTAAATTGATGTTACTAAACTTTTAAAATTTAATTAGAAGTTAAATTAAAGAAATTGAATATTTTGGTATTTAATTAACGTGTAAAAATAGCTAGTTTTCAAACAATCTCGGATTTTGTCGAAACAAGTATCATTGGATCGTAATGTTATATTATTGTAAGATTTCAAATTTCATGTCAATCAGATTTACCGTTTGTCTGGCGCAAGCTAAAACGCGTAGAAATCTATTTAAGTGAAATTTTAAATTTAAATAATTCTATTTGAAAATCTATCTTCCAAATACGATTGTATTGGCTCCCAATATATATTCTATTGTGTTCGAAATTGGGGTAAAACATTATAAACGTCAGGCGGCACGCTCCGTTTCGAGTTCAAAAAAATTTCGGATGAATAGTGTCGCGAAATTTTCTATAAAAGGGCTTCATTTTTCTGTTTTTATTCACAAACACTAATCACAAAACCCTAGCCATCGTTTTGTATTTAATGGCCGAAATATCCCAAACTTCTTCTCTTAATCTCTCTTAATCCACAAGCTTTCATGAAAAACTTCCAACTACAAAGTGATAGAGCTTCACGTGATCTTCAGATCTATACGGTGATGATGAATTTTCGAGCAATGATGTGGCGGAAAATCAAGCCTGAAGGCAGCGCGTTTGCGCACGTTTTTCAATGTAGGGAGGCAACCGAGTTCGACGAGATTCAGGCCGAAGGTAGTGCACGTGATGGCATTTCAAATGTTGGTCGCTAATCATCATATAGTGGTCGATAGAGGTGGCGAAAATTCAAGTAGATCGGTGGCTAAAATGGGTTTCACATGTGCATTGCAAACCTAGGGGGAAGAAAGAGATCATGGCCATGATTTGATCAAAGAAAATGGACGGCCTGGATGAAGCTTAGGTTTAAAAATAAAAATATTTTGTAAATAATTTATATATATAATTCGTACAATCTTTAAAACACCATAACTTTTTCATACGAGGTCCGTTTTTGACGAAACAAGTTGCATTGGATTCGTATTAATGAGCACTAAATTTTAGAACTAGTTTGGGGTTGATTGGAGCTAATTTAAATTTTGGATAAAATTAAACGGCTGTTTAATTTTATTCGGAATAAAACACTACAACTGCTATTGGAACCAAAGTGAGTACAACTCACTCTTTCTGACTCACTGATATTTTTATATAAGCGAGAAATAATTTATTTTATGATGATTGATGATTGTTTGGATAAGATATGATATATTATATATTGATTGGTATTGTGAAATATTCCTGCCTATAGGAGCAGATGAGACCCTATACGTTTCCGTGCATGAGCAGATGACCCTTTGTACGCGTGTCTGCCTCGAAGCAGACATTGTACACATATTCTAATAAGTATATTTGTTGCATGTGACAGGTTGGAGGGATCCAACCGGATTCCTCACCAGTATTGATTTGATTTACAGGTATTGTGATATATTTTTGGCAAGGCCAACCGGTTTTATAGTGGACCGTCCACTTTTTATTATGAATGTAATAAAAATTGAAGTACAGGAGAAATGTAGAGGCACCTTATCTACGAAGAAAGAGAAAATAGAGCACTGGAGTGTCACAAAATGCCACAGCTATAATAATAATGACTAGACTACGACTCCTCAAGAGAGGAAGAATCTCCAACATCCATTATGACCTGGGCAGATACCAATGGGACATTCCCAACAAGACCTGCAAAAGGGCGGAAAAGGATAGCAAGACATGGATCATAAACACCTGCGGCATCAGAGTATATAAATGAACGATCCCAAGTAAAATCAGCAAGCATGACAGAATTCAACTCCACAAATGGACCGTCCATATCGAGGACTAAGGAGTCACCAATAGGCATGTAATAGAGGCATTGAAGATCGAGCTGATCATCAGAAACATATCTCAAAAAACAGTCATCCAACGGGTTATATCTCATATCAGAGTAGTGATCAACCCAACATCTCTCAGTCTCATCCCAAACAATAGGCAAACGCGGCGGAACAGGATCCGGAACAGCTTCACAAGGAACCACAGAAGCAGTAGGGTAAACAGGTCGAGCAACAGAACATGGAGGTGGAACCGGGACAGAAGCTGGAACAACAATGGCGGGAGCAAGCTGAGAGGTGGAAGGAGAAACTTTAGGAACCCATTTCCTGAGCGAAGGCCGAGGAAGAGGGATCTTAGGAGCGGCGGCAGAGATAACAGAATGCAAACAGGCGCTAGCTAGATGGCCAAAAGAGTGACAGGAGGTACAAATATCAGGAACCCAACTGTATCACACACGAACTTCCACTATATGTCCTACAGCTGGCTGAACAGGAATAGAGGAAGGGAGACGCTTAGTAGTGGAATCTCAATTAGAGCCTTCGTGAGCATCATTTTTTCATGGGCAACAGTATTTGTGTCAAAACATTTTAGTTTACCAACATTACAAGCCAGCCAATTTAAACCTTGTAAAGGTTGAAGAGCAGAGGGAATATGAGAAAAGTAAACCCAAACGGGGATAGAAAGAACTTGCTCACGAGCACTAGCAACGGTTGGAGACCAAGGAGTAATGAATGATTTCCCACCAAAGAAAGAAGGCTCAGCCTCAAGAACACGACTGCGATCATCAGAGGAGGAAAACAGAAGGAAGTACATGGAGTCAACCAACTTAATACGAAGACCCCCACGAAGCTTCCAAGCCCTACGACAAGACGACACCGCATCATGCAGGCGGGTAACGGGGTCCAGAAAGAATCCAACCAAGTAATCAGACCAATAGTCTATATCGGCTTGCATAACAATAGGAGGGGGAATCATCACTCCATTTTCCACAACAATGTCAAATTCAACAGGCTTGTAATCACCCGCATGTCGGGGAAGACCAATAAATAGGGAAGTCTAGGGTTTCGCAGTAGGCAGGGAAATGGAGCTTGCCAGGGATGGAGTAGGAACCGATGCACATGGACGCACCACAACGTTACCACCAGAGTCATCATTGTTAGCTTGTACAGACGTGCACAGGTTACTATGAGAATGAGCAACGTTGGAACAGGCAAAAGCATAAATACCTGATAAGCGTCGTTCCAGAGAAGGTGTAACAGCCGATTCCTTGCAATTAACACCACCAGAGATACCAACCACATTACCAATACAAATAGAGTCAACCAATACATCATCATCACTCACACCAAGAGAGTCATACGCATAACCATGTTTCTCCAGCACGCAGAAAGAATTTGCAGTAACCTCAGACACAACTCCACAAGAGAGGGGAGAGAGGGGCACGTTACCAATTACAGGAGTGGGCAATGCACCAACCTCCAAAGGAGCTACAGCAGTCGACACTGAAGACAGTTCCACGGTAAACGCGCCAGGGCGAGCAGCAAGAGAAGGGGAACTAGGAGCAGGCAGCGGAGGAAACTCAAGGATTGAATGCAGGAAAGGCGTCGGACGATGGGGCGGCGATGGCATGTTGCTGAAACAACGACTAGATCTGGTGGTTGAGGGGGAAGAAGATGGAGATACAGGCAGCTGAAGCAGAGGAGGGGACACAGGCATGGGAGAGGAGGAGCGGTGGGGGGGAGGTTGGACAAGGCGGCAGGACCGGGGAGGGGGGCGACGAAGGAAATCAGAAGATCGATTGGAAATGTAAACCGCGCACGTCAATCCCCATTGTTTCCAGGTTGTATTTGCTTTTTGATAAAGAATTGGTTTTGAAATATTGTGATATATGATATTATCATATGATATACGACGTTTTTGGATGTCGTGATTGATGTATTTAGTGCTGTTGCAGCATTGGGCCTATTTTTGAAAATTTAAAAATGTTAAAGTGATGATTTCAATTTAAAATAGATTTTCAAGTGGTTTTGGAAATAGATGTTTTATTGAAATTTTGAACTGTTAAGTAAATGGATTTATTTTAAATAAGTAAATGTTATAAATTTTTTGTTATAAAAATTATGATTTTGTGAAATATATCAAAATGTGATTCTTGAAATTTGGACTTAAATATTTTTGTAAAATAGTTTAAAATGAGAATTTTGAATTTATTATAAATGGTATATATATAAGATGTATAAGTTGATGTTTTATAAATCAAAAAGATGGAATTGTTATGGAGTTTTGTAAGTGTTTAAAATGAAGTTATAATTGGATTTTATAAGCTGAAGTTTATATAAAATATAATTGTGATTTATAAACATGTTTTATAAACCCAAAATCAATTTAATTTGATAAGTTAATTATTATAGCTTATTAAAGGTATTTCATCCATGATTTTGGACAGCGGATAATCCTTTAATAAATATGTAGAAGCATTAAGTTTGGTTAGGGAAGTATATCCACGATCTTGGACAGTGGATTATCCTTTAATTAAATGTGCAATAGTAGTGAATTGGGTAAAGAAGATATATTCACTATTTTGGACAGTGAATAATATATTAAATAAAATGGTTATTTTTGGGAAATGGTATTTAAATTGAATTTAAATGATTTGAAGATGTTTTAAAATGTGTTAAATATCGAAACCATAGATTTCAACATTTATTTGTTGAAATAGACGTTTTCGAAAAATAAGGAAATGATGGACTATAACAATGTTGTTATAGTAAATGATTTTCGAAAGGAAATGTTTTGTATAGTATATGAGATTCATATATCTATCTTATTCTCGAATCCCTATACCAGTGATCTTGGGTTGGCGTAACGATGTTTTACGCAACATTCGTTTTGACCCAAATAAACGTGTTTAATAAGTATGTTTTCCTTAAAGAATAAAATATGTACTTAATCATGAATTAAGTATATGTGATATTTTCTAAGTGTTGAAAATAACGAGATTTGTGAATATGCTTATACTGTTGATATAAGTATGGAAATGTTTTCTAATATTGAAGTTGAAATGGTTTTGAGATTATGGGATATTACTCTTATGGGATATTGTTATTCGATTTGAAAGGAAGTTGGTATTGAACCATTTTTTTACACTTGTCATAGACTCGATTTTGTAGAGGTCAAAGTTGCAATCTATATTAGCTTTATCAATCATCAAAACCAAACCGATATTGATTGTGGAAGCGAATAAGAAGGGATTGTATTCATAGCAGCTCTTGGATGATTTATATGTGTTGTAGACAACATTGGAGATATTCTCAAATAGTTAAAGTATTATCCATCTTGTTCAGAACCAGACATAAAGCTCTCGTACTAAGAACATTGATGTTAATGAGTTCTTTCTTATGTTCGAGGAGGAAAGAATTAAACTTAGGTTGTAAAATATTCATACGAAGGACAACCCTGCTGAAATATTGAAAAGTCACCTCGTAGAGGTAAGTTTGAGCATTGCTCAAACTTTATCAGTTTAGTATCATTCAGCTAACACCATGGGGAGCAAACCCAGCAACTTTCTGTTTATTATTAATAAATGTGAGATGCATGTATATTTAAATCATGATGGATTGTCGAATTTAAGTGATTCAAATATGTGCCAAATATAAAGGAAGACAACGAGTTGATTAATTCAGTCAAATAATTGATTATGCAATATGAGAAAATATGTAAAGAAGAGAAATTAGTTGATTGATACATCAGTTAGTTATGTAATATAAGAAAATATGGAAAGAAGAAAAATTAATTGATTTAATATATTAAATAACCACGCAATACAAAGAAAAAAATGAAAGAAAATAAATTATGCAATATGAATATCGTCTTTATGTTAAGACTATTAGCTCAAGTGACAACTAGTAAGGTGCTTTAAACTGGGGCTCTATAGGTCATGGGTTCAAATCCTTGAGACATCCAAATGATTGCTCTTCTTGAATCATGTATGACTCATATTCTTAAAAGAAATGTCGTCGTTATTTATTTGCACTACAACATTAAAAATCCAAACAAGTAATTTTATTTTCGACAATCAAATTACTCCCTATGGCAACGATTTCGTTCTCAAGTAATATATTTCTACAAATAAGTATCATGCTTCTTCTTCATTCACATCGATAGGGATTTCCACATATATCATATTAGAAAATTGAAAAGCCTATTTCGTCTACTTTAGGGATTCTCGATTTTGTCGAGTGTTCATCGCAATTCCTTTTGTAGTTGAGATTATCGAGATTGTTTACATATTTCTAATTTCAAATCACTTTTTTGGCTTCTGTATCCTTTATTACATTGGTAAATGAAAAACAGAGGTTGTTGGGTTTTCTGCGGATAGGTCAATATAAATAAACCATGTTAAATCTCTTGCACCTCCATTTTATTTCTATTTCTATTTGTTTATTTAGTCATTGAATAAATTGTTTTTATTTTTTAATATTTAATCGGCATGCTAGATTCTTGATTTTTGCGATAATTGATAAGCTATCACTATAATGGCCATTGGTGAGAATTGTCGCATTGTAGACGTGCAAAGTCAAATTGTGTGAAACCAATATAAAATGTATTTTTTCCCTCGTCATCTACTAATATGTTCCTTTTGTTCCCTCTAAATAATATATATTTTTCTTTCGTTTTCGCATTTTATGTTTTCTGCAAATTGTGTGAAATCATATTGCTAATTTGTTTTTTTCTGTTTTCGCATTTTCGCAAATATATCTATTGGTTCCTCTTGTTCTTCATTCCATCTCCGTGACGACTGTAACGACCCGCAAATCCGTACCCCTTGAATCAATAATATTCTACATCAATCAACTCAAGTTGAACAGAAATACGAACCATTTGGGTAAAAGAAGAAGAGGTAGAAGAAAAAGAAAATAGAAAACAACAATAGAATCTTACCATCGCAGCGGACTAAAATATAATAGATATTCAATGATCTTTACAAAAAGAAAACTATATCTGTTTATACATACATCATCAGAGTACATCGTTAGAGTTCAACAACATCAATAACATACAACTGGACAATAACCATAACCTGTCTATACAATCTGAATACACAGCGGAATATTTAAACAAATACGTAAGTACGTATCGCCATCCAGCTCGTCTCCTGAGCTCCACAGCATCCTTTCCTGTATTCTATAATACTCGGTCTGACCCGAGCATTACAGTTAAATTACACCCAAGTCAGTCTGGAATACCAGCGTGAGAAAACCATACCCAAATTGATTATTAAAGTTTCAAAATTCTTTGAAAACAAAAGCATCTCGAAAGACCACGCCACAAATAAACATGTCGGGTTTTTACCTTACGATAGCTAAAACGTTTTTTTTATTAAAATCCTCTGATATTATAATAGGGTCTATATACAAATACTTATTAAAATAGTCGAAATTGTTACATGATTAAATTCCAACTACTAGCCACAAAGTGGGTAATACAAACAAAACTCGTAAAAGGCGCGTAGGGAGAATGGATTTCCAACTAATGACTAGGCACTGGGGTACCACCTTTCATGGTACCTGGTCTAGATCAGTATACCGAGGATCACTCCCGACCCCCTACAACACAAGACCTGGACTATCCCTTACTGGATAATCCCGAGTAAGATCACCCCGCTGTTGGGATCGGCAACCACACCACTGAGCCGAAATAAAAGGGACATCTAGACAGGGATGACCAAACCCGGAAATGGGTGCTGCCCACCAAGCCTTGCTGCTTAACCCGTGATGTTCAGTCATTCTCGGTTGATGAGGCTTGAGGCTAAGCGTTACCTTTTAAAACATATCATTTAGAATGCTCATTGCCCACCTGATGATGTTCTGAAAGCATTCATCCATACAAGTCCGTCCCGGGTTCGAACGGAACCGAAGGCACTACCCCTACTACATCCATTTTGGAAACATCCTCAGGATTAATAGCGACTAGCCCTTGCACTTCACCGCTCCATCTTCGACTTCGAACTCGTCTTCCTCACGAAAACGTACAAACCGGATTGAAGTGGTTTTCGAGAAATAAATCCCGATCCCGGTCTCTTCGAAACGATCAGCGCATTGGCCAATATTGATAGTCGGTTATTTAACTATCAATTAATATTCACAAACATCCATCAACTATAAATAATTTCTCCAAATTATTTATTATTCTCACAATATCTTCGCAAGATATATTTCCAATTCAATCCTTTTGAAAACAGTTTCAAACTACCTTCCTTTTACAGAATAAATTTCCCAAATATTTTCTATTTCCACTGAAAGCACCAAGCATAAAACTTTAGGTTTTTAAAATAATATAAAACACTCTATTATAAATTATCCTTTAAAACATTTAAATTCAAAATTATTTTAATACTTATTTAAAATATATATACTTTAAGAATATTTAAAATAAAACTACTTCAATACTTCATTAAAAATATATAATATAGGAATATTTGAAAATGAGGTTGCTTTATGCAATATAAAACTAAATTTTCTTCTTTAAAACAAAATACCAAGTTACATTTAAATAATTACTACGATAATAGATTTGAAAAATATTTACTTAAGAATTTGAACATTTAGAATTAATAAATTTTCTAAAAACATGCATTTTGAAACAACATTAAAGCCTTTAACTTATATTTAAAATTTACTTTGAAACCATACTTGGCTATCCAGGGAAATATACTTCTCTTTAAAAATAAATTACTGTTTATCTTTAAACAGATTTTCTATTTCTTTAATAAATTCCCATCGTGAAGTTATTCTTCAAATATCCACTGATATATTACTTTGCTTTTATAAACCCAGTTTATAAATTCCATGGTCACATTCTCCTTTAAATTTCAAATTTCAAACATTTGAATCAATTTCCAAATTGATTTTCAATTTACTCCATTTTGAAATAAATTCCTTCTTTATCTATTTCAATAAATTTAAAACTTGTATTTTTAAAATAAATTCTTTACTCCTTTAAATAATGTCACTTAAGGTTTAAAATTCATTATTCCTCTGTTTATTCAAAATCCTTTTTTCCATACTCGAAATTATTTATTAGAATTTTAAAATCACTTTATTTCTTTTCCAATTCATTCTTAAATTTATTCGAATTTTCTATAATTATTTTACTTAAGAATGCACTCTTTATTTTCTTTTCAAAAATCCAATTCTATATATTTTGATAACTCAGTGTACCGAAATGTTCAAGCAAACTATAGCATTCAATATTCCAATATAATTCATCACAGAAGGTCCAAATAATCATAACAGAGAATATTAAATAATTTAAATAAATGTTGAGGAATCTAGTTGGATCCCTCCAACCTGTTTCCCTGCATCCACGGACGTTAGCACAATATAAAATACCAATTCCACTTCGAGGTGGAATATCGCAGTATATGGGTTTTAATATAATATCATCCGCGATTATGCGGTGCATAGGGTCTCATCCGCTATATAATGTAGGAAATCAATCATTCCAAGATGTATTATATACTATAATATAGCACATCAAATCAATTCAACCATTCAACCAATTATTTAAATTTAACCATTTAAATTTAAATAAAACCAGATGAGTGAGATTAACTCACGTTTGATTTTACTGTTTGCAATCGATTCCAAATTGTCTTGTTCCTTTGATTTTATCCTTGTATAAACATTTATGGTTTATAAATATTTAAAACAATTAAATTATCAATTACCATTTAATAAAATCTGATTTACCAATTATTTTATCCAAACCAATTTTCCAAAAATAAATAATATTTCTTTTCTTTTGAAACCCATATACTAATAATTCATAGATTTCTAAAAATCAAATTTATATAAACTTTATCACTTAAAAATTCCCATATTATATTTGCATATCTTTCCATATAAAAATTTTCATGAAAATAAACCGAAACAGTAAGTATTATTCTGTAAAACCTTTCTTCTCTAATATATTTATATATATTTGTGCCATTTAAAAATCTGGTTTTAAAAATTCTTTTCTCTGTATAAATGTATATACGGATATATGTTAAAAATCAAATTCAAATAAAGAAGTCAAAATCCTATAACTTATTGTAAGTTTTATTTTTATAAAACTTAAACTTGCTGTTTTTAAATTACAAATTTTTCCACTAAAATTCGATTCGGTGAAAAAGGAAGCTCAATCAAAAAGATTACCAGAAACACCACCTAGGCCTCGCGACTTCACCGGAGAACTCGCCTCGCTTCTTCCAGCCGTCGACACCGCACGCTTCCCCCATTCGATCATGCACTCGAGCATCTCAACCAAGCTTGCTTCGTGACCCCGCTGCTCACAAATTCCCATCCAATCGCGACCCGACATCGACACCGTACGTCGCTTCCACCCCAATCGCGCCATCATCAAACCCAGCTTCATTCATTCACGACATCTGCCACGACCTGCTACCGCTCTCCAACCTTCATGCAACAATCATAATGAATCGCGATGCCCACGTGCCAAGCGACGCGATCTCCCCGGCCCTAAATCGCGATTTCGATTGTGATAACTAATTTTAATCGGCCCTTGATTGAAGAAAAATGAAAAATAAATCTAACTTTAATTTGAGAGGAAGGGAGGATTTGCAGTTAGAACGAGAAGGAAAAGTGTAGTCGCCATTTTTCAATGTGGATCTGATTTCATTCATTTCAATTTTGTTTTATTTTCTCTATATGGGTTTAGAGAGGTAAAGGAAAAGATGTTTTGCGTGTAAAATTGATTTTGCGTGTCGGCTGAGGCTTGCACATTGATTTGAAGTGAAATTATAAAAACTATGATGTGACAGAAATACGGCTAAAGAAGGTTGCTAGTATGAATGAATATATATATATATATATATATATAATTCAAATTGTCTTGATTTACATAACTCAAACTCAAAATCTCGACCTCCTATCGAGGCGTGCCGCCAGACGTTTTATACCCTTATTTCGAACGCAATGGAAAAGATTTCAAGTGCTAATTCGATCGTATGAAGAAGATAGCATTTTTTTTGGCCCAGTTATTATATTAAATTTTCGATATAGATTTCAGCGCGTTTATATATCGTATGCTCACACAACAACTCCGATCACTACGAAATTTGAAATCCGATAATAATACAATATTATGGATCCAATGGAACTGGTTTGGCTGAATTCCGAGACTGTACCTCGGAAGGCTATTTTTAAATATCAATTTAAACTATAAAATTTTAAAACTAAACCAATTACCTTTAAATTAAATTTTAACCATCCTATTATTTTCAGTGTCATCATTATAAATTTTATAAGCCTTCAAATTATTTTAACAGGCTTAGAACTCCAGATTCAACATTTTACCCAACTTCAAATTATTCAATTCAATAATTTAATTATCAAATAAATTATGATATTTGAATTCAATTTAAAATTAACTTTTAAATATTTAAAAATCAATTAAATATTCCGATTTCAAATGCTCAAAAATTCCATGTTGTCACAACGACGAAATTGTTATCTTTATATTTTTATATTTTACATACACTATTTCCAACATATGATTTTCAATTATTCTTTACTCTACATTTTGTTAAGTATTTATAATACATGCTTCTAATTTATACAAATACTTTTTTCCTAACATAATATTGTGTTTAACTGAAACAAAAAAAGATCAGTAGTAATTTTTGTAGAATTATACAATTTAAAGGTCGATTCTTTCACCTTTATATGGATCAAATAGCTACACCGAATATCATTCTCAATTGAAAATTTTAACATCAGAAGTTCACTACTAGAACTACAGTATATAGCCACGACAGGTTTCCAACGGCCGCCAACAGGAGTTTCCAACGGCTACCAACGGCTCGTTATTTTTTAACATGCCGTTGGTAACCGTTGGAAAAACAGCCGTTTGCGGCCATTGGAAGCCGTTGGAAATATTCGTGTAAACCTGCAGCGAGGCCGAGAGCTGAATCACTATTCTCTTCCTCCCCAAAAACACCAAAACCCTCCTCCACTCCTCCTCTTTTCTTGCTCCCAGCTTCCCCGCGCAACTAGCAGCCACTCCGACGCCATCAATCAATGCCAGCAGCCTCTCTCCATCCACATACATCTCCAAAATCAGGTTTTGCCTAAAACCCTGAAATTTTAAGTTTTTCTAATTTTGTGTTAATTTGTTGTTATAGTTGTATGTAATGGCATATTGTTTGTTTATTATACCAAACTAAGTGCTAATTACAATTATTACCATCCAAATGTCCAAATTATTTGTGTATATATATTATGCACACGTATACATATGTTGATAATTTAGTGTAAATGCGCATGAGTTAACGTTAGATTAGTTAGGATTGATTTAAATTATTTTGTGCATGTTTTGTAAAATATTAGGCAAACATGAATTAGTCGAATATTTTACGAACATGAATTATATCTTTTACAAGATATATTAGAATTAGATAATATATAATTTAGTATATATACACATGAATTATATATTTTGTGAAATAGTAAAAATCATATAATTTACTATATATTTAGTAAAATAGTAGAATATAAATAAAACGATGCATAATATGCTTTATTTTATATATTTAATAAGAAGGTAACATATAAACAAAATTTAAATCCCTTAGTGAATTTTTGGTTTCGTTTGACAAGTGTTGTATGTGATCGTTGTATGAATATTCGTTTTTATTGCAAAATGGATATTCATATTCATCTGATACAATATCTGTTAGATTTATCCCTATATTCGATAGGTTACAAACACTATAAAGTAATTATGTTTCATAAATCATATCGTTATAAACGGTTCATAAAATTTCGACGGCATTTCCTTTGCGTTCCTTGTGTACATGCATATGTGTACGATACAAGGAACACGGAGTAAGTGCTGCCGAAATTTTGAAAAATTGTTTATAATGATATGATTTAAGAAATGTAATTACTATTGTGTTTGTAATGGGAAATAGGATGACCGACCATCACAAAAGGTACAAAAAAGTGAACAAAATATCAAGAAATATAACTTTGTATATAAACGAAAATGGATTATAAAAAAAAGTAAAATCTAAATGTGTTTATTGAATTTGATTAATAATTTTTTTACTATTGATCATAGGTTTTACAGTAGGAAAAATGGTCAATTATTTTATTGATCGAAGCTGGATGTATCAAAGAAGAGAAATGGGTGGCTCAATAAGTAAACATTTTCTTCACGGGGTAAATGTGTTTGTCGAATTTGCTTTAAGTAATGTTGGAAACGACATAGAAATTCTTTGTCCATGTAGTAGGTGCAAATTGTTGAAGCATTTAGTACCGAATATGGTTAGGATTCATTTGCGCCAATATGGTTTCGTAACCAATTATTTGGTGTAGGATCGTCATGGAGAAATTATAACACGTAATGAAGAATAGTCAATAGAGGTCATTAGTGATGAAGTTAGTACGAAGAATCTCATAGAACATATGGTTGAAGATGCAGCACAATCAATGTTCCCTACTGTTGATATTAATAACGACGATATTAACGTCGAAGAGGAACCAAATGTTGGAGCGAAAAAATATATGATTTATTGGATGCTGCTAAGAAACCTCTTTGGAATGGATGTACTAGCGGCACTCAATTATCGATAACTGCAGAGTACATTGCAATGAAATCAAAGTACAACCTCATAGAAGCCAGATTTACGACTGTTGTACAAGCTGCTAAACGTCATATGCCATCAGATAATTTAATGTGCGAAAATTACTATGAGGTGAAAAAACTTATGTCATCTTTCGGTTTGCCGTATCAAAAAATTGATACATGTCTAAATGGTTGCATGTTGTTTTGAAAAGATGATGTCAGTCTCCGAAATTGTAAAATATGTAATCAAGAAAGATACAAACCAAGAAAAAAAAGGAAAAGAAGTCCATACAAGCGTATGCATTATTTACCTATCACTCCTAGACTTCAAAGGTTGTATGCAACATCTGTAACAGCGCATCATATGAGATGACACAGTGTGAGAACACCTGAAGAATGTACGTTAACACACCTATCTGATGGAGAAGCATGAAAGTATTTTGATAAGAAATATCCTGATTTCGCAGGGGAGAGCCGTAACATAAGATTAGGTTTGTGTACTGATGGATTTTCACCATTTTCTCAGTTTGGTTCTGAATATTCATCTTGGCCTATAATCATTACACCTTACAATCTACCCCCGTGGATGTGTATGAAAACTCCATATATGTTTCTCACAGTTGTCGTCCCTAGCCCTGATGATCCGACACAGGGTATCGATGTTTACTTACAACCACTAATCGAAGAGTTGAAAACATTGTGGTATGAAGGAGTTGAAACATACGACATATCGAAAAAAAATTCGGATGTTCGCTTCTTTATTATGGACTATTAGCGATTTTCCTGCATATGCAATGCTTTTGGGGTTGGAGTACGGCCGGTCGTTTTTCTTGTCCTTACTGTATGGAAGAAACACGAGCATTTTCTTTACGACATGGGAAGAAAATTTCATGGTTTGATTGTCATCGACGTTTTCTCCATATTAATCATACTTTTAGAAGGGACAAAAAAACTTCATAGCTAATAGACATGAGACCTTACAACCACCAACGATTTGGTCAAGTGAAGATATATATGAACTTGTAAAGATTATCCAAAGATACATGAAACCGGGCAGCAAACTAAAATGTATGGTAAATCGACGTTTCATAATTGGTGCAAACAGAGTATGTTCTGGGAGTTACCTTATTAGAAAAATCTCTTAATCCGTCATAACATTGACGTGATGCATAATGATAAAAACGTATTCGATAATGTGTTTAATACACTTTTGAATGTTAAGGGTAAGAATAAGGACGATATGAAATCAAGACGTGATATAGAAGAAATATGTAATCGTCCTGAGTTTCATATGAAGCCAAATGACACTAAAAAACCCAAAGCATGTTATGAACTAGATAACAACCAAGTTAAAGTACTGTTAAAATGGGTGGAAGGATTACGATTTCCTCATGGAATTTCGTCTAATCTTCGTAGATGTGTCGACTTAAGAACGGAAGACTGAGTGAGATGAAAAGCCATGATTGTCATGCAATGATGCAAAATTTGTTACCCGTCGCTTTCAAAGAATTGTTGCCCGTAAAAGTTTGGAAGGTTATAACAGAACTTAGTTTATTTTATAAGGAGCTTTGTTCAACGTTAAAAGTTGACCGTCTTCGTAAACTTGTGGTAGAACTCCCTATACTGCTCTGCAAACTGGAGAAAATATTTCCTCCAGCTTTTTTCAATATAATGGAGCATTTACTTGTTCATCTTCCATTTGAAGCACGTCTTCGAGGTTCTGTGCAATATGGATGGATGTTTCCATTCGAGAGGTATGTTATTAATACTGAGTATGTAAATGTTAATTTAACTATAAATAAAAATCAATATTGATATAAAAATTTTTATTAGGTACTTAAATCATTTAAAGAAAAAAGTGAGACAAAAAGCTCGAGTTGAAGGTTCGATTTGCAAATCATATATCGAAGAAGAAACATCATTCTTTTTCTCTCATTATTTCAACGATCATGTGAATTTATCATTTCAAAGTGTTGCGCGTAATGATGAGGCTGTTGAACAAGATTCTTCTTCTGAAGCAATGTTATCTATTTTTAAACAACATGGTCGACATGTAGGAAAATGAGTAGAAGTGCGGTTAGATGATAGAGATTACCATGTAGCACACACATATATTCTACTTAATTGTCCAGAAGTTGCACCATTTATTAGGTAATTATCAGATTACAAGTTTTGATAAATTTAATTTAATACTGCATGTGTAAATTAATAATAAAGCAATATATTATTTTTTTGTTTGCAATGTTTATGAATCACAAAATCCATACGGCGATTTAAGCAAAAATTTCACTACTTGGTTTTCGAACTATGTTTGTGATCCTACAAATAATATGGTCGATGAAGGATTAAAACATTTGGCGTTGGGACCGAAAAGGAAAGTTAAAACGTATCCAATATTTTTCGTTAATGGATATAAATTCAACACCAAAGAATACGGTGCTGAAAAATTAACAAACAATACTGGTGTAACTGTTAAAGGCAGTCATGATTCTAATAATCATATGCATGATTTTTATGGCGTGTTAACCTAGATTTTGCAATTGACACATTTTATAAGACCCGCAGAGGAAGTTTTTTTGTTTAGATGCAACTGGTTCAGCAATGTTTCAGGTTCTGATATTAACGTTCATCCAAATTATAATCTTATAGAAATAAAACATACCTCCCGTTATCAGCAGTACGATCCTTTTGTACTAGCCAAACAAGCCCTACAAGTTTATTACGCCCCTTATCCATCTTTAAAAAGAGATAAAGCGGATTTGTCTGCGGTTTTCAAAACCAATGCGAGATTTACATTCGATGGAAAGAATATTCCAGAAGAACAAGCCTATCAAGTAGATATCGAGGAAAATGTTGAAATCACAATTACAGACGATTAAACTGATTTTGGACAATAAAATGATGAAACAAATGTATTAGTCGAAGTATTTGAGAGTGTAGAGGAAAACGATATAGAAAACGAGACCGAGTCTGAATCAGAAAACGACGAAGACTGAGTAATATCTGGTAATTTTTTAATTATTCACGCACAAGCATCACATATCATCATCATCGTTACATGCACTACCAATTAAAAATGACTTTATTACATGCACCACATATCATCATCATTTTATCTATGTCTATAATTAAAAATGAAACTTTCAACAGGTATTATGTCAAGCTCCAGACGTCGTAGCTCTTCTCGCTCGACCGACGAGAGTAGTGGTGAGCCTCCGGCTTGACTACTTGTGTATTTGCAGCCGAAGGCTGATGGAGCGTAAGTATCAAAATTAAAATGATAACAATATAAATTTGTTCATACATATATATACTTGTCTAAAGCTTTGTTTTATATTTAACACATATTATTTGATTTGGAGCCCTCAGGAGTTGTGTTTGGCATTTCCAAGCAATCATATATGAGCAGGATGACAGATTGCTGGCCTAAGTGGAGTAAGATCCCTGACCAAGTTAGGGAGGCCATCTGGTAGGATTTTCTGGTGAGTTTATACCACTTTACTATATGAATAAGTACATAAGAACAATTAGTAATATTTTCTCTTTGTACAGGGGCAAGTGGACTTGGCGGAGCCCGATGTCGCCATGGTTCAGTGCCACTGGAATTCGAAGGTCGGCAAAAATTACAGAGTGGTATTGTCAGCTCTTAAAAAATCGGGGAAGAAACCGAACTGGATGGGGGCTTCCGTATGGGATTCTTGGATGAGTTGGTGGGAGACCGACGAGTTCAAGTTAAATCTACCAAATATATAGTTAATATTCGCAATTAGTTAATATAATATTCAATTTAAATTGCAGGTGGAGTCGGAGAGGAACTCCACCAATAGAAGTAGGAATCCTGTGACGCATCGTGGCAGATCCAAGTCTTTTCAGCATCTCCGTAAGGACTTGGTAAATTTATCAATTACGAATCTAAACTGTTATTACATTTTGTATATTAATCAGTAATTAGCTATGAAAAATTAAAATATATAAATTATTTATTGCGGGAAAGATCGTTTGGACGTCCCGTGTCTATGATGGAGGTATTTACCCACACCCACGCATCAAGACAAGCAGACAATGCTGGCAATATTACATATCAGTGGGATGAGGATGATAAGGCGATGGCTGTATATGTATGCATATTTTAAATCTTATTTATTAATATCGTTAAGTTTAAATCCTATTCTATTACTTTTGACATGTAATTGTTTTGTATTTTAGGCAAAGTTTCAGGAGGCACGAGCAGAGCTGCTTTCAGAATCGGATCGCGATGAGTTGACGATAGAGGAGCAAGATAATATTTTCGACGTTATCATGAATCCGATGCAGCGGAATAGGCGCTATGGCTATGAAAACCAAGCGGTAATGTTATAAACATTGCAAAATTATATTTAATAAATTAACCTATAGATACACTATACATATGATGATTTCTACCTGAGTTAAATCTAACATATACGTGATTTACCCTCCTGCACCATTATCATTTAATAAAATATGCATTTCCTTGTGGTATATGCATTGCTTAAGGTAACGTCATTTACGTTTCTATATTTTAAAATATGCATTGCTTAAGAAAATGGTTATAATACAAATGTGAACATCTCACATTCTATTTGCAGGTTCGGGCAGCTCAAAAGGCGTGTGGAAAAGCAGAAATAAAAGGGCTTAGAGCCATGGTTGAGCAGCTGCAAGAGCAGGATCGTCTTCGCGCTATACAAATAGAGCAGCTGAATCAACGTTTAGCGGAGTACACGCATAGGCATGGTTCCTTCTCTTCGTCGTCTGGTGCTTCCGGAGGTGAGGATGATGCTTGAGAGGTACTGTGATTATTGTCTTTGTGGTTGGTTATTGTATATATTGACTTTGAGGTGGTGAGGATTGTGTTTGATGGATATTGTGTATATATTGACTTTGTGGTGGTGAGCTTTAATTTTTTGGATTGTATATTTTGACTTGAATATGGATTGGAGTTGGTGTTGGTGAGGGTTTTGTTGTTTATGTACATATTGACTTGGAGTTTGGTTTGAAAATGTAATGTTTGATGTTAATTTTTGGTTGTTTATATTGTTTGTGGTGTAATGTGTTGGATATGTGATATATATGTGTGAAATGCAGTGGAAATGAAGTAGAAATGGATATATATTGATTATATGTGGCTGTAAGTTGAATGTCTCGCTGTTATAAAAAAAAATCACCCAGATTAGCAACGGCTACAAACGTCTATTTGGTCATTTTATTGCAACGGCCTTCATCGGCTAGTTGCCGTTGGTAACCGTTTGAAATGCCGTTGGAATAGCCCCGTAGCTGCCGTTGGAAAACGTGAACGCTATTCCAACGGATTTTCCAGCGGCTGGGACCGTTGGAATAGTCTGTCTCTCTTGTAGTGGTTTATGTTGCATAAGAGCTTCTCCAGTATGAGCAATTTGCTACTGGGAAACTCCTTTTTTTTGGAATTCCTCATGCTCCAACCGTGTTGATTAGAGCATGATGAAGAAGGAAAAGTGGGAGTTTCTCTCATTTTATTTTTTTAGAGTGAGTTTTTAAACGACTTTTTGGAAACTATTTAGAAAACAAATGCTGGTTTAAAAACCCATCTAACTCTATAAATGATTGATTTTATGAATATTGTTTATATATATACACACACAGGCTGTTATTCTCGGTCGGAAATTTGCATTTTTTCCTCCCTCACTTCCTTCTCTTTTTAAAATGACATCCCTCATGGAGATGCTCTAAATGTGAAAAAACAGTTACTTCTATCACGTAGGACCTACAACCTTAAGGAAACAATAGCATCCGATATTCTTCATAGTTTTGCTTTTATATCATAATAAAATAACGTGCTCATAAAAGAAATGATATTTAATCATGCACTAACTTTGATATCTCAATTATATATAGCCGCACAGATCAGCTCAAACCAAAACAAGCATTGCACGAAAACTCCCTCCTACACACAGCTGATATAACCCGAATCATGTCATCCGATGTCCAGCACGAAACAGCAAACACCAACCCACTCCAACCCCTCAAGCTCTTCGGCTTCCACGTCTGCAACCCCGAGCCCAGCAGCAGTAGCAGCGACGGCAGGAAGTACGAGTGCCAGTACTGCAGCCGCGAGTTCGCCAACTCGCAGGCGCTGGGCGGTCACCAGAACGCCCACAAGAAGGAGAGGCGCCTCCTGAAGCGCGCCCAGATGCTGCAGCAGCAGCACCAGTCTGCCGGCTTCCGGTCACCGCCCACTGGGTTCATGCATCCGCGAGGCGGTATCGTCACCCCTCACTCAGTGGGAACCGCCGGTAAGGGGAGGGGTGCGAGGTGGGTGGATTTCGATCGAGGTGGGGCTTGCATGGACGGATGGGGCCCGCACATGTATTTCTCGTTTGGACACGTGGCGGAGGATGAGGAAGCGGGTGAAGTGGATATTGGATCCGGGTTTGGGTTGGATTTGAAGCTTAGACTTGCGCCTGCCGGTTCTTGAGTTTTTATTTTTCTCTCTTTTGTTGATTATACTTGCCTTTCTTGTGTTTTTTGTGGAGTGTAAAGTATATAATTGTTTTAGATTAATGACCTTATTTCACTTTAGTTATTTATCTGTCTAATTATTTGGATTTTCGTAGATATTCTCATGCAATTGTGAATAGATTGTGTTAGGACTTCTATGCTGTAAAGCCCATCTCCATTAAAACGTGAGTTGAACAGCAGTCGTTTATCGCTAGTGTTTCCAAAGTAATCACAGTAATTTATTGGTGGTGAATATAGCAAGTAATGCTTTTCAACATTTTTAAAATGTATTTTCAACTTAGGATCAATTGAATTATGGTTCACCCAATTTGTTCTTTTTAAACGCTTATGGTTAAAAGTTGAAATACAATATGTTTATTGTTTACATATTGTAATTGGCGCTGCTGCAACATATGCATCAACAATTTATGTTTATTGTTTACATAAATAATTACGCTGCTGCAACATATGCATCAACAACTCAAACTCTAATGGAGTTGTCTTAATATGTATTGTTAACTAATAATTTAACCAATCTCTGAAATATGACTAAAAGTAGATTTTAACAAAGGTAACTCACTAATATCTTTGAAAAATGAAAAATAAGGAGATAAAGCTTGCAAAATTAGCAAAAACACAGTGTAAAGCGGTTCGATCAACATCGATTCACATGCACTATGAATAATTTTTTATTGTTTTGCTTCTTTTACAATGATTGGTATTGTAAGAGAAAATAAAAAGAAATTACAATGTTTCAAAGCTTGTGTTGTTCATCCTTTATAAAAATGTATGTCCGGCGTATATATAGCTGCACGGATCTGGGTTGAATAGCCTACATTGTGCAGTTGACCCACTAAAATCACGTCGGGCCATTGATCGTATTACTCGGGGCCTGATGTGTGACAGTTGGAGTGCCAATTTTATTGCATGGTTCAATAGATTACCAACCAGCTGACCGTACTTTGAACATGCATTGATCAGGGTCAGGCGGCATGGGTTCATGTAACGGTTGTGCAAGAGTGCTTTACCACGGTGGAAGCAAAGAAAATAACGAGGTTATTGCACAATAGCACTTTTGCTTGATGAACTTTGTCGTTTGTGTTTGTGCTAGCCATTCAAAGAAACAGTGTATGTGAAGCTTCCTTTTGTAGTTGCAGTTAGGTGCATATGACCAAAATCCGCTGAAACATGACAACAAGGCTCTAGAAGGAGCAGGTGGTCGATAGAGAAGTCGAGCAAGGGACATTACTAGGGGTTAAGTTGACGGTCGGGGTACTCAGCTGTTGAGAGGCATGTTCCATACCGAGCTGCCATCTATTGTCGTTGTCCATTAACAACCGTTGGGAGCATTGCTTTGACTTGTGCGAGAGATGATGTCTGGCGGCCAGTTTCGATAGGAGAAATGGCAGCTTGAGTCCATTGCGGGATAAGCAAAGTGGGAAAGCCAAATATACTAGCTTTTGGAAATACACAGGTCGAAAAGTATGCATGTGATAACCACCTTATACCTCCAGCACAACTAGTATATAATTAGTGCTATGTTGTCGTGCCCGGTCGATTTAGGACGATCATCAGATGAATAATAACAAGCACATCATATAACTTGTCACGTCTCACAACGCATGGGTAAAATATGAAAGTAACTAATAATGCAAGTGATTATTTAGGATCGACTATATGGAATGTAACTAAATCTAAATGCGGAAACAGATAATAATAGCAAAGTAAATAAAAAATAAAACAAGCACACCAGGAATTTTTATACTGGTTCGAATTTCCCGTTCTACGTCCAGTCCCAGACTCCTTCTGGAATTTCAACTACAACAACCCTCACTTAACCAAGAGGAATAAGCTTACATTGCCTGAGAAACCGAACAGGACTTCATCCGCCTAAGCAACCGAATATGACTTCAATACAAATAACAAAGATATCTGACTGTAGTGTGTTCTTAAATAACACTGATAAGTCAATTGAGTACAATTTTCCTATAATCTTCTCCTTTATGATATATAATGTGATGTGCTTTGAGAATTGTGGAAGATAAAGTGATTAATGATCAAAGTATGTAAGTAATTTGAGTGCAGTTTGAAAGCTTTGAGAATAGATGAGAATTCAAGAATGCTAAAAGTAAATTCGGTGATTTGTTTGTTGAATTCTATAATCTATTTATAGTATATAAAGAGTTGCATCTTTAAATGAAAAGTTATATTGAAAAGAACGGATGCAACTGTTGATCTAAAAGAATGTTTCTCTTGGTGAAGAGAAGTGACTTTTCAAGAAAATAGCAGTTTGGGATATTCAGACGTTTGAATAAGAAAATTCAGACTTCTGAATTGGATTGAAAACGCAAACAGCAAATAAATAGTTCATTTTTGACATCATTCAGACGTCTGAATATTTTAGTTCAGACGTCCGAATATTGTGAAAACAATATTCTTATTTCAGTACTCAGACGTCTGAATGAATGGTTTCAGACGTTTGAGTTTGCTATTTTGTGCATGTATGAGCATGTGTGTGCATGTGTGTGTGTGTGTATATATATCATTTAAAGAGAGATTTTAACAAATTTTCTAAGTAATATACAGACTCTAGACACATAATATACGGCTATAAACATCCGTAGATGAATCTGCAATAAATCTCCTGCAAATATGGTTTAATATACACATAACATTTTATACATGTCGTTATAATCAAAATCGAGAGTCCAACATTCTCCCTCTTTTTGATGATGATAACTATATAAAATTAATAGACTAGATACTCCCTCTGTCAATATGCACAATTTAAATTTCTCCCCTTTTGTCATCGACAAAAAGAAAGAATCATGAATGATAATAGATAATACATTTCATTAAGGCAAATAGAGAAATAGTACATAAAGAAATAATGTTTCAGACAGTTCTCAAACAACTAACATAAAGAAATAAAAGCGACAAGTAAACATAAAAAATTAAACCAAGATAATTTAAAATTGACTTGAAAGAGATGGATCATTGTGATTAGAGCTTGAGCTTGAGGAAGACCATTCAAAAGGAGATGGATTGTAAGCTTGAGTAGATGTAGATCCGGAACAAGAAATTCGATCTCATATCTTATTGAGAAAGCTTTTGATAGAATTGAATTTTCTTTTCGTCTTTTTCTCAAGTGCTTTTATGTCCCGATGAATCTTTGATTGATTTCGGGAGAGCGTGATGATGGCATGTCTTGAAGAAGTATCCGGGCCAATTTATTGGATGGTGTCAACGTCCTCCTCTTCTTCTTCATGTTGGGTACGGGAAGAAGAAACAATACTAGTGTCTCGAGGTTGAGGAACACCTTGTTGAATATTTTGTGACCATTGTTGGAAGGAAATGATTTGTTGAGAATGAGGCCATATAGGAAGACCCATCAACCCTAAAGTCTTAGCGCCTAACTCACTAATACTTGTAAAATCGAAATCAAGCATTGTACACCGATATTTAGGAGAATGCGCATAATATAGGCACCATAATGAATAGTTCTATACTTCCTTCGAATTGTGTTATCTTGGAATTCATCCAAAATAATTTTCTCCCAATTTACTTGTTGATTAGAATAGATAGAATAAAGTGCTTGAAAGTTTTCTTTATACACTTTTTCACAGCTACCTGTTCTGGGTTGGAGAGAGCGAATAAAAGCACGGTGAATTAGCCTAGCTTGTGGCCTTAAGTAGGTAGATTTTAAATTGCCCATATTTATAAGTTCATCGGATAAAATTTTATGTGAAACTTCATCACAATGTTCCATATCAACTTCAATTTCATTAATATCAATTCCTTGATAAGGGCAATTTAAAATATGACCTAGTCTTTGTAAAGGTAAGAAGATTCTTGCGCCACAAACTAACGACCAAACACAGTCTCGATGGTTTTGAGGATTTTGATGACCCAAATTTAAGTTTGCAAGAAAAAGTTTAATCATAAGATGATTAATCTTAACATTGTTAGGAGTATACCCAATCAAGCTGTCGAAGTGAAATTGCTCTGCTAATTCTCTAATACGATATGCTACGAAGTCCGAGAATTTCATGAATGCTCCTTCGAAGATGTTGGAGTTCTTCATGGAATTGAACCGAGAAACAGCAACATCGTTCCATAGCCATTGCCGGATTTGGTCTTCGGATGGTCCGGAAGTTGATTCTCTTGTTCTCTTTGATCTTGGTGCCATTAGAAAGCTTAGAGGAAGGTTAAAAGCTTTGAGTGAGATGAAAATGGGGGCTAGGGTTCTGAAGTAAGAGGTAAAGAAGTGAAAAAGTTATTATATAGATGATGAAAAGGCAGGGGTAAAAAGGTAATAAAAAATAAGGAAGGTGTATAAAAATTGCTCAGAAGGGATTCAGACGTCTGAATAATTCAATTCAGACGTCTGAATTGGGTTGGATTGCAACCCGCAAGGATTTAGTTCAAAATGGGCTAATTCAGACGTCTGTTTTTATATTTAGATGTCTGGATCTGGGGTAAAAAGTTTTTTATATGAATATTCAGACGTCTGTTTAAACTAATTCAGACATCTGAATTGTGCACAGAAGCATATATTTGGCAACGGTGAGAATGAAAAATAATATACATTATTGAATAATTTTCAATATTACAATTAGAATAAGCAGAATGAAATGACAAAATAACAAATTATATTAAAAAACAAGAAACGGTTAAATAGATTTTGAAGAAGATGATGGAGTATGATAAGATTCTTCTTCAACTTTGGTGTTCTCCACATATGGTCGAAGCGGAGACCATCTGTTACCACGTTCCCAAGAATTTGGAGTTGTTGGTGGATGTTGTGGTGATGGTTCCCAAGGATTGCGACGACTTGGAGAACGAGCTGTAGATGGTTGATGAACAGAATCCTTTGATGAAGAACCATAGAACTTTAATGCTACTTGTTCCAAAAAGCTAAGCCATTTGGCATTAACTTTTTGCTCATAGTATAATTCACGTTGTAAGTCTAATGTTTCTTTTTGATAATGATGAATATCATCGATTTTCTCTTTTGTGGATGGTGATCCAAAAAAGAGAGACCGTCTTGTTTTTTTAGCTGGTGGAGTATATCAGTATGAGTAGAGGGTGAAACGTTCGGAACCGGTTCATATATAGGAGTACGAGTTGGTAGATTCTCCGATCCCGACGAAGGAGAGGTGTAAGATAGCTTAGATGAACGGAGTTATTTTGAGATGACATGATTAAACAATTTTTTTAAAAGAGAATCAAATGAATTATTGGTGAAAAGAATTGTAAGAATGCAGACAATATATAGAAAGAAGCTTGTTTAAAAATAGAGAGGACAATGTATGGTTAGATAAATAATATCCATAGGAAAAGAAGGAGAGAACGGAAGGTATATATGAATTTAATGACAACCTCATATTTCAGAAGATAATAGAGAGTGAAGTGGCAGTGTAGAGGATTACCGAGTATGAGGTCTTAAGTTCGAGTGTTAGACGACACTTTTTATTTTCTTTTGACGGAAACTATGAATTCTTTTTTTTAATATATATATATATATATATATATATATATATATATATATATATATATATTATAAAAAATTTGAACTTATAAATCTTTAAGAGAGACGATACCAAGTTCTCGTCTTAAATTAATGGAATAATTTTCATTTAACGGTTTTGTAAAGATATCTACCAATTGTTTGTCAGAGGACACATATTCTAGATTTATTAAATCTTTTTCAATATTATCACGAAGAAAATGATGACGAATGTCAATATGCTTTGTTCGTGAATGATTTACAGCATTTTTAGATAAATTTATAGCACTAGAATTATCACAATAAATAGTTGATTTACATAAATTAAAACCAAAATCTTGTAGTGTTTGTTGCATATAAATAACTTGAGCACATGCCAGAGCTGCAGAAATATATTCTGCTTCACATGTCGACAATGAAACACAGTTTTGTTTCTTACTAAACCAAGATACAAGAGACCGTCCAATGAAGTGACAAATCCCACTTGTACTTTTTCTATCTGTCTGGCTTCCTCCAAAATCAGCGTCACTATAGGACACTAATTCAAAAGGACATTCCTTTGGATAGAATAGTCCAAAGTCCTTAGTTTTATTAAGATATCGTAGTATGCGTTTCACTCTCGTAAATGTGATTCTTTGGGATCTGCTTGAAATCGTGCACACAAACAAACACTCATCATTATGTCAGGTCTACTAGCTGTTAAATGTAGTAACGATCCAATCATACTTCGATATAATTTTTGGTCAATACTTTTACCATATTCATCTTTATCAAGATGTATGGTTGTACTCATAGGAGTTGGTTTGGTAGAAGTATTTACCATACCAAAGTGTTTAATTAGATTGTTACAATACTTTTCTTGATTGATAAAAATACCATTTTCCAGTTGTTTTATTTGTAAGCCAAGAAAATAATTTAACTCACCCATGTGTGACATTTCAAATTCTTTAGTCATTATTTTAGAAAAATCTTGACAAAGTCTTTCATTTGTAGATCCAAAAATAATATCAACATATATTAGAACGGTTAATATATCATGTTTATTTCTTTTAATAAAAAGAGTTTGATCAACCTTTCTAACTTCAAAACTAGAATCTATTAAATATTTTTTAAGACGATCGTACCAAGCACGGGGTGCTTGTTTCAAACCATATAAAGCCTTTTTAAGCTTATAGACATGGTTAGGAAATTGTTAGTGTATGAATAATGGAGGTTGTTCAACATAAACATTTTCTTTTATGAAACCATTTAAAAAAGCACTTTTGACATTCATTTGATATAATTTAAAGTTATGAAAACATGCAAATGCTAGTAAGATTCGTATTGCTTCTAGTCTAGCGACTGGAGCAAACGTTTCTTCATAGTCAATTACTTCTTCCTGGTTATATCCTTGAGCAACTAATCTAGCTTTATTTCTAGTAATATTTTCTTGTTCATCTGCTTTATTTTTAAAAACCCATTTGTACCAATAACTGATTGATCACTAGGCCGTGGAACTAAATCCCAAACGTCATTTCTTTCTAATTGGTTTAGCTCTTCTTGCATAGCGATTAACCAATTTTCATCGGTAGATCTTCATTAATATTTTTAGGTTCAATATTAGATAGAAAAGCTACATGACCCATTTGATTTAATTGAATTCTTGTTCTAATAGATGAGTTGAGTTCTCCAATAACATTAACATAAGGATGATCTCTTAATATTCTAGGTGGAGATCTTAATTCATTGTTATTGTGATTAATGTTTTCATTATTTTCAATATTTGAGATTTCCGTGTTTGTGATATTATCAGGAAATTCTTCATCATCTCTTATACTTGGAATTTGTTTAAAATTTTCATTGAAAGATGCATGAAGTGTTTCTTCGATGATATTTGTTCTTTTATTATAAATTCGATAAGCTTTGCTTCGATCCGAATATCCTAAAAAGATTCCTTCATCAGATTTTGGATCGAATTTACCAAGCTGATCTTTTGTGTTTAAAACAAAACATTTTGAACCGAAAACTTTAAAATAAGAAATATTTGGTTTTCGTCCATTAAGAAGTTCGTAAGGAGTATTCTTAGTTAGAGGTCGAATAGAAACATGATTCAAAACATAACAAGCTGTTGCAACTGCTTTAGTCCAGAAATGTTTTGGTAATGTACTTCCATTTAATAAAGTCCTTGCACATTCTTGTAAGGTTCTATTTTTACATTCTACAACTCCATTTTGTTGTGGAGTTCTAGGAAACGAAAAATTATGGAATATTCCTTTTTTCTTACAAAAATGTTCAAAGGCTTCTTTTTCGAATTCACCTCCATGATCACTTATTATGTTTTTGATTTTCAAACCTTTAAAATTTTTAATTCTTTTGACAAAAGTTTTGAAATTATCAAATGTATCACTTTTATTATTCATAAAAATAGTCCAAGTATATCTAGAAAAATCATCAACAATAACAAACACATATCTACTATTATTGATGGATTGTACTTGTGTTGATCCAAATAAATCCATATGTAGTAATTCAAGTGGTTGTAAAGTTGAAATGACCGTTTTAGAAATAAAAGATGACTTAGTTAACTTTCCTAACTGACATGCATCACAAAAATGATTAATTTTAAAATTTATTTTTGGTAGACCTTTCACTAAATCATTTTTAGAGAGCTTGTTTATAGTTTTGAAGTTAATATGACAGAATCATTTGTGCCATAACCAAGGATCATTTTCTTTGGCTATTAAACATAAATCTGAATTATGTTTTATTTTCATATTCAGAACATAGATGTTTCTGTCTCTATTTCCTTCAAAGATAAGATTTTGATTTTAATCAAAAATACTATATTTCTTTTCAGAAAAAGTGATTTTGAATCCTTTGTCACACAATTGGCTGATACTAAGTAAATTTTGTTTTAAATTTTTGACAAGTAAAACATTTAAAATAAGAGGTAAATTTGAAATACCATTATCACTCACATCGCCTTTGCCGATGATATAACCTTTGGAGTTGTCTCCAAATGCGATGGAGCCTCCATCTGAGTAAGTAATATTTGATAGCATATCTTTGTCTCCTGCATATGTTTTGAGCAACCACTGTCGAGTATCCATTTTCCTCTTTTCTTGAGTGGGACCTACAAAAAATAAGAGATAACATTGGTACCCCCTTTTTCAATAGGGTCCTAAGAGTTAAATCTTAGAAAATCAAACCCAAGAGGGCTCAGTACCCATTTAAAAATGTAATTTTTATTTTTATGAACAGTTTCAAAAAAGGTGTTTATATATTTCTTCCTAATCAAACTGTTGTTTGTTTTAGGAACCGAGATTTTTATACTTTTTGGGTTAGAATTCCTTTTTGTCTGTTCAATAGTAGGATTAATACTTCTCCTAATTTTCTTTCTAGGTGAAATTGTTGTTTTCTTATCATATCCTAATCCTTTTCTACTTGAAACAGATTGAGAGCTATAAATAATTTTAGATAAAGTTTCTCTTCCTTAATTAAAATTTGAAACATTTTTGGTAATGCTTTCTAAATTAGCTTTGAGACTACTATTATCCAACTTTATCAATTTTACCTTAGTTTTTAGTTCATGATTTTCAAAAACAAGAGCATCATTCTTTTCTTTTTGAGTTTCAATTTTATGACTCAAAAGAGTAAGTTGAGAATTTATAGTAGAGAATGATTCTTGTAATTTTTCAAGTTCTTCATCTAGTATTTTCTTCTCATCTTTAAGCATATCTCTTTCGAATTCTGCTTTGTTCTGATGTTCGCGAGTCTCCTTATATTTTCTTTTGAGATTTTTCAAAGTATCAACTAGTTCTGAATTTATCTCAATCATATCATCAAAAATAAAATCACTAACCTCGTTTTCAGTAGCCATGAAGCAGACATTTGCTTACTCGTTTTCACTTTCACTACTGTTATCCGATAAAGAAGTATCTAAATCATCCCATGTTACGGAGAATGATTTCTTTTTCTTATCTTTTCTTCTTTTGTTGAAGTATTTTTTCTTTATTCTGGACATTCTTTTTGGATATGACCTTTCTTATGGCAATTAAAGCATTCTAGAATTGAAGATGATGGTTTGTTTAGAAAGTTCCTTTTTCCATTATTTCTGTTGTTTTTCCTGAATTTCAAGAATTTTTTGAAATTTTTGGCAATAATTGCTTGATCTTCTTCATCCGAATCTTCATCTTTTTCTTCTTCGGCATGGAAAGCTGTGTTCTTTTTGTCTTGTACTTGGACTCGTTTTGCCTGTAAATTCACTTCATGGGACATTAGATTTCCTATTAACTCTTCAGGTTTTATGGTAGAGATGTCATTAGCTTCTTCAATAGCCAAGACTTTTCTTTCCCATTCATCCGTTAAAGAGTTTAGGATTTTTGATACAATATCAAAATCAATGCACTTTTCTCCTAATCCTAATAGTGAATGATAGGTATCTTGAAATCTAGAGTACATATCATTTATGGATTCATCTTGTTTCATTCTAAAGTTTTGAAACTGATTTTTGAGCATGGAGATTTTGCTTTGTTTAACTTTGTTGGTTCCTTCATGAGTAATTTTAAGTGTTCTCCAAATTTCATAAGCAGTTTGACACATGCTAACATGATTAAATTCATTTCTATCTAGTGTATAGAATAACATGTTCATAGCTTTAGCATTGGCAGTAGCATCTATTTTTTTGTGTTTGACCAAGTGGAATACTCTCCAGTAGGAAGAGTGTATTCATTCTGTGTGATATTCCATGATTCAAAACTATTAGATTGCATATAAATTCTCATACGAGTAGACCAATAATTATAATTTAAATCATTGAAAAATGGAGGTCGTGTAGTGGATTGACCTTTAAAAAAACTAGTGTTAGTGACAGTGTTGATAGTGCTGGTGTTGTTTTCCATATTAGCAAAATATCAGATAATTGTGTAACGGTTATAAGATGCCTTGCTCTGATACCAATTGAAAGTAACTAATAATGCAAGTTATTACTTAGGATCGACTAATATGGAATATAACTAAATTTAAATGCGAAAACAGATGATAATAGCAAAGTAAATAAAAAATAAAACAAGCACACCAGGAATTTTTATACTGGTTCGAACTTCCCGTTCTACGTCCAGTCCCAGACTCCTTCTGGAATTTCAACTACAACAACCCTCACTTAACCCGGAGAAATAGGTTTACACTGCCTGAGCAACCAAACATGACTTCACCCGCCTAAGCAACCGAATAGGACTTCAATACAAATAACAAAGATATCTGACTGTAGTGTGTTCTTAAATAACACTGATAAGTCAATTGAGTACAATCTTCCTATAATCTTCTCCTTTATAATATATAATGTGATGTGCTTTGATAATTGTGGAAGATAAAGTGATCAATGATCAAAGTATGTAAGTAATTTGAGTGCAGTTTGAAAGCTTTGAGAATAGATGAGAATTCAAGAATGCTAAAAGTAAATTCGGTGATTTGTTTGTTGAATTCTATAATCTATTTATAGTATATAAAGAGTTGCATCTTTAAATGAAAAGTTATATTGAAAAGAACGGATGCAACTATTGATTTAAAAGAATGTTTCTCTTGGTGAAGAGAAGTGACTTTTTAAGAAAATAGCAGTTGGGGATATTCAGACGTCTGAATAAAATAATTCAGACTTCTGAATTGGATTGAAAACGCAAACAGTAAAGAAATAGTTCATTTTTGACCTCATTCAGAAGTCTGAATATTTTAGTTCAGACGTCTGAATATTGTGAAAACAATATTCTTATTTCAGTACTCAGACGTCTGAATGAATGGTTTCAGACGTCTGAGTTTGCTATTTTGTGCATGTATAAGCACGTGTGTGCATGTGTGTGCGTATATTTATATATATCATTTAAGGAGAGATTTTAACAAATTTTCTAAGTAATATACAGACCCTAGACACATAATATATAGCTATAAACATCTGTAGATGAATCTGCAATAAATCTCCTACAAAGATGGTTTAATATACACATAACATTTTATATAGGTTGTTATAATCAAAATCGAGAGTCTAACAAAATATAATATCACAGATATAACAGAAGAGACAATAATAACTATATGAACAATTCATCAGAGTACAGATCCACGGAGTTATATACAAATGTAGTAGACTTTATATAATGGAAACAAACTCAATAACTGGCCCAATACAATTAATAAGCAGTCACTGTTAAGGCTCGCCAGTGCTGCACATCGGAATAAGCGTAGAGTCCGTATTAGTATATACTATGAGATAGCTCCATCCAGCTCGTCCTTCGACAAGTACCGCGTCACCTAGACCTATTATATAGTCTACTAATTCAAGAGTGCCAAAGGTAACGAAAACAAAGTATAAGACCTTGGATCAGACAAAAGTCTGGTGTGAGCGGTAAATGAATATCAAAATACTACACAGGTAAATATAGTAAGTAACAAGAGTATACGAACCATACCTGACATGTCCCTGCAACCAAAGAGTTAGCACATAATACTATAATATGCTGCTCTACAGTATCATAAAGGTACCGTACAACATAGAATAGTGAATGTCCAGTTATCTCTATTTCCAGTACCTACTCCCAATGATATCCCTGAGTGATAGCCCATTAAAGAAAGCAACCAAAGCAACCATAACATCTATAGCATTCATTGAACAATCCTAGCTATCACTACCTATATGCCTTGAATATATGATAACTCATATGACCACAATGCCAAGAATTAATGGAAATTCCGGTTCTTGTTATACTCTTTATCATGTAGCCCAAATCTCAATACGTGTCTCGTAGCCCCAAAGTTAGATGCTAACCCAAAGCCACTGATCCAGGGTATACAGGTTCCTCAATTGACCGATGGACGTCCCCACTTACAATACCCCTACTTCGCGTACAACCGAAAACACTCCGAGTTATCAACGATTCCTTAGCACTATCCTTCCGACCCTCCCTTGCTCCTTTTGGACATCGATCCTTCTTGCTCAATCCAGATTCCATTATTTCGGATCCACCACGTTACATTCACGACTTCCTCCTTTATCGAGTCGCCATCTTCGATACATACTCCCACTACGAGCCATCAACCGAAGATCCATAGCTTTTATCATGCTGTTATATCACCATCCAACCTTGACGCGAACGAGCCACTACCTCCAGCACACTTACAAAGAATACACTATCTGAGCTGGAAATTTCACCTTCATCCCATGTAGTATGATAATTCAGTACCGAATCATAGGTATAACTCTGTGTCGAGTTATATTCTTAGCTAACAAATGGATACAACTTCTTCCATGCATCTAGTACTCTTCTTTAAACACTTTGGACCCCGACCCATCCATCCTAGATAACTCGGTCCCAATCCAAAGCTCCATCTTCAAGTTCTAGAGATAACTTGGTATAGCATCCAACCCTTAGCGCAATACCCTGCACCTTGCTATGTAACCTATGCAGTTAAAGCGCCCAACAGATTTAAATCTTATTGTCAATCTAAATCGTCCAAAAAGGTCGGTCGTCACATTATGCATGCATATATATTTAACAATTAACATGTTTAATTATTCTTATTTATTTATTTTATTAATAAATTTAATTTTGAAATTAATATGTAGTTATATATTTTCAAACATTTTGAAAAATCTTATCAAATTTTCAAACATTTCAAAAATTTATGTTATATCATAACTTTTATAATGAAAATGTTTTGTTTTAAATTTAACTTTAAATTTAAAATATTTTATTTAATTTTCAAAGTGATTTTGAAAAATTAGCCCAAGACCAAATTCAATTTGGGCCTTTTCTATTAGGAGCAGCCTTCAGGCTCACTTTACCTTTCAGACCAGGTTAGTGACCAGATATGATAGGGTACTTGATTATCCAATTCCAATCCTAAACATTATCTTTCTAGACACTGTTCTAAGTAGGCAAGCTTAATTAGTTAATCCTAATATAACTAATTTAAACAAGGGTAAATTTCAGAAAAATTCCTTTATTGGATCTTTAATGGGCCTATGTAGTCTAAATCCATTTAGAACTTTTCTAATTTTGTTTCAAATAAAATCATTATTTTGTTAATTTTTTATTTTATATTATTTATATTATATTATATATGTGTACTGTATACACATATGTGTGCGTGCATGTGCAACGTGATAATGTCTACATGGTTTAACATGCACGTGTATAGATGTTGGGATTTACACCACAGCGGACATGTTATGTCCTTTGTATATAAATATGTTGTCTAAATATACATATATGTGCATCAAATTATTGTATAAATAAACATGTATGTATGTATGTATGTATGTATGTATAAAATTTAGTTATTTAATCTTTATAAATATTTGTCATAAATTATTTGTACATGCATTTATGAAATACACACACACATATATAATCAAATTAAAAAATTATTTCAAATATTTATTTATTAAATAATTTAGAGTGTTTATCATATAATATGAAATCCTATATTTATATATATCATATGAACATATAACTGCTTATTAATTAATTAATATATACACTCACACAATTTTTTTAATAATAAATTTTCTGTTCCTCTCGGCCAGAAATAAATTTTGTTTTACTATTCTTTTCGGTTTAATAATATTTTAATAAAATACTTTTTAAATAATTAAAAAACTGTATGGATTAAATAAATATATTAAAAAATTATTTCGGATATCATAATGAATTTTTTATTTTATATATAAGAGTTTTTCAGATTTTTAGACTATTTATACTATTTATAAATGTGTATGAATGTATTTTATTTATTTAACTAATTTTACATAAAACAAATAATTAAAGTATTACTATATGTATAATAAATAAATAAAAATAGAGAGGGCCATAGAGAATAACTCCACAAGAATGGATTGAAGGCCGGGACAATCTTTTCTATTTCTTGGTTGTTGTGTTTTAAAGGTTCTAATAGTACGAACTGTGGGCTATTGATGGAAATCGTACAATTTTCTTTAAAAGAAACAAGATGCTTGGTATCTACACAGTACTAAATCGAAATTGAGATAGGAACGTAATCGTTGGTCAATCAAAGGCATCTTTCTAAGATTCGGGACACATGGAAAACGATTTTGAAAGAATTGAGATCCTTTCCATATTTGATACGGAAACCCTAAATCTGTTTTAGCTCTAAATTTCCACGAGTGGTGCCAAGTCTTTAGAATTTAAGTGTTTATTTAGTCCATTCTATCGAGTTTGGACTATTACTTTATTTAGCCCATTCTATCGAGTTTGGATTGTCACTTTATTTAGCACATTCTATCAAGTTTAGACTTTTGCCTTTTTTAGTCTATTCTATCAAGTTGGACTGTTTTTCTTGTTCAATCCATTCTATCCAGTTTGGATTTTACTCGATTTATATCCATTCTTTCAAGTCTGGTTGATATTATTTATGCTCAATCATATTTGGTTTTGTTTCTTGATATTCATTTCTGCTCTTGCTTGTACGGATGCTATTCTTGTGAGGTAAAAACCCGTTCCGCATTAGCGACTTGGTCTCATAGAATTTTTATATATGTTTCCCCTTATTCGAGTTATCTCACGCTGGTATTTCCAGACCGATCCGGGTGTTATTTATTTCTTTAGGACAATGCTTAAAAATGTGTTAAGAGAAATTAATGTAAAGCCTTAACGCTATTTTAATACTTTACTTTATTGATAGACACTACATATAGCGTATTTTACTACATATAGATAGTTTAACGGATCCTTAGGAAATGAAAATCCCGTAACATCTCTTAAGTTATTGCACACACGTTGTACACTTGATAGGAGATGGAAAATCCTGTAAACATCTCTGAAGCTATTACACTCACGTTTATTTGTTATTAATTTAACTTACATAAGAATTTTTAGTTCCGACTCAAGTGTTTTGTCTTTTCATTATGCTTGGGTCAGCCTGAATATTTCAGTGTTAAATACATTAATCCTTGAAGATGAAGATGGAGTTTGCTATACCGTATTTGCTATTATTGTTCCGCCGCATTAGTTTGCAATATTTATTTGTTGCACTCTGATTTTGTTATAAAAATTGTATAATCAAATGTATATTGTAAAATAGCTTCATGAACAATTTATTTGATTATTATATTTTTGTCATTCCACTGTGAGATTCTGTATTTTATTTTCCTTCTTTTCTCTTATTTTCTCATTAAACCCCATTGGCAATCCTCCATTTTGAATGGTTTGAGTTAGATATGTATGGTTTATTGTCAATTTAAATCGTCCAAAAAGGTGGATAGTCACATTATACATACATATATATTTAATAATTAACCTGTTTAATTATTTTAATTTATTAATTTTATTATTAAATTTAATTTCGAAATTAATATGTAGTTATATATTTTCAAACATTTTGAGAAATCTTATCATATTTTCAAACATTTCGAAATTTATGTTATATCATAACTTTTATAATAAAAATGTTTTGTTTTAAATTTAACTTTTAAATTTAAAATATTTTATTTAATTTTCAAAATGATTTTTAAAAATTAGCATAAGACCAAATTCAATTTGAGTCTTTTTTATTAGGAGCAGCCTTCAGGCTCACTTCACCTTTCAGACCAGGTTGGTGACCAGGTGGGATAAGGTACTTGATTACCCAATTTCAATCCTACATATTATCTTTCTAGACACTGTACTAAGTTGGCAAGCTTAGTTAGTTGATCATAATATGACTAATTTAGACAGGGGTAAATTTCAGAAAAATTCTTTTATTGGAACTTTAATGGGCCTATGTAGTCTAAATCCATTAAGAACTTTCTAATTTTGTTTCAAATAAAATCATGATTTTATTAATTTTTTATATTATATTATATTATATAGGTGTATCGTATACACATATGTGTACGTGTATAAGCAACGTGATAACACGTACATGTTTTAACATGCCCCTATATAGATGTTGGGATTTACATCGCAACGGACATGTTACGTCCTCTGTATATAAATATGTTCTCTAAATATACATATACTTGCATCAAATTATTGTATAAATAAACATGTATATACACACATAAATTTAGTTATTTAATCATTGTAAATATTACTTATAAATTATTTGTACATGCATTTATGAAATACACACATGTATATATATAATCAAATTAAAAAATTATTTCAAATATTAATTTGTAAAATAATTTAGAGTATTTATCATATAATATGAAATGCAATATACATACATACATACATACATACATACATACATACATACATATATATATATATATATATATATATATATATATATATCATATAAACATATAACTGCTTATTAATTAATTAATATACATACGCACACAATTTTTTTAATAATAAATTTTTTGTTCCTCTCAGCCAGAAATAAATATATTCTTTTCGGTTTAATAATATGTTAATAAAATACTTTTTAAATAATTAAAAAACTGTATGGATTAAATAAATATATTAAAAAATTATTTCCGATATCATAATGAATATTTTATTTTATATAAGAGTTTTTCAGATTTTTATACATTTATTATTATAAATGTGTATAAATGTATTATATTTATTTAAGTAATTTTACATAAAACAAATAATTAAAGTATAAGTATATATGTAATAAATAAATAAAAATAGAGAGGACGGTAGAGAGTAACTCCACAAGAATGGATTGAAGGCCGGGACAATCTTTTCTAACATTTGGTTGTTGTGTTTGAAAGGTTCTAATAATAGGAACTGTGGGCTATGCATGGAAATCGTACAATTTTCTTCAAAAGAAACAAGATGCTTGGTATGTAGACAGTACCAAATCAAAACAGAGATAGGAACGCAATCGTTGGTCAATCAAAGGCATCTGTCTAAGATCGGGGACACATAGAAAACGACTCTGAAAGGATTGAGATACAAAGTTTAATGTACTACCGATAAGAACACCTTAGCTATCGGGTGGGTCTGGAAGAGAAAAGTAATTGGTTCTTATGTTCCCGATTGATGATCAAAAGGGAACATATCCTCCTGCAATTCGTACTGCAATGGTATAAACTCAAACAACTCATCGGCATAGTTCTTGCTTCCCATTTTTTAGATAATCCTCGGTATTCGCTCTAACAGCGACGTCGAACCCTGATCTAGAAGTTTGCAATCAACATCTTCACTACTTGGGGTTCTACGTTTTTATGATGAGATAATGAATCGCAGAAAGAACGAACAAAACAGTGTTCGTTTGGACACAACAGAGAAGATGATGGGCACATGGCTGAGCGATGGTTTGGAGCAGTCTGAAATGAAGGATGACGTGACAGAATTATAATTGAATTGAGCGGGTACAGCGGCTGAAAGGAAACTCATGAATAATCGAAGATCTCACGTGAGGGTCTTTGATCTTTGGAAAGGCACTTTAACTTAATTAATAAATGAGGGTTATTTGACCGTAATGGATCACTTTTTAATAAATGAAAGGAAGGGTGAATATAGCGTGGTGAATGGCGTAAAGTTAAGTACTTGGACCACTGCAAAATTTATTTGATGATTGCTACAAGTACGTCACACAAGTAGTTTGCAACTATGATGTATAAGGGTGCATTTTTATCATTTGAAATAAAGATCATTTGAAATATTATTTAAATCAATTTTTTTAGTTAGGCCACAAGCATGTAGCATGCATGCCAAATAGTAAGTTTTTATTTTTTATTTTATTTTTATGCACATATAAGTATAACCATCCAATGCGACAACAAAGTTATTTAAAGATTCGTTATATAGATAACTATCTAAACTAACATATGATATAATGATATATTAAGCATTAATATATGATAATAAGTAAAGAATGATACTCTTCACTAATGCTTAGAGTTTACATGTTGAAATGAAAAATAAAGCTCCCTGGATTGAATCTGAATTCAGAAGTTGTCAGCTTCCGAAAGTAGCAACCACCACAACTGGAATTGGATTGAATTTGACGTGTTTTTGAGTTTGGATTTTTTGCTCTTGAATGGGGAGTTGTTGGTCGAAATTTTACAGCAAAGGGAAGTCTAAAAAGTGTTGTAAAAATGAGGGTTAAGTGACATTGCACAAATGAAAGACAATGGAGCAAAAAGTGGATCAACATCCTTATTTCCCTCTTACCATTTCTTTCAATTTTAACCATTCAAAACCCACCTACCTACCAACTCTTGGCCAGCCTGACCTTGCCACTTCCTAGCCAAAATCATCATGCCCATTATGGGCTTTAAACCTAGTCCAACCCCCAAAAAATTCGTTGCAATATAAATCCAATTTAAACACGTACCGATATCGTATATCTATAACTATTATAAACACATTGTTTGATATTGTTAAACACAACAAATAAAATTTTATAATTAATATTTCATGAATATTAATTTCAGTTGTGTGACTCTTACATGTAAATTTGGCCAGCCATTAACATCGAACAACTCAAATATTAACGTTCATACTTCACTTTGTAGATGGTGTGACATTATGGTCAAATTTATAGCTTACTTACTATCGGTATAATCCAAATCAACTTTACTAAGCATTACTCGTTACTGACAATTCTTTATATTAATTCTTTTTTTCAAAACTATATCACTTTAGATTTATGAAATTCAGTAATGATTAAAATTCCAATATCGTCCATATTCAATTCTATAGTCCAAATACAAAGTCCTTGGTTCAATAAAAAAATTATTACTAACCGAGTTACTTTAGCCAAAAAAATTGACTTTGGGTTGATCTCAGTTGACTATGATACTAATCTCATATAATCGAGGAGACGAATCCTCCTTTAAATATATTTGACTTCCAATAATTTCACTCGACCCAACTATAGTCATTCTATGGGTGTCATGCCACGATTTAACTATAATCAAAGCAAAGCTTTTATATTGAAGATCGATAGCACTCTCAAGTCAAGAGAATTGTGTAAATTAGTCACATCATAATTTCTGTTTGACCATAGCTACATTAACCAACAAAAAATTATCGAGTGAGTCATTCCACAGTTATCTAAAAACTATGAGTATGTAACCTTTTGGTGACCCTAACAATCACGAGTAATACACTGCCCAATATTTGGAGAGCATTATGTACTCTAGTTTTAATGGATGCATCGATATTCAGTCTCGATACACGTTGACTATGAATATTTAAAACGATGTGTTTATTTTATTGTGATACCATACTTATGACTACAACTATTTGCAATTACTATCACAAAAACATCATTTATGGATTTTGCATTTAATATATTTTAATAAACTATTTAATCATTTATAAACACATTTTAAGAAATGCATAGCAAAACGAAAGCACCTTTATTACGAATGAGAATTGATTAAAGAATTAATAATTTATAATAAATTACAGAATTTCCACTAGGGCATACTCTAATTTTATCAATGCATAATTAGATAGTTTGATTAACGTAAATATTGAGTTTGTGTAGGAGTGGTGTAATTTTTTATCAAAGTGGAGTGTTTTTTTATTTCTAATACAAAAATCGTATTTAGAGTAAATAAATGTTAAATGAAGGAAAACATACATTCGAATGTGCCCAAAATATTACAATTTATATGGATACACATATTATAATAAAAAAGGGTTTTACTTCACAATTTGATGGCACGTTGATTTGAGCACCAAGTAATTGTTTGATGTAAATAAAGCATCGTTTTTCTTTTAGGTTACAAGAATTATTGCTTTAGGTTTTTGGTTTTGAGTTTATTCTCAAATTAGGATTTTGTATTTGGCTTTCAAAGGCATCTAATAAAGTAAGGTATGGAGATATTTATCTATATTTTTTCTTCATTTCCTTTCTCTGCCCCTCTTTATTAACCTTAACTATTAAAGATTGTAGTTAGACTAGATGTAGAATTGTAATACACTCGAACATACAATTTGATTTGAATATCTCCTTTATTCATTAGACTTTAAATGTGTCTTCATGAATAATATAGTTTACTTTAAATCGTATCTGATGTTTATTATTTTAGTTCGATTTGAAATATAGGCTATATTATTAATATTTATACGAATGGTATCTATTCAAATGTGAGATTTACTAAAATAATTCCATTATTGATTCTTATAAAATTTATTTAAAGTAATCGATATTTAAAATAAACTTAGTATTGATTTGAATAACAATTATCCCAATATGAAAGGTAACGAAAATACATCATTATTAATTTGAATAATATTTACTTGAACACAACATTTCATGTATATATAAAAAATAATTGTTATTAGGATAACGTTAGTTATTGTTTGAAAAAAAAATTGCATAAACACCCAATAGAAGAAAAGAAAGTGAAGAAAACAAATTAAAATGAGTAAGAAATAAACATATAGAGTTTTATAGTGGTTCAACAAACTTTGACCTATGTCCATTTAATAATTTTATTGCTTAACTTCTAACTTAGGGAGCGGAAATTCGTAGGGGTCGGTACAATTCCAACCCTTAGATTTTCAGAATTACAAGAATATAGAGCACAATATAGTTGGAGCCAAAAGATCTTGAAAAATGAGCATAATCCCCCCATTTATAGAGGTAGGAAGGCTAAAATCTTGCATAAAATATCTACAGGCTGTTCTCTTTTCTATAGACTAGTTCTCCATGAAAATAGGGTGCCAATCATCTCTTTGGTATGGGTACGACTCCAAGGTTAGGGATCGGTACGGACCCCTAAAATGGACAAACCGATCACCATGAACTCTTCGCTTCGGCTAATCTTGTGGCTAGTTCTGTGATTCTATAATTGTTTGCATCAATAATAGCTTGTTCTAGAGTACAAATGATGGAGTTGTAGATGAAAGCAGTAGCTGATTTGGGAGTTCATGGGGATTGATAGAGAATTGCATTGAATCAGCAAAGCAACATTGGAAATGTGGTGTTGACGCTAAGAAGGGTTCGTTGGCAGAAGATGGGCCTTCTGAGAGGAGGTTCTACGGGTCAGTACCAACCTCTAGGGATGAGTCAGTACTGACCCCACACTATGGTGCTTTGGGTCCTTGAGTTTGTGTGGTGGTTTGGTATTTGTCCTATGATCTTGGTTGCACTTTGGTTTTTGGGCTTTGTGGTCATCTCTCTAAGCTCTTGCCTAGACAACTTCGAAGTTTGATTCATCGAGTCTATCCATATACTATTTGGTCAAAAGGCAGGATAACACTTGCCCCCAATGCACGCTTGGCAAATGGAAGACGTGCTTTGGTTGAGAACAAATGCGATGATAATCTCCGATAGTTGAGCTCTATGGTTAGTTCGATCTTGGTAATCGTCCAGTTCCTTTGGATTTTCTTATCAATTATAGGTCTTTGCAGACCTATCATAGCCTAGGACTCTAGACTCTACCTAAGTGTTGTTTATATGTCATCATAATTCCGGTTTTATTTAGAATTATTACATCACATATAGAAACCATCCTGTGTTCATCCGAGATTTACATCACTATCATTCTGATTTCATTTAGAGTTATTGCATATCAAAATTGACCGGTGTTCATTTAAGATTTATACATTTTTTTTATTTCAAGGCTTTCGAATCCTTATATCAAATTAGTATATGTTTTAAGATATGTTCTCTCCAGATCGTTTCAGATTAAATTTTATGCATGATTTCTCTGAATCGTTTAATGTCCATTTTTCAACTCGTGATCTCTACTGTTTAAGTTAAGGGACGATCTCTTTGAATCGTTAACTGAATTCATAACCGTTCAGGGCCGATAGTTAAATTTGAGACCTCTTTGGATCGGTAATCAAATTCATGGCAGTTCGTACCGATAATCAAATCCATAAGCTTTTTTGGACCATTAATCAAATTCATGGTCCCTCTAGATCCTTGTTAAGCCCAATCTGCTCGCGCTTTGATGAGGGGACTCAATGACAAGCAAGCCCAACCACTCATGCTCTGGCGAGGTGACTTACTCCTTGAATACCGGTCCTGTCTTTCCAGATGTGACTTAAAGCAATTCAAGTCTATGGCTTCTCTAGATCTTTACTGAGCCCAATCCGCTCACTCTTCGACGAGGGAACTCAATGAAAAGTACATCCATCCGCTCATGCTTCGGTAAGGGAACTTACTTCATGCACTCCACTCCTGACTTTTCGGTCGGGACTTTATAGCGATTCATATCGTACAGTTCCATCTGTCTGCTCTTCGACGAAGGGACTTGTACCATGCATTCCAGCCATATCTCTCCGGACGGGAATTTAGAGCGGTTAGCGGTTAATGTCTATCATCACATTTAATATGGATTGTAATAATCAAATTCAAATATCAAAAACAATATAAAATCTAAAATCGAGGTAACTGCCTCGCTGGGTATTACAGTCTAGCATCTAGCCCAAAGCATGCCTATGGATCGTTAAGGATCCCGTACATGAGTAAATATCTAGACTTACTGTTGCATGGTTTATTAAAAAGGGAAAATAGAGAGTGAGAATCAGATGTGATTCCCTGCCATCTCGATCAAGAGATGACTATCCTTTACCTTGATCCAGGGCCATTTCCATTTGCTATGGTCGATGGCTGCTTCTGTCCCACCAACGCTGTTTGATTCCTTACTTGTCGTTGCAATTGTTTATCTCTGAACCATTCCTTGATTAGATCCTACAGGTGCCTAAAGTCATTTGTGTTATACCTATCCAGCTCATGGAATAAGCATTATTTTCCATATGCCCTTTTGCACTCCGTGCGCCTCTTCTTGCCAGCTTCCAATATGGGATCTGCCCCCCAGTATCTAGGTAAATTCGCTCGAAGGTTTCCTTTAAGTTTGTATAAGAAGAGAATTTCAATTCCCTCCTCTGTCGGTTTGATCTGTCAAATCTGTCTTTCTCTTTTCCTTTATCCATATTTGATCCTACTCTGAGCAATCCTTCGCCATCCGAAGCATTGACCTCTTCCTCATAGGCTTCACAGTCCTCTTGGCATAGAAACCTTTCAGCCTCGTGATAAAATTCTACGAGATCCCTAGGAGGCTACCATTCCAAGGCAACCTTAAAATCTATCTTCGCAGCTATCCCTAAAACTACCACCATCAAAACCATCGAAGGGTCTGGTTTATCAACTGCAGCTGCTGCTACGTTGGACCATGTCAGAAAATTCCTAATGGTCTCTCGACCCTCTGCTTCATACTTGCTACATCATTATATTCTTAGGTCATGAGATATGGACTTGGAACTACTTCACAAATCTATTTACTAATTTGTCCCACGTGCTAATGGAACCACTCTTCAATTGTCTAAAGCACCGAGCTGCGAAGTCTATCAAATATAGAGGGAAACACCATCATATTACCTCTTTAGATGCACCCAACATTTCCATATGCTAGATGTGCCATATCGAATGAACCATTGGATCTGACTTCCCATCATACATTTCCAACGTCGGTAACTTGACATCGAACGAATTCCTAATGTGTTGAATATTCGGAGTGAATAGGCTCTTGTTTACATCTTCTATGTTCTGATTCAGTAATCCACCCCTTATAACTTGACTCGCTATCTCAGCAAGTCTGTCATCGTCGTTCAAAGGGATTCTAAGGTTAGCATTCTTAGCTTTCCCCCCGACTCTACGAGATAATTTTGGTACATACTCCTCCGACCATGCTTTTGGATTCCGATTCGCATCCAAACGCTCCACTTTAGGTCTAAAATGCATGCCATTCCTTCTAAGGCCAGGACGACCCATATCTTCAAGCCCTTAGGGGTCGGCACTGACTCGTGTGTTTGGGTCGAGGTTTTCCTGGGTCATTCTACTCCAACTTAAGGTATCTACGCTTCGGCTTCCAATCTCTGATTCTGATTTGTTACAACTCAGGCTATTCCCGTTTGTCTCATCCTTCTAAAGAAATTCTACATCATCTCTTCTTGGCGGGACATTATCCTTTCCTGCAATCCGTTCATCATAGCCTCCATCATGACCCTAGTAATGTAGATTAATGGAGGGTTTGCTCCTAAGGATGCCTCTAAGCTACCCCCTGGTTGATTTCCTTTAACAATAGTCCTTCTAGTTGATTGTCTAGCCATTTAGAATCTTCCCAAGTATTGAATCAGTGAGTTCCAATGTTTCTTACTAAAAGCACCATAATGTTTGATACAAAAATGGCACAGCACCCAATAGAAAATAAAAGAGAAACGAAAGTAAAGAAAACAAATTAAACAAGTAAGAAATGAACACACAGAGTTTTATACTGGTTCAGCAAATGCTAATCTGCATCCACTTAATGATTTTATTGCTTAAATTCTGACTCGAAGGGCAGAAGTTTTTAGAGGTCGGTACAACTCTGGCAATTAGATTTTCAGAATTACTAGAATACAGAATAGAGTAGATTTATAGATAAAAGATCCTAAAAAATGAGCTATACACCTCTATTTATATAGCTAGGGAGCCTAAAATCTCGCATAAAAGATCTTCAGGCGTTCTCCTTGCTATAAACTAGTTTCTCCATGAAAATATGGCGCCATATCATCACTTTGGCATAGGTACAGTTCCAAGGTTAGGGGTCAGTACCGACCCCTAAAATGGCCAAGCTGTCATCTTGAACTCTTGCCTTCGACTTGTCTTATCACTAGTATCGTGATTCCACAGTTGTTTGCATTAATAATAATTGTTTGGTGTCCAAATTATAGAGTCGTAGATGAATAAAGTTTCTATTCGGGAGTTCGTGGGGATCGACAGAGAATTGCATTGAATTAATAAAGCAACATTGGAAATGGAGTCTAGACACTAAGAAGGGTACGTAGGCAAAAGATGGCCCCCTTAGGAGGAGTTTCTATAGGCTGGTACCGACCCTACACTATGGGGCTTTGGCTACTTGAGTTTGTGTGGTGGTTTGGTATTTGTGTTGTGATCTTGGTTGCACTTTGGTTTTTTTGGCTTTGTGGTCATCTCTCCTGGCGTCTTTCCTTAACAACTTCGGAAATTCATCGAGTTTGTCCGTATACTGTCTGATCAAAAAGCGGGGTAATAATTATTAATTTGTTTTGATTCAAATTTAAAATTATTAAAAAATAATAATTAATGTCCTAATTTATTAAGTTTCGTTAACAGTGTAAGTATTTCATTAACAAATTAGTATTTTAATGTCTAGTTTACAATGTCATATGCAAGCGTATGATATGGAATTTAATAATATCAACATGTCCTAAATTTTAATACGAACACTATGACGAAAACTTTAAGAATAACAATTGTAGGGGTTAAATAGTAATTAGTAATATATTTGAGACTGGAAAAAAGGAATCACATATACCTAATCAATTCTTCTTCAAGTCGATTTAACTTTTCATGATCAAATTATGACCATGTCGCGACCGTTGCCATCACCGCTTCCATACCCTTGATGTCGATCGCACAGATTACCTCCTTCCCGTTAGATCTGCAAGTCTTAATTATCAACCATTAATACTACCTCGCCAATACTATCGACGTATTGCCCAACTAGCCACATATGATCAGTTGTGACTCAAACCAACCCTATCATGCTATGACCGATGCAATATTTAGATCCATTGGATGATGACGCATATAGGGTATGGATGATACAGGTTGTGCATTTGGAAATAGTGATGTATAGTAAAAGTTTGTATAAATTTTATATTTTTCATATAAATAAAAGCATTCATTATAACGTATTTATAAGTTAATTTAAAATAATAGTAATTCAAGAATCTTTGATAATCCTTCCGAATGATTACATCTACAATCATCAAGAACAATTTTCTAACTCAATAATGGAGTAGCAAATTTCACCATAAGATATAATAAATGAATGAAGAGAGACCGAAGAAAATTTTATATTTTTAAATGAAGGCACTTTTAAGTTTCTTTATAGCATAAGATGCTACAATAATATCTCATTAATATATTTCCATGTGAGATACTATTATTTATTAGTTAAGTCTATCAACTCGATTAATAATAGGCCATTTAAGTGTTAATAATATGGCTAGTCCTATTATTAATCAATATTAAGATTACCATATGATATATATTGGTTTTAAAAATTATTTTCGGCTTATATGAATAACTATATAAGTGTATATCAAATATATATTTTGTTAACTAAAATTTCAACCCTATAATAATATAAATAAAACAATAGTTAAATCAGCACAATAATTATATTGATTCCACTATAATACAACTTTTATAAACAATTTCATTAAATTATTTTTGATCAAACACTAAGAGTTTTGGTTGTATGACTCCTAGGTGCGAACTCCATCCTTAATAATATTTAAACAATTAAAAATTAAAGCCCATACCGACTTTGTTGAAGAACAATATTGGACGTGAGTTTAGTTATTTATATATCATCTTGGTGAAATCCAATTTTTTTTCCTTTTAAAACGACACCTTCATTGTGCATGTTTTCTATTTATCATTAATATATTACATAAACATCTATAGCTCAATTATTGGTCACTCAAATAATATCCATAGTCAACTATAACGTCCAACATTAAAGGTCATGGTTCGATCCTAAAACGTATATTAATTAATCTATTTGCTTCGGCCAAATCCTTTGACTCTAAGTTGATTCCTAATTATGGTGATGCCAACTTTCTATTGGAAGGAAACGAATTATCTCTTGAATAGTATTTCACTTCAAGTGGTTTACTTATACTCAACCATGTCCTTGATATGATTATCATTGCTATATATTAACCAAAACAAAAGTATAACTTAGACATTTAAATTTCACAGTATTCTCAAGCCAAAATACTGCTGCACCAATAGACACTTTAATGTAGTTTACACAATCAACTGTGTATCTTTATAGAACTTTTGACCTTAGATCAAACTCTAAACATCTTAGCGATGCTATGTTGATGAAAAGAAAACGTGTACAAAATTTCGTTATTCAGTGCAGCTTAAAAAAGAATAGATATTGGATAGAAATTGGGATTAACACAAATGATCTATAAGTGGCTAAACTTGTTCTTGATAATGTACTACAGCAAACTCCATACAAGCTTTAGTATTTGAGTTGTTTAAATATTGTTCGAGGACTGAGTTCACACTTAAGAGTCAACACAACCATGGTGTTAATTAATTTTCGAGTTCCACGAAGGTAAAATTAATTTATAACTTGTAAATTAATAATAGAATTAAATATAAACATTGTATTAAATTTTAATGGCATGTTAATTATCTATCTGAAGCCTAAAAATTATTTAAAATGATATAAAAAAGTTATACATTAATTTAATTAAAAACCCATTCAAATTAATTAATTAAATATTATTAATCGTTGAATCAATTTGGCCTAAAGATTGGAAGTCTAATTCAGAATTGGGGTGGCTATAGCATGTAGAGGCAAGGGGTAACTTTGTCTTCAATTGCTAGAGAGAAAGAGGCTAGATATTCTTGACAGTAGTGAAGTTGTGTAGGCAAAGTTGTATCCCTTGATCAAGGAGGAAGAACAAAGTTCAACAGAGGATATAGCTAGCAACTAAGGTGTTCAATGATCGACATGATCATGATAAGGTAAATCTTTATTTTGTTTATCTATATACATGCTTGCCATCCCCTTTATTTAATTCGACCACTAAAAAAATTATAAAATTAAATATAATTTTCTAATTAAATAAATAAACATGTAAAACAATAAAATATATTATGTATATTTACAATGATGTTACGCGAAGATAATCTCAAACTTCTCCAATCTATACCTAAAAGTCATCGTTTACACATAATATTTCATGATATACAAAATAATCGGATCATAGATATTTCTAATATATATGCATCCAATGATAAAACCACTAAACTATTACTCATGGTCGAATGTTCTAATTTTAGAAACCTCTCTTACGGCCTTTGGATTGTAGAGGGTGACTTTAATGTGACCAGGCACACTAGTGAGCGAACACCAAAAGAAGGCGACTATGTTGACATGGAAAATTCAATGGTTTGCTTAACTTAAATAACCTCATTTAAGTACCCATTATACGTAGAATATTCACCTAGTCTAACGGTAGAGAGTTCCCTTCGACCGCCTTATTAGATTAATTGTATATGAGTGAGGATTGAGAAGATAAATTCATTTGATTCAAGGCTTATGGCCTTGCTTGCCTTATCTTTGACCACTGTCCTATCTTTCCTGACTCACACGATCAAATGCCTAAAACAAACCTTGTAAATTTGAAAAATGTGGTTGAAAAAAGATAGTTTCAAAAATCATGTAGTTATGAAATGGAACCCAATGAATAACCATGTATTCAACAACGAAGCAAAATTTTGGGTTTTCAACTTCGGAAGTTAAGATCATACTTACAGAATTAGTAAATTAATATGTTTGAGATTATCCATATTATAAAGGACATCATCCTTAATGAAATTCTAGATCTGAACAGAACAAGCAAAATCAGAATCTTAAATAGTGAACAAAGAGTAATTGGGTAATTAAAATTGGAACTAAATAAAATAATAAACCAAGAATATATTATATGGAAGCGATGATCTTGTGTTCGACTGATCAATTTTGAGGGATTAAAAACAATAAAATTTTCAACCGTGCGGCTAATGGTAGATGTAGGCATAATTGCATCAAATCAATTGAAATTAATGAGACAGAAATTAATAAACACGCAGGTTTAAGCAACAACTTCACCAATTATTATATGGAATACATGGTAGTAAATGCAGACATAGAATTCAAGCGTATTAGGTGACTCTATCCCGAATTTGAACTCCTTTATCTACGATTTAGACTCACAACTCAAAGAGGAGGAGGTCTGCTCGGCTATAAAGGCTTAACTAGTGACAAAGCACTAAACCAGATGGCTTCTCGATGATTTCCTAAAAAAGTGGCACACTTTAAAAAATGACATAATGCTCTTATTCGATGAACTTTATAATGGAACCTTCAACTATGGAGTTTCAACTATGCTAATGTTATTTTAATTCCCAAAAATCAAAAACCCAAAGAACTTAAGAATTTTAGGTCGGTTTACCTAATCAACTGTCCAGTTAAAATAATCACCAAATAGCTAATAGGTTGAAGATAAAAATGGATAGTTTAACTAATAAATCGCAAACAACTTTTATTCAAGGCAGGAATACCATGGATGGGGTTGTCACCGTCCAATAATTTATCAACTACCTAGACAAGAAAAATATTAAGGCGCTCTACTTAACTGGACTATGCCAAAGTCTTCGGCTCGATTGGCTGGAGCTTCCTGATGGACGTTCTGAGAGCTAGAGGATTCAAAAAAAATGGATCTCTTGGATAGATCTTGTTTTGAGATCTAGTGTGTCTTCTATCCCAGTAAATGAAATTAAGGGAATATGATGCAATGCAAGTGGGGCCTCCGGTAAGGTGTCCCTCTCTCACCCTTGCTTTTTGATCTAGTGTTAGATGTATTTACTATCATCAAATAATAACATCTTACCTAGATTTTGGGGAGATATTACCCGCTACTGGTGTTTCTATTCTCTAGTATGCAGATGATACCCTATTATTTTGCTCTCTCCTCCCTCGTCATATCGCATCACTCAAAATAATTTCATACAATTTTGAATTACTATCAGGTCTTAAAATCAACTTCCATAAAAGTTCGGTGTTAGTCTTCAATGATAACTTTAACAAAACAAATGAGATGGCTAATACTATAAAATCATGGATTTTATTATTAACTAACTTGGAATACCTATCAGACAAACGTAACCGAAAAGAGTAGACTGGAACACAATCATTGATGAAGTAAGCAAAAAGCTGCCTTCTTGGAAAGCCAACTACCTATTGATGACAGGTAGGGTAGCCCTCATGAACTCGATTCCGTGGACAATCCTGGTTTATTAGATGTCATACTACTGATTCCTTAATTGGGTGCCTAATAAAATTGATTATATTAGAAGAAACTTTTTATGAAAAAAGGGAACAAATTACTCTAACTTAAATTTCCTAATCAAATGGGATCTAGTGTGCAAGCCCAAAAGCTAAGGCGGTTTGGGCATTGTAAATCTAAAAGTTCTAAACATACTCTTCTATGTAAATGGCTTTGGAATTTCTAGACAACTATACAACAAGTTAAAAGAAATAATAAGTAACTTTTATTACAATGGTTCTAAAAGTTAATATAAATCTAATACACAATTATTCTCCTTCTTTTAGGAAAATATGTATAATATATTCCTCATATTTAAACTGGGTATCAAATTTAACACACATTCAGGAAACTAAACCTTCTTTTGGAATGATCCCTGGGCATCTCCGATCTAATTGGAAAATGAATTTCCTGAACTCAATATGACATCCAACTACAAGAATGACCTTATCATCGACATTTTTATGCAGAAAGAAGTATTTAAGTGGAGTATCTCTTTTAATCAGAATATAGTAGGAAACACGTTTTATCAATTTCAAAGGCTTATCAATACTATTGACCACATTCAAATAGATGAGGATTAGGCAATCTAATTTGGTGCTGGGACAAAAGAGAAGTTCATACCTCCAAAGCTATGTGTATATTTCTGACTTTACTAAGAATTCAACTCTTCATTACTTCAAATACATTTGAAAAATTGATGCACATTTTAAAGTTAAAATCCATATGTGGATTGTGTTACACGATAAACTTAAAGCCATTACTCATCTAAAATCTAAATTAATAATAACCACATCAATAATCCATGTTTGCAATGCCCCTGAAACCACCGCTTGTTATTCAAATGTCACTACACACAGGATTTAATCAGCGGCTTACTTGTTATGCTTGAAATTGACTTTAATACGGCTTACCCATTCTTATATGAATAATGAACCTATTATGGTTCAACTTTAACTGTTCGCTTAGGAAAATATTAGACATATTTTTTTTCTATTTTATGTTGAAGTATATGGAATGAAAGAAACCAAAATTTGTTTAACAGTTCATATAGAAATTCGTCCGGGGATAGTAGAAGGCAAGTAAAATGGAGTACTCCTCTTGACCAGATCATGGTCAATGAAGCACCTCATGATGTCCCTCCTACCCTTCCACTCGAATACCGTTCAACAAATTAAAATAGTTGCCTCACATCTTGAATGCACCAACTTTCGCTAGGCATAACTTATTCTGGATCATGTTATACCAAGAATGATGCGTCTCTTATGTGCTTCTATAACACACCCTGCTACAACACTAGGTAATGAATTTGGTAGCATTTTTAGTTCCACTTACCCTACATTCGCATAATGTTCTTAGAAAATCATTATGTTCCCCTTGTTATTTTATTTGGTGACCCTCATGTCTGGTCATGATGCTACAACAAAACTAGATGCTTCACAAGCTAATTCACATGCCAGGGTATTCACATTTTACACGCAATTTTTTCTATCAAGCCATGTTTATGCTTCAGCCACTCCATGCACATGGTACTACAACAAGCTTTGCGTCGCCTATAGCAGCTTCACAGATTTTGAATGCTTCTTTCTATTAAAAAATATTCAACCTCACATGCTTCGGTCCATGTAGAATCTCTTAACCATATTCGTATAGTACTCCACCCCACTCTATGAAACATAATTCCTTCTACTTAACGGTAACATTTCTAACAACTACGGTCATACTTCCTTCTAATCAACATGCTACAACTACTTTAGCCCATGCAACACACTTACTTCGGTCCATGCAGTAGCTCTGATACAACCTCGCCCCTTAAAACAACCTTTTCAACAACTTCGAACACGATTTGATTCACATGCCTCACGTCCTCTTCTCTCCCATAATGGTTTGAAGTCGTGCAGCAGCTCATCTCTATTCCATAATACTCCCATGATGTAGTTCCATGTAGCAACTTCATTTCCTTCTCAATCCTTCTCGCATCGATCTTCCCTCCCACTTAGCATGCAGTCTGGACTGATCCCGTGCATATCCCTGTGCTTCAGCTTCAATGTCTGCATTTTGTATCACACAGATGTATTATAGCTAGCTTATTTATTTTCTTAGTGAACTCTCAGTCCTCTTCCTGCAGCTTGGCTCCTCAAGGCATTGAGGCCCACGTCTCATTTGCATAACATACTTTTATTGGTAGCTTAGTCCATAATACACATTGTACATATTTTTACTTTTTCAAATTTTCCTCTTTTGTTGATCATCTATGTAATGATCTTATAATTGTATTTACTTCTTTCCATCAGACATGTGTATGCAATTTGGTTAATATTATAATAAAATTTATAAGTGCTCTACTCCCTAAAGGATCATCTTTCATCAAAAATAATATTATGTGTACGCATTAAATTCTTATCAATTTTTTTTTGATCCATACATATACATACACACATAGATGTATATATACACACACAACTAAATATTTAAAACTTAAATCATTTACAAATTAACGGTTTCAAAACTAATAATTTTTTTGGCCCCGGAAGGAAAAACCTAAAAAGTTTTCTACGATATATTTATATATAATGATTATATAATATATACATATATATTTTGAATGTTGAAAAAGTAAATTTGTTTTAGTTTCAAAATTTTAGATTATTAAATATATAATAAACACAACTATATATATGTGTGTGTGGATTATTACATCTAAATAATTTATTTTAAATATATATATTTATATATGCCAAAAGATTATATTATAATATATATATTTGTATGTGTGTGTGCAACTTTTAATAATATTATGTGCGTTTAAATATATATATATATATATATATATATACATATATAACTAATAGTCAAGTTATATAAAATTATTTTTAATGGCTTATATTAATGTAGAGATTTATATAAATGTTTAAATGCATATATGTACATGACATCACCATGAAACTTTTATACTAAACCAATTTATTAATCATAACTCACTATGATTAATTGAACCCATTACGACATATCATGTTACATAGAGTAGATCACCATATTTAATGTAGTTGTACTGTTGGTATTATGAATATAAACTTATTATAATATTAGTAATTTAATTTAAAAAACTAAGTTAATAAACTAAATTAACAATAAAATATTGTTATTAAATCATAACAGTCAAATATAGAATTTTAGTATACAAATTAATTAAATTAAAACTATAACCCAACCTATTTTATTAGTCAATACTTAAATTTGATTTATTTTAAATTATTGTTCATATAAACACAAAATACTCTTATGCAAATTAATAAAAGATTTCTTTTGAAAAAATAATAATTATCCTCTACACCCTTTCAAAAATAAAGATCTTTTACAACGAATTCATGCCCTCTTCCCTTCTAGCCCTTGATTCTCTACTCCCCACTCCTTCAACCAATCCATCTTCTGCTCCGCCTCACCAACCCTACTATCCTCCCCCTCGGCATGCTCCCTCCATCTACTGCTCTTCGCTTACTCTGGGCTTGGATTTTGGTTTCGGGCAGCAATATTAGCTGGAACAGTGGATCAGCTCACATGTTTCTAGAAGTGTCAGTGTAACATCATCGTGATGGTCGATCGTATGCTGATGTCGTCTGGTCATCCCATCCTCCTAAGCTAACCTTTGCTTCTCTATCCTTAGCTTCAAATTCTAGTAAGCAGTCAAAGGTCTCATGCATGAGTGTGTTCAATATGGTTTCAAAAATCCGAAATTTGGGTGGGAGGGGGCGCTTCAGATTGGGATTCATGGACACATGGCTCATTTTGTAGGAACAAATTGTTTTGTTTTAAATGTCAAAGATACAGGCATTTTCTTCCAAGTGTAAACTTTCTCATGCAATCATTTTAAAGAAATAAAACACGCACATGTGCGATGTCAACTCCAATCTACAGCTGGTCGCCTCTTCGTTTCCATTTCCACACATCTTTAAGGCCCTACGCGCCAAGTTAAATAACCCAAATTCTCTTGCCTCAGATATTTCCTTTCCCGTCATTTTCAAATGTGCCTATGCCCTAAAATCTCCACCCATGATTGCCTTGAAATCTCAACTCCTTAATTTCCCGCTACATGTGGTTTTTTCCATCGTTAGTGGAATATGATCCATTGACAATCTTCGCCGATTCTTGGTAGTTCATTTCGACAGAGCAAATTGGCGAATAACTCTTCACTCTAACAGATCTTTCCTTGTTCAATTCTCGATCGTCGACTTCTGAGTATTGCCATCTTAAAGGCTTCTTTTACAAAGAGAGCGGCACCGTCCAGGCTCAGCCATAGTCGCTTCAAAGAGACAACTTTAAGTGCGAGTAATTTGAGCTATCTTGGATCTGCATTGTGGGGGTTCTGCCTTTCATGAGGGGAGATGGTAAGCTCAAGGAGATGTTATCCCTTATTGGTATTTTTATCACTTCTAATCCCTGTGCTTGGTAGAGGTGGGAATAAACCGCATCGCTATATGGAAACCGCCTATAGGAGACCTCAAAAACATTGTGGAAACCCACACCGTATCTTCTGACCGAAGCAAATATCCTAAATCGGACCAATCCATATTGAGACGGTTCAGTTGCGGTTTGGATGATTGAACCGACCATATTAAACCGGATCAAAATGAAAATTTACACTAGTAATCTTATGATAAAAGTATAAGCAACTCTTATCTCATTTTAGATTCTACCGATGTATATTCTATTTTCAGGTATGATGTTGTTATAATAATAATAATTGTTGTCATAAAGGAAGAAGTTTTAATTTTAGCATAATATTTTTCATCTTGTTTTTTTGGATAAATTCTAATTATAGTCTTTTCTAGTCATTTTACTTAATGATTATGCATTGATTAACGTGGATGTTTGGTTAATCTACTAAAAAATCTCACGTGTAGCTAAATGTCAAATTAAAATATTCAAACAGTTAAGAACTAATCTTTCATTTCAGTATAACATTGTGTGTTTTAACATTTAATTATAAAAGATTCGCACATTTACCTTCGTAAATTGATTGTAGATGAAAGTGATTCACTTATTTCATATTTAATATGGGTTTCTATAGGACCCGACCAAAACCAGACCATATTACATCAAAACCGAACCAAAACTGTATCCTTTTAAATTTTGATATTATGGTTGGTATATTTGATTAACCGTTTGATGCGGTGTGGAAGCGGTTTAGGCTCCAAACCGCACTTAATCGATCGATGCCCAACCCTAGTGCTTACGCAACTGTGGATAACAGCTACACCGTACCTTTATGAAAATCCACATTGACAAATCTACTGTTGTTCCAGGTTATTTAGTTTTTCAACCCATTGGATGTGACTTCGAGCTAGACTTCGACCATTGGGAACATATGTACCCCCGTATCCTTCTAGAGCACATCAGTCTTTGCGACGCAGATACTCTTAATTTCTGGTCCCAAAAACTAGTGTATCTTTTTAGGGATGAAGACTTAAAGGCCTAGGTTGATGTTCCATCTCCTATACTTGGCTTTGTGAATGATGTAATGTCAAATGAAGTGACGATTCAACAAAAGAGGAAGGAGATTGCTGCAAGAATAAGGTGACTAACATTGCCTCTTCTAATGAAGGCGAATCTCCAGTTGGAAATAACTTGGGTCCATCATTCTGGTGGCCGCCTCTAAACATTGAAACAACATTGATGAATTTGAGGAAAAGGACTTCTGCCTGCAACAGGACATGGACCTCTATTTTCATATGAATCTTGGCCATAGCTTGCATCAAGACAATGCTAGGCTTCTGGATTTTCAAATAGGCCACCAACTTTTCAGATCACCATAGATTCCTTTTTCTCCTCTAGTCGGCGCTACTTCTGCCCTAGTTAATGTTGTTTGTCGAAGTGGATGCTTTCTTTTTCCGTAATGTAGGCCACCCTTTGGAAGATAGTATCTTTGTTCCAAATTTTAAATTCCTTTGATCACGCTGCTATTATTTATGCAGCCGCATGCTTTGGCGCTACGTTGTCCCCTAAGCTAGTTTCCATAATTAAAAATTTGGAAAAGGAAAAGGCTTTTGATTCCTTATTAAAGTTCTGACTTGGAATGTCCATGGTCTAAGGAGTATAGATAAGTGTGATTTACTTAAAATTTCATTCGAGACTTTCACACTGATGATTTATTTATTCAAGAGTCTAAGCTTGATTGTCATACCTCTCTAAACTGTGAAGTATCGGGGGGCATTTTGTTTCAAGTTAGGCATTTATTGAGGCTATAGGGACCAAGGGTGAAGTTATTGCCTTTGGGATGAGTCGAGCTGGTCCCTTATTCAAGTTATTAAGGCCTTAGCGGTCCTTTATGTCTTTTTGCATTTTTAACTCTTATGGTGCGATTTATGCTTTCTTGAATGTTTATGGGCTTCATAACTCCCAAGACAAGAATGCCCTTTGGAGCAATTATGAGAATTTTCTATCTATGTTCTATGGTCTGTGGATCGTAGAAGGATACTTTAATATCACTAATTTCCCTTCTAAGCATAATAATCTAGGCCGTTCTAATCGAGATATGGATTTTTTATCAACTTATTAGTAGATGTGACCTAATTGATCTTCCTTTAAATAATCATGCCTTCACTTGGACCGATATATGGTCATTTCCCTCTCTTGCTAAACTAGACAGATTCTTTATCAACATTGCCTAGGAAAATATGCATCCACTTTCTATTCATCATGACCTCCCTTCCATCTTCTCTTACTACTGTCCTGTTCTGCTTGACTATGGCGATGGTAGTCCTTATCCTCTTCTATTTAAATTTGATAATTTTTGGACTCTTAAGCCAGGTTTTGATGACATGATTAAGCGCCTTTAGGCCTCCTCCCATGTATCTGCCTCATCCACCAAAATCCTAGCCACTAAGCTTCACCTTCTTAGATATGCCCTTAAAAATGGTCTGCGAGCCTATGGAGATCCATAAAGAACATGAAAAGATGTCTCCAAAACCAGATCTTAGATCTAAATATTAAGGAAGAGACCTTTGGGCTTTCCACTTTTGATAGTTGCTTAAAAAAATACGGAACATGAATTAGAGAGAATTATGAAGCAAGTGGAGATGGCTGGAATCAGAGATCTAGTGACCAGTGGGTGAAAGAGGGATATCTTAATATGGCATACTTACATAGAATTACAAATAGGAGACACTGCTTAAACAAATTTTCTAGCGAAAACATTGATGGCACCGAGGTTGAAGATGAAAGGTAATCATTTCTGCTTTTATTAGTCACTTTAGGTCTATCCTTCAGTAAAACACTTCCAATTTCAGTTTTCTGCACTGGAAGGCGATTTTCAACGATCCTTTGCCCATTTAAGATTCAATGCTATGGACTTTGACATTAATGAGATCTAGCAGGTACTAATGACATGGCTTCTGACAAGGCTCTAGGTCCTAATGGCTTCTAACCTTCTTTCTATAAGAGATATTAGGGGTTCCTCAAGTTCACCATTGTAAGTGTTTTTGATGAATTCAATTGAAATCCTAATCTAATTTCGAGAATCAACTATGCCAACATTATTTTGGATCCTAAATTTGAAGTTGCTTATGAACCAAGGATTTCAGACCTATTAGCCTCCAAAGTACCATGTTCAAACTCATAACCAAGGTTTTAGAAAATCATCTTAAGCCCTTCATGGATGCTCTAATTTGTCTTAGACAATCACACCTTACCTCAGGCAGATCTCTAACGAACAATGCAGCTATATTACAATAGGTGAATTATTATTGCCACTCCATCCCCATAAACCGTTCCTTCATCAAATTAGATTTCTCTAAGGCATTTGATACCATTTCTTGGCAGTTCAATCTGAATGTCCTGAGGTACCTTGGTTTCCGCCAAAATTCATCTCTTAGATTAATCTTATCTTTTCCATCTCTTCATCCTCCATTTACGTCAATGGAATGAGAGGTAACTTATTTTCTCATTCTAGGGCCTTAGGCAGGGTGACCCGATTTCCCCCCGTCTCTTCAATATCGTCATCGACACCTTTGCTCGTATGATTAATTTAGCCACATCCTTAGGCTTAATTACATCCCCTACGAGCAATCTCCTTCCTCTAGGTTTAAGCTCTTTCCAATTTGCGGATGACACTATACTACTACAAATGCACACCCCATACCCCATAGCTTCTTTAAAGCTTCTGCTCTACTATTTTTAATTTTTAATTGTCTTTTAAGTTGAAGATTAACTTCAGCAAGAGTGCTATTTTAATGTCTCACCCAACGCACCCCGTTGGGACAAAAGTTGCTTTGGCTCTCAACTACCCCATTCATGCTTTTCCAATCCCTTACCTTGGTCTATCTTTATGGCCTACTAGACTGAAACATGAGGATTGGCTGGCCATCCTTGAGAAGATCTCCCGAAGACTATCAGGCTGGATAGATTCGTCACTCTCTAGAGTTGACAGGATTACCCCTATTAATTTCGAGCTCGGTAGAATTCGGATCTATTGGCTTTTCTTTTACAAAGCTCCCACCTGGGTAGTTCAGAAAATTGATGTTATTCGTCGGGCTCGGGAAGGGCATGCCCACCATTTCTCCTACAAACTTTTTAGTAGCATGGGACAAGGTCTGTAAGTCAAATAAATTTAGCAGGCTAGAAGTCATTAATCTTGGTTAATTTAACAAAGCCCTTCTTGAAAAATGGGGATGAGCCATGCTTATTGATTGTTCCAAACCCTAGGCTAAATGGATTTCCAAACAATACTTCAATGGTGTATTCACCCTTTCTGACTGCTCTACTGCTCCATCCCCTTCAAAATTGCATTTTGGAGAAATGCCATATTTTGTTATGGAGAGCTACATATTAACACTAGTATTAATATGGATAATAGTGCCTACACTTCTTTCTAGTTGGACCTATGGCTTGACCGATGGCACTAAAATATCTCTTCCCCAACTTATTCGAGTTGGCAGCCTATAAAAGCATCTTGGTGCTTGAAGCTCTCCATCATGGCAGTTTTAAAATTGAATTCTCCAATATACTCACCGGCCCAAGTCTATCAGTAATCTTAAGGTTTCTTCTTCTCACCAGTTCAATCAGGCTAAGCCCGCAAGATGACACTCTCTCGTAAAGCCTCTCCAGCCCGGGTTGCTAATTGTGAACTCTCACTACTATTTCTACAACATCTCTGGTATGTATTATAATTTTTCTCGCCTTTGGAAGCTTAGAGATCCTCCACAATATAAGGTTCACCTGTAGCTGGTAATGCTACACAAGCATAATACAATCGAAAACCTTGCCCATAAGTAGATCGACGCTGCTCAACATACTTTCTACGTTCGAAATGCATGGACTCTTGCAAACATATTTTTCATTCCTGTGACCTTTCCTTTCAGGTTTTGATTCTTTGTGCCATAAATTTAAACTTTGTTCTTAATAGCTTTGAGCATGCCTGGTTTAAATTATGGGAATGCTGTGATCCAATACCATCTAAAGGCCTTCCGATCCTTACTTTTTCCCGGACCATTGAGGTCAAAGGAATTCCTAGATGCATCGACTCTAAAACTAGCACTTTTTTAATGATTGCTAATGGAATTATGTATTTATATTCAACTTGGACGGGGACTCTGATGGGTTTGCTGTAGTTCTTCCTAATGAGCATGACTAAGCCGGAGTCGATGGGGAGCAATAATGCCCAAGGTTAATGATACCTTATGTGATTAACTGTGCTTTGGCTGACCATGTCTTATGTATTTTACCTTATGACTCTACATGCATATTATATGTATTCTGTGGTAGGGATGTATAACGACCCCCCCTCTCGACCCTCGAATGTCGACACTAATACATCCACGGTATTCGTGTGTCGAGCATCTAAGTGTAGGAATGACAAATTGTTAGGGTAAAATAAAACAATAAAGAAGAGAACACATCAAAATCTCACAGTGGAATGATAACATATAATATCAAAGAATAGTATAAAGGGTAATACCAGTACAAAATTTTGAAGTTACAAAACCTATGTACCATCATCACTCTGGACAGTTATAACAACATATCCTCATAAACATTGATATGTACAATATAGTAATATAGCGAAAATAAGAACACTACGGTAGGTGAAACATCCAACTCATCCTCTCGAGCTCCAAAGAACATCTATGAGAACCTAGCATTCTCAAAATACTTAAAAGAGCATGCACGGAATTTAGAAAAAACAAACCAAGCGTCAAAGATAAGTCTAGAATGAGAAACTCAAGAAATATGCGACCAACATATAATAGTTCTTTTGAGACCGCAGGGAATGCCATAGTGGTTATCTCCTCAAAAAAACAATCATCTAATAGGTACATAAGGTGATATAATAAATAATGTCTAGGGTGTAGAAATAAATATTATAACATAGCTGGAATTGTTACATTTGTTACATTCAACAACATAATAGGAGTACAATTCGATAAGGAATGTTCGCATAATGGATTTTCCATGGAGACACCTCTAGTAAACTGAAGTGAATCTCCATGCACAAGGATAAAAAACAACCTTCTAAGTATCATATATCTCTAGATAAAATATACCATAAGGTAAACACAAGTGGCCCAAAGTCCGAGCATAAACATAAACAGCGTGAACCAAATATCATCAACTCTTGCCAACCAATAATCGACAAGTATCTCTTGATTTATAATTGACAATACATTGACATGACTTGCTAACCCTAGGTTGTGCATCCTACTCTGTTTTTAGCCATTTTAGGTATTGAGGTTACGTTTGACATTTTTTACATTAGTCTTCTTTACTCAAACAGAACACGAATTCTGAATTGGATTACCATATCTTGAACAGATCTCGAAACCACACATGGATTCCCATATCTTAATAGATCTAGGAATCACACGTGGATTCATACATCCTAAATAGATCACAAACAACTACATATGGTCGAGCGTCTTAACAGATCTCGAATCTCCATACAGTGTAACACCCCGTAACTTAGCATTGGTTATTTATAGTTAACTAGGCTTCAAAAGTGGAATTTATGCAAATGATGGAATTTAACTACGAAATTTGCACCATTGCTTTCATGGCGAAATTCCGAGCAACTTTCATGTTAGGATTTTTATGACCGGAGTCCAAACGAAGAAGTTATGGATGAAAAATGAATTCGAAAAGAAAATAATTAAATAAAAAAAATTAACGTTTATTAATCAATTGCCCAGTCCACAGGGCGATCCGTCATTGGGACCAGTCGATCCCTAGCAGTCAACTTGTGCTCCAAGGATGGTCGACCGATCGCCTTCGGGCGACTAGGGTCAGCCTAGGCACAATGGCCACGATATAATATTTTAAATCATACGATTTTGGTTGATTCTAGCGCTTATAAATTCAAGCCTAGCCCTCCCTTCTCTTCTCATATTTTTATGGAGGCAGTAGCAAAGTTCTGCACTTTCTTTCTAAATTATACATATAAGATATTTGTATCTATATCATTTAAATCAGAGAAGAGTTGAAATCTGTTAAAAAGGAGAAGAGAAGAGATTCAACCATATGCATATTTGTAGTAATTAATACATTTATATATATTTGTATCTATTTTCTCTCCCAATCTCAAATCTCTTATTAGATCTGCAATTCTAATGTATAAATACCTTATCATACATATCTCTTTGATTAAAAAGGATTTTGAGATGAATCAAAGGTTTTACTTCGGATCTGTAGATTTGATCGCTTTTAAAAGGAGAGTGGGAAATTTTATAGATTGTTATAATACCAAAATTATCTCGCTGGTGTTTATTTGATTTTTATACCTAATTGGATAATTGTATATGAGTTATAGGCAACGAAATGAATATGATTTGAATATAATAAATATCCCTAACATATTCTAGTTTATGAATTGATTTAGAATTGTTTTCAACCTGATCTGAGAATCAGTCCGCAAAGTATGAATTTAGAATATTGATTTAAATTAAATTTATTCCAGATCTGAAATAGGTTGTATGATAATGTTATAAATTTGGATTATTACCTTAATCTTGTTGGAATGCAAACCTTTTTATGTTTGGAATTTTTGGAATTTAGACCCGTTTAATATTTGTATATTAGTTTGAATTCTTTCCCTTTTAAGAAAAACACAGTGTTTGATCTAACAAGAAATAGATGCAAATAGAAAGAGAAAGAGACGTGTAAAGTACGATTACATTGTAGTTTATTCTGTCTATTTGAATAATAAAAAAATGATTGTTCCTTGTAGTTTCAAATGATATAATCTTTTATATTTTGAAGTTAAATATTTTATTTTGAACTAATTTATAGAAATTATAATGGATAATCATTTAATATGATTCCAACAATTGAACCTAGAATAGGATATTCTAATGAAAGTACATAACTGGAATACATTTGATAAAAGTGGACATCTGTACGTAATTTAGGGCGCTTATAATAATTAAATAAAAATCTAACAACGACGCTTATATGTAATATTCACATTAGAATAATTAACTAACGGGAAAAGAATTTAACAAGGTTGCAACTTTTATAAATGGTAGTAAATATGGGAGTTACAATAATTTGGTAGGGTAAACAGACTAAGGCTAATAAAAATGGAATAGATACCAATTTGAAATTAGTAACCATACATAAATGTTTTGGAAATGTCCGTTAGGATTTTATGGACAAATTGACATTTATGAGCATTAAACGGGGATTTACGGGTAGATAAATATTTAAGGTAAATCTTATACCTTAAACAAAAAGGGAATTAGTAAGCTAAGTCTAATAACTACCAAAGATAATATATGTAAAGACTTAGGCTGGTTAATTGGAATTAGTGGGTTAGTGATGCGAGGTCAGTAGAGTCACTCGACGGAAGACCGCCCTTCACTTTGAGGTTACCAATAGTCATGTGCATTTACTACTGATGTGAGATATCACTAATCCTAGGACCCGTGATGACGTGAGATATTGAGCCTGCTTTCTTAATTGGGAAGTATTACTTGGTCCAAATTTGGAATTACGAGTGGTGAGAGATATCTCCATAGGAATTCAGTTCTGGTTGAGGTCATATGTGGCTGAAGGGTCCGCCTCTCTCCTAAATGGAAGTGTTAAGTAACTTAGTGGAATTCCAAATAAATAAATAAGGATGTATCTAAAATTGGTTTACTTGAGCGTCAAGATCTTAAGTGGCTGAAGGGTTTGCCTCCCTACCGAAATAAGTAACATAATAAGATGTCCTAATTGTAATTAAAGAGTGATAGTGGATATCTTAGGAAAGGTTCGCTTAAGGTTTCGGTCTTAAGTGACTATAGGGTCCTCCTCCTTCCTATAAAAGAAGTATTAAGTAGCCCAATGAGATTTCCAAGCAATGGAAACCAGATAGTACCATTGAGGAGCATGCTTTAGGAAATAGGTCTTGAATGATGGGGTCTGCCTTAATTAAGGTCTTAAATGACCAAAGTCTAACTATTTTGCACTTGGAAGTATTAAGTGGCTTGGGTACAGTCTCTCAAATTACTAAGGATGTAATGAAAATGGTACTATTTAGGAGCACGCCTTGGGGATAGGTCATAAATGATGGGGTCTGCCTAAAATAAGGTCTTAAGTAACCAAAATTTGCCTATTTTCCAACAAAAGGTATTAAGTGGCTTGAGTACTGTTTATTACATGGCTACGATTTTATCGATGATTGATGCGGTAATAGTTGGACATTAAATTTCGAAGGCCTTAAATAGTGGTTAGAGATCGTGTAGCTAGGACCCTCTGACCATTGACAACACTGTTAGGAAACCACCTTGAAAATAGGTCTTAAATGATGGGGTCTACCTTGATTATGGTCTTAAATGGTAGAGTTTACCTATTTCTCTTTTTAAAAGTATAATAGAATCCCACTTCATATTTAGAAGTATTAAGTGGCAAATGGGTTCGGAAGTATTCGGTGGTTGATAATGCTTTATTAGTATTGCACACCTTGGGAAGGAGTAAGTAAGTAATCGTGTGTGTAATGCAAGGTTAGATTAGAATTGTTGACCTTAATGGACATAACAATTAAATGAAAACCAATCGGTATAAGTTTATGTAATGGATAGTTTATATTTTCAGTCACCAGAACGTTGTTCTGATCCCCTCCTCGTTACAATCCACAGGATGGAATTTAGAAGAACGTGTCACTGGAGCTGGATGTGATTTTTTGTTGGAGAAGTCTTCTTTCTCTCATGCTTGAGCTGATGTGATAATCTGCTATCCAAGGAATACATTAGTTCCAAGATAGTAGTCATAGTTAGTATTCTTACCCTATTATTGTCTTCGCTATGAGTTTAGATTTCTATCAATCTCTGATAATGCTCATGTTTATTTGCAGGCACCAAATCTAAGATTTATGCTTTGTTGGACTTGGGGTTTTGATCTTTATCGAAGTTTAGGCCCTTTAAGGTGCAGGTTGCTACATTTGGCATCGATTCCTAGGTTAGTAGATCAGAGAGATAAGGATAAAATGAGAGAATGTATATGTACTTTCCTATTTAGTAATATTATATTTTTACACAAGATTCTAAGAGCTCCGACCATAGAAGTATTTGCAGTTCCACTCCGAAGGAATGGACAAAGCTATTATGGGTTGGAAATATCTTAGGGTTAAGAATTTCATGCTAACTCCGAAGTACCGCATAGAATGCTGGCAATGTATAAAGTGATGTTGATGAAGAGCATGAGTACGACACATGGCTAAATCTTGAAGACTAGAGGTGTTCAACTTGATGGTTGAGATTCTACCTACCTCATAATTTTGGACTTTGAGTTCCAATCGAAGGCACACATTTATTCCAAATGGGTGGAAACTTAGAGTCTGCATGTCGCAATTGTCCGTAAGCAAATTTTTGCTAGGGTGCATTCATTGGTCACCTCTTAGATGGAAAATCGAAAATTTATTTGAATAATTAATTTGAATTCCTTAATCTAAAACCTATGAGGGAATTTTTATAAAGTATATTTTGGAAATGCCTTAGATTTTGGAAAAAGGGTTTTCAAAAGATTTCTTTTTACAAAGATTTATTCTGGAAATTTTGTTTCGCGAAATTATGAAATTTTAATTTTCAAAGGAACACGTGTACCACTAGGTTGGTTGTATTAAGAAAATTTTGGTTTATAAAAGATTAATTTTTGAAATCCTTAAATACTTATATGTATATATCAGCAAAGGCATGATATTGATTTTCGGCAAGAAAATAGATTTCTAATTTGGAAAATTTGTATTTTAAAAAGAAGATTTTCGAAAACCCTGAAATATTTATATATATAAGTTTGAATTTAAGGGAAGTTTTGGTATGAAAGGGTTTTATTATTTAGAAACAAATATAAATGAGCATATATTTAGCTCAGTCATTTTTCGGCTTATAAAATCGAGTTTATATATTTTCTCTCTTTATGGTATAGACAAAGTAGGAATACATCAATTTTGCTGGGGTATGTAGTTAGAAGTGTTGTTGTACCCACTAGCTATTGGAAGAAATAATTCTATGCAAAGTAGGTAGAAAATAGCGGTTGGAATATTTTTTGATATTTAAAAGTGTTGTTCGTCGCAATAGTTTTTAAGGCTATTGCAATCTTATCAAGGAAGGGTCTACAGGGTAAGGTGGATACCGTCGTATGGTAGGTAGAATTTGTCTGAATGGGCTACGCTGAAGATGGTGTGCAGAACGATCATTAGAATATTAATTGATTTAACCGACCTTACTGGGTTTAGGTTCAGGCCATGCCTAAATCTGGGCTAGCGGTCAACCAAGCGGTCAACAGTAGCAGTCGACCGATTGACCTAATAACGGTCGACCGTAGGTGGATTCGGGCCGAATCCAAACCTGGAAAGCGACTATAAGTCACGTCCAAAACTTCAGCCACTGCACCCTCCTAACTATCTTCCTCCTCTCTATTTTTTAGCTAAACTTATTTCGACCTCCTCCTTCCTATATCTAACCAAAGCCTCTCTCCTCCATTCCTTCACTAACCGACGCCAAAATCCTTGCGCATCAAATCTTGCCCCACCACCATTTCGGGTCTAAACACTTTTCTCCCTTTTCCAACCGCCTCTTAGCCCATGGCACCACCATGTACCGACAGCTCTTCCTCTCAGCATTCCAACCTCACTCTGCAAAAAGCCGCTTGGCTTGACTAGAGCGAGTGGAAGATCGCCACTTTTCTTGGAACGATGGACTTTGATTTTCTCCATGGGCGACCAGTGAAATTCAAAGATTTCGTAGCTCTTGGGTTTGAATAGCTTTTCGTAATGGCATGATTGCACTGATCCTCCGCTTCGAGACTTATGAGTGAAAATATTACCAGCCCCACGTCCATCTTTTCGATGCATAGTTAGTGCAAAATTTTGATGATGGCAACAACTACATTGAGTTTGAAGCGAAGGGAGTTCAGATCGAGATGACAGATGACGATCTCACTGAGATTTTGGAGATATCTGCAGTAGGCATAGATTTGGATGACATAGAGATGATTGATCCTGAGATTCTACTGCAGATCTTTTCTGGAAATGTCGGTGATTGGAGGACTGACAATTTGTGATCGGTTTCCCGTCTCGTCATGTGCAACATCATTCCGAAGACTTGAAGCCTCAACCATATCTATACCTCAATGCGAAGAGACGCCTATGCTATAATTAGCGGCATAGCCATCAATTGGGCTTGTGTTTTGATGCTTTATATGGTCGATCAGGGAGCTAGTACCCCAAGGACTCACTTTTCATATTGCCACTTGCTTACTCGGATGTTTAGGCATTACAAGATAAATTTGAGCAGAGAGCCAATAGTGAGAAAGGTCCCTCTCGCCATCGATCAGACCACCATTAAGAGGATGAATATTCGTTTACCGTCTGCTACACTACCTATACTATCACTAAAGCCGCAGCATCAACAGAAAGATATAGCGTAGGGCGCTGTGGGATACTTGAGTCCTGAGCTTGTTGTTATCCGTCAGGTTCAGGCTGAGCTCCGAGAGATTAGGACGGAGCAACAACACCATGGGCATGAGATTGCATGCATAGCCGCCATGCTACGATCATTCCACGATCGCGGCAATGGCTCGAGCTTCAACCGCCAAACGAGTCCTTCTCACAGTTCGTAGGTAGTGTTTTATTTTTAGATTATTGTATCTTTTTATTTCCACCGTTTTTTCTTTTGTTTTGAATTATTGGGTTGTATAACTGTTAGTTATCTCTAAGTTTCTATTCATTTTTCATATTGTTGTTTCTGGATATGCGAACCGCTTGTATATATACATAGTAGAGAAGCAATATAAATATGGGTATCTCATAAAGACATTTAGCCAACAATAAATGCAAAGATGGAAGTTTTAAATAGTTGAAAATTTTAACGAAGGATGTGACAAAGTTGTTTTGATATTACGGATCATTGTTCATGTTCCTTAAAAACTAAATTTTTTGATTAATAGATGCATTGACATTTTTAAATAAAATGTCAAATTTTTTGGTAAAGGTTAGTTGTAGAAGTTTGGAATTTAGTTTATGCGTTTAGTGCATAACCGACTTCCGACTATGCTAAAATTGCGGCTTAGTTTATCAATATTTTTTAAAACAAAAATATTTTGAAATTTTTTCCCTTGATTTGTAAAGTTCACTTTTGAAAAAAAGTTTTATGTTTTTCTTATTTTTGACTCTTAAATTATTTTCAGAGTTTTTGTTCAAAAATTTGATTTTAAAGGAAATTGTGCATCTAAATATTTTGAGATTTTATTTTCCAAATGACATGCAAATTAGAGAAGTGAATTTTTTTTTTGTTAAAACATTGTTTTTTAAGGCCACATGTTAGGTGTATGAAAGGCAAATAGGATTAGAATTTGCAAATTTAACGGTGCATTAGGGTCAACAATGCGATAAATGCAAGCGATAACAAGGGAAAAGATGTTTTAGCCTTGGAATTTCTGTTTTCATACCTTATCAACAACGTGCACAAGTCTATTTTTAGACTTAATTTCATTTTAGAGCTTGAAAGTATGCATCCTTATGTGTTTTGTGCATAGAAAAATTAGAGTAAATCTGGGACAGCGAAGTAATTTCCACTGTACTAGGGGAATATGAAGATTATAGAACGGTGAGAATGTTAAATACTCTGCTTAAATTCCTTTTTCTTTTTTTTTGAAAGTCAATAGGCTAAGGGAGCCTTGCCCATTTATTACAATGATATTTACATTACAAAAGACATCAGCACATGATTTGCAAGTATCCAAATAAATGAATCATACAAAACATTTTTGCTTTCCATCCTGTATACAGCAGATTCAGTCTTAATGCTCCATATTCAATTGTTGCATTTGTTCTTCAGTTGAAAAAAATTTAGCCACTGCTTCCAAAACCATACTTCAGTAGAAAAAGCTGAAAACTGTAAATCCATAGATGATCCTCAAAGGCCATTTGAAATTCTCAATGCATCAGCAGAGTATATATCATCAGTCCATATGAATGTAACAAGCTTTAAACTTCAGATCTAGACTTTAAACATCATAACCAAATTATGGCATTTGAACATCCTTAAATGATCTTCAGCAACCATACTATTTCCTCAATGAAACAGTTTTAAATCTCTCTTCATACCCAAATGCATGGAATAACCTACCATTAAAAGATTCAACTAACAAAGGATCAGTAAGCATGTAACAAGCAGAACACATATAATCACTCATCTGTTCATTCTTTTTTGAAATACACTACTTATTTTTGAAATCAAATTACTGGATGAGCTGAAGTTATTTGAAAAAATTCTCTCATTTCTTTCCTTCCAAATTACAGTAACAAAAATTTTAAGAATTGTTAATAAATCCTTAGCTTTGGAATTTCTCCATCTAGTAGCTTTGTAGATATTGAACCATTCTTCTTTAGAATTCTTGTTTGGAGTATGAAAATTTCCAGAGGTCATCAATTTGTACCAAATATCACCTGTAAAAGCACAACTGAAAAATAGATGTGTATTATTTTCTAAATGTTCATTGCAGAGAGCACATGTGCTATTGTCAATTAAACCATAAGACATAAGTTTATCCTTTGTTAATATAGCATTGGCCATAACCTTCCATAACATTAAGTTTTCTCTAGCTGGATTATCAGAGCACCAAATTCTATTATTCCAGGCAAATTTCCCACTGCATTCATTATCCACAAGAAAATCATATATCAACTTAATTGAATGTCTTTTCCTCTGCTGTGACCAAAGAACACAATAATCTCTCTCAGGAATTTTAATCTTAGCAATTTCATACCAAACCTTCCTAACTTCCATGGAACTGCTATAAGGAAGCACTATTTCATCATGAAGAATGAAATCAGATGCTTTTGTCTGAATAGGAATACCAGTTGACATAAAACTTGAGTAATTCATACATTTTTCCAAAATTAAACCAGGTTTAGCCCAAGGATCAGACCAAAAATTGCAGTTTAAATTCTTCTTTGGATTAATTTGAATCATCGGTAAAAATTTCTCTCTCAACTTTAAAATATTTCTCCAACTCCAACTCGAGTTATTCTGAATTAGCATATCCCAAAAGTTCTTTCTCCTGATCAAATTTATTTTAATCCACATTGTCCATAAGTCATCACTATTCCTTTTTCTAGCATAGGAGTAAATTTAGGAAGTGAATTATTCGATCGTTAAATTATCGGAAGGTAGAAAGCGAATGCAAAATTGGTTGCCCCATACTTCTATTTATATGAGTACGGGGTCAGCATACATATAGAACTGCCAGTATATATATAGTTTGTTTACATTAAATTTTTCAAAAATGTTTTCAATAGAAATGAAGTTATATAGTAGAATCCGATTTATAATCATTCTGCATATATATATTCTGTGTAGTGATACACTAATACACTATACAGTTATGCAGGTTTAGTCGCAAAATTGGTTGTATAGTCACACGTCGTGTAGTTTATAATAATTATGAGCCATAACCTTGACTTACTCATTGGGGGAAGTTTCGGAGACGAAATTCATTTTAAGGTGGAAAAATGTAGCACCCCGTAACTTGGCGTTAGTTAATTAGTTAGGCTCTGAAAATGAAATTTGTTGAAATGATGGAATTTGACCATGAAACTTCACCATTGCATTCGTGGCGGAATGCTATGCAACTTCATATTTGAAGTTTTGCGATCGTAGTCCAAACGAAGAAGTTACGGACGAAAAAGGAATTCGAAACGAAAATAATTAAATAAGAAATTAACATTTATTAATTAATTGTCCGGGCCCATAGATCGACCCGTCATTGGGAGCAGTCAGTGCTCCAAGGGTGGTCTACCGGTCACCTTCACGAGTTAGGGTTAGCCTAGGCCACAACGGTCCGGATCTAGTATTTTAAATCGTACAGTTCTGATTGATTCTAGCTTCTATAAATTCAGATCTAGCCCTCCGTTCTCTTCTCATATTTTTATGGAGGCAGTAGTGAAGCTCTTCCATTTCTTCTTCTCCACTTTCATTCTAAATTATAAGGATAAGATATTTGTATTTATATTCATACCAATCGGAGATGAGTAAAAATCTAATAAAAAGGAGAAGATAAGAGAATCAACCGTACGCGTATTTGAGACAATTAATATATTTATGTATATATGTATCTAGTTTTTATTCCAATCCCAAATCTCTTCTAAAATCTATAGATCTAATGTATGTATATACCTTTTTATACATATCTCTTGGATGAATAAGGATTTGGAGATGAATTAAAGGTTCAACTTCGGATCTGGAGATTTTGATCAGTTTTAAAGGTTGAGTGAGAAATTTTATAGAGTGTTATAATATAAAAATTATCCCATTGGTAATATTTTGATTTTTATGCCTAATTGTATATGACTTGTAGGCAATGAATTGAATATGGTTTGAATATAATAAATATAATGTACATATTCTTGTTTATGAATTGTTTCGAATTGTTTACAACCTGATCTAAAAATCAGTCCCAAAAGTATAAGTTTAGAATATTGATTTGAATGAAATTTATTTCAGATCTAAAATAGGTTGTATAATAATGCTATAAATTTGGAGTATTACCCTGGAATGTAAACCTTTTTATGTTTGGAGTTGTTGGAATTTAGGTCCGTTTAATATTTGTATATTAGTTTGATTTATTTACCTTTTAAGAAAAACACAGCATTTGATCTAACAAGAAACAAATGCAAATAAAGAAGAAAGAGCTGTGTAAAGTACGATTTCATTGTAGTTTACACTTTCTATTTCAGTAATATAAAGAAATGATTATTGATTGTAATTTCAAAAGATGTAATCTTTTATATTTCAAAGTTTAATATTTTATTTTTGACTAATTTATAAAAATTATAGAGGATAATCTTTTAGATATGATTTCAATAATTGAACATGGAATAGAATATTCTAATGAAGATATATGACTAGAATACAATTGATAAAAGTAGATATCTGTACGTAATTTTCTTTACTTATAATAGTTAAAAAAAGAGCTAATAACGACGCTTACGTGTAATATTCACGTTTAGAACAATTAACTAATGTGAAAAGAATTTAAAAAGGTTGTAACTCCAATAAATCATAATAAATATGAGAGTTGCAATAATTTGATAGGGTAAATGGATTAATGAGACTGATAAAAATGGAATAGATAAAAAAGTTTGCTAATTTGAAATTAGTAATCATACATAAATATCTTATGAAATGTTCGTTATGATTTTATGGATAAATTGACATTTATGAGCATTAAACGGGAATTTATAGGTAGATAAATATTTAAGGTAAATCTTATTACCTTAATAAAAGGAAAATTAGTAAGCTAAGTCCAATGTCTATCTTAGATAATATAAGTAAAGACTTATGATGGTTAATTGGATTTAGTGGGTTAGTGATGTGAGGTTAATAGAGTCACTCGACGTCAGACTACCCTTCACTTTGAGGCTACCAGTAGTCAGGTACACTTACTATTGATGTGAGATATCACTAATCCTAGGGCCCATGAAGACATAAAAGATTGGGCCCTCTTTCTTAATCGGAAGGTATTAAATGGTTTAAATTTGGATTTAAGAGCGGTGAAGGATATCTCCATAGGGGTTCGCTTTTGGTTTGAGGTCTTAAGTGGCTGAAGGGTCCGCCACCCTATGAAAGATGTAACCTAATGAGATGTCATATTTATAAAAAAGTGATAGTGGATATCTTGGGAAGGGTTCGCTTTAGGTTTGGGGTCTTAAGTGACTATAGGGTCCTACTCTTTTCTATAAAAGAAATATTTAGTAGCCTAATGAGATTTCCAAGCAATGACAGCTAGATAGTGCAATTGAGGAGCATGGTTCTGAAAATAGGTCTTAAATGATGGGGTCTGCCTTAATTAATGTCTTAATCGACTAGAGTGTGCATATTTTCTGCTAGGAAGTATTAAGTGGCTTGGGTACAGTCTCTCACATTGTTAAGGCCATAATAACAATAGTACCATTTAGGAGAACTCTTTATGGATAAGTCTTAAATGATGGGAACTGCCTTACCTAATGTCTTAAATGACTAGAGTCTACCTATTTTCCAATAAAAGGTATTAAGTGGTTTGAGTACCGTTTATTACATGGCTACAACTTTATCGGCGATGCATGTGGTAATACTGGGACATTAAATGTTTAAAGCCTTAAATAATGACTAGAGGTCTTGTAGCTAGGATCTCCCGACCATTGATAGCACTGTTAGGAAACCACCTTGGGAATATGTCTTAAATGATGGGGTCCACCTTGATTAAGGTCTTAAATGGCAGAGTCTGTCTATTTCTCTTTTTAAAAGTATTATAGATGCCCGCTTCATATTTAGAAGTATTAAGCGGTAAATGAGCTTGAAAGTATTAGGTGGTTGATAAAGCTTCATTAGTATTTCGTACCTAGGGAAGAGTAAGTAAGTAATTATGTATGCAATGCAATGTTAGATTAGGATTGCTAACCATAATGGACCTAACGGTTAAATGAAAACCAATAGGTATAAGTTTATGTTACAGACAGTTTATATTTTCAGTCACCATAATGTTGTTCTGACCCTCTCCTCATTAAAACCCACCAGATAGAATTTAGAGAAACATGTCATTGGAGCTGGATGTGCTTTTGTTGGAGAAGTCTTCTTTCTCTCATGCTCGATGCTAATGTTACATTCAGCTATTCAAGGAATACCATTAGTTCCACGGTAGTAGTCATAGTCACTATTCTTATCCTATTATTGTTTCTGCTGTAAGTCTAGATTCGTATCAATCTTTGATAATGATTATGCTTATTTGTAGGTACCAAATCCAATGATTTGTGCTCTGATGGACTCGAGCTTTGATCTTTGTCGAAATTTAGGCCCTTTAAGGTAAGGGTTTTTGCACGTACATTCCTGCATCTCGAACAGATCCACTTCCAAGAGATAGAACACGTATCACAACCTTGAAATGGTTTTCTGCACGTAAAACCCTAACCGATCCCGGTCTATCCAAGACTTATTCGATAATTTGGTCATTCAATGATAATGAAAGCGATCACATATGGAAACCAAGTCTGATACACTTATCATGTTTTTGATATTTTCATCTCACATTATCCCTTGATCAAGAGTGAATCCGGTAAGTTAGAGCTCTATTGCTCATATCCCTAGGCGAACGTCGGTCTTAATTCCAATGGATAGATAAGCTTATTTTGTCAGCTTTTAGCGCTAAGTGTATGACTAAATGTTTTCCATAAACGAGTAAATATACAAAGCATGATCTAGTCACATAAGCGACTTCTAATCCCCTTTTTATTTAATTAATCTTTTTTTAATTAAAACCTCTTTTATTAGTAAAACTTCTTTTATTTTATAAAACTTCACTTATGAATTTCTATTATTCATTTGTGCTCTTTCAATACTTCAAAAAGTATTCATATACATATCTCAAAGGATATAAGTATATTAACAAATCATTAACAAAATTTCTTACTTATAATTTCCTTTAAAATATCCATTTTAAGGATCTAAGTACTTTCACAAATCCTTTTAAAATGTTTAAGACTGATGTTACTTAAACATTATCACTACAAAACCAAAACCATTTCACTTATGCCTATCGTTAAAACATTATTCAAGATCTATTTACATCCATAAGTATAACAAAAAAGTGTTAAAGATGAATGTTATTAAAATTTTATCACAACAAACCCATAAAATTTCATACTTGTTTAATCTCTAAACATCTTTTTTGAAGATCAAAGATAATATCTAGTTAAGTTCAATAATCGTCTAATTGATTATATCTAGTTAAAACAGTTGCTTATACAAATCAATATTCATATACTTAACTTGTTTCCAACATTTAAACTTAACCATTCCTCGTTCAAGAGTGAAGCTAGGTAAGTTAAAGCACTGGTTGTATATCAAAGCCTTGCCTAGACACCTGATTCTTGAATCTCATAAATATGTAAGTCTACTCGTCAGCTTTTAGTGTTAGGTACGGTATTAACGATTTCCACAAACAAGTAACAAACAACATGTTTAACTTGTTTCCAACATTCTCGACTTAACTATTACTCATTCAAGAGGTAAATTGGTAGGTTAGAGCTCTATTGCTCCGTCCCTACTCGACATCAATCTTTAACTCTCAGAAATAGAGAAGCCTACTTCGTCGGCTTTTAGCGTTAAGAAAAATTAGTTACCTTTTTAGAAAAGTAAGTAAACAACAAGATCAACGCGTTTTTGACATTTCAACTTATACCGTTTCTCGTTCAAGAATGAAGCCAGGTAAATTTGGGCAAGCCTTGCCTTGAAACCTCATTCTTGAATCTCACATAAAAACAAGTTTACTCGTCGACTTTCAGTGTTAAGCCTAGACAGCCACCTTTGTCAAAACTTATATATATAAAATAATAATTTAGAAATACTTGTAAATAGGTTTTAAATATCTATGTAAAATGTTACTTGAAAATAACTTATTTAGAAGTTTGATTAAAAAACGTTTTACATTTTGTAGCACTTTACAATTCATAAATAATCATTAAAACTACATTTAAACTTCTATTCTTTTTTTCCTACTCAAATACATTTTATAGGAACTTCCATAGTAAGATTTTATAAAGAAAATAATTTAGAAACCATTTAAATCACAAAAACAAGCCAAAAGTCGCATTTTAAACACTTAAAACCGTAAGCGACTTACTACATCATTTATAAGTGTTGTTGAAAGTCCTTGTTAAAATAACATTGAAAAACACCATCTTTGCGACTATTTTTAACCATTTAAAGAAAATATTTGAGACTTGAAAATTTTATAGTAAGTACTACAATTAGGTTACTTAAAAACTATGGAAAGAATTCGTAAAGAATATCTTTCCGTTATTTATAAAAGTTTTCGAAAATAAGCGATTTCGAAGTGTACTTGTAACAACTATTCTCATTTCAAACAGTTTCAAACATACTTCAATTTAACATACAAGTTAAACAACCATTCAAACATCAAGTCAAGGCCAAGCCACATGTTTAAGAGGGTAATAGTAGTAGTGATGTTATACAATATAAAGTTGTAATTTGCTTTCAAAAGCAAGAGGGGTCTAAAATTTATAACTTTATTTAGTTAATGTTCACTTTAACTTTATAATTTACACATAACATATATACACACAATATATGCTTAAGAGATAGTGATATAATTCACTTAGTTCCATGCCTAGTCTAAGCACAAATCCACAAAAACCAAAGAACCATCTCCTTCCATCAACACAATCCTAAAGGTTCAACCTTTAGGCCTTTCTAAACAAAGCAACCTCCTCCTGCTCCTTCCATGCTCACATCCCATTCAAGCTCCCCCTATTCCCCTTTCCTCCTCCCTCTTACTACTTGCTAATCATGCCTTCCATGATATCTTAAGCCCAAAGCTAAAGTTTAGAAGAGATTTGAGAAGATTTGGTTTACTTTTGAAAAAGTTAAAGAGTATTAAGTGGATTAGGGCTTAAGCACTTCAACCATTTTCAACACTTCTACTTCTTCGCAAGCTTTGAGAATTATTTGTGATTATCTCCTAAGGGTGCACCCCTCCTTATATAGGCTTGGAAATGTGATTTGCCCGTAGGCCATTTTCTTCTTGATGAACATAGACTGTCCTTTTGATCTTGAAAGATTGATCGTTTCAACTTCTTGTTCATTACAAGTCGAAATCCATCTTTATTAAAGACAGATCTATTAATGGTAAAACTGACGTGAGAAGGAATTTGCTCATCAGGAGGTTTATCTTGGTTGAGAATATTATTTAGGGAGGGATGAGAATTTTTAAGATATGAGTTGTCCGCCATGGCCAGATAAGAGAGCCTCAAAAAAAAAATTAAATTTACAAATGATTATATCACTTGAATTAACGAGAACTCAATGTTAACTCAAAATACTTACATATTTTACTAGTTTTAAAATTGTGACATCATACAAGATTAATTTCACAATCATCATCTACATTTCAAGCACATTTGCAAGTGTTTCCATTGTCATCGTTTACAATACAATGATCATTTAGGATTTGATTATATCAAGTGATAACGAAGTTCTTTTATATTAATTAAAAGTGGAAATAAGTTAATTTAATTTTCCAGTTGAGTTTTCACAGTTGGATCAATCTTCTCCATCTCATTGCACATGATGTACATATACAAGTTGATAAATAACAATGTAACAAAAGGAATTTTCAATATTACGTATCTATCAATCCATATTTATACATCACGCTGTCAAGTTATCACTGATCTGAAACTATCCACTTTTCAAATTGTCGCAGCAATTTCCAATCATATGTTTTCAAATCATTTAAACTTTTGTCGTATTTTTAATGTAGTGTTAACAGCATCTCGGTTTGTGATAGTGGCTACCACGTTTTAAATAGTTTTCTTTTAATCACGGTTGGCACACAGCCGCCAATCAAACAGTGTTTGATCGACGGTTAACTGCTGATTGCGGTAAACGCGATAATTCCTAGCATCAAACAGTGGTTTCCATAGCCCTACAATGTTCTTATATAATGTAAACCATGTAACTAGCAAGGGTCCAATTTATAATTCTCATACTTTAATAAATTACAGTGGCCCGATTGCTCTTAAAAGCACAATTCCTTTTGTTAAATGAGGTCATTGTTCTTCGCTCGCGTGATTATTCCTTCAGTTGTCCTGATTTCCTGGTACCCATATGCTCGCATTTTTATCAGCAGAAATTCTTCGCAAAATTGAAATGGCCCAGCATAAATTTATGGATCGTTGGTCTTATTCTATATGCAAGATGATGAGGGCTCCATTATGGCTTCTCATTCTCTCTTTGACTGTGGCCCATGCTAAGACCAGTTGGCCCAAAAGATGAAGGTCCATAAATGTCCATGAATGAATTACTTATGCAGGCCGCGTTTTTTGCTCAAGGAAGGTGGTATATGAAGTAGAGGTGGGATGAAAACTTATAGCCCATAGGGGCAAATAAAGTATTCGTTATGTATGTTGGAACAGGAAAGTATCCAAATTATAATATTTAATCGGTTGTATGGATTAAATAAAAAGCTCTAATTAAAGTCCAAATTAACTATGTAAATAATTTTTGATTGTTTGTTGTTTTATTTGTTATAGGGTGCAACTATGAATCAAAATTTCCAATTTATGATTTTCATTATATCCTACCACTTTCTAAAAGTGGGATAAGGTTTTATATATGAGTTTAATTAACATCGGCTGGAAGAATAAAAGTAGATAGTTATACGGATTTTCTTGAAACCGATATGATCATATATGTGTTTATCTATTTAAAACACTTGCATTGGCGTCTATTGCATGTCTGCTTTTGCACTAAAATATTATAAAAGCGTATTAATAAAAACAAGGGTTTCTTTTGGCGGCTGCTTTGATTTGCTAAACTTCACTCTTTTTACGTTGGAGAAGTCCTTCATCCACAATCTTATCCATTAGAGAGTAATTAAGTGTCCACACCTAAGTAAGCACACATGCTTTTTTAGGATTATGTGTAAGAACCATATTCATCTTCCTCCTCCCTTTTTCCTACTGATCTGCCCATACTTTCAATTTATGGATCTTGTATATCTCAATTTTAGTGACTTGTTTTGTTGTGATTTGACCCCATTTTTGTATTAGTTAGGAGACTGTCAATCAATCATTTCTAAATTTGGCATTGTATTATGAAATAAGTATGCAGTTTAAGATGTATGATACGGCATGGCAGCACCAATTGTTTGTTTATGAATTCCTATTTCCAATCAATAACATGCATATTTAAGCTATTAACTCACATCTCTTTTCAGCTCATCATATTATAATAACATCTTTAACATGGATTTACCTCTCAACAGTACATGCCTACTGCGATGGTGGTGTTACTTCCTTTTGTATTGAGTGTGGATTATACAAATCTTAAAAAAATTATATTTGAAAAGCTTTTGCGAAGAAAGTTAAAATATCTTATCAAGCATTTTTAGTCACCTCATGACCTTAATAATACTGTCGAAAACAAAGTGGGAATGTAGGGAAAAAGCGTGTGAAACTGAAATTCTCTCTACATGTGGAAGTGCTCTAATATAATTTATAAATGTACTACATTAGGTATCTTGAGTAACTTCAAAAACGTTATAAATAACATAATATATGCTAAAAATAATGTGAGATAAAAGTGTGTATTATTCACTACCATATGCATACATACATAGGTATATATGTATATATACATGCATCCGTGCGTGCATGTGTATGTGTACACACATATGTCGATGTGTTTATACATGGATTACAATGGATTACAATGCAACTACTTTTATAGAAAATATGTGGTACATGGTGATAGACTGATAGTCTATTAGAAGCACGAGTGGTCGTGTGTAAACATTACCAGTGTCCACTTTTAAAATTTTAGGTTTATTATCAGTTTTTAATATTATCACAATTTTAAGATTTACCAACACAATCAACCTGCTTGATAAACATATCATATCTACTTATACTAACTAACAGATGTCAATATATCATAATAAGCTAATAATCGCCTAAACAAATCAGAAGCAAATATGAATAAAATTCTAGGTGGAAATCAAAAAAATGTGATCTTACAAACTGTATTCAGTAGAAGTTTGATATAGATAGCCGTATCAAACTTTTGCTACAAATCTGTCCTTTTGATTTGATGTCATTTGTGCTGCATGACAAATAATGCATATTTATTGAGTACGCATTATTTGTATATTTGATATGTCATGCAGCGCACATAGCAATCACTCGGAGTGTTGAATCTTAATTTTGATGCATTTGCATATATCTAAAGAATTTATTTTCGATTTGGCCTCGTTTTAAAAGTAATTATCGCAAATAACCCAGTTTTAAAACCAATATCAAATATAGCCCTGTTTTGGATAACTCAGCGGTAACTGGTCAAAATGCACTGACGACTTTTCAAAAGTCGCCAGTGTAATACATTTTTCTGGCAGTCGCCAGTGTTTTTTTTTTTAAAAAAAAAAATTTACACTGGCTCCTTTTCAAAAGTCGCCAATGTATTTTTTGAAAAAAAAAAATACACTGGCGACTTTTGAAAAGTCGCCAGTGCATTCTGTCCAGCTCAGCGCTGAGCTGGCCAAAACAGGGCTATATTTGATATTAGTTTTAAAACTGAGCTATTTGCGATAATTACTTTTAAAACAAGGCCAAATTGAAAATAATGACTATATCTAAGTTTTCCTTGGCTATAAGCCTATAATATAGTTGGAAAGTCTCGGTCTTAATCCAGTTTGAATCTGAAGTCGAGGAGGCAATCAAAGCTAAACATGAGTGCTCTCTTTTATTGAACGAAAGTGACCTTGTGCACTGGCTTTCAACCTTATACCAGCTATTTGTTAGAGTGAGAGATTTAAAAGAATGACTCGTCCTTCTCTAGATTGGTCCCTCCTTCAACTAACTTCTAACAAATATTTACAAATATGTACTTACTCCACCTCAACTTCTAGCAAATATTTGTAACCTCCATTTACCGTCAATTTTAGCCTCCACTTCAGCCACAAGTTTATTTACAAATTTATAAATACGTGTATACACATACATCGAACGCATACACGCGTGTGTGTACATATGTTTATATAATACAAATACCTTCATTTGAAGCTTTTCAAATGTCTAAATTATCCCTTAAAAGTCATCCAAAATAATAAGGGTATTTTGGTCTTTTGTATTCTTTAATATTTTTAACATTATTTATCTTTTTTTTTTCCAACATATATTAGTTAATGATTAGATTTGAAACATAGATTTACGTCGAATATGATGAACAATAATTTAAAGTTTAATGGTCACATTAACACTGTGGCTTATGTCAAAATATCCTTAAACACTGTTTTTAATTCTGTTATCTATATTCTTTTGATTATTAATGTCGTTCTCAAGTCCGAATAAATGAGGAGGGAAAACGACTGATAAATAAGCATTTTATTTGCCGTCATTTATAATTTTATATTTGTTTATTAGATGTTTGTTTTTTCTCATGACTATCTTGACGGATATTCCATAATATAATTTTCCTATTGGTATCTACGAAATAACCAAATTTATGTATGTAATGAATACATTGAGTTTTGCATACGTTTTTGCATATCATTTTGAACTAACAAGAAGTCAACAAACTTTTTTTTTCACAAGTCCAATGGACGTGCAAAAGTACTGGTTGTTATAATAGGATATGATTAATTTTCAATAAATTTAACATATACAAGTATAAATTCCTTAGAAAAAATATATAGTCGACTGTAATTATGAATGTGTTAATAACTATAAGTGTTGAAATGTATCAAATAAATAACATTCCTACTCAAAATGTTACAATGTGCGTGTTGGGACATTGACAACGGGGTTAAAAAAAACCTATTATTTTTTTGATAAAAGGATATACGACCTAGGTCGCACAGCCGTACATGCATAAAATTAAAACAGAAATACCCGATTAACAGGCCTAGTCGGTAACCGATAAGTTCACAACGTTGCAGCTGCAAGTAACTCATATATATATATATATATATATATATATATATATATATATATATATATATATATATATATATATATATATATATATATACAGAGACAAAATGTCATCCTGTAACAATCCGAAATTTCGAACACTTCGTATTCAAATTCTGAATTATTCAAATATTTGAATCTTGGATTAAAGCTTATTAAAATGATTTAATAAGCTTTTTAACCTCCTTTTAAATCATAATAACGATGGTAAACTTCTTTTGGAAAAACGTTTACAAAAATATATTCGTTGGGAAAATATCGATAATGTGACCAAAAATCATTTTATCGATAACAACTTTTTAACCATCAAAAGTTGTTCAAAATTTTTTTATATACACTTATTTTCTTAGGTATTAAAGAAAATGCTATCCTGCCTTTTGGTCAAAGCTGGAATATCAACAAATAGGCTAAAAAGGATGGAAACTAGTATCAAAGATCGATTGAAGACAAGGCTATGATCGATGTCATCAAAATTTGACCGGGCTCCAATCAAGACGGAATCGATTGGGAATGGTGACCAAGGCTAGGAAAGACTACGTTTCAAGTTTCAGGTCAATCGAAGTTCATATGCTCAAGATATGATCGAGCAACTCAAGCAATGTTCTAGTTCTTATCCATCCAGGAAGTCTTGTTCGTATCGATCGAACGCACGTCGGGTTCGTATCCATCAAAAGAGTGATAATTCGTATCCATCAACTGAAAGGCTGTGTTCGTATCCATCAAGCATGCACCACTTCGTATCGGTCCGAGCCCATCCTACTTCGCATCCATCATCACCAACTAGCTCGTATCCATGGGAGATTGTCACTTCGTATCGATCGTTCCATGCACTTCGTATCAATCAACCCATTCACGTATTTCATGTCGATCGGCCATTGATCGATGCGAAGAACACATTTTGGATCGATACGAATGTCATCCCTTTTTGATCGATACGAAAAGGCTAGAGACCATCGATACGAAGCAAGCATCCTTGGATCGATGCGAAGCATGAGACGCATCAGGTCGATACGAACAACGCGCAAATAAAGGGAAGGCTCGGTCGTACGACATGGAAAGTGGATCACACCTAAACAATCGCACCACGTCACACCGATCGATACGAAAATGATGGATACGAACATATCGATATGAACGATTCAGCCTTCTTAAAAATTGACACTTGCTTCGATCATACCTCATAATCTACAAGTCCAAATACTACCAAATTTTCATAGAAGCTTATGTATAACCTAAAAAATGTTCACGCTCAATTTCGCCTCGATCGGATAAAACCTTGATCGATATGAAATTCGTTCGTATCGATCACGGGCCGAGTGCGAATGACGTGGGATCGATTGTGCAGGCCCACTCACGTGCCAGAAGAGGTCTTCCAAGATCTAAGCGAGATATTTGCATCTCACGCTTATAAATAGCATCCCAGAGTCTACATAAAAGGGACCTTTGGCTCTTCTACGTCTAGACTCTGCCGAAATTACTCTCGTACTTCAATTCTACTGCTGTAACTCATTGCAAACAGTGAACAAAAATCAATAAAAGTCGGCCATTTCATAGTGGACGTAGGCCAAACGCCGAACCACTCTAAATCTTTGTGTTTTTGTGCAATTATTTTTAAATTTTGAGTGTTCTTTACATATTTGTTATATGTGATCCGTGATTGTAAATGTGTGCCTTCATCGACAATTGGGTGTTTGTGACCATTTTTGACGCAAACATTTTGGCGTTTCACTGAGAAGGCTAGCATTCAGGGATTCTACAGCTTGGATCTTGGCTCTGAAGGCTTAAGGACTTTGATCTGGAAAGCAATGGTGAAACAATCAGCACGGAGACCAAGAGTAGAAAGAAGTCAGCATAAAGGAAGTCCGGAGGCTTCATCAGGAGCGAATCAACCCTTAGTCTTCATCATCTGAGACGAGATAGAAATGATGATGGAAGCTATGCAGGAGGAAATGATGAAAAGGCAAGAAGAAATGATGCAGATACTACTCCAACAAGTTGGACAAACTAGAATGCAGAATCAAGGGAACGCTACAGCAGGAAATGCTAGAGACAAAGGTTAGGAGCATGGAGCAATCAGAACCCAAAACAGAGCGGGACCATCAGGAGTGGCCCCAGAGCTAGGGGCACTCCCTAGGAGCATGTTGATCCAACCTCGGGCATGATACCAGGTGGAGCTGTTCAACACAACATTGATAGGGGAATGGACGCCCGTCCAGAAAAGAAAATTCTAGGATTCTCTCGCGAACTCAGAGGGCAGATTGGAGGCAACGGACAAGGACTACAGCTTGGCGACGATGACAGATTGACGGAGATCGTCAGACAAGCCATGCATGACGTCATCCATAGAGTTTATTTCCCTAAATGAAAAAAATTATTTTATTTCCTATTTGCGCCAAAAATGATCACAAACACCCAATTGTCGATAAAGCACCCATTTACAATCACAGATCACAGATAACAAATATGTAGAGAAAATAAATGTGAAGAACACTCAAAATTTTAAAAGAATTACACAGAAACATACAAATTTAGAGTGGTTCGACGTTTAGCCTACATCCACTATGAAATGGATGAATTTTATTGATTTTTGTTCACTGGTTACAATGAGTTACAACAATAGAATTGAAGTATAAGAGTAATCTTGACAGAGTCTGGACGTAGAAGAGCCAAAGATCCCCTTTCTGTAGGATCTGGGATGGTATTTATAGGTGTGGGATGCAAATATCTAGCTCAGATCTTAGGTGACCTCTTCTGGCATGTGAGTGAGCCCACACGATCGATCTCATGTCATTCGCATTCTGTCCGTGATCGATGCGAACGAATTTTATATGAATCAAGATTTTATTCGATCGAGTCGAAATTGAGCGTGAACATTCTTTAGGTTGTATGTAAGCTTCTGTAAAAATTTGGTAATATTTGGACTTGTAGATTGTGAGATATGATCGATGCAAGTATCCATTTTATGAAGGCTGAGTCGTTCATATAGATATGTTCGTATCCATCACTTTCGTATCGATCGGTGTGAAGTGGTGCGATTGTTTAGGTGAGATCCACTTTCCATTCCGTACGACCGAACCTTCCCTTTATTCGTGCCTTGTTCGTATCGACCTGATGTGTCCCGTTCTTCGCATCGATCCAAGGATGCTTGCTTCGTATCGATGGTCTCTAGCCTTTTCATATTGATAAAAAAGGGATGACATTCATATCGATCCGGAATGTGTTCTTTGTATCGAGCAATGGCCGATCGATACGAAATATGTGAATTGATTGATCGATACGAAGTGCATGAAACGATCGATACGAAGTGATAATCTCCCGTGGATACGAACTAGTTGGTGACAATGGATGCGAAGTAGGATGGGCTCGGACCGATACGAAGTGAGGCATGCTTGATGGATACGAACACGGCCTTTCAGTTGATGGATACGAATTAACACACTTTTGATGGATACGAGCCATATGTGCATTCGATCGATAGGAACAAGACTTCCCGGATGGATACAAATTAGAACATTGCTTGAGTTGCATCGATCATATCTTGAGCATATGAACTCCGATTGACCTGAAATTTGGAACGTAGTCTTTCCTAGCCTTGTTCATCATTCCCAACGATCCCATCTTGATTGGATCCCTATCAAATTTTGACGACATCTATCATAGCCTTGTCTTCAACCGATCTTTGATACTAGTTTCCATCCCTTTTAGCGTATTTGTTATTGCCCCGGCCTTTACCAAAAGGTGGGATAAATTTGCCCCCCAAAACATGCCCTGTGGTAAAAAAATTTATATTCTCCGGCCTCGACTCTCCGGCCAAGGACTTTTATATTCTCTGGCCTCGGATCTTATCTCTCTCTTTTCCTCCTCCTCCGTTGTTGTTGTTGAGAGAGATATCTCTCTCTTTTCCTCCTCCTCCGTTGTTGTTGTTGAGAGAGATTATTCTGCTTTTCCATCGCTCTCCGGTGAAGGGACTCGTACTTTGCAATTACTGCCCTGTCTCGCCGGTCGGGATCGTAATCACGAGACCTGTATAATTTATCACATCGATCCAAAACTAATCATTCAAAATAAGAGTTTCTACAGCCAGGGAAAACCAAATAAATGTATGTACATCCAATTAAAAAACTAAAGTTTTTGGGAAAACAAGAAGAAAAACAGGATTTCATTTGCTCGAGCAATGCGGTTTATCATCGCCTCAGAGCATGCCTAGGGACCGTCCTCGATCCCGTACACGTGTAAGTGAATTAGTTGTACTACTTCGAGTTCTATTACTTATTCAAAGCTACAAATTTATTTAGTTGATAATAAACCGACGACGCTGCTTGAATCTAGTGCCATCTTCGCTCGAGGTGGGCGGTGGTCTCTCCTTTCCTACTGCCACAGCTCGATTTCTTATGTACTATTGCAAATGATCATTCCTCATATGCTCTTCAATAATATCCTTTAAATGCATGTAGTCATTCATGTTATACCCATCCAGCTCATGAAGTAAGCAATGCTTTCCCGAAACTCGGTCGTATTCAGTAGGTTCCCTTCTTGCCGGCCTTCAATAATGGATATGCCTCGAGTGTCCAAGTAAATTCTTTCTAGAGTTTTGGTCAGATCCGTGTAAGAAGAAAACTTTGAGTCCCTCCGTGGCCTTTTCGAAGTGCTAACGTTGTCATTCATTTTCCTTTTTCCTTTATCGTCTTTGACTGGGTCCTCCCATCCCTTACCGCATAAGCTTCGGCTTCTCTCCCTTCTCACTCAGCATGTGTATCTTCCTGCCTTAGAAATCTCTCCGCTTCATGGTAGAACTCCCCAGATCCCTTGGTGGGTCCCATTCCATCGATATCTTGAAATCTGAATAATCTATAATTTTCGAAACTACCGCCATCAAAACCATCAATGGATCAGGTTGATCCACTAAGCCACTGCCGCATTGAATCTGGTTAAGAAATCCCTTAGCGACTCTCCTTTCCATTGTTTCATCGATGTTAAAGTCATCACATTCTTGGGTCTGGCTATGTGGACCCGAAATTGTCTCATAAACCTTTCAATCAACTCCGTCCATGTGCCAATAGAGCCACTTTCCAGCTGTCTGAGCCATAACGCCGCTATACCTGTCAGATACAAAGGGAAGCATCGCGCCATGACCTCCTCCGATGCCCCCGGTACTTCCATATGTCGCATATACCTCGTTAGATAAACACCAGGATTTGTCCTTCCGTGTACATCTCTAATGTTGGTAACTTGAATTTCGATGGATTCCTGGCTTGCTTGATCGTAGGAGCAAAGGGGCTCCTATTAACATCTTCCAGATCTCTATTTACTAGTCCGCCTCACATGGCTTGTCTGACGATCTCCGTCAATCTGTCATCGTCGCCAAGCTGTAGTCCTTGTCCGTTGCCTCCAATCTGCCCTCTGAGTTCGCGAGAGAATCCTAGAATTTTCTTTTCTGGACGGGCGTCCATTCCCCTATCAATGTTGTGTTGAACAGCTCCACCTGGTATCATGCCCGAGGTTGGATCAACATGCTCCTAGGGAGTGCCCCTAGCTCTGGGGCCACTCCTGATGGTCCCGCTCTGTTTTGGGTTCTGATTGCTCCATGCTCCTAACCTTTGTCTCTAGCATTTCCTGCTGTAGCGTTCCCTTGATTCTGCATTCTAGTTTGTCCAACTTGTTGGAGTAGTATCTGCATCATTTCTTCTTGCCTTTTCATCATTTCCTCCTGCATAGCTTCCATCATCATTTCTATCTCGTCTCAGATGATGAAGACTAAGGGTTGATTCGCTCCTGATGAAGCCTCCGGACTTCCTTTATGCTGACTTCTTTCTACTCTTGGTCTCCGTGCTGATTGTTTCACCATTGCTTTCCAGATCAAAGTCCTTAAGCCTTCAGAGCCAAGATCCAAGCTGTAGAATCCCTGAATGCTAGCCTTCTCAGTGAAACGCCAAAATGTTTGCGTCAAAAATGGTCACAAACACCCAATTGTCGATGAAGGCACACATTTACAATCACGGATCACATATAACAAATATGTAAAGAACACTCAAAATTTAAAAATAATTGCACAAAAACACAAAGATTTAGAGTGGTTCGGCGTTTGGCCTACGTCCACTATGAAATGGCCGACTTTTATTGATTTTTGTTCACTGTTTGCAATGAGTTACAGCAGTAGAATTGAAGTACGAGAGTAATTTCGGCAGAGTCTAGACGTAGAAGAGCCAAAGGTCCCTTTTATGTAGACTCTGGGATGCTATTTATAAGCGTGAGATGCAAATATCTCGCTTAGATCTTGGAAGACCTCTTCTGGCACGTGAGTGGGCCTGCACAATCGATCCCACGTCATTCGCACTCGGCCCGTGATCGATACGAACGAATTTCATATCGATCAAGGTTTTATCCGATCGAGGCGAAATTGAGCGTGAACATTTTTTAGGTTATACATAAGCTTCTATGAAAATTTGGTAGTATTTGGACTTGTAGATTATGAGGTATGATCGAAGCAAGTGTCAATTTTTAAGAAGGCTGAATCGTTCATATCGATATGTTCGTATCCATCATTTTCGTATCGATCGGTGTGACGTGGTGCGATTGTTTAGGTGTGATCCACTTTCCATGTCGTACGACCGAGCCTTCCCTTTATTTGCGCGTTGTTCGTATCGACCTGATGCGTCTCATGCTTCGCATCGATCCAAGGATGCTTGCTTCGTATCGATGGTCTCTAGCCTTTTCGTATCGATCAAAAAGGGATGACATTCGTATCGATCCAAAATGTGTTCTTCGCATCGATCAATGGCCGATCGACATGAAATACGTGAATGGGTTGATCGATACGAAGTGCATGGAACGATCGATACGAAGTGACAATCTCCCATGGATACGAGCTAGTTGGTGATGATGGATGCGAAGTAGGATGGGCTCGGACCGATACGAAGTGGTGCATGCTTGATGGATACGAACACAGCCTTTCAGTTGATGGATACGAATTATCACTCTTTTGATGGATACGAACCCGACGTGCGTTCGATCGATACGAACAAGACTTCCTGGATGGATAAGAACTAGAACATTGCTTGAGTTGCTCGATCATATCTTGAGCATATGAACTTCGATTGACCTGAAACTTGAAACGTAGTCTTTCCTAGCCTTGGTCACCATTCCCAATCGATTCCGTCTTGATTGGAGCCCGGTCAAATTTTGATGACATCGATCATAGCCTTGTCTTCAATCGATCTTTGATACTAGTTTCCATCCTTTTTAGCCTATTTGTTGATATTCCAGCTTTGACCAAAAGGCAGGATAGCATTTTCTTTAATACCTAAGAAAATAAGTGTATATAAAAAAATTTTGAACAACTTTTGATGGTTAAAAAGTTGTTATCGATAAAATGATTTTTGGTCACATTATCGATATTTTCCCAACGAATATATTTTTGTAAACGTTTTTCCAAAAGAAGTTTACCATCGTTATTATGATTTAAAAGGAGGTTAAAAAGCTTATTAAATCATTTTAATAAGCTTTAATCCAAGATTCAAATATTTGAATAATTCAGAATTTGAATACGAAGTGTTCGAAATTTCGGATTGTTACAGGATGACATTTTGTCTCTGTATATATATATATATATATATATATATATATATATATATATATATATATATATATATATGAGTTACTTGCAGCTGCAACGTTGTGAACTTATCGGTTACCGACTAGGCCTGTTAATCGGGTATTTCTGTTTTAATTTTATGCATGTACGGCTGTGCGACCTAGGTCGTATATCCTTTTATCAAAAAAATAATAGGTTTTTTTTAACCCCGTTGTCAATGTCCCAACACGCACATTGTAACATTTTGAGTAGGAATGTTATTTATTTGATACATTTCAACACTTATAGTTATTAACACATTCATAATTACAGTCGACTATATATTTTTTCTAAGGAATTTATACTTGTATATGTTAAATTTATTGAAAATTAATCATATCCTATTATAACAACCAGTACTTTTGCACGTCCATTGGACTTGTGAAAAAAAAAGTTTGTTGACTTCTTGTTAGTTCAAAATGATATGCAAAAACGTATGCAAAACTCAATGTATTCATTACATACATAAATTTGGTTATTTCGTAGATACCAATAGGAAAATTATATTATGGAATATCCGTCAAGATAGTCATGAGAAAAAACAAACATCTAATAAACAAATATAAAATTATAAATGACGGCAAATAAAATGCTTATTTATCAGTCGTTTTCCCTCCTCATTTATTCGGACTTGAGAACGACATTAATAATCAAAAGAATATAGATAACAGAATTAAAAACAGTGTTTAAGGATATTTTGACATAAGCCACAGTGTTAATGTGACCATTAAACTTTAAATTATTGTTCATCATATTCGACGTAAATCTATGTTTCAAATCTAATCATTAACTAATATATGTTGGAAAAAAAAAAGATAAATAATGTTAAAAATATTAAAGAATACAAAAGACCAAAATACCCTTATTATTTTGGATGACTTTTAAGGGATAATTTAGACATTTGAAAAGCTTCAAATGAAGGTATTTGTATTATATAAACATATGTACACACACGCGTGTATGCGTTCGATGTATGTGTATACACGTATTTATAAATTTGTAAATAAACTTGTGGCTGAAGTGGAGGCTAAAATTGACGGTAAATGGAGGTTACAAATATTTGCTAGAAGTTGAGGTGGAGTAAGTACATATTTGTAAATATTTGTTAGAAGTTAGTTGAAGGAGGGACCAATCTAGAGAAGGACGAGTCATTCTTTTAAATCTCTCACTCTAACAAATAGCTGGTATAAGGTTGAAAGCCAGTGCACAAGGTCACTTTCGTTCAATAAAAGAGAGCACTCATGTTTAGCTTTGATTGCCTCCTCGACTTCAGATTCAAACTGGATTAAGACCGAGACTTTCCAACTATATTATAGGCTTATAGCCAAGGAAAACTTAGATATAGTCATTATTTTCAATTTGGCCTTGTTTTAAAAGTAATTATCGCAAATAGCTCAGTTTTAAAACTAATATCAAATATAGCCCTGTTTTGGCCAGCTCAGCGCTGAGCTGGACAGAATGCACTGGCGACTTTTCAAAAGTCGCCAGTGTATTTTTTTTTTTTCAAAAAATACATTGGCGACTTTTGAAAAGGAGCCAGTGTAAATTTTTTTTTTTAAAAAAAAAACACTGGCGACTGCCAGAAAAATGTATTACACTGGCGACTTTTGAAAAGTCGTCAGTGCATTTTGACCAGTTACCGCTGAGTTATCCAAAACAGGGCTATATTTGATATTGGTTTTAAAACTGGGTTATTTGCGATAATTACTTTTAAAACGAGGCCAAATCGAAAATAAATTCTTTAGATATATGCAAATGCATCAAAATTAAGATTCAACACTCCGAGTGATTGCTATGTGCGCTGCATGACATATCAAATATACAAATAATGCGTACTCAATAAATATGCATTATTTGTCATGCAGCACAAATGACATCAAATCAAAAGGACAGATTTGTAGCAAAAGTTTGATACGGCTATCTATATCAAACTTCTACTGAATACAGTTTGTAAGATCACATTTTTTTGATTTCCACCTAGAATTTTATTCATATTTGCTTCTGATTTGTTTAGGCGATTATTAGCTTATTATGATATATTGACATCTGTTAGTTAGTATAAGTAGATATGATATGTTTATCAAGCAGGTTGATTGTGTTGATAAATCTTAAAATTGTGATAATATTAAAAACTGATAATAAACCTAAAATTTTAAAAGTGGACACTGGTAATGTTTACACACGACCACTCGTGCTTCTAATAGACTATCAGTCTATCACCATGTACCACATATTTTCTATAAAAGTAGTTGCATTGTAATCCATTGTAATCCATGTATAAACACATCGACATATGTGTGTACACATACACATGCACGCACGGATGCATGTATATATACATATATACCTATGTATGTATGCATATGGTAGTGAATAATACACACTTTTATCTCACATTATTTTTAGCATATATTATGTTATTTATAACGTTTTTGAAGTTACTCAAGATACCTAATGTAGTACATTTATAAATTATATTAGAGCACTTCCACATGTAGAGAGAATTTCAGTTTCACACGCTTTTTCCCTACATTCCCACTTTGTTTTCGACAGTATTATTAAGGTCATGAGGTGACTAAAAATGCTTGATAAGATATTTTAACTTTCTTCGCAAAAGCTTTTCAAATATAATTTTTTTAAGATTTGTATAATCCACACTCAATACAAAAGGAAGTAACACCACCATCGCAGTAGGCATGTACTGTTGAGAGGTAAATCCATGTTAAAGATGTTATTATAATATGATGAGCTGAAAAGAGATGTGAGTTAATAGCTTAAATATGCATGTTATTGATTGGAAATAGGAATTCATAAACAAACAATTGGTGCTGCCATGCCGTATCATACATCTTAAACTGCATACTTATTTCATAATACAATGCCAAATTTAGAAATGATTGATTGACAGTCTCCTAACTAATACAAAAATGGGGTCAAATCACAACAAAACAAGTCACTAAAATTGAGATATACAAGATCCATAAATTGAAAGTATGGGCAGATCAGTAGGAAAAAGGGAGGAGGAAGATGAATATGGTTCTTACACATAATCCTAAAAAAGCATGTGTGCTTACTTAGGTGTGGACACTTAATTACTCTCTAATGGATAAGATTGTGGATGAAGGACTTCTCCAACGTAAAAAGAGTGAAGTTTAGCAAATCAAAGCAGCCGCCAAAAGAAACCCTTGTTTTTATTAATACGCTTTTATAATATTTTAGTGCAAAAGCAGACATGCAATAGACGCCAATGCAAGTGTTTTAAATAGATAAACACATATATGATCATATCGGTTTCAAGAAAATCCGTATAACTATCTACTTTTATTCTTCCAGCCGATGTTAATTAAACTCATATATAAAACCTTATCCCACTTTTAGAAAGTGGTAGGATATAATGAAAATCATAAATTGGAAATTTTGATTCATAGTTGCACCCTATAACAAATAAAACAACAAACAATCAAAAATTATTTACATAGTTAATTTGGACTTTAATTAGAGCTTTTTATTTAATCCATACAACCGATTAAATATTATAATTTGGATACTTTCCTGTTCCAACATACATAACGAATACTTTATTTGCCCCTATGGGCTATAAGTTTTCATCCCACCTCTACTTCATATACCACCTTCCTTGAGCAAAAAACGCGGCCTGCATAAGTAATTCATTCATGGACATTTATGGACCTTCATCTTTTGGGCCAACTGGTCTTAGCATGGGCCACAGTCAAAGAGAGAATGAGAAGCCATAATGGAGCCCTCATCATCTTGCATATAGAATAAGACCAACGATCCATAAATTTATGCTGGGCCATTTCAATTTTGCGAAGAATTTCTGCTGATAAAAATGCGAGCATATGGGTACCAGGAAATCAGGACAACTGAAGGAATAATCACGCGAGCGAAGAACAATGACCTCATTTAACAAAAGGAATTGTGCTTTTAAGAGCAATCGGGCCACTGTAATTTATTAAAGTATGAGAATTATAAATTGGACCCTTGCTAGTTACATGGTTTACATTATATAAGAACATTGTAGGGCTATGGAAACCACTGTTTGATGCTAGGAATTATCGCGTTTACCGCAATCAGCAGTTAACCGTCGATCAAACACTGTTTGATTGGCGGCTGTGTGCCAACCGTGATTAAAAGAAAACTATTTAAAACGTGGTAGCCACTATCACAAACCGAGATGCTGTTAACACTACATTAAAAATACGACAAAAGTTTAAATGATTTGAAAACATATGATTGGAAATTGCTGCGACAATTTGAAAAGTGGATAGTTTCAGATCAGTGATAACTTGACAGCGTGATGTATAAATATGGATTGATAGATACGTAATATTGAAAATTCCTTTTGTTACATTGTTATTTATCAACTTGTATATGTACATCATGTGCAATGAGATGGAGAAGATTGATCCAACTGTGAAAACTCAACTGGAAAATTAAATTAACTTATTTCCACTTTTAATTAATATAAAAGAACTTCGTTATCACTTGATATAATCAAATCCTAAATGATCATTGTATTGTAAACGATGACAATGGAAACACTTGCAAATGTGCTTGAAATGTAGATGATGATTGTGAAATTAATCTTGTATGATGTCACAATTTTAAAACTAGTAAAATATGTAAGTATTTTGAGTTAACATTGAGTTCTCGTTAATTCAAGTGATATAATCATTTGTAAATTTAATTTTTTTTTGAGGCTCTCTTATCTGGCCATGGCGGACAACTCATATCTTAAAAATTCTCATCCCTCCCTAAATAATATTCTCAACCAAGATAAACCTCCTGATGAGCAAATTCCTTCTCACGTCAGTTTTACCATTAATAGATCTGTCTTTAATAAAGATGGATTTCGACTTGTAATGAACAAGAAGTTGAAACGATCAATCTTTCAAGATCAAAAGGACAGTCTATGTTCATCAAGAAGAAAATGGCCTACGGGCAAATCAAAAAGTGCTCAAAAACCTAAATCCAGAATGCAAAATGGCGTCAAAGCATCTACGAATGGCTTTAAAACATATCAAAATGATTTCGGCGTGAAACCGGTGGCGTTAAACAACGATCATGACATTCGAATTTGTCTTCGGCGAAAATGAAATCGAACGCTTTGATTGTAACGATCCGAAATTTCACCACATTAATTTTCGAATATTTAATTAATTTTAAATATTAAAATAATAGGCTTTATAATTAAAATGAAAACCCTTTTAAACAATAAATATGGAAGATAAAATAGTTTACAAAATTAGTTTATTAAAATTTTAAGTTCGAACAAAAATCGAAAATGTGACCGGAAACCGTTTTTCCATTTTCAACATTTCATCGCATAAAGTTGTTTGAAATGTTGTGAGCCTTGTTTATATTTGAAACAACATTTGAATGGTTAATAATGTAAATTAGTTAGTACATATTGGTATATACATAGGTATATATACTTAAGTATATACATGTATATACTAAAAGATGCCTTAAGAGACATGATTTAGCACTTTAGCGACTCGAGTACAAAACAGGTTTAAACATGTTTTTCGTGATATGATGAGGGGGGATAAGGTGGAGGCTGAAATGGCATGTGTGGTGGAGGGTGTTGGGTGGAAAATCAATGTGGAGGGTAAAGGACAAGGAGTGTTTAGGTAATTTACATTTTCACTTACTTACAAAATAACCTTTCATCTCTCTAAATTCTCCTCTTCTTCCGTCGATCAGATCTCTCTCATATCTTGTCCAACGAAGGATTTTTTTTTTTCAAATCATGTCAAATTCCACCGGCTACAACATTTATCTTGACCACTTCTTCATATTTCGAGCATAGTTATGTCAAAATATCAATTGTTACAAAGTGTTTTTGGATTTAGAATTTCAAGTCTGAAAAATGATTTGGACCATATTTTCTTCAAAACAAATTCTGATTGAGTGATTCCATTTATGAAACTGTAGAGAAAATAATTTTCTAAAACTTTCCTCCTTACCACTTTTACAAAATTCTTGAGCAAATAGTCCAAAAACCAGTTTTTAAATGACATATTTTCGGGTTCATTTTTGAGAGTTCGATGATATTCCAAAATCACTCCAACTTACCAAAACAAGTTTCACATCCTTCTTCTTTCAAGGCCAAGCCTACCTAGTGTCTTAAGGGTCCAAGACTCTATCTTTTACTTAGGAATGGAAGTGCAAAGTCATACGCTATGTTAGCAAAGGTTTGAATAGCTTTCGGTGAGTAAAGCTATACCTTCTTAAACCAAGTTTATACTATGTTAATGTTCATGTTAATAGCCTATGAATGCTTGTTGTATATGTGAAGTGATGATTTGGTTATTTGTTTGTTTCTTGCTTTAAGATGTTGTTGCATTTGAAAGTTAGTAAGCATGTGGTTATTTATACGAAAAGTTGGTAGTTAAAGTTAATATAATTGTTAATGAATACTTATTACATGTTATATCATCATTATTTACCTTATGTTGCGCTTAAATCATTTCTACGTGATGTTTGGTTGTATGACTAATGTCATAAGTTTATTTGCTGAACTGCTGGTATAGCAATAGTCGCTATATCGGTACCTTCGAAAAATAACATTTTATCAAAACCGTTTGGTTTTATCTTTGTGCTTGGAATTATTTTACAAGTTAAGCAAGATTTTGATTAACGATGTTTTCAAAAGTATTAACCATTTTAATATTGATTATTTAATTTAATTAACTACTTAATTAATAAGATTAAAGTTAACTAATTACTAAGTTAATGATATGTTTTAAGTTTAACTAACTACATGCACTACAACAAAAATGCCCTATTACAACGCCCTTTTTACAACGGGCATTTGCTGCCCGTTATAATAGAAGGCTATTACAACGGTCGATTCAGGACCGTTGTAATAGATGCCCCCTTTTACAACGGGCATTTGCTGCCCGTTGTAATAGATAGCTATTACAACGGTCCATTCAGGACCGTTGTAATATATGCCCTATACAAGACTCTTTTTACAACGGTCCATTCAGGACCGTTGTAATAGATGCCCCTTTTTACAACGGGCATTTGCTGCCCGTTGTAATAGATCTCTATTACAACGGTCCATTCAGGACCGTTGTAATATATTTATTAATTACACTTAATATTTAATTATTATAATTAATATTCAATTATTTAGTAATTACATTTAATATTCAGTATTTAATATTCAATATTAGATAATTAAATTAGTAAAATTCTAAACTAAATTCATAAATACATTTGAAATTTTCATAAAATTCAAGAATTAAAGAGTAAAATTTTAAGATAACTTAAAATTTTAGAAAGTTTCCGAAATCTTAGAATATTTAATATTTCAAATAATTTAAAATTTGGAAATTTTGTAAAATAAACTTAAAAACATTTGTAAAATTTATAAACAAAAATTTGAAATTTTCATAAAATTATAAAATAAAGAGATTAAAATTTTATAAAATATTTAAAATTTCAAAATATTAAAATAATTCAGAATTTGAGAAATATAAATTTTACTGTAAAATTTTTAGAAACTAATGCCCCTTTTAGTTTCAAATGCATTAGTAATTACATTTAATATTCAGTATTTTACCGTAATATTTTAAAACCCTAAATAACTAAATAACTAAAACCCCTTTTTAAATAAACAAGGCCGGCCCACTTGAAGTTCATCGTCCCCTTCTTTTGTTTGTGAAAAATGTCGGCCTCTCTTTGTCGAATTAGGGCTTCGGCTTCTTTCTCGAATTAGGGCTTCGTTCTGATGATTGATGCTCTTGCTTCTCTGATGTTCGATTGTTGCCCTTGCTCACTGCTTCGCTTATGATTGTTTGCTCCTCTGTTGATCGATTGTGAAATTAGGGCTTCGGCTTCAATTTGGTATGTAACTTTCCTTTTTGCTTGAATGCTTGAATTTGATTGTTTCTCTGCTTGCCGATGATGAACTTGGGTTTGTGATTGATAGTTTAATTGTGAATTTTTGCTCATATTCGATGATGATACCTTCGGGTTGAATTTATATGAACTCGTTCCACTTGAAATCCTTCGTATCAATTTAATATTTTCCTAATTCTCAATTTTTTGTTACCTGTTGCGCATGGCTTCTATTCTGTAGCGTTCGATCATCTTGATTAACGCGGCATTAAAACTTTTCCCTTTTTCATTTCTGACTTTTTCAAAGGCGTATTTGATGCACTGTCATCAATTCGAATTCTCTGGTTCTTCCATGATTTCGACTTCACTGTGAATTATTGTTGCATTCCGTATTTGTTTTCGAATTAATTAATTCGAAGATTTCTTCCTATATTTGTTTTCTCGGCCCTTATTTGTATTAATACTGACCATATGTAGTCAAGAAATTTGATGCAGAGATTTCTTTCCAAATTAATTTTCTTTGACTTAATTAAAAATACGATTTTGATCTTTAACTTCGGCTTGATTTCTGCACTGACTTGTACTTGCCGCTGTCTTGTGTTTTCTACTGCACATTCACCTGTTTACAATATATGTGCATACATACATATGTATGTGTGTATGCATATATTCTTGGGTTTGTGCTTGGACTTCAACTGCTTCATGTTCTGTTGATCTTGATTTTGTTTCTCAGTCATGTATTCACCTGCATGTAGTTGTGCACTGATTCTTTCGAATTGCATACTTCATCCATTTGTTCATGTTGCTGGACTTGTTTCACTGGTATCTTCCCTGTGTTGATTTGAGTTGCTGTCGTCTGCACTTGCACTTGATATTGTAACCTCTTATAATCATTCTGGCCTTGCTTATCACGGTTTGATTTTGCTGGTTCGACTTGGCATTGACTGTTTCAATTTGTCTCAACTTGATTTCTGATTTGTGAATTATTCAACCTTGTTCATCATGTTGCTGACATTTGCTTTGACCAGTTGATTTACTTTGGCCATACTGTTGAAATAGTGTTCTCTGACCATCTCTTCTATCATTTGGTACTGCCATGCATTTTCATAGTACGATAGCTTCTTTGTTGCACTCGAGTTAGTTCAAACATGAACTTGTTGCTTGGTTCACTGTGTTACTCATTTATTAGTTTGCATTGTCATATTTTATTCCTGTTGCCTTCATTTGCCATTGAGTTTTGTAGCTTGGTGTCATGTTTGCTGGACTTGTTGTTGGCATGTGCATTGTGTTTATTTGTGTCCACACGATGCTTTGAGTCTGCAACTTGTAGCTGGACTTGATTTGTGCCTTGTCCATTCTCATGTGTTCATCCCTGTAGTATATGTTAGTGATACATTTTGGAGTTGGTTCATGTTGCTCTGCACTTTGATGTTGTAGTCTCTGACTTTGCTGTATTCATGCTTTTATGCTTGTGACATTCCTCTGCCTTGTTGACTGCATCACCATACTCTATTGAGACCTGTAGTCTTATTTCATGTTGCTGTGCAGTAGCTATGCCTTACTTGTCTCTGCTCCATCCTGGTTGCTTCCCTGACCTTGTATCACTTGATTCAGAAAAAAAATTGGAACTGGATTAGTGCAGTTTTCATTCTAGTTTGTAACTGCAGCCATGTTTCATTTTGAGTTGCAGTGTTGGTCTGACTTGCTTGAGTTTCACTGCCATAAGTCGTGCATGTGTGTTGCAGTTGTTTATATGCACTTCATCACTTCAGTATTGTATTGTTTTATGTAGTAGCCTGGACTGGTGCATACTGTTTCTTTACTATGTTGTATTATTCACTGATGCACTCGTATCACTGGTATTTGTGGTCGTCTGCACCTCTGGCATGCAGCTTGAATTGAGTTGAGTCGAGATAGCTTGCATGATTTACTTGCATTGTGGCATTGTGTTCTGGTCATTTGCACTTGCAGTTATACTGCAGTTATCTTCGAGTCTTCTGTATATTTTGTAGCATGTCACTGGACGCATTCCTGTAGTAGCTTTGTTGTTGCTGTGTTCACTGTCACTACGCATTGTTGTGAGTAGTTGGAATCACTGTCATTTGTTTCTTCACTTGTGCATTGTTGTGTCTGGTTCGTTGAGTTCTTGGTTGTGACAGCTCTATATAGTTTGGAACTGTGTCATGGTGATGCATTCTTGAGTCTTGGATATTGAACAGTATTATGTTGGTTTGGTTGTTTTAATGAAGAGGTTGAACTTGCACACTTCATGTAGCCTTCATGTTTGGTCTGACCTTTGCACATATGACTTTCTTCATGTTGCAGCTGATTTTTTTTTTTTTGATGTTGCCACTATCTTCTTTGTACTCCAGCATACAGTTGGTAGTTTGCATTCTCTCATGGTTAAATTCATTGCTGAGTTGATCATGTTTCTGGATTTGATCAATGCTCGGTCATGTTGCATTGTGTTGAATCCAGTTTGTTATTTGGGTTTGACACTGTGCTGAATTGTTAGCAGTGCTTTTGTTTGATTTGTGCACACGAGTTGGCGGGGCAGTGCACACGTGTACAAATGTATACGTGTGTACTGCAGCCACTTATGTACAACCTGTCCCTGATAAAATGTTGATATGCACAGATACAATCAATGACGAATAACCCAAATAACTGAGGCAAACAATGTTTTCAAAATCATGTTTCATTTTATATTGCAAAGCACATATTCAACAAAACTCGGGTTTGACCTTGTGCTCGTGTCGTGATTTTAAATATATTGCATGTGAGTTGAACCCGGCTTTGCATTTGGGTTTGACCTGTGCTCACTTGTCCCTGTAGCATTATCAAGTGTATATCGGTGTGCACGGCCTTGTGGCATATACAGTGATACACTGTGTATGTCACAAGTTGTTCGTGTATGATGAATTCAAAATTCAAATTTAAATGATGACGAACAACCCAAATAACTGAGGCAAATATTCTTTTCAAAAAATTCACATTTTATTTTATATTGCAAAAATATTTCTTTTTCAATTTTACTGCGTTAGTAAATATTTTTGCAGATTGCTCAGATGCTGGATTCTAACTGGAAAGAAGTTGAAGATAACAATACGAGTGTGAGTGATATGTAGTGAGGTTCTGAATGTAAAATAGTGATGTAATGAAATTTGTATCAAAATTGTATAGTGAATAGTGAGAGTTTGAATTTGTACCATTTAAAAATTGTAATAAATATTTGTTTGAATAAAATATTCATTTGAATTCAAAATCTGTGCTGTAATTTTTTTTTTAAAATTTGCATTCATTTTGCAACGGTCAGAAACCGTTGCAATATCATGTATTACAACGGGCATTGCCCGTTGTAAAAATATGTATTACAACGGGCTTTGCCCGTTGTAAAAATATGTATTACAACGGGCATTGCCCGTTGTAAAACATGGTCGACCTATTACAACTAGGCCTAATACAACGGGTGCATGCCCGTTGCGAAATGCATATTACAACGGGCATTGCCCGTTGTAAAATGCCTGTTTTGTTGTAGTGATGGTTAATGATTGTTTAAATTAATTAATCATTTTATTTAATGATGTTTTAATTTGATTAATCATTTTACTTAATGATGTGTAAATATAATTAATCATTGAGTAATGATGGATCAAAGTTAAGTAATCAATCTGCCAACGATGCTTTTAAATTAATAAATCTTTTGAATAAATGATTTTTAAAATTTATCAACTTGTTTTAACTATGATTAATCTTTCCTTTATTGATGTTTATAATTAGTAAATCATTATTGAATAATGATAATTATTTGTTTACTTAATTATATTTAAAATTATTAATTAATTGAATTAATGATATTTTAAAGGTGATTTTTCCTTTTTAATTAAAGGTTATTGGAGTTAATTAATCAACTTAATTTATGAAGTTTCAAAGTGAATTTATTAAACTAACCAGGATGTTTTGAATTCGTTATTCATTATAATTAATGACAATTAATTATTCATTAATTTAATTAATTATATTTTAATAATTAATAAGACTAATAAGGTTCTAAGTGATTTACCCTTTTTAATTAAAGATTAATGGAGTTAATTAATCATCTTAACTTATGAATTTTCAAAGTGAATTTTCAAAGTAACTAGGATGTTTTTACATTGTTATTCATTTTAAATAATAATAATAATTAATTATTCATTAAATTAATTAATTATACTTTAGTACTTAATTGGATTAATAAGGTTTGAAGTGGTTTAACCTTTTTATTATATGAAGACATTTAAAGTTCAAAAATCAAATTGTGTGATGAAGTTTAAAGTTAATTAATCAATGTAGTAAGGATGTTTTCAGTTAATAAGTCCTTTTTAAATTGATGTTTTGAAGTTAGCCAACTCTTTTAACAAAGTGTATTAAAGCTAATACTTGTAATGTGAGGCCAAGCACGAATTCGGGTATTTAAAAGAAAAGGTTTGGTTTGTTGATGGAAATGAATTAATTTCCGTAAGGCATTCACTTATATGGGAACAATTTATCTGTATACTTAGCACTAAACGTCCAAGATGTAAACTTTTCGCTATTTCAAAAGTTAAGAATAATCATGAGACGTGACTTTGAGGTAGCACTATCTTGACTTGTCTGTTATTATTGTTAACCAAGAAATAGTACAAGTTGGAATTTGATGAGTGGTGATAAGTATGCAAGATTTAATTTCCATATAAGATCGTTTTATATCCTCGATAGTTTGTTTCTCAGCTATCGATTACTTCAACTTCTTTAGTATCATCATTATAAGACGATGTGTTGCTCCACTGAGCTTTGATATCCTTTGTTGGAAATGAATAAAACCAAAGAGCGAGCAGGGGCCAAGCTTTGCGGGGCCACTCCTATTAGGGTATTTTCACATCCATTCTAGATTGGAATCAGTTTTTGCGCATTGAGATGTGAAATATTTCGATTCTTAGTAACCGTTGGCGGGGTCCGGCTTGGAGTTTTCTAAGATCCAACGGAGTTCTCAAGTATATTTCCAGAGGTATAGTTTTAGTAAGGGGGCACCCTCCTAGTCATTTGTTAAAAATTTCCTTTTCTTATTTGATTCGAACCTTTGAATCTGTTTTCTTTAATTACAATGGGAAGAGTCAATCACTCTTCACGGTGTTCAATTATTGATTTGTCCATTCTATCGAGTTTGGATAGTTATCTTGTTTAATCCATTCTATTGAGTTTGGACTGTTGTCTTGTTTCATCCAGTTTGAATTTTTATTCAGACTATTTCTATTCTTTCAAGTCTGAATGTTGTACTAATTGTACCCGTCATCTATGTTTAGATTTATTCCCTATTGGTCATTTCCATTTTTGTTATGTTTGGTTGTTGTTAATATGGGAGAAAACCAGTTCCACATTAGTGGCGTGGTCCCACATATTATTGTTATATATAATTCCTTTTGTTTTAGAGTTTTATTCATACCAAACATTTATTCCGACCTGAGTTGTTTATTTTCTCTAAACTTTCGGCTACTCAATTATATTTAGATAATCCGAGAATAACATGTTTTTTAGGAGCTCTTTGAAGACGGTGATTGAGAAGGTAGCTCCTTAGTTATCTAGTTTTTTATTTTCGCTGTATTATTATGTCGGTATATTTGGTATCTGAAAAATGTAAAGTCAGAATGTATAGCTGCAAATCTATTAGATGTAGTACTCTTGTTTAATACTGATAGCTCAATGTAAGGAGTAACCTTTTTACTATATCGTTGTGCGTTTTATATGTAACCTTTCCATTATGAGGTATTTCTATTCTATTCTTTCTGTTATTTATTTTACCCTAAGTCAACTTATCTTTCAGATTCTTGGGCAACGACACGAATATCGAGGATGTATTAAGTGTCGTTCCCAGGAGTTAGAAAGGTGGGTTGTCATAGATGGTATCATAGCCTAGGTTTAGCGAACCTCCAAGCCCTGGTAGGGTAAACTCTCTAAGGATAGGATTAGTAATATCCAAGGATAAGTTTAAGAGTATAAATATATATTGTGTTCGTATTTGTTAGTGTTATAAAATTGTTTTATGTTGTGTTATTTGATCCATTGAGTGGTACATGAATTCTGGTCGATGCGTCTGATCAGCGTTATCGATAGACATTCCTAAACACTTGAACAGATCTACCAATATAGTATTGTTTTAAAATGATAAATGAAATAATTTTACCTAAGAATATTATATATATATATATATAAGAATGATTTTTGAAACTAATATAGTTGTATAGTTGAGTTAATTATTTAGAAATGAAAATATTTTATTGTTATCATTTAGGATTTGATTAGTTATGCTCGTCCAGTTTGAGCATTAACTTTGTTTAATAGTTCATAAGGAATTTTCCTCATTAAGATATATAGGTCAAGTAAATGAGAATTAGGGAAACTTGAGATGAACCCCTTGTGAATTAAGTTTCACAGTTTGATTATAAGGTGTTCGATGAAAGTGTAACAACCCGCATATTTTATGATTGCATATTTAAACGTTTTATTTAAATATAGCATCGTTAGTCGGATTAAGTCCGAAATGTCACTTTTTCCAAACAGTCGAATCAGGACTCGAGACCCCTTCCATTGAGTCCGAAATGGCGTTTGAGACCTTTTTGAGTATAAACATCGATATGTTTGAAGTTGAGTATAATTTTGGTATTTTCATTTAGGGCTTTGGGTTTGGGTTTCAGCCCACTAACCTAAACAAATAACCCAACTCCACTTCTCTTCATTCATTTTACTCCTCATATCCTAACACTCTCTAGCTAAGTTAAAAATGGGGGAAAGAAGAGGAAATTAAAATTACTATGCCCTAATTCTCTTAGGAATTATCAACTTCAAGCTAGAAATCAAGGAGAAGCTTAGGTAAGAATCCACTTCATCTTCTCCATCTCAATCCCTCTTCAATTTTCAGTAATTCCTATAACCTAACTTAATAAAAACTTCACCTTCGATAATAGATTGAAGATTCTAGAGGTGTTGTGGAAGAGAGATCAATATTTGCTTGTTCTAGAGCCTCTCATTTGTTGTTCTGGGGTTAAAAAGGTGAGTTTTTTAACTCACATCTATGTCTATATCTTTGATAGTTGTTGGGTAGTAATTCCTAACATCTATTCCTTGTTCATTTGCCTTTGAATTGAATTGGTTTGATTAATATTCCAATTTTTGTGTTTTGAAGTCAAAAATCTTTAAAATCCTATCTTTGATGTTTGAACATATTTTTAGGGTGCATCGAAGAGCCTATAAGGCTGGGTTGTCACTTGGCGTAAATCCCTAGTCTCTGTTGCTCGTCCGATCGCTTCCGGTTAGGATTTTTGCCCTTCTTCGGGCTAGGCTGAAAATATTGGAAATAAAAGTTTAATCGACTGAACTGTAAGGTCAGTCGACTGAACCTGGGGACTGGAAAATTGTCTGGCCCTGTATCAGTCGACTGACCATACAGTCGAGTCGACTGAACCTGGAACTAGAAAAATTCCAATGCCAGTATCAATCGACTTACCATAGAGTTCAGTCGATTGAACTTGGAAACCAAAAGTTTATGGGTTCTGTATCAGTCGATTGACCTCTGTGTTCAGTCAACTGAACCTGCTGTCTCAGCCAAATTGCATTTTTTGGTGTGGATTTCCAATTTTTAATCGATTCTAGTGGATTCGGTTAGTTGTTATCACTTTTGTTGACTTTGATAATTTCTTTTTCAGGATTTTTGGGAATATCCATTTTGATGGATTCGGTATCGATTTCTATGGATTTGATTCACGTGTTCGTAAGTGAATTTTTGGTGATTGATTGTTTTACAATCATTTTTGTGATTTGTCACTTTGAAATATAAAGATTTCTATACTAGTAGTAAATATCAAACTCCTTACGAAGATGATTTCAACTCTATTTTAACACAAAGCATGTTTATAAAAATCGTTTTCCAATCTATTAGTATATACAAACCTTTTCCCTCATTCGTTGGAGAAATCCAAATTAAACGACGTAGCAAAACAAGTGGCATGAAACGCTTGCGTTTACTTTGTCGGTTAATTCTTAGACTCATTCGATTGAAACTCTTGTGATAATTTTTGAGTTGGGAATCTACAATATGTTCGTAAATATTTAAGTTAAGCCAGTGGTTATAGGACATGAAGCTAAACTCATTTATTTACTAGCTTAATGCAATCAAAACTTCTCGATGATCGATGATGATCATTTTGTGATTTAGACTAGCGAGGCACGATGTCTCTTTGTTTGTGTGGGGGACTAAACCCCGTTTGTGGAGTTTCGGCTCAAAATTGGTGGGGTAGCGACCCATGGTTTTCGGGTTGTTTATGGAGCCTTGGCTCAAACTTGATGGTTAGCGACCATGGAATAGCGTTCCGTTTGTGGTGCACGTGTTGGTGAGTTTTCATTTTCCCGTTTGTGATAAACCTCCCCCTTTTGTGTTTTTTGGATTTTTAATTGGTGATTTCTAGAATTTGCATTTCACCAATTTTTTTGTGATTTACATTGATTAGTTTTATCAATATTTGTTGTTTGGTGAATATGTTAAAGAATATGATATATTTTTGGTGTTTGAGTACATACGGGATATTGTATGATTTTTGTGTTATCTAACGTATACTTGTCACAGTATGACATTATTATTATCATATGTTTTTGTTATATCTCTTATCCTATCTCATTTTATATGATATTTATAGCTAGACTGATCTGTTTATTATTTTCTTCTTAAAGAATACTCCGGTCAGACCGAGGTGTTACAGGTGCTTCTACTTGACTTCTTAGCAAGGACTAGCTTCTGACTTTTGGCTAACTACTTAGTTTAGTAGTTTTTGTTTTATACATTCGAGATAGAGACTCCTTGATGTATACATATTCTTTTGTCTAGCACTTGTACCTATTCTTTTGTGATGTAGTGGATCTTGTATGACCACTACTATAATGTACATTTTTATATGATATATTCATATTTGTTTCCGCCTTCGTGATATGAATATCCGTGATTGATTTGTGTTATACTTGTTTCTATATTTGTTTTCGAAGTCCACATAGCCACTGTGTAATAGCTTTGAGTTTGTACTTGATATGTCAGATTTCCTCTCAAAATGAAATGCATGTTATATACCTGACATATCGGTACTCGCACAAAGCAATTACATGGATGATCGCTCCTCAACAGCCTTATTCTTTGTGCTAGTCGACGGCATTACCTCGTAGTGTCGTTGGCTAGCGTGAGTATAGAGGTAGGGCGTCACAGAAAGAGTTAAGTTAAAAGTCAACTTTTAATAATGTTAACCTAAAAGTACACTTTTAATAAAAAGTTGTCAAATATAATCTAAATGGTAGCCAACAAAATTAAATTTTAAAGGATGAATATTTAAGAAAATTTGACTACAATAAAGGAGAATCATTTATATATAAGTTTAACTCACGTGCAAATTTACTATATCATATATGTGATTTATAAACTATTATTGATTTCTTCGATGATAGTTAGATTTGTTTGATTGATTATTTAGTTGAATTTCTATTTGGAAAGTCGATATTTAATAGAAATTAATCTTGATATTCCATTTAAATTAAGTGTTGTTATTGCAATTTTGGTTATACCGTTGTTTATTGAGTTTCATCCCCTAAACCTGTGTATGTGTGTTTGAACTTGAGCTGGTATTTTTACAAAAGTAGATTATTAAAATTCACTAATCATTTTGATTAATGATATTTTAAATTAATTAATCATTTTAACTAATGATATTTAAAATTAACTAATCTTTTTTATTAATGAGATTTGGATTTACTTAATCATTTTAAGTAATGATATTTGAATTTAATTAATCAGTTTAATTAATGATATTTGAAAATTAATAATCATTTTAATTAATGTTATTTAAAAGTAATTATTCATTTTGATTAATGATTATTTGAATTTAATAAATCGTTTGATAAATAATATTTTAAGTTTGTTAATTGATTTAGTGATGAGTTTAAAATAAACTAATTGATTTAATGAAAGTGTTTGGAAGTAATTAACTATTTTATTAAAGATAATTGATTTGTTTATTAAAGTAAATTGTAAATTTGGTTAATTATCGTTTGGGATAATTAATATTGTTTTAAATTTACAAAAGATATTATAAATCTGATTTATTATCTTTTAGAATAATTAATGTTATATTAAATTTAATAAAAGAATTTAAATTTGATTTATTTTCTTTGGAATATTTATATGGTTTTAAGGTTTTAAAAAGAATATTATAAATCATCCCCAAGACAATTAACATTGTTTGAAATTTATAAAAGGTATTTAAAATGTTATATTATCCTTTGAGATAACAATTATGTTTTAAATTAATAAATGATGGTTTTTAAATGAGAACTTTTAAATAGAACTGTTTATAAATAAAGCTAAGTGTTAATTGTTTTGGGATTTTAGCAAAAGATGTTTAAAACGACATTTGTTTTGACCCTTGTTTCAATCCATTTAGTATTATAAATTTGTCTTTCCAAATAACATTTAAAGAGTTTTTGGAAAATGTAAAGCCTGGAATTGTTTAAAATGATTTCAAAAGATTTTGAGAAACGTAATAGCGTTATTATTTGAAAATATTTCTAAAGTATAAATATTTTAGGAAAGAAATTTTAAGTAGAATGCTTTTTCTTTGAATAATTCAAAGGAAAATATTTTGGTTAGTTTTATGATAATTTGAATAATCTTCTAAGTGACGATCAGATGTTGCTTAGGTGAATGTTGTGAAGTACTTAGTAAATTATTCTCTTTATCATTGTGCAACCAAAACATATTCAAATCTGAATGAACCTAAAGTGAGCTTTAGTAAACAAATTTTTTGATGTTGTTTCATTAAAAAATATATGTCGTATGCTTTCAAATATGAGTTTTGAAATTTATAACGGGGTATTTAATCTTTAAGTTCCCTAAAAGGAATTTGATTTCCAAAATAAAAAGTATTTTTGATAAGAGATTGTTTTGATAAATGAATTTTACCCTTAAATAATATACATGGTAATTTAATGCCAATTTAAACGGGTAAGATTAGATAAGAAAGTTTTGATAACTTTTTTTTATCAAGCGATATATATTAATTAAGTATCTAAGCAGTGTAAACTAATTGGTATTATTGGGTCAGTCTATAAACACGATTCATTATGACACCTTAATGTGAAAAGATAGAAAGGTTTTAATAGACATTGTTTTGTTAAAACCGTATATTTTGTTTAAAACATGTAAGTCGTGTAAACTATTTGTTATTTTGGGTCAACCCGTAAACATTGTCCATCTTAACACTCTAAGTTAAAGAGGTAGAGAGGTGGACTTAGTTTTAAAAAACTAAAATTTGATTTGATCTTCACCTAAATTATGAAAAGAAAAATAAATTTTGTGTTTTGTATATACTTTTAGGATTTAGAGGGATATTACACAAGTAAATAAAGTGGAATAGGTTATTATTTGGTGTTTTATAAAGAAAGGACTTTATAAAATATTTTTAAACTTAGATGGAAATATATGAAATAATTCATAAACAATTTTGGTATTGAATAAAATATTAAATGCAAATTTATGTGATTTAGAAAGATTGGTGTTGTCAAGAAACCAATAATTTTAGAGCATAACTTTCAATTTTTCCTTGGTAAGTTTGGATAATCTTCTGAGTAATAACCAAAGGATAATGAGCAAAGAATGATACACTTAAATAATTATCTATATTTTGGGCAATCAAGAAAGTTTTGAATCAAAAATTAGGAGTTTGTTGTCAATCTTTTGACATTTTAAATAATATTGGGTGTTAGTTTTTTTTCTTATGGAATTTGAATGATTGATAGTGTTAGCGTATTCCTTTAAGGAATTTGATTGATTTGATTTAATTGAATTTGATTGACTGATTGTGTGGTTTTATATACCATAGTTTATAATGTCAATTTTTTTTTATAAACTAAGGTTTTTGAATTATATTTATTAGGACTTAAATCCTGGTGCTTTTGAAAATGTGATTTTGTAAAAAAATTTGGGGAAGAGATAATAATTGTTCACTCTAGCTGTTGTATTTGGAGGAATCGAAATTTCACTGGATGCTCTATGTATTTCTGATTCTAGAGTTTTACATATTTTGCTAGGAGGACCCTCTCCTAGTTATTTTTTTGTTTTAATACATTTCTTTTGGAAGAAATTTGAAAATAAATTTTTGAATATAGGAGCCCGAGCATTTAGTTCTAAATTTACCTTTTGATACGATTGGATGCGCATGATTTTATTTCAGGGTATTCTCTAAATTTCTTTTATATAGATTTATATCATACTATTTTTTCCTGGATAAGTTACATCTGATTAATTTGTTAGTTATTTTCAGGATAGTTTATTATCTAGGATAGGATTGTGGTAAATTTCGATGACGAATTTCTTTTAAGAGGGGAGAGTGTGACAACCCAGAATTTCACCACAGTAATTTTCGAATATTTAATTAATATTAAATATTAAAATATTTTTTTTATAATTTAAATAAATATTTTAAATAATAAACATTGAAGATAAAATAGTTCAAAATTTGTTTACAAAACTTTTTAGTTCGAATAAAAATTGAAAATGTGACTGGAAACCATTTTTCAAATTTTCAACATTTTATCGTATAAAAGTCGTTTGAAATGTTATGAGCCATTTTTATATTTGAAACACCATTTAAATGGTTAATAATATAAATTAATTAGTACATATTGGTATATACATAGGTATATACATAAGTATATACATGTATATACTAAAAGATGCCTTAAGAGACATGATTTGACACTTGGCAACTCGAGTACAAAACATGTTTAAACATGTTTTCCTTGACATGATGAAGGGGAACAAAGTGGAGGATGAAATGGAATGTGTGGTGGAGGGTGTTGAGGTGGAAAAACAATGCGGAGGGTAAGGGACAAGGGGTGTTTAGGTAATTTACATTTTCACTTGCTTATAAATAGCCTTTCATCTCTCTATTTTCCTCTTCTTCCACCGATAAGATCTCTCTCATATCTTGTCCAAATGAAAATTTTCTCTTTTTTCAAGTCATGCAAAATTCTAGTAGCTACAACTTTTATCTCGACCTTCTTTAAATTTTGAGCGTAGCTATGTCAAAATATCAATTGTTTACAGAGTCTTTTTGGATTCGAAATTTCAAGTCCGAAATTAGTTTTTCTTATTTAGACCATATCTTCTTCAAAATTAATTATAATCGAGTGATTCATTTTCTGAAATTGTAGAGAAAGGAAATTTCTAAATCTTTCCTCTTTATCACTTTTACATAATTCGAGAGCAAATAGTTCAAAAACCAGTTGGAAAATGACATATTTTCAGGTTGATTTTTGAGAGTTCGATGATTATTCAATGTCACTCCACCTTACCAAAACAAGTTTCACTTCCTTCTTCTTTCAAGGCTGAGCCTACCTAGTATATTAAGGGTCCAAAACTCCATCTTTTACTTAGAAATGGAAAAGCTAGGTCATATCCTAAGTTAGCAAAAGTTTGGATAGCTTTCAATGAGTAGAACAACACCTTCTTAAACCAAGTTTATACTATGTTAATGTTCATGTTAATAGCCTATGAATGCTTGTTGTATATGTGAAGTGATGATCTAGTTGTTTGTTTGTTTCATGCTTTGAAAAGTTATTGCATTTGAAAATTAATAAGCATGTGGTTAGCTATATGAAAAGTTGGTAGTTAAAGTTTATATAATTGTTAGTAAATACTTATTACATGTTGTATCATCGTTATTTATCTTGTGTTGTGCTTAAACCATTTCTACGTGATGTTTGGTTGCATGACAAATATCATAAGTTTGTTTGCTGAACTACCCGTATAGGAATAGTCGCTACAACGACACTTTCAGAAAATCACCTTTTATCGAAATCGTTTGGTTTCATCTTCGTGCTTGTAATTGTTTTATATGTTAAGCATGATTTTGATTAACAAATTTTTCAAAAGCAATTATCCATTTTAATATCGATTATTTAATTTAACGACTGCTTAATTAATAAGATTAAGGTTAACTAATTACTAAGTTAATGATGTATTTTTAATTTAACTAATTACCTGGCTAATGATTGTTTAAATTAACTAATCATTTTATTTACCGATGTTTAAATTTAATTAACCATTTTACTTAATGATGTTTAAGGATAATTAATCTTTTATTAATGATGGATTAAAGTTAATTAATCAATTTGCTAATGGTGCTTTTAAATCAATAAATCTTTTAATAAGTGATTTTTGAAATTTGTCAACTTGTTTTAACTCTAATTAATCTTTCCTTTATTGACGTTTATAATTAATAAATCATTATTTAATAATAATAATTACTTAATTATTTATTTAATTTATTTAATTATATTTAAATTAATTAATTAATTGAATTAATGATGTTTTAAAGGTGATTTACCCTTTTTAATTAAAGGTTATTGGAGTTAGTTAGTCAACTTAATTTATGAAGTTTCAAAGTGAATTTATCACAGTAACGAGGATGGTTTGACTTTCTTATTCATTCTAAATAATTATAATTAATTATTCATTAATTTAATCAATTATATTTACTAATTAATTGGATTAATATGGTTTAAAGTGATTTACCCTTTTTCATTAAAGGTTATTGGAGGTCAACTTAATTTATGAAGTTTCAAAGTGAATTTATCAAAGTAACTAGGATGTTTTGACTTTGTTATTCATTTTTAATAATGATAATTAATTATTCATTCATTTAATTAATTATATTTTACTAATTAATTGGATTAATAAGGTTTAAAGTGGTTTATCCTTTTTATTATTTAAAGACATTTGAAGTTCAAAAATCAAATTGTGTGATGAAGTTTATAGTTAATTAATCAATGTAATAATGATGTTTTCAGTTAATAATTCCTTTTTAAATTGATGTTTGAAGTTAGTAAACTCTTTTAACAAAGTATTTTAATGCTAATGCTTGTAATATGAGGCCAAGCACGAATTTGGATTTTTAAATGAAAAGGTATAGTTCGTTTATGAATATGAATTAATTTCCGTAAAGCGATTCACTTATATAGGAACGATTTATTAGTATACATAGCACTAAACATCGAAGAAGCATACTTGTCGCTATTTCGAAAGCTAAGAATAATCGTGAGCCATGACTTTGAGGTAACACTATCTTGACTTGTTCGATATTATTGTTAACCAAGAAATAGTCAAGTTAGAATTCGATGAGTGGTGGTAAGTATACAAGACTTAATTTCCATATACGATTGTTTTGTATTCTCAATATTTGGTTTCTCAGCTATCGATTGCTTTAGCTTCTTTATTATCTTCATTCTAAGATGATGTGTTGCTTTGATGAGCTTTAATATCCTTTGTTGAAAATGACTAAAACCAAAGAGCGAGTGAGGACCAAGCTATGTAGGGTTTCTCCCAACAGGTTATTTTCACATCCACTCTAGATTGGAATTGGTTTTTCCGCATTGAGATGTGAAATATTCGAATTCTCGGTAACTATTGGCGGGGTCCAACTTGAAGGTTTTTGAGAGCCATCGGAGTTCTCAACTATATTTCTAGAGGTATACCTTCGGTAAGGGGGGCACACCGTCCTTGTCCTTTTTTGGAAAATTTCCTTTTCTTATTTGATTCGAACCTTTGAATCTATTTTCTTTAATTACAATGGGAAGACTCAACCACTCTTCGCGGTGTTCAATTATTGGTTTTGTCCATTCTATCGAGTTTGGATAGTTATTTTGTTTAGCCTATTCTATCGAGTTTGTATTGTTGTCTTGTTTTATCCATTCTATCCATTTTGATTTTTTATTCAGACTATTTCCATCTTTCAAGTCTCAATGTTATATTAATTGTACCCATCATCTATGTTTGGATTTGTTCCCTATTGTTCATTCATTTTTTTGTTATGTTTGGTTGTTGTTTATGTAGGACAATACCCATTCTGCGTTAGTGGCGTGGTCCCACTTATTATTGTTAAATACACTTCCTTTTATTTCAGAGTTTTATTCACACCAACCATTTTGTCTAACCCGAGTTGTTTATTTTCTTTAAACTCTCGGGTACTCAATTGTATTTGGGTAGTTCGAGAATAACAAGTTTTCTTAGGAGCTCTTTAAAGACAGTGATCGAGCAGGCGGCTCCTTACTTATCTAGTTGTTTATTTCCACCATATGATTATGTTGGTATATTTTGTATCTGAAAAATATAAAGTCATAATGCATAACTGCAAATCTATTAAATGTATACTTTTGTTTAACTCTGATAGCTCCATGTAAGGGGTAACGTTTTTACTATATAATTGTGTATTATATGTAACCATTCCATTGCGAGGTATTTCTATTCTATTCGTTCTGTTATTTATTTTACCCTAAGGCAACTTCTCTTTCGGATGCTTGGGCAACGACACACGAATACCAAGGATGTATTAAACATCGTTCCCAAAGGGTCAGAATGGTGGATCGTCTCATTTTGATTTGCAGTACATCCCAATTCTCAATAAATAAAATATTTAATGTATTCAAAGAAAGAATCTACCAAAAAGGTATGAAATAGTGGGATTACACTATTATAGCATAAATTATTGCTCTCAAACCTTACTTTGTTCATATTTCAATGCATATGTTCTAAGAGCTTGGGGACCAAAAGGTGATTTTATAATTTTTTCTATGATTTCTTCCCGATTAAATTTTATGACCCAAAAGACTCCTCTGCAATCTTAAAAAACAATCCATATTTCTTTGATGGTAGACTCATCGACATGAGGATGTGGTCTCTATCTATTAAACTAGATAAAGACCTTCTTACATTTTTGCCCATTTGAGTTAAATTTCCTAATATCGTTTAAACTTATGGACTAAGAAGCATTTATCACCATAACAAATGTTGCAGATAAATCTCAACTTGATGCAGCTACTGCCATGAATTGAAATCGAGATTGAATTATGCTCATATCATGATAGGGATAGCTACATACTCTAATTTTCCACAAAAAAAAGTCAATATTTTATTATACAATGGAGAAATCATAAGAAAAATTATTGAGTATGAATGGCATCGATGAAATGTGACTCTTATTCTTGTTATGGCCGCACAAAAGAATAATTCATTACTAAGAAGGTCTGGGTTTCGGCCAAGATTGCAAGTCTGTCAATGAAAATTGAAGAAGTTTGTCACTACCTAAAAATTAATAATTAATTAATTAAGAGAATAATTATTAGAATGGTTAAATCGAGGAATTAACCAACATAACGAAATAAGAATTTGGGTATACACTTACTTATCACATTATGTTTAATGGAAACCTAGTAGGTCCTTTTTTTTAAAAGGCAAGCGGGGTTGACTGGTCCCCTACCAGTGTTTATTGATAAAAAGACAAAAGAAGACCATGACAAAAACACGCTTTTGCCACAAAAACAACAGGTAAGCATGAAAACAAAGACATGCAAGCAAACAACAGACAAAACACATAAATGGACCGACAAAGAAAAGAAAAAAGACAAAGGCAAAAGCAGGAAAGCAGGACTAATACAAGAAAGCCAGACGTGCACAAAAGCGTGCACGAACAGACTCATGCACACAGCAACACCCAACAAGCAGAAGCCCAATATCAATTCTAAAACTCGTGGTTATGAGGAGAGAATCCATGCCGAGAAAATCTTATCCCAGTAGCTATTTTCGTCATTACTTTAACCCAAAACTGATGCGCAGTTGAGGCCTTACTTCTGAAGCAACGTGAATTCCTTTCGAACCAGACAGATCTGAAGTAAATTTTAAGGACAAAGAAAATAATATCCCTTTTATTTTGTCTCCACCTCGTAGCCCTCATCAGCTCATTCCAATTAGAAGTTGTATTACCATAAAAGCTCGAAATACCTACTTTATTCATCAGAGTACAAATCATGTTGGATAAGTATTTACAATCTAAGAAAAGGTGGTCAGCAGATTCAGGGCACGAATTGCAGAATACACATAGATGATCTAAAACCATACCAGTAAATACTAATTTATCCCTAATTAGAACAACTTTGTTTGTTATTATCCAGAATATCAAGTTATCCTTAGCAGTGGAATGAGAAGTACAACAAACCTTAGCCTATGGAAAGATAGTTAAAGCATCAGAATTTAGGAGGAGATCATACACCCTACCAATTCTATAAGGCCTACCCTTCCAACGTACTTCAGTCTCATGATTCATAAGCACTATATGATCACACAAACTCCTCCATAATGAGTTGACAACCTGATTACTAGAAGATGGAGTCCGCAACTTCCCATTGACAATGAAGTCCACAGCTCGAGCATTATAACCTATCAATGATTGCAGCCTTTCTTGGTTACTCAGTAAAGTTTCTAACACCAAGCCATCCCCGACCCAAGGATCCTTCCAAAAACTCACCAGGCTATCAGGGGACAAAGAGTATTTGACAAAAGGAAGGAAGGTACTTCTCATACTCATAATTTCCGCCATATCCAGGTCGAGCCTTGAGAGACATTCATAGACCAGAAATCCTCGTTCTTAATACGGTAATTCCACACCCATTGCACCCAAAGGCTGCTCCTTTTAAGTAATAAAGCATCAATATGGGTACTAACCATTGATTTATTCCATAAGCTGATATTGATGATACCAAGACCACCCTTGTTTAGAGGATTTTCCAAACTGGAGAAAGACAGAGGAATCAACTTCCTATTGTGAATAGATCCTGTCCAAAGAAATTTGAGCGTAGCATCTCTGATCATGGTGAGCAGTTTAGAAGGCAGAATGAATGTTCGAGCTCAATACACAGTCATAGAAAAGCAAACAGACTTAACTAGCACCAATCTTCCGGCCATTGAAAGAAATTTGGAAGTCCAAGAGTTCAACTTCGAAGTGATTTTGTCATAAAGGATAATGCAGTCAGCCCTGGTAACTCTGGACGAACAAAGAGGGAGGCCAAGATATTTTCCGTCGGCTGAAGACCCGATAGAGCAACCAACCTAGCCATGGCAAACGAGCCAATTCTAGAGAAAAGAATATAGGATTCGGAGTGATTGATCTTTAAACCAGTAGCAGGATAAAAGGTACGGAGAGTCTCAAGAATGCCAGAAATGGAATGATCATTAGGCTTAGAGAAGATCATAATATCATCCGCAAAGAAAAGCGAGGAAATTTGAAGCTGTTTACATTTAGGGTGGTAAGATATAGCATTTTCTTCAAATTTTGTAGACAACATACAAGTCAGCGCTTCCATAACTATAATGAAGATATAGGAGGATATGGGATCCCCCAGGCATACCCCTTGCTTCCCTTTAAAGAATCCCAAAGTCTTCCCATTATAGTAAAGAGAGTAAGATGGGTTGAAATACAAACGTCCAGTCATGCTACAAAAACCTTAGGAAAACCCATTAATGACATAACACGTACAATTGAGGACCAGTGCAAGCTATCATACGCTTTGCTAATGTTAAGCTTGAGCATTGCTCTAGGGGAGATCCGACATCTACCATACCCATTTATTAATTCATGTGCCATCATTATGTTGTCAAGAATATTCCTCTTCGGAATAAAAGCAGACTGATTAGTAGAGATAATAGATGGCAACACTAATACAAGTCTAGAGGCTAGAATCTTGGAATCACACTTATAAACAACATTACAGCATGAAATAGGACGAAAAGAGGAAGCATTTTCGATAGGCCTAACTTTAGAAATAAGGACGAGATTGGTTGCATTTATTTCACCAAGAAATCTAAATTTATTAAAAAAAGTTGTGAACTGCTGCTAAAAATACATGACTAACAATATGCCAACTTGCCTTGAAGAAGACAATGTTAAATCCATTAGGCCCACCACTTGAAGTAGAATTTATTGCAAAAAGTGCTTCTTTAATTTCTTGATCAGGGACCTTTTAAACAAGCATGTTTATCATGGCGGTGTTTAACATAGGAAGGGGTAAGTTATTCAGACTATCAAGGTCGGGTTCAAAATTGTCAGAGTTTCCTAAAAGCTTGAAGAAATATTGAAACAAGTGTTGGTCAATCTCTTCAACAGAAGAAAGGAGAACACCATTATCGTCCCAAAGAGAATGGATATGGTCTCTAGCTTGTTTGTCCTTGATTGAAGCATGGAAAAAAGCAGAATTCCTATCTCCCTCGTTAACCCACTTCTGGTGCAGCTTTTGCTTCCTCATGCTTACTTCAGAATTTAAAGCATCATAGAGTTGTCGAAAAAGGATGGATTCATTCTGGGCTAGAGTAGGATTGAAGGGATCCTCGTCTAGAAGTATTTGCGCCTTCTTAAGCTGGCCCTTAAGTTTCATGGATGAGAGGGAGCCATTTCCAAACTTGAGAGAAGCCCATTGTCTTAAAGCATGCTTTGTAGCCTTCAGTTTCCTACACAAGATAAACATAGAATTGTCATAAAAAGTGGTAGACCAACCAGTAGATAAAAATTTATTATATTCTGGGTCCATAACCCAAGCATTGAAAAATTTAAAAGCTTTTTTCCCTCTGCAAGGCAAAATGGAGGGAGAGAGAATTATTGGGGAATGGTCAGATAAGATAGGATAAGGCAAAAAAGCAGAGATGGCAGGCCACATGGATAAGGCAGGAGCATTACAAAAGGATAAATCAATGTTGGTGAACGTTCTAATCCCTGACTGGCTTCTATTATTCAACGAGTAAGGGACACCAGAGCGGGCAATAGGGAGGAGATCAGAGTCAAAAATGGAAATATTAAGAGGAGCAATATCCCTTGGCGTTAGAGACAGCCCTCCCATTTATCATTAAAAGGTGAAACAACAGTTGAAGTCACCTAGAGCAAGCCAAGGATGGGTGTTCTATCTTAGATAAGGGAGAAGATTAAGAAGCTATTTCCTAGAAGCACTAGCGTTATGAGCATAAACAAAGGTTAAGTAAAAAGAAAGGTGAAGAGGAAGGAAAATTGCATGAAAGTGGATCAGCTGGGAAGTAGTCAGAATGGGGCAGAGAGAGAAAGTTAGGGGGTCATGGACAGAGAGAATCCTGCCGTAAGCAGCATTATCCAAGTTATGATTAACATGCCAAGCGGGGTTAATATATTTAGCAGCTTTAAGAGTCAAAGGAAGAGAAAGTTTGGTTTCCAAGATAGAATTTTTTTTAATGTTGTGATCATTGATCAGGGTTTTAACAGATCAAGTTTGACAGGATTATGGGCTCCCCGAATATTACATGAAGCAATTGTATTCATCAAAAACTATGATGAGAGGTGTGGCATGCTTGCCCTACTCCTAGTTGTAGGAGGGTCGGAACGAACTGACTTAAGCTTAGCAGCTAATGAGGAGGACTTCAGAGCATTGTGGCTAAGAGAAATTGGACGAGGTGGTGGAGAGGCCCAACCAGGAATGGGACCCAGAAAGATATAGGGGGAGGGGGTTGGAATGGGAGGATTTGATAGAGGAGTAGAGGAAGAAGGAGCATTTATTGGAATAGAAGGCTTAAATAGATCGAAAATGTGATTCTCAATCTGATTAAGGAAAGCTTGTTCAAGGGATAAAAGTTCCAGATTTTTAATTCGGACCTTTGCATTGGAGTTTAATAATCTTTGTTCTGATTGGCCAGAGGGAGTGGTGCAAAATATGCTTACTCCTGCTGTCTTTTGGGTTTTCTGCTGATCGTTTTCAGCTGAATAAGCTGATGGAATTTCTTTTAAGTGCAAAGCATTATTAAAGTGTGTTGCAGGAACAATTGATTGATCAGTAGCCTTCACTGCAGAGGGACAAAACTCTCCTTCCTCAGTTACATTAGTTATTACATCATTTTCATCGAGTTCTATTACTTCATGCAAAAGCATAGAAAATGGATCTGCGTTCAACATAACTTCGGGTAAAAATGGATACTCTTGCGTGTTTACTTTGGGATTGTTGGCTACTAACTTGATACCTCCTTCAATTTCAGCGTGCACGGATCTAACTTCAAGCTCAACTGGCCTAACCTCAGAACTTGCTTCAGGATTCGGGACTGATTCTGAAATCTTAGCATTGGAATTAACTAATCCATTAATAGACAATTTAACAGTAGCATTGCTATTCTTTTTCATATCATTGTGAACTTTATCTTTCCTACCAGGTACTTTACTCCATCCTCCCTTGGGAACAACATTTCTGTCCACACTACTTCCATTCAAATTACTTTCTTTACCATTACCCGAATTGTTCAAGTCCCCCTTCTCAGATGGTTTATCCACCATAATCCTGTCATTATTGCATTTTAGCACATGGCAACCAAAAGTCTGATGCCCAAAAATCTTGCAGTCCCCACATATAAGTGGTTTCCACAAATAATCAACTCTAACTAATTGCTCTGAGCCATCCAGAAGTTTAACCTTGAAGGCATCAGGCAACTCAGCTTGAGCAGACACCTCAACCAAACATTTGGCATATCCGATCCTTTCCAACTTTTCAGTGTTATCATCCATACAGAGGAATATTCCTATCCTTGTTGCTAACCAATTAATGCCTAAGTGAGACCAGCAATATAATGGAATGTTAGATAGCTTCAACCACACTGGTATTGACTTGATGGTGCTAACACTGTTTCCAATTGAAGGATCCCATTCCTTAACAATAAACAACTTGTTCCTCATCACAATAGGGTTAGATTGGATGATCTTCCTTCTATCTTCATCGGAAGATAGATTGAAGAGGAACAAGCTTCCATCTGATTTAACCTTAATCGAGCCTTTAAGACGCCAGACTCTTTTTAGATGATGCTAGACAACCAAGTAAGGGAGAGGTAAGTCCTTCAAACATCATTACCTGCTTTAACAACTTCCACTGGCGGAACAATGGCACCATCATCAAAAACTAATGGGAAAGAGACCGGTTCAAAGCAACCGGCGTTGCGAGGCTTAGCTTTGAATAAAGAGTTCCACTGGGAAGGAGAAGAAGAGGGATGGAAAGAAAGACCGTGCATAGGTGGTGGGCCTAGGAGAGAAGGAGGAGCATCAAGGGGAATGGGCGGCGGGTCAGGCAGAGGAGGGATAGAAGAGAGAGAGGGTGGAGTGGTAGAAGTGATCGAATGGATGGAAGTAGAGTTAGGCAGCATAAAAGATGGAAAAGGACAGGAAGGAGAGGCCATGAGAGAGGAAAAATCTAACTAGCTTTAAATTGGGCCTTTTTAACTAAAGCTTAACTTGAATAAATTAAGCAAGAAGGGAATGGCGGGCCGGTGGCCCATAAAGAAGAAATATACAAATCTTTCCATCATTCCTATACAATTCCTTACTCATTCAAACTAAAAATGTAATCTTGAGCTCATTAATAATGATGATTGCAACTTAGGGGAAAAAAAAGAAGAAAAGACGATTTAAAGCTAAGGGGACTAGATACTTCATTAACGAAGGAATCTAGGTGAGTATTATATTCACTATTCCTTCTTTCTTCTCTAAATATCTCATGGCCAAGTAAATATTTTTTCATTCTTCTTTTAATCCTTAAAATAGAGAATTAAATATGGTGATAGAAACATATTCCTAGAAGTGGGTATTGATTTATAGAATTTTTCCATAAGAAAATAAATTGTTATGAATTATTAAAGGGTTGTTTAATATGGAAAAGGGTTAGGAAATAGGAAGCTTGAAGAAAGATGTAGATACAGATTATGACTAATATTACTATAAATTTATGCAAACCAAATAAGTTATTTTTGAAAGAAAATGAGTATGAGCTGAGTTGTAATAGGGAGTCGAAAAGTAAATAATTATTGCCGAGAGGTAGTTTAATTAGATCAAATATATTGTATTAGGTCAGTAGACCAGATCCACTTTTTATGTCGAACGTGTTGGAAAAGTACTAAATAACGACTAGAAAGGACCGAGCCAAATGAATTACAAGTTGATACATGCAAGGTTAGTGTCAAACGTATAGGAAATGGTTCCCAACATGTACCCAAGGATAGTATCGAACGATTGAACCGAATATAAAAGAAAAAATGAAATCTTAATTGTACAGAACTTAAGTAAGAAAACTAAGGCTTAAGAAACCAAAGGTATCAACCGAGGGCCGAGGATTGTCGATGATTAAAAAGGAAATAAGAGTAGAGGAGGCAATTTTAGAATTTGAGAGATTAAATATCATAAATCACCAAAGCTAAACTAAGTCAGGCTTCCCTAAATGAGAACGAGGGTAGTGATTGCTGGGAGTAGTGTGACTTTTGGTTGAATGTGTAAACTGAGATTAGTAACTTCTGAGAACAATGATGTATGCTAAGGCTTAAGACGGTCGAGATTAGAACCCGGGATGTTAGTGATAATATAATAAGTAGAACCAATAGGTGGATATTTGCTACGTTAGCTCAATGAACAACCAAGTGTGAAAATCTTAATAGTGAATGGTTAAGTAGAAGTTTATAGACAACATAAGGCCTACGGTGGCAGTCAAGAAACCAAAAGTTTATGACCTAATGTGGCCACTGTAACCAAAAGCGTTGGTGAGGTTTGAAGAGGCAACCATTCAGACATTGAAGCAATTGGTGTAAGGACTAAAGCAACAACCAAGGGAATAGTGGAAGATGTAAGGCCGAAAGTGGCAGTAAAGGGACCAAAAAAAAGTACGCATATGGCTTAGAGTGGCAACCAAAATATAAAAGCGTGGATGTAAGGTTTCAAGTGGCAACTAGAATACAAAACGAAGAAAGACATAAGGACTAAGTGGCAGCTAGTGGTTAACTTATAACACTTTGTGTGCATGTAAGGTCTAGGATCCGGTAGTAGCCAAATGATAAAACTTCAACCATATATCTTTATTGGAAGGCGTAAGGCATTACAGTGGAAAATACTAGGGAATTCATTCATGAATAAAATGTAATACTTTTATGGAACAAACCGAGTGAGTATTTTCGGCCAAAACTTCAAGATATTGTTTTAACACCTTGTAACGAACATACGACTTAGGTTTACTTATAAATCAGATAATCTATTGATTTGGTATGGTAAATGGGAAATAATCTATCCCGCATATTTGTATCGAGGTCTCACTATCTCTTTATTTAGGTTAATATATTTCTTATACCAGACTTTATGTCTAGTCCGTGTTTTGATTGTTAGTTTCCTTTTTAAGATAATGTTACTCATTCGAGTGGGATTCGTTTATTGACTTACATAGGTTGCTTTTGGGGATGGATGAATAAGGCAAGCCAAAGATGAAGTAGGAAGCTTGGTATTTTATTTATGTTCCATTTCCACTATATTAAGTGCCTTTGTTAGCATCTTCTTATGTTGGGCATGACACTATCGACTATGTTGTATTAGATTTTAAGCCCTACTTGGGCATGACTTTGAGATATAAATTTTTAAACTTAATCTACAATGGTATGTTTCATTTTAATTATACATGCTTTATTTGCTTAAGACTGTTTATTATAACTAATCTTATATCTGTCATCAAAATATAATTCTAGTGTGACTGCAATGCATTGAAGTTTCATCTTTTGGTTTTGAAATGAGGGCCGTTAAGAAGTTACAATCCTTAAAAGATATGATTGTTAAAAAGAGCATTAATACTGGAAACCCTTCCAACATGAAATATCAGTTTTCCAATTTGGATAATTTAGAGTTTAATAAATACAAGCATTAAGAAAAGCAATCTACAGTCGATGGTGATGAAGATTTCTATCCTGGTAAAAGTGAGATAAATGCAATCTCAATAATTTTGAAGAAAACTAAAATAACACAAATTTTTACTAAGTGATCCTACAAATCACCTCACTAGTGAAACATCAGAACCAACAAAAACTAATAAGGCAAGCAAAAGACAGTCGGTGTTCGAGAAGCATATAGAAAATGAGGGAATAAAAAATTTACAGGTCTTTGAAGTTGCAGACCCTCAATATACTATACCATGTTTAGTTACAAAGCAAAGTAATTTTACAAAAGAGAACTAAACAGAGCAAATAAACAACTCAACAAAGTCTGTTGCACAATGTGTAGATAGAGATAATCCACAGTATGTAGTTGCACTTTGAGGACAATAGCATGTATGCCATCATCGACACAAGCATACCTCTCACTTCTGGTTTTATGTGAGCAAGTTCCTCATCAAATTGCGGAGATTAAAGCAATTATACATAATAGAAACAAGGTTGGTTAGGAATTCAAGAACATGTATGTCTTTAGCAAAACCAAATAGGACGATGCAACGACGCAGAATTTGACCACTTTGAAATATACTATTTAAAGTGATTTTGAAATATAAAATATATAACATTTTATGATTTAAATAATATTAGATAGTATTTCCAAAGAGAAATATACACAAAAACAGGAATAATTACTTACATCGTCAAAAGCGACAAAATCCTGATTTCAGAAAAGTAAGTTTCAATGGTTAAATAAATTATTTTAATTAATTTATGAGTGTTTATGTTTTTAAATAACATTATATAAATTTATTTTTAAATTTGGTTTACATAAATAAATAGTTTAACTAAAACGTCAAAATATGACCGTAAAATATTTTGTCGAAAATCAATGTTTTATCAATTTAAAGTTGTCGCAACATTGTTGCACCTTTATTTTCTTATATATGAAAAGATACTCAAATAGTAGTAGTGTTAATTAATTCACTAATCAAGTTTACTTTTACTAAACATACTTAGAAAATTCTATAAACTAATTAACAAAAAGTAAGCATAAAAAGACAAAAAATATTATAACAGTCAAAAAGTAAACATAAAATCAAACAAATACGATTATTATATTCTTTACTTAACACATAAGTGGAAATGATATAAAGTAATGATTTTAAATGTGATGTTAAGTGTTGAAAAAAATTTGTTTTCTTAAAGTATAAGCAAAGGGTATTTTGGTCTTTTTACAAAATAATATTTTATTAAAAACTTTTTTCTATAACACAAATTTCATACACTTTCCATTCTTCTTCTTCTTATTTTCTAAGCTTCTCCTTCTTCTTCCTTAGAGCTTTAATGGTTTCCATGTCTCTCTTGAAAAATTCCAAAAGCGTAACAAAACTGTGGCAAAAATAATCGACAAAAAAGTATACTACTTAAGTCAAGTTCAAGCTAGTAAGTTCCATCCATCCACCACCTAAGGCCATGCCCACCTAGAAGCCATCTCCACCTCTTTTCTTCTCAACTTCTTGGATAGCGAAGATATAGCCGAATTTCAAGAAGTTTTGGAAAATAGTAACGAAGCTATAGTCAAATCCATATCGACAAAGTTAACATAATTGGTAGGAAGTATGGTTTAGATTTGGAGTGCCTTGGTTTAAAGTTTGATAGAGTGGAATCCAAAGTGAGTTTTTTTTCCTTTAAGTTCATTAAAATCATTGCTAAGTTAAAGAAACTTTAAGTGTTAAGTGTTTCTTTATAACCCTTGGTGAATGCATGTTTACTTTATTTTCTAAAACAATGGTTTTATTTCCTTGTTCGACTATTTGGATGGTTAATTAAGTATTTTAAAACTTAGAAGTTAAATATTTAATGGGGTATGTAGAAATGACTAGTACACGTGTTTCGTCTATGAGATACAGGAAACTTGGGCGAGGGATATAACATGTCGAAGGGAAAGCCCGCGTGGTCCAAAATAAATATCAAACCGTTTTAACCCAAGATAAAATAAAATGTTATAAATATTTAATAGAATGAAGCATTGATTATCATTTATGGTTATATTTATTTTATTTATTTATTGTTTGAATTAGTGCTCAATCAGTTTATGAGCAATTAATTATCCATATGCATGGGCTGGGTAGAAAATAATTGTAGGCTAACACCTTGCACGATTTGACTATAAGATGTTTAGCGGTAATATTTGGTTCACTTCAATTTAATGAATTGTTTTGAAAATTGGTTTTAATTGAAATGTTTTCCTTTAAAAGAGAAAAAAAAGAGATATTTGAGAATAAATATTTTGAAGTGATTTTATATGAAAGTGGTTTAGATAAAGGATGGTTTTATAAAAAATATTTTATAAAACGAAAAGAATTTTGATGACTAAACCCAATGTTTTTAAGACGATGTTTGAAAGAATTTGGAAATGAAAATTATTGCAGATTAGAAGTATCTGTAATTTTTAGTGTAAATGACTTTGTCACTTCGGAATTTAAAATGATTTGTTATGTTACCAAAGATTCGGGTAATCCATAACTAAAAATGTGGGCAAGGCAGGTGCAGATGTCCTATAGCCTCAGTATAGTCCGCTTTCATTAAAGAGGGATATATATATATATATATATATATATATATATATATATATATATATATATATATATATATATTTCCAAAGGCTGGGACCCAGTTGCCTTGTTATTGGGAGAAACCTCTCGAGATTTGGTAGCATATAGTTTTGTATGCTTGTATATAGATATCGTTTCAAAAGGTGATTTGTTTTCAGATCTCGAAGTAAAGGACTAGTTTGAATATAAAAGTTATATATATATATATATATATATATATATATATTTCAAAGGTTTAGAAAATAAGAATTCTGGAATAAAGTCCAAAGGGATAATTTTCGTAAAGGTAATTAGATTTGAAAATCTAAATTCGAAGATTAAGCCTAAGTGGATAGTTTTGGAAACTGCATATTGTTTGTTGCATCATAGGTTCTATGATTTCTATTTGCGGTAAAAGAACTACGTTACGTTGGCTTGATCCTATATCTAATTGGATACCCAATTAGATAGGAGTACGTAGGTAGTCGCAAATGGTAGTGATGCAGCCCCAATAATAACATGACATTTTTTTGTTTATTGTTTATATCGTGTGTTGATGTATATTTTCTTACTATTATATTCAGCATTTACATTGTTTATTGAGTTCACATTTAGGATATTGTTGTTTCTCATCAGAGTTGCACAACGGTAGATATATAGTTTATTTGTAGTATTTGATTTTGGTTTTTTGTTCAAGCACATTATAGAATAAATAATTACTCTGATAACTTGTATAATTAAAATTTGTACCCTATACATTTAGTAATGTTGAATATTTATCAAACATGGTGTATTAAGTTGGTAGTTTTCATTCGTAGTTTTAGAATGAACGGGTTTTTGGCAATTCTAATTGATTCGAAAATCCAAGTTGTCACAGGTGACTTAACACAAATTTTAAAAGTAAAGAAAACTGACATAAACAAGAGAAAGAAATTATCTAATGTGGGCATGTATGATAACTTGATCTCTTTCATTCTCTTAATGTCTATTATATCATGGAATATTGGAAGTATGAATTCACCCTCAAACAACTAGATGTAGTTCATGTGCATCCCATTAAGATGAAAACATGTCTAACTGAATCTAACATTAGTAGCTGTAAATACATTTGAGATCTAAAGAATACAGATGTACACAATGTAAACTTGATAGAGTTCAAGTTAATAGATTGTTTATTTAGCACCATATGTGTATTTATTATATTTCTAGAAAAAATACAAGTGATCATACTCCAATATTTATAAAATAAAACCTTTAAAATAATAATAGCAAACAAAATATCTCATTTAGATTTAAAAGTGGATGAAGTATGGAAAAATATTATAAAGATGATTTTGAAAAATGTATATCTTTTAATGTTATGGAACAAAACCATTTCAATTTAACGTGTTCTTAAAAAGAATAAATTTTCATTTAAAAGAATGAAATAAGAGTAAAATAAAAGAATGATAAGATAAACAAAAATAGGGAAGAAGGAGAAATTTTACATAATAGCATAGCCAGTGATCCTTCCAATAAAGAAGGTATTTCAAAAAATTTGAAAATTAAACGACAATGCCTAAATACCTTCAAATACAAGCTAAGAATTTAAGATACAAAGCAAAAGTGGATTGCTAACTAAAAGTGATGAAATCTATTAAGGCCGATTCTATTTAGATATATGATATTATTGAGTATCACCCCTCTAAACTAAAGAAACGCAGGATAAAATTTCCCTTATGTGATTTATCTCTAGTAAGTTTATTATATTTTCCTTCTTTAATCCCTTATAGCAAATAAGCTGTAGCAATCCAAATTTAAATAAAATCTCAAATCCTTTGCTTGAATTAATGAATTGTGATGAAGTTAATGCAAATATAATGGAACCAAAAGAGCTACAACTTGAATTTTATTTTGCTTCACTTTTTTAAAAATTTGAAAGTGCACAGTTCGCAGCAGTTTTGATAATTGATTGATGGGAAAATCTCATAGTTGTAGTGCGTGATTTATAGAGTAACCATGCACAAGAGCTACATTGATTTGCTTAGGTGCCACTCACTATAACTGCATAGTAAGTTACAAATCCACATGCTTAGTCTACATTGTTGAATTTTTACCGAGATGACTTTTTGCTAGGATGAAGGGTATAAAGGGAAAGAATTATCGATATTATTTGTATATTCAGCAAAAATATGGTATAATAGTTTTTTTAGTTTTGCAGGGGTTACTCAACAACTTCTAAAATTTAAATAGAACTATCCATCTACAACAAAATCGTGCTAAGATATCTTAAAAAATCATAATAATAATATAGGCAATTTATTTGATAAAATCATAAAACAACACAAAGCTTTGATAAACTTTCCAAGAATGTAATTGGCTGTTTGAAAGCTTATATGACTTAGAAAAAAATAAAGAAGAGTTCCAAAACTCATTTGCAAAAATACTATAATCTCAAAGGCAATGAAATATTATTAGCATTAGTAAATAATAATGAAATCAAAAACATTCTTCTTAACTCTGGTGAATTTAGTCACAAGTTTTATAAAATGCATCCAGGTGGTATTAAAGAGCAACTGTGTAATGTTGTTAATGAATTTTTGAATTCAAGAAAATTACATATGAATGTTAATCATAATTTTATAACTTTAATACTTAAAAATAAGAATCCAACTGTAATTAGTTAGTATAGAATAATTTCATGTTGCAACTTTATTTATAAGATAATTTTTATTGTTTTAAGCAGTAGATTAAACTTATTTTTACCCTATTTAATTTCACAAAATCAAAGTGCTTACATATAGGTAGATTAATTCAAAAAAACTCACTAATATTGAAGGAACCGGACTAGTTAAAAGCCAGTGAAATATGTAGATTTCAATTTTTTCCTATTTCACATCTATCGTGCATAGGAAGTCTAAAGGTTTATTAAATTTAGTCTAGTAATTATTTTAAATAAAATCATAATTATTTAAAATGTTTAAGAGAAGATGTTAATTTAGTTTGAATTTAAATATGTTATACTGAATGTATCAAACACACTCAAGTATGTGCAGTGCAAGTGCAATATATAAACAATGTACATAATTATTGTGTACGCGTATGGTTGTTGGAATTTAAACCGCAATGGCACATTTTTCCTTTATACATGCCATGCTGTTCATAGTTTGTTTTGAATTTACACAAAATAGCAATATATATCTATAGTTTACTTATATATATATATATATATGTTATAAATGTTTAGTCTAATCTTTAGATCAAAAAAGGTAAATATAATTTCTGCATAAATCATAATAGGCTAAATCTAAATCATAATAGGCTAGATTTTTGAACAAAATGATTTTCACAATCACATAATAGATTAAGAGAGCGTACCTTGATTCATAATAAAATCAATTAATTTCTAGTGAATAATTTCCTAAGATTGTATTTCTTCCTCTTGACCCCTTTACTTTGATAAGCTTTCTTGATGAAGAGGAAAACTAGATAAGGGGTGTAGAGAGAGCCAATCCTATTAGTGTTTTCTATTCTCAATATACACCTACCATCAAGGTGTTAGTAGGAAATTACATTTTTATTCACCAATAGAAATTATTCTCTTTATTTCATTAAACTTAATTTTAAAATTTTCACTTGAGCCAGTTAATTACCCACTTGGCCTGCATATGGGTTAGTTTGACAAGCTTTCTTGATTGAGAGGAAAGCTAGATGAGGAGTAGACAGAGAGTCAATCCCATTAGGATTTTCTATTCTCTATATACAAATACCATTAAGGTGTTATTAGAAAATTACATTATTCACCAATAGGAATTATTCTCTTTATTTTATTAAACTTAATTTTGTACTTTTCACTTGAGCCAATTAATTACCCATTTGGTCTACATATGGGCTTGTGGGTAAGTCCATCATTCTCCTACTTGGCCCATGTGACATTATATACTTAATGGTTTAATAATAAAACATAATGCGCATAGTGAATGAAATAAATCCATTCTAATACTGGTCATATCATAAAGTCATTATCGAGCAGAGAAACTAACAAGGATCATAGTGGTAAGATATATCAATTTATCGACATAGTCCCTTCCATGTATCATAATGTTAGTCTTTCACATAACATGACACATAATAATATATTCAATAATGACTCAACTTCAATGTCTTTACCAGAGACAAAATCTTGTTTAGCTTATGTAACGCATTCATCTATATATAACAATCATATGAAACATAAAGTCATATCAGAGACAATATATAAACGAGCTTAAAATGTCAAATTCATAATAACGTAATACATAATATGACATCAATGATGGTATCCGATAATGCCCATTCTTTTGATATGTTCATTTAATGTCTTTGGTGGCAATCCTTTCATCAATGGATCTATAACCATAAGGTTTGTGCCAGTGTGTTCGATTGACACTCTTTGTTTCTGAACTTCTTCTTGAAGGGAAAAGTATTTTAATTCCATATGCTTAGCATCTTTTAAATACTTGTCGTTTTTAGAGAAGAAGGTTGCTAACAATAAATTTTCAATGGCTTGGCAATAGTGTTGACGTTTCCAAGTCCTGAAATGAAGTTCTGTAGCCATAAATCATGAACCGTGGCTTTAAAGCATTCATAAACTCAGCCTCCATAGTGGATGCAGCAATGATAGATGCTTCACACTCTTCCATGAAATTTCTCCTCCAGCTAATAGGAGCAAGGAGCCTAATGTGGATTTTCTAGCATCCACACTTCCAGCAAAATATGAATCTAAATATCCAATCATCTTGAGATGATCAAATCTCTTATAAGTGATCAAATGATCTTTCGTTCCTTACAGATACCTCAACCCTTGCTTTGTAGCTTTCCAATGATAAACTCCTGGATTACTTTAATACCTACCCATCATTTCGATAACCAAACTAATGTCTAGTATGGTACAAGTTTGAGCATACATCAAGCTTCCAATAATATATGCATAAGGAACGTGTCCCATTTGACTGCATTCCAGTTCATTCTTTAGACATTACTTGAATTAAATTTATCTCCTTTTCAAATTGAAATGACACTTGCAAATATTTTTCCATCTTGAATCTCTCTAAAAATTATTAATGTATTCTTTTTAAGACAGTCCCAACAATCATTGTGATCTATCACGAAATATTTCTATTCCAATCACATAGTATGACTCACTCATATCCTCTATTTCAAAGTCGTTAGAGAAAAATTCCTTGGTTTGATGTAATAACCAAGGTCATTAGTGGCAAGCAAAATGTGATCAACATATAGAATTTGAATTATAAACTTACTCTCATTGATTTTCAGATATATACATCGATCAATGATGTTTTCCTTAGATCCAAAAGGTGTGATGGTATCATTAAACTTAAGATACCATTGTCGGGAGGCTTATTTAAGTCCATATATTGATTTCTTAAATTTACACACCATATGTTCTATTCCATCAACCATAAAACCTTTAGGTTGATCCTTAAAAACTTCTTCATCTAAATTCCAATTCAATAAGGCCGTTTTCACATCCATATGATGAAGCTCTAAACTGTAATTAGCTACCATTGCCGTAATAATTCTTAAGGAGTCCTTTTTAGAGACAGGAGAAAATATCTCTTTATAATCAACACTATTTTTCTTAGTAAAACCTTTGGCAATGAGTCGGTCTTGTGATGTTCGATATTGCCATTTGAGTCACTTCGTCTTGAAGACCCATTTACACCCAACTTTTTTACGACTTTCTGGCAATTCAAGAAGATCCCAAACTTCATTATGATCCATTGATTTTAGCTCTTACTTCATGGAATTTAGCCATTTTGTAGAACTATCATTTTCTATAGCTTGTGAAAACGAAGCTGGATCTCCTAAATCAAATTACAACTCTTATATGTAAACTGCATAATCATCAGAAATAGTAGATCTTCTTTACCTATGAGATCTTCTTAATGGAATTTTTTGTGGTCCATCTATCATAGGTTCATTCACGAAAACTTCATTCTGTAATGTTTGATCATTAATTTGTTGTTCTTGCAAATCATTAACATGATCAATATGTAGAGGAACAAAAACTTGAGAAGAAGCTACATGCAAAGGAATATGCACTCTAACTTCTTGAATTTCCACTTTATGTAGTTCTAAACCCCTATTAACTTCACTATTCTCAATGAACCTAGCATTCTTGTGGATTATAAATTCTAACTTTTGCTGGCCAACCCTGTGAGAAATGCGGGTTAAGGATCTTAAGAGTAAGGATAAACACTGGTGGGGGGTGGAGGTGAATAGTGTTTTAGAGAATTGTTAAATCTTTTTAGTTTTTGTTAATTTAAACACAAATATATGCAATATTCTGACACAGATATGATCACAAAATCAAACACAAATGCAAATATAAAGTAAAAGTAGTAAAGGAAAGAACATACCGGATTTTATACTGGTTCGGAGTTACCCAACATCCAGTCCCGCACACAAGTACATGTTTCCTTTCAAAAACAATCTTTATAATTACACCCTCAATTTCAAGGCAACGAGGTACGCCCTCCAGAACCACAATCCTCTGAGTAGAGATACTTGATTTCCCAGGCAATAGGTTCACCCAATTTATTTCCTAAGGCTACAATCACACCTTATCTTGGTTGATTGATTTCCAAGGCTACAATCACACCTTTTCTCGCTAAGTTGATTACAAAAAGCCTATAACTCTGAATAGCAATGAGGATCTTGTTGAGATAGTGATAAAGAATCAAACCAGAGATAATCTAGTTAGATTTAGTGTTGATTTCGGCAGAGTAATGATAATAATTTGTATATAGAAATGTGGAAGAAGAAGAGGAGTGAAAAACCAGAAAATCTACGTTAAAATTTGTTGAAACCAACCCCTATTTATAGAGGAACAACAGCCATGTCCATTCGTGAAGAGTATGACGAATAAACACTTCTTTTGAAATTTAAATTTTGAACTCAACTGATACCATGTCGACATGGGGTACATGAGTATGTCGACATCCCAAAGGGATTTTTGGTGTTTTGATTTTCTTTGAAAATAACCTTTATCTTATATTAAAACTATTTTAAACTTTGTAAATATACTTGACTACTATTAAAATGCGTAAGTAAATACATAGAATAATATATACAAAATTTTACTATAATTTTATATTTAAAATCTAAGTATAAATATTTAAAAGTTAAATATATTATATTTAAAAAATAGTTTAAAAACAAGAATAATTTGATTTTGAAATTAAAGATTATTTTGAGGCTAAAAGTATTTGAAATCAGGATAGATGTTTTTGATGCTTTTAAAAGGAAGGTTTTGAAATCATTTTGAAAACAAGATATAATTTTGAAAAATCATTTTGAATAAAAAGTTAGCAGATACAAAATAATGTTCCACTAGATTTTTGTAGGTTCCATCGTACTTAGGGTTCCATCCCTTTAACAGGCTTGAAGTGGATTCCATTCCACGAATAAATTGGATTTTAAGATGCGAGTGCTTTTCTAGGAGTTTTAACAAATTTTCTAATCAAAAAATAAATTACTTGAACTCTTGATAATCTTGATACTCGTAAGTCTTCAATCTTGATATCTTGAAT